>JAGTXR010000005.1:0-2500000 GCA_022606575.1 Glossosoma conforme | reverse complement strand
TAAAAAAAAAACGTACCTTAAATACACCTTTGCCTACGAATAACAAGCGTTAACTGAATGTTACACCACATTTATTTTAAGTATCTATGTAAAAAATTATTTCGTATAAAGACATATTATTTCAAAATTAGATTGTAACATTATTATTATAAATATAATTATTGCAGGGTTTTTATATAAAATGACTCATATTTGTACTAAAAATAAAACTACCTAATTAATATGGTGTAACAATCAGTATACGCTTGTCATTCGTGTGAAAAGGTGTGCTTAAAATAATTCTGTATAAAATAATATTAATGGCAATGGGCAGGACATATCTGTCGAAGAGACGACGGTCGATGTGGAAGAAAAGTATTGGTGAAACCCTCCCTGTCCCGTTCTGTTTTTGGAGACCCAGATGGGGACTCTTTACTGGAAACACACAAAAAGATACTTGTAAGAAAGTGGCTGAAGGTCTTTGCGTAATTCTAGGTGCATCAGTTAGATGTCAAGTAGACCTCAGTCTAAGAATGCGAAATTAGTATATTACAGCGAGTCTCGAATTGCCTTCTTTGGTGACACGTTGCTAACCACGAAATACGTGAGAATGGTTTACCATGTTTTAATGTAATTATAATATTGCTTAAAAATAAAATATCATCTTATAATTAATACATTAACTTAAAGCGTAATAATCATTTAAATTTCAATGATAATCGATTGGATGTAAAACATGTGAATTAGTGACTGTTTCTGTTTGAACTTCATTATTGTGACAGTTTTTTTAAGCGGTAACATTTTTGGTGTAATGAATTTATTTTGAAGTGTGTAAGCGAAAGAAATAATTGTGTTTTCTAAGTGTTTTTGAATTCTATATACAACTACACATTGACTCCAGGCATCTAACGTTCTTGGTACGCCGAATACGAATATCATCGAAGCAGAGCCTCCAGCAAGGTAAGTCCACATAGTGGATAAAACGTTTTATTTTATTATGCAATTCGATTTATTATATTTGAGGGGGAACATTAAATTAAAAATATATTTTTCTATGCTTACAGCATTAATTTTGAGATCCATTATTAAAAAAAAATAAAAAAAATCCTTGTTCTTGATGGATCACGTAAGATATGGCCTCTATGAGGAGACTGCAGTTTCGACTAACTCGTAGCCTTCCTGAACCCATCACTTCATCCTTGCAACCCTATATGTCTCCCTCTCTTATCATTCCCTGATAGACACACCCCCTAACCCTCTCCTACATAAAATAGACTCGACCACTTATGAAATATTATGCAGGTCAGTTGTCTCTTGACAGTGATAGATTGAAGAAAGCCACGAGTTATTCGACTCATCGGTAACGATGTGAACTCAATGAAAGATGCGCACTGAACATCTGGTGCACAAGACATTTGGCGCACGGAATAACTGGTGTACTGGCTGTCTTGCTAACCTAACCTAATCTAAGGATTCGTCCAATGATTACCGTAGAGTCCAGAGATCTATAGGTCTCGTTAACAAAATAACAGGTGAGGTTAGCTTTGGTTAGGTTAGCTTAGGTTAGCGAGACATCCAGTGCACCACTTGTCCCGTGCACAAAATGTACCTAGCACCAGACGTCCAGTGCGCCGCACGTCGTTACCGATGAGTCTTTGAATGAATTGTCTGGGGACGAAATGCGAAGAAACAATTAAAAATACCTTATGCGGCCCTTGTTGCTTTTTCAGTTCGATAACGCTGTTCTACTGTACGCATTTACATAATAAAAAAAGTATTTTTCGCAGAATTCGTAATTCCAATTGCCAACAAAATTACGCAAAAAATAAAAATAAATTCTCGTTGAACTAAATTATAAAAATAAATTCTCATTGATTAACTGAATAATAGAAAAAAAGTTGGAATATTTTACCTTTGATGTATAAAAGAAAATTCGCATTGAAAAAAATATTTGTAAGTCTTCCCCTTTTTTTAACCTTCGATGAAAAGTTAATTTCTCTCTCAAAAATGTTTACGTAAACTCTCTTTTTTATACTCGGCCAATTTGAAATTTCAAAAAAAAAATTTTGGAATTAACATAATTATAAAAACGTTTTAATTGTTTTGTGTAATACAATTTACCCGTTGGACGTGATTGTGTTGTGTTTTTTTTTTCTTTTTTTTTGTTAAGTAATAAATCAAATCGTTAGTAAACTTCCAAAATTTAAACGTGATTCCGTCAAAAAATGATTAAAAGAATACCAAAGCAAATATTTAATTATTCAGATAGAATAACGTATATTTAAGAAAATACAAGGAAAAATAAAAGAGATGGAGAATCAAATAAATAATTTGATACATTCGTTAAAGTTCAGACTCTTACCTATTTTTCTACATAGTCGCCATTGAGGTCAATGCATTTTTGCATGTGGTATACGAGCTTTTGAATGCCAGAGTCAAAAAAATCTGCCGCCAAGCCACGCAGATACCTGAGAACCGCTTCTTCCACCTGTTCTCTATCTCCGAAATGCGTTCCACCCAGGTGTTTTTTCGTGTTAGGAAAGAGACGGTAGTCACTTCGAACTAATTCCGGGCTGTAGGGTGGGTATTTGACAATAGCCCATCCAAATATTGGCAACATTCTTGGCACATGTGTAAATATTCTCGACACATGTCTTCAGTCAACATCCTTGGCAACCATCTCCATCACGTACGGCTGCCAAGCCAAGATTGAGCTCCGCAGGTAACTCGCCAGGGAAGGGATTTGGAGTGGAGAAACCAAGGTACACAATAGAATCGCGGGATCCACCTTAACAGCGCTTTTCAGGACTGTAGCGCCATGGGAATTAATCATCAATTATCTATAGAGTATTTTATACAATTGCTGGCGAGAATCGCTCAGTGATTAGAGCATTTACTTGGCAAGCCAAAGGTCGTGGGTTCGATCCCCGATGGATATTAAAAATATTTAATAAAAGATTTTTAATCAATTTCTGAGCTCTAAAATGGTGTCAATTTGGTGTGAATTTGATCCCTCACCCGTAAAATGCCAGCCATAGCCTATTAATCAAAATTGGTGGTAGCCAAAAGTCGTCCCGTGAAGACCACATATTCATAGTATATTCCTAAAAATAATAAGGATGATGCGTGAATGTCGGGCTGTAGTCTATGACGTTCGCAGATCAATACTCTACATGCAGCGCTTAATCATATATAACATGGTAAGCGTAATAGAATCCACCGATGAGACTACAGCATCACTATCACCATCTGTCGGTATTCTCCTGCAAGTGTTTACATAAAAAATAATATTTTAATATATATTTTTTCAAATTCACTATGTCATACTGGCGATTGAAATTATTATGGTATATGATGCTTTAATATATTTTTACTGTTATAATATATAAGCAGCCAATAAAGCCGTAGAGGGCGCATTTCCTTTGGCGACGAAGAACAGAGCCTTCGGCTAAGAGCCGGAAATAAAGCCGAGGCTGTCGCGGGAAACGGAAAGAGCTGGTACGCCACCGGAAATCGATTTATCCTTACAGGGAATTTCCCGAGTCCTACGTTGCTCTAAATAAGCCGGAGATTTTACCACTTTCCAACTTTTAAAACTATTTTTTCACAGTGCTTTGATATGATTTTCCAACTCCAACATTTTAATTCTCTTCCTTTTTTAAACACGAGAAAGCAGATTACCTTATTTCCTGACCAAACATACATATATTTTAATAGAATATATCATCCATGATTTAATTTTTTACTTTTTTATTGAAATGAATGTACATTTAGTTTATCGAAGTCAATTATATCAATATTCATCGCAATTATTTGTACCTGACACCCTTCTCATTTTTTTTTATTTTCTATGCAAGCAGTAATACAGGAGAATACCGACAGGAGATGGTGATAGTAATTCTGAAGTCTCATCTGTGGAATTTTATGACGCTTACCATGGTGTATATAGCTAAACGCTGCATGTGCAGTGTTGATCCGCTAACGTCACAGACTACAGCTCGAGATTCACGCATCATCCTTATTATTACAGGAATTTACTATGAATGGGTGGTGTTCACGGGACGACTTTCGTCTACCATCAATTTTAATTAATAGGCATTTTACGGGTGAGGGGTCAAATTCAAACCAACCGAGGGTATTTAGAGCTCATAAATCGATTAAAAATGCCTTCTCAATTCTCTCTATCTAAATTTAAAATATATATATATTGTAAAAGATTTAAGTCAAGGGCTGAGACTTCCTCAATTTAATCATTCTAAAGCATAGTAGCTATTATTGGTAAGTTACCTTAAGAAATATCTCTGCATACGGGTGTTAAGTTGGTTACTTTAAGCCTTAAGGAATGTTTCTATGCATATAAAATAAATTATAACCAGTATTTAGTAAAAGACTCGCTGTAGTATACTAATTTTGCAGACTTAGACTGAGGTATATTTGACATCTAACTGATGCACCTAGAATCACGGGAAGGCCTTCAAGCACTTTCTAACAGGTACCTTTTTGCGTGCGGCCATTAACGGGTCCCCATCTGGGTCTCCAAAACAGAACGGGACAGTGAGGATTTCACCAAGCGATGCCAGTTATTATTTTTTCAATTTAAATTTTTCATTTATTTTCCTTTAATGACATTACAAAATATACATTTTTAATTCATTATTGAAGTACTTACGTGAGTGTGATGATGAAAATGTATTGACACACTTAGTGTCAATGACTTCACACTCAGAAAAACTTTCGGAATACGCAGCGCAATTAGTTAGAATTTGTGACAACAAAAACCATGTCATAATTATATCATGGTTGACCCACAAATAACACGGCATTGTCACAAAATCAAACGTCCAACATTTCACATCCGTCCACACCAGCACTGAATCTGAAACAATATTACACTAAATATGTCAATATCTTCACTCAAGTTGGTTTCTACCACCGTTCACTGCAATTCTTTCGTCTTACACGTCTCCAGGGTTGAACGATGGTCCTTTCAGGCCACACGTTATTTACGTATCAAGCAGTAGATTGGGCCCAGAGCCTAATAACTAAAGTAAGTCCATATCCATATCCTGTATTTACCATTTATAGCATCTTTTGTGATACGCGCAAAAAATAAACTTTCCGTGTAGCTTTTGGATCAAAAATCTGTTCTTTTTTCAATCTGCTCATCATCAGTGTTATCTGGAGTTGAACTTTCCACATCAGATGGATCCAATGCAGCAGACTGGCAGACGGGAGTTGCTCTGCGGGAGCGTTTGAATAAATATTGAATAAATTCTGCCGGTCCAGGGCACCGGATATGCTAAAAAAATACTCCACAACCAGAGGCGCAACTCCTTATAAATGCTGTGAAACAAGAACTTAAATTTGAAATACGGAAACGAAAAGACCTGAACAATATGCAACGTTGAGATTCAAATTTGGAACAAAATTTGAATTTAGTTTTTCTTTCAATCGTGTTCAATTGTTTCTCAATGATTATTCTTATTGTCTGTGTAATATCCTGAAAGGAATTTCAATAACGCATGTCGTAGTTTTAGTTAAGTTCTTTCTTCTTCGTAGTATCAATCCGGTGGATTGGTTTGCAGCAACAGAATCTTGCATCTCGATCTCCATTCTTCTCGGTCCTCCGCAACCCTTTTCAGCTCAGCATTAGCGCTACAGTTCATGTCCTCGAATACTTGCTGCAAATACTCCCGTCTAGGGCGCCCTCTACAGTTTCTACCCTCAACCATCAACCAACCAAGTTCTTTATGACATATCTAATGTCGTTGTTTCTCAAATTTACTTATTTGTTTCAAGAGATATACCAACATTTTAACAACTGATACACATACAAATTCAGATGAAACAACATCTTTTATGACTTATGCAAAAAATTCCAAATACAGAATTGTTTTCCATTACATTACACGATAACAATTTTTGATTTGTAAAGTTTTCTCACCTACTTTTAACTATCATTACATAATATCATCCACTTATCATCCGATTCACTTGAAAATGACTACGCGTCGTGGCCGAAATGTGTCACTTAAAAATAAAATTGTGGAATAATAATTTTTTTATTGATTACTTGTGCATAGTTCCCGGCGTTGGTCAGGACATAGTGTAACAATGTTATTCAAAGAAAGAAAGAAAAAAAATACATTTATTTATTTTCATACTCGTATTTACAGGGAGCGGTCAAAAAGGATATTTTCTAAAAAAGATTCTATGAACTGCTTGCGTACTAAAGCGACTCTCTATAGCCTAGCCATTTCCCATCATCTGGGGTCGGCTCTCCTTGTGCACATTCGCCATGTCTGCCTGTCCTGCGTTGCATTCTCGGTCAAGCCCAGAGTTTTCAGATCCTTGTTTACAGTTGTAGTCCAGGTTGCCTGTGGTCTTCCAGGTCTTCTTCTCAGCGTGGGTATGTTGAAGGCTCTCTTCACCGTGTGGTCCTCATCTCTCCGTGTCACATGCCCATACCATCTTAGGCGGTTTTCCCTTATCTTTTCAGGTATAGGGGCCACCCGAAATGAGCCCCGAATATGCTCATTTCGAACTCTGTCCACTCTAGTCACACCGCCCGCTCACCTCAGCATCTTCATCTCTGCCACATGAATCCTATCCAAGTCACGTTTCAGCGGGGTCCAACACTCCGATCCGTAGAGCACAGCTGGCCTTACAGCAGTTTTGTAGATTTTACCTTTGGTCCTAACTGGAATCTTGCTATCACACAAAACCTCCACTTCAGCTATCCTATGTTTATTCTATGCTCCACGTCGGATTCAATTTAGACGTCCAAGGATATCACGGATCCGACATATTTAAAAGTATCAACCTCGTTTACGCGTGTATTCTGTAAAGGGAGTGGTGTGTAAACCGCGATGCAACCAGAATTGAATTTACATCTTAAAATAGTTTTAATGGAGTTAAATCGAGTTTTTTAATGAATTTAATGATACAGACACCTTTCCGAATGCGTAATTAATGTACTTGTAAAATTTCATCGCGATTGTATAAGCAGTAAAAGTATTCTTAAGTAATATACAAACAAACGTATATTTATGTATTTGGTTGAGTCACCCCTTAAAACTCTTAGTCACGCCACTGGCAGCACCCCATACAAATCACAATAGGTTCCGACCAAAATGTAAATGTACAGGGACATATGAATATAAGAATACGGCAAGCGGGGCGGCCGTTTTTTTGGGGCCCCTTTTTTGTTCGCATTTTTTTTTTTCATCAAATGGATTTACGCGTTTTTTTAATTTACGATACCGATCCGCTCCCGCCGGAGAAATGAGAAGCTTTCGGAAATTATAATAAATAAAATAGGCAATCAGGGTGTTATACCAAAAGAAGCAAAAAAAAAGTATTACGCGCGTATTACGTCGCAAAAAAATATTTTTACAATTTAAACTGGTTTTTTTTATGTAAAGGGTCCGCTAAATAACTTTTTTTTTTAAAACAGGGCGCAAAACATCGAGTGTAGCTTCGGCTGTGTGGCACGTAGCGCCGTCTTGTTGAAACCAAATGTTGCCAATATTCTCTTCTTCAATTTTTGTGTTCTTCAAATTAAAGAAACAAATAAATATATTGATGTCTGTTTTTGCAGGAATATTGATATTTCTTTTCCACACTAAATACTGAGCCCAAAAGTCATAAATTAATATTATAATATTTACTTTTTTGATTCGTGTACTTTTTTATGAGAAATCTGAGTCAAATCAAAAGTATCAAAAAAATCAAGAACGTAACACCACTCTGTATAACGAGGTTAAAAATAAAATAGTCCTTGGTTGTATGGATAATACGGTAATGGATATACTCGTATGTTGAATCATTTACCGACGGGGTTATAGCTCAATGGTCAAAGCGTTTGCTTTGCAAGCCAAAGGTCGTGGGTTCGATCCCCGACGAAGATTTAAAAAATTGTTTTTTTAATCATTTTCTGAGCTCTAAAATACCCCGGTTGGTGTGAATTTGATCCCTCACCCGTAAAATCCCAGTCAATTAGTTGTATACAAAAATTGTCCTTTCATAGAAAATTCCTGTAATAATAAAGTATGATGCGTGAATCTCGGGCTCCAGTCTATGACGTTGGTGGATCAACACTCCGCATGCAGCGCTTAGTTATATGCACCATGGTAAGCGTCTTAAAATTCTACAGATGAAACTTCAGAATTAGTATTAACATATGTTGATGTTCTCCTGTATGTGCTTACATAAAAAAATAACAAGTTGAGTTCAAGGCTGTGTCTTTGATGTTTTTCTGTTTACTTTTAAATAGAAAAATATTTATATTATTTTAAGTAGTTGTATTTTCTTTAATTCGCCCATTTATTTACGTTAGAAAATTTCGAACCCACATTCTAAATATAATAAATTTTCCACCTTTTAATCGCGGCGCACACTTTGGTGGATTTAATAATTGATTTTTATGCTTCACATATAATATTGAGAAATGACGGCCAATGAAAGCGCGGAGCTCAAGAAAGCGGCAAAAAAGGAATCCAATCTCGTATTCACGTGAATCTTGCTTACGGAGTGGAATTAAATGAAATGATAGCGCGAGAATGAAATGCAATAGGCGCTCTCCATTTCCTTTTAGCAATATAAAGCGACGCTGGCTTCGAAGGATATCATAGTCTTCCTGCAATACTATTCTCGAAAGTGGTCCTTTTTAGGATTATTTTCAAAACCACACAAAAAAAATACTTTAAGCTCTATAAAAACTTCTAGTTGCTGTGAAATTGGTCGCTAATCCATAAAATACCAGTCATAACCTATAAATCAAAATAATTGATAGTAATGAATGCCTGTAATAATTGTATGATGTGTGAATGTCGGGCTTATAGTCTAAGACGTTGGCGGATCTACACTCTACATGCATCACTTGGCGATATTTAGCATGGTTAGTGTCATTGAATCCACAGATGATACTTCACCATCACTGTTACCATTTATCGGTATTCTCCTGTATTCGTATGTGGTTACATTAAAATAAACTCATCTTGACCGTGAAATGATTTTATGAAGACTTTTCACTGACCGATCCTCCTTATTTACTTAGTATTGACATTCATAATTAGCCTAAATTTATATTTCATCATCATCGTCAGCCTGTATCCGTCCACTGTTGAACGTAAGCCTCCCGCATGAGTCTCTATCGTCTTTGATCCTCCGCCTTCCGTATCCAGGTCACCCCCGCTATTCTTCTTAGGTCGTCAGTTAATCTTGCAGGGGGTCTTTCCAATACTTTTCTTCCCCATCAACCGTCGTGTCTTCGACAGTTATTTTCTGCCCATTGCCACTTGAGTGTGCCTATTCTTTGGGTGTCATCCACTACTTGAGTAATTCTGCGTATTTCCTCGTTTCGGATTCTTCAAAGTACGCTGGGTGACCTTTATTTTACGGGTAAGACTTGCTGTTAGA
The DNA here is from genome assembly GCA_022606575.1 of Glossosoma conforme. Taxonomy (NCBI): domain Eukaryota; kingdom Metazoa; phylum Arthropoda; class Insecta; order Trichoptera; family Glossosomatidae; genus Glossosoma; species Glossosoma conforme. Next base: position 2,490,601 of record JAGTXR010000005.1, on the reverse strand, counting down.
TTCCACGTCTCAGCGCCGAAAAGATAAAAAATATGTTCAAAGGCAAGATGTATGCGTCAATCGCAGTGAAAGGGTTTTAAATTTTTGTTTTTACAACATTAAAAATGTGTAGGCGTTATTATTTAACTACAAGCAAATAATAATCAGACTTTATTTTATAATAAATTACATGTTTATAAAATATTTAAAATAATATAATTTTAAAATAAATTTAAAAAACTTATCAAAAAATAATACGAAAGTATGAGTATATAAGCAAATATTATTTTTGTAATAAAAGGATACCATATTTCTAGTAAAACAAAAATCCTTTATTATCCTTAATACCCACGATATCATTAAAACTATATATTATTCTCGAAATTGCCTCCCGCATCAGGGCGGAAGACATTAAATTCCTACAAAATGTCCAAGAAACAGAGGTGGAATGGTAGGTATAAAAAATGGACGTTTTATTTTATTGCCGGGCCCCAGATCAATCAGGGCGCCAGGCATCAAAACTGGGATATCGCTTTTTTATATTTCGCCGCCCTCAAAATTCAGATGGAGAATTTATTTCATTTTTCCTTATCGTCCCCTCGTGATCGTGCTTTCACGTCAAACGTAAAACCGCGCGGCCTCCCCGCAAAAGGGGGCGCCAAAATCCACAGAAGTATCCAAAACTCACAATTCTAATTATAAATATTTTTCAAACTCAATAAACATCTCTGCCGGCGGATGTAGTTCAATGGTACGGCTAAGTTGTACTACAACTCAATTTATCTGAGCTCCGTCTTCTACGGAGCTAGTTGCTGGGTGGACTCTTGTGACCGCCGTCAACTCATGCGTCTTACTCTACTTCGCGGGCAGAGGTTCCCTCTCGTGGCTATGGCCAAAGCTTATAAAACATGTTCAACAGAGGCCCGGAGGGTTGCCCCTCTGGATCTGGAGGTGCAGCGACGGGCTACTTTATACAACCTACGTCGCGGTTGTGCATCTAATATCGGAGACATCGTACTCTAACCGTGCGCTACTCCCAAACCCATAAAAAAGCTTTGTGCTGATGCCCTTACGGCCGCATGGCAAAAACGTTGGTTATTTTTCACCAAAAGTAGAACTACCTTTCTTTTCTTCCCAGACATTTACTTCAGACTAACTGCTAAATGGATAAGCCCTGATAACTGGTCTACCCAACTAATGACTGGGCACGGCGCTTTTAATGACAGATTATACTCATTTAATTTAGTTTCAAGCCCTAGTTTCAAAGTCTCCCCACGCGTCTTGATAAATATCCCCGATGATATATATGAAGTCTTTTCTTTTAGTAACGGCGATGTCACTACTTTCCATGCCTTGTTTCAAAACATCTACACCTGAAATTCCATCTAGAAATATAAATGATTGTCGACGATATCGAAGTAGATATTGAAGACACTGCAGCTGTAGTAGAAGGCTTCACAGCTTAGTGAAAAGAAAAATAAGTTGTTGATTATTGTTTTACGAGGACTTGACCACGAATCGTGGTTGTTTAGATGGTTACGCCATTGGATTTTCGGTCACAGGGCCGCATTGGGCAAAATACCTGTCAGACGTCACGCTGAGGTATGGGGACCGCAAAAACCCGCGGAGATCAACAAATGAGGATCAGGGATGGACACATTTATTTTGAATGCTGGAAAAACAACCATCGAACATTTTCGAGAAAAATATAAAAAAATATTTAAAATCAGATTTTTTTAATTACATTTATTTTTCTGTGATTTAATGTACATTTGTTTCACAACATTTAAATAAAAAAAATCGATCACAAATTTGTTTCGAAATTCGTTATCTTCCAAGACCATAAGCTGTTTCATTTAAAGCGGTTCCAACGCATTTCGTCCTCAGAAAATTCGTTCAACGACTCATCGGTTACTATGTGGGGCGCACTGGACGTCTGGTGAACTGAACATTTGGTGCACGGGACAACTGGTGCACTGGATGCCTCTGCACCTGAAAGTTCACTTGAGAACATATATGTTTGCCAACGATATTTAGAGCAAAAGTCCGAGTATTTGAAGTATCCAAGGCAAATGATAAGCCTCTTTCGTGCTCTGGACCAATTTTTTCAACCCTTTGGACGCGTAAAGCGACTATAGTCGTCCGATTTTTTTTTTTTCGACGCATAAATCGACTATAGTCCATGGCTTGTAAAAAACGTTACATTTTGACGTAGTAGTCGACTTTGGTAAAGCTCAACCCGATTACTTTTATTAAATATAAAAAAAAATACATTATTTTGTGTTGCCCCTACTTTCACTCAGGAGTGACTAAACTCCATGCTGGACATGTCAAGAACGTCAAACTCGACGGGGAGACGTTGATCGCTGGTCCAGGGATCGAGAGCAACGAGCCCAATCATAAATTACTACCTTCTCCCTCCACCATACCCTTCTAAGGGTGCCGAATTCGACGACAAATCCTAACCATTAACAGCCACTTTGTGATACAGTACTTGGAACAAGTCACTGATTTTTAATCGTAATGAAGAAATATAATAATGAAGTATAATAACAAATCATTGTTAAGTATTAAGTGTTTAAACCTTTCGTTACGGCTCGGTGGAATACAAATTATACTGTCAATACGGCGTGACTTTTTCAAACCATTTTTTTTTTGCTTAAAACTAGTATTTGAAGCATAAATGTACTTATCTGACCTATTTGCATATATCACATTGGTTCTTCAATCCTTTAGCTATCAGATGATGCATAAAAAACTATTATATTTAACAAACGTTCATTATGCAACTCCATACATGTGGTGGCATCGACACATGTGGCTTACAGAAAAATCGCTCCTGTGACGAAACTTAACTACATTTATTTACATGCTTTACAGATTTCTGTAAATAATACATGTACGTTGATAATGGGAAAGACTACACTTCCAATTTCCTATCGTAGATGTCACAATGAGCACTGAAAGTATCAAAACGATATATCACGTAAAACGATGTCATCGGTCGGGGAATCTTTGACGGCGTATGCCGACAACCGATGCGAAAGGGTTAAGGTGAAGTAATATCATTATTTCCATGTCCGCTCCCCTAATTGGAACAAATATTCAAAACGAACTTCCACCTAGCCTATGTCAGCCGCTATGGTTCTCGCCTCATTCCGTGTCAGCTCTACCTCCCGGAGCTCCTCCGACTTCGTTATAAGTATGGTTCCGGGGACTTTAAAAAAACTCAGATGTAACTTTGCTCTCTTCCGGCAGCCGAAGTAGTTTTTTTATGTAAAAAACATACAGGAAAATAATGACAGATAGTAATAGTGATGCTGAAGTCTTATCTGTGGATTCTATGACACTTTACATGCTAACTATGATTAACCGCTGCGTGTAGAGTATTAATCCGCCAAGTCATTGCCTATAGCCCGGCATTAACGTATCATCCAATTATTACAAGAATTTACTATGAATGAGTGGTCTCCACGGGACGACTTTCATCTACCACCAATTTTGATTAATAGGCTATGACTGTCGTTTTACGGATGAGGGATCAAATTCACACGAAAGGCGTATTTACTGTAAAGAGCTAAGAAATCAAATAAAAAACTTATTTTTTTTTATCTCCATTGGGGATCGAACCCACGACGTTTGACTAAGCTATCCTAATCGACCACTAAGCTATACTCGCCGGCAAGATACAGACTTGTACACTTGCCGAATATCCATACACAGTTAATGTGTGTCAACCAAGAACTGGCAGTTTCCGAAATTCGTTACTAAATGCCACCGTTAAGCTTTGAAATACTCTTCCAGCGTCATTGTTTCCTCCTTCAAACAAATAAATATACACTTGCGATCTCCATAACATACACACGAATACAACCCAAGTTTCCCGCACGCAGCATCCAGCCGCCCTGGCTGAACGTCATTTTTTTTCAATTTTCAATTTATTTGTTTTTTTCCTACAACATTACAAAATTCAAAAATTCAATTCGTTACTGAAGTACAATCAGAATTAATAATTCCATAAAAAAATATAAATAAAGGTACTTATGTTTAAGTACTAAGAACAAAGCAATAAAGACAAGCAACAGAAGGTCCCGATGCTCATCAAACAGACGACACCAACAAATCATTCCTCCAAAGAAACTCGTGGAGTTCATGCCTGAATTGGGTCTCCCTTACGTGGAGTATATCAACATCCGAGGCGATTTGGTTAAACAGTCTGATCTCTCATAGAGTGCACTGTATGGATTGCATAAATAATTAATGTTTTTGTAATTAATTAAATTTACATTAACTAGTCAATTTTCAACACAGTTAATGTGTTTTTAATGAACATAACAAATAACATCTCAAATAATTTCAATATACCGAAACCACTAATCCAGTGTTTTGGTCAATTAACCGTTTGATTAACAACCCCACCTGGATGTTAATTATAATCGCTACGTACAGCTCATTACCATTTAATTAAATTATGTTAATTAATTAAACCTGGCTTATGAATTTATGTATGAGTCAATTTTAATTATGATTGTTTGGCCGGGATTCATAATAATCAAAACCCCACATTATTATAATTATTTCCGCTAATTTTAAATGGATTCGTTTGTTATGACACAAAGTTGAATCATTGCATAATTAAACATTTCACTGTCTATTCTCGTTTTGCGAAAAATTATATTACGCCATTTTTAATTCGATATCATTCCCTTTGTGATAAATACAATATGTTAATTGAAATGTAATGTACTCGTATAATATACACTGATATCAGATTGATATAGCTCTTTTAGGCTGATGCCGTAAAGCCACGAAAAACGATCTTTTGTCTCTTATTTTTGTTCGCTCGCCTGGCATGCACATCTAATAATGTTAGTTTTAATTACATATATAATATTACACTGCGTTTGCATACGCCATTTTATTTGTTATGACGGTTGCTCCATTTCATGTTGGTGCAACTGTCATCTTTAATTTGATTTTTTGCCGCGACTGTCTTGGCTGCGCTAGATGTCAGAGTGCTCCGGCAGTTGTCAATTCACTCGCTCCCGGCCGGCGAAATGCCATACCGGTCGGGCGTAGAAATCAAGTCTTTATTTAAACTAAACGCGGATTATGCTTCGAAAACAAGTTATTTGTGTTGTTAATCTGCTCCTGCATCCTGCCACCACGTAATTTTATACCCTATTTAGAGAGGAGGATATCAACAAATTTTAAAGAACATTATTATTTACATATAATAATAATCATTCAGTTTTCTCTCTATCTCTATGGAGCATATCGCTACCATTAGTGGCTGCCAAGGTTTTACATCGGTCTGTATTTCTTTGTTCAGAAACTAATTCAAGGTATTGGCAGTAAATAAAATTAATTGGCAAGTATCCTCTGTGTCAGAACAAATGTGGTCAGTTATAAAATGGCTGTAATATATTAAATATTGGTAAAAATTCATGTAAAATTAATGACGCTTACTATGCTGCAAATGGTTAAGCGCTGCATGTGGAGTGTTGATCCGCCAATGTCATAGACTACAGCCCGAGATTCACGCATCATCCTTAACTATTACAGGAATTTACTAAGAATAGGTGGTCTTCACGGGACGACTTAAGTCTACCACCAATTTTTATTAATAGGCTATGACTGGCATTTTACGGGTGAGGGATCAAATTCACACCAACCGGGGTATTTTAGAGCTCAGAAATCAATTAAAAAAAAAAAAAAAATCTCCATCGGGGATCGAACCCTGGCTTGCAAAGCAAAGGCTATGACCATTGAGCTATACTTTGGCCCTTTTTCTATCTGAACATAGAAGCTATCACTGAATATCAGTTTAAAAGGCTACCACAGTTATCTTGAAGTCACAGAAAAAAATTGAATAATACCCTAGTGGCTTATTTTATTTTTGGTGAAATTATTTTCATGAAAATGGACATTTCACTTGTTTTTCTTAGACTTTCTTTTTATAGACGTATCAGATTACAATGAAGAAAGCCCTCAACACACTCACGCTGAGAAGAAGACCTGGAAGACCACAGGCAACCTGTACTGTAACTGTAAGGATCTGAAAACTCTGGGCTTAACCGAGAATGCAGTGCAGGACAGACAGACATGGCGAATGCTTACAAGGAGAGCTGACCCCAGATGATGGGAAATGGCGAGGCTAAAGAGAGACGTATCAAACTACATGTCTATTTGGATGTAGCTTAAAACTCATTTGTATGAACAAAAAATAGGTCTAGTCTCTGGAGTGTTTTCTTAAAACTTGCATTGGTTAACACTATATTTTATAATAAATTAATAATATAAATAATGTATTTTCGTTTATTTCCTAACATCTATTATAGGACAGCTTATATATATAGCATTCTCATAAATAAGTAATCTTTCGGGTCATTTTTAGTGCCCAGTTTAGGGACAATGCAAGGGCTTCGAGCGTGCTACACAACAGCACACGTAGGTAGTATTTGCGCCCCTCGCTCCGCCGACAATAAACTCGTTTCGATAACAAATATTTGCTATGGGGCCCCCTACGGGCGGGGGGCGCCATGAATGTATGCCGTGTAACTTCGCCCTGCGAGCTTTTACCGGATGGCCTTTAACCGCCGGACAACAATGTACAAGGCTCTGGAAAAACTGATACAGAGACGGATCGGAAAATATTGCAAGGAGCCTACTTTGTAATACGTTATTCTTCCACTCCGCTCCCCTAACTGGAGAATATGATCATCACAAAATGCCGCTACAAGGCTCTATCAGTCGCAGTAAAAGGTCAGATAAGTACATTTATGCTTCAAATACTAGTTTTAAGCAAAAAAAATGGTTTGAGAAATTCACGCCGTATTGACAGTATAATTTGTATTCCACCGAGCCGTGATGAAACAGTTAAAAAATGTACCAATCCAGCCAAAGGTTTTCATTTCGCACTTTATAAATTAAATATCTAAAATAATTACGTCACACGTAACACGTTTCCCGTAACATTTACGTTAAGTGTTAGTGCTTGTGTTTACTTTTAATTTTCGGAAATGTCCAGTTCGCTCCGTAGTTTTATCAGTTTGTTGAAAAAGCCAAAGTTGCTAGCGTCGCTAGCGACAGGAAGCTGTGACCGCCGAGCTTCACTTCATCGCCGACAGAGGGACGGGGATCCGGATATCAAAGTTGCCCATTATATACTGAGTATATAATATGTACATCACATGCATCTCGACGTGACAATGTTTACCATAATATGCAACTTTGCGTTTTATGCACTCAGACATGCAAATACATTTTTCTCTATACTCACATTCTATAAGTAAAAGTAAAAAAAGTAGATTAATTTTCAATTTCAATTTTTTATTTCTATTCCTTCGATGACATTACAAAATATACAATTTTAATTTGTTTTTGAAGTACTCAAGTAAGTGTGATGATGTAAATGTATTGACACATTCAGTGTCAATGACCTCACACTCAGAACAAGTGTCGGAATACGCAGCGCAAATAGTGAGGATTTTATACAACAAAAACCATGTTATAAGTATATCGTGGTTGACACACAAATAACACGGCGTTATTGTCACAAAATCAGACGTCCAACATTTCGTATCCGTCCACACCAGCACTGAATCTGAAGCAATATTACACTAAATATGTCAATATCTTCACTCAAGTTGGTTTCAATCACTATTCACTGCGATTCTTTCGTCTTACACGTATCCAGGGTTGAACGATGGTCCTTTCAGGCCACACTTCAGGTCCGTCTGCTGACAATTCTCCTGATGGTACTCGTTTACTTAGAGCTTGATGGATAACAACATTGTTTTTTTGTTGTTGTTGATTATGTACAATGTGGTATCTCAGGTTAAGCTACCCCTTAAGACAACATTTTTCAGGCGACGAGAGCGTCGGACTAATCATCCGATTTTCTTAATAAAAAAAACAAATCACCCTTAAATATGTCCCGGATACTACAGCTACCCTCTATTCAAGCACTTGGACTTGCTCTGGAGGTTGTTGGAATCATATCTGTTTCCAAGTAAACCTTCAAGTCTTCTTCTTCTTCGTGTCAGCGACTTCAAATTATTTTTACCCAGTATCTGGCAACATCGATAGCCCGTGTGTTGCCCAGCATTAGGTATTGATATATGCAGGCTTTTGGGCACATGGAGCAGGATCCTAGGTGTAAGGCGGTCTGCAGGTCTCCACAGTCGCACAACAGTGACACTCCCTGTCGAAGCACTCCTCACCCCTCGAGATTGTCTTTTGTTTTACCAACTCCGGTTCTTAACCTTCAAGTGCAGATATGTCCTGGAAGGAGGAATGGACAGTGGCAGTGGCGGCAATTTTTGGTGACCATATGTTGCAGATTGGAATGGATATGGGAAGAAGAACTAATTTACTCTAGAAAATATAACACAGCAAAGAATGAAGATAACTAAGAAGCGGAAATTTTTGGATATGCGATATGGGAAGAAAAGTGATACCTACTGTCTATTTCTTATTATTTTAAAATACTCGTAATACATTCATTCATTAGTTATGTTTTATATGAACTAATAATACTAAAGTACATACAAACAGAATAAAAGTAATTTATTTTTAATTTATAAGTAAATTTTCGAATAAAACATATCATAAAAAAATTTACTACAATGGATTACTCTGTCGGACAACCTGAAAACTATTTCAATGATCATTTAAATAAACTTTTTGATGGAAGAGCTTTTGGTTTGTTTCTCGGCTAACAATATATTACGCAACAGTGTTACAGATGGCAGTGATAATACATTAATATTACAATTTTTAAAATTACAAACTAACCATAATAATTCGAATTTGGAATTAAAAAATTCGTTGAACTATGTATAAACAAATAAATAAAATAATATTTAAGTTTCATGAAATGATGAAATTGAGGGAAAAATACATTTCAAATAATTTCGAATTCGAATACAGATTTTCAAATATGTATATAAAATATTCTGAAATGTAAAATTTATTGTTTATTATATGACATTCTTTTCGCATTCCTAGTGAATAATCGGCTTTCATTGAACCACTAATGTACAATTAACCCTTCTATAACGTTTTCATAAAATCTGATGATAATTCCTTTACTTCTGAAACCCATACAATTAAGTCCTTTTTTTATATGCGACGAAGATTTTTTTTACAGTGTTTGTGACGATTTATAAATTTAACGGTCCCTTCTATGCTGTTATTTCTGGTTGAACCGACTCTTAAAACTAAATGGTCCAAGCGTCAAGAGCAACGACCTAACTATACGATCTTTTGATAGAAGACTGCAGTTTTAGTATTTATGAAAGCTTCTGCAGTTCATATGTGCACAAACGTACGTTCATGCGTACTTACAACGTATGGAAATGAAGAAGCTTTCATAGTATGCGAAACTGCAGTCTTCCTTCAAGTGAAAGAGTACTCAATGTGATTCATACATCCACATAGGTTCACTGCACATATAGATATATTTTCAATGATATCTATATATAATGCGCGTTATAGGACGCATTCCAAGAAGTGCAAAAAATTAATGAAAAATTTTTCACATAAATAATATAGGTCGTACTGTGCACGACTATGTAATCTGTCTACCACTAATTAATTAAAATTGATGATAAGCACATTTTGTAGGTTAGGTCGTCAGTTATCACTCACAACCAACCGAGAACAAGATACAGTGGCGTAACAAAAAAATAATGAATATTTGGGACATTTTCCGCCGAGTATGGCTTAGAGGTAAATCGTTTGCTACCAACGCCAAAGATCGTGGATTCTATCCCCGACGAAGATTAATTAAAACATTTATTATTTATATATCAATTTATTTGATGTACAAATACGTACATTTGGTATGAAGTTGAATTCCTCATACGTATTATGAGAGTTATAACCTATTAATTAAAATTTGTGGTAGATGAAAGTCTCGTGAACACCGGCGTGTATAGTTAGTATAGCTCGTAAGCCGGCGGGTACAGTTCAATGGTCAAAGCGTTTGCTTTTCAAGCCAAAAGTCGTGGGTTCGGTATGTAATCGATTTCTGACCTCTAAAATACCCCCGGTTAGTGTGATGTTGATCCCTCACCCGTAAAATGCCAGTCATAGCCTATTAATTAAAATCGTAAAATTAGACGAAAGTCGTCCCGTGAAGACCACCCGTTTGTAGTAAATTCCTGTAATAATAAGGATGATGCGTGAATCTCAGGCTGTAGTATATGACGTTGGCGGATCAACACTCCACATGCAGCGCTTAGCCATATACATCATCGTAAGCGTCATAGAATTCCACAGATGAGACTTCAGAATTATTATCACCATCTGACGGTATTCTACTGTATGTGTTTACATAAAAATTAAAAATAAACTTTTTTACCCCGAGTATTCTACGCTGGCATCTGCATTAGAAACTAATTATACGGCTGCAATAGCGTTTGAGGGGATTACGTTATTATAAAATAAAATTATTATAAAGTAAGAACCATCTCAGAGAGGCGAGCCCAATGGATCGGTCACATCATGCGCCACGATGGTCTTCTTCACGACATTGTGGAGGGGATGGTAGAGGGGAGAAACTGTTGAGGGCGCCCCAGACGGGAGTGTTTGCAGCAAGTGTTCAAGGACATGAGTTGTAGCTCTTATGCTGAGCTGAAGAGGACTGCAGAGGATCTAGAAGAGTGTAGATCGATATGCAAGATTTTGTCGCTGCAAACCAATCCACCGGATTGATACTACGAAGAAGAAAATAAAATCGATATCTCAGTTGAATATTGTTAGCACGCCTATGATCACGAGCTACATCAGTTAGGTACGAATAGAAATAAAAAGGATGTAATCCCACAGAAGCAATGGAAAATACCCTTCCTGGGACACTTGGTACTTATCCCTTCCCTTTCATCCTTTCATCCTTTTATTTCCTTCATCAATCTTTCACACTTATGTATATGTGCTTAGTTTGTTTCTCTTTCTAACTGTGCATGTGCCATTCTGCGTCCTTATCTCGCACAGGATGACCATTAATTATATGAAAATGAAACAATCAGTTTGCGTTTTTGCAGTGATAATACTGCGCCTAAATATCCAGTTGTTCAGTAAAGAGAGGTTAACTCAGAAGAATGAAGATTAAATCACGTTTTTTACCACTGTTATTATTTAACCCAATCACGTACTTTCTCCACCAAGAAGACTGCTATGGATCATGTATCTTTCAACGGTTGTTCTCTTCCTAAAGCAAGCTCCAACAACATTCTTGGATTATCAATCTCGAATAATGTCAATTAAGTATAAATCCGGTCTCGCTTCTAAAAAACTATGTCTATTATATAGATCACGTCGGTATTCAACGATAAACAAACTTATTCTTCTATATAAAAGACAAATCCGACCTATCCTTGAATACGGCAGTCACCTTTGGATCGAGCCCCAAAATACCTTCTAAGCTTAATTCACTCAGTTCAAAGAAGAGCAATTCGTTTGATAAACAATGACACTCTTACGTGTCTAACCTGCAATCAATGGAACCCAGGCGTAAGATTGGTTCACTTAGTCTTTTATACCGTTATAACCACGGTCGCTGCTCTACGGAACTTAAAAAAACTAATTCCTCCTGCACCCACCCACAACCGACAAACTCGTCTTACACTTGTCGAACATCTATACACGGTTAATGTGTGTCGACCAAGAACTGGCAGTTTTCAAAGCTCCTTTCTTAATGCAATCGGTAAGCTATGGAATAATCTTTCCGTGTCTGTGTTTCCCATTCCTACAATCTGGATATCTTCAAGAAACAGATTAATATACACTTGCAATCTCCGCAACCCACACACAAACACGAACTCAATAAACGTTTCCCGCATGCAGCGTCCAGTCTCCCTGCCTGATCGTCATAGAGTGCATTGATTTTGACCGGCTGTGCTCTTCTGCATGCGATTACATAAAAAATCTACTTTATTCAACATCCAATACACACAGGTCAATAACATATGCCAAAGTCAAATGGCACTACCACCAAATCTCCCATGCACCACACATCCAGTGGACAGTGTTACCGATGAGTCGTTGAACGTATTTTCTGTGAACGAGAGGTCGTGACACCCCGTAGCATTCTTCTTTAGTGCTATTTGCAGTACTTACACTAAACTACGTATTCCTTAATTGCCAGACGACATATCTTACCGATTGATCTTTTGAACACACCCTTTTCTCGTTTCACTGTTAAAACTTGCACTATTGACTTATTGACTGACACCATTTATTCTGATTCAATATTCTCTTCTTTGGAATGCACGGATCCCTTTTGTTTGTCAGCTTCGCCATATCCCTGCTAATCTCCTATATCATCTGAAATCAGCGTGATGTAGTCCTTGCTTACTGTTACCAAAAACCTCGATATATGATCTTTCGTCTCTTTATTTCGGGTCGCTTGTCGTGCATTTAGGAGCGCCGTTCTGACGGTTCGCTAACGGGTGTGTTAGTTAAGAACCTCACCGCTCGTGGCGCTGAGCGAGTTCCGTAGCGCCGGCGACCCCCACAGCAGTTGGCCCCCACCCTTTGGCAAGACAAGGTCCGCGTTGCGGCCGCGCGGCTTATCATACCGCGTGGTCACAAACTTGTAATGTTTTTGACGTAAATATAATCAGTGCTCTAAAAGAAAGTCTTTGTCTGCTGCCCTCACGCGACGTAATAACGCCCCTCTTTGAGAGAGGAGGATGTTGCTTCCAATTTAGTCTGAAAGTCTTGCTTGTCGATGCTGCCAACTCTTAATTGTTCTTCTACAGCTTCCAACGCAGTCTGCAAATCTTTCAATATGCTTTATCGATAGTTCCATTAAAAGTACAACTTATGGTGGTTACAGACCTAATATTTTTATATAACTTTATTATCTTTACAGTATAGCCCAGCATAAAATATGTAAAATTATGGCATGTACGTAAAACGCACATGTATAGGGTCCGCCATCTAACGTTTTTTTTTTTAACTAGTGCTTATTTCGTGAATGGTAACACTTAGCTCATGTTTGATTTGACAGATAATTAGTTTTATCCTTCCGCTAAACGAATATGGTTGTGTATATGCTTGAACAACGCTGGGAAATATTGCGACATTACTTTGAAAATCAGGCCATTTTTCTTCGAAAATGAGCAAGGAGTGGCCGTTACAGTCAATGGCGATCGTTATCGGGCCATTTTTGTTCACAAAAATTGAAGAGGAGGATATTGGCAAAATTCGGTTTCAACAGGACGGCGTTACGTGCCACACAGCCGAAGCTACACTCGATGTTTTGCACCCCATTTTCAAAAAAAAAAAAGTTATTCGGCGGACCCGTTACTTAACCTCGCATTGGTATACAAAATATTACTTTGCTCGTTTTTTAATTAACAGTCGCACATTAACATCTGATATCCAATCCATGAATCGCATCAATCGACCGAAAAAACGGCGTGGCAGCAATTTTTGGTGACCATATTCTTCGTGAAAAAGATATGGGAAGGTAAAAAATTCAAATTTCTATTTTCAGCTTTAAAAAATATACCAAAATGTTTCTACGTTCTTAATCGTATTATATCTACAAAAATACGTAAAAAATAAAGGCAGTTGCTGGCGGCTAAAGGTATTTTTTTTTAATAAATTTATAATCCACCCTCTATCCCATTAATATAATTCTTCTTCTTCTTCGTGTCCGCGACGTCAAATTATTTTTGCCATTTGCATTTAGCATTAGGTCCTGAGATGTGCAGCTTGTTGGGCACATGGAGGAGAATATTAGGTGTAAGGTGGTCTGCAGGTCTCCACAGTCGCACAACAGTGACTCTCCCTGCCTAAGCATTCCCCACCGCTCGAGGTTTGTCCTTTGTTCTACCAACTCCGGTTCTTAATCTGTTCGGGGATTTCCAGGTCCGCCAGTCAAGGTTCTTGCCAGTTGGGAGGCCTTCATTTGGAGTAATGTAATCCTCTGATGCGATTTGTTGCCAGAGCTGGATTCTCTCATTTTCAGGGCCGAATGTGAGAGGTTGTGTGGATCTCAGAAAGTTGCTTCGTGACTTCAGTTTGAGTGTTGGGGGAGCATTACGCATTTCTTCGGCGCATATGACTTTGCACCTTATCTTTGATGGTGCGATACCAGCCAAGTTTTGAAAAAGTTTAGTGACACCTGGTGAAGACTGTTTTGGAAATATCAGCTCATTAGCCTAATAAGTAAGTAAACATATATTTTTTTTTAAACATAACAATGTTTAAATCACAAAAAAACAGTTAAAATTTGATGGCCGACAAAAAAAGATAAAAAAATTAAACAAAACATCATTAGAATAAATGTATAAAATTAATTAATTGATTTAAAAGGCAGAAAAGATATAGCTTTGTCTTTTTAAGTACAAATACAGGGAGCGACAAAAAAAGCTGACGGTTTGATTACTTGTTTACTATTCAAACCGCCAGCTTTTTTGCCGCTCCCTGTACATAAGAAGAATACTATAATTCTGGTATATGTAAATGCTTACAACATTTAAAATAACTGAATTTTTTCGTAAAATATTAGTTATTTAAAGCAAACATGATTTTTAATGTGAATACATACAGGAGAATACCGACAAATGGTGATAGTGATTCTGAAGTTTTTTCCATCTGTGGATACTACGACGTTTACCATTTTATTTATCGATAAGTGCTGCATGTTGAAGTGTTGATCTGCTAACGTCATAGACTACAGCCCGACATTCACGCATCATCCTTATTATTATTACAGTAATTTACTATGAATGGGTTGTCTTCAAAGGACGACTTTCGTGTGCCACCAATTTTAATAATAGGCTTAAATGACTGTCATTTTATCGGGTAATATATTTTAAAGCTCAGAAATCGATGAGAAACATTGTTATTTTTTTAATCTCCTCCGGGGATCGAAACCACGACTTTCGGCATGCCAAGCGAACGCTTTGACCACTGAGCTATGCCCAGCAATGTGAAACATTACAAATTAAATAAATATCAATTACTTAGTTAAATACTCAATAATCGTGCTATATTTTCTTCTAATAGTATACTTCTTCTTCTTCCCATATCCATTTCATTTATGGAACATATGGTCACTACGAATGGCCGCCACTGAATTCTGTCAACTGCCAGTGTTCATTCCTCCTTCTAAGACATATCTGCTCCACTTCTGAAGGTCCACTTGGGAACATTTATTGTTCTTGTCAACCTCCAAAGCAGAAGTCCGAGTGTCTGAAGAAGGGGTAGCTTTAGAGATTTCTTAAATAAATCAGAGGATTAACCTGATGCTCCCGAGGCCTTGACCATTTTGACCTAAGGGGCGGCTCAAACTGATAAGCATACTTTTTTAACATTTCCGTTTCATATTTGGAACATATACACATATATAGGATACCACAAATTTTCGTTATGTAAGCTCAAGTTGTGTCCCAGAATACCTGCGTTCCCGAAGGTCCACATGGGAACATAGATGGTTCCCGGGAGCCTCTATGGCAGGAGCCCGTAATCTTATATAGACTACGGCTGTAGTACCAGAAAAATATTTGGTGTTAAATAATCAGCGTTTTTAAGGAGATTGGTAAAATAACCACACGACTTAAATCAAGAAGAAGTTTCCTACAGTCGACAACGGAACTAGTGTAAACTTAGGCCACCCTACGGCTGAGCATGTGGAGAAGCGCAACTGAGGGGAATACTTAGATTGCCCGGAAAAAGGACACGACCAGGGGTGGAATATTTGGAGGTCCCTTAACAGACTTCGGACCGGAGTATGCAAGACGAGGACACAAATGAAAGCATGGCAGTTTAACAGCGGGCCGACTGAATGTGACTGCGGCGTGGAGTAGACACTGTCCCACCTTCTGGAGTGTGCGCTGTGTCCGAGTAGCTGCACCCAGAAAGACGTGATGATAGCCGGGAGTTACGCCATCGACGTCGCTCACTTCTGGGCAGATAGGATCTGATCCTGTTGTTTCCGACACGATTATATATATTTATATAGGAGATCGGATGGTCAGTATACTACTATACATTAATTCAATTCATTCACCCAGGTTAATGCTCCGTACACACTAATAATTCCTGAAAAATGAAAAACCGTGTGCAACTATTTTTTTTACATTTTTCAGAAACGTGCACAGAGCTTTTCCTGAGCGCGTGGCAACGACGCTCCAAGTTAATACGTGAGTGCGAGCGAAACGAATAGATATTTTTCTCATGCGTTGTTGTAGAAGGGTGTCTCGCTCTGGCGCGTTCGGAAGTAGGAAGGAAGTTGGGCTTCTCGCTTCTAGGCGGAGCCGACACTACAGGGCCAAACTAAAGACCACAAAATATATATATAAATAATTATAATCAAATCGTCAACCCTGAAGATGACCCCTACAATGGTGGTCGAAAAATTCTTCTTCGTAGTATCAATCCGATGGATTGGTTTGCAGCAACAAAATCTTTCATCTCGATCTTCACTCGTCGAAATATTAGTGCAAGGAAATTCGCCACACACGGCTTAACCCAAAAGCCACAATACCAAATCTTACCTTAAAAGCCGACCAAGTAATTAAATTTTGATACAAAATTGGTGTTTTTTTTCAACACTAATTGTGTGTGTTGCGCTGTCGTTTACCTTTTCCCAAGAAAATTGTGTAATTAAAGGTCCACCTGGGAATATACATGGTTCCCGATCGACCTCCGGGGCAAAAGGCCGATAACTTGACGAGACGTCAGCTGTAGGATCCGGGGCATATTTTTTCATATATTTTTAAACGTAACGGAGAATGAATGATTAGCCTGAGGCTCCCGAGGCATCGACCATTTTTCCCTAAGGACTCAACCCAGTACCGTAGAAAAATAACAACTTTCAAACATTCATTCCTTCTCCTCCACTCTACTATTCACTAACCAGAGATTATTAAATAATTTAAAATTTAATTAATTAAATATAGATATACTATACATAAAAATCTTTAAACGAGTCAATTCATTCAGAAAAAATATCGGCACGAGCAGGATACGAACCGCGGACCTTTGGAACCAAATTTTTGCCCGGGTAATTATATCGCTCGGCCACCGGCCGACACGGAAGAAATGGCCGGTGGCCGAGCGGTATAATTACCTGGGCAAAAAATTGGTTTCAAAGGTCTGCGGTTCGCATCCCGCTCCTGCCGATATTTTTTCTGAATGAATTGACTCGTTTAAAGATTTTTATGTATAATATATGTATATTTAATTAATTATAATATTGTAATATAGTCAATGATCTATAAAAGTAGATTAGAATATTGAAATAATAAAATAATATTCTGATAAATAATTTTTAAAAATCCATATATACAATTTAAAATTTACTTTCCGGATAGGTTTACCCGCGCTCGTAGCCATCCATTGTTTTCCATTCCAATTGATACTTGTAGAGCTTCGAGCACTTAAAATAGTTCAACAGTAATGACGCTTTTAAATGGGCTACCAGCAAACATCGATTCATTTCCTCTTTTTCGGTGGTATTGCTTTCCAAGATCTTTGACACGCACCATTATTTTATATAGCTTTCTCCATATTTGTTTTATATTTGTTTCTCTAACGTTCAATTTTCATGCATATCTTATTATTCTTTATCTTCGCCATTTCCCATCATCTGAGGTCAGCTCTCATTGTGCACATTTGCCATGTCTGTCTGTCCTGCGTTGCATTCTCGGTCAAACCCAGAGTTTTCAGATGCTTGTTTACAGTTGCTGTCCAGGTTGCCTGTGGTCTTCCAGGTCTTCTTCTCAGCGTGGGTATGTTGAAGAATTTCTTCAGCATGTGGTCCTCATATCTATGTCCCATTCCCATAACATCTTAGGTGGTTTTCTCTTATCTGCTCAGGTATAGGAGCCACCCGAAATGAACCCCGAATATGCTCATTTCGAACTGTGTCCACTCTAGTCACACCGCCCGCCCACCTCAGGATCTTCATCTCTGCCATATGAATCCTATCCATGTCACGTTTCAGCGGGATCCAACACTCTATATATAATGTATATATGAAAAGTAGTCTCAGCGTGGGTATGTTGAGGGCTCTCTTCACCATGTGGTCCTCATCTCGCCGTACCACATGCCCATACCATCTTAGCCGGTTTTCCCTTATCTTTTCATGCTTATCTTATTATCACTTTGATTATTTTATTGAAAAAACTTCTGTTAATAAATAAATAAGTAAAGTACGCGCCTGGCATATCCCCTCGTCCCGCCAAAACTCTTCGCAGCATTCCATAGCAGGAACGTCGTATGCACCAGGTCGACCGCAGCCGAGTGTCGACCTTAGCGGCCGTAGAACTACGAAGAGGAAAATTGTCATAAGCTCCGACATCGACAGTCGACCTTGCGCACTTCTCAAACTTTGCGAGATACATTTCATAAAATTATGTTTTTTTTCGATTTAACCTAACCTCACTTTCATCATCATCATCGGCCTGTAGCCGTCCACTGTTAAACGTAAGCCTCCCGCACGAGTCTCCAACCTCTTCGATCCTCCGCCTTCCGCATCAAGGTCACTCCCGCTATTCTTCTTATATCGTCAGTCCATCTTGTAGGGGGCCGGCCAATGCTTCGTTTACCAGTTCTTGGTTGCCGTTCCAATACTTTTCTCCCCCATCAACCGTCGTCTCTTCGACAGATATGTCCTGATCATTGCCACTTGAGTGTGCCTATTCGTTGGGTAGCATCCACTACTTGAGTTCTTCTGCGTGTTTCCTCGTTTCGGATTCTCACTTTATTGAGCATTTATTTCCTTTATTTATTATGATATTTTGACGTGACATTCTCATTTTTGGTTACTACACATTTTAAATACAAATACTTTCTTAAACTTTAAGTATGTCAATTTGTATTAGATTGTATTGAGTAATTATGTGTATTAGTATAATGTTGACCCATATGGTTTTGTTTTATTAAACTTCTTAATGATCATTGCGTTTTATAAAAATTAAAAAAGGACATTATAACATGGAAATCAAATGCCAAATATATATATATATGTGATCTACATTGATATTGCAAATAGTTTACTAATAGTTTATTATGGATTTATTGATTGCGGTTATTATTGTTAGCATTTTCATGTTTGTAGGAATTTCTTCGAGTATCGTTGACATTTTGCTAAAGAATAATAAATAATACGTATTTAATAAATTAAATTGTTAATAGAAAAACCTCTTTTTCTTTCCAATAAGAAAACGTGTATCTATACGTCATGGGTGTATGAAGTTAAATGTTCATATTATTTTCTCATCGGTGTTAATTTTCATAAAAAATGTTTTTCAATTTCAATTTTATTTATTTTCTTCCTTGCAGAAACATTACAAATTTTATCAACTCAACTTATTTCTGAAGTACAATAATAATTAAATAAAAAATACAAAACGTAGGTACTTATGATTAAGTACTAAGAACAATGCAATAAAGACAAGCAACAGAAGGTTCCAATGCTCACCAATTATTCCTCCACAGAAACTCTTGGAGTTCTTGTCTGAATTGAGGCTCTCTTACGTGAAATATATCAACATCCGAGGCGATTTGGTTTTCTATTATTATCATCTGAATTTACTCATTGCAATAAGTAATTCCTACATCAATTGTGATTTGTCAGTAAACAACAAACAAAAGGGAAATAATGTAACAATACATTATTACAGCGCTCATGTTGACGTTCCGCGTAAGAGGCTTTCCGTGTCCGCGCAGTCATGGGGGCGGCGAGGCGCGGGCCGGGGGCCGCTCCCCGCCCGGCGGCGGCCGCGCGGCAGTCGCTCGCCGCGACCCGCCCGAGCAGCCCGCGCCGCCCGCCGGGAGTGCGCCACAGTGAGTGCAGTGCAGTGCAGTGACAGTGCGCCAGGTGCCCCCGTAACCCGCGAGTGCCAGCAGTGTCGCGGTGCCCCTCGGCGAGCGCTTCCGGTGGCGGCGCGCCGCGCGAGGTTGCGCCATGGGGCCCGGCCCGGCGGCACGCGCGCCCTGAGCGCGCGGCGCGGGGGCGCGCGGGCGGGCAGCGCGCCCCCGCCCCCGCTCTCCGCCCCCCGCCTGCCGAGCCCCGAAGCGCCAGCGCGCCCGCCGCGCCCCGCAACGAACCTCGTCTGCGCCCAATATTCCTCTGGGTCCAGCGCGCGGACACCCTCATCCTCCGAGTCCACTGCGAGGACTACGACGACAGAAACCGCCTTCGCCTGACGCGCACGACGCAGGGCTGGAGAGTCCTGCCGCGGACCGAGACATACGACGCGCTTAAACTTCCAACCGCTCCCAGAGAACCGCCGTTACTTTCACCTCCAGCCCCGGCGAGACGGCGCCGGCGGCCCGCGAGATCACGCCGGGCCCCCGCCCGCTCCAGGCGCCGGGCAACCAGTCCTACTGCGCCCGTACTCGAACCACCACCTGAAGTCGCGCCAGTACTGCCGCACCCCTTCAGGCCAGAGATCTCGCCTTCACCGGCCGCCTCTCCGTGCGGAGCATCCCGCGGCTCCTGGAGTCTGCCCGACATCGAGACGAGCATCCCCTCGCACACGATCGCCGTGCCGCGCCGCGAGACCGACGTCGCCCCGGACCCGACGCCGCTCGACAGCCTCCTCGCCGTCGCGGAGCTCGAGTTCCATCAGCAGCGCGAGGCGGGAGACTTCTCTCCCGGCTCAGCCGGGGGCGCCGACCGCCGGTTCCCTTTCTTGACGGCCGAGGAGTGCGCCGGGCACATCGCCGCCTTCGAGCTGCCGGACGCGGTCAAGACCCCGCACGCCGAGGACGACGCCTTCTTCCCGCGCAAGCGCTGCCGCTCGGCCGGCAAGGACCTGTTCGAAGGCATAACCGAGCACTCGTACCTTCCCGACCTCGGCGCGCACGACCGAGACGACGCGATCGACGCGGACGAGCTGCTCGACTCGCTCGTCGAAAAGGGTTGCGAGGACAACAACATCGTTGCGTTCGACAAAATCGCAGACATTGTCGCCGACGGCGAAGACTACGACGACGAGGACGACGACATGATGATGGACAGCGCTCCCGTATCGGACATCATCCATAGGCTGGAGCGTTCACTGGAGTCGCCGGGCCGCAGCAGCATGACCGCGGCGCAGGGGTTGCTCACCCTGCAGCACATAACCGAGCTCAGCGCGCATTTTCCTGAAGTGGCTTTCGAGCCTGTGCCGATGCCGGAACCGTCAGAGCAACTAGTCGAGCCGGTGCAAGCTGACCCGCCTCCCGACCGCGTGGCTCCGGCCCCGGCCCTCGCCCCCGATGAGGCTTATGACGGCAGTCCGCCAGATCTGCAGCCGGACGCGACGCCGGCAGTAGACACTAGCGCGGCTGAAATCTCAACCGAATGTCCGAACGAAGAAGTCCCCGACAAAAGCCCGTCCAACGAAGGCGTTACCGAGTTCGAGTTTCCGGAAGCGTTGACCGAAATCCGGAAAGACGAAGCGATCGTCGAGGAAACGGAAACTGAAACGGAATCACCCTCCGAGAAATATGAAAGCAATTCGGATAAGGAAAACGAGTTTCCCGAATCCGGAGACGACCTCGTGCCGACCGATCTGCGCGTGAAGGCGACCGTCGAGGAGACCTGCGAGATGATGACCGACGAGCGGGACGGGCTGTCCGAGAAGAGCGACGAGATGCCGAAGGACCTGAGCTGCCGCAAGCGCCGCGCGAGCCTGTTCCCCTCCCCCGAGCGCGAGCGCACGCCGCGCCCGCCCTCGCGGGGCTCGGACACCATCCAGTCCCCGCAGCCGAGCGGCATCCCGGCCGTCCCGCCTTCCCCGGAACTGTTCCCGGCGCCGCACACCAAATCCAATTCGAAGTCGCTCTTCCTCGAAACTCTCCTCGCGTCCCCGTCTCCCAAGATGTGCTTCTCCTCCGAGTTGACGATCACCAAACACCAGAGCGAACCTCTCAATCTCGGCAAGAGCAGAAAGTCGGCCAGCCCGACCGTCAGCAGCTGCTCCGAAGAAGTGAAGAAGCCCGCCAAGGAATACGGCGAGCCGGAGGAAAAGAGATTCCGTAAAGATCCCCCGGAGGAGGCTCCGTTACAAAAGTTGAACGAGCTATTCTCTAAGTCGACAGACGCCGGAGAAACCCGCCAAAGAAGACCCGAGTCTCGCCCTCGAGAACAGCGGACGCCAGAGGAGCCGAGTCCGCTTAGACAATTACGCATGTTACGCTGCGGTGGAGAATTTATCGTCCCGGATCCGCTGCTCGTGCCGAAAGAACGTTTTAGCGCAATCCTCGACGCTCCCGCGAGAGAAATCCCCGCGCTCTTGCTGCAACGACCGGAACTGCGTCTGCCGGAAGCGTTTGCCTTCCCGGCCGTTCTGCAAGATCCGGACATCCTGGTCGTGTCGTTGACCCAACTCGAGGCGATCCTGCAGAAGCAGAGTCGGGGCGGGGAGCGCGACAGCAACAAGCAGCGCGAGCGGACATCTCGCGGGACGCCCGAAAATAAACCGCGTTCCGCCGAAGCTCGGCCTCGACCCCCCGTGGCGGTGCTCCCGCCCATTCCGCAGAGCGCCCCCGCGATGGGGCACGGACCGGAGGCGCTGGCCGGGGACATCGACGCGGCGACCTCCGCCGCGATCGGCCAGATGCTGTGGCTGCCTTACCTCAGCCAGTTCGAAGCGGCCGTCGGAAGGACGCAGAGCGCAGATTTCCTGAAGGCGCTGAGCGCGACCCTGGGCGGCTACCCCGGGCGTCCCGCCTACCCGGACCTCGGCAGAATGTTTTCGCCGCAATCACGCTTTCCAGGCCCCGGTGCCTTTCCGGGAGCGCCGCTCGACTACGGGAACCGCCTAGAGTTGGCCATGTGGCAGGAGGCCGTGCTCCAGGCGAATGGTGCTGGATTTCGGCGATCGCTCGAACCGGATCAACTCGAACCTCCGGAGGCGCTCGATCCGCTCCTCGCCTTAAGCAAACACCAACAGCAGCAGCTTCAACAAAAACAGCAGCGCGGTCACAGCGCGGCGCGCACCAGCCCCATCGCGCACGGATACGGAGGCTGCTCGCGCAATTCCTCGGGGGCTTCCTTCCCTGCCGCGTGGGCCGCTTACGGAAACGCCGCAGCCGCCGGGGGCCGCGCCGCCCAGTACAGCCCAGGAGGGCGCGCGCAGTTCGCCAGCGCGAGTGGTAGTGCCGGGACGAGCTCGCGCAGTCGCCAGCCGCCCCTGACGCCGCCCTGCGCGCCCCCGGCCGCGCCCTGGGCCGCCCCGGGGCCGCCAGCTCCCGCGCCCCCAGAGCGCCTCCGCCCCGGCCGCGCATCTCCGTGAAGTCGCTGCACAACCTGCTGGAGCCCGGGGGCTCCCGCGAACCCGAGGTGGGCAGCTCCACACATCCCCCTGAAGAGCCTGACCAGGTGCCGCTCTGGCATCCGCTCTTTGGCAAGTAAGTCACTTTTTTTGCATTTCATTAATGTTTTTCATCTTCACAACATTCCATAAATTATGTTAAAACAGTATATTGAATAGGTAAGCGAAAATTATTGTAAACACGATAATATTGTGTAATTAAAATAAAACACCAAACGTCTTCCACAGATAAAATCCGACAAACCATATAATAAACGCCATACGGTATCTGATAATAATCCCTAAATCCTTTAAAAGAGAAAAAAGCTTTTACAATGTAATTATCTTGTTACTTTTTCTTATAATTCTTCATTTAGATGCAAGGGTCGTCAATCTTTTATGCCTAGCGCCCACTTTTGCCTATTTTTCATGGTAAAATTTCCCTACCGCCCACCAACCTCGCTATATTTCAATTCAGTATATGGGTGGAAAAAAATCTAGAAGGAATATAGGAGATTTGAATGCGCCCACCACGGAAGCCGTATCGCCCACTAGTGGGCGGTATGGACCAGGTTGACGACTCGTGATCTAAAGCCTTTTCGCTATGATCATTTTTGATCATTATTAATGTAATTTACTTGAATTTACAGATATATATGATTATATTATAAGATTTTATCAATCAGCCCACTAAACAGTAGTTATATGTTTATGCCTTACTAGTAAAATCCATCTCAAGATTATTAATAACCTCAAAATACCACCATTAATCATTACACTACTATTGTTTACCTATAATGTGCCATTGACGTAACAACAGAAAGTGCCGATGTTACTTTGTAATTACTTTACTTTCAAGCCATGATTACCTACAACAACTTTGTATCTTTGTAACCAATGGAATGTATTTAGTTTACTGTAGCCAGGTTAGCAAATTTGTTAGTAATATTAATTTTTTTTTTTGCTACATTTAACTGTTTTCTTAGGATATATATTCGATAATTAATCAAGATAGTGAGGCCTACATAATCTGGCAACATGTTTTTGATCTCATTTCAAGTCTACATAACTTAATTTGAATATGTATAATTTTAAAATTAATTTTAATTAAAAAATTAATAAATTAAAAATATTTAGTTTTGATTCAAAATTTATTTTAAACGATTACATGTTTCGGCCTTCCTGAAGACCATCTTCAATAATGGTCTTCAGGAAGGCCGAAACATGTAATCGTTTAAAATATATTGTGAATCAAAACTAAATATTTTTAATTTATTATTTTTTTAATTAAATTATAATTTATAATTATGCAGTTTCACAATTATTGTCAGTTGATAACCTTAATGTTAACTTAATATATCTTTTAAACCTATCTAGGAAGGTGATATTGTTATATTTAATGAAAGTAAACTATTACGCTATAGTAATATAACACATAAGTGTAATTATAATTATTGGTGGAATTCCATAATATCAAATATAAATAAAATATTTTTTAGAATTTATTCCACAATATATTTGTAGACGACATGTTTCAGCCACGTCGAATGTTCCATTCAGTCGTTCCGCTATAAAACTGCAAGGCTTTCATTTGTGTCCTCTTCTCGGTCGCAGTGTCTTCTACTATAACGATATATCAGAGATCTGGATTAAAAACTGAAATGCGTCCTATATTCAAATCTCTACAATACAACTACTTATATATTTACCTAATGTTTAACAACAGATAGGACAACGATATTACAGGGTACTATGTATTATGCGAGTATAATAAAGCTGACGTTGTTGTCTCATTTGATTCTTCTTCGTAGTATCAATCCGGTGGATTGGTTTGCAGCAACAAAATCTTCCATCTCGATCTCCTTTCGATCCTCTGCAATCCTCTTCAGCTCAGCATAAGAGCTACAACTCATGTCCTCGAACACTTGCTGCATATACTGCCGCCTAGGGCGCCCTCTACAGCTTCTACCCTCAACCATCCCTTCCACAATGTCGTCAAGAAGACCATCGTGGCGCATGATGTGACCGATCGCCTCTCTGAGATGGTTCTTACTAGGTGCCTATCTTTCTTGATTATCCTGAGAACCTCATTGTTCGTGACGCGGTCTCTCCAGGAAATTCCGAGAATTCTTCTATATGTCACATCTCAAAGGCCTCTAGTATTTTTTAATCACTTTCAGATCATTTTTATTCACTCTCAGCCATACATCAAGATGCTCCAAACAAATGTTTTGGCAAGTTGCTTGCGGAGGTTTAAATTAATCTTTTTTGACTCAAGAATTTTAGTTTTTTTATTGATTGATGTATGCGACTGTTGACTTCTCTTTTTGTTACATGATACTGTGTATTATGCCAGTATATTAAAGCTGACGTTGTTGTCTCATTGATTATGAATAGGTAAACTATTTCTTCGGTTAACCATACTATTTTTCAGTTTACCAGATAACCTGGAATAAACTCTTTGGTTATCTGTTGGTAAACATGTTTATCTGTTGGTTAGTTGGTCGCCTACCTCAACAAGACCTCTGATACTGTTGCGTAACGTTGCCAGGTCTGACATAATGTCGTTATTAACATACTTGAGGCCTTGTGTAGGTCAGTAACTAAGTCAGCAGACCGCGGTGGAGAATGAACCAAAAGATCGCTATCGTGATAATCATTTTATGAATAAATATTGTGTTATTTAAATAACAAATTATCGCAACCAATCCATTTACGTATATAATTATACAGAAGCACATTTTTCTTAGTAGACTAACCGCACGCTTCAAACCATCAACATATTTTACCCACGCGGTATTTGCTTTAAAAAAATATTTACGTGTATTTTTTCCAGCATTTAACTAAAAGTAAATATATTTCTTCCCATTCACGTTTCGTATCTGGAACATATCACCAATTTCCGTCACTTGGCTGCATATGTCCATTCCTATTTCTAGGACATATCTCTACCTGAAGGACCACCTCTAAAGCAGAAGTCCAAGTACTTAAAAATGGGGTAATGTAGTATTAGTATCCGAGGCATATTTTTAGGTGATTTGTTATTCGTTTTTAACCACTTCATCGCCACATGTTTGCAGACAAATAAAAACATTTCTTTTACTAATGACTTAAATTGTTTTAATATTTTTAATTTACATTATTGGTGAGCTGCAATCGATTGAACTAAATTTTTCATGAAAGAAAAAAACACTTTTTTCACAAAATAGATTATAGATCAAATACTAGATAATTTAACCGCCCTAGCTGCAGGTATATTTCAAGATTTATTACATAACTGTCTCCCCACATCCTATGTACCTTCAACGCATCACGTTTGTTGTAAATATTTAAGATATACATACTATATAATTTATAATTGTTTTCGAAAAAAATTAAAAAATATTCAGTGCCAGCCCTTGACACTATCTCATGAATATCTCCAAAACTATCGAAAAATATCGATCCTTTTTGGTTTGTTAATATTTTAAAATATTCACAGATATCGTTGTGAGAAAATCGGAATTAATTTTGAAATACATCTTTCGAATATTGCGAATAAGCGCGCGCGGGTGCGCTTACGGCGATCGCCGGATGATTAGTCCGATGTTTCCGAGTCTTAAATCCATTTCAGCGTTTTCACTAGTATTTGTAATTGAAAATTTGAAAAATTTTGTGTCCAAAAAAAACATTTTCGCTTAAGTTACGTTAAAAATGTTGATTATAATATTTTTTTGACTTCGTGTAGACCCGAGGAAGGATAATAATAGGAATTTTGTTTTTTTTTTAAATCTGTGTTAGGGTCGTAACCCCATTCCTCTAGTGAAGGGTTTAGCCACGTGTCTGGCACGCGCCTGCTGCCACGCCCACAACCCAACCAATATAACCCTTTTATCTCATACCTAACCGATGTGGCTTACCTTAATATCGATTCCAGTACACTGGATTTAATTACGTGTGGTGTTAGCCTTACTATTAAATTTCTACTTAAAGTTATTTTATCTGTATGAAAATGATCTCCTTTTCTAAATTCAGTCAATTAGTTACATTATCCCAATCTCTTTCTCCTGAGGATGCTATTTGCTAGAATCTCGTAAGAAAATAGCTATACTTACACATGTATTTCTTCTCCTTCGTGATACTATACACAAAACTTGAATACTTTTAGCTTTACGTTCTAAGTGATAACATCCTCATCTCTCTCAAAAAGTTGTTACTCCGTCGCGTGATGCCTGGATTGGGAGCAAATTGATAACACAGATTTTTTCAGAAGCACATTGACGTATATTTACATTAAAACTTTACAAGCTTTCGGCCAGGCGGAATGACATGCCTCCGGGCGTAATGCGACCTTATCGGTCTTCAACACATAACTGACACACTCGTGATCGGGCTCTCGCGGTGTCTTTCATTAACACACCCGTGAGCGAACAGAAAATAAGAGACGAAAGATTGTATATCGAGGTTTTCGGTACCAGTCGGCAAGGGATACATCGTTCTGATGTCGGTAAGTATACCCGTGCTCGTAGTTACTCGTTCTTATCCGTTCTAGTTAACATCTGTGTAGTTTTGCTCACCCAATTCAGCCCAGATGTAATGACCCTACTGAATGAGCTTTCGCGAAATATCTATCCTTTTTAACCCTTTCATTACGGCCAGGTTTGAATACAAATTATTCTGTCAATTATAAAGCTAGTATTTAAAGCATAAATGCACTTATCTGTACTATTTTCATATATCAAATTGGTTCTTGTATCCTTTAGCTATCAGATGATGCATAAAAAACTATTCTAAGAAAGTAGCAAAACGATATATCACGTCAACCAATGTCAACGGTCGGGGAATCTTATGACGGCATACGCCGACAACCGATGCGAAAGAGTTAATGTAATTTTCTTCTTACTACGATTCGTTTCTTACATTTTAACACAATTTTAAGCGTATGGTCGTCACTCACTACTTCACTACCTGAAATAGTATCATTTCATTAATTTTTTATTCATTTTGAATTTGTACGTATTTCAAGATAGGTAGACGCTATCGTTTTGCATACCATCACACATGAATGCACTCATTAGTTGCATGTTTATTTTCATAGTTTCATGTACTGCGCGCTATATACATGAATGTGCATCTACTGCGCAGTACATAAGGTACTGGTAAGCTCTGGTCAATTCCCACGATCCGCGCAGTCCTTACACATAAGTACTAGTGAAGTGCCCACAAATGCCTACTAAAGTAGTACTTACATCAAGAAACTAGGGTTAGGTTTATGGTGATAACTCCTTATATCGAATCCCCAATCCACTAAACACAGATGTTTAATAGCAATTAAATATACACGTACAATTATGCATCAAATTTTTTATTCGCATCAATTCATTCAGAAAGAATATCGGCAGACGCGGGATTCGAACCACGAGTCATGGAGCCGACCTATGCTCTATTCTTTTACACCGCGCAGTCCACTCGACTATTTCTCCGCCCGAACGGATACGCGAAAGATGCTGTATTTATACCATTGTTACCATCATATAACGATAGATGTCTCTATAGTATATATTTAAAATAAGTGTATTATTATTTTTTATTATTCAATCAGTGAACATTTATTCACACGCTTTTTTATACTATTAGTACTTTCCGACAGTCTATTTATTTAGTAAGTACCACTCGGGTCTCGAACCGAACTATAGACTGAGTGGTTGAGAAACAACTTCTTTAAGTCCTACGCGGATTACAACCAGTAATTTATTTACCTGTTTTACTGATGAACCAGATGTTTAATCGCTACATTAGGCCACTTTCTTTGGCTACTATCATGGAAACTTTTGGAGGCTAAGGCCTGTCGAATTGGATGCCTTGTACCTGCGCTCCTTGGGAGCACTTACCAAGACATTGTTTTCTGAGCACTTTCTCGTTATATAAGTAACGGGCTTTGGTGGACAACACCAAGCGTGGGTGTAAAAGTTATAGGATACTGCTCTTCCGAACATTCTTAATTGATAACGGCAGAATGGTGGAAGCTTTTCGAGCATACCTACACTGTTAACATATGTTGACAAACTGCTTCTTCAGCTTCTTCTTCAACACCACAGACAAGCTTTAAAATTGCACAATACAATATGAATCTCTTCAAGCTACAGATTATTATTTACTTATCATACCAATGTTCGTGGGTTCGATCCCCACGAAGATTAAATATATATATATATTTAATAAATTTGTAACCTTTACAAAATATGATTGCTGTGAATTTAATACATCACTCATAAATCGCCAGCGTACCATATTAATCAAAATTTGTTATTGACGAAATTCGTCTCGTGAACACCACCCATTCATACCAGAAGTCGTGAAATCTATCCCCAACCAAGAATCATTAAAGCAAAGATGATTTGCAATAAATTTATAAGCTCTACAAATATCTACATTTGGTGTGAATTTGATCCCTCACGTGTAAAATGACAGTCATATTTTAGAGTTCATAAATCGATTAAAAATCCTTTTTTTTAATCTCCGTCGGGGATCGAACCCACGACCTTTGGCTTGCAAAGCGAACGCTTTGACCATTGAGCTACACCCACCGGTGAATGTATTTAAATATAATAGTCAAACACTGTGTGTAACACCCTTTTAGATTCCTTACTACTGATATACATTGTAGCTGCTTATACAGTCCTTGTATTACCCCGCACTTCTTACTTAGATATATGTATACTTACCCCTTGACAGCAACATATGAACACAATCTCTCCCGACTACCTCCCTCGTTAAAATCGATATACTAGAAACTAGATTTCACGTGTGTAATTATATACACACCTGTAACTTTTAAAAGTGTATTTATAGTTGTAAATGCGTACCTAATTGTGTCAATTATTTTGCATGCATATTATTCTTATTATAAATCTGTAAATACTGATAAATTACTAACATACGAGAGTGATCCTTAAAATAAGGCTTTACAGTCCTGAAAAGCGCTTTTATGGTGTATCCCACGATTCTGTTGTGTACCTTGGTACCCCCACTCCAAATTCCTTCCTTAGCGAGTTGCCTGCGGAGCTCAGTCTTGGTTTAGCAGCCGTACGTGATGGATCTCGCCCTCGCTCAGTCTGTTTTCATTGTCCATGCCTTGTCATGCATGCGAAGGTACACCTGGGAACATATATGTGTTCAGACGACATCCACAGCAGAGGCCACGAACTTAAAGAGACAGAAGCTGAAATATCCGAATATATATTTTTATGGAATTCGAAAGAACAGCCAAATGATCATTTCGTCTAAGGTGCGGCATAAGATAATAATAGTTTTCCGCAAACCACAACATTATTGTTAACGCATTATATATCTTAGGTAATACAATACCTCTTGGTTATATTTCAAGGTCACAGGTTCAAGCAAGATACCTGTCATTCTAGACTTGTGGTTTCGTAGTCGTGTCGCACATGACTGAACATATCTTACGAGAGTCATCCTCTTGATTGTTGCTTACTAGGAAAAATGCTTGTGTGATCATTGCGGCACCAATGGCGTCGTGTAAATATTGTTCTTTATCTTTCTTTGAGCTGTCTTGGAACATTCTAGTGGTGTTTTACCAAATCCCTTCACACCGCAGCAGTCCATTGACTCGTGTAAATATACAGATCCTGCTGCTGGTCTGAAATCAAAGCAAGCATTTTCCGATGAAATAGTAACAATAAACGTAAGTAGTCAGAGAATCAGTTATCCGTGTGCTTTCGCTGTCAAAGCATATTTTTGCTCAATCAATTTCAATGGGAAAAATTGCTTTAAGATACAAGTAATTTGAAATACGAGCAACGTTGCAGAACGAAATTAGACTCGTATATCAAGGTTCCACTGTATTTAAATTTTTTATAAGTCTGGATTCTAATTAAAATAATATATTTTGTTATACGTATAGTCAAGGATCGTGCTAAATTTTCTTGAACATAATACTCCTACACGACAATTTGATTTTTACTGGACTTTTTAAGGTTATAAACTATCATATCCATTGATTTCTCGCCCATTTTTTAAATATGTCTATATTACAACATAATAATATTAATATAATCTAAAATGCAAATAAATTTTGTTACGTAATACGTCTAAAATTATATGGTTTCTCCTAAAAACAATTTTATTCAAATAATTCGATTTTCAAATCGTTCATAAAGAACAATATGATCATAATTTATTCCATTGCCAACCTAACAGTAGGCATTTCTTCTCACAATAATACCTATCAAATCGTTTATACATAATTAGCTTAATTATTATCAATAAACGTTTGTATTATTAAAAAAAAAACGCAATTAAATATCCATAAAACACAAAAAAACTAAATAATCGTGTTGTTAAGCAAAGCAAATATTCAAATAATTCCATTTTCAAATCGATACCAATCGACACATAATTATTGTTCCATTTCATTGCCAACATAAAAGTGTATTTATTTACGATAATTACCTACCAATCTAATCTTTAATACCTAAACCCGTACATTATTGTCGAATCCAAATAAAAATTTAAATGATGATAAAGAACACAAAACGGCCGGCGTTATAAAGTGCCCCGTAATTTGTTCCAAGGAACGTCTGTCAATTCATCGCTCCCATATAATTTGTTCCACACAATTTATTGACCCAGATAAATTATTTATATCTTTCTTTGGTCCGGAAATAAACACTTTGAGGTTAACAAACTGGGAGCCCGACCGACGTAAATAAGGGAATTGTTTATTTTACAAATATAAACAAACGCAAACAAAATACATAATATTTTATTTGTAGGATCTTACATGTTTTTATTTTATTTTTTATGTAAACACATACAGGAGAATACCGACAGATGGTGATAGTAATTCTGATGTCTCATCTGTGGAATTCTATGACGCTTACCATGATGCATATGGCTAAGCGCTGCATGTGGAGTGTTGATCCGCCAACGTCATAGACTACAGCCCGAGATTCACGAATCATCCTTATTATTACAGGAATTTAATATGAATGGGTGGTCTTCACGGTACGACTTTCGTCTACCACCAATTTTAATTAATAGGCTATGACTGGCGTTTTACGGGTGAGGGATCAAATTCACGATTAAAAATCCTTTTTTGTTTAATCTCCGTCGGGGATCGAACCCGCGACCTTTGGCTTGCAAAGCAAATGCTTTGACCATTGAGCTATACCCGCCGGCTAATGTTTACTGATTATAATTTACTGTGTTTTGTGAACGATTAATCAATGCCGGGATTAAGTCTAATCTTGGCATCTCACCAAAAGCCAATGCAGCCGTATAATGCGTTTCGAAAGCAGAAGCCTGCGTAGAATACTGGGAGTACGATTGTTTGACTTTGTGAGGAATCACAAGGTGAGAGAGCGTACAAGGCAGCCTTTCATACTAAAGTATGTCAAGAGGCGAAGGTGGACCTGGTTTGGACATATACTTCGGATGCCGCAGGAGAGGATAAACTACAGCTGCCTTTTCTTCAAGCCCCCGTCCTGGAAGGCTGTAGAATTTACTCGGTAGAGCTGACATATGGTGGAGCGAGGGCCATGGCGGCTGATAGAGTTCTGTGGCGGCAGCTCGTGACGACCATATGCTCCATAAGGGCACCAAACATGATGATTATGACGATGATGATAAAGTATAATAACGAAGATAGTGTTTTTTAAGCCGTGTGTAATGAATTGATATTTCTAATATTTCGAGTACCTTTAAAGTTTAAATGTCGAAAGCCCAGAGTCTTCACGAAAAAGCTGCTGTGGTTTATGCTTTCTTTGAAAACATGGCTCAGGTAGCTTCTTCTCTTGATTAACTGAAGCATAGTAGGTTTTCTGTGCTTGTTACTTCACTTTAACATTCCCAAACAAAATCAAACCATCACACACCTTATAAATAATTATTAATTTATAAATATTCACGTATAACCACAAGAAAACAAGCTCAATATTCGTATACATTTATGAATCGTTCATATTTTTATAGAAGGCATGACAATAACGAATTTTTTTACAAAATGACGTGTTATGAGGTTGTAAATTGTTTATCGTAATACAAAACATAATACATAAATTGTTAATTTTTCTTGTGACATCGCAAGTAAACAACGAAAATATCTTGTAATGCACGTATTTAAAAATCAATTGTCAATACATATTTTGTACGCGAGCTACGGGCGGGAAACGCGGACCAGCGGCCAACTCTTTGCGCAACGTTGCCAAGCCGAACCTAATTGTATGAAGCAAGTGCATACAGCGTTTATGGAAAACATGAAATGTAGACACGGACTTGGCAACGGTGTATTTCGTAGCTTGCTTCTTTAGTCGCGTTAAGATTTTTGAATTTTAGAACATTTGTAGATACCATTTTAGTAATTTTAATTTTTATACTGTGTATTATTAGATATTAGACTAATTACATTGTTATTATTTAAAAAAATCACTTAAGCTAATTTAACACGTTTATTTTATTATGCCATATATGTATAATAATTATAATTTATGCGATAAAAGCACATCGTAAAGGAGGATCTCGATAGATCACCAACATTGGATAAGGCCACAGCCCGTTGATAATCGTGGGTCGTTGGTCGGTTTGAGTCGCTCTTAGGATCAAATGGTCGTGGCGTAGGGAACGCTTGAGCATTCGATTTTCTTAAAAAATACAATTAACAATAACTTTTGGATCTTATAGATGCTATATTTTCAAGTTCACGATCTTCTGCCTTTGGGGTCATACTATAATATATATACTCCCATGTGAACCTTCGGGTGCATACGGGTGGGTCTGGGTTCGTGGCATGAACAGTGGCAAGTGATAGAAGAGTAGCATCAATTCGTGATGACTATATGTTCCAGATATGGAACGAATGTGAAAAAGAAAAAAAATGGTTACACCAAGACTTAACAATTTACAATTTAACGTTAAAGAACAATGACTTTTAATCCTCTTTCAATGTCCATTTTAGTCATTTATAACATACGGCCTTTTTTCGTCATTTTTAACTACATACATATTTGCAAATTGATATACATATATAATCGTGTCGGAAACAACAGAGTCAGATCCTGTCTGCTCAGAAGTGGGCGACGTCGATGGCGTTGCAACTTGATAAAACAGCATGATTCCAGAGTATTCACTAAATAATTTATATTTATCATAATTCGTAACATTTCAAACATTTGCACCAAAAACACTAATAGACAGCTGAATTTAAGTAATTTACATTCAACTATTTGTTTCCCTTACAGAAACATTAGAAATTTGAACTACTCAATTCATTTCTGAAGTACAATAAGAATTAATCCTAAAATAAAAAAAAATACAATATATACAAATGTAGGTACTTATGATTAAGTACTAAGAACAAAGTAATAATGTCAAGCAACAGAAGGTCCCAATGCTCATCAAAAAGACGACGCCAACAAATTATTCCTCCAAAGAAACTCGTGGAGTTCATATCTGAATTGGGCCTCCCTTACGTGAAATATATCAACATCCGAGGCGATTTGGTTAAACAGTCTGATCCCTCTCCCAAGAGTCATAGTCTCTGCCAGGTTAGTGTTACTTTTTGGGAGAGCGAGCAATCTGTGCCTTCATGTTTACCCCGATTCTCGTATATATATATTTTTTTTATTTAGTTAACCCAACGGTTAAGGAACTTTTTTAACCAAAATTACATGAAAATAGTAAGTTGTATGAAATAGCAAACTAGAAAAATTTTCTTATTACCCCACAAAACATATTTTTACCCCATTTGGGGTAATTTACCCCGGTTCCCCGACCGCTGAGTTAAGCAGTCAGGGATCACGCATTTTTTGTAGTATATGTAACCCTTGACATGTGGCGTCATAATATATATATATACATCAATTTATATTGAGTTTTTGTAAATACATACCTAGTTACATACTTATACATATGAAGTCATCCATGTACACTTCTTCTGGATAGTCAGGAGTATGTAGGCGGACCAGCTCCATGCAACTGGTTTCCTTTGTCCTGAACTTCCTGGTATTCGTTATTCAACGCGATCTATCTTTGTGAGCAGCGATCATTCATAAAATTCTCTCCATCACTATGCTGTGTCTGGCTTTCTATCGATCTACATTTATTACTTTATTAATGTAAGTAGAAAGGTAGTATAAAGACAAAATAACAGACAATAGAATATGTATAATAAAATGGTAACATACAAACAAATTATAGACATTATAATACAGAATAAAGACCATGGAATAGTTAATACAATTAGGTCATAATAACAGACAAAATAATATGTCCAAGCTAATCCTTAGAAAATTCGATGCTGATGATGGTATAGCGTTTTATGTCCCAGATGCCTTAAAAACTTCATGAATTTTTGAGTTGTTTGTAAGCTTTGTTTGACACCATGAGTAAATCTTGTTGTCGAAATCAGCAGGAGCACCATTTCTAGTTCTTACATGGATCACGTAAGATAAGTTCTCTATTAGACTGCAGTTTCGACTAACTCGTAGCCTTTCTCAATACATCTCTTGTTAAGAGATAACTAAAAAAAAAGGTAAATAAATCAATATTTATAATTTATAATGGATCTCAAAGTGAATGCCGAAAACATTGAATAAAATTCTAGTTCAGTTGAGACATTCAATGATTTACTTCCTATTTTAAACGGAACACATGCTCCAATTAAATGTGATAAATAAAGTTACTAAAATACACACACGAAATAAATTAAAGTAATTAACAAAAAGATAATACTTGATAAAGATCACTGAGGTCTAGAAGACCAATAGCATCGACAAGAGAGGAAAATGATGTGAAGAAAGGATCGTGGTTTGCTGGTAGTCCATTTAGAAACGCTATTCCAGTTGAACTGAATTGAGTACTCGTAACCCCACAAGTACTAACTGGAATAGAAGACAATCGACGACTACGAGCACGGACATATCTATCCAGAACGTAAAACTGAAAGCATTCAAGAATTCCGGGGTTGTGGATAGAGCACCACGAAGAAGAAGGAATGCATGTTAGAGTGGCTCTTTTCTATGTATTCACATTTATACATATTTTACAATTCAATTTTAACCTACTACTATTTAAAACATGTAGTTAGTTCTAAAACTACATTAAAACATGTAGTTTTTCTGTATGCACCTCACCTTTTTACGCGGTTCCTTTTTAACTCGTTCAGTATGTGCAAAAAGAGGATCGGTTATACTTTTACTTTAACTGCTTTGACTCAATTCTGTCATGTGTCGAGATTGCGTGGCGTGAGATTGACAACCTCGTCAATTAAACTAGAGTATAACGTGACCTTTTGACCCCGATATCCGAGGACAGCCTCCAAATAAAACGCCTCCTTACATTTTTGTATGCGATCAAATATGACCCTGATTTCAAATTATTGTTTCGAATATTACATTCAATTAAAACAGTGAATCGTAATTATTTAACATCTGTTGTATAGTTCTCAAGACATGTATGATGTTATATTTTAACTAACATTTCACTATTCGTTTTAACATGAATTATTTGACCCTTTGAGATTTTAATATTCGTTTTAAAATGAATCAGACTTGAAAAAAAACAATAACGCAACTTCTACACGTTTTTTTTTAGAATATTAGACAAGCATATAGATGCCGCATATTTCCGTTTCACAGCTCTGTAAGCTCAGATTCTCCATGTCTTGTCCCAGAACACATGTATCCCTAGAGATGCATATGGTAACATACTCGTAGATGGTTCTCGGGAGCCTTAGCCTTTGGGTTTAGCCGTGTGTGGCGAATTTCTTCTATCCAATATTTCGACCGCCATTCCAGGGGTCTTCTTCAGGGTTGATGACTTTGTGAACCCTGAAAAAGAATCCTGCAATGGCGGTCGAAATATTGGATAGAAGAAATTCGCCACACACGGCTAAACCCAAAAGCCACAATATCAAATCTGGCCGTGAAAACCTAGGAAGTTATTTAAGTGGTGTTTTATATATAAACCCTATAGAGCAGCGGTCGGGGAACTTTTTTAACCATTACCCCAAAATATTTTTGCGTAAGTCGATATTACCCCTTTCCCCCATTTTGAAAAGAAGACAATCAATGTATATTTAAATAAACATTATTTATTGAATTAATTTACACGGAAAATAACAAAAAAGTTACATGAAAATAGTAAGTTTTATGAAATAGCAAACTAGAAAAATTTCCTTTTACCCCAAAAAACATATTTTTACCCCATTTGGGGTAATTTACCCCGGTTCCCCGACCGCTGCTATAGAGTAAAGAACATTTCGTTATATGATGCGCTTATTTATAGTTAAATATATATATATACATTGTATCAACAAATTAGATATCCAAAAAAAAATATTATTGCATGTACCTACCAAAATAAAACTTATTTTAGTTTTCCTTCATGCACACAATAGCCTAACAATAAAGAAACGACGAAGAAGAAAATATTATTCTACTAGTTTTGAACTTTGAGGCAACGTTGCCGGATCGACCGTGTGCGAGAGAGAAGACGCCAAGGAGAAGATGCGAAATAGAGAGAGATGGACGATAGCCA
The DNA here is from genome assembly GCA_022606575.1 of Glossosoma conforme. Classification (NCBI taxonomy): domain Eukaryota; kingdom Metazoa; phylum Arthropoda; class Insecta; order Trichoptera; family Glossosomatidae; genus Glossosoma; species Glossosoma conforme. The sequence continues at coordinate 2,452,814 of JAGTXR010000005.1, read as the reverse complement.
GCTTTGAACTGGAGAGAGATGGAGCAATCTTTATCTATGAGCTGAAAAGAGACGGGAGACGGGATCGACCTTTGGAATTGTTCAATACAAGGAGTCGTCCTTATGCAATTTGTAAGAAACGTTGTTTTTGTTGTATTTTATTACCTCTTTGTTATAAATACGTCTACTCCCACGCTGGGGCATGCAGCCACCATAAACTTCGACACAACTCGCTTTGTCATTTATTGTCTTAATTTTTAAAACGCGGAAATTTTATCTTTGCCAGAGTTGCATTAAATTGATTCAATTAGTAATAATTGATAATTTATATTATAAATTATCAATTGAAAAGTCCTCCAAAACGTTATTTACTTTTAATGGCAATAATTTCTATAATTTCTCTTTCTTCGTCCTTATGTGCCACAAATAACCGCCACTAAAATATGTTAGCTAATAACGTTAATACTTGTTGAAACTGCATAATTATAATTGTATTTTATTGTATGTATATTCAATTGAAAAATAATTGTATGTATATTCAATTGAAAAATTAACAAATTAAAAATATTTAGTTTTGATTTCAAATTTATTTAACAATTATTACATGTTTCGGACTTCCTGGAGTCCATCTTTAGTAATGATCAAACTCTGACAGTCGCTTATATATTAGTTCTTACGTTAATACACACTTATTTACAGAATGTATATATGTGTGTCAAACTTTATAAAAAGGTAAGCTGTCATACTCTTCAAAAGTACATTAAATATATATAATAAATGACGGTTTTAATGAATAGCCTGGGCATATTTGTACGTTCCGACAGTTAATCCCGCTTCTGCCGTTATTTTTGTGATCATCTGATTACGCGTTGAAAAAAGAATTTTATGTTTAGTATATGTATATTTAAGTAAAAATAATATAATAAGTTTTAAAACAAAGTAACTATTTGATATACAGTTAAAATAAATCATCTGATTAGTTTGACACTTCCTAGGATGGCTTAATACTTAAACCAATAACGTTAAAAAACAATATAATAAGTTTGTAAAAATAAAGTAACCATTGATATATTGAAATAAATATCATTAGTTAATGTTGTATATATAATAATATATTTCTTTTGATATATACAGGTATATGTAGCTTAAGGTTTGTTGTTAGCGTAGTTTCAATTAATTCAATTAAGAATTAAATTTATCGTTTGTTTTATTTTATGGTCTATAATTGTGATTTAATTAATAATTTTATTATTTATAACTAATTAGTGTGTCATATAATAGTAATCCACCATAAATAATAATTGAATTCATAGCTTCGTATAGTTTTCGCAATTAATTTAAAATGGCGCCAGTTCCTATTGAATAATGTTCATTTGACTGTAAAATATTAATTTAGAAAGAAAAACTTAGAAAAAAATACTAGTCGGGTAACAAATATGTTCCCAGGCGGACCTCCTGATGCAGAGATGTCTCGGGACAAGGCATTGTCAGTGGCAATGTCGGAACTTTTGCCGGTGGTCATAGCTCAATGGTCAAAGCGTTTGCTTTGCAAGCCAAAAGGTCGTGGGTTCGATCCTCGACGGAGATTAAAAAAAAAAAACATTTATGAGCTCTAAAATACCCCCGGTTGGTGTGAATTTGATCCATCACCCGTAAAATTTCAGTCATAGCCTATTAATTAAAATTGGTGATAGACGAAAGTCGTCTCGTGAAGACCAATCATTCATAGTAAATTCCTGTAATAATAAAGGATGATGCGTGAATCTCTATGACGTTAGCGGATCAACACTCATCATGCAGCGTTTAGCCATATACACCATGGTAAGCGTCATAGAATTCCACAGATGAGACTTCAGAATTACTATCACCATCTGCCGGTATTCTCCTGTATGTGTAAGCTAAATAATTTTAAGCTAAATTTTAACCATTATTTAGTGTTTAATGGTCTGACAATGACATGAGATGAATGTCGGCAATATGCGGTGACTATATACCCAATATATGGAACGAATATGAGTAGTAGGAAATACGCAGTTTCACTAAGAATTAACAATTATTTTTTAAATAATATTACAACTTCTTAGCAACATAGTCGTATATGCATCTCAAGTCTCGTCCGTAATACCAGACTTTATCTATGATGGATTATCCACGAAAGCTCTCTCCGATATGTATTATTACGAGAGTAGGTGTTCATCCCCGTAATCTCCTCTCCTTATATTTATACTCTTGAAGGAATAAGCGATCCTGTCGACCCGCGAAGAGCGAGGCAGCACGATCGATTTTCTTACGAGATGGAAAGAGATGAGACTACACGGCAAAGATAACAAACCAATGGCACGCGCGCAATTTTTTTTTTATATATATGTTTAGATTTTTTTTTCATTTCATGGAAAGCCATTCAGCACTCTTTTAGTTACGTTGTTCTGTAATTATTTCAACCATTCAATACACTTTTGGCTACTTGTTTTTGCAAATGTTTTGACATTAGTTTATATGAATTTACCGTCAATATTCTTATATTTATTTTTTTCGAAAACGCACGCAAAAGCTTTACAACTGAAGGTTTTAGTCTTCTTCTTTTAATATAGCGCGTTCCCTTACACGATTGATATTTATTAGAATTTTTCTAATGCTTCACATATTTGCCCCAAATAACTAATAGCTTGTATATACTTTCAATGATTTTAAATCATCATCATCAACCTGTATCCGTCCACTGTTGAAAGTAAGCCTCCCGCATGAGTCTCCATCCTCTTCGATGCCCCGCCTTCTGCATCCAGGTTACTCCCGCTATTCTTATGTCGTCAGTCCACCTAGCAAGGGGTCGGCCAATGCATCGTTTGCCAGTTCTCGGGCGCCATTCCAATACTTTTCTTCCTCATCGACCGTCATCTCTTCGACAGATATGTCCTGCCCATCGCCACTTGAGTGTGCCTATTCGTTGGTAGTATCCACTACTTGAGTTCTTCTGCGTATTTCCTCGCTTAGGGTTATATCTTTTAACGACACTCCGAGCATGGATCTCTCCATTGCACGCCGGGTGATCTTTATTTTATGGGTAAGACTTGATGTTACATTCCACGTATATGCGCCATAAATTAATACAGGGACGATGCATTGGTTAATAGCCTTAGTTTTAAGACATTGAGAAATTTTCGCTTCGAGTTTAAATCATCATCATCATCATCAGCCTGTGTCCGTCCACTGTTGAACGTAGGCCTCCCGCATGAGTCTCCATCCTCTTCGATCCTCCGCCTTCCGCATCCAGGTCACTCCCGCTATTCTTCTTATATCGTCAGTCCATCTTGTAGGGGGTCGGCCAATGCTTCGTTTGCCAGTTCTTGGGCGCCATTCCAATACTTTTCTTCCCCATCGACCGTCGTCTCTTCGACAGATATGACCTGCCCATTGCCACTTGAGTGTGCCTATTCGATGGGTAGCATCCACTACTTGAGTTCTTCTGCGTATTTCCTCGTTTCGGATTCTATCTTTTAGCGACACTCCGAGCATGGATCTCTCCATAGCACGCTGGGTGACTTTTATTTTATGGGTAAGACTTGCTGTCAGATTCCACGTCTCTGCGCCATAAGTTAATACAGGGAGGACGCATTGGTTAAACGCCTTAGTTTTAAGGCATTGCGGAATTTTCGCTTTAAAAATGTACTTTAGTTTTCCAAATGCTGCCCATCCCAGTTGTATGCGCCTGTCGATTTCTTTTGAGAAGTTATTTCGCCCTAGTTGTATTACTTGTCCCAGATAGGTATAGTCGTTTACAACCTCTATTTCTGTTCCTCCAATGGAAATAGGATCAAAGGTCTGTGAAATATGACTAAATTATGAATTTAAATAACGTGAGTTTTATATATCTCAGATTCCAGTAAATAAAAATTATATACTCAAATGGTCAGGGATTTTGCTAAATTATCTTAATTATTGTAATTAAGTGTGTATAGGGGTTAAGAAGATACCAAAAGATCAATTTTATTACTTTAATAGTAATTAAGTGAAGATAGAAAAAACCGATAAAACACATGTATACATTATATGCATCTATTATTATAATAAGCTAAATTCACGACGTGTTCACCAGCTAACACCTCAGCAAAAATATATTTTCCGGCATGTATGTTTGATATACGACTGTTTCCAATTTTGAAGGAACACAATACAATAGGTAATTTAAATATACATGCCTATTATTTTTTAGTAATATGAATTATTTCCTGATTTCTTGATTTTTATAATCTAATTTTATTTTAAATTTGGAAATATAATTATTGTTATTGAACAACTTTGAGATCAAGGACAAAAATCCTTGTAAATTATTACGAAAAAAATAAGTTATCGTGTTAAGAGGATCATCAGCGCACTAATGCTTTCGATCGAGTGTCTCTCAATCCTGTTCTTTGTTGTTTTCTAGAGATGTTTAGCATTCGATGTCTATTCTAATGAAACATTTGTATCTATGTCTTAACCCATTCATGTGTATTCCTGTAATAAATGGATGATGCGTTAATATCGGCCTGTTGTCTATGATATCGACAGATCATACAGCACTTAGCCATATATATATATATTGAACAAATTTCCCAAAAAAAAAAACAATAAAAAAAACAATAAAAAAATAGCTGAATGTAATACTGTCAATAAAATCTTAAATGTATCCTATTATATTTGATGAAATAAAAATATGTCTATATATACATATATATTTATAAAACATGATAAACGTCATCTTCTTCTTCTTCGTATCAGCGTCGTTAAATTATTTTTTCTCCAGTATCTGGCAACATCGATAGCTCGTGTGTTGCCTAGCATTAAGTCCTGGGATGTGCAGCTGAACGTCATAGAATCCACGGATATGATTTGTATGATCACTTTTATAATCTGTCTGTTATTCTCCTTTATGTGTATATATAAAAAACGAAAAGCATTCATGTATGTTATAAGAGCTCCTCTCACACATAGAATATTACATACACAATAGCGATCTTTTATTAATTTATTTTTATTCCGTATTTGCTCCCTAGATGGAGCATATGGGAGGAGTCATGCCAGTTCTATCAGCTGTCTTTTTTTACGAGATACCTATATCTAACTCATTATGAACCGTATTTTACAAGAAAATGTTTTTTTATCAATTAAATTTACACTTTATCGGATCTACTTCTAGTACAAATATTGTTAAAATGGACCGCTTTTATATTTTTATCATTTAATTAAATCGTGTTATGTAAAATACAGTACATATAAGTTTATAATATATATATATATATAATATAAAAAGAATTTACCTTTTAAAGTTAATATTCAATAAATTAATTATTAAATAATAAAAAGGTTTGCTAGCACTTCTAGAGTAGGACGGCTATAAAGATTTCCATACAAAACGAAACGAGACAGATGCCAAAGTTCAAGCGCCGCGTGACAGAGACGGCTTTGTGATTTATCGCGAGTGCGAGAGGGACGGAGCTATCCAGCACGAATTTTCACGGAGCGAGAGGGACGGCGCCATACGAGGTGTCCGTGCGAGAGAAAAACAACAACAGAGCGCAAGAACCTTTGAGGCTTACGAAGTGGCGAACAACCAGTTTTATTTTTCCATTTTTCCATTTATTTTTTATTTAATTTTAACAGTGAGATAACGATACAGTTGCAAAAATAATATAGATTGTTTTATTTACTCCTATATTTTCTTTATTACGTATTACCATGTTATATATGGCTAAGCGCTGCATCTGGAGTGTTGATCCGCCAACGTCATAAACAACAGCTCGACATTCACGCATCATCCATTTATTATAGAATTTCACCATGACTGGGTGGGGTTGATGGGACGATTTATGTTTATCACAGCTTTTAATTAATAGGCTATGACTGGCATTTTACGGTTGAGATATCAAATTCACACCAACCGAGGGTATTTATTTAGTAAAAAGAGTTAAATACATAAAGAGATTTCTTTCACTACCGTATATTGGTATTTTTTATGCAATCCCCCATACAGTAGAGCACAACCAGTCGAGACCAGTGCAGACTCTCTCACAGAGCTCAGCCAGGGTGGCTGGACACTGCATGCGCGAAACGTGTGTTGTGTTTGTGCTGGTTTGGGGAAATTGCAAGTGTATATTTATCTGTTTCATGAAGAGATCTAGATTGTATGAAGTAGGAAACACAGACGCTGGAAGAGCATTCCAAAGCTTCCCGTTGACATTTAGAAAGAATGGGAAACTGACACTTCTTGGACAACACACATTAACAGTGTATGGATGTTCCGCAAGTGTAAGACGAATTTGTCGGTCTTTTTAACAGTTGCAGGTTGAATTAATTATTTATGTTCCGAATAGCAATGACCGCGGTAATAACAGTAGAAAAGACTAAGTGAATCAATCTTATGCCTGTGTTCTTGTGAATGCAGGTTATACTTAACAGTGTCATTATTTATCAAACGAATTGCTCTTCTTTGAACCAAGTAAATTATATATACTCTTATGTTTATATATATACAATAAGTCACAAGTATTATCCCTTGTAATCCACCTGTTTTTTGTTTGCTTATTTTAGTACTATACTTGATGTAAAGCTTCTGCATATAACAGTCGTGTTTATATATACAGTCGATTCCACTTAATTGGGACACTGCTTAATTGGGACATCCGCTTATTTGGGACAAATCTCAAAGAACAGAAACCAAACCAAGAAACCAATAGTCAATTTATATGTTTAATTGGGACAGGAAATTTTAAGCAATGAAGAAAATCAGGATATGTTGCAAGTTCATATTATTAACTATGAAGTATTTTCAAGAATAGATAACAATTTACCATGTTACGATGATAAAGAAGACTGTGAGGATTCAATTGTAGTGTTATTTTATGCAGGAAGGAAATGAAGGGAGCCGTACATCCGCACTGAATATCTGTGCTGATTTTGTAGAAGTGAAATGTTACAAAAACAAAGACAGACTACACTTGACTCATTTTTGCATCGAATTAAATTGTATGTACGCAAAAAATTGCATTGTTTAATTGTATGTTTGTATTACTCGTTCATGGCCTTAGTTTCCAAAACCAAATAAATAAATTTAAAAAAATGTGAAATTCGCTTAATTGGGACAGCCGCTTAATTGGGACAAAATGACAGAATGAAAGTCCCGATATGTCCCAATTAAGCGGAATCGACTGTAATATAAAGCTTGCAGCATATGCACGTATATGTATATATTGTATCGTATGTACGCGAACCTCAGCAAATCTCGTTTGACTCTGTTCTACAATCTGATACGGAAAGACCGGTTCAGAACCCGTGGCCTCGTGCATAAAAGCCATGACACATCTCTACACCACTGACAATCATCCACAATACATAAATATATATTCTTACCATTTATATGCCTTATTTAGAACATATGGATGTACCAAATTACTATCGCACAGTTATGTAAGCTTATATTGTCTATGCCTTATCCCAGAACACCTGCAGACCTGATGATCCACATGGGAAAATAAATGTTTCCCTGTAGCCTCCAGGGTAAGAGTCCACGAACTTACTTAGAGTGCAGCTGTTGTACCAGATAAACATTTTGGAGTTTAATCAGCTTTTTTAAGGCGATTTGATTATGAGACACTCCTGGACATTTTTCGTCCTAAAGGGTGGCTCAACTCTACCGGGGACATGTCTAAAGCTTAGATTTGATTGAATCATTGTAACAAAATCAAGCTTGGTCACGTTTTGAACCGACGGCCTCTGAATGACAAACGCTTTATCACTGGACTATGCTTTGTGTGAAAATATGTTTGAGATACCCGTCCATTTGTTAATCAGCTTAAAGCGTTTTTTTTTCTCATCAAAACGGTTTCCACGGAGCGGTCTTTTAAGTTTAGCGAATAGCCAGAAATTACATGGTCTTCTTCTTCTTCGTGTCGGCGACGTCAAATTATTTTTCCCAGTATCTGGCAACATCGATAGCTCGTATGTTGCCCAGCATTAGGTCCTGAGATGCGCAGCTTCTTGGGCACGTGGAGCAGCATCTTAGGTGTGTCTGCAGGTCTCCAGGATCACATGGTGCTAAGTCAGGTGTACACGGTGGTTGCGAAATGATATGGGTCGAGTATCTGGTGAAATGATCACTATTACTAGATATTGGTATAGATCAACTACCTACAAAGTATTAAAGTAACGATTTATATTGTAAAAAAAAACTAAATTAATCTGAATAACATTTTTTAAGCTTCGTCAGAGATCGAACTCGGTATATTTGATTACTATCGAGTACTTAATCCTCTTGGCTATATCCCTTGACTGTTAAAGTATTGTAGGAGATGGTTAAATAAGCCTTTAATAATTAAACAAACGTAGCTTAAAATCAGTTATAAAAAGTGTTTGTTTCGTACATTTTTGTTGAAAAAATATTTTTGTACTCTTTGAACTTTAACTCTTTCAAAACTATTAAAGTGAATCCGAAAACTGACAAAGTACCTTTAAGAAGTTGCTTTAAGTCTTCATTGTGTTCTGGAAGCCTGAATTTTGAAGATAAGGTCGTGAATGGCACTCTCAACGATGCAACCAAAAACTGCCCCAAATAAGCCTTTTTAAACTCCATTGGATGCCTCTATAAAGCGATATTTCGAATCGCTAAATCATTATTGGTACAATCGTTTTCAGTGCTAGTACTCGTAAATGTATTGACACTACAATACAGTGGAACCTCTCATAACGAGCACCTCTCATAACAAGTAATTCGCATAACGAGCAACAACAAAATAGACGACGGACTTAACGAGTGACATTTCGCATAGCGAGTGACGCAGAAAGGGGAAGTCACATAAGGTATGACGCACTTGTGAGCCGGGACTTCCGCGTCATTGCGTCAGTCTGTGTTTAGCACTCGTACCGTTAGCACGTTAGTATCCCATGTGATCACACATTTTTCTAAACTTATGTTCAGACTTTTATTTGTATTTTTTTTTTTGAGGAAGAGCAAGTAGCAGAGCAACAATCTTCTGACGCAATAAAAGAAATGCTGAAAGCATGGGAAACTATTTCATAGTGAATAACTTCTTAGGCTTTCACGGCCAGATTTGATGTTGTGGCTTTTGGGTTGAGCCGTGTGTGGTATATTTCATAATGCATTGAAAAGCATCATCCTACATTGATTTATATGGGAAAATTAGTTTCGCATAACGAGCAAGATTCTGGAATGAATTATGCTCGTTATGAGAGGTTCCACTGTATTACAACTTAATACTGTATTTGTTGTAGAAAAATACAATATTTGAAACTAAATACATTTTTTCCGACCATATTTGAAATATATACAAGTTAAAGTATACAACCATTTAAAGAAGTAGAAATCGAAGTCTTATATGAAGAATATTATGAATTTTAATTAATTTAACTGTTCCAGACGAGTATGGCTTAGTGGAAAAGCGTTTGCTTTGCCACTACATCAAAAGTAGTGAGTTTGATCCCCGATGAAGATTAAAATTAAAATGTTATTTAATTGATTTCTAAGCTCTAAAAAATACTTTTTGTACGAATTTCATCTCTCACCATATAATAACAGACTTATAAAAATATTATTTATAATGATAGTATGTATACACGTGGAAAACTGATGAAGCTTTCATTTAAGGCAAAACCACGGTATTGCAGCAATTACAAAAATATTTTTAATCGACTTCAATGCTCTATAAATACCTCCGTTTGGTGTGAATTTGAACTTTGTATTTTGTTTGCTGTTTGTTCACCATATGCCAGTCATAGCCTATTCATTATTGTACAATTATTTGTAGACAAAAGTCGTCTTGTGAATATCACCCATTCATAGTTAAATCACTTATTAAAAATAGATTAATGCGTGATTGCTAGTCTACGATTTTGGCGGATTCACATTCCGCATGCAACGTTTATCCATCTGCAAAATGGTAAGCATCACAGAATCCAAAGATGAGATTTCTCAACCGCCATCTCTTGGTATTCTCCTGTAAGTGCTTACGTAAATGGAAAATGTTTTATATTTCGAGGGTTACTTGTTCAATTGGTCAAAACAAGTGAAATAAATTGTTTTGACACTAGTCTTAAAGAGATTAGTTTCCCCATTGTGGTCAAATGAAGATATAATTGGCTTTGGGCTGTCCTTGCCCCAGGATGGACCTCACCCTCACCCTCAATCTGAGGGTTCCTACAGGATAACCACCCTCCATGTCCCTAGAGACCGCTTGACTCTCGTATCCAATCCCTGGGGACGCGTTTACCTGACCAGATTTTTATACGACCGTATTACTTTAAAAAATAGGCGTGTATTTATTTTTATTGCTTAAATATCCATATACTATACATAAAATTCTTTTTTCAACGCGTCAATCCAAGCACAAAAATAACGGCAGAAGCGGGATGCGAACCGCGGACCTTGGAAACCAACTATGCCCAGGTATTCATACCGCTCGGCGAACTGCGCCATTGCTATGCCTAGACTGAAACTAGTATTTATATCATTGTTATCATCGATAGATGTCGCTATTGTATTTATTTATTCAGTAACTAATTCAAGGATTTGGCAGTAAGTTACATAAATTGGCAGTTATTATAAGTAATCGGCAGAAGACTAAAAAAAATAGCAGTATCCACTGTGTCAGTATGAATGTGGGCAGTTGTAAAATTAAAATGTCAATAATATATTAAATTTTGTAAAATGAATGTATAATTGACCCATTAAATGGTAACCTAACCTAACCTATTATTAATTACCATTCATTAATTATTTATATTCCTTCCGTGCAACGACTCATCTGTAACTGGGGCACTGGATGTCTCGCTAATCTAAACTAACCTAAATTATTTCGTTAACGAGGCCTATGCACCTCTGGACTCTACGATCACTGTACAAATCCTTAGGTTACGTTAGCGATACGGCCAGTGTACTAGTTGTCCCGTGCGTCAATTATCCCGTGCACCAGACGTCCAGTGCGCCCCACGTCGTTACCGATGAGTCGTTGAACGAATTGTATGTGAACGATAGGTCGTGCCACCGGTGGTTGTACACGACGTAGACGAAACATGTCGTAAAAAAATATTTGTGGAATAATTTTAAATAATAATTTATTTTTTATTGATATTATGAAATTCTACCAAAAACTATCTATTGAAAAAGAATAAAAAATAAAATTGAGTTATTTTGTATTTATACCGGAATTAAATAGGAGCATTACTGATAAAAAACCTATAAGTACGTGTGAAAAGAAATCTTGAAGTAAATAAACATGTACGTCATAAATAAAACATACATTATTTGCCAATGGGTATAGCTTAATGGTCAAAGCGTTTGCTTGACAAGCCAAAGGTTGTGGGTTCGATCCCCAATGGAGATTAAAAAAATATATTTTTAAATTGATTTCTGTGCTCCAAAAATACCACCGGTTGGTGTGAATTCCCCCTCAAGGAATAGATCCCTCATCCATAAAATGCCATTCATAGCCTATTAATTAAAAATTGGCTTTAGACGAAAGTCATCCCGTGAAGACCAACCATTCATAGTAAATTCCTGTAATAATAAGGATGGTGCGTGAATGTCGGGCTGTAGTCTATGACGTTGGCGGATCATCACTCCACATGGTAAGTGTCATAGAATCCACAGATGAGACTTCAACATCACTATCACCATCTGTCGGTATTCTCCTGTATACATAAAAAAATGTATTAACGTAATTTTATGTCAATTATAAGACGCCTTCTTCTTCGTAGTATCAATCCGGTAGATTGTTTTGTAGCAGCAAAATCTTGCATCTCGATCTCCACTCCTCTCGATCCTCTGCAATCCTCTTCAGCTCAGCATAAGAGCTACAACTCATGTCCTCGAACACTTGCTGCAAATACTTCCGTCTAGGGCGCCCTCTACAGTTTCCACACTCAACCATCCCTTCCACAATGGCGTGAAGAAGACCATCGTGGCGCATGATGTGACCGATCTATCGGGCTCGCCTCTCTGAGATGGTTCTTACCGGGTGCCTATCTTCCTTGATTATGCTGAGAACCTCATTGTTCGTGACGTGGTCTCTCCAGGAAATACCGAGAATTCTTCTGTATGACCACATCTCAAAGGCCTCTAGTCTTTTTTTATCACTTTCAGATAAGCACCATGTCATAAATTCGTAAAGTTCGAAAAAATACTTAAATTAATTTCAAACGCCGATAGTATTGTTAAAAATATTTGTTGGTTGAAGAAAAAACCAATGCGACTCAATATATTAATTTATTTTAATACCGTAATTGTACCACTTGGGACTGTTTAGTGACCTTAGAGTTTATTTTCCTTCAGAGCCCATTGTTCCATTGTATGCTATGTGGTCTTCATGACCTCGAAATCGTTTAACCCCTTCAGGACCTGCTCATTTATGACCAAAAAAAACGTAGTTAGAACGTGTTATTTTTTAAAAATCTCATCCTCCACTCTAAGTTAGTTATTTAATTATGTGGTGGCAGGATTAGGAGCAGATTAACAACACAAAAGGCTTTTTGTAAAGCACATTGACTTATGCCAGTTCTTGGGCGCCATTCCAATACTTTTCTTCCCCATCGACCGTCGTCTCTTCGACAGATATGACCTGCCCATTGCCAGGCCGTGCCTATTCGTTGGGTAGCATCCACTACTTGAGTTCTTCTGCGTATTTCCTCGTTTTGGATTCTATCTTTTAGCGACACTCCGAGCATGGATCTCTCCATAGCACGCTGGGTGACTTTTATTTTATGGGTAAGACTTGCTGTCAGATTCCACGTCTCTGCGCCATAAGTTAATACAGGGAGGACGCATTATATTTCGATGACTTTACAAACTTCTGACCCGGACCTAGTCACAGCATTCAGGCCGGGCCAACGACAATATGACCTCACCACCGTCGGCACACAACGGACTGCGCACCGGGCGCCGTGGTCGGTGACACCCAGCGTCGCGGCGATCTATATAACTAGTCCTACTAACATCATTACAAAATGACAACACATGCGTGTCTGATGAGCGATATATATCATGCTGATGTCAACGGCTGATGTCAGTGATAAAAAAAGACTACAGAGGCCTTTGAGATGTGGTCATACAGAAAAAATCTCGGAATTTCCTGTAGAGACCACGTCACGAACAATGAGGTTCTTAGGATAATCAAGGAAGACAGGCACCTAATAAGAACCATCTCAGAGAGACGAGCCCGATGGATCGGTCACATCATGCGCCACGATGGTCTTCTTCACGACATTACGGAAGGGACGGTTGAGGGTAGAGACTGCAGAGGGCGCGCTAGACCGGAGTGTTTGCAGCAAGTGTTCGAGGACATGAGTTGTAGCTCTTATGCTGAGCTTAAGAGGGTTGAGGAGGACCGAGAGAAATGGAGATCGAGATGCAAGACTCTGTCGCTGCAAACCAATCCACCGGATTGATACTACGAAGAAGGCAATGCTTTATTCAATTTTTACCCATTGGTATCAGTATTTACATAAAAAATATTAAGTAATGAATTCGGCATGAAAGGGTTAGAGGTTTCGCGAAATGTGCATCAGCAGAAATAGCTGAAATATTTGCAAAACATTTAAATTCAGCCTTGCTGGTTGGCAGTGTAAAATACATACTAAACGCGTTCACGCTAGTCTATACATTTTAATTATTATACCATATGTTTACTTCATCAATGAACGTTAGTAAACATTCATTATCATCATTATCGTTGTCCAAAGATTAAATCGCAATTAAAGTAATCAAAACTGTTATAAGAGAAACCTACTTTGCTGGCGGGTATAGCTCAATGGTCAAAGCGTTTGCTTTGTAAGCGTTTGGGTTCGATCCTCGACAGAGAATTAAAAAAAAAAATTAATTCGATTTCTGATCTTGAAAATACCTAATTTTTTGCCCACTTCAGGTATAATATCTTGTCAAAAAACTTGTTTCAAATATAAGGTATGTAGTTATCGAATAAACTTTTGTAAAGATATAGTCGGTAGATGATACACGAATATTAAGATTTGCTCTAAAATTGTACTTCTAGAGCCTTTCTATTAGAAGGATGATTTGACCTGGTAATTTAATGTTTTACGTCCCAAATTAAAATATTCGCCATTTATAACTGCATTTATAACACATAAATGTTGACTGAATGTAAACAATGCGTATCATGATAAAACAACCCAGTTTTAAAGAGCCTATCCTAAGTCAGCTTTCGCGCGCCTTAGAATTCTAGTATTGACATGTTCCGATGCAAGTCGCTATCTTTTCCCGTGGTTTTAAGGACGTGAAACTTTTTTTACAATTATTTGGACATCATTCACACAAAATGAGGGGGTGAACCTTTATATGAAACACAACATAAATAATTATTTACATTTATTGAAGGACATTTATTTTCGTACATATTTTTTAACGAAACATTATTTTACGTAAAAACATTTCTTACGAATCTCAAAACAAAGAAATGTTTAAAAAAAAGTTCGAAAAATAAATAAAAAACAAAATAATTATTGTTCTTCTGCGTAACTTGAAAGTTGAACAAAACGTTCCATGAACAATGGAGAATTCAAATTGAAAAACAGAATTATTTGAATTTGACCGCCAAAAGTTTCGAATGTACACGTGGCTAATGTAAAAGCGAATGTTTTTATTTTTATATTAAAATTTGTATACATTCTTAAAAAGTGTTTAAAAACTATGAACGTAGGCGGATACCGCCTACTAAAGGGTCCGCCAAATAACTTTTTTTTTTAAAACAGGGCGCAAAACATCGAGTGTAGCTTCGGCTGTGTGGCACGTAGCGCCGTCCTGTTGAAACCAAATGTTGCCAATATCCTCCTCTTCAATTTTTGTGAACAAAAATTCGTTCAACATGGCCGCGCCGCATGGAAGCGCCATTGATGGCGCTTCACGCACACTTTCTGCCACAGCAGCAATATTCTCGGGTGTACGCACTGTTTTTGGTTTTCACGCTTTGGTTTATCGACGAGGATGCCAAGTTTCTTTCACTTTTTTCACAAGATAACGAACATACGGAGCTGACGGTGATTCTCTTCTTCCAAAATCCGTACGCAATTTTCGCACACATTCTGCAACATTACCATGATTTTCAAAGTAATGTCGCAATATTTCCCAGCGTTGTTCAAGCGTATACACAACCATATTCGTTCAGCGGAAGGATAAAACTAATTATTTGTCAAATCAAACATGAGCTAAGTGTTACCATTCACGAAATAAGCACTAGTTGAAAAAAAAACGTTAGATGGCGGATCCTATACAATATTTGAATTTCATTCTTTCATAGAAAAATATTTGCATTTTTTCTTCACACTTCTGCCAAATAATCATGATATACGCATTTCGCAAATTGATACGTACATACAAATTGTAAATACATACTGTGTAACTATTGATATCAGCTTGATATAGATCTTTTAAGCTGATGCTGAATAGCCTCGAAAAACGATCTCTTGTCTCTTATTTTTGTTCGTTTGTCTGACACGCATGTGTTGCCATCTTGTTTATATGACAGATCTGTTTTTGACGTGCCATTAATTCTATAAATGGCTACTGTATCAATTTCGACGCTGGGCTGACACTGTGTGCGCGAAGCTAGTATGAGTCTGCCCGGGGTGTAAGTCACATATTTGTTTGTGGCACCGGGCAGAATCGTTTGTCAATCTTTTGTCGTGAATGTACTTCAATGTGCTTCTTAAAAAGTTTTTTGTGTTGCTCATCTGCTCATCATCCCTCGACCACGCGTTCTGAGGACTATCCCGGTGACGTGGTCGTTCTCTGAGTAATGGGGATGTCGCCAGTATTAAATGATGAACAAACCTATGAATATAACCTTTTCATCCTGTATTCAATTGCGTAGATATTATTTTAATATTTTGCTATAACGTAGATCTCTGAGCACTGTTTCACTTTTGTTAGACTAAAGGTTGTATATCGTGGCTTTTCGGCACAAGCCTGCAAAAGCTATATCGAACTAATATCACTGTCTTTAGATTTAGTTTCTGTAAGAGAATATTCAGTATTTTTTTATTTTTTCTATGTAAACGCATGCAGGAGAATACACCCGCTCAAGACCAGTGCACTCTATGACGCTCAGCCAGGGAGGCTGGACGCTGCATGCGGGAAACGTGTGTTGTGTTCGTGTTTGTGTGTGGGTTGGGAGATACAACAAGTGTATATTTATCTGTTTCTTGAAGATATCCAGATTGTAGGAAGGAGGAAAACAGACGCTGGAAGAGCATTCCATAGCTTACCGGTAGCATTAAGGAAGGAACTTTGGAAACTGCCAGTTCTTGGTCGATACACTTTAACCATGTATGGATGCTTGGCAAGTGTAAGACGAGTTTGTTGGATGTGGGTGGGTGCAGGAGGAATTAGTTTTTAACTTTAAATTCCGAAAATAAGCGACCGTGGTAATAACGGTAGAAAAGACTAA
This sequence comes from Glossosoma conforme, assembly GCA_022606575.1. Lineage (NCBI taxonomy): Eukaryota > Metazoa > Arthropoda > Insecta > Trichoptera > Glossosomatidae > Glossosoma > Glossosoma conforme. The sequence goes on along the minus strand of JAGTXR010000005.1, from coordinate 2,436,390 downwards.
GTGAACTAATCTTAAGCCTGTGTTCCATTGATTGCAGGTTAGACGTAAGAGTGTCATTGTTTATCAAACGAATTGCTCTTCTTTCTGAGTCAATTAAGTTTAGAAGGTATTTTGTGTCTCAACACATAAGTGACTGCCGTATTCAAGGATTGGTCGGATTTGTTCTTTATATTGAAGAATAAGTTGTTTTTCGTTGAAATACCGACGTGATCTTATATAATACACCTAGTTTTTTAGAAGCGAGACCGGCTTTACACTTAATTGACTCGTAATATTTGACATTTTTCGAGATTGATAATATTATGTTTTGTAGGTTTCTTTCATAGTTCGCCGCGTGGTTTGTTACCCTTAAACTTGATTTCCGCCTACTACGGGCGTAGTACCCGTCCCGGGCGGGGTGCGGTGGGCGGTGGGCGGTGGGCGGACTGTCGTGCTATTGATTTTCTTCTGGAGGCAAGAAAAACGCACTTCGTAACTTAGCGCCACGCGGCCGACACGAGAAACGCATCGTCTCTTATTCACGCAAGACTCTACTCTCCTACGACATCACTTTTGCATTAAATTCTAAACGTAAATTATCTTCTAAATCAACTTAATTTAATTTCATCACACATTGTTGCCATACAGCTCTATAAGCTGCCATTAACCTCGTCACGAATCATTCGAAAGTATGTATAATACATATTACGAGTTATTCTGACCTCCCTTATGACGAGACCTAGGGGGCTTGATAATATGGTATATTATCATAGTCATATACAGTGGAACCTCTCATAACGAGTATAATTCGTTCCAGAATCTTGCTCGTTATGTGAAACACTCGTTAAGCGAAACTAATTTTGCTATAAATGTATATATGTTTTCAATGCAACGCTGGAAAGCATAACCGGTCGAAACCAGTGTACTCGGTATAAACGCTGCATGCAGAAAACATTTTTTATGTTTCTGTATGAGTTGGAGAAGTTGCAAAAGCGATATGAGTTTTATAAAAAAAGATACACAGATACTTTAAGAGCATTACGTAGCTTTTCGGTGGCATTTAGGAAGGAACTTCGGAAACTGACAGTTCTTGGTTGACATACATAACTTTGAGTGAATTTTCGGCAACTACGAGTATTACGCATGTTGTACACTAGCATGCCTTCCAAGAACTGATGGTTTTCAAAAGTTATTACTAATTACGATGTTAAGGTTATCAACTGACACTACTTGGTGAAACTTTTTAATTATAATTTTAAAATTAATTTAAATTAATAAATTAAAAATATTTACTTTTGATTCACAATTTATTTTAAATGATTACATGTTTCGGCCTCCCTGAAGACCATCTTCAATAATTATTAGAGAAAATTATAATTACGATGTTCTTCCGGTATCTGCGTTTCATTCTTCATACATTCTGTATATCTTCATGAAATATATCAATATACTCTTGCAATCTCCCAAACCCACACACAAACACAACAGTTTTCCGCATGCAGCGTCCAGCCATCCTGTCTGCTCTCCTGACACTACCGATCTTCGAAATTAGCGTACTGATACCGGCCAGAACCTTGCTTACTTTAATCGTTCTCAAGGAAAGTCCTAAAACCGAAAACCTGGATAAACGATCTTTCGTCTCATATTTATGTTCGCTTGTCATACATTTATGTGTTTCCATATTGGCATCTTTGACAAGTCCACTCACAGGTGTGTGATTTATAGAGTTTTGCCACCGACGGTGCTGGTGACCGACCACGGGCCGCGCGGGTCAGTTGTGTGTTGACGACCGAGAAGTCGCATTACGGCCGGCGGCATGTCATTCCGCCTGGCCGGAAGCTTGTAAAGTTTTAACGTAAATATACAATATGTCTATGTGTTTCTGAAAAAGACTTTGTTTGCCGACCTGCTCCTCATTCTGCCTCACACGACGGAATAACACCTTTTTGAAAGAGAGGAGGATGTTAGTTGGTTATCTTAAGAAATGTCTTGATATCAGCTTGATAAAGCCTCGATAAACGATCTTTTGTCTCTTATTTTTGTTCGTTTGCCTGACATCTACAACGAATGTTACTTTAATTATAAAATGTTAAACGGTGTTTGCATACGCCAAAATAATTGTTATGACAGTTGGCCCATTGCCAGTTGGTACAACTGTCATCTTGGCACCGCCGAAATGTCAGAGCGGGCCGTCAGTCGATACGCGCCCGCCATCGTTATAGGAGCCCCTAAGGGCGTCCCTATAACGGGCGACGTTATTGACGAATAAACGAGTAATATGTGAAACAGAAACAAGTTTTTGTATTGTGAACCTGATCCTGCATCCTTCCTCCAGTTAATCGATGTCCTAAATAGGAAAGGAGGATATCAGTCTCTTTAGACGGGTTTTAAATTGGTTGCCTTAAGCCAAATAATAATTCTACATAACAGTGTAATATTGCAAAAATCTCAGTATCTAAGTACAAGTCTTCCTAGATATAGTTTAGGCTTTCTTAGCGCATGTTTCTTAAGATGCTCGAGATGTTCAGTACGGATCCTCCCATCCTCCTCACACTGAGGGAGAACTTTGGGAGCGTCGACCGATCGTTACTTATACAGCGAGGGTTCTAGCAACCTTCAGGAAGTTGCCTTGCCCTGAAACTTTCGAGCCCGTCAATTTATCGAGGTTTCCTACCCAAAGTTTAATGCTCGTAAACACATATAATTATATATGTACACTTGTTATATTTAGTATACTCACACTGTAATATGAACGCTATGGGTGACTGAAGAATATAATAACATTGACCTGAATACTTAGATGACCTTGAATCATCCCCACGCAAATAGCCTAAATTAATGTATTCTTAATATTCGTACTTGTTTTGCACTGTACAAGCTGAACCTGGAATGCGTTGCATTATGGCATTATGTTAATTGAAGTGATCTTGCTTCTGAAACTTACTCACGGAAACTATCGCAAGCATGCTCACAATAACTGATGTAAGTTTCATCGTTATTGAATGTTGTTGGTTGAATTATATTGGATTGCGTATCGCCGTTTTTGTTCCCATTTTTATACAGAAACCTTTGCGGGTATGCTCGCAATAACTTTTGTAAGTTTCATCGTAATTGATTGAATAATATTGAATTGCATGTGCCCGTTTTCGTTTTCATTTTTATACAAAGGGTCCGCCAAATATTTTTTTTTTTTAAATGTGGCGCAAAACATCGAGTGTAGCTTCGGCTGTGTGGCACGTAGCGCCGTCCTGTTGAAATCAAATGTTGCCAATATCCTCCTCTCCAATTTTTGTGAACAAAAATGGCCCGATAACGATCGCCATTGACTGTAACGGCCACTCCTTGCTCATTTTCGAAGAAAAATGGCCTGATTTTCAAAGTAATGTCGCAATATTTCCCAGCATTGTTCAAGCGTATACAGAACCACATTCGTTCAGCGGAAAGATAAAACTAATTATCTGTCAAATCAGACATGAGCGAAATAAGCACTAGTTGAAAAAAAAACGTTAGATGGCGGACAATAGCATGATTTTCAAAGTAATGTCGCAATATTTCCCAGCATTGTTCAATCGTATACACAACCATATTCGTTCAGCGGAAGGATAAAACTAATTATCTGTCAAATCAGACATGAGCTAAGTGTTACCATTCACGAAATAAGCACTAGTTGAAAAAAAAACGTTAGATGGCGGACCCTTTACAAACCTTCGTGGTTATGCTCGCAATATGGATGGTGGTGGATGAATGGTGTAGGAACGCATATTACCATCCCTATCCCGTTTTTTTTTTTTTATAAATATACCCAAACACTGATTAATAATATATATAAATATATAATCGTGTCGGAAACAACAGGGTTAGATCCTGTCTGCCCAGAAGTGGGCGACGTCGATGGCGTTACTTCTGGCCATCATCAGGTCTTCCTGGGTGCAGCTATTCGGGCACAGCGCACACTCCAGAAGGTGTGACAGGGTCTGCTCCACGCCGCAGTCACATTCAGTCGGTCCGCTGTAAAACTGCCAGGCCCTCATTTGTGTCCTCGTCTTGCATACTCCGGTCCGAAGTCTGTTAAGGGACCTCCATATATTCCACCCTTGGTCATGTCCAGGGGCTAGGTCCTCTTTCGGGGCAATCCAAGTATTCCCCTCAGTTGCGCTTCTCCACATGCTCAGCCGCAGGGTGGCCTCAGGTATCTCCAGTTCCGTTGTCGACTGTAGGAAACTTCTTCTTGAATAATATATGATATTTATCGATTTGATTGTGTACCGTATGGGAAATAAAAAAATTACTACAATTGATTGGCGAATCGTGTACACACCATTACAGAATTTGGATTATTTTGCTATAGTAATTTTCACGGGCATGCATGCAATAATTCCTGATTTTTTAAATGTTTTATGTAAAATGCACGTTGCTTGGATCAATGCCCTCTACACTTAAAAAACTAAATTTCTGCAAAAATTCTTATAAATTACTTTGTTCTGACGCAAGTGAAAATTCGTGAAATTTTCATTTCTCCGAGAACTTTTTAAGTATAATTTAAATATTTATAAATTGACGCAATTCGTTACTATTGTTATAAACTTAAACTTTTTCCACGAAGGAATCATTCTTCTTTACGAAAACAAACTTCCCACTTCCTTACGTGCGATGCCTTCCAGAAATCTTAAACAAACTTTGTGTTTTTGTTGTACTTACCCGTAATTATACAAGTATATTATAAGAAAAGCTCTCTGGGGTCAACAATCTCTGTTGCATAAAAGCCTTCGTTTCAACGTCTCGATTCTGGGAAACTTTAAAACATTTATAAATAGACTGTCGTATATTATGTATCCAATAGCACTTCAATAAATAAAAACACATACGGCCGCCACTGTCAAATTCAAGTAAGAAAAACATAACCTATGCTTATCGCTTCTAATTGGCTCCAGCCTCGCTTCAAGTCAAACATATCCAATCAGAAGGCGAGAGGCTCCCGACGAGGCGCTTCCATAAACTCGCGGGTTTTTTTTTTTTTTTTTTTTAGTGGCATTGCAACGCATGCCGGGTACACGCTAGTAATATATAAAAGCTTGTGAATAAATGTTGACTGATTGAACAATAAAAAATAATAATATGCATACTCTGAATATATGCTATAGAGACATCTATCGTTATACGGTGGTAACAATGGTATAAATACGTCATCTTTCGCGTATCTGTTCAGGCAGATAAATAGTCGAGTGGACTGCGCGGTGTAAAAAAGAATAGAGCAAATGTTGCAAGGCTCGTGGTTCGAATCCCGAATGTGATGATATTTTTTCTGAATGAATTGATGCGTATAAAATTTGATGTATGTGGCTCGTTTACTTGTTTTAATAAAGTTTTGTTTCGAATAATTCAACATCTTGCCGGCGGGTATAGCTCAATGGTCAAAGCGTTTGCTTGACAAGCCAAAGGTCGTGAGTTCGGTTCCCGACGAAGATTAAAAAAAAAAATTTTTAGCTCTAAAATATCCTCTGATGATGTGAATTTGATCCCTCACCCGTAAAATGCCAGTCATAGTATATTAATTAAAATTGGCGATAGACGACTGTCGTGAAGATCACTCGTTCATAGTAAATTACTGTAATAATAAAGATGATGCGTGAATCCCGGGATGTAGTCTATGACGTTGGCGGATCAACATTTCACACTCAGCGCTTAGCCATATGCCACATGGTACGCGTCATAGAATTCCACAGATGAGACATCAGAATCACCAGCACCATCTGTCGGTATTCTCCTGTATATGTTTACATAACAAAAAAATAGATTAGAATTTTATACCTATTTTTTAACATGGTTCACACTGAGCACTGTTTCACTTGATAGAAGACTTCAGTTTCGTGCACAAACTTACTTTTGTGTACATTGAAATTGATAGAATAATCTTTCATAGATCGGTAAACTGCAATCTGTCGGTATTTTCCTGTATGTGTTTACATAAAATAAAAATAAACTTGGTTCTGTAAAACATGACTTGTGCAACAAATACTTGAGTTTGAATGCACCTTTTAAAGGTAGCAATGACGTAATATTCAGATTTTGTGGAAAGCTCGATTATGTTCAGCTTTTGAGTTCAATTAGAAACTAATATTGCTTAGTAATAAGAGTTGGTGTCAGGAGGTAGTTTAGCCGTCAGCCTAAAGTACCTCCACGAGCGTCATGTTGGAGAATCGTGTACGGTGGGTATGTTCTAAGAAGAGTACCTCCACGAACGTCATGTCGGATAATCGTGTACGGTGGGTATGTTCTAAGAAGTGTACCTCCACGAACGTCATGTCGGAGAATCGTATACGGTGGGTATGTTCTACTACCTCCTCACAACTAAGTCATCAACCCTGAAGAAGACCCCTAAACTAGCGGTCGAAATAGTGGAAAGAAGAAATTCGCCACACACCCAAAAGGGGGCTAAACCCAAAAGCCACAATATCACGTTAGGCACTGTTTATTCACAAACTGAAAGACCGCGGTTTCGATGTCCATGAGTCATAGAATCTAAAAATATGTTTTCTCCATTACTTTCGGTATCATCTTGCATTTACTTACATAAAAAAAAAACTTTCATTTAGTTATGATTTCAATGTCTTACTTTTTATTTATTTTTATATAATTTTTTTCTTTCGCCGTTTTACTTTATGTACATTTCTATTGTTTGAAAGGACGATTCTAAAATAAGACGATTTTCACGTGTTCCGTAATTCAAAACCTCGCTTTTGCCGACTGAATCGTGTGGGAAGGGAATTCTCAAGGTCGGCAATCTCGTTTAACAACCCAAAATCTGCGTATTATGTAATTTATAATTCGTGTGCATAATACGATCGGGGGTTAAAGACCCTTCTGTTATGTAAGGATAGCCTCCGCCATTTATTTTCAGGTTATTCCATTATGTATTGTCCGCGAACAACAAAGGTTTTTATTAGACTTTTTCATTTTGACAGGTCATTTACTAAAAGAACAATACAGCAAGGTCGTGATAATTTATTATAATGTAATAATACACTCACAATAAAAGTTCAATCCTCTTTTTTCGAAGAACCATTTAATTCGAAAATTTAAGGTCACTAGTCTCGAATACGAGGGCTATCCGTAATATAAGATTACAATGGTGCTGCAGTCCTGAAACGTGCTGTTATGGTGGATTTCGCGATTCTGTAGTGTGCCTTGGTTCCCCCACTCCAAATCACTTCTCTAGTGAGCTGCCTGCGGAGCTCAGTCTTGGCTTGGCAGCTGTATGTGATGGATCTCTCACTCGCTTCGCCCGCCAGGTGTGAGCGGCGCTCGGTGATCCGTTTCCTGTCGGCGACTGGGTGCTTCCATTGTTAAGACTGTTTTTTGGTTTCGGGTGTGAGGTAGTGCATCCAAGTCTCGTCTCCAGTGACGATGGAGTCGAGGTTTTCCTCGCCATGAGTTCCGTGGTCTTGAAGAAGTTCTTGGGCCGCTTCAACGCGTTGACTTCTTTCTATATACAGTCGATTCCGCTTAATTGGGACACATCGGGACTTAGTCATTTTGTCCCAATTAAGCGGCTGTCCCAATTAAGCGAATTTCACATTTTTTTAAATTAATTTATTTCGTTTTAGCAACTAAGGCCGTTAACCAGTAATACACACATAAAATTAAGCAAACTGTAAATTACAAAATTTAAATTATCATATAAATTACAAATATGTAATAAAAACTTTTAAGAAAAGAAAAAAAACATTATTAAAATAATAAATGGGTAGGTGCATACAATTTAATTCAATGCAAAAATTAGTCAAGTGTAGTCTGTTTTTGTAACATTTCACTTCTACAAAATCAGCACAGATATTCAGTGCGGATGTAGAGCTCCCTTCATTTACTTACTGCATAAAATAACGCTGTAACACGGCCATACATTTTTTTGCCTCCTGGTTAGTCACAGGCACTGGCGACTCACATCATCATCGTCATCTTCGTCTAATTTTTTCATATTTTGATTTAATACCTTCTACAATTGAATCCTCACAGTCTTCATTATCATCGTAACATGGTAAATTGTTATCTATTGTTGAAAATTCTTCATAGTTAATAATAGGAACTTAAATTTACTGTCCCAATTAAGCGGAATGTTGACTCAATTAAACATAAAAATTTACTATTGGTTTCATGGTTTGGTTTCTGTTCTTTGAGATTTGTCCCAATTAAGCGGTGTCCCAATTAAGCGGAATCGACTGTATATATTTTTAAAGATCTCCGATGATTAGCCCAACGTTTTCGAGTCCTGGTAGTTTGGTACTAAGGGGATGACTGACATTTTACGAGTGGAGAATCAACTTCAGATTTATTATCATGCGATATAGAAGAGCTGGAAGAAGCGGTTCTCAGATATCTGCGTGACTTGGCGGCAGATTTTTTTACTCGGGCATTCAAAAGCTCGTATACCGCATGCAAAAATGCATCGACCTCAGTGGCGACTATGTAGAAAAAAAGGTAAAAGCCTGAACTTTCCAAAAATGTACGCATTCATGAGAAAATCACTGGGAAACTTATTTTTCGGATAACCCTAGTATATACTATAGTTAAATTTCAACCTGAATTTTATGGAGAATTTTCTTCCAATTTGACTGGACTAGTAATTGATTTTTCTTCTTATTTGACTGAACTGTATTTCCTTTGCGTCCATTTAACTGAAATATGTAGTAATATTTTTCTAACTTGATTGGACTAGTAGCGTTTTTTTCTTCATATATTACTAGACTTGCTATAGGCATTATATACCTCAGAACTCTGGTCTAGCTATACTAAACGAGAGTGGGAGAAGCTCAAAGTTGCGTATAATAATTCATATCGACAACTTATGCAGCTCCCTAGATTCTGTAGCTCATCTGAATGTTTGAGTCCATTCATTCCCAGCATTATTGCGTCACCGTGTTGCCGGCTTCTGGAGCAGGATAAGGAAGTCCAACAACACCATCATCCTGGCTGAAGACGGAATGGCTCAACTCCTCCCTGTGCCATCGCTGGATGGAGATGATGAAGCGACCACCATGAATTATTATGTTCCTATAGAATTATAAGTATATATAGTATTGCTTTTTCTTCTTATTTGGCTCTCCTAGTATTGCTTATTTGACTAGACTAGTGTGTCTACTTATGTCTGCAAAAAGCATCATCTAGTACAGTAAGTGGATTCTCGTTAGTCTGGAGCCTTGAGGTTCCGCGTGGTGGTTCGTGGTAACCATCTGGTAACGAGATATCACAGCGCAGAAGAACAAAAAAAACTAGTTTAGTTGCTACGCCAATTGTGGGATTGCAAAAAATAATGCTTTTTTGTCTGTTTTGAAATGCTCGAGGGATTAATGTAAACTTAAAAGAATAAAAAAGAGGCTTCGCAGAGAGGAAGCAGGAGTAGTGAGGAACACATTATGTCTTAAAATGCTTGTGTAACGCGGCGTATCGCTCGTTCGCTAAATGTGAGTGAGAAATCAAATTCTTGATAATAATGTAATATAAAATGTCTAGTGAGGTTGCCAGAATTATTAGGTCTAAAAGAAATTGTCGAGAAATTTTTCGAATCATTAATATCAATGTTTATACATACTGTGGCTTTTGGGTTTAGCCGTTTGTGGCGAATTTCTCCTCTCCGGTATTTCGACCGCCATTGCAGGGGTCTTCTTCAGGGTTGATGACTTTGATACATACATGTACGAAATGCTCGGTTAAATCTAGTTGGAGTGTAAAGTCATCATATAGTTGTTTCATTATCTTTTGTTCGAATTGCTGCTTAGTTCTGACGACTCCTTGCTGTTGAACTACATTTAGAAGATTGTCAGAATAACGCGCGCAGTGATCATCATTTGCCATGTCCGCTTAGATACTTCGAGCATGTGGCGAAACGGCTCGAGCCCGGCTTAACCCTTTACGTGCGGAATAAGATTTCATAAAGTCACGAAATAAGTCAATTAGTCAATAAAAAATTAAGTTGAATATTTAAGGACGATTTTTTTATGTGTTTTGATTGGTCAGTGCTGCATTTGTATTCACCTTCAGAATTAAATTAAATAAATACATTATTATCTTTAAAAAGGGCAAATTTGAAACATGTGTAGAATGACCCACAACTCAATACATATTGTAAAAGAAAAATTTTACGAAGAAATATTGGAATACGAAACAAAATTACATTCAATATAGTATTCGGATAAATCCGCATCTCGCACTGAAGCGACGTGTTTTTTTTCAGGGCGTGGGATAAATCCGCACCTCGCACTTAAGAGCAGTGCAAGTTGGTGCGGATATATCCGCACCTCGCACGTAAAGGGTTAAAGAAATATAGCTATAGTTATTGTTCTTCTGAGGCATTCTTAATATATATATATTTATTTTTTTATGTAAACACATACAGGAGAATACAGACAGATGGTGATAGTAAATTTTTTGAAGTCTCATCTGGAATTCTATGACGCTTACCATAGTGTATATGGCTAAACGCTGCATGTGGAGTGTTGATCCGCCAACGTCATATACTACAGCCCGAGATTCACGCATCATCCTTTATTATTACAGGAATCCACTATGAATGGGTGGTCTTCACGGGACGACTTTCGTCTACCACCAATTTTAATTGATAGGCTATGACTGACATTTTACGGGTGATGGATCAAATTGACACCAACCGGGGTATTTTAGAGCTCAGAAATAAATGTGTCCTATATATGTCCACAATCGCCTCTTGATTGATAATATATCAATTGATACTTGAGTATCAATATATCGTGGGAAAAAACGTACATTTTTAGCCATTTTTTTTATTCTTCTTTGGTCTCTTTGTAGATCAATTCATGGGTCATGTCTGGTCACGATTATCTCCATTCCAAGGTCTCCCGTTGAACGACCTCAAGCGTGGATGGTCTCTGCTCGCAGTTGTTGTTTTTTTTTGTCATTTCGCAAACCTCCACCACGATGATCAAACTCTACAGTAATGGCCTCACACGTAATAATCAGAGGATGTATACAGAGCGACTAAAAATACACCTCCATAATGCGAGAGTTCAATGACATTTATATTTATTTTCAAATAACATCGAGATAAATTATGCATTATAACGTATTATAACGTTTCTCGTGTTAATGTTTAACGTTATAGAGAGATGCTTAACGAATATTTGATTAATTTCTTAAGTTAGATGATCAATTTACGATGCTAAAATATCAACTCTGTCGGGTGATTTCCTTAAATGATAGGTGTACCGGAAAAGTAAGCCGTTTTTTGCTATCGCTTTTGAATGGTCAGTGCTTCGGCAGTCAAAATTTTACAACGTGTTCTGTGTTGTTTCTCCTTACTGCGCATATTTATATTTATTAAATACTACAAATCGATTTATTAAGAAAACGACATTCTTTTCTGGTACACCTAATAAAATAAGTAATCAAACCTAACCTAACGTCACCTAACCTTACCTGTGGTGGAGGGTTTATCTACTGATACTACAAGATTGTACAAGCCCTTTCAGGCTTATGCCGAAAAGCTTCGATATGGGATATTTTGTCTTTTATTTATTTCGCTCGCCATTTTAGATTCAAGTAGTTTTAAGGCGCTGCGTTTGCCTGCGTCATTTTGTCCATTTTGTAAACATATACAGGAGAATACCGACAGATGGTGATGGTAATTCTGAAGTCTCATCTGTGGAATTCTATGACGCTTACCGTGGCGCATATCGCTAAGCGCTGCATGTGGAGTGCTTATCCGCCAACGTCATAGACTACAACCCGGAGATTCACGCCACCGTGCTGGAGTCTCTCATTTTCAGGGCCGGATGTGAAACGTTGTGTAGTTCTCAGAAAGCTGCTTCGCGACTTCAGTCTGGGTGTTGGGGGTATCTGATTATAAATACAAGCAGTGGGACGGTTGGTTGATTGCCTTACGCATTTCTTCGGCGCATATGACTTTGCGTCTTATGTTTGGTGGTGCGATACTAGCCTACATGTACTACAATGTATATACACTACTAAACAAATAATGAAACTGGCAAAAAATATGGATTGTATGATTTGTATTCAATTAATTAAATGTATTAATAAAACGTGGCGTGCGTTAACAGATGCGAGGCATCTCTTGGACGAGGTTCTGCAAATCACTGCATTTAGTTCTGCTCTGGTTCTCTCGTAGTACGCTTGGCTGGACCCAACACACCAGGGCTACCAACATAGAAGAATATAAAAATTAATTCATAAATATATAATGTAAATATGAGTACTGTCAATCACAGAAATAAAGACCGCAGTTTCATACTAATTAAATTTTTTTTTAGTTCTTTGTTTGTAAGCATTTTGTTTGATAAAGAATAACACTCTCACGTCTATCCTGCAATCAATGCAACACAGGCATGAGATTGGTTCACTCAGTCTTTTCTACCGATATTACCACGATCGCTTCCCTTTGGAACTTAAATAATTAAAACTACTGCACCCACTCACAACGGACAAACTCGTCTTACACTTGCCGAACATCCATATAGGTTAATGTGTGCCGATCAAGAACTGGCAGCTTCCAAAGTTCCTTACTTAATGCCACCTGTAAGCTTTGCAATGCTCTTCCAGCGTCTGTGTTTCCTTCTTTCTACAATCTGAATCTTTTTAAGAAACGTGAAAGATAAATACGCACTTGCAATCTCCCCAACCCACCAGTGCACTATGCGTCATATAGTGCACTGGTCTCGACCGGTAGTGCTCTCATGTATGTGATTACATAAAAAATGCAGAAGTTGAATGAATAACTGCTTTTTGAGTGTCAAACCACGAATATTGTTTGTTATTCACATTGGGCAACGTAATCCATGCTATTACAACTTATTAGACTTCGTATATTTGTTGATATATTAATTGCGATACGTGAGTATGGTAATTAGTACTCGTATTGATGGTTCCGCCGCATTTCGTTCACAGACAATTCGTTCAACGACTCATCAGTAACAACGTGGGGCACACTGGACGTCTGGAGAACGAGATATTTGGTGCACGTGACAACTGGTGCACTGGATGTCTCGCTAACATAATCTAACCTAAGTTATTTCGTTAATGAGACCTATCGATCTCTGGACTCTACTTTTTCTGAACAAATCTTTAGGTTAGCGAGACAACCAGTGCACCAGTTGTCCCGTGCACCAAATTTTCCGTGCACGAGACGTCTAGTGCTCCCCCGTCGTTACCGATGAGTCGCTGAACGAATTTTCTAGAAATGATAAGTCATGACACTCGTATTGATACATAATAGTAATATTACCTTCTGGTGGGCGTCTATGGCAATTTTTTTTTTATGTTTTTATTTATCTAAACCAAGATATAGAGATTTAGGTCTTGTTGGAGCAGATAGTCGTCACGAATCGCCACCACATAGCGCTGTATCAATTGTGCTGAAGGCCCTGCTACAACGACGCTTACATTTTTTCCGCAGTTGACTAATTTGATGTACGCCCATCATCAACTAGCTCATAAGCATCAAAACCAAAGTGACCGTCGACCAAAATATCACAAACGGGAGCGTTACATAGTTAAACGTGACGAGAGCATCAAATATGCACTTCAGATGGAAGCGTGGCATAGTTTTTTTAATCATATTTATTTTCACTTAAAAAAAATGTATAGTTGCGTGTTGTACCCTGCAAGTTACACACGAGGTTAGAATATACGTCTGAGAAATAATTGAAGAACGTAGGAGCCTATTCCATGCAGCCTCGTTATTGTTCGCTCTTGTAGCCCCGACGATTTCCCTGATGAAGTTTAACAGCAAGGAAACGTCAGAACTAAGCAGCAATTCAAGAAAATCCTCCTAAGAAATGGTAGTCACTCCCAGGCGACAACACAGAATGCGTCTCCTGTTCTCATGGATGATGCACTCCACGAGAGAGCTTAAGATTGGCATAGTGGTAATCCATTTACTTCTGAATCTGAAGTCAAATACACTATAAATCGCCATTATTATTGTCAAATAGTTTCATTGTTTGATCCGTCCATGAATATCAAACGATTCAAATCTCGAGAGTGTTGAAATAATAATCGGATCTCCTTAAAAATGTTGCTGTCCCTTCAAAGAATCTATATATGTTTTGACATCAGCATGTTAAAGCCCTTGCTGACTGGTACCGAATACATCGATATACAATCATTCGTCTCTTATTTATTTTCGCTTGTCGACATGCATGTGTCGCCATATTGGCATTTGGGACTAGTTATATATACCGCCGTTTGTGGCGCTGGGCGAGAACCCATCACGAGCGCTGCAGTCGCGTGCCGCACGTCGGCGAGAGCATATTGTATTGTGGCTCGGCCTGAATTCAGTGACTAGGTCGAGCCATAAGTTTGTAAAGTTTATCGTAAATATATGTCAATGTGCTTCTGAAAAAGTCTGTGTATTATTAATCTGCTCCTTATCCTGCCACCACGCGACGGATTAACACCCTTTGAAAGAGAGGAGGATGTTAGTTTCTACGTGGACATACAAATGCTTAGAATTGTTTAAATACGAGTACAAAGCATGAATAATAACAGTTGACACATTGCGTGGCGTCTATTTGCAGTGACCATATTCGCCAGATATGTAACAAACATACATTAGTATGAAGTAAATGTTTAGTCATCAACAAATAAATCTTTACAGTCAACCTCCTATAACGCACTTTTTTTTTTAAATTATAACAGATTTTTCTTCAGTGCTTACGGTGATTTTTCATATAACGGTCCTTTCTGTATTGTTTTTATTTGTGTTCAACCGCCTCTTACGGCTAAATGGTCCAAGCATCAGGAGCATCGAGCTAATCATCGGATCTTATGAAAACGTTATCGGGGATTACCCCCAACGACACAGACAATATAGGTCAAACACGTGGGTATCACGCTTAGACCAAAAACACGATGGCGTGACTGTCAACAACATAGCATGACTCAAACTTCATCGCCGTATTGAGTGTTACCATTTTATAATAAATACAAATATGTTTTGATAATTTTATCAAAAAACTGTTGTTTGGGATAATATTTGTGAGGAGACCATAATATTTAGATCGAAAAAATGATATATCGGGAAAAAAACAGTTTATGCGGGATTATTTAATAGTTTTTCTTATGCGTGTTTACCGAGACTATTAAAAATGTACAAATTATGCGGAGAAACGAAAAAGCGAGAACGAAATTACAAGGTTTCAATGTATTGAAACCTAAAATCTGCGTATATTACAGGATTTTTGTTGTAACTCTTGTGAATGATTTCTAGGTCCATATTTATATTTTGGATTTAATATAGAACAAAATTCTACTCTCCAAAATAACATCGTAAAAGGAAATTAATAATTCAGTTCATTTAGTTCCCTCTTCAATGACAGCTGTTGTGACTCGGGCCGCCATGTTGAAAATAGAACACGGAGCATGCGCAGAAGATCACGTTTTATTATAACATATCACTTTGACGTTTGAGTATTTATAACCTCAAAGGAATCTAAAATAACCAGCTATTTTTGTTTTTAAACTGAAAAAGGAATTAATTATATGATGTTCTTTGCATGTTTTATTTAAGGGTTATCCGTAAAGTAAGATTATCCGTGACTTTTCACAGTTTAAAACATGATTAATTCCATGAATGCGAACATTGTTGGAAAGTTCAGACTCTTACCTATTTTGCTACATAGTCGTCGCCACTGAGTTAAATAGCATATTTTCACGCGTAAATAGCATACTTTAAGAGCGATTCTTCTTAGATAATATAGTAAATACATTGTTCGCCGACGAAAACTTATATAGGTTATCGCCTGTTACTTAGTGCCTGTCGTTGGTTGATTTGAGACGCTCCTTAGGATCAAGACCAGCTTGTAACCCTTTCTGTATTGTTATTTTGGGCTTAACCGTCTCTTACGACTAAACGGTATAGGCTTTAAGAGCATTGTCTATTTTTAAAACCGAAAACGTGAACATTTTTAGAACATTTTGAATATTTGAAATTCTGAATATTTTCAGATTGGAATGAATGAATTTCAAAATAAAACAAAAAAATACGAAACAAAAAAGGCGCGCTTTACAAACATTGTTTTTTTTTTTGTTATTTTCAAGCTTGAATGAAAGTGTGACCCAAAAACCACAAAAAATATTACAAAGGGTTGCATCTCACCGATTAATAAAAACATTATAAATTCTTTTAATAAAAAAAACTCAGGTAAAAACGTCTAGCTTGTGTGTGTGAACGTGTATTATTTTGTAACACCAATACACTCACGCGTGAGGTGTTATGGCAGAAAAAATGGATCACATGTCTGGGGCAGTGCCTTTCAAACTACTGTCTGCAAATATATATTTTAACAGTTTAATTATTCAATCCATTACTATCCATTACTTTTAACGTACAGCTAGATACTTGAAATGTTTCCAATAAATTCGCTCTGTTCAGCCGTTTCATCTATAGACGTCTCTGCTTCTTCTCTCCTCTTATCTATGTTACCTTAATTAACTGTACTGTATTTAGGTTTATTATTATATTAGTATTTGTATAGCGCTCTTTTATGACCGAATGATCATTCCAAAAGCGCTTCTTTGCCTCTCTGAGTAAAAAGGTGGGTCTTGAGTCTGCTTCTGAAGGATGCCTCCGCTTTAAGCTCTCTTATGCTTTCCGGTAGTGAGTTCCAGGCCATTGGCGCAGCGTAGCTGAAAGCCCGATTGCCAAAGACCGTGCTAGGACTACCTCCCGTCAGCTGCAGGGTGCTTCTATTTGCTCTAGCCGATCTGAGTGTCTCTCCACGCGCGCTTATTTCTGAAGGCTTAATAAGTTCTGTCAGATAGCCCGGTGCAGTTCCGTTGAGTGCCTTGTAAGCTAAGAGGCATAATTTATACTGGATTCTTGCCGAAACTCTCAACCAGTGCAGTCGGTATAGTATTGGAGTAATGTGACAGAATTTGGGTGCGTTGTAGACTAGTCGTGCCGCTGCGTTTTGTAACGACTGCAATCGATATAATTGTTTGGCTGGCTGGCCTGCGTGCAGTGCGTTGCAGTAGTCCATTTTGGAGACTATAAACGCATTTACCAAACTCTTTGTAGCGTCTCTGGGTAAGCATTTTTTTACCGACCGTATCTGCCGCAGGTTAAAAAATCCAAGTAGCTCCTGACGATGGTGTCATGTCACAGAAACACTTAGAATGATATAAATTAAAATTCATTAGTTTCATACAAAGTTTTACTCAGTTTATAATTTAAATATTTAAGTCGCTGACGGGTATAGCTCAGTGGTTTAAGCGTTTGCTCGGTAAGCCGTAGATTAAAAAACAAAACTATTTCTGAGCTCCAACAATACCCTCGGCTGGTGTGAATTTGATCCTTCACCCGTAAAATTCCAGTCATAGCCTATTAATTAATTGGTGGTTGACGAAAGTCGTCCTGTGAAGACCACCCATTCATAGTGAATTAAATAAGGATGACGCGTGAATGTCGGGCTATAGTCTATGATATTGGCGGATCAACAATCCACATGCAGAGCTTAGCAATGTGTAATATGGTTAGCATCATAAAATCCACACATGAGATTGCTGCATCACTATCACCATCTGTTGGTATTCTCCTGAATTACGTGTGACCATGAATTGACATATCTCAGCTGTAAAAAAAATAAAATTTAAATCGTTCATCTAAATGATATTTTTTCTTCTAATGCTTCTTAACCTTTAAACGCCCAGCAGACCGCAAATTTGCGTCGCTCAATGCCCTAGCAGGCCGAATGTTTGTAATGTTTCGTCGCACAATAAATTCCTCCATGAACTTACTTTAATACTGTTATTATAAATAAATGTAATCCGATTGTGAAATGAACCATGAGGACTTATGTGTGGGACCGTAGGGCATTGCACGACGCAAATCTGCGGTTCCGTAAGGAAACCACTGGGCGTTAAACGGTTAAGCATCACTGAATCTTCACCAAACACTCCATCATATGCTAAGTACTCCCGTATGATATCCAAAAATGGATAAATCATATAAGCGTTAAGTTCCCCACATTTTGCTATTAATATTCTGATCGCGACCCCCAGTTTGACAACCTGCGCACGTGCACAGCAGACAGCACGTGCTATAATGCCCGAGCATCTTTGACGAACATTGGACTTAAAAAATCATGTTCAATAATTTATGTACTTCTCATGTTCTTTTTCGTATGGGAATTGAAAAAAAATAGAATTTACTTGCTAATTGGTTATTCTTCTTCGTAGTATCAATCCGGTGGATTGGTTTGCAGCAACAGAATCTTGCATCTCGATCTCCATTCCTCTCGGTCCTCCGCAACGCTTTTCAGCTCAGCATAAGCGCTACAATTCATGTCCTCGAATACTTGCTGCAAATACTCTAGTGCGCCCTCTACAGTTTCTACCCTCAACCATCCGCTCCACAATATCGTGAAGAAGACCATCGTGGCGCATGATGTGACCGATCCATCGGGCTCGCCTCTCTGAGATTATTATATATTATATTGGTTATTAGTCAGTATATAATACGGTATTCTTTATATTATATTATGTAAAATTACTTATAATGTAATCATAGTAAAGCTTCTCTGTGGAATAATATAACAATAAAAAAAAAAAAATAATAATAAAAACATATTTTCCTACTACAGCAGTCTGTGACATACAAATACCTTTTATTAATATATATATTCACTACTGTATATATTTTGATCGCGCACTGGTGGTATGTGTACTTAGCAAGTGTACATAAGGATGATATCACGGTTAATTCGAGGTCGATCAGCCCACTGTAATCAAGTGGACACTGCCCTGAATGATGCATGCAGAGTCGTCACAGGCTGCCTCAAACCAACACCCATTTCTTAACTATACCCCTTGGCTGGTATCGCACCACCAAACATAAGACGTAAAGTCATATGCGCCGACGAAATACGTAAAGCAATCAACCAACTGTCTCACTGCTTGTATAACCAGATACCCCCAACACCCACCCAGACTGAAGTCGCGAAATAGCTTTCTGAGATCCACACAACCTCTCACATCCGGCCCTGATAATGAGAGACTCCAGCTCTGCGAGTCGCATTAGAAGATTTCATTACTCCAAAGAAAGCAAGAACCTTGACTGACGAACCTAGAAGTCCCTGAACAGATTAAGAACCGCAGTTGGTAGAACAAAGGACAACCTCGAGCGGTGGGGAATGCTTCGGCTGGGAGAGTCACTGTTGTGCGACAGTGGAGACCTAAAGACTGCCTCACACCTAGGATCCTGCCCCATATGCCCAACTAGCTGCACATCCTAAGACCTAATGCTGGGCAACAAACGGGAGCATAAGGACATCACGAGCCGTTGCCACAAAGTTCTATTAACCTCCACAATCCTTACCTCATCCCATATCAGCTCTGCTTCTCGTAGCTCCGCTGAGTACATTCTAAGTATCGTTCCCGATGGCATTCTAGGACGAGCCTGTAAGCTTGAAGCAAAAGCAGCTGTAGTTACTTTACTACTAGTTAATACTCTCCTGCGGCATCCTTAGAAATGTCCCAGCCAGGTCCACTTCCGTCTTGTAACCGACAGTAATATGTAACATCCTCATCTCTTTAAAAATGTGTTATTCAGTCGCGTGAGGGCATGATGAGGAGCAGAATAATAACACTGATTTTTTCTAAAGCACTTTGACATATATTTACGATAAACTTTACAAACATATGACCCGACCTAGTCACAGCATTACAATATGCTCTCGCCGACGAGCGGCACACGACTGCTGCGCTCGTGATGGGCTCTCACCCAGCACGACAAGCGGCGGTCTATATAACTAGTCCCAAATGCCAATATGGCGACACATGCACGACAAGCAAACAGAAATAAAAGACGAAAGATTGTATATCGAGGTGTTCGGTATCAGTCAGCAAGAGCTATAACACGCTGATGTCATATGGAAGGCTGCCTTGTCCGCTCTCTAACCTCGTCATTCCTCACAAAGCATCCTCAGTATTCTACACAAACATATTTATTACATTTATATAGCATTTATGTATATTTTTTAAATCTAAAGGTTCGCCATAACTCTCGTTTAAAAAGTTCGCTCAAAGCGTTCGTCCTAAATGTTCGACCGCGGTGTTCGCATTCTCTGAGACCACAAAAATAAAAGGGCCCGAAATCGAAAGTGTTGAGTTAGAGGGGCATTCTGGGTCCCCCTGCCCCCTCCCCATGCCCCCCACTAGCATGTTTTTGTCCCATTCATCTTATACCGTAATCATTGGGACCTACGATCAACGTATTATTTAACATTAAGGTCAATGAACCGTTTTCATAATAATATTTTTCATTCATTGATCCAGGTAATAGAAGTATTACTATTTATTATAATGTATTCCTAGTGAGTACTTCCGTATCGCTATGGGCTATTATATATAAATATAATAACATCCTCCTCTCTAAGCTTGTTATTGAATTGCGTGGTGGCAGGACGAGCAGCAGATTAACAACACAAAGACTTTTTCTGTTTTTACTTTACAAACTTCTGACCCGTACGTAGTCACAGTATTCAGGCCAGGCCAACGACAATATGAGCTCGCCGCCGTCGGCACACAACTGACTGCGCACCGGGCGCCGTTTTCTTTGACACCCAGCGCCGTAAGTGGCGATCTATATAACTAGTCCTCCTGACGGCATTACAAAATTACAGCACATGCGTGTCCGATGAGCGAACGAAATTAAGACCATAGTACTCGCAGTAATCTACGCAGGCATCTGCTTTCAAAACCATTATACGGCTGCATTGGCTATTGACCTTAATCTTGGCATATCAACCTATAACATGTATTATGCATTTCGATTTACATAAATGATACATGTTTTATAATACAGGGACCGGCAAAAAAATCTGACGGTTTTAAATCAAAACGACGACGAAAACCGTCAAATTTTTTTGCCGCTCCCTGTACTTTTCATATTACGTTTATTTTTATTTTTTTTATGTAAACTCATACAGGAGAATACCGACAGATGGTGATAGTAATTCTGAATTCTCATCTGTGGAATTCTATGACGCTTACCATGGTGCAATATGGCTAAGCGCTGCATGTGAAGTGTTGATCCGCCAACGTCATAGACTGCAGCCCGAGATTCGCGCGTCATCCTTTATTATTACACGAATTCACTATGAATGGGTGGTCTTCACGGGACGACTTTCAGCTACCACCAATTTTAATTAATAGGCTATGACTGGCGTTTTACGGGTGAGGGATCTAATTCACGCCAACCTATTTTAGAGCTCAGAAATCGATTAAAAAAAATTTTTTTTTTTCAATCTCCGTCGGAGATCGAACCCACGACCTTTGGCTTGCAAATCAAACGCTTTGACCATTAAGCTATACCCCCCGGCACGTGTATCATATACCTCTCTGGTAGGTTAAATATCTTGTATTAATACAAGCACACACTAGTACATTCGTTGAGTACCCTTTACGAACAGTTTCGTTACGTATTGATCAAAATATGCAATATTAAAATTCTTGTAAAAAACTCCCGAGAGGAGTCATACACAGGGGAATGAAATGGGGGATGTGGATTATGAATATGCATATTATGTTTATGCATATTCATTCAGATGCGTATGTAATATGTGTATATACACAAGTATGTACTAAAAACAACCCTCACTCCCTTTAGTATCCACCTGATTATTCTCACATTCTAGGGTTTGGAAACAATATTTAAATAAATATGTATTGACATCAGCATGATGTAGTCCTTGCTGACTGGTACCGAAAGCCTCGATAAACAATCTTTCGTCTCATATTTCTGTTCGCTTGTCGACATGCATGTGTCGCCATTCTGGCATTTTGGGACTAGTTACGTAGATCGCCACTTGGGGCGCGGTGCGACTGCCCATCACGAGCGCGCGCCAGTAGTGTGTCGCCCGTCGGCGAGAGCATATTCTATTGTGGCTCGGCCTTATACTGTGACTAGGTCGGGCCATAAGTTTTTAATCGTAAATATATGTCAATGTCCTTCCGAAAAAGTCTGTGTTTTTAATCTGCTCCTAATCCTGCCACCACGCGAATGAATAACGCCTTTTCTTAAAGAGAGAAGTATGATATTATATATAAATATGATTTTGGAAAGTAGATATCTGCGTATAATAATATGGGTACGATGGTTTGACTTTACGAGGTAAGAAAGCCGATAAGGTAACCTTCCATACTACAGTTAGTTACGAAGCGTAGATGCACAGTTGTGACATATAAAACGAATTTTACAGGAGAGCATACACTATAGCTGCATTTTCTTCATGCCTTCGGGTTCGCGTCGATCTGGAAGACCATCGGAAACTATGTAAAGGGTCCGCCAAATAACTTTTTTTTTGAAAATGGGGCGCAAAACATCGAGTGTAGCTTCGGCTGTGTGGCACGTAGCGCCGTTCTGTTGAAACCAAATGTTGCCAATATCCTCCTCTTCAATTTTTGTGAATAAAAATTGCCCGATAACGATCGCCATTGACTGTAACGGCCACTCCTTGGTCATTTTCTACGAAAAATGGCCTGATTTTCAAAGTAATGTCGCAATATTTCCCAGCGTTGTTCAAGCGTATACACAACCATATTCGTTCAGCGGAAGGATAAAACTAATTATCTGTCAAATCAGACATGAGCTAAGTGTTACCATTCATGAAATAAGCACTAGTTGAAAAAAAAACGTTAGATTGCGGACCCTTTATATATAATACAATGCAAATTCTGAAAAGTGACATGAGATGAGACGAGGACCATTGCGATTGACAAAGCTGTATGGCGGCAATTCGTGACGACAATACACTTCAGTTAGGTAAACGGACATTGTGATGATGATGATGAATACAGGCTCTGCATAAACGTCACTAAGTTTATTTTTCAGAGTACTTTCTCGTTATACAAGTAACGGGCTTAGGTGAGCAACACCAAACGTGGGTGTAAAAGTTAGTAGTTAAAAATTTTACTTTTTGAATTCTTCGCCGAAGGTCGCCGCGTATACAGAAAATGCATGGTAGTTGGACTCCATAGATATGAGGCGCCATATCCAACCGGTCCAGGCTTCTGTTGGATTACGCTAAAGAGCCTTTGCCTACTTAAATCTAATATTGGGCAATGCCACAAAACGTGTTCAGCGTCCTGCAAGTGGCTACCACATGGGCAGTCTAGACTATCAACGAGGCTAAACTAGAAGAGTAGCATTAAAATTAAGTTTATATCGAAATACCTATAAATTCACGTTAGATAAATGATACGTTGTATTTCTTGCTTTTCGTCATCCCTAGCACTCGAACCAAGCACCAACCCCTCTAGAAATAAGTGGAGGCTTTAGCTAATTGGTTAGGATTACCCCAAACCAGCGCTTCTCCAATTTACTATAATTCTAGTTTATTTTAACCCCCTATAGAGGTATATAATCTGCAATTAAATTAGTTTTATCTTTAAAACGAGAAACGTATTTTCTTCTCTATTTAAAAAATAATCCAGCTTGCTTTGTAATTTGTTTTAGAATTATTCTTTTATTGAAGGTCGATTCTGAGGTTTTTATACACATTAGGTCAAAAAATACGTCTAATTTATAACGCTTTACTGATTTAAATGGAAGCTATCTCCGCAAAATAAATGTACTAATACTCGTATAAATTATTTTTGTCCAGTATCTGGCAACATTGATAGCTCACGTGTTGCCCAGCATTAGGTCCTGAGATGTGCAGCTTGTTGGGCACGTGCAGCAGGATCTTAGGTGTGAGGCGGTCTGCAGGTCACAGTCGCACAATAGTGACTCTCTCCCGAAGAGTCCATTGTTCTACCAACTCACAAAACAACTAATGAAATTATTTATTTAGCCACTAGTGCCATAATCAACGTTTGAGACAACTGTGTTTTGTTTCTTGACAGTGTGACGGATTGAGGAATGCTAAGATTTAGTCGAAACTGAAGTCTCCTAAACAGAGGCTTAATCAACGTGATTCATGTAAAAACAATGCATATAAATAACTTCTTAAGTTTTCACGGCCAGATTTGATATTGTGGCTTTAGCCGTGTGTGGCGAATTTCTTCTTACCAATATTTCGACCGCCATTGCAGGTGTCTTCTTCAGGATTGTTGACTTAGTTGCCAGTTGGAGTCAGGAGGTAGTTTCGCCGTCAGCGTAACATATCTCCACAAGCGTCATTGTTATCTCCATGGCAATTTACATACTCAATTTTCATTGGTTCGAGGTATATAAATATTTTTTTATTATGTAGATTCGGATGCTTGATGTTCTGTTTTAGAAACGGAGCTTTGAATTAATTCTAGTGCTTGGTTGTTTTGAAAGTAAACTACTTATAATCGAACTCCCTCACTTGGAACAATTCAAATGACAGCAAAGCAATAAACGACGCGATCAAATATGGCCAGAAAAACACTTGAATGTAAGTGGCACAAAAAAACAATATTTGTCATTACAGGCAATCAAGTGTATCTGTCCATGCTCCCCTTAACTATACGTTGAAATGTTTGTACTATAATGAATGGTATATAGTACGACTCTAATAACCAAGGATTTTGACGTACCTAGTTTGAAAAACATCTTTCTGTATAGAAAGAAAGTATAAATGATTTTTTTAATAGCAATTTACTTTGAAAATTTTTGATACAGGCAACCCTCCTATAGCCCACTTCTAACGAGAGTTTTAAGGTAGAGCTTCGGACGTTTGTCGGTTCTCGGTTCCGATGCATTTCGTTCCCAGACAAATCATTCAACGACTCATCGGTAACGACGTGAGGCGCACTGGACTCGCTTTAAGCCTATTTAAAAGCAACTTCTCTGTTGAAATAAATTGATTACTCTTAACAACACATGTACCAACTGGAATAGAATATAATGGATTATTACGAGCACGAGTATACACATCTCTGATGTAAAACTTAAAGCATTAAGGATCACAGCGTTTTGAATAAAACCACGAAAGAGAAGAAATGCACGTTTAAGAGTTGTTGCTTTCAATGTACGAAAGTATTATATGTATATATCAGTCGGCGGGTATAGCTCAATGGTCTAAGCGTTTGCTTTGCAAATCAAAGGTCGTGGGTTCGATCCCCGACGGAGATTACAAAAGAAAAAAGGATTTTAAATTATTTCTGAGCTCTAAAATACCCCTGTTGGCGTGAATTTGATCCCTCACCCTTAAAATGACAGTCATAGCCTATTAATTAAAATTGGTGGTACTCGAAAATCGTCACCCATTCATAGTAAGCTCCTGTAATAATAAGGATGATGCATGAATCTCGGGCTGTAGTCTACGACGTTGGCGGATCAACACTCTACATGCAGCGCTTAGCCATATGCACCATGGTAAGCATCATAGAATTCTATATATGAGACTTCAGAATTATTATCACCACCTGTCGGCATTCTCCTGTATGTGCTTACATAAAAAAAAATGTTTTTCGAATGTTTCGGTAATTTGAATTTGTGACAAATATCACACGATTGGTGGACAAGTGACAAAATGACTCGCATGCTCGCTTTCTCCGGCCATTAGAGGACGTACTCCAGTTTTATCAATATTTGATGTCACTTTCTTCTGTTTGGTCGCCGCGGGTAATGTCACTAGACACGCGATGTACACTAAAGCATTTCACAAGCGATGTCATAAATCTTCAACTGCACTCATATTTGTGTGCACGCATATTTGTGTGAAAACAGAAACGCCACTGCACTTGGGAGAATCCGCGAATACTGCACGCTAACCTGAAATTTTACCTAACCTAACTGCTTCGCGACTTCAATCTTGGTGTTGGGGGTATCTGATTATACAAGCAGTGGGACGCTTGGTTGATTGCCTTACGCATTTCTTCGGCGCATATGACTTTGCGTCTTATGTGTGGTGGTGCGATGCTGCTCCATGTGCCCAACAAGCTGCACATCTCAGGACCTAATGCTGGGCAACACACGAGCTATCGATGTTGCCAGATACTGGGAAAACATAATTTGACGTCGCTGACACGAAGAAGAAGAAGACCTAACATAACTAGAGCAAACCTAACCTAACCTAAGTTAATGTTTTTTTTTTCAATGTTTTCAGAATTAACTTTAAGGTCCATTATACTCGTAGGCAGATAGTCAAAACTGCAGTCTCAAATAATCCATGTAAAAAAAGATAAATATTTATTAACTTAATGTTATTTAAATTTTTAGCATTAACTTAGAGATCCATTTTAATAGTAAGCCTTTCCATTTAGCCAGTAAGTATAGCTCAATGTTAAAAGCATTTGCTTTTAAAAGCTAAAGGTCGTGGGTTCGATCCTCGACGGACATTTAAAAAAAATAAGAGACGAAAGATTGTATATCGAGGTGTTCGGTACCAGTCAGCAAGGGCTATATCATGCTGATATTAACATTATAAACATTGAATACTTGCATTTAATTTGCTTAAAACAAATCGACCTCGTTTCAAACTGTAGTTTTGTTGTAGCGACGTGAAAATGGCGTATTTCTAGGGAGAAATGGGGTTATAACTTAGAAGTGGTTAAGGGGGATTTACTATGTAGGAAAGGGGGTTTTACCACTGTTTTAAGGGGGCTTAATAGGGATGGGGGTTAGGATACCTTCATCTGACACCCTGGCAAAGAACCCAGCCCTAGAGCATCACTCAATGATGCTAAAAACCGTCAATAATGGAAAAATACAATTGTAGTAAATCTAGTAATACATGAATTCAGATACAGTCTTTCTTAATACTAATTGATGGACAAAATTACATAGAACACATCATCTTTTTCGTACTTAAAGTGTTTGCTTATAACAAAGATCGTGGGTTCAATCTCTGAACGATTTAAAAATAAAAATGTCTCTTAATCAATTTCTTAGCTGTTTAAATACCACCCTTACGGCTTGAGTTGCCCCATTAGGACGAAATAGTCCATACCTCGGAAGCGTCAGACTGATCATCTGTTTTTCTTAAAAAATCCGATTGACAAATTACCCAAAAATCAGATGCTCAACAACGAACTATGCCTCTTAGCTTACAAGGCACTCAACAGAACTGCACCGGGTTATTTGACAGAACCGATCAAGTCTTCAGAGATAAGCGCGCGTGGAGAGACACTCAGATCAGCCAGAGCAAATAGAAGCACCCTGCAGCTGACGGGAGGCAGTCCTAGCACTTCTTTGCCAATCGTGCTTTCAGCTACGCCGCACCAATGGCCTGGAACTCGCCACCGGAAAGCACAAGAGAGCTTAAAGCGGAGGCATCCTTCAGAAGCAGACTCGAGACCGACCTTTATACTCAGAGAGGCAAATAAGCGCTTTTGGAATGACCTTTCGGTCTTAAAAAAGCGCTCTGCAAATACTGATATAATAAAAATAATAACGAAGAATGGACATAGGCTGCTGACAGAACTAATTGGTGGATATTTACAGTGACTATATTTCCATATATGGAACGGATATGGGAATAATAAATTATGGTTTTATAGGTTTCCATTCCAGAATTACATAACTCGCCAGTTCAAAAATAAATATTTTAAATATCCTTATGTAACCAAATGGCCCTTATTATTTATGACATGAAGCGTACGAACGTTCCATAAAAGTATTTTATTTAGATACCATTAAATTAAAAGTCACATTCAAGGGTATATAATATTATATATAAATGTTTATTTAATGTGAATTCATCAAAAACTAAAGTATCTTATGTAACTCTTGAGATAATTTAATGAAACATGGGTCTTTGTATCTTAAAAATTAAATTATTACATAAATAATTACATACGTTGGTTTGAAAAAATAAACATTTATTAATTTACCTTGTTTTTACATGGATCACGTTACATACAGCTTCTGTTTAGGATACTGTAGTTTCGACTAACTCGTAGCCTTCTTCAATCCATCACTGTCAAGAGACAACAGAGCTGCATAGTACTTCATAAGTTAGGTTTGTTCTGAAGTTCGCTTAAGTTCCTCTTAAAATCCAAGTACTTGATGCTATAGTATATTTTTCTTTAGTTATGCCATTTCGCATCATCTGGGGTCGGCTCTTCTTGTGAACATTCGCCATGTCTGTCTGTCCTGCGCTGCATTCTCGGTCAATCCCAGAGTTTTCAGATCCTTGTCTACAGTTTCAGTCCAGATTGCGTGTGGTCTTCCAGGTCTTCTTCTCAGCGTGGGTATATTGAGAGCTTTCTTCACCATGTGGTCCTCATGTCTCCGTGTCACATACCCATACCATCTTAGGCGGTTTTTCCTTATATTTTCAGGTATGGTGGCCACCCGAAATAAACCCCGAATATGCTCATTTCGAATTTTGTCCACTCTAGTCACACCGCCCGCCCACCTCAGCATCTTCATCTCTGCCCGGGCAGGAAGTGGTTTGGTGGTAGTGACCAAACACCCCTAGTGGCCACTTGGCAAACTATGGCGCTTGTAATGCGTCTCATAGTTACTTAAATCTAAAATTTAACTTAAATTTTTATATACAGTGTCGGACGAGCGAACAAAAATAAAGGACTAAAGATCGGATATCGAGGCTTTTCGGCTCCAGCCTGCAAGGGCTATAAGCTGATATCAATATTTATATCAGCTTGATATAGCTGAAAACGATCTTTTGTCTCATATTTTTGTTCGCTCGCCTGACATGCACATCTAATAATGTTAGTTTTAATTATAGAATATTACGCAGGCGTTTGCATACGCCATTTTATTTGTTATGGCAGTTGCTCCATTTCATGTTGGTGCAACTGTCATCTTTAATTCGCTTTTTTGCCGCGATCATTGTCAGCGCGGCATGTCGCCGTGTCCGGCAGTTGTCAATTGACTCGCGCCCGGCCGGCGACATGCCGTGCCGGTGGGCGTAGAAATTAAGTCTTTATTTAAAATAAACGCAAATTGTGCTTCGAAAACAAGTTCTTTGTATTGTCAATCTGCTCCTCTGCCACCCAGTAATTCAATACCCAACGTAAAGAGGAGAATATAAATATGAATAAAATGAAAACTTCATGACCTGGCAGTACGCACGTTGCATGCTTCGTTTACCACCGCGATAGTCCAAATGACGATGTGGCGTGTGTTCTGAAAGCGTTGGCCTAATCGACTTTTAATTGGTCTACACTCTACAGCTAAGTGCAGTAGCTAACATACAACTCTTATCTGTGGACTAAAAACAACTACCAACGTATCACATTGATAAATAATACAAAAGCCTGAAAAAATAACACGTTTAAATATTTAGAGTTCCTAAGACCGAAATCGATCAAAACAATGTGCCGTCTAAACAGTGCATGTATCGCCTCTATTCTTCTTTACGGTTGTGAATCTTGGTGTCTTACCAAGAGCAAATGCAGCCGTGTAATAGGTAGAGGCATAAATAGAATACTGGGGGTACGACAGTTTGATTTTGTGACGTTTTGCCTTCCATACTACAGTCGGTCAAGAAGTTAAATTGAAACTGGTTGGGACATGTATTAAAAATGACACAGGTGAGCATAAACTATAGCTGCCTTTTCGGAAGGTCGCCTTCCACGAAGGTTGTCTGTAACTACACATAGTATGTCCTTTGCGGAACTGCGGAAGGCACAGCTTACATGGGATGAGAAAAAGAACTAGAATATCGAACTCGATACATTTTATTACTATCGCGTACTTTATTCTCTTGGCTATATCTCTCGACTGTTGAAGTATTGTAGGAGATGATTAAATAAGCCTGTAATAATTAAACAAACGTAGCTTCCAATCAATTTCTGAATCTGCCCCTTACATTTCGTGATACAGTTTAATGTTTTACCTTAATATTCAATTAAGGTAAAAGGATTAAAAGATGAAGAGAAACTCATAAACTAATAACACAGCATATATGTGTTAAAAAATATATTAAAAATTTAATCGATTTCCGAGCTCTAAAATAGTTTGGCGTGAATTTGATACCTCACCCGTAAAATGCCAGTAATAGCCTATTAATTAAAATTGGTAGTAGACGAAAGTTGTGTAGACCACTCATTCATAATAAATTGCTATAATAATAAGGATGATGCATGAATCTTGGGCTGTAGTCTATGGCGTTGGCGAATCAACACTTCACATGCAGCGCTTAGCCACATGCACCATGGTAAGCGTCATAAAATTCCACAGACGAGACTTCAGAATTAGTATCACCATCGGTCGCTATTCTCTTGTGAGAGTTTACATTTAAAAAAATCATACTCTTTTTATTCGAATTTAAAAGCGTTTTTTCAGTGTCAAATATAATACAAAAAATCACTAATGTAACTGTGGACAACGCACTTAGTATATATGTAATTTCGAACGTTTTTATAATGCATATAAATTTGTGTAATCTTATATAATCCGTGAGTGCGATAACGTTTTGTTTGGTCATTTTGTTGTATCAAATACATTGATAACATTTTGCGCAGCGGGAGCAATGTGCGAAATTCTATTGTGCAATAATAATTAACCTAACCTTGGTATTTGAAATGTTTATTTCGCATAATAAATAAGCATAAAAACATTACATTTTTAGCACAGTTTGTTTGATGTAAACACATGTTTAACTCACAAGAATTTTATTGAATTTTAATAAAAATTAAAGGTCCCTCTTTTCTTTCAAATTCGTTCGCGGAACTTGTAGATATTACTTGTTATATTGTTTTAACATGGATCACAGTGATATATATATATATAAAATCGTGTCGGAAACAACAGGGTCAGATCCTATCTGCCCAGAAGGGGGTGATGGCGTTACTCCCGGCCATCATCAGGTCTTCCTGGGTGCAGCTACTCGGATACACCGCACACTCCAGAAGGTGTGACAAGGTCTGCTCCACGCCGCAGTCACATTCAGTCGGCCCGCTGTAAGACTGCCAAGCTTTCATTTGTGTCCTCGTCTTGTATACTCAGGTCCGAAGTCTGTTCACAGTGCTCAGTGCGATTGTTAAAACAAGATAGGCATTATTTATGGTTCCGCCGCATTTCGTCCCCAGACAATTCGTTCAACGACTCATCGGTAACGACTTGGGGCGCATTGGGCATCTAGTGCACGGGAAATTTGGTACACGGGACAACTGGTGCACTTGAATGTCTCGCTAACCTAACCTGACTTAACCTAAGTTTTTCGTTAACGAGACCTATAGAACTCTGGACTCTAAAATCACTGGAAAAATCTTAAGGTTAGGTTAGGTTAGCAGACAGCCAGTGCACCAGACGTCCAATTGCAGATTGATCTTACAATGGAATGTGCTTCAAAGTTTAAAAAATTTTACAAACCACCTTTCAAATCCATACTCGTCTGTAATATACAAATATGTTCAGTTAAACCTGTATTTTAGTCTACATTTCTCCCTTTGTGGTGTTTGACACGGCTCCCCCTCAAAATATGGGGGGTGTAACATAGGGTTACGCCACTGACGATAATCATATTACCTCGGTACGCGTTCAGACATCAATAATTGAATCAAATTCGTTTAAAATAAGCTACCTAGTGCTGTAGACATGTTACATCACTAGTCTAGTCTACATAATATACATAATGTGCTTACATAAATGATTGACAAAATTTCACATAGCGTGACTAGACAATAAATTAAATAATAAGAGATTATATAACGCTATACTTGACATAAAATTAACCTTAAAATTCTTTAAGTAAATAGTATTAAATTAATACGACATATTAAATTCATTATTTCTTCTTGCTGCATTACAAACTTTGGAGTTCTACAGGGTTCTATACTCATGCCATTTCTCTTACCAAGAATAATTTGAATGTGCAAGCGTTTGCTTTGCAACCTGAAGGTCGTGGGTTCGATACCCGACGGAGAGTAAATAAATTCGATTTCTGAGCTATAAAATACCCCGCGGTTGGTATGAATTATATCCCTCACCCGTAAAATGCCAGTCAAAGCCTATTAATCCAAATTGGTCCCGTGAAAACCACCTATTCATAGTAAATTTTTGTAATATTAGGATGATGCGTGAATGTCGGGCTGTAGTCTATGACGACGGCGGATCAACACATTCCATGCAGCGCTTATCCATACGTAGAATGGTAAGCGTCATAGAATCCACAGATGAAACTTCAGAATTACTATCACCATCTGTCGGTATTCTTCTGTATGTGTTTTAATAAAAAAAAACTGGCTGAGGTCTTCTGCATACGTTTCATTAAAAAAAAAATACGTAGATTTGTCCCAGTGAGTTCAAAGAGAAAAATTGGGGTTGATTCGATGAGATTTTCCAGGTATGACATAACACATGGATAGAATATAAGACAAGGTCTGATAGGAAGGATCGATAGGGCATAGAATATATCACAATGATATGCGAGGGTCGCGTTCCATCCCCGTCACGTCCAAAATTAATATCCCCTGGGGAGCAAGGGTGCCCCAGGAGTATCCAAGAGTTCTAGGGGAGAAGAAAGTCCAAAAATTAGGGGAACTAAACACTTGTTAGAGAATGCGGAAAGTATATTATGAAATGCTGCCTACTACCATGTATTAAAAACAAACACAGTGATTTAGAAACAGCCTGCTTTGCTGTGTTTTGAATGAAAGACTGGTGCATTTGGCTAAGCGCTGCATGTGGAGTGTTGATCCGCCAACGTCATAGACTACAGCGCGACATTCACGGATTCCTTCTTATTAATACAGCAATTTACGATAAATTAATAGTCTTCAACGAGAAGATTCTCATCTACCACCAATTTTGATTAATAGGCTATGACTAAAAAGGCGCATTTTACGGGTGAGGGATCAAATTCACACCAACCGAGGGTATTTTAGAGAGCAGAAATCGATTAAAAATATATATCTCCGTCGGGGATCCAATCCACTACCTTCGGCTTGCCAAGCAAACGCTTTAACCACTGAGCTATACCCGCCGGGATATAATAGCTCAGTGTAACCAACTTAGACTCTCAGCCAGAACGTCATGACCCCTGCATGTGGCAAATATGTGTTGTGTATCAGGTAAAAAAGGTAAATACGTCCTACACTTGCTCCAATTACATTTAATGTACGAGTATGAGGTCGACTCTTGGTAGATTGGTCTAGAATTTACCTCCTTGATGATGCGCTCAATCATATTATGATAAGTTATCAAGTGATAAAGCCATTAGTAGTCCCCTCTGAATAAATGTGGTCACTTCAAAAAAGTTCCAAAGAGAAAAAATCCAAGAATGAGATTAGAATCGCATTCACGGATCAAAAATGGATGAATACTTTTTGGTAGATTAACACCCGTATGCAGACAAGACATTACTTAAGATAACCAATGTATAATAGCTACTTTGCTTTCATCATCATCATCATCATTATTACCATGTCCGCTCTCCTAACTGGAGCATATGTCATTTTAGAACTAGCATCTCAAAGCTCTGTCAACTGCCATGGGGTTCGCCGCATCCCATGTCAGCTCTGCTCCCCGAGTACATTATATGTACAGTTCACGTCGGCCTTCTAGGACGTCGCGAGCTCGGGGGCTTGAAGATACTGATTTCCTCCTCTCTTTGTTGGTTATCGAATTACTATTTGACAGGATGCAGGAGCAGATTGACAATACAAAGAACTTGTTTTCGTTTAACAATTCGCGTTTACTTCTCAAACGCTTTTTCGTCCACGCGGTCGCGAGCAAAGTTCGCCAACTGACGGCGCGCTCTGACATCTAGCGCTGCCAGACAGTCGCGACAAAAAAGCGGAATAACAGTTGCACCAACATGAAATGAGGCACCTGTCATAACAAATAAAATGGCGTATGCAAACGCCCGCGTAATATTCTATAACTAAAACTAACATTATTAGATGAGCATGTCAGGCGAGCGAACAAAAATAAGAGACAAAATATTTTTTTCGAGGCTTTACGGCATCAGCCTTAAAGTGCTATATCAAGCTGATATCAATACATATATACTCGTCAAAATACATAAGCCCCTAATACATAATAAATCATAATTAATTAGACCACTTGAGAATGTGCCATTTGCATATGTCATCGGTTCTCTTTCATAAATATCTGTGAAACGAGTCGCTGAAAAATATAAGTGTCAAGAGGTCATTGATCCCGACGCCTACGGGCGATAAAAAAAGAGTTTATTTCAATAAATTAGCGGCGGGTTCAACGACCCCGCGCAAAACTTCATAATCGCATTGACAACTGAATCATTCTACACTAGCGAGGAGCTATCGTAAAGTACACAGATACATAAAAAATCATTATTAAATGGATTTTTTAAATTTTTCCATATCCATATAAACATAATCCATATAATAATGTCTCCTTGAGACAATATCAAGAAGGTAAAATTATTCATCAGTAACACAGGTAAATGATTGGTTATAAAGTCCAAGTCGGAACTATAAGTAGTCGTTTCTCATCCATTCAGTCTATAGTTTGATTCGAGTCCCGAGTGGTACTTACTAAAATAAATAGACTGTCGGAAAGTAATAATATTAAGCTTGTGAATAAATGAAGACTGATTGAATAATAAAAATAATAAAAATATACATACTTTGAATATATACTATAGCGACATCTATCATACGATGATAAGAATGACATAAACACTAGTTTCAACGCGAGTCGGTCCAGGCATAGTAATAGCCGAGTCGGCTGAGCGGTATGAATACCTGGGCATAGTTGGTTTCCAAGGTCCGCGGTTCGCATCCCGCTTCTGCCGTTATTTTGTGTTTGGATTGACGCGTTGAAAAAAGAATTTATGTATAGTATATGTATATTTGATTATTAATCATTATTTATTTTACATATAAATATTTTGAGTCGATTAAGGGCCCTTTCTCAGTTTCGCAGGATCACGTTTAGTATACGTGATACTGTGGTAACATTCACATGAGCATTCGGCTTGCAGGATTCTGCAAAAATTCGATCCGTTCGAAATGTGCTGTACTGTTTTGTTACTTCAAACTGGACTAATGGATCCTGTAAAAAACGGTATCCAGTATAGTTACGTACATGGAAGTGTTCCCACTGGCATCCTGTTTACCATTCATACCACCCATGAGATTACGAAAGTGCTTAACCTCGATCGTAGTTGTAGGATCGGGTGAACGCAAAATCTTCTTTTTTTGCATTGATTTCGGCGGCGAAAGTAGTAAAGTATCGAAATGTATTCACGTCCATTGCGTCTGAATTTTCTTCTCCGACTGCCAATGATATCCCGTAAAAAACAGAATGCAAACTTCTGTGTGTGAACACAGGTACGATTTTTGCGGTATCCAATAAAAAAACTGATCCTGCAAAACTGGACGTCCGTGGAAAAGGGTCTAAAGCAGGCCTCCCATCCAAAAAAAACGTCGGTATTAAACCAACAATGAACTTATAACAGTAAAATAAAAAAAAACTATGTAAAAGACGAATCCGCCATATCCTTGAGTATGGTAGTCACCATTAGGTTATTTAATTTATTTTTTTAGTTATATCATGCGAAGTGACAAACATTTAAAAACATATTCAATGTCGGCCTCGTTAATAACGTTCGGCCTGGCGATTACACACACATTGTGTAATCGGACTGGATAGTGTTTGAGATGGAGACTCATGCGTAAAGTATACTTTTAATACCGGCTGATGATGATGACATTCTGGATCTCTTTAAGAAATAGATCTATTTACACTTGCAATGTCTCCAAACACAACACACGTTTCCCGCATGCAGCGTCTAGTCTTGGTTTCGACCTGTTTTGCTCTCATGCATGCGCTTTCATAAATAAATAAAACCTCGCATAAAATCATTTACACACCCCCGGTTGGTGTGAATTTGATCCCTCACTCGTAAAATGCCAGTCATAGCCTATATATAAAAATTAGTGATAGACGAAAGTGGTCCTGTGAAGACCACACATTCATAGTGAATTCCTGTAATAATAAGAATGATGCGTGAACATCGGGCTACAGTCTATGACGTTGGCGGGTCAATACTCCACATGCAGCGCTTAGACGTATGTTGAATCGTAGGTAAGCGCCATAGAATCCACAGATGAAACTAAATAATCACTTTTTCACCATTCATCGGTATTCTCCTGTATGTTTTTACATAAACAATATGATATTCGTATATTATATGCTTTATTGGCGATTCGATTGTCATAACGAACTAATTTTTAACTTTTATAAATAAAACCATAAACAAGCGGAGGCATCCTTCAAAAGCAGACTCAAGACCCACCTTTTTACTCAGAGAGGACAGCCCACTGTAATCAAGTGGATACTGCCCTGAATGATGCATGCAGAGTCGTCACAGGCTGCCTCAAACCAACACCCATTTCTAAACTATACCCCTTATTGGTATCGCACCACTACCGAACATAAGACGCAAAGTCATATGCGCCGAAGAAATGCGTAAGGCAATCAACCAACCGTCCCACTGCTTGTATAATCAGATACCCCAACACCAAGATTGAAGTCTCGAAGCAGCTTTCTTTAATCAGCTAACCTCTTTCATCCGAGCCCTGAAAATCTGAGACTCCAACTCTGGCAACAAATCGCACCAGAGGATTTCATTACTCCAAAGGAAGGCCTCCCAACTGGCAAGAGCCTTGACTGGCCGACCTGGAAATCCCTAAACAGATTAAGAACCGGAGTTAATAGAGCAAAGGACAACCTCGAGCGGTGGGGAATGCTTCGGCAGGGAGAGACACTATTGTGCGACTGTCGAGACCTGCAGACCGCCTTTGTACCTACGATGCTGCTCCATGTGCCCAACAAGTTGCACATCTCAGGACCTAATGCTGGGCAACACACGAGCTATCGATGTTGCCAGATATTGGGAAAAAATAATTTGACGTCGCTGACACGAAGAAGAAGAAAGACTCAGAGAGGCAAAGAAGCGCTTTTGGAATGACCATTCGGTCATAAAAAAGCGCTGTACAGGGTATGTACTGATACATATAACAAAACCAGTTCAAAAATCCTGAGGACATTTTACAAGTATCTCATGTAATCTGAAAGCGGCGCTGAAATTTTGAAAAAATACAAAAATAACTATGTTTAAAAAAGTGTCTTAACGAGCGTGAGAGGAGTTAAACGGCCGAAAAAAAAATCAAGAAAAACAAGGAGATACATTATTTTTAACAGCTTTAAGAATACCCTTTGATATATTCAGTGGGACCTAAACTTACGACATTAATTCCTCCCTTATGTCTCCGCCGAATATCCTTCCCAGACAAAACGTTTAACGACGTGAGGCGTACTGAACGTCTGGTGCACGGGACATTTTGTGCTTGGGACAACTTATGCACTGGATGTCTCGCTAACCTAAGTTATTTCGTTAGCAAGACCTATAGATCTCTGGACTCCACGATCACTAGACAAATCATTAGGATAGGTTAGGTTCGATTACTAAACCTATTTGAAATTGAAATTCGTAACCTAACCTAAGTTATTTTGTTAACGAGACCTATGGATCTCTGGACTACGATCTCTGGACAAATCCTTAGGTTAGGTTAGGTTCGATTAGTTTAGCGAGAAATCTAGTGCACCAGTTGTCCCGTGCAACAGACGTCCAGAGCGCCCCACGTCGTTATTGATTTGTCGTTGAACGAATTGTCTGTGAACGAAAAGCGGCAGAACCTAATTTAAGTGTTAAAAATACGTAATATTTTATAACATTACCCTTGTAATAAAAAAATTAAAAAGGCATCAAGTCGTGCATTGTTTCATCAAACAAACAACAAAAATGCTCTTTCTTGTCCTCTTTTCTTTTATTTTTTCATGTTCAAGAAAACATTTGTCAAAACTGAAGGAATTCCGTGAGAAGGGCCACCGGCTTGTTTAGATAGTTCCCAGACAGCTGTTGTAGGAGTATTTTGTGTTTTTTTTTCTTTGTTTCTTTGTCGTTTCAAGTTTGTCAATCCGAAAAGTTTTAGGAACCCTCGTCTGTGATGTCAAAACTGCTTGGATTTTACGTCGAAATATTATAAATAGCCGGTCTCGCTTCCGAAAACTAGGTGAATTTTATATAGATCACGTCGGTATTTCAACGATAAACGACTTCTTTTTCTATATAAAGGACAAATCCGTCCTATCCTTGAATACGGCAGTCACCTTTTGATTGGAGCCCCGAAACACCTTCTAAACTTAATTGACTCTGACTGAAAGAAGAGCAATTCGTTTGATAAACAATGACACTCTTGCGTCTAACCTGCAATCAATGGAACACAGGAGTAAGATTGGTTGACTTATTCCTTTCTACTGTTATTACCATGGTCGCTACTTTTCGGAATTTAAAGAACTAATTTCTCCATGCACCCACTTTACACTTGTCAAACATCCATACATGGTTAATGTTTGTTCACCAAGAACTATCAGTTTCCAAAGTTCCTTCCTTAATGCCACCGGTAAGCTTTGGAATGCTCTTCCACTTGAGTGTGTCAAAATAACATTAAAGTAGAAAAAGATGACACGTGTCAAATATCATAGAGATCTAGAAGAACAATAATATCGTCAAAAGAGGAAAAGGACGTAAGAAAAGGATTGAGGTGTGCTGGTGGGCCATTTAGGAGCGCCATTGCCGTTGTACAAAATTGAGTGCTTGAAGCTCCACATGCATTAACTGGGATCAAAAACAATGGACGGCTACGAGCCGGATGGGAGAAGTTGTGTGGATCTGCTGCTTTGCGACTTTAGTCTTGGTGTTGGGGGTATCTGATTATACAAGCAGTGGGACGGTTGGTTGATTCCCTTATGCATTTCTTCGGCGCAGATAATATGTATGACTTTGGTTTGAATCTTCACGAATATTTCAAACTATTGTATTTAATGTACAGGATAGAGTTTCGAATATTAAAAAAGTCTCTAAAAAAGTTTATTAATGAAAGTATCTTCATTATATGCAAGTGAAATGCTTTATGCATAAGAGACACGTGTCTCGGTTGTTTCTTGCAGCAAAATTCGGTCAATTTTGGCCGAATGCCGGTCAATCTCGGCCGAATTCCGGCCAGCTCGGTTAAGATGCTTAATTGACGTTGGCCATAACGGTAAAACGATTCGCGGCGATAAAAGTGCGAATTAAATTTTGCGCTCCGAAGACTGCAAAAGAATAAACGATGAATGTCAATGAACTCTGCTCCAAAATAGGTGAGAAATTCACCGTATTTTGGGACAAGAGTTAATGTTATGTTTTTCGACAATCTCTCCAAAATACTGATTTATTTTCTTCTTCGTGGTATCAATCCGGTGGATTGGTTTGCAGCAACAAAATCTTGCACCTCGATCTCCACTCCTCTTGAACCTCCTCAATCCTATTCAGCTCAGCATAAGAGATACAACTCATATCTTCGAACACTTGCTGCAAATACTCCCTCTACAGTTTCTACCATCAACCATCCCTTCCACAATGTCGTGAAGAAGAACATCGTCGCGCATGATGTGAACGATCCATCGGGCTCGCCTCTCTGAGATGGTTCTTACTAGGTGCCTATTTTCCTTGATTTTTTTATTTTATGACAAGTAATATAACCTTTAATAATATTATCGTAATTCTTCAATGATTTAAAAGTACAATGTTAATAGAAGTTATTAAAATGTTCTTACAATCCATTATACTTCTTTACGTTTATGATACACAAAAACATTGCTATGATGTTTAAATCCTCCTCTCTAAAAAGGTCGTTATTCAATGGCGTGATGGCAGGATGAGGAGCAGATTTACAACACATAGACTTTTTGTTGAAGCATTGACATATATATTTCGATAACTTTACAAACTTCTGGCTAAATCTAAATACTTCTAAATCTAATCACTACTCTAAATACCCCGCATGATGTGAATTTCATCCCTTACCCGTAAAATTACAGTCATAGACTATCAATCAAAATCGGTGGTAGATGATGATTGTCGTGCTATAAACACTACATTGGATAATGAGTGAATATAAAACGGTTGTAGTCTACAAAGTTAGCTTGATCAACACTCCACATGCGACGCTTAGCCATATGCAACATGCTTAGCGACATATGATCCTTTCAACACTATCACCAACTGTCGGTATTCTTCTGTATGTTTTTACATTTTAAAAAAAATATATGCAGATTCGTGACATTGAAACAGTTGTGCCTATATCAATGATCGCTGCTCCATTCCTTAACCTTGAACAGCAGAGAGTTGCTGCAGTTTTAGATCCAAGATAGTCACTGTTGGAACAAAGAAAGTGGACCAGCTCAGTTTCTAGGCCATCGCCACTTATGTCTGGACAGGAAAGCGACTAGAGAGATCTAGTGGTAGTAGAAATACGCGGCTGGTATACGAGTACCGTTCCACCGAGTAGAGAAGTGCATAGGTCACGCAACAACAAGCTGGATTAACGAGATTTATAACCTGGATTTCTATATTTGATACGATAATACACGTATTAGCAATTCTACTTGCTGTCACGTTTTCACGGTCTAGGAATAACAATGAAATATGTCCCAGCCAGGTTCACCTACTTCATTTACACTGCTTCATTCCTCATCATTATATTTCCTTCGCAGTATCAATCCAGTGGATTGATTTTCAGCATCAAAATCTTGCATCTCGATCTCCACTCTTCTCGATCCTCTGCAATCCTTTTTAGCTCAGCATAAGAGCTACAATTCATGACCTCGGAAAACTTGCTGCAAATACTTACGTCTAGGGCACTCTCTGCAGTTTCTACTCTCAACTATTCCTTCCATAATGTCGTGAAGAAGACCATTGTGGCGCATGACAGATCGCCTCAGATGGTTCTTACTAGGTGCTTATCTTCCTTGATTATGCTGAGAAGCTCATTGTTCGTGACGTGGTCTCTCCAGGAAATTCCGAGAATTCTTATACCTATCACAAAACGGGAACATATTTATTTATTTATTTATTTACAGAAAGGAAATTCCAATTTTTTTTTTTTTTTTACAAATATTCAGAAAAATAAGTATACATAACTATACAAAAAAAAAAAGAGAAAAAAAAAATTTACACAAAAGAATAATAAGATGACACGTGTCAAAGATCACAGAGATCAATGAGAACAATACCATCGACAAAAGAGGAAAAGGATGTAAGAAAAGGATCGAGGTATGCTGGTAGGCCATTTAGGAGCGACATTGCCGTTGAACCAAATTGAGTGCTTGAAGCTCCACAAGCCTCGACTGGGATCAAAAACAATGGATGGCTACGAGCACGGGTGTACCTATCTGGAACATAGAAGTTAAAACATTCAAGAATCCCAGGGTTGTGAATTGAACCGCGAAGAAGAAGGAATGAATGTTTAAGTGCAGCAATTTTCCTCCGGGACTCTAGCGAATGGAAAGAAAGCATCCCTAGAAGAAAAAGAGTTAAGTTGAGGTAATGTTCGGAATTAAATGAATTGAATGGATAGTTGTCGTACATATGAAAATAAAGACTTTGGAGAAATTTTTTATGAACTTTTTCGAGCATGAAAATGTATCTGGATTTATTGGGATTCCAAACTAAGCTCCCATATTCCAGAACAGATAAAACGAGTGAAGAATAGAGAGTACGAAAAATTAGAGGGTTATGAAATTGACTAGCCTGGCGGGTGATGAATCCGAGAAGTTTATTGGCGCGTGAAGTTAAATTGATTATGTGAGTATGGAAAGTAAATAATGAATCGTAGGTTATACCTAGATCCTTGACAACTGCTACTCTGTCGAGCATTGATACTCTGTCTGATATTGATATCGGCACGACATATCCCTTGCATGCTGGTGCCGAAAACCTCGATGTACAATCTTTCGTCTCTCTTTTTGTTCGCTCGTCGGATATGCATGTGTCGCCTTATTGGTTTTTGACAAGTCCGGTCACGGGTGTGTCAGTAGTATTGTACGTGGCTGTCTGTAATTGGTGCTTGGTAAAATCCCTCCCTGTCCCGTCCTGTTTTTGGAGACCCATATGGGGAACCGTTACTGGACGCACGCAAAAAGCTACTTGTTAGAGAATGGCTGAAGATCTTCCCGTGATTCTACGTGCATCAGTTAGATGTCAAATAGACCTCAGTCTAAGGCTACGAAGTTAGTATACTACAGCGAGTCTCGAATTGCCTTCTTTGGTAACACGTTGCTGACCACGAAATACGTGGGAATGGATAAAGAAATGGTAAGGTTGGGAAATGGATTCTCTAGAATGGCAGACATCAGTTAGGAGTCGTTACTACATTACAGGCCATTGGTGCTGCGTAACTGAAAGCACGATTGCCAAAGACCGTGCTAGGACTACCTCTCGTCAGCTGCAGTATGCTTTTACTTCCTCTGGCCGATCTGAGTGTCTCTCCACGCGCACTTATCTGTAAGGCTGCATTGTCTACTCCCTCACTCCGTCTTTTCTCACAAAGTAAAACCATCGTACTCCAACATTGTAAATATGCAAATACCTGTTCTTATAACCCAAAATACGCTTCATTATACACACATCGTTCTACGCAAGTTGCTATCCATCCAGACATATCTGCACCCGAAAGTTCCGGGAATCCTTATATAGTTCCCGACGACTCCTCAAGGCTTTTGAGACGGCAGCAGTAGTATTAAACAGGTCAAATGATTAGCCAGACGCTCCCGACGCTTAGACCATTCGGTCCTAAAGAGTGGTTCAACCCAACATATACACAACTATTTAATCACAAAGCTCCGGCAGCCTTCTTGCTGTTTAGGACTGTGCAAGATAGAACTCGCTGTGGCGCTCATCCCGCCATATTGACTTAACAGTTGATTTCAATAAATATTATTTCAGTTATCCAAACATGGCGGCTCTTGACAGCTTATATTCATAATAATATTCTATTTGTAAATATTAGGTTGTTCAGAAAGCCATTTTTTTTCTCTCAAGAGTTTTTTAATTATTTTTTCACAGCCAATTTCACACTTAAAACGCATAATTATCATATGTTTTGACAGCTGATATAGCAAGGCATGTTTGCGAAAAAGTTTGTTTGATTCAACGCAGTAGCTATACCGGCAGGTGTAGCTCAATGGTCAAAGCGTTTGCTTTGCAACCCAAAGGTCGTGGGTTCGATCCCCGGCGGAGATTAAAAAAAAAAATGATTTTTAATCGATTTCTGAGCGCTAAAATACCCTCGGTTGGTGTAAATTTGATCCCTCGTCCGTAAAATGCCAGTCATATCCAATTAATTAAAATTGGTGGTAGACGATAGTCGTCCCGTGAAGACCACCACCACCCACTCATAGTAAATTCCTGTAATAATAAGGATGATGCGTGAATCTCGGGCTGTAGTCTGACGTTGGCGGATCAACACTACATATTATTGACTTTTCTAAAATATTTACTGGCCATTGAATTACTGACAAAATAATTAGTTGCCATTATTAAATTTATCGAATTCGGCCGCTTGTGATCATTTGAAACATCTTGGATAAAAATTTACGTATTTTTAAAATATACATTACTTTCTGAACAACCTAATAGATATTTACATATATGTATATCTAGGTGTAAATAAAACCAATGGCTGAATATTATTCAAGCTTAGTCTGCCAGGGTTGGCTATAGCAGACAACTGTATTATCCTCTCAGTATTAACGGTTATTTTCTCAGAGTATCCAACGACAATGCACATTGTAAGCACGGTTCTCGTTAGATCACCTAAGTTAACCCTTTCGTTACGGCTCGGTGAAATACAAATTATGCTGTTAATACGGCGTGAATTTTTCAAACCATTTATTTTGCTTTAAACTAGTATTTAAAGCATAAATGTACTTATCTGACTTATTTTCATATATCGCATTGGTTCTTGTATCCTTTAGCTATCAGATGATGCTAAAAAAACTATTTCATTTAACACACGTTAATTGTGTAACTCCATACATGTGGTGGCATTGACACATGTGGTTTACAGAAAAATCGCTCCTGTGACGAAACCTAACGATATTTATTTACATGCCTTACAGATTCCTGTAAAGAATACATGTAGGTTGATAAAGGGGATGACTGCACGTCTAATATCCTACCGTATCACAATGAGTACTGAAAGTAGCAAAACGATATATCACGTCAACCGATGTCAAAGGTCGGGGAATCTTTGACGGCATATGCCGACAACCGATAGTTAAAATTGAAAACCCTATTACGAACAACATCATACCCGCATACACATATTAATATATATACAGGGTGGGGCAAAATTAATCATCCAATGATAATCATCCACGCTACTGACGGTCAAAATACATTAACTGATGCACTGTTTGCACTTTGTACGGTAACATGTGTAAGTCTTTACTAAAATATGCTGTAGTCTGTCTGGTGATGCCCAATTGCGTGGCCCGCCATCTGCTTGATATCTCTTCGTCCTCAGCGACATGGGCAGCCTCAGCCGCAATATTCTCAACCGAACGACCAGTCTAGTGGCCGACATGCCTTTCCAGGTCTTTTATAGTTCCAGTCTGTTCGAGTCGAGTAGCTAAACGAATGTTAGCATTATTGGCGTAACACGATTATGAAATCGACTTCGAAATTCACGCTGCGCTAACACCACCGACCAATTATTGTTTAAAAAAAACCATACAATTATTCCACGCTCTTGCTAATTATATAATTTGTAAACATAAGCTGTCTATTGTGGCTTTAGGGTTTAGCCGTGTGTGGCGAATTACTCTCTTTCAATACTTCGACCGCCATTGCAGGGGTCTTCTTCAGGGTTGATGACTTT
Organism: Glossosoma conforme; assembly: GCA_022606575.1. Taxonomy (NCBI): domain Eukaryota; kingdom Metazoa; phylum Arthropoda; class Insecta; order Trichoptera; family Glossosomatidae; genus Glossosoma; species Glossosoma conforme. The sequence goes on along the minus strand of JAGTXR010000005.1, from coordinate 2,391,789 downwards.
GTGAAGAAGACCCCTGCAATGGCGGTCGAAATATTGGTAGAGAGTAATTCGCCACACACGGCTAAACCCTAAAGCCAGCTATACCAAATCTAGCCGTGAAAACCTAAAAAGTTATTGAAGCTGTCTAGTTCACAAATGACATTTTTTTTATTTTTTATGTAAACACATACAGGAGAATACCGACAGATGGTGATAGTAATTTTGAAATCTCATCTGTGGAATTCTATGACGCTTATCATGGTGCAATGTTGATCCGCCAACGTCATAGACTACAGTCCGAGATACACGCATCACCCTTTATTATTTCATAAATTTACTATGAATGGGTGGTCTTCACGGGACGACTTTCGTCTACCTTCTTCTTCTTCTTCTTTATCCCAGCCATTTCCCATCATCTGGGGTCGGCTCTCCTTGTGCACGTTCGCCATGTCTGTCTGTCCTGCGTTGCATTCTCGGTCAAACCCAGGGTTTTCAGATCCTTGCTTACAGTTGCAGTCCAGGTTGCCTGCGGTCTTCCAGGTCTTCTTCTCAGCGTGGATATGTTGAGGGCTCTCTTCACCATGTGGTCCTCATCTCTCCGTGTCACATCCCCATACCATCTTACGACTTTCTTCTACCATCAATTTTAATTAATAGGCTATGACTGTCATTTTACGGGTGAGGGATCAAATTCACACCAACCGGGGGTGTTTTAGAGTTCAGAAATCGATTAAAAATCTCCGCCGGGGATCGAACCCACGAGATTTTGGCTTGCAAAGCAAACGCTTTGACCCATGAGCTATACCCGCTGGCAAATATGATTGACGTACGTCGCTATTAACAAAAAATTTAACATCTTTCGATAGGTCGATTAATTTTGCTCCATCCTGTATATCCTTATAGAAGGGGTCCCCATTCCGTTTGATTCTCAAGTAAGAAAGATTCTTTATCGTCATCTGCGCACTCCTCACTTCAAAGCTTCACCAAGTCGCCAGTCATGATTGAGGAATGTGGAGCATAGAAGCTTCAATTGAAAAAACACATGGGTAAGACGATACTTGTGGATCAGAGTAAACGAATAATGAATCCAGTTCTTAATGTACTCGGCTACTTGTTTTCAACGCCTCTTATTTAGGCTTAGCTGTAAAAAACATGTGACATTTTTATTCCATGAAAGACTAATTAAATCAGTACTAGAAATTAAACACGTTTGTGTTCATTATTTTGTAATAAATATAATCGTATTTTATATTACTATGTATAGAGTAAACAAGATTTAGGTGATATACATATTGATAGTTGATCTATTATTTATCAATATAAATATATATTTATACACTGACATCAGCATGATGTAGCCCTTGCTGGCTGGTACCGAAAACCTTGATATACAATCTTTCGTCTCTGATTTCTGTTTGCTTAACGTACATGAATGTGTCCGCCATATTGTCGTTTGGGACTAGTTATATACACTGCCGCTCGTGGCGCGGTCGAGAGCCCGATCGCGAGCGCGGCAGTTGTGTACGGACGGCCGAGAAGTTCTCATTACGGCCGGCGGCATGTCATTCCGCCTGGCCGGAAGCATGTAAAGTTTATCATAAATATAATCAGTGTGCTTCTAAAAGAAAGTCTTTGTGTTTTGTTGACCTGCTCCTCGTCATTCCCCCGCGCGACGGAATAACAACCTTTTGAGAGAGAGAGGAGGTTGTATAATGTATAGCATACTTAACTGAACCCTCTTCGATATACGAGGGTTATCCGTAAAATAAGTTTCCCAGTGATTTTTCACAGTGTAAAACATGTTTAATTCCATGAATGCGTACATTTTTCGAAAGTACAAACTTTTACCTATTTTTCTACATAGTCGCCACTGGAGTCAATGCATTTTTGCATGCGGTATACAAGCTTTTGAATGCCCGAGTCAAAAAAATCTGCCGCCAAGCCACGCAGATACCTGAGAACCGCTTCTTCCAGCTCTTCTCTATCGCCGAAATGCGTTCCATCCAGGTGTTTCTTCATGTCAAGGAAGAGATGGTAGTCACTTGGGGCTGAGTCCGGGCTGTAGGGTTTTGACAATACCTTATCCAAATTTTTCCATTCAACATTCTTGGCGGCTCTACACTCCACATGCAGCGCTTAGCCATATGTAACATGATAAGAGTCATAACATCTACAGATGAGATTTCTGCATTTAAATCGCCATTTGACTGTATTCTCCTGTATCCGTGAACTGTTGAACGTAAGCCTCCCGCGTGAATCTCCACCCTCTTCGATCCTCTGCCTTCCGCATCCAGGCCACTCCCGTTATTTTTCTTATATCGTCAGACCATCTTGCAGAGGAGATCTCCTGTATGTATTTATGTAAATATAAAAATGTACTCGTATATTTGTAATTGTGTCATCTCGTCCACGTTTTGGACTGCAGAAACCTTGTATCAGCGACGTATTCAATTGATGAATAGAAACCATATTTGCTACAGGTCATGATGATGTTCTGCGTAGTCTCCCCGCATCGACTGGTGGACCAATTGAAGAAGAGTTGAATCAATTAGCAGAGAAACAAAGATCTCGTGACCTTTGGATGCTGCAGCTGATCTTGAGTCTCTTGCAGTAGGGCTGTCACATTTATTTATGGAACAACGTTCCATGGAGTTCAAAGAAGAATGTTTCAAATACAACACTTACGAAAAAACAAATAAATACAGAATGCTTATAATGAAATACCGGAATTGATTCATGGTTAGAATCCTGTGATAAAGAATATAAATGCATTATATAAACAAAGTAAAATAAAAAATAGTAACGTCAAAAAAAGTTGTTGTATGTGGAATGTTGACGTTAGTATTCTGCTTCCCATATCAGTTCTATATATGGAACATATGGTAATCATATATTGGTATTTTGCCTATATTGCGAATAAACAATTCAAAGGACTATACTGTTAAATAAAGACAAAATTGTTACTTGGCCTTTATTGCTAATAAACAAATATAAGGAATAGACTATTAAAAATTTGGAAAGAAAAAGCAATTAGAAAGAATAGAAAATTAAACAAACAATGCAGAATGTGGGCAAAATTAATATTTTGCCCACATATTTAGAATAAACAATTTAAAGAATATAGACAATAAAACATACCTGTAGAACATAATTCTTCTTCTTCTTTATCCTAGCCATTTCCCATCATCTGGAGTCGGCTCTCCTTGTGCACGTTCGCAATATATGTCTGTCCTGCGTTGCATTCTCGGTCAAACCCAGGGTTTTCAGATCCTTGTTTACAGTTGCAGTCCAGGTTGCCTGCGGTCTTCCAGGTCTTCTTCTCAGCGTTGCTATGTTGAGGGCTCTCTTCACCATGTGGTAGTCATCTCTCCGTGTCACATGCCCATACCATCTTAGGCGGTTTTCCCTTATCTTTTCAGGTATGGGGCCACCCGAAATGAACCCAGAATATGCTCATTTCGAACTCTGTCCACTCTAGTCACACCGCCCGCCCACCTCAGCATCTTCATCTCTGCCACATGAATCCTATCCAAGTCACGTTTCAGCGGGGTCCAACACTCCGATCCGTTAGATAATTATCCCTTAAATTATACTGAAATACAGTTCCAATTTTAAGCAAACACAGTACATACATATAAGTTCATATATTCGTACATATCATGCTGTAAATCATATTTCACAGACCTTCGATCCTATTTCCATTGGAGGAACAGAAATAGAGGTTGTAAACGACTGTACCTATCTGGGACAAGTAAAACAACTAGGGCGAAATATCTTCTCAAAAGAAATCGACAGGCGCATACAACTGGGATGGGCAGCATTTGGAAAACTAAAGTTCATTTTTAAAGCGAAAATTCCGCAATGCCTTAAAACTAAGGCGTTTAACCAATGCATCCTCCCTGTATTAACTTATGGCGCAGAGACGTGGAATCTGACAGCAAGTCTTACCCATAAAATAAAAGTCACCCAGCTTGCTATGGAGAGATCCATGCTCGGAGTGTCGCTAAAAGATAGAATCCGAACCGAGGAAATACGCAGAAGAACTCAAGTAGTGGATGCTACCCAACGAATAGGCACACTCAAGTGGCAATGGGCAGGACATATCTGTCGAAGAGACGACGGTCGATGGGGAAGAAAAGTATTGGAATGGCGCCCAAGAACTGGCAAACGAAGCATTGGCCGACCCCCTACAAGATGGACTGACGGTATAAGAAGAATAGCGGGAGTGACCTGGATGCGGAAGGCGGAGGATCGGAGAGGATGGAGACTCATGCGGGAGGCCTACGTTCAACAGTGGACGGACACAGGCTGATGATGATGATGCTGTAAAAATTGTGAAATACGATTACATCACCGAGTGGAATTCATCATCGACTTTACATCATTTTAATGAAACTATGAATGTCAATCCGTGGCTCGCACCTGACAGTTACCTGACAGTCGTCCCCCCCTTCCACCTGTCAACTGCCAGGGCCGGACGGGAGTTTCGTCATTCGATTTGCGCCGCTCCGGATCTGAAATAGCTCGTTATTAAATGATGTCACTAATCTGATTCGTTCTGTGTCGGTGGCCGACTTAATGCGATAATAAATCAAACCAGTTCACTTCTGAACGAGCATTCGCCACTGAAAATTCAATTCATATCTATAAAGCCATTTTTAATATTGAATACTGCGTGATATACAGGGTTTGTCCGGAAAGTTTTAGGACTGATTTTTTTCCGCCGCGACTGTACTACGGAGTGCGCACACCGACTGGATTCTGTAGAGAGGATTCCTATTCCTTACCAACGAGCGGCTGGTCAGTTGTCTCCGAGCGCCCGGAGAGTCAGGAGAGGCTTTTCCGCGCGAAGTTTCTCTGTTGTGAGTGGTGCAAGCCGAAAATGCAGCGTTCGTTAGAGCAGAGGTATGCAATTAAATTCTGTGTGAAACTCGGTAAATCTGCGACAGAGACGTTTGATAATATTTTTTTAAATCGACTCCTTAAACTTTCCGGACAAACCCTGTCGGTTGTGGGTGGGTGCAGGAGGAATTAGTTCTTTAAGTTCCGAAGAGCAGCGACCGTGGTTATAACGGTAGAAAAGACTAAGTGAACCAATCTTACGTCTGTGTTCCATTGATTGCAGGTTAGACGTAAGTGTCGTTGTTTATCAAATGAATTGCTCTTCTTTGAACTGACTCAATTAAGTTTAGAAGGTGTTTTGAGGCTCCAATCCAAAGGTGACTGCCGTATTCAAGGATAAGTCGGATTTGTCCTTTATATAGAAGAAGTTGTTTATCGTTGAAAATTAGATGACTTCGAAAGAGGTAACGATTATTGAATCTGACAGAACTGCTTACCAGCAATTTCCTGTATCCATAGCAACGGATATATAACAACAATACATGTAACTTTTTAGGTTTTCACGGCCAGATTTGATATTGTGGCTTTTGGGTGCAGGGGTCTTCTTAAGGATTGATTATTGCAATGGCGGTCGAAATATTGGTTGACAGAAATTCGCCACACACGGCTAAACCCAAAAGCCACAATAACAATCCATGTATTGATATATGATATTTAAAAATAAAGAACATAAGTTATAAACAAACAACACAGTACTGATTTTTAATAAGCAAAAAAACGTGAGTAATGTCATTCGATTGTGATCGAACTGTATTTGCTATTCCGGTATTTCCGCGGTGTTTTTATAAAGGAAAAAAATGGCATTGCGATTTTAGTCGCATGATTAATCAGTCTGGTGGACATCCGCGACGGAAACCGTCGCTCTTCTGATCAAATATCGCACGTGAGATCAATGGAAGACCCGTTTGTTGGAATACCGACAAATCAAAGAATGTAATGCATGTAACTACTAACGTCCTCCTCGCTCAAAACAAGGAGAGAGAGGCGTTATTACGTCGCGAGGGGCAGGATGGGGAGCAGGGCAGCAGACAAAGAGTTTCTTGTTGAAGCACACTGATTTTATTTACTTATAAACATTACAAGGTTAGGGCCGAGCGGAAACATACCGCCGGCCGCAACAATGACGTTGTCTCGGTTATCGCTCGGGGCTGACTGACGCCAGCCGCACTGGCGCGGCTCGAGGCCGTCAGCGCTGCCGGTGGCGAAACTACGTACTAGTGCCAATGTGACCATATACATCAAGGTGTGGCGAGCTATGAAAATATAAGACGAAAGATTGTTTGTCGAGGTTTTCGGTAACAGTAAGCAAGGACTACATCATGCTGATGTCACTACATATTATACGAGTACAGTAAGGCCCCGCTTAACACGGGGGATACGTTCCATCAAATAATAATGCGAAACAGCGCTAAACGAGGCTATCTTAACATGTAAATAATGGAGTAAGGTATTAAATGTAACAGTTATGTTTTTTTAATATAAAAATAAAACCAAACATTTATTTCTTACAAAAATAAAAACAATATAAACGAATATACTTCTTCTTCGTAGTATCAATCCGGTGGATTGGTTTGCAGCAACAGAATCTTGCATCTTGATCTCCATTCCTCTCGGTCCTCCGCAAGCCTTTTCAGCTCAGCATAAGCTCTACAATTCATGTCCTCGAATACTTGCTGTAAATACTCCCGTCTAGGGCGCCCTCTACAGTTTCTACCCTCAACCATCCCCTCCACAATATCGTGAAGAAGACCATCGTGTCGCATGATGTGACCAATCCATCGGGCTCGCCTCTCTGAGATGGTTCTTATTAGGTGCCTATCTTCCTTGATTATCCTGAGAACCTCATTGTTCGTGACGTGGTCTCTCCAGGAAATTCCGAGAATTCTTCTGTACGACCACATCTCAAAGGCCTCTAGTCTTTTTTATCACTTTCAGATAAGCACCATGTCTCACAGCCGTACATTAAGATGCTCCAAACAAGTGTTTTGGCAAGTTGCTTGCGGAGCCCTAAAGTAATATTCTTTGACTCAAGAATTTTGTCTTTTTTTATTGAAAGCTAGCCTTGCTTGATGTATTCGACTGTTGACTTCTCTTTTGTTCTGCCATCCCAGGTGATCGTACTTCCAAGGTATACAAATTCTTTTGCATCTTTTAGGGGTACTCCTAGCATTGATATGTTAATTTTCTGCTGCTCATTGCGGCTTACTCTCATGACTTTGGTTTTTGTGCTGTTTATCTTCATATTGTAGTTGGAATTAAATATGTTTTCCATGGATGTCAGCGCTTCAGTGAGTTCATCTTCAGTTTCAGCAATCAGAGCAATGTCATCAGCAAACCTTATCATATCAATCTTTTGGCCATGTATTTTAACCCCCTTTCTATGGCCCATTTTTTCCCTGATGTTATTAATTGCATTTTGTATGTATACGTTGAAGAGTACAGGCGACAGAGAGCATCCTTGTCTCACCCCTTGACGTATTTTTGCTTCCTTTTGGACATTTCCAAGTGATATTATGGCAGCTTCTTCTTTGTAAAGTGAAAATATGAGTCTTCGTTCCTTGTATTTGACTCCAATTTCTTTCATTACATCGAAGAGCTTCTCCCAATCTATAAAAACAAATAAAATTCTAAGTCAGTCAGATCATTCAGTCTATTCTGTGTTTCCAATTTTTGCCTCCTTGTCAAGAAGGCATCTAATGTAGTTTGCGTTATGTTAGAAGTTATGTCAAATATTACGAGTCAATTAAGTGTAAAGCCGGTCTCGCTTCCAAAAAACTAGGTGTATTACATAGATCACGTCGGTATTTCAACGATAAACAACTTCTTCTTCTATATAAAAGACACATCCGACCTATCCTTGAATACGGCAGTCACCTTTGGATTGGAGCCCCAAAATACCTTCTAAACTTAATTGACTCAGTTCAAAGAATAGAAATTCGTTTGATAAACAATGACACTCATACGTCTAATCTACAATCGATGGAACACATGTCATTTAATAGTTAATAGTTCTCTTAGTCTTTTCTACCGTTATTACCACGGTCGCTGCTCTTCGGAACTTAAAGAACTAATTACTCCTGCACCCACTTACAGCCGACAAACTCGTCTTGCACTTGCCGAACATCCATACACGGTTAATGTATGTCGACTAAGAACTGGTAGTTTCCAAAGTTCTTTCCTAAATGCCACCGGTAAGCTTTGGAAAGCTCTTCCAGCGTCTGTTTTTCCTTCTTCCTACAATCTGAATCTCCTCAAGAAACAGATAAATATACACTTGCAATCTCCCCAACCCACACACAAACATGAATACAACACACGTTTCCCGCATGCAGCGTCCAGCCTCCCTGGCTGAGCGTCATAGAGTGAACTAGTCTTGACCGGCTGTGCTCTCCTGCATGCGATTTCATAACAAAAACATCTAAAAATATTCTACTGTATGTGTTTACGTAAAAAAAACATACAGGTAGCTATTGTCGCAGGTGCACGCTGCGTTCAGCCGTTTCCAAGATGGCGGCGCACTGTGACTGGCCAATTATTGCTAACCGGGTCAAATAATTATCAGGGTAATTGAATTATGCAGCGAGCAATAAGTGTTATCGTCTGCGGAGGGCCCCGTGGGAGGCCTGACCACATGGCGCATTGCAGGGCCTTTTAAGGACACGTCAATCGATCTAAATCAATACAAAAGGACACCCATAACCGGTGGGTATAACTCAAAAGACATAATGATTGCTTATCATGCTAGAAGTCGAGGATTCGATCCCTTAAACATTAAAAAAAAATGTATGTGCTCAATAGGGTCCGCCATCTAACGTTTTTTTTTCAACTAGTGCTTATTTCGTGAATGGTAACACTTAGCTCATGTCTGATTTGACAGATAATTAGTTTTATCCTTCCGCTGAACGAATATGGTTGTGTATACGCTTGAACAACGCTGGGAAATATTGCGACATTACTTTGAGAATCAGGCCATTTTCTTCGAAAATGAGCAAGGAGTGGCCGTTACAGTCAATGGCGATCGTTATCGGGCCATTTTTGTTCACAAAAATTGAAGAAGAGGATATTGGCAACATTTGGTTTCAACAAGACGGCGCTACGTGCCACACAGCCGAAGCTACACTCGATGTTTTGCGCCCCATTTTCAAAAAATAAAAAGTTATTTGGCGGACCCGTTATAAATACATACTGTATCTCGGGCGGCATAGTCCAGTGGTAAAAGCGTTTGTATATAATTCAGACACCGTCGTTTCTAAAATCTAAAACACTTGAGTTTTAAAAAAAAAAAATCACCAAATCTAAGTGCTGTACATGCTGCCGGTAGGGCCACTCCTTAAGGAAAAAAATGTCCACGCTTCGGGAGCGACAGGCTCGTAATCCGATTTCCTTAAAAAACGCTGATGATTAAATACTCAAACATTTCTCTGGTATTATAGTCGTGTATATTGCGTTGAGTGGTCCCTTAGGACAAAATAGTTAAGGTCACGGGAACGTCGGTCTCAGATAATCAGAAGAATTCTCGGAGATCTCTATCGCCGAAATGCGTTCCATCCAGGTGTTTCTTCATGTCAAGGAAGAGATGGTAGTCACTTGGGGCTAAGTCCGGGCTGTAGGGTTTTTGACAATACCTTATCCAAATTTTTCCGTTCAACATTCTTGGCGGCTCTACACTCCACATGCAGCGCTTAGCCATATGTAACATGATAAGAGTCATAACATCTACAGATGAGATTTCTGCACTTAAATCGCCATTTGACTGTATTCTCCTGTATCCGTGAACTGTTGAACTTAAGCCTCCCGCATGAATCTCCACCCTCTTCGATCCTCTGCCTTCCGCATCCAGGCCACTCCCGTTATTTTTTTTATATCGTCAGACCATCTTGCAGGGGGATCTCCTGTATGTATTTATGTAAATATATAAATATACTCTTATATTTGTAATTGTGGTATCTCGTCCACGTTTTAGACTGCAGAAACCTTGGATCTGCGACGTATTCAATTGTTCTCTTCCGAAATTTCCTGGAGAAACCACGTCACGAACAATGAGGCTCTCAGTATAATCGAGGAAAATAGGCACCTAGTAAGAACCATCTCAGAGAGGCCAACCCGATGTATCGGTCACATGCACCACGATGGTCTTCTTCACGACATTGTGGAAGGGATGGTTGAGGGTAGAAACTTCAGAGGGCGCCCTAGACGGGAGTATTTGCAGCAAGTGTTAGAGGATGAGTTGCAGCTCTTACGCTGAGCTAAAGAGGGTGAAGATCGAGATGCAAGACTTTGTTGCTGCAAACCAATCCACCGGATTGATACTACGAAGAAGATCATCGAAGTAAAGCAACATTCGGCGTGTATCGACACATGAATAGGTCACCGTCTTTTGCTAACCGCGTGTCGCTGATCGGAGCGCATTTTAAAAGATAAATTATGTTGCCGCACCTGTATATTCTTCGTCTCTAAATTTTAATCTTGCATGAATTTTTCTGCTCATTTTGTCTTGTAAAGAATAGAGGTCGATCCATTGCGCAGGTTGTTTTTTGCTTGTCCTAAAAAGTCGTTCCAAATTAAAGGTCATCTTTAGAAAAATGCATCGCATCGTATTATGCATTATTACTTTTAGTGGAAACAATTACCAAATCGTGTATGCATTGCAAATTGTCATTAAATGCACCGTGAATCGCGAAATTGCATTTACGTAATACACGTAGAGGATGTTTCAAATCTTTAAACGAGGAATAAATAATATATTCTTCATTATAAAATCGATGAATACAAGTCTTACGTTTGCTTAAGAAACGGAATATAAAATGAAAAGAAAATTTCAACTTTGTCACATTGATGAAACAATGTTTTTACCTTGAGCATTTATAATATTTTAGCATACTAAACAGGTATGTTATTATATACAGTAACATCCTCCTCCCTAATTTAAAAGGTTGTTATTCAGTCGCGTGGTGGAGTGGCAAGATGAGAAGCAGATTAACAACACACAGACTTTTTCAGAAGCACATATATATTCACGATAAACTTAACAAACTTCCGGCCCAGGGGCCGGCCATAATGCGACCTTCTCAAAAAAAAGTCTTAAATACAAGAAGGGATGAATCCTTGGATATTCATTTCTTCCGGCTGTTGCGTGGCGTGTTCCTGAAAATCCTGATATTTTGTTGGAAATCGCTTTATATGTCAGTGAAAATTATCTGAGAATAATCATGCACAGATTGTTCGTTCTCCTAAAGAGTAACTCTTACCTGTAAGAGACCTCTTGGGAGAGGAATTAGACTGTTTAACCGCATCGCCTCGGATGTTGATATATTCCACACAAGGGAGGCCCAGTTCAGACACGAGCTCTACGAATTGATTCGGAGTAGTAATTTGTTGGAGTCGTCTGTTTAAAGAGCATTGAGACTTTGTATTACTTATTACTTACTATTTAATCATAAGTACCTATATTTTATGCATTGTTTCTTTTACTTACTTGTACTTCGATGCGTGCCGAGGCTTTTCGGCACCAGCCTGAAAGGGCTATAACGAATTGATATCAGTGGCTTGTCAAAGCTTGTTGCTTCATTGGCAGTAAAGCAGCTTCAGTTGATTGGGTCACCGTTCTAAATATTTGAAATCGCGTCTAGACTGCCAACAGAAATACTCTCGTGGACCATTCTAGATGCGCCAGTCGTCTGAAAGGAAAATGTCAACTCAAATAGAACCGACATCTATTGATATTCTATTTCTAAAGACGGCACTCGATTTGTAAAGACACTTGCTGTTCTATAAAACTAAAGACTTCTATAAAGTTGCTTAAAGTATTGTTATGTCTACTGTATTTCTTCTTTTGTTTTCGATCGTAATGTATTAACATCCTCTTCTCTCTCAAAAAAGGGTATTACTCCGTTGCGTGAGGCAGGATGAGGAGCAGGTCAGCAAACAAATACTTTATTTTAGAAGCACATTGATTATATTTACTTAAAACTTTACAAGCTTCCGGCCATGCTATCTTCTCGGTGGTCAACACATAACTGACGCGCTCGTCGGCGCTTAGACTTCCGCGGCCCGTGGTTGGTCACCAGCGCCGTCAGTGGTAAAACTGTATAACTCTTCCCGATATGGCAGAAACGTAAATGTATGGCAAGGAGACGAAAGATTGTTTATTGAGGTTTTCGGTACCAGTTAGCAAGGGCTACATCGTGCTGATGTCAGTATTTTATTTATAATTTAACCCTTTCATTACGGCTCGGTGGAATACAAATTATACTGTCGATTATAAAACTAGTATTTGAAGCATAAATGTACTTATCTGGTTTATTTTCATATATCACATTGCTTCTTGTATCCTTTAGCTTTTAGATGATGCGTAAAAAACGATTCAAAGAAAGTAGCAAAACGATATATCTCGGATACCGATGTCAACGGTGGGGAATCTTACACGGCATATATCGGGTACCGATGCGAACAGGTTAAGCATTTGAAAGCTAAATTTGTTATTTTAAATATTGAGTAACACGATAAGATGTAAGACATAGAAGTATTTTTTTATAATTTTTATTTATTTTGCTACTCCCACAATATTTGTGGTGTTTTTTTAACATAAAATCACACAGGAGATTAACCAAGTGATGCAGAAATCTTATTTGTGGATTCTATGACGCTTATAGTGTTACGTGTTGCTATGTGCTGCATGCGGAGTGTTGATATTCACGCATCATACATTTATTACATAAATTCACTATTACTGGTTGGTGTCAATGGGGCGACTTTCGTATCCATCACCAATTCTAATTAATAGTCTATGACCGTCATTTAACGAGTGGGGATCAAATTCAAACCAACCAGGGATATTTGAGGAGCTTAGAAATCGTTTTTTTTTCTATCTCCGTCGAGGATCGTATCTACAATCTTCGGTTTGATAAGCAAACGCTTATATATACCAATAAACCTTACCCGCCGGAAGATTTTATGTCTGTAAAAAACTTAGGGCAATAAACTGTTAACTACTTTTATTTATATATTTGCTAAAAACAAGAAGAACAATAAGAAGACTAAATTAATCTTCAACGTCTTCTTCTTCTCAAAAAATATAAATAGCGCCCCCAATGGCGTGATTTTGCTTATAAATAGGTTCTTATTTTCATATACCGCCTTGGGCTTTTCAACTTCTAAGGGCTGTAATGAAAATACAGAAGAATGGAGAAGTTGTAAATTGTTGATTCACACAAAAATTTGAACCATGCTGAAATACTGTGGCATTCAATGAAACTGGACTGGACTTATTACACTTGTTACTTATCACACAATGAAGTATCGTTAGTACTACGTTTTTTATATTATACTAATTTAGTGAATGGTTATAAATTATATACAAGGTGAAGAAAAAAACAATCGTCCCTCCTATAACGCACGTTTTTATTATTTTTAACGCAGATTTTTTGATAGTTTTTGCGGATATTTTTCATACAGCGGTACATTCTATGTTGTTATTTTGTTATGCTGTTGGATGTGGGAGTGTGTCGTGGATGTGTTATGCGAGTTAGGAAGAGATCACTGGAAATAATTCGACATTCCGAACAAAAGAAAAGAAAAAGAACACGGTATAATGCCACGGGGAATTTAATGTTATTAAGTAAGCGTAATTTTTAAACAGTGTAAGAGGTGAAAAGTTACAGGATATTTACATTAGATTGAATTGAATGATTAACTACTTAGAATCTATTTTATTGGCAAGTTCTAGAATTGATTTTTGCAATAATGAAATGTTACTGGTTGATAGGTTGACTTGTTCAGTTTGTAGAGCAGCACGTAACACAGTGATTTCTCTGACGGGCGGTTTGATGATTAGGTTATGGAGGCGTTGAAAGTAGAGAGAGAAGATCTGGTCCGTATGGTCATCCGCTTAAATAGAGCCAACTCGACTCCCACCTTGATAGGTGCTAGAGTATTTGAGCGACCTCCGGTGACGGCGATTCTACCGACATCTATGGAACATATAAGGCAAACATTATTATACAGGCATATAGGTAGCGAAATTGGTAGAACTAAATGGCGGCAATTTTTGATACCAAATGTTTCAAATATGAAAAGAAAAAGAGACATGCAATATGTATTAATGACTAGACAAGCACTTTACAATCCAAAATAAGTATGCTATAATGGTAAGCAAGATTCACCAAAACAAGATCACTAGAATTTAGAAACCAATTTAAGCTGTTTACAAATGAACGGGTATCTCAAACACTAATGATTATTTTGACGTGCAATTCGGCATAGACGTCGGTGACAGTAGTGCTAACATAAAAATAAAAAGATTAATTCGATAATTTCGTTAAGCCGCGAAATTCGAATTGTAATTTCCTGTTGTTTTTATGCTCACAGTAGTATAGTTACTCTGCTACATGTTTTGCTCTGATTAGGTTTAAATCTGCTGTAGTTAACTATAGAAGTACTTGAAGTTAATTTAAATTGGAGAAGTTTCCTGAATATCCATGAAACTTCGACAATTTCTTCCTCCACCTCCTGCTTTCTTCGACGTTGACCTGTTTTTTGGTGTAGTTCGTTTGTTGACATTTTGCTTTGGACTACCGAAACACCGGAATGAAAACATTACATGGCAACAAAACCGATTCGTTAAACTCTACTACCAATTCTTTTTATATGAATGATTGTCCACGTTTTCGCGTAGAAGTCAAAACATGTAGTCAACACATAAAATCATGTAAAAATATATATATATATATTGATATCAGCATGATGTAGCCCTTGCTGACTGGTACCGTAAACCTCGATATACAATCTTTCGTCTCTTATTTCTGTTCGCTTGTCAATTTTTTTTCTTTTAGAAACATTACAAATAACAATATTCAATTCATTTCTAAAACAGGATACAGGATAAATAACAATTTATAAATAACACAATAATAATAGGATCATTTAAAAAGTCCCGGCGCCCGCTACGCAGAAGACTCCGCGAAATTACTTTGATAAATAAATTCGTGGAGCTCATGTCGAAACTGGGCTTCTCCCAAGTGGTACACTTACACATACACTTATGTGTGACCATATTGTCATTTTGGACAAGTCCGCTCACAGATGTGTTAGTTATATACATCGCCACTCGAGCGCTGGGCGAGAGCCGTAGCGCCGACGATCCTGCGGAGCCAGTCGTGCCCCGCCCGTTGGCGAGAGCATATTGTATTGTGGCTCGTTCATGCTGTGACTAGGTCGAGCCAGAAGTTTGTCAATTTGTAACATAAATATATGTTAATGTGCTTCTGAAAAAGTCTATGTTTTGCTGACCTGCTCCTCATTATGCTCTCACGCGACGGAATAATATATTTTTGAGAGAGAGGAGGATGTTAATATATTCTTATGTTTATATCTAAAGTTTGATGAGATAAGAGATATGCTAGTTTAGAAGTTTTTGTTCCCATATCCGTTTCATATTTGGATATTTGGAACATCATCATCATTAGCCTGTGTCTGTCCACAGTTGAATGTTGGCCTCCCGCATGAGCCTCCATCCTCTTTGATCATCCGCCTTCCGCATCCATATTTCGATGCGGGAAGAACTGCAACTTATACCTTTGTTATTATTTTTTCCGTATGTGGAACGTATGGTCACCATGAATTGCCGCCACTTAGTTCTGTCAGCTGCCACTGTCCATTTCTTGTTCTAGGACATCTGCACCTGAAGGTCCACTTAGGAACATATATAGTTCCCGACAACTTACAGTACAGGAGTCAGATTGCTCGAAGGAAGGGTAGCTGTAGTATCCAAAGCATAGTTTTGGGTGATTCTTTAATTTGATTTTTTTATGGATATTGAGTGATTAGTCTGTTGTATCCGAGGCCTAGACTATTTTGTTCTAAGGGGCGGCTGAACCCAAAACTCACTACATAATACCGCCACTGTTCTTTCATCTGGCATTTGTCTATATTTCGTCACAGTACATCTCTGCACCTGAAAAATACGGTTATATTCATTAAAAATTAATATTAATTAAATTAAACAAATTTAATGTTGTTAATTTTTAATGTGATTTTTATTAAAGCAACGTTAAGTGTTATATATATATAAAATATTGTAAATTTATCTCAAAGCGAATACTAAAAATAAGAAATAACAATGTATGTTATAAAATGCCGCTTGCGAAATTTTCCTAGTTTCGATTTCGACTGTAAAATAATTCAATTATCGCGATTTATGCATCCACTAAATTATTTCAAGCTATGCGAAGCTATATGTCAGTGGCTGTCAACCTTTTTGAAGCCATTTAGACAATTAAGACATTTAACAACTTTCGATCATAAAAAAAAATAAAACCAAAGTAAAGTAAATAAATTCAAATAATCAACTTCAGTCTATATTTTTCATCGTTTTTCGTACTCGTATTAAGTGTGAATCGTCATCATGTCATCATCAGCCTGTATCCGTCCACTGTTGAACGCAACGCTCCCGCATGAGTCTCCATCCTCTTCGATCCTCCGCCTTCCGCATCCAGGTCACTCCCGCTATTCTCCTTATGTCGTCAGTCCATCTTGCAGGGGGTCGGGCAATGCTTCGTTTGCCAGTTATTGGGCGTCATTCTAATATTTTTCTTCCCCATCGACCGTCGTCTCTTCGACAGTTATGTCCTGCCCATTGCCACTTGAGTGTGCCTATTCATTGGGTAGCATCCAATACTTAAGTTCTTCTTGCGTATATCCTCGTTTCGGATTCTATCTTTTAGCGACACTCCTCTCATGTATCTCTACGTAGCACGCTGGGTGACCTTTATTTTATAGATAAGACTTGCTGTTAGATTTCACGTCTCTACGCCATAAGTTAATACAGGGAGGATGCATTGGTTAAGCGCCTTAGTTTTAATATATTACGGAATTTTCGCGTAAAAAATGTACTTCAGTTTTACAAATGCTGCCCATGCCAGTTGTATACGCCTGTTGAAGTTATTTCGTCCTAGTTGTATTACTTGTCCCAGGTAGTTATAATTAAATAAGTATGAATACTTTCACCATCTATCGTATTATCATGTATGTGCTTACATAAAAAAAAACATAACTCTCGCATGCAACGTCCAGCCGCCCTGTCTAAACGGCCTACTGTTCTCGATCAGTTGTGGTCTCCTGCATGCAATTGCTTTTAAAAAATCACTCTTTCGTCTTCATCACCCTCGCGGAGCAACAGTGCTCTGCGTGGCGTTGGTTAACAACCCCTGCACAATGTATTGATAAATATTTTCGCATGCATGGAGTGGCCAAATTCCAAAATTCAATTTTACGCCCATTTGGAAACAATCCTTGAAATCGTTCGGGAAACTCCACTGGAGATTTTCGAAAAGGTGACCTCAATAGCCAGCATTCGTCGTATGTGTAATTTAGGTATTTACTCGTAATTTTAACTGGTGAATATACTGATATCCTCCTCTCTTATTTGGACATCGATTTTCTGGATGAAAGATGCTGGTTCACAATATAAAGAACTCATTTTCGCTTCGCACATTACCACGGTTTATTTGTCAAACACTCTAGCAACAAAAAGACCTAACGGTCGCGAGCTCCAACTGCGCGCTCTGACATCTGACGCCGCCAACACGTCGCGGCAGAACAGCGAAGTAAATATGACAGTGGCCAACATGAAATGGACCGACTGTCATAACAAGCAAGACGGCGCATGCAAACGCCGTGCAAAATTACACAATTGAAACTAACATTAGATGTGCATGTCAGGCGAGCGAACAAAAATAAGAGATCGTTTTTTGAGGCTTTACGGCATCAGCCTAAAAGAGCTATATCATGCTGATATCAATACGATATACTTTTATTTATTTCAGAATTTATTGCACATTTTTTAGCGTTTTTTTTTGCTTCTACTATACTTCATTATCTACAGTGGAACCTCTTATAACGAGCATAATTCGTTCCAGAATCTTGCTCGTTGTGAATCACTCGCTAAGCGAAACTAATTTTTCCATATAAATCAATGTGAAACATGATATAGTGCGCTCTATGTGTTTTTTAAACTTTTTTTTTAAATAAAATTACATGCTTATATGATGATGCATGAGTCGTCACAGGCTGCTACAAACCAGCACCCAATGATGTTGGTTCAACTGTCATCTTTAATTTGTTTTTTTTCCGCGATTATCTTGGCGGCGCTGCATGTCACAGTGTTCCGGCAGTCGTCAGTTAGTCCTCGTCTGGACCTGCGTCATGTAAGATCGGACGAGGAAATCAACTATTTAATAAAAATAAATGCGAATCGTGCTTCAAAAACAAGTTCTTTTGCTTTGTGATCTGCTCCTGCATCCTTCCTCCCCGTGGCCTCGTGAAGAACCGTCGCCTTTTTAAAAACGAAGGATATCAGCTTATTTTATGTCGCCCTGTTAACATATTCATTGTTGTCTTTCGTCGTCTTCTTCGCAGCAACTGCTACACACGCTGCCATGAATTCAGTACCGGCTTTAGACTCTGCGGCGCCCTAGGGCATTCATTTTCTCTGACACTCAAAGTTTCTTATATTTAAAAAAATGTTAGCAAGATTTGTTGCCCTCAGCGCCCCTAGCTTATTATACGCCCTGGAGCATCGACCCACTTCGCCACCCCCTAACACCGGGCACTGTATGAACTACACCGCATTTCAATGTTTCCCATTCATTTTATGTCAAAAATCACGTGTTAATTACGTATACCTTAATCCGCTTACATAACTTAAGGCTAATTTGATTACCTTGCTTTGGCGTGAATCATAGGTCATTATTACATATGAAACGTAACTCAAGCTGATTAAAAGGAAATTCCTGTAAAAATGAAGCCTTACATTTGTATGGTCGCTGAAATAACAAGCTTTCAGGAAGTATTGTCGACTATTATAGTGCTTGATTTTGATGCTAACTGTCATAGGCTTAAATCCCATTTCATCATCATTAGCAGCCTGTATCCGTCCACTGTTGAACGTAAGCCTCCCGCACAAGTCTCTATCCTCTTCGATCCTCCGCCTTCCGCATCCAGGTCACTCCCGCTATTCTTCCTATGTCGTCAGTCCATCTTGCAGGGGTCGGCCAATGCTAATAATATGGCAGCAACTAATAGTAGTCATTTGTTCCATCTAGGGGAGAAGTTAAATAAAAAATAAATACAGTTTTTTTTTTAGTTCAAATTTTTTATGTTAACCCTCGCTTTACGATGCTAAAAACTTCCGCGCGTTCCGATTGTGTCAACTCATTACACATTCTGATTTAAAGTGAATAAAATGAGTAGAAATTCGAAAAAATTAAAATATTCAAAGATATCGCTTAATTTTACAATAGTGTATGTCAATAAGCATAATTGACATTTAATAGCTAAAAACATGAAAAACATCAGACGAACCTCAAACGGCCAGACGCACCTTCTCGCGTGAACTTCCAAGAGATACTAACATTACTTGGCCTGTCGATATATCGATGTGCCGACGCGCAAAGATATCATTTCGAAGTAGCCGACCAACTGAGGTTTCGCGTCTCGCTCACTCATATTAGTACGTCAGCAAGAGTGAGGAGTATAGATGCCGCCTCATCTGGGTATTTTTTAATTTTATTTTCGCACACGATTCCGACAGGTCCAATGATTCATGACAGTTGACGCGTCTTGATTGTAGTGGTGAATTTATTGCGGATTTTAGAAAAATATTTCCTGCTCCCGATGAGTGCCTATTATTACAAATAATTTTTTTTTCAATACGTAAATGTATTAAAGAGGAATACCTAAAATCTGAACCCTGTGTGTATTATATTTACAGAGATATCTAAGTTATTACAAGCAATGTGTAGTCGATAGACATCACCGGGGAGGAGATGTTAAATGCGTCGTTTGTAAACAGATTGAAGGTCAGACTATGGAGGTGGAAGTGTGACGATATTGGCGTCAGGAGGCTGAAAGAGGGAAATCTGATCCAGGGTCAGCAATGTGGAAGTAATCCGAATGGACATGACGCCATGGGGAGACTCCACCCTCGGTTAAATATAGTCTCTTCAAACCACGACGAAAATAACACCATTGATAAAGATCACGACGTCATTTAAGCAATTAGCATTTTGCTTAATATATCAATACTTGTTGTCGCCATCTTGCGTCGATCAGCCTGATCCAACAAATCGTTAACCGACAGCTTCATCGATATCAGAAACTGCGCTTTAAAACTGCACCACTCGAGAATACCGTGTTTTTTTGTGGCACCACTATATATATATAATCGTGTCGGAAACAACAGGGTCAGATCCTGTCTGCCCAGAAGTGGGCGACGTCGATGGCGTTACTTCTGGCCATCATCAGGTCTTCCTGGGTGCAGCCACTCGGGCACAGCGCACACTCCAGAAGGTGTGACAGGGTCTGCTCCACGCCGCAGTCACATTCAGTCGGTCCGCTGTAAAACTGCCAGGCCCTCATTTGTGTCCTCGTATTGCATACACCGGTCCGAAGTCTGTTTAGGTACCTCCATATATTCCACCCTTGGTCATGTCCAGGGGCTAGGTCCTCTTTCGGGGCAATCCAAGTATTCCCCTCAGTTGCGCTTCTCCACATGTTCAGCCGCAGGGTGGCCTCAGGTATCTCCAGTTCCGTTGTCGACTGTAGGAAACTTCTTCTTGATTTGAGCCGTGTAGTTATCTTTTGGTACCCAAACATAGGGTGGAGTGCGTCGTGGGTTGCTTTGGTGAGTTCCTTCTTGGTAGTAACTTCTCGCCGTATGTTTGGTGGGGCAATGCCCGAGAGTTGATATAGCTTTGATATTGGGGTAGGTTTTAGGCACCCCGTAACCACCCGGCACGTTTCATTCAGAGCAATATCCACTTTCTTGGTATGGGCAGACCTCGCCCATACTGGCGCAGCATACTCGCCAGCAGAGAAACAGAGAGCTAGAGCACTTGTGCGGATCAGGTTTGGTTGGGCTCCCCACTTCGTACCTGCCACTTTTCGGAGTAGGTTGTTTCTGGTGGACACCTTTTGCTTAACAGACTGACAGTGTTTCTGATAAGTGAGGGTCCTATCCAGCTTGACCCCTAGGTATTTAGGTGTGTCGCAGTGCTCTAACACCAAGTCGTTCCAGGTAATGTGCAGCTTTCTCTTGGCAAGTCTGTTATTAAGATGAAAGGCGCAGACTTGGGTCTTGCTTGGGTTTGGCTGTAGTCGGTTTTGGTGGTAGTACGAAGAGAGGGTTGTGAGTGCGTTAGTAAGCTGGGTTTCTACTTCCTCGAAAGAGACCCCTTGTGCTGTGAGCGCCAAGTCATCTGCGTAGATGAAGGACCTGGTATTGTTCAGTATTGGCTGGTCGTTTGTGTAGACATTGAAGAGTAAGGGCGCTAACACGCTTCCTTGAGGCAGTCCATTTTTGTTCGTGCGCCATTTGCTACGCTTACCTTCATGATCAACATAAAATCTACGGTTTTGTAGCATAGTTGCTATTACATTAGTAATAGTTGCATCATGGGTAATATTCTGCAGTTTAAGCAGAAGGGTTTTGTGGTGGACTGTGTCATAGGCAGCGGTTAGGTCTACAAAGGCTGCTCCCGTTATTTGTTTATTCTCAAACCCATCTTCGATGTGTTGTGTGAGGTTCAGAATCTGTCCAGTGCATGATTTTCCAGGGCGGAAACCAGCTTGTTGTGGGATGAGAAGCGGGTCTATAAGGGGCGCTAGTCGGTTGAGAAGGATTCTCTCCAACAGCTTATACAAATGACAGAGCAAGGAGATTGGACGGAAATTCTTTGGGTTGTCTGGGCTTTTCCCGGGTTTAAGTATTGTGATTACTCTTGACTTCCTCCATATTTTTGATATATGTTGAGTACTGATACAATTATTTAAAAACAGGAGAATCCATTTCTTTGTCTGTGGTCCAAAGTGTTTTATTTGTTCCGTCCTAATGTCGTCCAGTCCTGCGGCTTTCCCATTCTTCATTATGCTCACTGCTTTGTCGAGTTCAAGAATGGTGACTGCTGCACTCAGACCTGTATTAGCGGTCTCGGCGGTACATTTATTTTTCATTTTTATGTTCCTCCTAGCACATTGTACCATTTTTGTGGGCTTTCCATTTAATAGAAGTTGGTGGGCGATTTGGTCTGCGGTTTTATTTGAGAGGTTGTGTTTCGGTTGTTTTGGCCACTATGACGTAGCGGTTGACGAAATAATCGTGTTTTGCCTGTGGCGCCACTCAAGGATATGGTGGTCGAAGAAGGTACCACTTCCCACGTGGCCCTGGAAATCTGACGTCACTTGAGGGCTGGTTGAGGTTTGAGTCTGTCCCGCTTAGGAACGCTCTTTCTTGCCTCAACTCGCGTCATAAGCGTTAACGCATGTGAAAGTAAGTAAACTCAACAGTCGTAGATTTAGTCAATTTAGTCTCTTAATATCAATATCTTAGATTTAAGCTCTTAAAATGTACGAAGCTTCACAAGTATTTAAATGATCATATAACTATGGAAATAACAAAATTTTCGTTCAGATCAACATAGGTTTACTGGTGTATTGCAAGGCTCTATCGTTATTCCATTTTTGTTCGCCCTCACACTATCAAAACACTTACAAAAGTATTTAAATTAATATATGTCAATGGAAATAACAAAAATTTCGTTCAGATTAATATAGGTTTACTGGTGTGTTACAAGGGTCTATTCTCGTTCCATTTCTGTTCGCCCTCGCATTACAAACAATTACAATGTACGTAGCTTCACAAGTATTTAAATGGACGTGTGAAGCAATGGGGCGGTTTCGCCCACACCCTGCTATATATAATTTACTCTTAAAATATAGATCAGTCAGAGTAAAGATTACTTGGAAACAGTATCTTTGGTGATTCGCATAAACGACTTCAAAAGAACGATTCTGATTGGTCGCTTGATAAACGTGGGCGAGATTGAAGGAAGGGATTTCTTAAGAATTGGATTATTTGATTTATATTTAAAATTATATCTATAAGAGTGTGATAAAACGGTTCCGCCGCATTTCGTTCACAGACAATTCGTTCAACGACTCATCGCTAACGAAGTAGAATGCGCTGGACGTAACCTAACCTAACTTAAGTTATTTCGTTAACAAGACCTATGGATCTCTGGACTCTACGATCACTGCACTAATCCTTAGGTTAGGTTAGCGAGACAGCCAGTCCACCAGATGTCCCATGCGCCAAATGTCCCGTGCACCAGACGTTCAGTACGCCCCACGTCGTTAACGATGAGCCGTTGAACGATAGGTCGTGATACCGATAAAACTAAATTCCTTTCGGAATCAATAGTATTGTTCTCATGAACGCCTAACATTTGACGATTAAAATTTTCGCGATGTTCAGTAATTGATATCTAGCAAATGCGCAATAAGATTTTATGGAATTGTACTTGATTATATTGATCTTTACCTACCCATCCAACTGTGCAAAGTAATCATTTCGCTGGTGGCAACACTGCTACAATAGACAACAACGCGATATCGTAGATAGACAATAGGTATTTAAACACAATTAACTAGATTGAAATACAGCGAGTAATATTTACTTTTAAATAATCATTATCTAAGATAACTAGGAACGATATTTTAATAAAAAATTATATTTATTGTAAAACTATTAAAAATAAATTAAATAATTTACTTATATTCTTATTATTTTGATAAAGGGATGTAACTAGCCTCCTATAAAACCCTTTTGCATCGGTTGTCGTCATATGCCGTCAAAGATTCCCCGACCTTTGACATCGTTTGACGTGATATATCGTTTTGATACTTTCAGTACTCATTGTGACATCTACGGTAGGAAATTGAAAGTGAAGTCATTCCCTTTATCAACCTACATGTATTCTTTACAGTAATCTGTAATCATGTAAATAAATATCGTTAGGTTTCGTCACAGGAGCGATTTTTCTGTAAACCACATGTGTCAATGCCACCACAAGTATGGAGTTATATAATGAAGAACGTTTGTTAAGTATAATAAGTTTTTATGCATCATTTGATAGCTTAAAGGATACAAGAACCAATGTGATATATGAAAATAGGTCAGATAAGTACATTTATGCTTCAAATACTAGTTTTAAACAAAAAAATGGTTTGAAAAGTCCAAAATGCCAATATGACGACACACACATATACGACAAGCGACCAGAAATAAGAGATGAAAGATTGCATATCGAGGTTTCGGTACCAGTCAGCAAGGGCTATATCATGCTGATGTCAAAACAAACCAACATCTTCAATCCGATATATAATAATTACCAAGTAACTATTTATAACCATTAGATATTAATTTACTTACCTTTTAAAAAACAGGGAATTTAAAAATGCCTCGTCATTTAAATTTTAATTCATATAATCTATATCACGTTTCATCAACTCCGTGACATGATTGCAAACGATTTTTTTTTTCAGTTCCCGAAAATGTGTTTGGAATTTTTTTTTATTCCATGCGTGGAATGAAATTTAATATTCAAAATGACAAAGGTTAAAAAACATCGCTGATTGGAAGTTGCCTAATTTTAGCTGAACACATATTGTGGAATATCGACTAAAATTGATGTAATTTGAGAACGCTTTTGGGAAAATAGGAAACATCAAAAATTAAATAATTTACCTTAGAGTGCGTAATCTTTTTAGTATTTTTTTATGCAATTAGCATGGAATTTGATTGTGTTTTCCAGTAGATAAATATGTTAGTTGAAATTAATATATTTTTATATATTAATCCAATTGATTATGTATTTAGTAATCATGCGTTGGTATTTAATATTCATATTTTATTTGTTGGGAATTTGTAATTCATCTTCCGCTATTTAACCCTTTCGCATCAGTTATCGGCATATGCCGTCATAATATTCCCCGACTGATGACATCGGTTGACGTGATGTATCGTTTTGCTACTTTCTTAGAATAGTTTTTTATGCATCATCTGATAGCTAAATGATACAAGAACCAATGTGATATATGACAATAGACCAGATAAGTACATTTATGCTTCTAATACTGGTTTTATAATTGACCGAATAATTTAAATTCAAACTGAGCTGTAATGTAAGGGTTAAGTAAAAATTTAGTATGTTTATTATTATATTAATTTAGTTACATATTTATTAAATATTCATCAATTCATCATCATTATCATCAGCCTGTATCCGTCCACTGTTGAACGTAAGCCTCCCGCATGA
This sequence comes from Glossosoma conforme, assembly GCA_022606575.1. Taxonomy (NCBI): domain Eukaryota; kingdom Metazoa; phylum Arthropoda; class Insecta; order Trichoptera; family Glossosomatidae; genus Glossosoma; species Glossosoma conforme. The sequence goes on along the minus strand of JAGTXR010000005.1, from coordinate 2,366,758 downwards.
GTCTCCATCGACGGCATTTTGGATTTATGCTGGTTTCGGTAAATAGCGTTGTATGCAGTATCATTTGCACACAACACCATCTCTGATCATTTTGTTTTTTTTTTATTTGACATTTATTTATTGATTCTTTGTCGGTGCAAATTTAATAAGGTTTGCTTGTACTATATATATAACAGTGAATTAATTGTTTTTTTTCTCTTTGCTTACAGCCAGAAGAACTACACAAGTCCGTGGAACTGGACGACGGTGACGGTGAACGGTGACTGACCCTGTGAGCCGCCCGCGCCGCGCTGGTAGGCGGTGCTGGGCGGAGGGGGCCCACTGGGGGCCCTCCAATCGAAGAAACACGATACGCTTCAACAATTACAAAAATTAAGAAAAAATAATTAATTAAAAAAATAATAAATAAAGCGTGCCGGGTGCAGACGAGAGCTTCCCGCTCGGCTGTCTCCCGGCGCGGCGGGCGGCGCATGTACAGTCAACCCAAATGTCCACACGGTGAAACAATAATATATTTTTTTAATTAAAAAAATCAGACATTATTTTGCGACGTCGGCGACCTCATCTTCGGACGGACAAAAGTGCAACTTATCGATTGAGAAAAAAAAACTTAAACATTGTAAATTGTGTACAAATATGTTAAAATGACGATCCAGCGATCTTGAAACATTTTATTTTATTTTGTAAAGTATTTTATTACTGTTTTAGTGTAATTTTTGTGTAATTTTTTTATGTTTTTTTTGTTTTGTTTTTTTGTGAAGTCGGCATAATACGAAAATGTGCTGAATAATGTCTTAGAAAGTCCAATGTGAATAACCGGCTCTGATGTTCAATTCCCACAATAATATACATGGTCGATCAACGCTTTGTTTTGTTTATTTTTTATTTTATTTGATTTGGGTTATCCTTGAGTACAAAACTTTTAATGGTGTTTGTATCAAATTGGCAGATAAACGGAATTATAAAGAAATTATTATGAATAATCCTAAAACTTATATAACATATAAACATAATTAAAAAACGAATCATTTTAAGCATAAAATTAAATAATTATCATTTGATCGTGCAATCAATGATATTTTTTGTATTAAATTGTAAAAGTTACAAAAAAAAATACGAAAACTTGACTTTTTACATTCTTGCAATGTGCGAGAATTTCAGGATATTTATAGTTAATATAAAAGAGAAAGCTAGTTGAAGTAACAGGTGCCAAATCTTTCTAATGCCACTTGTTATGTTGACTATGAAATCTTCTCTCCAATATTCGTATTATCTCTCTTTTGTAATGTATGAGCAAGGAAAATGATGATGAGTTATAATCTTTGATTAGCAGACTTTCAATTCCTTCCTCAATTCTAACATACCTACTTTTCCACAGGTAGCTTATAGCAAAACCTTGGAATAGTAGCATACTCGTATATGATTTGTATTTGATTGAAAACACTTTTTGCTATTAACATCGTACTCTCTCTCAAAATGTTGTTATTACTTCGCGTGAGGGCATGATGAGGAGCAGGTCAGCCTAACGAAAACTTTATTTTAAAAGCACATTGATATATATTTACGGTCAAACTTTACAAGCTTCCACTTTACCAAGCGGAACGACATGCCGCCGGCCGTAATGCGACCTTCTCGGTCGTCAACTATATAACCATATAAAAAAATAATTGTAAAACCATATAACTAGTCTCAATATGGCGGACACATAAATGTATGGCATGCGACAAAAATAAGTGACGAAAGATTGTTTATCGAGGTTTTCGGTACCAGTCAGCAAGGATTACATCATGCTGATGTCACTATTTGTGATGGAGATTTGGTCAGAATTTATTGTGGATATTTCAAAACAAAATGGAAAATTGGTTCGTATTTGCAGTCAACATTATACGTTTTTTTTTTTGGATTTTTATTTAAAAAACGTGCATTAAATTTGCTCAAATATGAAAGCATCCAGTGACTCTGGTGCATAATTGTTATCCAGAAGAATGTGCTGCATTAATGTTATGGAAGCTGCAAAACAGTTTCGCGTGCCAGCCGAGATTGCACTCGAGAGCATCTCGCATAACTCTGCAACATGACATTGCAGAATTCTGAATAATTCAAACCTCCAGAGTAGACAGAATCATACAGAAGAATTCTACCAACGTTTGAAGTAAGCTACTACAAATAAAAAGCGACCGGTCACACCTTTTCCCAAGGAATTGATTTTCCCATCCAATTTCGTAGGAATCTTCATACAAATTCACTTATTATTTTTGAATAAAATGGAAATTTTAAGGAATAATTAGCAAATTTACTTCAGTTTTGTGAATAACCTTTTATATTGACATGCAATTTGTTACTTTCCTCTAAAATTATACTTAAAAAATTCTGTATAACGTTCGTAAAGCATTGCAAAATGTCTTTTTTTTATTACCGAGTTAATTCATCACATTTTTGTTAATAATGAGTTCAAAAATAATTGCAAATATTGTTGACTGGAAAATTTGTAGTACGTACAAATTTTCAAAGAACATTATCCAAAAATGTTAAATTGGAAATGTAAAATTTCGAATATTGTTCATTTTACAAAACTTGAATTTTGACTAAAATAACTATGGCTTTGTCCGATTTTTATCTTTAAAGAATTACTTTAGTAATTAAATACACACATACAATTATACATCACACTTATACGCATCAATTCATTCAGAAAAAATATTGGCAGACGCGGGATTCGAACCACGAGCCTTGCACCTTTGCTCTATTCTACACACAGCGCGGCCCACACGACCATTCTCCGCCTGGGCAGATACGCGAAAGTTGTGTATTTTACCATTTTTACCATCGTATAAAAGATAGATGTCTGTAGTTATTCAGAGTATGTATATTATTATTTTTTAATATTCAAACAGTCAACATTTATTCACAAGTTTTTAATATTATTAATTGCCTAGAATTACTTTTGCTCACATAAACCAATATTTTAGACATTTTTTTGTAATATTTTTAATTTTCTCTTTGCTTTTAAATGCTGAAGATGACGATGCTGTATCTCCTTTTAAAAATGTCACTTTAACTTTAATAACCTTAGCCCAATCGTGTATGATCTGCATAACTAATACCCTCCAAAAGTATCAGGGCAGGAGGAGACGAAGGAGGGATGGGTAACCGACATGACTCTGGCATTTTAATACTGCGTCGAACATCCTCCATGAGATTGGCGCAAGCGACCGTAAGCGATGCACTTGAAACTGAACTTAAACTTTACAATTCTGGAAGGATTACTTTGGTTTGCACATCTATATACTCTTGGTTATCTTTGCGGCGGAAAACGCAGCAACATAGATTGAGCTGATAAAATAAAGGGCGAATTCTTTGATGTGATACTTGGAGTATAAAGTATGCAATAATGTTTACTACTACAACAGTATGAAGAAAGGGCGTGGTTTCATACGAACAGAGATGCTCAGTAGATAATTCCATTGTGTTCAAACTGAGATGCATCAGGATTTAGTATATTTCCAATTAAAAAAAATCAATTTTACGTGCATTTTTGATCTTCTTCTTCGTGTCAGCGACGTCAAATTATTTCTCCCCAGTATCTGGCAAAATCGTTAGCCCGTGTGTTGTCTAGCATTAGGTCTTGATGTGTGCAGCTAGTTGGGCACATGGAGTTTGATCTTAGATGTGAGGCTGTCTGCAGGTCTCAGCAGTCGCACAATAGTGGCTCTCCCTTCCGAAGAATTCTCCACCGCTCGAGGTTGTCCTTTGTTCTAACAACTCCGGTTAAATAATCTGTTCAGGGATTTCCAGGTCCGCTAGAGCTGTAGTATCTCATTTTCAGGGCCGGATGTGAGAGGTTGTGTGATCTCTGGAAGCGGTGCATTTTTGATGAATCCATCACATTTTCGAGTTGTTATTTTCTCGAGTTGTACCACCGTTCATGTAGGATTCCCATTAAAAGTTCGTGGACTCGTGTATGTTCGCCCGAATGCATACTAATTGGCTTGAACACATTCAACGCCCGCATTCATTGTTTTAACTAACTTTGAAAATTTCTCAGTCGTATGTAAGGCTGCTGTAAACTCTTCAACTGTCTGGTATGTTGCCTGCGGTGTTCCTCGTCCTAGCTTGAGGACTTTAACATCCTCCTCTCTCTAAAAGGTTATTACTCTCGTCGCGTGAGGGCACGATTAGGAGCAGATTATTAACGCAGACTTTTTCTGAAGCACATTGACATAATTATACTAACAATAAAATTTACAACCTTGTGGCCCGACCTAGTCACAGCATTAGGCCGAGCCACAATACAATATGCTCTCGCCGACGGGCGGCACACGACTGGTCGCGCTCGTCGATCTATTCAGTCGGTCCGCTTTAAAAATGCTAGGCTTTCATTTGTGTCCTCGTCTTCCATACTCCGGTCCGAAGTCTGTTAAGGGTCCTCCATATATTCTACCCCTGGTTGTGTTCAGGGGCTAGATCCTCTTTCAGGGCAATCCAAGCACTCCCCTCAGTTGCGCCTCTCCACATGCTCAAAAAAAACTCATTCTACTACGGAAAACAAGACATTGATATAGTTGCTTTATCATTCTTTAAGACTTAGAGTTCTACACAGTAAATTTTCAAAAAAATCAGCGTGACTGGTATTTTTAAATTCGTTCCGTATTAAGCTGGCCGCTTTGTTCTCGCGATGGGTTTACAACCGCGATCCTGCGGGACCCTCGTTTAATGCCGAGCGACAGATATTGTCCGGGAAGAAATAATTGAGAGTGACACAATCCGAGGGGAGATGGGGGAGCCTTGGAGGCCCCCGGAAGAATGCAGGGACAGATCGATGCGACCAGATGACGGGATATGTGTCGAGAGACGGCCAATCAAATGCTAACAGCTTCATTGGCATTCTTCACATTTCTAAATGACATCTTAATATTAGGAAACTATTTAGTTGTTTTCATTATGAGAACGAATGTGAAGAAATTTTTAAATCCACAACGGTTAAAGTAGATTCATGAACACTATGAACCTAATCAAACATTTATGCGTTACACTTATAGATGGCTATTTACTTCTTTCAAATGCACGTATGTTTATCTATGTAGCTCCTTATTCAAATGATTGTTTGCTTTAGAATTTAAGCATACATGGGATATCTTTTAGACCTTTAATGTGGTATTTTCCCCTTTATTTTCACATCTTAATGCCGTTGACCATAAAGGTTCATCCGCCTTTAGAGAGCATTTACTATCTCCAGGACAATAGAGTGCCCTAACCAGCTTGACCTAATGAGGTTAGCTAGACTTTTTCAGGCCAACATTCGGTCACTGTCTATATTGGCCGACTGATGTTGTCGCTCACCCCCCACCACGAGAAGGAGATAGATTAGAATTTTTATTCATCGAACCTGTGACCATAAGTCAATTTCGCTTTATAATATAAAGTATAAAATACACGTTTTTAGCAGTATACTATAAGTGCATGTGCGAATTATTCCAGGAATAAAAAATACTGACATAAAACTCTCTACCATCAAAATTCATTCACTTTTAATCCAAGTAATTACGTGATATTCTTACAGTAAATTTTCTTCACTCAACAACTCATCTATGACGACTTAACCATTTACGTTTCCGCTCCCAAACTTTTCACGTGAATGTCACTGATTTCGCCTGTTCTATGACAGACATCAAAGCAATGCAGCATTCCTCGACACGATTCACGGTTCGGCCTTGCGGGTTCTTCGCTTTATTTGGCAAACACACGCTACACATGACGACTCGAGAGCCGCATCAATATTTATAAAGGACACCGCAGAAACCGCGCAAATCTCTAACACCAGAGAGACCAGAGTGTGGAGCAGAATTCAATCGATCTATCATGCTTATCGCATACAAACAGACGTACAAGTGTTAAATAACTAAGTGTAGCCTGAAAGGACCATAGTTCAGCCCTGGATACGTATAAGACGAAAGAATCGCAGTGAACAGTGGTTGAAACCAACTTGAGTGAAGATATTGACATATTTAGTGTAATATTGCTTCAGATTCAGTGCTGGTGTTGAGTGATACGAAATGTTTTCGGACGTTTGATTTTGTAACAATAATGCCGTGTTATTTGTGTGTCAAACTTGATATACTTATGACACGGTTTTTGTTGTTGCAAGTTTAACTATTTGCGTGAGTATCCCGACACTAGTTCTGAGTGTGAGGTCATTGAAACTAAATGTGTCAATACATTTACAATGCCACACTTATATTTAATTATTTATATTTAATTACTTCAATAACTAATTAAAATATAAATATTTTGTAATGTTATTGAAGGAAATAAAAGAATTGAATAACAGTGACCTTATAAGCTGTATATCTGCAAAACAATCCATCACACACCTGTGGTCTTCAAATGCTGAAACTTTTACAAAACAAACTTTTACCTTTGGATTGAAGCTTCTAAGAAACATTTACACTAAATTGATGTAATCCATTTTAAAAAATGTCATCTTTTCTCTTGTCGATGGTAATTGTATGTATTAATATTAACATCCTCCTCTCTTTCAAAAAGGCGTTTTTCAGTCGCGTGAGGGCAAGATTAGGAGCAAATTAATAACACAGACTTTTCTGAAGCACATTGACATATATTTACGATAAACTTTACAAACTTATGGCCCGACCTAGTCGCAGCCTTCAGGCCGAGCCACAATACAATGGGCTATTCTAGTTTCCCATTTCACATTGTGAAATATCCTCAGTGTTGCCAATTTAACAACTTTTAAACGACTCTTTATCAACACGCTTGATTCGCAGTGACCTAAATGGGATACCAGTGCACAGAAGTATTGCGCTTCTAAACCATGAAACCTATAGCAATAGTAACACCAGTGACATCCGCTGGTGTTACTACCTTGTTATGAAAATGTTTGATTTCGTCAGTGTGAAATGAGTTTTCAAATAGTTTACAATCATTCCACAGCATCTACATAAGTGGATCTTATAACCATGTTATATATTTTTTTTACTATTCTAATGACATTTTTCTTTATTATTTAACTGTATGTTAAAGGTTGTGAGTTCACGTTGGTGTCTAAAATTATTTTTCATTATTTATCTTCTTCGTAGTGTCAATCCGGTGGATTGGTTAGCATCAACAAAATCTTGCATCTCGATCTCCACTCTTCTCGATCCTCTGCAATCCTCTTTATCTCAGCATAAGTGCTACAACTCAATGTTCTCGAACACTTGCTGCAAATACTCCCGCCTAGGGCGCCCTCTGCAGTTTCTACCCTCAACCATCCCTTTCGCAATGTCGTGAAGAAGACCATCGTAGCGCATGATGTGACCGATCCATCGGGCTCGCCTCTCTGAGACGGTTCTTACTCTATTTAACTATAATTATTGAAATCATTGATACGTTCCGCAAATTATTCTTTACACAGACGACAGACCACGACATGTTTTTACTGTTTATGTTTTCAAAATGAAGAAATATTCACAAAATATGTCATAGACACCCAAACGACATCACAAAATGTGTGTCTCGCATCGTGAATTTTAGAAGCTTCTTCTTTAGCCTCGCCATTTCCCATCATCTGGGGTCGGCTCTCCTTGTGAACATTCGCCATGTCTATCTGTAATGCGTTGCATTCTCGTTCAAACCCAAAGTTTTCAGATCCTTGTCTACAATTGCAGTCCAGGTTGCCTGTGGTCTTCCAGGTCTTCTTCTCAGCATGGGTATGTTGAGGGCTCGCTTCACAATGTGGTCCTCATCTCTCCGTGTCACATGCCCATACCATCTTAGGCGGTTTTCCCTTATCTCTTCATGAATTTTAGCAAGCATTTACAGTATTTGATGATTATACAAAATGTCTTGAAATTAATAACATTTCACGATAGAATCAGATTTATTTTATTTCCCAATTACTCGGAATTGGAAAGCAACTATTTGCACAGTTAAATAGCTTAAAATCTAAAAAAAGCTTATTATGGAAAAACTATAGCATATGTTGTTTAGACCCCTGCAATGGCGGTCGAAATATTGGAAAGAAGTAATTCGCCACACACGACTAAACCCAAAAGCAACAATATCAAATCTGGCCGTGAAAACCTAATAAGTCATTTACTATAGCATATATTTTAAATGTAACAAATTCAAACTAAATGAAAGAAAATCAATAATTTCAAAACAGCAAATCTATAAATTATTACAGGCATTTACGATATCTGTGTTGCCATATCGTATTCTAAATATTATTGATGAAGGCAACGTAAAGTATTATATATATACAAGTGTAGTATATGGCTCTATCTACGTTCTTATTTTGTTATTTCATATCCGGACTAACTCTGAATCCTTCCAACCCGCCCACGCCCACTCGCAAGTATAATACATAAGCGTACATAGGCCTGTATATAATGTAAACATACATCATAGATAAATAAACATACATCGCAGTGCCTGAAATGGAAAAGTCTATATACAGAGCACGTACACGGCTATATATACAGGCTGAAGTTCGCACGTTAAAGTTTCGAGCGAAACTGTATTTCGGGATTTGAAATGATAGCTTTGTAAATATATATGTATTAAATATACTTAATTAAATATGCATACCTGTATATTTAATAAAGTTGCTAAAAATATTAAATTTTTGCACTGCTTTGGAAATAATTCAAATCTGATGTACTTCAAAGATCCTAATCCAACGATAATCGCCCAATAAATTAATCATTCAACGGTAATCGTTCATGCGACTGACGGTCATTTTATACGGAAACATGAGTAAGTCTTTTACTATAATTCGTTTCTTCGTTATCAGCGACATAGGCAGCCACAGCTGCGATATTCTTGGCCGCACAACCGATTCGGTAGAGGCCACGCCCTCTAAGGTGTCTTGTGATTCCAGTCTGTTCGAGTCGAGTAGCTCAGCGAATGTTTGTCCAGATGGCGCGACACGATTAGAAAATCGACGTCGAAATTAACGCTGCGCTAACACCATCGACCTATTATTGGTCAAAGAAATCCACACATATATTCCACACGTTTTATTACTTGTCTGTTTGTAAGCTGCAGCTATCTAGTTCGCAAATGTAAAGATATGATTGGCATACAACGCCATTTGCAAAAATTATAACATCTTCCGATAAGGTAATTAGCAGGCAGATTTTGTAGTCGAATAATGAAACTGTGGTTCAGGATCCATGTCTTTAACAGCTCTTATGATTCGTCTTTGCTTTGAGTCAGTTATTGCGTCCCATTCAGGGCACTGCCTGCACTGACGGCAGTGTCATTGCTAGCATCACTGGCAGCACTGGCAGCACTGGCAGCACTGGCGCACTGTACACGACGTCAATATACAACAATGGCGACGTGTGACGTTTCAACTTGACGGAAGGTTGCCGAAGAGAGGAAAAGAGGAGAAGAGAAGAGGGGAAACTAGGGTGACGAGGAAAATTGAGCGAAGAGGGTGAGGGGAGGGGAGGCACAACTGAAACCAGGGTCACATTACATCAATTGGAAATTGGAAAATGTAACAAAATTTAAAAAAAAACTGCGACGATTTTTTATTTTGTTCCCATCGCGATAGTAACCGTTAGACCGTTAGATGAGGGTTAATAGGTTCAGGGATCTCGGCGTACAAGTCACTGAGTGTGGTGGTATGCAAAAGTAGTTCGTTTCCCGTATCGGGAATATTGAAGCGTGTTTTGACTCCATGCGTACTAACTGGGACGCACAGCTTTCATTGCCATGTTTGATCCCGTAACTGGAGCATATGGCTTGTCACAAAGCTCTGATAAAGGCAGCCGTAGTTTATGCTCTTATGCAGTATCTTAAGTACATTCCCCAACCAGGTCCACTATCGCTTCTTGTCCGATAGTCGTATGAAAGTAAGCTTTCGTTCTAAACACATCATCCCAACTCTTTTTACGGCTGTGAATATTTGCATCTCACCATAATCCAATGCAGCCGTATAATGGTTTTGACTTTGTGAGGTTTGACGAGGTGAGAAAGTTAACAATGCAGCTTTCCAAACAAGAGTGAGACAAGAAGTGAATATGCACATCGTTGCGACATAAACTTAGTATACCACAGGAAAGCATATACTACAGCTGTTTTTCCTTCGCCATCCTGGAAGGCCATCAGAAACTACACATAATACACTATAAAAGATGAGCTTACATGGAAAGAGGCAAGAACCATAGCGGCTGACTGAGCATTGTGGCGATAATTCTTAACGAACATATACTACAGTTAGAGGGGAGGACATCGCTTGGTGAAAACCCTCCCTGCCCGTCCTGTGTTTTGGGACCCAGATACTGGACGCACGCAAAAAGCTACTTGTTAGAGAGTGGCTGAAAGCCTTCCCGTGATTCTAGGTGCATTCAGTTAGATGTCAAATAGACCTCAGTCTAAGGCTGCGAAATTAGTATACTACAGCGAGTCTCGAATTTGCCTTCTTTGGTAACACGGAGCTAACCACGAAATACGTGGGAATAGATAAGGAAATGGTGAGGTTGGGAAATGGATTCTGCAAATAGCAGACATCAGTTAGGAATCATTATTGAGAGGAGAGGATATAGTGATGAGGATGATATCGGTATATTTAACATTTCTTTAAGCGAATTCCGTTATTTATGAATGTCAACCAAGTTCAACGATTTGCGCAGTTGACTTATTGACTAACGAAGTAAAGCCATGACAGATGACTACAACAACATAGTCAATTACGTTAATAGATACCCTCGTAATGATGCATTTTGATCAACGTGACTACAAGGACATTATTGTACTTTAAACCGATTGACATGTCCTATTTGACTTTTGCCATTCTGCAAATTCACATAACATGAATGTATTATACAGTACTATCTAATGCTAGTTTTGGAAAACTGAGTTCACATATATATATATAATACTTCAAATTCACCTGCCATTCTAATTAGTGTATTGACATCATAAACCCTTATCCATCCATTGATGGATCATATTTGCATCGATTATCCAGTCTCAGAAAACTGTCAAGTTTTTAAAGTACTTCTTAAAAGTATCAGCAAGTTTTTCGATATTTTCACAATGTATGAGAATAAGAAACATATTTTGTGATGTTGTCTTTTTTTGCGCCATTTTTCGTCTTGAGCTAGTCCTTGCTGTTGAACTACATCAACTACTTCGTCAAGATCACGCGCGCTTTTAAATATAACATTCTGATTTTTTGTTACCTTTAGACACAGTCTAAACTTGTGTTTATTTTTATAAAGCCACGTATTTTTTTAAAAGATTTATAATGCATCATATAAAAAATCCACCGTCTTATATTTTTAAATGTAAACACAGACATGAGAATACTGACAGACGTTAATTCAGATGACTGACAGATATTTATATAACGCTTGCCATTATTTCAGTATGGTTAAAAGCTGCATGTGGATTGTTGATCCACCAAAGTCACTGACTACAGAAACGAATTCAGTTATTTTTACTACGTTTGAGTTGTGTTCACGGGATGATTTTCAACTACCACTGACTTAATTAATATGCTATGACTGGTATTTTAACTGATCAATTTGACGCTAGTTCTGCTTGTTTAGTCAATTTTTTGAATCGCAGAATGCAATCGCTGCAAATTGGCAGATACGTTCTTGCCGGTTCTCGGTCGTCATTCCTAATTTGGCTCTGTGGGGGTCGTGTTACTGGCATCCCAGATAACTCACCGGAAGCCTGGACCCTCATCCCCTCCCCGCCCCTCACTTTCTACCCCCACTCCGCAGCGCAGGAAAATCAATACCTGCTGATGCTGCTGCACACAGACACATACACACACATATACACACAGCACGCACACACAAACATACAGGCTTACAAGCAAGCAGGGCCGTAAAAGAACAAAATTTTAAAATAAAACACATTTAAATTTATTCCATTTTTTCCATAGACAATTTTTGGTTAGATTCCATAATTTCAAACATTTTTTAATTTTATTTTTTAATATAAATCTCCTGATATACTTTTAATATTTTAAAAATATTAACACAAGAAAAATTCCGTCATTTTTTCTGTTATAAATGCTTCCAAATAGAAGTCAGCCAAGTAATCTTATTATCCTGAATGTACACCGAATATATTGTGCATTCGATTCACTTTTAAATTAATTAAGGGTAGATAAAATACTAGAATAAAAGAAAATTATGATGCATTCCATCTTCTTTATATATCCACTCTAAATCTGGAACACACGGTCACCACAAAATGACGCCATTTAGTTCTGAGAGTTGTCCTTGTACATAACTTAGGAATATTTATGATTCCCGACCACCTCCAGGGCAGAAGCCTGGGAACTTTAAGAGACAGCATCTGTAGTATCCTAGGCATATTTTTGAGTGATCTGTTAATCGGATTTTGACTAACTCGAGTATGTGGATGCCTGAACCATTTTATCCTAAGAATTTATTCAACAGGCGGTGACCCATTCATGTTTTGGTCCGCGTCCAAAATCACTCAACTTCGGAGATCTAACGAATATTGCGCATACGATGTGCTATTGTCGCCGGACGAATCTGTACCTTCACGGCAAATTTATTTGGAATTGTCTGAAAAAATATTTTGACGTAAGAAAACCGTTTATACTAAATTATTTAAAAATATTATTATATATGGTCACCGCAAATTGCCGCCACCTTTTTCTGTCAGCAGCTACTGTCCATTCCTCGTACTAGGACATATATGCACATGAAGGTTCACTTTGGAACATATATAGTTCCCGACAACCTTCTTATCATAATTCCGAGTACTTGAAGAGGCTGTAGTATCCGAGGCATATTTTTAGGTGTTTTGTTAATCGATTTTTTTAAGTAAATTGACTGATTAGTCTGACATACCTGACGTATGGACCATTTTGACCTTTAATTTTAAAATAAAATCAATTTCAATAATTTTAAATAAACTCTGGATTCGTCTTAGAAAGCTCACTAGAGTATGTAAGTACGAATGTAACAAGCACACACATACATAACCGCACACAACTAAACATTCAGACAGTCACAAACACAGTGACAGATATACATACACGTGCAGATGGCGAGCAAGTGTGCGTGGACACACACAGCGACAATGGCACGCAGCACGGGAAATGTCGGTCGCTACGGCAGCCTCAACTTTTCCGGGGAATTACGTTTTTTTTCTACAACACGGCAACACTAATCGCCTCTACAAAGTGCGAGACAACTTTGTAAGAACGTCACCTTTACGCGAAACTAATTTTTCAAAGATAATCAAACCGAATAACTTCCTAGGTTTTCACGGCCAGATTTGATATTGTGGCTTTTGGGCATAGCCGTGTTTGGCGAATTTTTTCTCTCCGATATTTCTAGCACATACTCAAAAACATAGACAGACAAGCAAGGACAACCACAGTCCGACATGACGGTCGTGGAGGTACTCTCCTTAGAACACACCCACCGTACACGGTTACCCGACATGACGCTCGAGGAGGTACTTTTGGCTGACGGCTAAGCTACCTCCTTACACCATCTCACAACAATGTCATCAACCCGTGAAGAAGACCCCTGCAATGGCGGTCGAAATATCGGAGAGAAGAAATTCGCCACAATTTTATTAACCCATCATTTTTTATTTTATTTTTTGTCGTATCATCAAAGAACATCCAGAATTTTACATACAATGTACACATATTTAAAAAAACATCAAAATACTCTTACACTTGCAATCTCCCCAACAAAAACACTAACAAAGCACACGTTTCCGCATACAGCGTCTATTAGTCCTGACTGACCCTCATATTTCCCACTGGTCTCAACCGGTTGTGATTTCATAAAAAAAAAACATTGTATATTATGAAGAGCTTTGTTTTAAATTGTTAAATGTACTGTGTTTACATAAAATTTATATATATTTGCATCTACCGAGATAGATAACAATATTTGAATACGTAATTACGTTTCCATCAAACAAATGCGAATGAATTGGGAAAAAATGTGTGAATATTCGTTTAATAAAAAAGGTAAAATAATTGTCTAGCCTTGTTAATATTTTAGCACCTATTCATTAACGTCAAACCCATTGAACTCTTTCGAAAAATCTTATAACACGCTGAATATATGTCCTTTACACGGTTAGTTTTTTTCATTCTGAATTCCATTGAATCTAATGCGAAACAGTATAAACTGATTCTTTTCAAAATAAAAAATAAACATGTTACACAACTCATATATTATAAGCAAACTCCCTGTCGAAGATATTTTGAATAATTCTATAAATTAGTTCAGTGTTGCCATTAATTCGATAATGCATTTAAAATACATTTCTGATGTGAAGAAGAAGACAACGTTAATAAAATATATTGTATTTTACTTAAATTATCATTGAAAAGATTGGTTTTATTTTTCATGATAATTTTATACGTTTCGTTTATCTGCCCATTTGATATATAAATAAGAAATTGCCTAATAATAAAAACTAGATAGCTTAGTAAAATTAGTAAAATTGTTAGTGATTTACTTTGATATTGTTGCGGTCATCAGAGCTGTTATTCAATATGATGTGTCTACTATGAAAGTACCTATTAAACGTGTCAAAAAATATTGACATTGTAATTAATAACTACTTTTAAACGAATTTATGTCATAACCTGAAGCTTAACTGTAAATTAGTCATTATAAAATGTAAAATCAAAACTAAACTGAATTGACTAGGACGAGGTATATGATAATTTGTCTATAAGGGAAACCATCCAACATTCCTTCATCGATTTAAAAATAAATATATCACTGTATTATAATTATATATATATATAAAACTATGTATAAAAACATCAACTGGTAATATTGGTTATTCATTAAAAATATTGTAATGTTTATTTTTTGCTTTTTATACATTATTAATTTGTGTTGAAAAAAGAACAGACAATCACCTACAAAGGTCATTTAGAATTGTCATTAATCTTCCATTTTTTTAAAATAAAGTCTTCATTATTTCAGATCTAAAAAATAAACATAACATTATATTTGAATGGCTGAGAGCTTACAAAATTGTGTCATTTTCCAAAAATAATACCTACCAATTATGTTATTTCACTTCGGGCAACACTAATCATAAGCCACGCCTTAATTTTCGTTCTTTTTGACAGTTAAATTCAAAATTCTCATCAATCATTGCCACAATGTCGTAAGTCGTATAAATTCTGTATACGAATGAAGGCTTTACAAATTAATGATGACAGTGTTTAAAAAATAAATAATTGAATAAAGTTGTACGTTTTTACAACGTTTTATGTTACAGCATAAAGTAATTTCGTTATTACCTAGCTACGTCCGAAGTTTTTCCCAATGTTACAAGCGAAAAAAAAATCTCCATGGACTTTTCCCTGTTTTACGTGAAATGTTTCGCAGATGTCGTTCCGAGGTTAATGAACTTTACAAAAGAAAAGTAAATACATACAGCCCCATATAAAACATATAAATACACTCCAACACGTATATTTTTACAGCTTTTTATATAGTAAATATAATGATGGAATAATTTAAAACGTTCCATCGCATTTAACGGGAATACTCCGGCTTAATTTTTGTTGTTGGGGCATTTCTTTCGTTTATATAAAATATTATTTCTACGGTTGGTATGTATTTGTTAATCCTCTTTTCTGTAAAAGCTTTAGACAACTTCAGGCGATATCATACTTAGTCTGAACAGCTGCGGCAGTCGCGATGAAAATTACATGTTTTGAAACCGTTAATGTCAAAATTAACCGATAAATCCTCTGCTTGATGAAGACTCTGTTTTAGTAACATTTTTTCAAATTTTAATTTTTTCAAATCTCCTAACCATTGTATCAGAATTGCGAAAACAACACATTTTACGCTTTTACGTGTATCTTTAAAAAAATACATTTGCATGTAAAAAAAGTCAAAATGAAATTTTCTTAGCTTTTATTCATCATTTTCATATCCGCTCCCGTAATTTGTGTATTTGGTCGTTAAAAAATGCTGTGATAGTCCTTGCCTCATTCAATGTCAGCTCTGCCTCTCGGAGCTATTCCGAGTACATTCTATGTATAATTTCCGGTGGACTTCCAAAAGGTCTCGATCCCGTGGACTTGAACATAAAGCTGCTGTAGTTTATGCTCTCCTGCGGCATTTGAAGTACATACAGTATGGAAGGCTGCATTGTCCGATACTTCGATTGTCTTATCTAATAAATTCAAATACATGTACCATTAATATTCTATGTAAGCATCTATTTTCAAAACTCAATATACGGCTGCATTGGCCTCTAATGAGATGCCATGATTCGCATCTGTAAAGTATAACGAGGACGACGTAGGTGCTTTATAATCGAAGCTTTCATTCAGCAGTGGATAAATAATTGTAAATAATAATATAAACGTAAAAAACACCATAGTTTGATTTAACTGAATACTTTTTACAAAATATTAAAAATAACCTATAATGATACTCGAGATATCTTACAAATTAAAGCATATTACTTGTATGTTTCATTATACTTAATATTATTTTCAGTGGATAAATAACTGGTTATATAATAATAATTTAAAACGAAGCATTAAAACATACCAATTTGAAATTTTGCACTAAAGAACTCTTATTAAATTAGTAAAAAATGAGTGACATGTACGCGTCACATATACGTTTATAACCTATGAAGATAATAATGTTTATCATATCAAAAAATACATTTTTTCGCTTGATTTTTCATTTATTTTATTGTCGGTTTCAGTAAGTATATCCTGAAATAAATTGTAGTGTTCTAACACAGTGTTCCGTCTGTATAAACGTATAAAGCCTCAGTACGATTCCTCCCTGGAAGGTCGTTAAAGTCGTCGAACGTGTCCGAAGATAGCATCGATTCGATCGATCCGAAGTTGGCTGTAAGGCGTGCCGGCCATCTTGCAATATATACCAACCTTCAAGGAGCAAAGTATACTTCAACCACTATAGGTTTTAACACCCATGGGTATGTTTAGATAACCCATTGTACTCACGACTGGTTTCGCTATGTGTCTGAGTATCTGCCTCCCACACATTAACTAAAAATAACAAAAAGAAACGAATAAATACTTACAATTTCAAATATAAATAAAATGTATGAAAACTTTTTAATGGATGAAAAATATATTTTATTTATGTTCGTAGTATTGTAGTGGACAGATTTTGAAACCTGATATGAATTGTTTATTTGGGAAAAGCTTCGTAGAGTAGATTTTTTTGCGTAAAAATATAAAGATATCAATTTCACGTGAAAATTAACGAAAATAGAGACGAAAATAAAGAGATACATTGTCTATGAGTCATATCACAAATAATTGAAATAATATTTCAAGTAAAAAGTGATGTTTTTGTAACATACACTCTGAAAAAGATTTCTTTTTTACATATATACATTAAAAAGATCATATTTTTTTTATCTTGTTTTAATATGGATCACGTTGAGTAACTGCCGTCTTTAGAAATGATTGCCGTGATTTCGTGCACTCTGTTTACTTGGTCATTTATTTGTAAATGATAACTGTAATTGCTTACTAGTGAAATGTGATTCAAATTAAAACAAAGTACAATTAAATCGATCGATTTAACCTTTAAACGCCCAGTGGTTTCCCATACAGGAAGTGCTTTTGGACAATATCACAAACGGATTACATTATTTTGTAATAATAGTATTAAAGCAAGTTCATGGAAGAATCTATTGTGCGACGAAACATTACAAACATTGGCCTGCTAGGGCATTGAACGACGCAAATTTGCGGTCCCGTATGGGACCACTAGGCGTTTAAAGGTTAATAAATGTCATGTAACTGAAGATGCCTTATATGTTTGATATTGTTGCTGAATCCTTTTCACGTTCTTTTCGTTTAAGGTTACGAGATTGTTTATGAAAGCATTATCTCAGAAAATGAGCTGTCTTTTGAATTAGCTGCATTACATACATTTTTGACGGTTCTGCCGCATTTCTTTCCCAGAAATTCGTTCAACGACTCGTTGGTAACGCCGTGAGACGCACTGGACTTCTGGTGTACGGGACATTTGGTGCACTGGATGTAACCTAACCTAAGTTATTTACATTTTAACGAGACCTATGGATCTCTCGACTTTACGATCACTGAACAAATCCTTAGGTTAGGTTAGCGAGACATCCAGTGTATCAGTTGTCTCGAGCACCTAATCTAGTCCAGTGCGCCACACGTCGTTACCGTTGAGTCTTTGAACGAATTGTCTGTGAACATTAGGTAGTGACATTTTTGACCACATAATTGTTTTTTTCTCGTTTTTGTTTAAAGATTAACATTTCAATTTTATCCTCATGTCGTTATATATATGTCGTCACCATTTACAAATCAAATATGCGACGACTATCAGTAATGCGAGTAATGGATTATACCCTCATCGGAAGTTAGGAGTAAATAGATCTTTAAAAAATCACAAAAAAACGAGAGACTGGCTGTAGAAATGAGACGTCGAATATTGTAAAATTGAAAGAAGAGGTTGAAATGAGCAATACGAACTCCTGTGTTCCTTTTTTGGTAAATCCTTATGAATAAGAAGAAAAAAAAAGGTTTTTCGGATAAATTCAGTGTCAGTAGAATATTTATTATTAAACGAGACTAACTGCATTCAGTATAATGTAAAATTTACTATAAAAAATAGTTTTTTATTGTGGATCATAAAAATAGTATTAATTCACTTATTCTATTATATTTGAATTATTCTGTATTGTCGATGAAAAGCAACGCCGCAATATTCAATTATAATACGTTATCATTTGTTTATTTTATTATAAATATATATATGACTGGATAATAGTATATTTGAATGCCGCAAAATAAAGAATAAATGCCAAAAATGGATTTATATAGTTTTTTTTTATTCTAAGCGAATTAGTGAAGTTAAATCCATAAAAATGCACGCTTCTTTATTTTCGGTAGGTATTTAATTTTATGATAAAATTGTATTTGTTCGATTTTTGTTTTTGTACATTGTTATTATTGTATTGTTTAAATTTAAAATGTAATTTATTTTATTGCTAACGGTTTCGCAATCGGTAATCCCACACATTTATGTATAATGCCCCCTTCTTTTTATGATAATTTCTAGTTTTATATAAATTTTGTTGCGTTCGTCGTGAATGGATCATAAAAATATATTGAATGATAATTCACGTTGAAGAATATCCATCTTTGTTGTACACAAATGCGTTGACATAAATCTCAACTAATGACTCTCAAGTCTCAAGTCTTAAAAGTCATGAATAACGGCATGGCGATCATTTGAATTTGTTTCAGAACAATTCTTGTATTGTCACCAGAATAATGACAATAAAACTTATAATTTCTAACTAATTCCAACACGAGAATAACGTTGTTAAAAGTTTATTTCTTAAAATTAAATAGTTCAAGGTAAACTCAGCCATATGAGAGTCATAACAATAATTAGTATGTGTTAACTTATAAAAAGTTCGATGACCTATACCATGTTGTTGTCTCCAAAGTGAAGCACTTCCAAGCTAAGCTTTCAGAGTATTGATAGTTTTTTAAATCATAAAAAAATATTATTGAAAAATCACAGCGTTGTAATCACAACGCTCAAATTTGACGTGTTCTAATTATTTGAATAAAGAACAATATTCGCGCGTAAATGTTTATGGCTAGCGCGTGAATGCGCTCGAAGACCACCAGAGTGCGCCGTCCAGACTTTTGTACCTACCTAGAGAGTTGCGTAGGTTGCGAGTAGGCAGACATTTCAGATTATTCGGAATGAATTACGCTGGGGACTGCATGTTAACGCATTTGTTTAAAAATGATAGTATTAACAATGTTCCTTGCGCTGTGTTGCCATGCGTTCCGGCGAGAGTTCAGGGACTTGCAGGGAACCACGCCCCTTCCTGTCCAAAGGGACTCTCGATGGCCGCTCTCTCTCTCTCTTTGTTTGTGCGGTCGTTACACGAAAGATGTAACTAGATTGTTTATTTTTTTACTTGTTTAGCTGGGCACTCGCGATACGATTGTTTTGCCATTTTTTTCTGTATTCGATTATTATATGTTGACAATCCTGAGCAGGACATAATGTTTGTAGGACTCGAAAAGCTTCCAGATGTCGTTAAAATTACGAAGCGAATTCCAAATTAAAGCGCGAAAAATAAGTCATGTATTACAGAAACTGTTCTTTAATACATATTTGAAAAAAGTAATAAATGGCTGTAAAAATAATATAACTGAATATTTTTTTTTATAATAAATAAAATACCTTTGTGCCAAATTAGATGTTCAATCAGATCAATATCTTTAAACCTGCCATCATATTTGAAAAAAATAAAACTGATTTATGATTAGTTTGCTTAAATGGTCGGTAGAGTTATTTTCGATTCATCACATTCGCTTCAACCAAAAAGATACCTACAAATGCAAACTTAAAAAACATGTAACAAATAATTAATGAGCTGCCATTCCAAATGCGCTTTTTCAAAAGTGCTTGATCATCTGACAGATTGAATCGGCAGACATATCGCATCGAATGCATCCAGCTTTTATTTTGTTGCACTTGTAATAATATTAGTTTATAGCGGTGTTGTCGGCTCCGGCGCAGCTCTTGTGCGCAGCCGGCCATGGGACCCAAGACTTTATCTCTAAAATATAAATCTGAACTCAAAAATAAAATATTAACTATTATACGAGTATACAAATACAATTTTACGTACCTAACGGTAACTTTAGGAAAAAAAAAATTTAGTAGTTGCAATACTAAAAAATGTATCACAAAATGGCCGATGCATTTTCCCTCCATTTTGATTGCAAATGTCACTTTTTAACGAATTTTGTATCTCGTTTTTTACATGCTTTCTTCGAGAATGCTATTATTTTATGAGTAAATATAATAAATACATCATTTTTTAATTCATATAAGTCTCCAAATTGCCACATAGTTAGATTATTTTAATTTTTCACCGATTTTAATGCAGTCTTCAGTCTCATGGCGGGAGTTCTTCTTCGGGCTTCTCGGCAGCCATTGGCCATCGTATATTTGTTAAAACCACTAGTCTTTGTATATAAATTAGATACACTTGCATATATTTGTAATTATAGATATAGTATACCTAAGGACGGAGTTACACAACGGCAACAGGGAACGGTTCCGACTTCAGTCGGCCCTACAAATATATGTTAATTTACTATGCAAATTGATGTCATTTCGTCCTCGAATCGTTCCCGTTGTATCGTTGGTAAATTTATCCTTTACTGTGACTCGATGGGTGATGCCAATATAACTGTCACCTGAGAAGAATTTATTAATTTAAAAAATGCTTTCATAATAATAATTATCATTGTATTCCAACATATCGATCTGTATTTGTGTTTATTCATTGAATTGTTTTATTAGAAAAAGAACACTGATTTTCAAATGTTCTTTTATTTGAAATTAAAAATGAATCTAAATAATACATCCTTGTTTTTACGTAAGTGAAAGATGTTATTTTAATTTTTTTAAAAACTATTATTTTAATATCACCTTTTTTTTATAAATATTCCACAATTATTTAAGCAAAATGATATAAAAGTGCATTATTCATTAACTTATCAAAGTAAATTGCCTTTTTATTTTTAATTCATTCATTTTGAAAAAGTATTTCCAAATGTCTTACCAACATCACGAAAACAATAGATACCTAAATTTTTGGTTGGTATTGTTTTTCATCGTTATGGTATGGAAATGACACATTAGTAGGTATTGTTTTTTTTTATTAATATTTGTATTTTTTAAATACAATTATTAAGCGTTAATTAAAATATTATTGTTTGCACTTATCATTTTTTTTAACAAGTTGTTTTTTTTTACATCTTTCCTGTAAAACCAAGTATCAAAATATAGCGTTCATCTCAAAATGGTGTATGGAAATTATGAATATGTTGTCAACCATCACTTCGTAAAATTTTATGTTATCAATATATTGACTTGTTTATAAAATTTAAAGTTATGTTTCTATTGTATGCTAATTGGTTCAATGGTAAAAATATTCAGAGAATCAAAAATATTTCATTTTTCGATGTTAACGTTTAACTGTGAATAATTTGTTGAAAATTAAAATATTGTTTGCGTTTTTAAGTACATAACAATGTTGTTATAAACATAGTGAGTGTAAGCAAAAAAACACATCCATAGTTACAACAAGCCAAAACCTTTACAAAAATAAAAAAAAACATAATTTTGCAACTTCCGATAAAAAATTGAGTTTGAAATACATATTTATGTGACAAAATGTGTATTTACTACAGTAGCTGACATTCGATCAATCGGAATATTCTTTAATTTGAATTTTTAAATTCAAATCCTTTTAAGTATCAATATTTTTGTTTTTGAATTTAGAATTCGAATTGAAAAACGGAATGTTGGTTCTTTTGTTTGTTTTAAACTATGAAGTGTTTTTTTTGTGTCGTTCTGTTTGTGTATATTCCTCTCGAGTTCCTCAGAAGCCAGTGACGATGACGATCATGACGATGATGTCCTGGCTGATGGCGGACGACGAGGCATCCTCAACTATTGCGGACCACCGAGTCACACGCGGTGGAGTGGCTCCAATGTGTAACATATATCATAATGTTACTATCTTCAACTATCACCTAGGTTAATATTTAGGCCAAATGTGTACTGAATGTTACAAGTTATCATGAGAGAATCGTCATACAATGCATGCCGTAGGTGCGTACATTCTTTGAAGTAAATAAATATGAATCTTTTAAAATACAAATGCATTTTTAATAAAAAATTTCATTCGCCAGAATTTCGTCCATTTTCCATCCTTCCTAGTACAAAATATAAAATGTCCAGTATTTCGAACGTTTCCATATAAAACATGTAAGTCAGTTAAGATTTTTTATTTTGTCTAATCAAGGTTTATCAGCTACTTTGTGTAAGTAAACGTTAACTTCGGTTCCGCCGCATTTCGTTCCCAGACAATTCGTTCAACGAGTTATCGGTAACAACGTGGAGCGCACTAGACGTTGGATCTCGGGATATTTATTATAGTTATTTCGTTAACGAGACCAATGGATCTTTGGAATCTATAATCACTGGACAAATCCTTAGGTTAGGTTAGCTTAGCGAGACATCCAGTACACTAGTTGTTCTGTGCACCAGACGTCCAGTGCGCCCCACGTCGTTACCGATAAGCCGTTGAACGAATTGTTTGGGAACGATAGGTCGTGACATCGCTAACTTCTATCAAGGTATTACATTTCCCATATCCATTCCATATCACTACAAATCGCCGACACTTAATTCTGTCAGTTGCCACTGTCCATTCCTCGTTTTTGGACATACAGGTATCTGCACCTGAAGGTCAGCTTAGGAACACATATGGTTCCCGAAAATCACCAAAGTACTTGAAGAAAAGGTAATTATAGTATCCGAGGAATATTTTTGGGTGATTTTTTAACCCTTTCGCATCGGATGGCGGCATGTGCCGTCATAAGATTCCCCGACCATTGACATCGTTTGACGTGGTATATCGTATTGCTACTTTCTTAAAATAGTTTTTTATGCATCATCTGATAGCTAAAAGATACAAGAACCAATGTGATATATGAAAATAGACCAGATAAGTACATTAATGCTTCAAATACTAGTTTTATAATTGGCAGTATAATTTGTATGCAAACCGAGCCGTAATGAAAGGGTTAAGGAAATTGGATGACTCTCCTGAGACGGGGACAATTTTGTTCTACGGCGGCTGAACGCGAATATTTATTTTTCTTATCGAGCCTAAAAATATATTATTAATGTTAATAATGATGTTTAATTAATAATAAAAAAAACCCTACTAATTTTGTGGAAAATTCCATTTAAAAAGTATAGGAATAGGTACATCAGATATAGTTACTAAAAACATATACATTACATTTATACATTTGTCTAGAAAGCATTTCAGAAAACATTTACACACTGACTTGGTACATCTAGAATGAAACACAAATAGGGCATAAAATGTTTCTATCAACAACAAAAAACATTAAGAATCCAAGAAGAGCCATTATTTCTCTGCAATATTTGCTATTGCCTATTTGTCCCAAATAAAACCAAACCCCACTTAACTTGTCATCTATCGATTATGTAGATTTCGAATAGTATATATACTATTCGAAATGTTGCACTCAGTTAAGCTTGATCGGGACTCGAATCTTTGACCGCTCGCAAGACAATCAAATACATAGCGCGTTAAACTCTCAGTCATACTCTTCAGTAAAATGTTTTTGCAGGAACCAATATGAAAAAACTCGGTAAATTGAACTATCCAATAAGAAGCCGGAAGCCGTTTTTGTTACACCTCTGTTCTTAGACAATCATAAGTAATAATATCTAAGTACAATTGGTTTTACAGAAGTTTTAATTGGTTCGACCGTGCTAAGCCGGAAATGAATCGCAAATCTGCTCTTATTTATGTAACATTACGCTTCTGCTATAATCTACAGTTAGGTTCATTGTCTATACCTCACCAGAGACAAGAGTTTTTGCATTCCGTCAAAAGCGGTGAATTTTTGTAGCCACAACTTTGAGGTTATATTTTATTCCTTATCATTACGTGTCAATCGATTTCCACTGTAATACAAGATTGTTAAATACAGCGCAGATATTTTTGCTACAAGTTTTATATCTGAATTACTATATTATTCTTCCCATATCCGTTATATATCTGTTATCATATGATCATAACAAATCGTCACTACACGTTTCTCTCATTTGACATTTTCCATGTGTTCAAAACGTTATTTTGAACATAACTTTTTGTATTAAACCAAAGTAATTGTTATAATCAACTCTCTATCTTAGATGGAATCTGTCAATTCATACAGTCAGATACGATCAAGGTCCAAAACAACAAGTATCGAGGAATTTGCGGTGTACGAAATTATATATATATATATTTTTTTATTTAATCAAATATAATAGGATACATTTAAGATTTTATTGACAGTATTACATTATTTTTTTTTTTTTTTTGGAAATTCTAATATATATGTATTAGTAATATTAATAAGGAATGCTTGCGCATCGATACGGAGCATGGACCATCTCAATAATCTGCCACTCTATATGGATTGAAGAGATCAAGGTCCAAAAACCGTATCAAGGAATGTGCAGTGTATGACATTCAAATGTATTAATTTTTTTATAACTGCTTACTCATGTTGTATATTAGGGTATAAAAAGGGGACTCGTATTAAATAAATTAGTATCAACTCATCTCCGGTCTTTGATCTTATCCTCAGTGCCGGATACTTGGTATTCCGGCATCGCCATATAAGTTGCTGCTGTAATTTCGGAACCGCGACCTCGGTTCCGGAACACCATGTCTTTTCCAAGATATTTGTGCATCTGGAGGTCCACTTGGGAACACATATTTTCCAAAGAACTCATACGCAACAGCGATTTGCAAATACGGTAAGTGTAGTTAGTATCTAAGACATATTTTTGGTGATTTGCAAATTAAAATTGAAGAAAATCAGAGATTATTATGCGTGTTGTAAACATGTAGTAGAACACAAAATATTTACGGGATATCAAGGATTTTGTTATGCTTATCTGGAACTCTATGAATGCCCTATTCTATTGAACTAATCGTCTATGGATGAGATGTAACGTCGAGATTCATCAGCGGTTTTGAGGTAGCGCGTCCTGAAAACGAATTTTGGAGACTGACTATTGGCAGCTTGTGTTGGTCCTCGTGTTTGGTCGCATGTCCTTATGGTGATGTTGCCACACCCTTCTACTTCTTCTTTTTTTGCTTATTCAAATAAATAACATTATAGAAAATAAATCTAAGCTGTATAATAATTGTCTTTTTTTCACATCCGATCAAATGACCATAAACTTATTGTTTTTTTTATGTAATCGCATGAAAGAGAGCACAGCCAGGGAGGCTGGACGCTGCATGCGGGAAACGTTTGTTGTGTTAGTGTTTGTGTGTGGGCTGGGTAAATTGCAAATGTATATTTATTATCTGTTTCTTGAAGAGATCCAGATTGTAGGAGAGAGGAAACACAGACGCTGGAAGAGCATTCGAAAGCTTACCGTTGGCACTGAGGAAGGAACTTTGGAAACTGCCAGTTCTTGATCGACACACATTAACCGTGTATGGATGTTCGGCAAGTGTAAGACGAGTTTGTCGGTTGTGGTGGGTGCAGGAGGAATTAGTTCATTAAGTTCCGAAGAGCAGCGACCGTGGTAATAACGGCAGAAAAGACTAAGTGAACGAATCTTACGCCTGTGTTCCATTGATTGCAGGTTAGACGTAAGAGTGTCATTGTTTATCAAACGGAAGACGAACAAATAGATGAATAAGTTGTTTATCGTTGAAATACCTCAGTGATTTATAATACACCTAGTTTTTTGGAAGCGAGTCCGGCTTTATAATTTGTTGTATAAATTGATTAAAGCTTTCTATATGAGTTTTTACTCCTCTCGCACCTTCCTATCAGAATTTCTTTCTACGACAGATAATAGATAGTAGAATATTAGATGCTTGCGGTTTTACTCAGCTTAAAAGAAGGAATCCGAGAAACTGTCGATGTGTAAAGCAAACACTGCTAATCAAGCATATTTCATGTTACTGGTCTCATTACCGGTGTTATTTTTTGTAATCGTCTCCAATCATGTGGCCTCAACGAGTCCGCTAGTCGACTGTTGTCATTCCAGTCCAGATCGGCCGCAACTCGCGCTCCAGAATCTTAATTATTTGTAGCGGCAACATTCCTCGCGGATTATAAGCGACACGCGAAATGGCGGTCGTTGCACGCATTCAAAATGGCGAACGTGTCATTTTTCCCGCTCAACCCTTTCCTTACTGGACTTGTCCAAAATGACGATATGGCGACACATAAATATATGACAAGCGAACAGAAAAAAATATATATCGAGGTTTTCCGTACCAGTCGGCAATTGCTACATAATGCTGATGTCAAAAGATATATTCGTAGATATCATATTACCTTAATATGATAATGTAATTTTTGGTTCACGTCCAATGTTGCTTAACTTCAATGATCTAAATTGTGCTTACAATGCACTTAGTCTTTGGTTAAGCCAGTTATCATTAACCCTTTCGTTACGGCTCGGTGGAATACAAATTATACTGTCAATACGGCGTGAATTTTTCAAACCATTTTTTTTGCATAAAACTAGTATTTGAAGCATAAATGTACTTATCTGACCTATTTTCATAGATCACATTGATTCTTCTATCCTTTAGCTATCAGATGATGCACAAAAAAATATTATATTTTACAAACGTTTATTATTTAACTCTATACATGTGGTGGCATTGACACATGTGGCTTACAGAAAATTCGCTCCTGTGACGAAACCTAAGGATATTCATTTACATGCTTTACAGATTCCTGTAAATAATACATGTAGGTTGATAAAGGGAACGACTGCACTTCACATGTCACAATGAGTACTGAAAGTAGCAAAACGATATATCACGTCAACCGATGTCAACTGTCTGGAAATCTTTGATGGCATATGCCGACAACCGATGAGAAAGGGTTAATAAAAAAGTGCGCAAAGAAAAAAAGTGCGCATAATGTTATAGCGTATAAGCTATACTGGAATCAGCTTAAATTCAAATGGTCTTTCCATACAAAATGTATGAAGGTGAATTTCGGTAAATTCACGCAAGAACAAGGTAAATAAATAAATATCTATTATTCATAATGGATCTCAAAGTGAATGCTGAAAAAATTGAAAATAAATGTACGTAAGTTTTCCAAATGTTGGATGGCAAGTGCATATTATTACTGATTTTAGAGAAGTTCCGGTACACGTCGCTGATATTATGTTATTGATTCGGTGACATTTACGTGACGAGTGTCTTTGCATTGATACGTAGACGTAGGTCCGCGTCACGTGGTCAGATAGCCAAGATATCGATCGCCAAGAAAACTAATTATTTTTTCACGGCGACATTTACAGATGCTAGAAAATGGCAGGGCCACGGCTTTCGCCAAATCTAAAAATGCTAACAAGCATGAATAATGTATCAGATATAATATATCTAATTAAAATTGAAACCTAGCTGAAAATCGAATTACGAAATAACAACTAAACCGACATAATAAGAAGATGTAATACTGAAATCAGCTTGATATAGCTCTTTTAGGCTGATGCCGTAAAGCCTCGAAAAACTATATTTTGTCTCTTATTTTTGTTCGCTCGCCTGACATGCACATCTAATGTTACTTTTAATTATAGAATATTACGCAGACGTTTGTATACGCCATTTTATTTGCAATGACAGTTGCTTCATTTCATGTTGGTGCAACTGTCATCTTTAATTTGATTTTTTGCCGCGATCATTGGTGGCGCGGCAGGTCACAGTGTCCCGCAGTTGTCAATCAACTGGCGCCCGGCCATAACGGCCGGGCGTAGAAATCAAGTTTTTATTTAAAATATACGCTAATTGTGCTTCGTAAACAAATTATTTGTGTTATTATCCTGCTCCTGCATCCTGTCACCGAGTAATTCAATACCTAACTAAGAGAGGAGGATACACATGCTATCTTATTTATTTATTTACGCATCGGCATGTAAATAGAATAAGAAAAAGAGCATTCATCAGATTCAGATAAGCACCATAGAATCCATTCTAATGGTCATATTTTCTCTTTGTGTTGTTATGAGTGTTGACAAAACGCGTAAAATTTCCGGTAAATTTGTTTCCCTGTTAAAAGGGTCTCAGATTTTCATAGTTGAATCACGAAGTAGCGGAAATTAATTTAAATTTGTAAAGTTTCCTTAACATCCATAAAACTTCCCCCCATAATTTCTTCAGATCTCGTTTACTTGCTCATTGTAGTTGTACCTTTGTTTACCTCTAAAGTAAAAACACCCCTTGAATACTAATCTCATACAAAAAGAAGCGTAAATTGTAAACTTTATTATTTTAATGAAAAAAAATATGTAATTACACACACGTATAGTGTACACCTTGTCTCACGTACATTTTTTCGTAGAAAAGTCAAGTAATATTTAGTGTCACCTGTCTAGCGCAGTTGGTAACACTGAGTACTAAGTCTAAACTCACTTTTAAAGGTGTTGCTAGAAATACATTTTCTCCGAAGAGCAATGCCTTGGGATCAACTGTTAGGGAAAAAGATTTTCCGGGAAAACTATTATTATTATTATTATATTAGTATTTGTATAGCGAGCGCTCTTTTATGACCGAATGATCATTCCAAAAGCGCTTCTTTGCCTCTCTGAGTAAAAAGGTGGGTCTTGAGTCTGCTTCTGAAGGATGCCTCTGCTTTAAGCTCTCTTATGCTTTCCGGTAGTGAGTTCCAGCCCATTGGCGCAGCGTAGCTGAAAGCCCGATTGCCAAAGACCGTGCTAGGACTACCTCCCGTCAGCTGCAGGGTGCTTCTGTCTGAAAACTGTCATACATGTAATTCCAGTTTTTTAAGCTTTCCTGGTTCGGTACATTTAGGGTGCATTTCGTTTAAATTACAGTTTTTCTCGATTAATTAAATCTATGATACAAGTTAACATCCTCCTCTCTCTCAAAAAGGTGGTGTTAATCTGTCGCGTGAGAACATGATGAGGAGCAGGTCAGCAAAACAAAGACTTTTTCAGAAGCATATTGACATATATCTATGATAAACTTTACAAGCTTGTGGCCCGGACCTAGTCACAGCAGTAGGCCAAGCCACAATACAATATGCTCTCGCCAAAGAGCGGGACACAACTGCGCTCGGGATGGGCTCTGACCCGCGCCATGAGCGGCGGTGTATATAACTAACACTTGTCCAAATCACAATATGACGACACATAAATGTATGACAGGCGAACAAAAATAAGAGACGAAAGATTGTATATCAAGGTTTTTGGTACCAGTCAGCAAGGGCTACATCATGCTGATGTCAAAGTATATGATTTAAGATTAGGACAAACTTAAATGTGTGTATCACATACTCGTACGTGCGATTTGTTGCAACTAATCGCATCAGATAATTTCACTACCTTAAAAGAAAGCCTCCCAACTGGCAAGAACTTTGACTGGCGAACCTGGAAATCCCTGAACAGATTAAGAACTGAAGTTGGAAAAACAAAGGACAACCTCGAGCGGTGGGGAATGCTTCGGCAGGGAGAGTCACTGTTGTGCGACTGTGGAGACATGCAGACCGCCTCACACCTAAGATCCTGCCCCATGTGCCCCACTAGGTGCAAATCCCAGTACCTAATGCTAGATAACACACGGGCCATCAATGTTGCCAGATATTGGGCGGAAACAATTTGACGTCGCTGACACGAAGAAGAAGAAGACCTACATGTGTTTTTTTATTCAAATATCGTCAAAATATTGTATAAATATTTAATCTGTAAAATGTATGGAATTTGCCAACCATAGAAATACAAAGCTAGATTCGGATTTAATTAAGAATTTACACTTAGATGCTAAGTAATAAATAACATATAATAAATAAACAAATATTTCAACATTCTAAGCAATTAAGCATAATTAATCGCGTTTTTTTTTGTTACCTACCAATTTGACAATATTTCGAATAATCAAAGACGATGGAATTATTTGAATTTTTCTGTAGTTCTATTGTTTTTAACAGACTTTGTTCGGGCAATAAACAGTAAAGCAACTACAAATAGAGTTGTTTTTAAACTACACAGCATTGCTCAATTCTAACATTATAGGAACTGTTTAAACGTTTAAAATTGACTGTTGACCATAGCACAGCTGAGCTAGAAATGATGGCCAGAAATAATCATCGTAATACGTCAAGCTTACTATAAGCCTATAGTGGTGTGTTTTCTTCAGTGCTAGCCCCTATAAATGAAACATCGTTGTATTAGTAATTTATTAATATAATTAATCTGTTCCGTTTTTATTTATATACATAGTAACATTGTGCTGTGAGTAGGTTATTTAAAAGTATCACTCCGTTTACCTTCAGCCGAGGAGCGTGGAATCTAACCTCCAAATTTTGCCCAATGACATGTCATATCAGTTGTCTTTCAACATCCAAATGTAAATGTGCTGCTGTGGTGTGTTCGTTGAAACTTAAGAATGCTAAGAGGCTATGGTGTTTCTACGTCGAAGGTATCGCAATTGACTTGAAAAAATGCGAATTTCATAGCGTAGCCTGACATTCTTAGAAAACTCAAGATCATATCAGGTATGTTTTCTATGTTCTACCTTTATTTAAAAAAAACATTTGTATCCAGGAATATAATTTTGTTAATATGCGTCTTGAGACATGTCATCATCAGCCTGTATCCGTCCACTGTTGACCGTAAGCCTCCCGCATGAGTCTCCATCCTCTTCGATCCTCCACCTTCCGCATCCAGGTCAATCCTGCTATTCTTCTTATGTCGTCAGCCCATCTTGCGCAGGGGGTCGGCCAATGCTTCGTTTGCCAGTTCTTAGGCGCCATTCCAATATTTTTCTTCCCCATCGACCGTCGTCTCTTCGACAGATATGTCCTGCCCATTATCACTTGAGTATGCCCATTCATTGAGAGCATGTCTTGAGCTTGTCAGGTGATATGGCTATTAGCACTACGTCATTTACAAATCGGAGGTGAGAAATGTACTCTCCGTTTATATTTATTCCACATTTTGTCTAGAATAGCAGCTTAAATATATCTTCTAGGGCGTTTGGGAGATATAACATCTCCTTGTCTAACACATTTGTTTATAGTTATATTGTTAGTTCTATCATGAAGCTGGACCATCATTGTTTTTTTTTGACAATTAGACAATTATTTATTTATTTCCTTCAATAACATTACAAAATATTTTTACATCTTAATTCATTATTGAAGTATTTACATAAAAGTGTGGCCCTGTAAATTTATTGACACATTTAGTGTCAATGACCTCACACCCAGAACAAGCGTTAGGAGACTCAATGCAAATAGTTGACTTGTAACAACAAAAACCCCTCTATCAGTAAATCATGGATGACCCACAAATAACATGGCATTATTGTCACAACATCAAACTTCCAAAATTTCGTCTTCGTCAACACTAGCACTGAATCTGAAGCAATATAACATTAAATATGTCAATATCTTCACTCAAGTTGGTTTCAACCACTGTTCATTGCGATTCTTTCATCTTACACGTATCCAGGGTTGAATGATGGTCTTTTCAGGCCACACTTCAGGCAATTATTGCAGATTTGTATAGAGATTTAATTATCTCTATATACCGATAGTCTATTTTGCAGCGTTGTAGTGAATCTAGCACTGCCCATGTCTCGATTGAGTCAAATGCCTTTTCGTAGTCTACAAAGGCGAGGCAGAGTAGTTGATGATAAGCATATATAATATCATAAGTATTACCTGTAATTGTTATGACAAGTGAAAAATACCTATACATATTTACTATTGAGTAGTTTACTTATATTTTTCGCTTGTCATCTATTGATATAAAAGTACTCGTACTACTTAAAAAAAATTAATCTCGCTTCGTAGCAAGCATCGCTTCATCTCTCTATTATGACAGCAACACCGCATCACACTCTTCCACATGTTATGCAAAAAAAAATCAATTCATCACTGTCGCACTGTCATAACTCTGAGCAAGAAAATGTCGCCCTGCTCGCTGGCAGTTGAGCGATTCTCCGCGAACGCATCCGTTTTCCAATCGAATGAAATTGGGTCGACCACGGTTGTACCTATTAATAATGTAGGTACTTGCACTCGTACATACCAACTGCTAGTGCAGTGCTGGTGCATACTTCTACTGATGGATAAGCTGGCATTCGACAGTCACGAGCAACTAGCTCACACATCATATTATCTTTGTTAATATATACAAGTATATAACGTGAATAATGCAACACATTTCAAATGCTTTTTGGGCATTGAATTAGTGCACTTTTAGACTGTAAACAATCACCGTAAATGTAAAATTAAGGAACTAAGAAACCAAAGTACTGACATCAACATGATCCATGGCACGTTAAATGACTTTCATTTTACGTGTAAGACTTGCTGTTAGACTCCACGTCTCTGCGCTATAAGTTAATACAGGGAAGGTGAATTGGTTAAGCGTCTTAGTTTTAGGACATCGCGGAATTTTCGCTTAAAATATGTACTGACATCAGCATGATGTAGCCCTTGCTGACTGGTACCGGAAACCTCGATATCCAATATTTCGTCTCTTATTTCTGTTCGCTTGTCGACATGCGTGTATCGCCATATTGGCATTTTGGACTAGTCATTATAGACCGCCGTTTGTGGCGCTGGTGCGACAGCCCATCACGGGCACGCTAGTCGGGTGTCGACCGTCGGCGAGAGCGTATTGTGATTAGGTTCGGGCCATACGTTTGTAAGGTTTATCGTAAATATATGTCAATGTGCTTTAGAATAAGTGTGTGTTATTAATCTGCTCCTAATTATGCCCTCACGCGACTGAATAGCAACCTTTTGAAAGAGAGGAGGATGTTAGTACCTAAAAGAAAGACTAGAGAAAAAGTGCAGTTCGTCTTATAAATAATGGCACACTTACGTCTAACCTTTGATGTTTGTAACACAGACATACTTTTGGTTTACTTACACCTTCATGCACATGAAACATTCCTTGGCGTAAGGTAACCAACTGAATACCTGTTTGCAGCGTAGTTTACTAAGATATATGGTGAGTCGAGAGCTGAGGCTTCCTCACTTTAATCATTCTAAATTAATGTAGTTATTACTGAGGGTTACCTTAAGAATTGTCTGCGTTTACGGGTCATAAGTTGGTTACCTGTGCATACGGGTGATAGTATTTTCTACCGTTATTATCACGACGGCTGCTCCTCTGAACTCAAAAAACTTCATTCCTTATGCACCCACCCATAATTGACAGACTCGCAATAACTGAACATCCATACACTGTTAATGCATGTCTAGCAAAAACTGGTAGTTTGTTAAATTCATTCCAAATTACCATCGGAAGCTTCTTCCAGTATCTGTGTTTTTCTTTTTTCATAGAATCTAGATAATTTCAAGAAACATATATTAAATATATATGATCATTAGAAATAAAAAAAGACACTAATAATAATAAGAAAATTCTTAATAATCAATTACTTACAACGCATAGCCCGATACTTGATATGTTTCCAATAAATTCGCTCTATTCAACCGTTCCATCTACAGATGTATCAAACACTTCTCCTCTTCCCTCCACTTCTTTATGTTACCTTAATTAAGTGTTTTATATTTAGTTTTATTTTTAAGTAGCTCCTGATGATGGTGACATGTCACCGCAACCGGAATGATTAATAAATTAAAAGGCGGTGATTTCATACAAAGTTTTACGTATTTTATTCTTAGTAGTGATTTAGTTATAAAGCTCATGCCTCCATTCATTTAATATATTGTATTTAAAAGGATAAATAAAGATGATTTAAAATGTGTACATGAATATGAATATGACATATTTCAAACATCTAGTGTTGCAACTAGTTAGATGTTCGCTAGGGTAACGTGTACTTGGGACAAGTGACATGTTCATACCCACCTTTATATGTAAACACTTACCGTATCTATAGTGACTTGATTCAGTTGGTACCTTTTAATACCTCTTATTGTATTCTACTTCAGGGCTTTGAATCGGATAAAGCCAGAGTTACATTGACAGTTATGGATGATAAATTTACTGAGAATACACCAAAGATATGAAATGAAAACTAAACTCTGTATGTAGAGGTAACAACACCCGTGTGTTTTAAGATATAAAGGAATTTCATACTAGGCTTTTTCATTATTTTATTTAATTTGCTTGTATTCAGTATGAAAGACTTTCATTCAAAAAGTGTAATATCGTCAAATTAATGAAATTATTTTTATTTTCAAACACAAAATCACATTCGAATTAGTCTTTTCGTACTATGTACTCCGGTTTTAGCAAGAATTTTAAACAAAAAATAAAAATTTAAATGATTTTTTTTTAAATACTTATTATTTATTTCTTTCTTTGACAGAGCAGATGTTCCAAAATTACAAAACCATTAAAACTTTATTCATATTTAGAAAAAACATATTAACTATAATTATTAATTGCTCAAATATAACAAAGACTATTTAAAAAAAACTTGTTTTGACATGCCATCGACATTGTTGAGCAACTGTTAATAACATAAATGCCGACAGCGGTTTCGCACTCACCGAAACTTCGTCGTTCCCATATTTGGAAGCAACTTTGTACTGTTATCAGCTTGATATAACCTCTTTAGGCTGATGCCGTAAAGCCTCGAAAAACGATCTTTTGGCTCTTATTTTGTTTGCTCGCCTGACATGCACATCTAATGTTTGTAATTGTAGAATGTTAAACGGTGTTTGCATACGCCAAAATATTTGTTATGACAGTGGGCCCATTTCCTGTTGGTATCACTGTCATCTGGAATTCGCTTTTTTCTGCAGCGACAGTTGGCACGGCCGAGATGTCAGAGCGCGCCGTGAGCTGTCAGTTGGACAACGCTTGCGCCCGTTATGGGCACGCCTATATGGCGTGTGCCTATAATGCGAAATGTTTGACAAATAAACGTGTATGGTGAAACAAAAACAAGTTCTTTATATTGTGAACCTGATCCTGCATCCTTCATCAAGTAAATCGATGTCCTAAATAAGAAAGGAGGATATCAGTACCTATTAACATCCTCCTCTCTTTGAAGGTAGTTATTCAGTCGCGTGGTGGCGGGAGAAGCAAATTAACCACACACAGACTTTTTTGGAAGCACATATATATTCACAATAAGCTTTACAAACTTCCGACCCAATCGGAATAACGTCGGGGAGGCCATAATTTGACCTTCTGACGGTCGGCACACAACTAACTGCCGTGCGGCGCCGTGGTCGGTCACATTGCGGCGCCAGTGGCGATTTATGTAACTAGTCCTCCTAAAGACATTACAAAATGACGACACATTCATGTACGACAAGCGAACAGAAATAAGAGACGAAAGATTGTACATCGAGGTTTTCGGTACCAGTCAGCAAGGGCTACATCATGCTGATGTCACTTTATAGAGACTTTGCTATAGTGTCCCAGAATTCTAACAAACTTAAATTTAAATACACCATATCATTCTATGTATTTTTTACATTTCTTTGCTTTATTTTTTGTAAATTCTTTTTTAAAAAGTCTGTAATTTGGAACATCAATCCGTGTCTAAATAAATAAACCAGTACAGGGTCCATAATGATCAATCATCATCTATCCGACAAGAAAAAAGATAAACGTAAACAAATAATTAATCAGATCAATGATTATGTAAGCACAGTCACTCATGAAATGTATGAAATAAATTCAAATCTTTGCCAAATTCTAATGGAACAGTATTTCGATTCTGATTATAATAAAGAATACACATTCAAATAACATTACTAGTATTTACGAGTTATTTTATTTTAGTACATTTTACTCATTTTTTTATATTTTTTCATAATTATTTGATATCAGTGTACGGAGATGAATCCGTACTCCAAGAAAATTTTAATGTGTAATAATAAACTGGTTTTCAGGTCGGAGCTCTCAATCAGCAAAAAACTCAGCAAAATACACTCCTCGCGAACAGACCTTTGCAAAAAAATTTTGGAATGTAAAAAACGATCCATATATATCTAGCAACATCGATGCCACGTGTGCTGCCAAACATACAATTAAGATCTAGGCTAGTGAGGCAGGAATTTACGTGTGAGGAGGTATGTAGAGCTTCACAGTCACACAAAAGTGAGTCTCTCTGTCGAAGCACTCTCCACCAGATTGTCCTTTGTTCTACCGACTCCAGTTCTTGAATCCATTCAGTGATTTTCAGGTTCACCGGTCAAGATTCTTGCTAGTTGGGAGGCTTTTCTTTGAACTCGTGAAATCTTCCGATACGATTTGCTGCCAGCGCTGGAATCTTTCAGTTTCAGGTATGGAAGTGAAAGATTGTGTCAGTGTGGATCTTAGAAAGTTGTTTCGCGACTTTAATCGAAATTTTAAGTGGAATTTGTAGTTATACATGTAGTGGGACTGTTGATTGACTTACGCATTACTTCTACGCATTTTTTTTTCAAATTTCACCTGCACATATGTCAGTGATCACTGGTGGAAAACACTACCAGTGTAGTGATAGCTGTAGCGTAAGGCAGGGGCATCGTCTGTCGTAAAAATCGTGACTTTTGAAGGCGCTACGACATTATTTCACACGAAATGAGCTCACGTTTATTCACAACAATCTCTTTGGGGAGCGAAACGATACTGAAAACACAAAACAACAATAAAAAGTCCACATCTTTGGACTTAAGTGGGTCTGAAATACGCGTCATCGTACGCGTATTGTTCCTGTATCCAAAAATTACATATTTTTTGCAGTATCGAATTTGTAAGTCCTTAGATTAATTATTTTGATGATTCTGTGAGGAATGATTCATTAAGAAACATTACAAATATACTTAATACGATCCTGAAATAAGATATAATACAAGAGAAAAAAATTAAGTATTTACTATTATTAACAATAATTATTAAAAAGTCCCGATGCACGCTAAACAGAAGACTCCACGAAATTACTTTGATAAAATAATTCGTGGAGCTCATGTCGAAATTAGGATTCTCTCAAATGGAATATATGAATATTCGAAGCGATATGGTTGAACACTCTCTGGCTGAATCACTCTGATCACACTCCCAAGAGGCATGGCTCCCATGATGATGTGACAGAGCGGACAAGGCTGCAGAGCAACGGACGATTGCTTAAAAATACTGTTTTGAAAGAGTTGAAAGTTTGAGGATTATGAGAGTGATGATCTGCAGAAGGAGCTCGGTTCCCGCCTTGGGAAAGCTGGAGCGTTTTTTAATTCTATGCGCAATATATGGGACTAGCAGCTCTATTCGATTAAACTTTTTTTGGCGGCAGCTCATACGGAAAATAATGAAAGGTTACTGGTAGGTAGTTGTGACTTGGTCAGATCGTAGAGCGGCACGTAACACAGTGATTTCTCCAGCGGGCGGCTTGATGATTGATCAAGTTACCGAGGCGTCGAAAGTGAAGAGAGAAGAGATCTTGTCCGTATAGTCGTCTGCTTATATAGAACCAACTCAACTTCCACCTTGATAGGCCACACATATATTAATTACAACAATGTGAACTGAAAAAAAACTAATTTTCATCAATGTCTTGACCACATTCATTTCAATTATGGACACTTCAATTTAGTGCGAGTTTATTATAGACGATTTTCACATAAAAGTGATCGAAATTGAATTTAATATTGACCCAATTAATACAAGACCACTCGTAATAATATTATTCGATTTTACGGTTTGTTGATGCTTAAATTGTTCGGGTTATTAGATCAAGATTTTTTTGCAGTTTCTCGTGAGTTTTAGAATGTTTTAAAAACAATAAATCAACTCATACACGTGCCGTTACTTTTTGAAAAATAAACATTGGAAAAAACCGCCGTCCATCTTGTGTAAGGAAAGAAAATGGCGGGAAAACCAATTTGAAAACATTCTTGGCAGCAAATTGCTTATGTATTTCTGGATGCGATAAATATCATTTATGCTAGCTGCAAATATCATGGATTCGCGATTCGAATTATAAATTACACCTCAAATAAACTCACAAGCAAAACGCAATATTCACAAACAAATATTATAGGCATTTACATATATTTATTCATTAGTATACATTATATAGTCCTTAAGATTAAAATAGCTTACTACATCGGAAACTAAAGTACGACTTTGTGATTATGTAGTTTCATGTTTATTATTTTATGTAAACTGCACTTTTTTATGTAAACACATACAGGAAAACACAGACAAATGGTGATAGATATTGTAAAGTTTCGTTAAGTGTCGGTGAGCGATCAAATTCACATCAACGGGGGGTTATTTTAAGAGCTTAGAAATCGATCAAAAATCTTGTTTTTTTTTTTCTTCTCCGTCGGCGATCGAACTCACGATCTTCGGTTTGACAAGAAAACGCTCTAACCAATAAGCTATGCTCGCCGGCAAATTAATAAATAATATAATTAATAAAAAATATGTATTTGTAAGGAAGATTTTTAATATAGTGTTTGCGTCAATTATTCATATAACTGTGCCTTCTATGTTATTATTTTATGCTGAACCGCCTCTTAGGACTAAATGGTCCAAGCCTCGGGAATGATATTTTACAGTTACTTACAAAAAATGCAGTACTATTGTTAAATTAATGCAATATTTTCTTTCAATTTTGTCTATATTATTCTAGTAGTATATCGTTATTTATTTATTTATATACAGAATCGAAATTCCATTTTTTTTTTACAAATATTAAGAAACATAGAGTATACATAAATATACAATAAATAGAGAAAATAATTAAAAATAAAAATAACACAAAATAATAAGAAGATGACACGTGTCAAAGATCACAGAGATCAAGGAGAACAATACCATCGACAAAAGAGGAAAAGGATGTAGGGTCGGAGGGTAGGTAGGATGGATCGAGGTGTGCTGGTAGGCCATTTAGGAGCGACATTGCCGTTGTACCAAATTGAGTGCTTGAAGCTCCACAAGCATCGACTGCGATCAAAAACAATGTACGGCTACGAGCACGGGTGTACCTATCTGGAACATAGAAGTTAAAACATTCAAGAATCCCAGGGTTGTGAATTGAACCGCGAAGAAGAAGAAATGAATGTTTGAGTGCAGCAATTTTCCTCCGGGACTCTAGCGAATGGAAAGAAAGCATACCTAGAAGAAAAAGAGTTGGGTAATGTTCGGAATTAAATGAATTGAATGGATAGTTACCGTAAATATAAAAATGAAGACGTCGGAGAAATTTTTAACGGTTCTCAATATTATGTAGTTTTTAAGCTTAAATTGATCAAATCGCGTGTTCAAGATAATATGCTCTTAAGTTGCATTTAAACGGGCAGTGTTTTTAGTCAATTAAAAACTGACAACCCGGCTACTTGAAGATATGCCCACTATAGTCTTATTCGTAGTATAAATCCGGAGGATTGGTTTGCAGCAACAAAACCTTTCATCTCGATCTCCACTCTTCTCAATCCTCTGCCATCCTCAAGAGCTTCAACTCATGTCTTCGAACACTTGCTGTAAATACTCCCGTCTAGGTTGCCCTCTATAGTTTCTCCCCTCAACCACGCCTTCCACAATGTCGTGAAGAAGACCATCGTGGCGCATGTTTTGATCGATCCATAGGGCACGCTTCTCTGAGATGATTCGTACTAGGTGCCTTTCTTCCTCAATTATGCTGAGAGCCTCATTGTTCGTGACGTGGTCTCTCCAGGAAATTCCAAAAATTCTTCTGTAATACCACATCTCAAAGGATTCTAGTCTTTTTTTATCACTTTCAGATAAGCACCATGTCTCACAGCCGTACATCAAGATGCTCCATACAAATGTTATCAAAGTACCATTACACTATCCGAGGCATATCTTTAGTGATATAAATCAGATTATTTAAGAAGATTAAATGATTAACCCGACGTTCTCGAGACACTGACCATTTGGTCGTAAGCAGCGGCTCACCACCGACAAACACGGTTAGTAACAGGCGGTGACCCATCCAACGTTGCACAACTTCTGTGATTTAATGAGAGCCGCGTTAACGATGTGCCATTGTCGGAGCATTTGGTAGCTAAGAATCACGCATCATCCTTATTATTTATAGGAATTTACTATGAATGGGTGGTCTTCACGGGACGACTTTCGTCTGCCACCAATTTTAATTAATAGGCTATGACTGACATTTTACGGGTGAGGGATCAAATTTACACCAACCGTGGTACTTTAGAGCTCAGAATTCGATAACAAATATATTTTTTAAATCTCCATCGGGGATCGAACCCACGACCTTTGGATTGTCAAGCAAACGCTTTGACCATTGAGCTATACCTGCCGGCAATGTAACGAGTGAACCATGGATTACAATGAGCATTGTTTTATTTGCCGGAAGACTACAGTTTCGCCATTGCGATCCATGTTAAAACATCAAATATTTATCCCTTTAACCTTTTCATTACGGCTCGGTTTGAATACAAATTATACTGTCAATTATAAAACTAGTATTTGAAGCATAAATGTACATACTTATCTGGTCTACTTTCGCATATCACAATGATTCATGTATCTTTTAGCTATCAGATGATGCTTAAAAACTATTCTAAGAAAGTATTAAAACGATATATCACGTCAAACGATGTCAACGGTCGGGAAATCTTATGACGGCATATCTCGACAACTGATGCGAAAGGGTTAATATTGTAATGGATCTCTAGTGCTAAAAATTAGTTGTAAATGTGTGGTTATTTTTAAGACTGCTAATAAATCTCTGTTTTGTTAAATCGTAGCTTCCCATCTTAGAGTTGTTTCGCGCAGAAAATGGCGGCCAGCGGTCTGAAGCTCAGAAACCTGATCTCGGTTCCCGCCTCGAGATGCTTACAAGCAAAGATGGAGCAAGCGAGAAACCATAACATCTAAGAGTGTGGCGAGTGAACAACAGCATTGGCACATTTAAAAAAATCTTAGAATCTCGTAATCCCCTCAAACCTCGCACGCATATAACCTCTATACATCAAAAGCTTTTCGTTATTTTTGATATCAGCTTGATATAGCTCTTTTAGGCTGATGCGGTAAAGCCTCGAAAAACGATA
Organism: Glossosoma conforme; assembly: GCA_022606575.1. Lineage (NCBI taxonomy): Eukaryota > Metazoa > Arthropoda > Insecta > Trichoptera > Glossosomatidae > Glossosoma > Glossosoma conforme. Next base: position 2,325,108 of record JAGTXR010000005.1, on the reverse strand, counting down.
TTTTGTCTCTTATCTTTGTTCGCTCGCCTGACATGCACATCTATTAATGTTAGTTATGATTGTAGAATACTACGCAGGCGTTTGTATACGCCATTTTACTTGTTCCGACAGTTCCTCCATTTCATGTTGGTGCAACTGTCATTTTAAATTTATTTTTTGCCGCGACTGAATTGGGGCGCTAGATGTCAGTGTTCCGAGTCGACAATCAACTGGCGCCCGGCCATGCCGGTCGGGCGTAGAAATCATGACTGTAAAATAAACGCAAATTGTGCTTCGAAGACAAGTTCTTTGTATTGTCAATCTGCTCCTGCAACCTGCCACCCAGTAATTCGATATCTTATTCAGAGAGAAGGATATCAGTTTCGATGATGTTTTTTTTTACATTAAAATAATGCATCCCAGCACACCAAATTAACTTTTTTGCATTTTCGTTAACATTTGCGATTAATTGTTTGCTTTCAATGGCTGACACAAACACTAAATGGCGCTGCTTGCTAAAGACTTTATAGGAGTCTATGATTTACCGGCGGGTATAGCTCAGTGGTTAAAGCGTTTGCTCGGCAAGCTGAAGGTCGTGCGTTCGATCCTCGAGGAAAAATAAAAAATAATCGCTTTCTGAGATCTAAAATAGCCCCGGTTGGTGTGAATTTGATCTCACATCCGTAAAATGCCAGCCATAGCCTATTAATCGAAATTGGTGGAAAAAGAAGGTCATCCCGTGAAGTCCACCCATTCGTAAGGAAATTCCTGTAACAATTGGATGACGCGTGAATGTTGGGCTGTTGTCTGCGACGTTGGCGGATCAACACTCCACATGCAGCAATTAGCCATATGCAGCTCTTTATTTTATATTGAACCTTCCGCGGACCCCTAACGATGTGCAGGGACCCCAAAATCAATTTTAATTTTCGACGGACCCCCTGAATGATCCCAGGGACACTTGAGGGTCCGTACAGACCACAGTGGGAACCACTGGGTTAGAGCCTCTGTTTGTACTTTCCTGTATTACTTTGCATTAAGAAACTAATGAGCGTAGAAAAAATCGTTAAAATACGATTATACGAAATAATCCCACCATGGTTCAAATATACAAGTATGTTTGATGATATGGCGCGTAATTCCACGTTCAAGTCCTTCGCTTCAAGGGCTAATGCGTTTGATCGGGAACCAAATCCCGCACTTGATGCGAGGTCCCCAGGGAAGACAATCGTCTGGCAAAGAGAGCTGTTGAAAAAAGGACCAGCAAACAACAAAATAATGCAACCGCCTGCGCCATTACCGACGCCATGTTTTTGTCTACAAGTTTCGCGCCAATTTGAAAAAACATTTCGCTCCTTCATGTTGCCTAACCTATCCATTTAAAACGCAATTAGTCAGTAAATGTATCATAAAAAACATTAATTTTACGATACAACCTAACCTAACCTATCTCATCCATTTAAAACGAATTTAGTTATCAAATGTATCATAAAAAAACATATATTTTTTAAACATATTTTTTATCTAAGCATACACAAAGGCTTTAGTCTTAATATGAATTCTATGACATACCGCATTTGATATATTCTATAAGTCGTACAATTAGTTGTAGTGGTTTTCTGTAGGCATTGCCGATAACTGTTCAATAATCTGCTATTTGAGGAGGTTCTTATCGCATGAGGGAGGAAGCAAAGATGCTGGAAGAGCATTCCAAAGTACACATGTGGTGGTAAAGAATAAGCTGAGGAACATGAACGTCTAGAGTCGGCATATTTTCAATGTGGGTTACTTTGATCATCATCATCAACATCACCATATTCGCTCCCCTAACTAGAGCATATGGTATTCACGAGCTTCCGCCACAATGTCAGCCGCCATAGTTTTCGCCTGATCCCATGTAAGCTCTGCATTCCGAGTATATAATATGGATAATAACCGATGGCTTTCCGAGACTGTGCATCCATGGGGGCTTGAAGGAAAGGCAGTTGTACTTTTTAGCTTAATTAAATACGTATATATCAACATAAATGCCATGAAGACTAACAGTTATGTATAAGTGAAGATAGGATCGATTAAGAAAGTTCGAATGAGTGAGCATGGTACTTGGTGAACCGACTAAACGTCTATGTACGAGGTTATGTACATAATATACCATAAAAAATGAACAAGTAATATATTGTACATACATACCTGTATATATGATGGACTAACTACGAGGGTTATCCGTAGAATAAGGTTTCCAGTAATTTTTCACAGTGTAAAACATGTTTAATTGCATGAATGCGTACATTTTTGGAGAGTTCAGACTTATACCTATTTCTCTACATAGTCGCCACTAAGGTGGATGCATTTTTGCATGCGGTATACGAGCTTTTGAATGCCCGAGTCAAAAAAATCTACCGCCAAGTCACGCAGATACCGCACGTTAGGAAGACGAATAAATAGGTCGAGATCCAATGGCATAGCTTTCGTAGCAAATTGCTCCTGTTATCAACATCCAATAGTAATTTTAGAACGTTCTAAAGATTCAATGTAGGAATCGGTAAGAAAGGGTAATAAATTTGCAATAATCGAAATTGCAGCTTTGTACATACAGTCTCTTGTTCCGATACAATCAAATAACAACTCTAAAAAAAGTACGACAAATCGCGGGTTCGGAAGGATGCAGGAACAGATTACCAAGCAAAAGAACTTGTTTTTGAAGCACAATTCGCATTTATTTTCGATAAAGACTTGATTTCCCCGTTCGACCGTAACATGACGTTAATTCCGTCCTAGTCGAACGGGGCTTGACTGACGACTGCCGGAACACTGTGACATGCAGCGCCGCCAAGAGAATCACGGCAAAAAAACAATTAAAGATGGCAGTTGAACCAACATAAAATGGAGCAACTGTCATAAACAATAAAATGTCATATGCGAACGCAGTATAATTTTATATATAATTATAATTAACATTATTAGATGTGCATGTCAGGCGAGCGAACAAAAATAAGAGACAAAAGATCGTTTTCCGAGGCTTTACGGCATCAGCCTAAAAGAGCTATGTCAAACTGATATCAATTCATATATTTTCATGTTGTTTTAGATAGTAGCAAAAACCATGGAAGTTGAGGTATCATCTATTGTTGTTTCTCTCTATATATGCTCAAGTTAGAGGTTTATCTTTTACGTAATGTAATGCTTTTGGAATAGGATCTAGCATCTAACAAACTTCATCGTTATGAGTTGTGATGGACATCAACTCGAAGATATAAACGTCGTGGATTCAAAATGCTTTATTTGGGTCGCACCTCTTTCCATTCCAGTAACAGTTTGACCTACATTAATTGTTTAATGTTCAGACCTCCTATAAAGTTAGCATCCGTTCATTTGGCAAACCGAACTCAGATGCTGCTAAATAGGGTTCTCCCAATTGCAAGAAAATAATTAAATTTAAATTTATATCATCACGGTCCGTCGACTACTCTCGATCTTCTGCCTTTTGCAGATGGCATATACTTAAAACTATTCACGAATATAATTACCTTTTATCCAACTAACTTCATACAGGGTATGTTGGGGTGCATTGAGTTGAAGACAAGAAGGGATGTGTGCTTAGGTATGCATTTCTTCCGGCTGTTGCGTGGCGTGTTCAGGAACCCTGAAATTTTGTTAAAAATCGTCTCTGTGTGTCTCCGATAATTATCTGAGAATAAGGAGGCACAGATTGTTCGCTCTCCCAAAGAGTAACACTAACCTGTCAGAGACATGCCGCTTGGGAGAGGGATCAGACTGTTCAACTAAATCGCCTGGGATGTTGATATATTCCACACAAGGGAGGCCAAATTCAGGCATGAACTCCGCGAGTTTCTTTGGAGGAATGATTTGTTGGCGTCGTCTGATAACTGAATAACCTGATAAACTTCAAGACATGCTCTACAACCTCAAGGAAACGTCGAACCAAATTGGTCTGAAAATTAACATGGATAAAACTAAAACCATGCTAAAAATTATTTCGATTTTTTCGATCGATATTTGTTGGTGGAATTCCATAATATCAGATATAAATAAAAGACATTTTAGAATTTATTCCACATGTATTTTTTTGACGACATGTTTCAGCCAGGTAAGATGGCCATTTTCAAGCCAATTAGTTAAATGTTTTTGGCTCTATATAAAGCAGAGTGAGTGAAAAGGTGGATGTGAATTGTGTGATGGGTATATGTGGTTTAGGAAATCATTAATATAGAAGGGAAATTCATTGATGTCACAACAAAATAATATTTATAATTACAAAGGCCATTAAAAAACAATTAATATTTACATCAAAATGCACTTAAGTAATAATTCTAGATAATTTAAAAAAAAAATATTTTGGTGGATAATCCAAAAGTGTCATGTCGTCAAAAAAATATATGTGGAATAAATTCTAAAAATTCTGTTATTTATATCTGATACAATGCTAAAAAGTTACGTTTTCCAAGTTTTTGAGGCGATCTTCATTGGAGGAACACAAATCGAGGTTGTAAATGAATATACCATTCTGGGACAAGTATTCCAACTAGGACGAGATAACCTCTCAAAATAAATCGATAAGCGTAAGTGTGTATTCCCTTTATATTATTTTATGTAAGAATTACAAAGTGATAAACCTGATAAAATAATATGAGTCGAATGATAAAATTACTTCAATATTGTTAAATTGAAGCAAATTTAACAGAAAATGGTAGTCATAATTACATGTGACGTTGTCATATCACTACTGTTACGCATAGAGATGTCATTGTTTGCCACATAAAAGAGATACTAAGGCTTATATTTATGTTCAAAGAGAAAAGCTGGTCAATTAATGAAATACAATAATAAAATGATTAAAATATTGTTTTACGCGTTTTTTTTCCGGATAAAGTTTCCTTCGTGTGCAAGAAAACGTTAAATCTTGTCAAAAACTGTCGAATAAAGAAAAATGAAATTATTAGGTATGTTTAGACTCAACTTTACTACCGTTTTATTTATGTAAGAAGTGTTATTCTGGCATACAGGCATGTTCCATTTGCTTAATTGTTATTTAACAGCAAATACTTGAGACGAGACATTTTTCCCAGCCACTCAACTCGATTATATACTCTTATTTGAGTAAATTATCCACCTACGACTCAATGAACGTTCACCAAATAAAGTATGATATTCTGGTTGTCAAATAAAAGCTAACATGAGTCAGCAGAAATACATTGGAGTATGGCAACACTAATATGACGCATAAGGAGCGCCCTAAAATTGATTCGTCATTTAATATATTTGTGAAAAATTTGACTCTTAGCTATGGCTTATTTGCGTGAGCTGAAAAATTATAATAATTAGATAGTAAATAAGTTTAAGATTTATATTTTTCTGAAATTTAATCCTTTCGCATCGGTTGTCGGTATATGCCGTCAAAGATTCCTCGACCGTTGACATCGGTTGACGTGATATATTGTTTTGCTACTTTCAGTACTCATTGTGATATCTACGGTAAGAAATTGGAAGTGCAGTCATTCCCTACTTGTATTCTTTACAGGAATCTGTAAAACATGTAAATAAATATCGTTAGGTTTCGTCACAGGAGCGCGAATCTTAAACAGATTAAGAACCGAAGTTGGTAGAACAAAGGACAACCTCAAGCGGTGGGGAATGCTTCGGCAGGGAGAGACACTATTGTGCGACTGTGGAGACCTGCAGACCGCCTCACACCTACGATGCTGCTCCATGTGCCCAACAAGTTGCACATCTTAGGACCTAATGCTGGGCAACACACGAGCTATCGATTTTGCTAGATATTGGGAAAAAATAATTTGACGTCGCTGACACGAAGAAGAAGAAGAAGTCACAGGAGCGATTTTTCTGTAAACCACATGTGTCATTGCCACCACATGTATAGAGTGACATAATGAAAGTTTCTTAAATATAATATTTTTTTATGCATCAGATCAGTACATTTATGCTTCAAATACTAGTTTTAAGCAAAAAAAAATGGTTTGAAAAATTCACGCCGTATTGACATTATAATTTGTATTCCACCGAGACGTAACGAAAGGGTTACAACAAACAAAAATTCTTCTGTTATGATTTTGTTTGTGTGAGGGTTGGGGAGACTCCAAGTGTAATTCCAGAGCATGCCGGTAGCATTTAGGAAGGAATTTTGGAAACTGGCAGTTCTTGGTTGACACACACTCACAAAAATAGCGAGAGTTGTCTGGATGCGGAAGACGGATAATCGAAGAGGGTGGAGACTCGTGCGGGACGCCTACGTTCAACAGTGGACGAACACTGGCTGGTGATGATGATACAATGTGAAAAACGTATGATATAAGAACGGCTTTTCGGGGTTCCATTGTATACATAAAAAGTTATATATACTCGTATATGAAAGGAGTGTGTGTGTAATTGTTGATATGTGCAGGTGCTAGCCCTGAAGTGTTCCTGGGAGGCAGAGGTCGCGCAGCGGTCACCGCGCATGCGTGGTGGACGCCACCACACCAAGGGTCAGCTCCTCTCTTCACCAACGAAGCACAACACAGCATCCACTTGTTTGCAATGACTGACAAAAGTTTCAGTTTTAACTCTAAAACTAGAATCCGATATGGTTACGATATCTGCTCCCGATCGACCGTTTCCTGTCTTCCAGTAAGTGATTAGTGTATTCCAAAACTTATTCCGTAGACTTTCATCTCACGCAGGCGTTTACGAGACACGGAATGTTCAGATAGTTCCTAAAAATGTTTGACCTCTCTTCTTGCGACGCTTGGCCATGTGATCCAAACATACAACAGACTGTAAGACATTCTGTAATGGAGTGCATCATCCATAAGAATAAGAGACGCGTTATAAGGTACAAAATATTTATCTATACGATTATCTATCAGATGATGCATAAAAAACTATTCTAAAAAAGTAAAAAAACGATATATCACGTCAACCGATATTAACGGTCGGGGATTCTTATAACGGCATATACCGACAACGATGCGAAAGGGTTAAACACTTTTATGATACACTATTCAATGTATTTTTTCAGCATAAGGCACCTGTAAGTTTCAGTGTTTTTTTTGCAAGCTCTCTTATGGCGATAGCTGAGTATAGCTTGAACGCACCGCAAGGAATTGGACGTTGAAGGATGGAGATAGTCGAGGAAGAAGTGATGATTGAGGGTCAACCGGAGGAATGAACTCCAGCGTCCCAGCCACGTGGAACAAATTCCTGTATCTATGCGCAGCACAGCAATTCCACAGCCGATCAGTATGTAATAATACATGTAATTAATTGACCTATCTAGTTTATTTGCTATATGCTAGACGTATAATTACGAATTTTTTAAATTTAAATATCTACCTGGGGCTTTTTACATACAACCTAATTAAAATTAGCTAACTAAAATTTGAAGGTTTTAATTGACCAAATTCGCGCGATTTTTAAAGATGTTATAATATGTAGGTTATTTATGCGAGCTTAAAATACTTTAGTGACAATGATATAGCCCTTACCGGTTGGTGCCGAAAGCCTCGATATACGATCTTTCGACTAATATTTTTATTCGCTCGTCGGACATGCATGTGTCGCCATATTGCTTGTTTGACAGGCGTTATTCTGTAGATCGCCATTTGCGTTTTTTTTTTTTTTTTTTTAACATTTCAATTTAAATTTATTTTCTTCCAGAAACATTACAAATATAAATATTTAATTCGATTCTGAAACAGGATATAATACTATTATTTATAAATAATACAATAATCTGGATGTCATCGATCACGGGCGCCCGGTGGCTAGTTGTCCTCCGACAGCGACGAGTGTCGGGTTGTGGTCGGCCCGGTGCCTGAAAGCATGTAACTCCACCCGGGCCGAAAGTTTGTCAAGTTTATCGAAAATATATGTGTTTCTGAAAAAGTCTTTGTGTTGTTCATCTGCTCCTTATTACGCTACCACGCGATCCGATAACTATCCCGGTGACGTGAAGTCGTCTTTCCCAAGTAAAGGGGATGTTAATTCATAATTCCGTTTTCAACGAGGAAAAAATATCGAACGTTTTTAACGTACTATTTCAAATTATCATAAAATGGTCCAACTCAATAAATTTATCTCTCAACGATCTTACGAATCGATTTGCATTAACTAATTCCTGAATTGTCTCTTCATCAGCTTCAACTGGCCATCCAGAACCTTGTGCGTCTTGATTGAAAGTTATACAACAGTTTTGGCACTAGCATCCTTACATCGGATATATTTTCTTTGCTTGAACAGCATTTTTACGTTTTTTAAAATAAAAAAGTAAAAATTGCCGAAAATGCTGCTTTCCGCTTTCCATATTTGAAATGGGTACCAACCGAAAACTACTGCGTAGAATCAATCAAAATGATTCACTAGCAACACTTACTATATTGAGCTGTCTAATATATATAATAATAATGCGGCTCAAGTATGAAGTTGACTATAAAAAATACAATTGGGAAATCTACTTATACGTTGGAAAAAAACGAAATCGCTTTTCCAACAACTAAATAGAAGCGAAATTAATGACTTTTGTAATGTGCCTAGCATTCTTGCGTGTACATAGTGGGAAGGGTGGGTCTTTCTTCTCTTTGTTTGATATCTTATATCCGAGACAAAGAACAGCAGATACCTTGACAGACGAATCAATGGAACTTAGTAGCATCCGGTCAACCTACAGTCTCATAAAGTGCATTATACGATTCCACTGGATAAAATTAATGAAAATCACAGCGACACAATAACGAGATGGAATGTGAGTCTTTCAGCGCAATGGGTGGATTATTGAATTCCATGTTCAGGTATCTTGCATTTTTTCTACGTACACATACTGGATAATACTGACAGATGGTGAAAGATTCAATGAATCAATTTTATTCACATGTAATATTATTTTTAACAATAATATTTTTATTTAGTGTACCCTCTGGGTCACGTCTAACAGAATAGAAAAAACTTTTGGTTATTAAAATTTACTTGTAAATAAACATTTGATCACTCAAATCGTCAAAACATATTTGTAAATACATAAAACATTGCCCCGAAAGAGGATCTATCCCCTGTCTATAACCAGGGGTGGAATATATGGAGGTCCCTTAACAGACTTCGGACCGGAGTATACAAGACAAGGACACAAATGAAAGCCTGGCAGTTTAACAGCGGGCCGACTGAATGTGACTGCGGCGTGGAGTAGACACTGTCCCACCTTCTGGAGTGTGCGCTGTGTCCGAGTAGCTGTACCCAGGAAGACCTGATGGTGGCCGGGAGTAACGCCATTAACGTCGCTCACTTCTGGTTAGACAGGATCTGACCCTGTTGTTTCCGACACGATTATTATTATTAATATAAGGATAATACGGAGAGATGGTGATAGTTATGTTAAAATCTCATATGTGGGTTCTTTGACGCTTACCGTGTTACATTTGACTAAGCGCTGCATGTGGAGTGTTGATCCGCCAACGCCATAGACTACAGACCGAGATTCATGCATCATCCTTATCATTACAGGAAGTTTACTATGAATGGGTGCTCCCAACTGGCAAGAGCCTTGACTGGCCGACCTGGAAATCCCTAAACAGATTAAGAACCGGAGTTGGTAGAACAAAGGACAACCTCGAGCGGTGGGGAATGCTTCGGCAGGGAGAGACACTATTGTGCGACTGTGGAGACCTGCAGACCGCCTCACACCTACGATGCTGCTCCATGTGCCCAACAAGTTGCACATCTCAGGACCTAATGCTGGGCAACACACGAGCTATCGATGTTGCCAGATATTGGGAAAAAAAAATTTGACGTCGCTGACACGAAGAAGAAGAAGAAGACTATGAATGGGTGCTCTTCACGGGACGACTTTCGTCTACCACCAATTTTCATTCGCATCATTCATTTATTACAGAAATTCACTATAAATTGATTTGCACATAACCATGAATATAACAATGCTTTCATATAAAACGAAATAACATAATTAAAATACGAAAAGTCCAGAATAAATTTGATAATACTGACATCAGCACGACGTAGCCCTTGCTGACTGGTACCGAAAACCTCGATATACAATCCTTCGTCTCGTATATCTGATCGTTTGTCATACATTTATGTGTCCGCCATATTGTCATTTTGGACAGGTCCGCTCACGGGTGTGTACGTTATATACATTGCCAGTGTAGCGCTGGGCGAGAGCCGCGGCGCCGGCGAGCCCATCGCGCCAGTTGTGTCCTGACGGCGAGAAGGTCGCAGTACGGCCGGGCGGCATGTCATTTCGCCTAGGCCCTAGGCCTTTAGCTTGTAAAACTTATCGTAAGTAAATGTCAATGTGCTTCTGAATAAGTCTGTGTTATCAATCTGCTCCTTATCCTGCCCTCACGCGACGGAATAACACCTTTTTGAGAGAGAGGAGGATGTTAATACACAGTGTGAAAAGATTAATGTAGTAGTTTCATATCGTATTCGCGACATCACGAAACTATTACAACATAACCTCAATTCAACATGGATAAAGCTCGCTTATGTGGTGTTACAAGAAAAGCTCCACGTCATGCTAAGACACCCGTTTCTTCTCCGCAGCAACACAATAATAATGCTCGTCGTCATTTTGCGGATAATCCCAGGGACGAGTCGGCATCATTATTATCGCGCTCGTCCGGAGCTCTTCCGTAACTCGTCCGCTCGGTTGGCACATTTAATTAAAGGCACGTCACGCGTGTGACGTGTGACGCGTGACGTGTGACGTATGACGTGTGACGTGTTAGGTCGACCTTCTGGTTAAATATCCTCTGCTGGTTTTCCATGAATTGAGCCACCCCTTAGGACAAACCGGTCTGGGCCTCGGTATCGTCGGGATGGTCAGATTTCCTTTAAAAAATTCGATTATCAAATAACCCAAGAATATGCTTCCGATACTTTTTTTGTCTCAGGTACTATAGCTACTCCCATTTCAAGCACTCGGACTTCTGCTCTGAAGCTTGTCACGAACAATGAGGTTCTCAGCATAATCAAGCAAGAAAGGCAGCTGTAAAAACCATCTCAGAGAGGCGATCGGTCACATCATGCGTCTCGATGGTCTTCTTCACGACATTGTGGAGGGGGTGGTTGCGGGTAGAAACTACAGAGGGCACCCTAGAATTTGCAGCAAGTGTTCGAGGACATGAGTTGTAGCTCTTGTGCTGAGCTAAAGAGGGTTGCAGAGGATCGAGAAGGGAGTGGAGATCGAGATGCAAGATTTTGTTGCTACAAACCAATCCACCGATACTACGAAGAAAGACTTTATTATGGAATTTCACAACAATCTAATAATCAATATAAAGACTAATTAAATTATTGTAAATTCTGTAAATATATTAAGTAAACAAGCTTCTCAGTTATAAAAAGATGTTCTGAAAATTAGGCAAATGAATAAACAAATACCGGGAAATACAAGTCGAAAAACAAATTAGACAAAGTCATATTAATAGCAAAATCACCCTCGTATTCGCAATAACAAGTAATGTAATGAAATTGGAAAAAATACTCATCAGACTTTGTGTTTATTTGCATGTATAACAATTGGTTAATCATTTAATAAAAAACGAACTTCCGGCTGTAAATTAGATAAGAATCAAATAATCAAATAAATACGAGTGTTACCATCGATACAACCTTGATCGCATCATTGCTAATAGCTTTGGAAAATTATTTCGATTTCACATTTCTCGATGATAAACATTTATACAACATTCGAGGGTGACCCATAAAATAAGTTTCCAATGGCGCTACATTTCGCATACAATTCGAATTGGTTAAATGGAATACAAATAAGTTTTTCCGTGTTTTGATTGTAATGAGAGAGGAAAAAATATGTTCCTTTTCGGTCAGATTTCCCCGGTTCCAGCTGTCGCTCCATCGGTGAAGGTCGGGTCAGTCATCCACCCCCTCCACCTCCCATCCCAGTTGAATATGCTACACGGACTACATTTTTTTCAGCATTTTCCCAACTAGGGTTGTCCTATACCTAAGACAGAAATTTAATAATACGCTTCAGATTTCACCTATCGTTTGGTTTTCATTACGTGGAAAGATGCATTGAAAATAGATTATATAACATGACATTAAAGTGATATCGACCGTCCAATTCAAAGCGACTCTAGCTGGCGGGATTGTCATTGGAATGCATGGTGGATGGTTGAGGAGCAGGTCTCCAAAGCAAAGAACTCGTCGAGAAGCACATTTGATATTTATTTTACGTATATAAAAATAGACCTACAAAATTCGGTCGTCCGTCGGGTACACAGATAATGCTATGTACCTCACAGTTCCTGGACAGAGACTGATTCATAGCGGCCGTCTATGCAATTAGGTCCGCCGAGTACATTCTATGTATAATTCCAAACTGTCTTCCAGGACGGCTCGAACCCGGGATCTCAAAGAAAATGCAGATGTATTTTATGCTCTCCTGCGGCATTATCAAAATTGTGCCAATCAGGTCCACCTTCGCCTCTTGATTGACTCTAGTATGGAAAGCTGCCTCGTCTGCTCTCTCACAAAGTCAAAGCGTCGCACCCCAGTATTTTACGCAGGCATCTGTTCTCAAATCGCATTATACGGCTGCATTGGCTCTAGGTGAGATGCCGTGCTTAAGTATGTATGTGGTGTCTCCCTGTATCTTGATTGAGACGAAAAGCAATTTGTATTCCGGTTCTGTCAGATTTTCCCGGGCGCCAGCTGTCGCTCTGGCGGTGAAGGTCGGGTCACTCGCCTCCCCCTGCCCCCGCCGGGTGAACATCCTCAAGCTTCCCCTCCCCAGCAGCTTCCACAGCCGGGGATTCCCCCTTCCAAGAACTTACAACTATGTTTATATCCGCTTCCCAGTGAACGCAGAGCAATCGCAAGAATTATAGAGCAACCACTTTAGGAGACAATTTGTTATCATTTTTTGTGATTTTTTTTGAAGAGAAGAAATGATGTAAAGTTATTCGATCTTTAATGTATTTTTTACGTATATTATGAACTACATAATCAAATATTTTGAAGAGTTTTTCTCGGATATTATCAAAGTTAAAGGCTGATATAGGTGGAGGTTCTGAAAATAAAGTGTATATTAGCGTGCACGATAGGGGTCGCAAAATTAACTTGTAAAGTAAAAAGTTAAATTGTATTGTAATGTGCGACAAGCGAACAGAAATAATAAACGAAAGATTGTATATCGAGGTTTTCGGTACCAGTCAACAAGGGCTATAAATGCTCATGTCAGTACTGATGCTAATCTCCAGGAGACAGAGCTGACATAAGATGAGGACTGTGGCAGCTGTGAAAACTTTGTGATTGTAACGAGCTACAAAGTTTATAAATGGATGAAATAATAAACGCATGAAAAACGTTTTTTTTATACTTTTAACTAATCGGCAGTTACTGTTACAAGTCTGCTAAGTTTCCTTATACACTTGAAAGCTTTTTAGTTCCAAGGTTTCGCTGGTCTGGCTGCAGGAGAGTAAAGTAAAGACGAAGGTCACTTTTCCCTCAGGTGAGCCTCCTCCCCCTGCTGTGTCCCCCGGAGCCCGAATCCCGAGCAGGGCGGGATTGCCCGGGACTTACAACAGCCGGGGAAACGACAGGCAAACGCCCTGACGCTGTTACGTCACTTTCAAATGTTCACTTCCGGAGGTGTAAAACTCACGCATAAGCTCACATAGATATATCTGCCTTTATATGTGTACACACAGGTAGTTTCTTGTCCACCACATTTACTAGAGAGTATTGCCAAGAGACAAAAAATACCTTTCATAATATAAACCTTCATAGAATTAAGAATTGAGATCTTTAAATCTCCATCTGGGAGGATTTTCATATATATCTTGGCTTAATGTTAAAATTAAATGTCATATTTTCGTAATACTGGTCTCTCAACGCTTGAGAATCGATCCAATGCTTTTGTACTATTTTGCTGATATTCATGGGATTTTTATAAGAATAGTATTGAAGGCGGATTAAGCACTTTAAATTCCTAGGCGCCATGTAATTTAAAAAAAAATATTTATCGAATAATTAAAAAGTGACTCGTTTTGTAACCCTTTCGAAACGGTTGTCGGCATATGCCGTCAAACATTCCCCAACCGTTGACATCGGTAACATCTTTTTACAAAATATCTGACGGTTTGATTGCTTGAGATTAAAGAAAACTGTCAGATCGTTTTTCCGCTCCCTGTATACGAAGAAGAATGTCCCTAATCAGAAAAAAACGCTTTCAGTCGTTTATTATATCATGTAACCTATCAAATGATTTAAAAATGCAATTACACTTATTGCTATTTACAAATATATTAATAATTTATATTTAATATACATTACTTAATGGACAACGTACATCGTATAAATACTAGAAATAAACCTACTAATAAGTCCTTGATCTACATTAGAGACGAGAGTTACCAACTTAGCAACATCAGCTCGTATAGAGAAGTAGGTATTGGAAAACTGCACGAAGCTGGCAGCGATCTCCATACACTCTGATGTCATAAAATTGACGCACAAACTACAAATGTATAATTAGAGCACCCACTATAACTCATCCAGTCACTCAAAACATGCCCTAGATTAATTCAATGTGTCAGTGAAACCAATTGATACAGTTACAAGAGATGTTTATGTATTAGTATCTGTGGAATCTTTCATGGTATCGGTGGGCGAGTGGCAAAATTAATTACTGGCTAAGTACATTATTAGATACAAATAATGTTATATAAACGTATTCGTATGCAAGATTTCAAATTGCTTCGAGTCCTTTCACATCCAATATGAATACGAAAATACGAAGGAATATTCTATTAATAATATTTTGAAATTCGAATGTAAACATTTCTACGTTGGTACACTTGAAGAAACAATCAAAATGTATTGTATTCGATTAATACAAAACAAAGATGACTGGTTGTAATATCCGCGTAGGATTTACAAGAAGTTGTTTTCGTCCATTCAGTCTATAGTTCGGTTCGGGACCCGAGTAGTACTTACTAAATAAATAGGTCAGGGGTCGTCAACCTTTTTATGCCTAGCGCCCACTTTTGCCTATTTTTCATGGTAAAATTTCCCTACAGCCCACCAACCTCGCTATATTTCAATTCAGCATAAGAGTGGAAAAAAATCTAGGAGGAATATAGGACATTTGAAAACGCCCACCGCCCACCACGGAAGCCCGTATCGCCCACTAGTGGGCGGTACGGACCAGGTTGACGACCCGTGAAATAGACTGTCGGTAACTGATAATATAAAAAAAAGTTTGTGAATAAATTTTGACTGATTGAATCATAAAAATAATAATATTCATGCTCTGAATATATACTACAGAGGCATCTGTCATTATATGATGTTAACAAAGGTATATATATATACATCAGGTTTCGCGTAGCTGCTCAGGCAGTGAATAGTCGTGTGGACAGCGCGGTGTGTAGAACGGAGCAAAGGCTCGTGGTTAGAATCCCGCGTCTGCCGATATTTTTTCTGAATGAATTGATGCGTATAAAAATTTATGTGTAATTATATGTGTGTATTTAATTACTTACAAAACAAAGCTTTGAAAAAAAATACATTCATTGTGTTTGTAGAGATCCGTCTCTTTTAGATAGTTGAGCAATCGTGTAATTGGTATCGCTCGTGTGAGTACGGCTTAATGATGACGTTGGTACAAGGATTAAAAGCATCGCAAATGTTTGTTAATCCACTAGAAGATATACGCCTATAATCCACCATTACGGCCATAGTATTCAGCATTATACTCGTAAAGCATCGATAAGAAAACTAAAATTAAAATACTTTTAAGTATACTTAAGCTTATAACGATGCGAGTATCATTGCGTCATTGAGAAGCTGTTTCGACCAACGACAATAGCACATAATAAGCGCTGTTCTCGTTAGATCACCGAAGTTTGCAACAACATTGGATGCGGACCAAAATTTGAAAAGCTTAGCCCGTTTCTTCATTCAAATCAATTCCCCCCCCATACAAATTCAAATCAGGAAATTATACAAAATATGGATCAGATACTAAAGCTTCCGTCTCTTCAGAATCCTACTCTGGAGATCTTCGGGAACCATATATGTTCCCAGGTGGACCTTCGGGTGCAGAAATTTCATGAGACTAATGACAGAACTGAGTTACCTGACGTGTTTAGTATGATGTCACGACCTATCGTCCCTAGACAATTCGTTCAACGACTCATCAGTAACGACGTTGGGCGCACTGAACGTCTGGTTTATGGGACATTAGCGCACGGGACAACTGGTGCACTGGCTGTCTCGCTAAACTAAACTAACCTAAATTCTTTTCCAGTGATAGTAGAATTCAGAGATTCATAGATCTCGTTAACGAAATAACTTAGGTTAGCTTAGATTAGCGAGATATCCAGTGCACCAATTGTCCCGTGCACCAGACGTCCAGTGCGCCTCACATCGTTACCGATGAATCGTTGAACGAATTGTCTGTGGACGAAATGTGGCGGAACAAGTTAGTACCTGTTTCAAATATGGAACGGATTTGGAAAGAAAAAATAACTTTTCTTTGTTTTCTATAATGTTTTCTAATTGATAGCTCATTGCTCTATTATGCTCAATCAGCACTGCAAAAAATAAAAGTACATTTATAAAAAATAAAATAAACAATTTATGGAATACAATCTATGGAATGTTTCAAAGTCGAGAATTCAATACAAGGTATTCGATATGTGGGATTCAAGAAACAGTTCATAAAATTAATTTATATGTGCATCAATTAACTGTTTTGGCATTGAACCAATTTATTGTTAAGTGTTTCATGCCATTACAATTTATCTAGTAAAAGTAATCTTACCATTCCATACTATGTAGTCTTTTGAAATTAGAACTTCAATGCTGTTGCTTTATTTTATTCATAAAAATACTATGTATGGCTGTTGCGTGTAAACATAATTATCCGGCGTCATATCAAGACAATTATATGTACATATACATTGTTTTTATTATTAGTATGTATTTTTTAGTATGTACCCTTTCGTTACGGCTCGGTGGAATACAAATTATACTCTCAATACGGCGCGAATTTTTCAAACCATTTTTTTTTGCTTAAAACTAGTATTTGAAGCATAAATGTACTTATCTGACCTATTTCCATATATCACATTGCTTCTTATATCCTTTAGCAATCAGATGATGCATAAAAAGCCATTATATTAAACAAACGTTCATTATGTAACTCCATACATGTGGTGGCATTGACACATGTGGCTTACAGAAAAATCGCTCCTGTGACGAAACCTAACGATATTTATTTACATGCTTTACAGATTCCTGTAAATAATACATGTAGGTTGATAAAGGCAATGACTGCACTTCCAATTTTCTAGCGTAGATGTCACAACGAGTACTGAAAGTAGCGAAATCACGTCAACCGATGTGAACGGTCGAGGAATAATTGACGGGATATATCGACAACCGATGCGATAGGGTTAAATAAATCAGATTATTTGTCCAACGTTCTCGAGGCCTGGACCATTTTATCCTAAGAGACGGCTCAACCCGGCAACGCAACTTAGGTATCATTATTGTTAACAACAATGGACATCGAATGATTCGACCGTGTATTATTTTTAAAATCGAATCAAATCGATTTCCGATAGCGGAAGTTCGAACTAGTCGAGTCCCGATGTACAACAAGGGTTCCAATAAATTTTCCGGAAGCTTTTGAATGTGTAGGTATTCACCCGGTGGATGGAAAGGGGTGGAGGTCAGGTGAAAGAGCAACCTTCCCGAGGGTCACGGCTGTCCGGGCATCCATCTGCCGACCTCACATAAGCCAGCCTCACACGAAAACTTAAAAAAAATGGAATTACAATTCGTATTTTAAATATAAACATTTTAGTAAAGGTTTTTGGGAGTAGATATATCAAAGGGGGAGAGGAATAAATCTTCATGTTGTGATTATTACGATTTCTAGTCGAATAAGCACAGTGATAACACTAAGCCATTTCGAATCCAGGAAGCATCCAAGCGTAGTACTCTACGAAGCGAAGAAAATATATTTACATTTTACATCAACTGTAGATATACAGAGAGTTACGAATGTATTATATCATATTTTGAGTGAAAGTTCTTACTTTTTTTCAAAAACAGTGATTTTTAACATTTTCTAGGGTCTTAAGCACTTGTGATTACAATGGTAGCTCACGAAGCATCAATATCACAATTTTTCAAATTAAGTTCAAGCTGGAAATAGAAAATCAGCCATCTCCGGCATTGTTATTGGCAGGTTATTGTGATTCCTTCATGGCATTAGTATTACATGCTACCTTGCTCTTAGAGTGCATCTAAATCAAACAAGCATTCTTAAATTGTAAGCCCACTTTTTCGAATGTATTCGGTGTTAACGTAAAATCAGTATTTAAATGTTGTTCTATCAACTTTCACTGCAAACTTCGTGCGAATTTGGTTTAGGTGTTTGAAAGAATAAAACATGACCGTTTAAATAACTTCTTAGGTTTTCACGGCCAGATTTGATATTGTGGCTTTTGGGTTTAGCCGTGTGTGGCGAATTTCTTCTTTCCGATATTTCGAAAACCAAACGCCACAATATCATAAACGTTTACTTTAATAAACATTATTGCTTGTGTTCTACTTCAATGTTACTTTGGTCTTAATTCATCCTTAGATAATTAATTTGATGATATGATTAATGTGAGGCTTTCCAAGCACATACCTACTCCTTCTTGTATATAATCTAGTGATTGTCTATGATACTTCAGATAAATCCTATTATTAGTTTTGCAATTGTGTATTAATGGTGTTGTTATACCTATAAATAATCATGAAATTCATCTTCAAAAATACCTACTTAGACGACAGCTAAACTAGGTATTTGAATTAGAAAAAGGTGTTAGTTGTGCTAACTAGCCGTCGATGGAGGAGATTTAGCGTCGTAATCTGTGAGGCGTTCGTTAAGGACTTTGCGCCTCGAGGGCTGAGTCGCGACTGCTGATCTGTTATTGGTTCTGCGTTGGCGTGATCCGTCAGCGTGATGTTGCCACATAGGTATAAGAAGATTATTAATATGTATTGCAACACCGTTAATCCCCGCCACAAAAATAATTGCGAGTATCTGAAGTATCATTTTTATCCTGTGTGGTGCGTTCTTTACTTATAGATCCCTGGCCACAGCGTGCTTGCTAGTATCTGCAGGAACTACCTATTAACCATTATACCCACAACCTCCATAGCTGGCGTCCGGAAGGACTATCGACCAGAACCACTTTAAGGAAACACGGCTCAAAGCTCGATTCCCGGTTTCATTTTCACCATATTTGCCACAGTATTATTATACATATATATACCTACGTGGAATATGGAATGAGTTTACTCTACTCCCTAATCAACTGATGTTCATCATCATCATCATCACCCTGTGTCCGTCCACTGTTGAACGTAGGCCTCCCGCATGAGTCTCCATCCTCTTCGATCCTCCGCCTTCCGCATCCAGGTCACTCCCGCTATTCTTCTTCAACTGATGTTATATTTTATTAAACCGGAGAATCAAACTATCTTTAAGAAATATATCAGAATACATTTACTTATTGACGAAATGGGCTGGCAGTGTTGCAAGAGTCTATAAAATCAATAATTGATACATTTGAGAAAATTATAGACCGTACAAGTTTGGACTGAGCCGCCTCTTAGGACCAAATGGTCCAGGCATTGGGAACGTCAGACTAATCATCCAATTTCTTTAAAAAATCAGATTAACTAATCACTCAAAAATATGCCTCGAATACTTTAGGTCCCCCCTCTTCAAGCACTCGTGTTTCTACTCTGGAGATTGTCAGGAATCATAATGTTCCGACGACTTTTAAGTATAGATATGTCCTAGAACGAGGAATGGATAGTAGAAGCTGACAGAACTAAGTGACGTTAATTTGTGGTGACCATATATACCAAATATGGATCGGATATGCGAAGAAGAAAACGAGACAAGATTAATAAAAAAAAGATAAAGAAACTTTAAACACAATGCATCTGATGCAAATTAATTATTTGTTTTAATGTGTGAATGATTTTCGTTATACATACAAAAACACAATACATGAGAGGATACTCTTGCTGAAGTTAATTCAGAATTTACTGGAGTTAATTCTGAACTACATCATATAATTCCAAATAATCTCTGGTACAGGCAATGAACATGTCAATTGATAAGAGTTTTAATATGGGATAACCTCAATCTTGTCATTTCGAACGACTCTAAATTCGAGAATGTGCTTTCTCAAATATGACACGCTATATTGTGTAACATTCAACGATTTACTCCGTTGTGAGAGCTTCATTAACATACTAAAAGTGACAATCCATGAAAAAACTGATATACATACTTCAAAACGATCAAGTCTTATCCCGTGAATTGCATCTAGAAAACTGGGTATTCCTTCTTATGAAATTCGCTCACTTCTTGAATACGGCAGTCACCTTTACATTGGAACCCTGAAATACTATTTGCTTGGATCGTGCTATTAAATTAAAAGCTAACGAAAGAAAATTTCACAATTCCTTCCATTAATTCGATCGATTCAAATAAAAAACAGCTGAGCATCTGAGAAACAATGGAATTCGATTTTTAAATTTCAAATTATTCTAAGTAGGTATGTTATTCTATTAAGTAGGTATGTAATACCTATCTTAATGATAAAACAATACTTTGATCATTTTCGTCTTGTTTACGAATGATATAATGTATTATGATAGATTTATTATATATTAATAGTATTTTTGATCCAGAAATAGTACTTTGTAACGGTCAATCATTAAAATAAAAACTCGAATGTTTTATAAGTTTTTCGTAGTCTGTGGTGATTGTGGCTGGAATATTTCACGCTGGATTGCACTTTAGACTTTAATCATATCGATAAATAGAATACAATGGAAGTTTTTTATTTCCTTCATTTTATATAGAGACGGCACTGAATAACGATCATAAAATATTCAGATGTAATATTTATTTCTTCTTATATTAACAGCTCAAGAACTAGTTATAACGACATTAATGGATGTTTGAATAATAAAGATTACCATTTTGTCATATTCATAAAACTCTTAGTCGTTAGAGAAATTTTTGGAGATATTATCATTCTTGAAGTCAACTAAGAAAATTATTGAAAAACGAGGAATACTGAAAATTTAAAAAATGTTATAGCTAACAGATCGAGTAGTAAGTTATGTTTAAAGTGATATCAGCGCAATATAGCCCTTGCAGCCTGGTATGGAAAAGCCTTGATATACAATTATCCGACAATTATTTTTGTTCGCTCGTCGGACACCCATGTGTCGCCATATTGCTTGTTTGACAAGTGTAGTTCTGTGGATCGTCACTGAATGAATTTCGACGCTGGGTGTCACCGACCCCGGGCGCTGAGTGCCCAGTCGGTAGTTGTGATCGGTCCGGCGCCTGAAAGCATGTAGCTCCGTCCGGACCGAAAGTTTGTCAAGTTTATAGAAAATATATGTCAATGTGCTTCTGAAAATGTCTTTGTGTTGCTTATCTGCTGCTCATTCTTCCACCACACGTTTTGATAACGATCCCGGCGACGTGAAGTCGTCTTTTCTCTAAGTAAAGGGGATGTTAACCCTTTCATAATGGCTCGGTGGAATACAAATTAAAGTGTCAGTTATAAAACTATTATTTGAAGCATAAATGTACTTATCTGGTCTATTTTCATATATCACATTGGTTCTTGTATCCTTTAGCTATCAGATGATGCATAAAAAACTATTCTAAGAAAGTAGCAAAACGATATATCACGGCTACCGATGTCAACGGTCGGGAATCTTATGACGGCATATGCCGACAACCGATGCGAAAGGGTTAAATAAAAACAACTCACAGAATAGTAATACAATATTTATTCATAAATTATATATAAATTTAACTGATAACAGAAATGGAACATTATAGAACATACAATTCAATAGAAACCTTTCAATGGACGAAAGAAACATAATACTTACTTATTATTTCACACTCTATTTTTATACACAGGGTTAAAAAGGATTATTATTTATAAAGTGTTATATAAAATATAAAAGTGTGATTTATTTTTTTATTACAATTACATTATTATTTCATATTCCAAAGGAAACGCTAAAACAATCAACATATAGATAACAATTCTCTATACAACTGCATAAATATAATTTTATTATAAAAATCGAAAACAATTTAAAAATGTCTGCAGAAACATGTAGCATTTCAAAATATAAACAGTAGGATGATAATTAAATTTTTATAATCAAATTACATATATGTTATTACAGAGTATACTTAAATTATTCTGAGAATAATGACTGGCTAGATGTTTTGTACAAAATATTTAAGATTTCGTCATATGAATATGTGTTAAAATCAATTGGCCAATTGGAATGTTCTTACTTTTAAAAAATGGAAGCAATATATACTCAATTGTTTTATAAAGTTAACACAATTCGATGTTTTCAGTTTCAATAAAGTTTATTACTTATAAATACATCATTACAACAAAGAGGTATTACTGTTTAATTAATTTTTTTAACATGTTTAACGCCACATAATGTTTTTAAAGCATTGGACTCAGAGACGCCATATAGGTCACATCCCAATGTTACAATTCCATTGAAATGTAACAGCTGGCGTACAGGGACTGTTTGTTCGAGAAAAAAAACATAGGTCACCGGTAACCTACGTGGCGCCCTGGTCAACAACAGCGTAGGTCACCGGTGAGCTACGTGGCGTTAAACGTGTTAATCCATAAGAACTTTGTTTTACATACATTTTTAGCAATTGTTAAGTATAATGGTTAAGATGCTTTTACGCAATTAGACAATTCAAATAGGAAATGAAAAAATAAATACGTAAACACATTTATAAAAAGGAAACTAAGTATTTGAAATAAATTGTATATTTATAACATATTTTATTTCTCTACCGTATTCGGCCGGGCTGGTAAAGGCTTTTGTTTGTCATTCAGACGCTGTCGGTTCAAAACCCGACCAAACTTGATTTCTTAAAAATTTACTTAATTAAATCAAAGCCTTATACATGCCGTGGTAAGGTATAGCCAAAAAAAATCAGGGCTCGGAAGCTTCGGGCTGATCATCGGATTCCCTTAAAAAAAACCTGATTAGTGGACGCCCAAATAAATCTCTGGTACTACAGCCACAGTCCTTGCAATTTTGCAGGCTCTTGCCCTGGAGGCTCTCGGGAAATATCCATGTTCCCATATGGACCTCTGGTATATAGGCGTTCTGGGATATATAGATAATCTGGGCTTTCAGATCTGTAAAATGGCATTTTGAGGTGTCGATATGCTTCAAAATATGGAAAATCACATTCATTCTGTATCTGGATCATATGCCACAAATTGTCCCATAAAGTTCTATGACATGCTGTAATCTTTGCGTCATCAAGTCATCTCTACATATGAAGCTCCACCAAGTACATTATATGTATAGTTTTCTTGATCTGTACAGGATGACGAGAGCTCAGAGAAAATAAGAAGCTTGCTTTATCGAGACGTATACCGACGGATGCCTTTTCAGTCATAGCCTATTAATTAAAATTAGTGGTAGAGGAAAGTCGTCCCGTGAAGACCGCCCATTCACAGTAAATTCTTGTAATAAAAGGATGATGCGCGAATCTTGGGCTGTAGACTATGACGTTAGCGGATCGACACTCCACATGCAGCGCTTAGCCATATGCACCACGGTATGGGTCATAAAATTCCACAGAAGAGACTTTAGAATTAATATCACCTTCTGTCGGTATACTTCTGTATGTGTTTACATAAAAATAAAAAAAATACTATGTTATAATAAGTGTATTATTTAAAATTATATAAAGATAAAAACTAAAGAACTAAGTTATGTTATATTTATTTGAATAAATATGTTAAAATAAATATAAGCTAAATGGTAATTGGATGGATGCATAACATTAAATCACATGAATATTAGTTGAAACTTAAAAGCAAAAATATAAATATTACTAAGGTTAGTACAATGGGAAAGTATAGGAATATATATTTTTATTTAATTATTAAAAAATGTTTCAAACGTAGGTAGAAATTGTTTTGGAGAAACCGAATTTTTGGTCTTAGCATAATTATAAATATACATTGACGTTACATAATGAGAGATCTGCATTACAGGGTGTTAACTTGATTGCCTCAAAAACACAAAAAAAAAAACCTTTAACGTATCTAGCAAGCAATACAAAAAATTACATGCCTGCTGTATATAAGTATTCCATTGCAGTGATACCAACTCAATAAAGCCTTTTTAGGCTGGTGCCGAAAAGCCTCGATACGCGATATTTTGTTGATTATTTTTCTTCGCTCGTCTGACACGCACAAATAAAAATGTAACTCTAAGTTTTAGATTGAAGTAGTCATAAGACGCGGCATTTGTATGAGCCATTTTTTTTATTTGGTTCTCAAAGTCGCTACATATCATGCGGGAGCGGCTAGTTCTTTAAATGGCCGCTATGTAGTTTTTGGGCGCTGTTAAGTTAACAGTATTTTCTGTGTCCCGGGCGGAGGACCGAATTTTTCGTCAGTCTTTTTCGTTTAATGGATTCGATAAATGTCAAATGTGCTTCTCGACGAGATCTTTGCTTTGGTGACATCATCCATCCATCACGCATCCCAATGACAATTCCACGATCTGGAGTCGCTTTAATCTTCTTCTTCTTCGTGTCAGCGACATCAAATTATTTCTGCCCAATAGCCCGTATGTTGCCCAGCATTAGGTCTTGGTACGCTAAGCTTGTTGGGCACATGGGGCAGGTTTTTAGGTGTGAGGCGGTCTGCAGGTCTCCACAGTCACACAGCAGAGACTTTCCCTGCCGAAACACTCTCCACCGCTCAAGATTGTCCTTTGTTCTTCCAACTCCGGTTCTTAATCTGTTATGGGATTTCCAGGTCTGCCAGTTAAGGTTCTTGCCAGTTGGGAGGCTAGTTAATGAAATCTTTTGATGCGATTTGTTGCCAGAGCTGGAGTCTCTCATTTTCAAGGCTGGATGTGAGAGGTTGTGTTGATCTCAGAAAGCTGCTTCGCGACTTCAATCTGATTATACAAGCAGTGGGTCGCTTTAATTAGATAGCATACGTCAGGTTTTTAGGGTACTTTCATACACTTGACATTATCAACAGTATTATAATTGAAATAGAATAATAGTCTACTAACCTGTAATTCATCTTTTATGGTTTGTGTATGAAGCGATCAAGAAGTTAAAAGTACAATCTCCAAACAATAAAACTACAGACACATTCCAGAACCTTCCAAGATCATCAGTCAGGTAATTAAAAGACAATGTTTGACTCGTTACATCTAAGGTATTTCTTGGACTTTTGTCACGGCGTGACAACAATCGTAACCATCAGTATTCCATAAATATTAAAAAAAAAACAGCTGTTTATCTTTACACGGAATCTAAGTCTCATATTATTTCTTTTGGAAGTTAAATGTATTTTTAAATAACGCTTCTGTTAAAGGCGATTAATATTACGAGTTAAAAAGTACAAATGTATTAATTACAGATATGTTTTAAGGCATTATTTATTTTGCGGATTGTTTGAAAAAAGTTCAAGAAATTCATTAGTGAAAACCACATTAAAATCACAATTGTTTATAAGTCAATTTAAAGCCGTCACTCGCTGGTATCCATTATTGTATTGTTTATCCCCCAATGGAATAAAGAATACTTATATACAATTTATAAAAAAAACACCATTTGGAACATAGCCGTAAGATGATCGCAATGCTGAAAAGTTAAATACTACTGTTCCAAAATATGAAAATCATGGTTAGGCCTTCATCCTGCAGTGGATTGGCATAACATTTAATACAATTTTATTTATAATTCCAGCATTCACTTTGGGATCCATTTAAATATAAAAAAAGATAAGAATTTCATATCTTGTTTTAACTGGTACTTTTATATATATTATAATATATACGAAAACATTATACAGTGGTACCTCGACATACGAGTTTAATTCGTTCCGCAATCTTGATCGTATTTTAAATTACTCAAATCACAAAGCAGATTTCCCCAAAAATCACAAAACCCGAGCACAACTTATCAAAGGTGCTTTGACAGCGAGAGCACACTGATTACTGATTCTCTGACCGTGGCCGGGGGGGATTCACGAGGGAAAGCGTGACATGCGGTTCGTGTGCAACCAGCCGACAGCTAAGCCAATAGCTCGCATCTCAAATTTTGCACATATTTCAAAGCAAAAAATCGCTCGTATTTCAAAAAACTCGTATGTTGGGGCACTCGTATGTCAAGGTACCACTGAATATTTTTTTTTTAAATACAGCCACATTGATTTACTTACATAGGTTCCATCCATAACACTCACTCCTAAACTCCTTCTCCCTTCCTACTCTCTAGTGAAACATTTTCTTTATCAGTAAATATTCATTTACTTACATAGAGCCCATCCATTATCCCCACTACTACACTCTAGCGATACTCTTTCTTTGTGGATTAACATTCATTTACACGAGAGTACGTTTGTGCACATTGGAATTGATGAAGCTTTCATAGATCGCGAAACTGCAGTCTTCCATCAAGCGAAACGTTGCTCAGTGTGAACCATATTAAAATAATGTATGAAATTCTTATCTATTTAACATCATATTCATTCACATTATGTTGTTTCATCACCTTGTATAAAACACACGCATGACACAGCATATTTCTGCATTTAACCTGTTAACCGGGGAATTTAATTTTGCTCATGTTAAAAAGAAAACACGCGGCGAGTCTGTGCAACTCGATGCCTAGATGTACATGCTATATGATGAACAAACAAAATAAGCCGTAGCTCGTCACGCCCGTTAGAGTGTAATTTAGATTTGAATCGTTAAAGTGTCTTGACGGAATATATCGTCATACCCGCTACAGTTGCTTTCTTGGAATGACGGAATATAACGTCACACCCGGTTAACAGGTTAATGAAATAATTTTAAACAGAAATAAATTACTGCATCAATTTCATATGTATTGAATTATTCTATTAAGTTACGTCAAAATTAAATGCACAATTCATTGGGGATATTTCACAATTGCTCGGATGTTCAGGTGTGTAGTTGTGTAGTCGCAATACGGCTACTTATCAACCAGTGACAGCTCCAAGATGGCGGCCAGTTCGGCCTCCTCTGCCAGGCGTCGGCGCTCCGCCCTCTGCCGTTCCTTCTCGCTGAGCAAAAGCGCTGCTTGAAGATCCTCGTCGGGGCTCGGGAGATCGGGACTGTGAGGTCTCGGAGGAGAGGGGCTCCCTCCGGCCCCAGGATTGACCCGACAACTCGCCAGACTCGCCTGGATCGCCCTACACGCCACAAAACACACTAAACTATACAGGGGTGCCAACAATATATTTAAGCGTAAGCGAGGATATTAGCTTACAAATACACTAACAAGATATTTCTAAACAAAAATTTTATATTATAGATACAGTGATATATGGAAATAAATTAAGCTATAGGATGAGGTGTACAATATATTTTAAACATCTATTAAAAATAATACTAACTCATAATACAGGGTGGTGTGCGACAGACGCATAGATTCATATGTAAAATTACGTTTTTCCGGCGGGTATAGCTCAATGGTTAAAGCGTTTGCTTTCCAAGCCAAAGGTCATGGGTTCGATATCGAAAGGAGATTAAAAAAAAAAAATTTTTAATTGATTTCTTAGCTCTAAAATACCCTCGGTTGGTGTGATTTTGATCCCTCACCCGTAAAATGCCACTCATAGTTTATTAATTAAAAATTGGCGGTAGACGAAAGTCGTCCCATGAAGACCACCCATTCATAGTAAATTCCTGTGATAATAGGAGGATGATGCGTGAATCTCGGGCTGTAGTCTATGACGTTGGCGGATCAACACTCCACATGCAGCGCTTAATCATATGCGCCTTAGTAAGCGTCATAGAATTCCACAGATGAGACGTCAAAATTACTATTACCATTTGTCGGTATTCTACTGTATGTGTTTACATAAAAAAAAACATTAAAATCCATACGTTTGCCGCACCACCTGTATACCAAATTACGAGTTTGTTTTAACGATCTGAAGTGAAAATATAAATTACGCAATAAAAATGATCAAGTTGATAGTGTGGAGATGAGCTTTTCAAAAATACTAAAGTAAAAAGGAAAGTAAAAATAAATACAGAATAAAAATAAATTGATACACATACACCTCCACATTGAATAATATCTTTTACAACATTTTTCTCATCAATTTCGGAGAGATAATATAAGAATGGTAAACTATGCATCTTATTCTATACACAATAGTGGGTCCACCAAGACCATGTCTTCCACCCATCGAATTGAGAATTAAAGATGTATTTTTATTTTTGATACTGATATCAGCTTGATATATCTCTTTAAGGCTGATGCCGTAAAGCCTCGAAAAACGATCTTTTATCTCTTATTTTTGTTCGCTCGCCTGACATGCACATCTAATAATGTTAGTTTTAATCATAGAATATTATGCACGCGTTTGCATACTCCATTTTACTTGTTATGAAGTTGCTCCATTTCATGTTGGTGCAACTGTCATCTTTAATTTACTTTTTGCCGCGACTGTCTTGGGGCGCTAGATGTCAGTGTTCAGCAGTCGTCAATCAGCTGGCGCCCGGCCATGCCGGTCGGGCGTAGAAATCAAGTCTTTAAAATAAACGCGAATTGTGCTTCGAAAACAAGATCTTTGTATTGTCAATCTGCTCCAGCATCTTGCCACCCAGTAATTCGATATCAAATTCAGAGAGAAGGATATCAATACATTTGTATTACTACAGATGTAGATTTGTATGTATCAATTTATTAAAAATATTGTTATATATCAATTATCTAAAAAGGATTACAATATATATTTTTAAATCTACAAAATAAGTTCTCTAACAGCATGGATCATAGATAATCTTCGGAGCTCTGCTAGCCTACAAAAAACATGGGTTAGTAACCATAAAAATCGTGAAAGCCATGTACCTATAATCATTTGTGTAATTTGCAAATAATATATACATTTTAAAAGACTATGTTAGAAATTTAAGTCTATTCACATTATTTGTAGGTTAAGAAATTATTGCTTTGAATATTTAAACATAAATAATGTAATTAATTGAATCAGCCGGCGATAATGGCTTAGTGGTTTTAGCGTTTGCTTTCCAAACCAAAGGTCGTGGGATTGATTCCCGAAAAATTAAAAAATATTTATATTTTTTAATTGATTTCTGAGCAATAAAATACCCCAGGTTGATGTGAATTTGATTCTTCACCCGTAAAACGCGACATAACCATTAATAAAAATTGGCGGTCCCGTGAACATCACCCATTCATGATTCAATTCAATTCTTTTATTTCCTTCAATAACATTACAAAATATTTATATTTTAATTAATTATTGAAGTAATTAAATATAAGTGTGGCATTGTAAATGTATTGACACATTTAG
Source organism: Glossosoma conforme (assembly GCA_022606575.1). NCBI lineage: Eukaryota > Metazoa > Arthropoda > Insecta > Trichoptera > Glossosomatidae > Glossosoma > Glossosoma conforme. The sequence continues at coordinate 2,295,637 of JAGTXR010000005.1, read as the reverse complement.
TGTCAATGACTTCACACTCGGAACTAGTGTCGGGATACTCGCGCAAATAGTTGGACTTGCAACACCAAAAACCATGTCATAAGTATATCAAGTTTGACACACAAATGACACGGCATTATTGCTACAAAATCAAACATCCGAAAACATTTCGTATCAGTCATCACCAGCACTGAATCTGAAGCAATATTACACTAAATATGTCAATATATTTACTCAAGTTGGTTTCAACCACTGTTCACCGCGATTCTTTCGTCTTACACGTATCCAGGGTTGAACTATGGTCCTTTTAGGAGATGATGCGTGAATGTCGGGCTATAGTCTATGTCGTTGACGGATCAAGACTTCACATGCAGCGCTTAGCCTTATGTAACATGGTAAGTAAGTGTTAAGTATCCACAGATGAGATTTAAGCGTCGTTATCACCATCTGTCGGTATTCTCGTAAATGTGTTACATGATTTGCAAATTACATCAAGATTTTGTGTATCGATGCTCAACAGGGATCCAAAACTACTTCTTCTTCATTCTGGCCCTGATGGGCTCGGCGAGTCATTTGAGAAACTTGTGTGAAGGACTGTGACGCGGGGAGAGACGATGACGACGCGATGGAACCGGAGTATGACGAGATGGTGTCGGCGAGGGGCACGGAGACAGCGAGTGAGCGCACAGGCCGGGCGTGGAGCAGCGACGCGGAAGGTCACCCCTTCATGCACAACACAAGTGATACTAAATAACATATATATGCTTGGAACAACTCATTTGAAATAAAAAGAAACCTGCTGACATACGTGCCTATAATTATGAAAGTGGCGTAAGTCAAGAAATTGTAAAAAACGAGTTATTCATTTATTTCAGTTCCCAGTGTTGTGAATTAATATAATCTTCATCCAACATTAATTTTAAAAATCTAAATACGCCATTTTATGCAACATGAAGTTGTCACTTTCATCGGTTTTCAACCAACATCAAAACACAAACCTTTAAATATCTCAGAACGAATAAAACATCACTTTCATAATCATGGGCACATTGTTGCCTGGAGAATAATCAAAATAAATCATATTTCATCACATATTTCGATCATCATCATTCCATCCTCTTTGATCCTTGTCTCTGCGTCATAATATGGCATATTTTGATACCAGCCCTAAATGTGAATTACATTTGGAACTAGCATCATACTTTGTAAGAGGCGAGGGATGTGAAAAATAAATATTTTTAAACCACTAAAAATTCTCAGCACATAATTTATTCTGATCAATAACTAACCAGAACCCTTCTCACTTATTTCATATTTGTGTTAATTTTTAGCAAATATGGAAGACATTGTCAATTTAAGCTACATTACTAATGTTAAAATGGTCTTTATTCACAGTAAATTTATCTGCAGTTGGGTTGAAGATGTATTGCTTGGCTAATTACTTGATTATGAAAATATGTTTTATTTCAACTCCTAAAGAACTCCCGAGTAAAAGAACCCAATTTTCAAATATTGAAGTAATACAAAAACTCCTAAGAAAAACATATTCTTGCACAGTAAAATGAAGCTGCTTTTGCCTTAAAATATTTTTTTTTATCCAAAGTGAAAAATATATTTGTAACTTGTATATGCCGGCGGTCATAGCTCAATGGTAAAAGCGTTTGCTTTGCAAGCCAAAGGTCGTGAGTTCGATCCCCGACGGAGATAAAAAAAAAAAATTAATCGATTTTTGAGCTCTAAAATACCCCGGTTGGAGTGAATTTGATCCATCACCCGTAAAATGTCAGTCATAGCCTATTAATTAAAATTGGTGGTAGACGAAAGTCGTACCGTGAAGACCACTCATTCATAGTAAATTCCTGTAATAATAAAGGATGATGCTTGAATCTCGGGCTGTAGTCTGAGACGTTGGCGGATCAACACTCTACATGCAGCGTTTAGCCATATACACCATGGTAAGCGTCATAGAATTCCACAGATGAGACTTTAGAATTACTATCACCATCTGTCGGTATTCTCCTGTATGTGTTTACATAAAAAAAAATATGCCCTATAATTAATATATGTTTTACCTCTGTAGTTGACGTTCCTCCTCTGTGATCAGGGCCGGAGTGCTGGGCCGCGAGGGTCTCTGGGCTTTTAACGCTTCCCAGATATCCACCTGAAACACCAAACCAAAGTCATTTTACTGCATGTAGATTCATTTTCATACTGAAAATGATATCTAAACACTTTTCAATTGAAAGACATCATTTGGACTTAAAAAAATAAATAACAATGTCCATAAAAACAAAATTTACAGTTTTTATGACATTTCAGCATCGCATAAGCCTAAAATAATAATGTTAAGCATAAATTTTCTGTATATATTCATTCTATGGTTACTTTTTTATATTTTGGATTAAATTATGAAAAATTTAGAATCAACTTCACAATTTTATGGACAAATGAGTTCTATATATAATAATAATATTTAATATAATACATATAATATAAAACAAATATTGACATGTGTCAACTTTTTTCATAAGGTATCATATAATTAATTTTATTATTCAACAAATCGCACCAGAGGATTTTATTACTCCAAAGGAAGGCCTCCCAACTGGCAAGAGCCTTCACTGGCCGACCTGGAAATCCCTAAACAGATTAAGAACCGGAGTTGGTAGAACAAAGAACAACCTCGAGCGTTGGGGAATGCTTCGGCAGGGAGAGACACTATTGTGCGACTGTGGAGACCTGCGAACCGCCTCACACCTACGATGCTGCTCCTTGTGCCCAACAAGTTGCACATCTCAGGACCTAATGCTGGGCTACACACGAGCTATCGATGTTGCCAGATATTGGGAAAAAATAATTTGACGTCGCTGACACGAAGAAGAAGAAGATTAATTTTATTCACAAGATATCATCGCAAACATAATTTCAAAGCAATCAATATCAGTTTTTAAAGATTCATATAAAGCTAACCCAATATTACTACAATCATTATCATCATCATCATACTTCGCATGGACTTTATGTTTCAGATTTTGACAATACACAAGTAATAAATATACTTATCAATATTTCGTATTAACCCTTTCGCTATGGCTCGGTGGAATACAAATTATACTGTCAATACGACGTGAATTTTTCAAACCATTTTTTTTTGCTAAAAACTAGTATTTGGAGCATAAATGTACTTATCTGACCTATTTTCATATATCACATTGGTTCTTCTATCCTTTAGCTATCAGATAATGCATAAAAAACTATTATATTTAACAAACGTTCATTATGTAACTCCACACATGTGGTGGCATTGACACATGTGATTTACAGAAAAATCGCTCATGTGACGAAACCTAACGATATTTATTTACATGCTTTACAGATTCCTGTAAAGAATACATGTAGGGAATGACTGCACTTCCAATTTCCTACCATAGATGTCACAATGAGTACTGAAAGTACCAAAACGATATATCACGTCAACCGATGTCAACGGTCAAGGAATCTTTGACCGCATATGCCGACAACCGATGCGAAAGGGTTAAAACAATATTTACCTCATCCTTTTCACTTCCAGCATCAATAAGACTCTGCTGTATGGCGTACTGCAGCAGGTCATCTTCATCTTCAAAGCTGTACTGGCGTCTTTCTTCAGAACCTAAAATATATTTTTTTTAAAGAAATGTAAGATTAGAACTTAGATAGACGACTAAACTACAAAGCCTATCACTAAGCAATATGCATCACTATGTTACCCAACGTTCGATATCAGAAAGAAAGAAAAATACATTTTCTAATTTAAAAGCAAGACTAAAAAAATATATTATATAATGTAACTTAAAAACCAGACTGAACAAAAATGAAAAGTTCTGACAACAATGCTTGAATATAAAAGACTAGGGTTTACAATGATTTGCGGCTTACCCTGACTCTCATAGTCTGAAGGAACTTGGAATACTTCCTCGTCCAGGAGGCAGCCCTGACGATCTCCCTCCTGCACGCATAACACATTGGGAACTTCCTGCTCCGTGCCGTAAATGTTCCCAAAGGTGATGCGAGCATTCAGCACGTGGAACAGGGGGATCTCTGTAAAGGTTAACCACTCGTATTATTATAATACATCTATAAAACTTTGTTCAATGCTATGTATTTAAAAATATGGCAGATTGGGTATTGCACAACCCACCCAATCCTGCTGGAATAAAAACTTTATTATTATTATTATTGACTCGGTGGAACAACACAACATACATTAACCTTTAAGCGCCCAGTGGTCTCATACGGGACCGCAAATTTGCATTGTTCAATGGCCTAGCAGGCCAATGTTTGTAATGTTTCATCGCACAATAGATTCTTCCATGAACTTACTTTAATACTATTATTACAAATTAATGTATTCCGATTGTGAAATATTTATAGTTGTTACACTTTAAATGTATTAATTGAATGGGAAATAGAACATGATTTTGAAAAGTACATATTTTACTTTTATTGCTATTCGGTTTTTCAGACACATAATAAATTCAAAATCATTTTATGAATAAATAAGTAGTAGATATTAAATTTTTTTATTAAAACTAAATAAAACAAGAATTTTATCCAATAAAATCTTTTTTACGCTAAATTTATGTAGGTCTAATTATTTTTTAAAAAACAATTGAATTAATTAAAATCTAATCACACCTTTTCTGAAAATTTTAAGTCTTAATATAGGTAATTAATTGAACACAATCCATTCAGGTGTATAACTAGTTGTTAATAAAATTCTTCTGTTATTTAAAGGCATCGAGAAATGTTTAAAAAGGATATTAATTTATAAGTTCACCTATTTTAACAGGAAAGCCGGAGGGCAACTGCATCTGGATGAAGTCCTTCAATTTGGCAAAATGTGGCGACGACATGGAAGCCATCAGATCCAGTATCGGCATTATCTGCTCTTGGAGCTGTAAATATTACAAATGCATATTTTTATTTTTTCAAATACCATATTCGCTCCATATTTGAAACATACGGACACCGTAAATAGCCGTTTCATAGTTCTGTAAGCTCAGATTGTCTATACCTTATCCCAGAACATCTGTCTACCCGGAGGACCTCATGGGAAAACATAGATGGTTCCCGGAAACCTACATGGCAAGAGCCCGCGAACTTGCATAGACTGCGGCTGTAGTACCATAGAACAATATTAGAGTGTTCAATAATCAACGTTTTTTTTAAGGAGATCGAATGATGAGCCCAACGCTTCCAAGACATGGACATTTTTTTGTCTTTAAGGAGTGGCTCAATCCTACTGGGTGTGTGAAAAGTGAAGCTTGGTCGAGCCTTGAACCGATGGCATCTGAATGACAAACAAAAGCTATATTACTGGACTATGCTCCCCGGCTTCTTCTTCCATACTTAAATAAAATTATTGAAAGTCACACATTGTATTGATAATGCTAACCTGGAGAGGGTAGGATTCACATAACCAGAGTGTGGCTCGGAACTTTTGAATCTTGGTGTTTATTTCCTTAGGCCTTCCGATATCTCGTCCCTGCAAATCCTCCTCACCAAAATACTCCTCAGGGCTGATGTTGCAAGGGTTGCCGATAGCGTTGAATTCTTGCTGCAATGCCGAAGAGTAATGATTAACATCAAAACATTAATAATTATTCATTTAAATAACTCGTACTTAAACTGAGAATTTAAAAGATAATTTTTAGTTAAATTTGTAAATAAATAACACAATTCAAAAAAAAAGATTTATATCAATGGTCAAAGGAACATCATCATTTGTGCTATTCAACATATTTTAAGGTAACTTATTATTTTGTCAGTAATTAATTAAATAATGGGCAGTAACTATTTATGAAATGGTTAGTTAAAAATATATTAAAAAGTAAGTAAAAATAATAAATTGGGAGTAACAAAATATAAATTGGCAGTAGAAAAATAATAAATTGGCAGTAAATAATTAATGAGTTGAAATTAATAATAGGTTAGGTTAGGTTTCCATTTTATGTGCCAATTATTCATTAAGTTTACATTAATTACTCACAGTATTGAGTATATTACTGACATTTCAATTTTATAATTAACCACTTTCATAATGACACAGTGGATTCTGCCAATTTATTTAATCTACTGCCGATTAATTTCAATAACTACAAATCGATTTAATTAACTGCCAAAACCTTGAATTAATTGCTGAATAAATAAATACAGGCTATATTTTAAGGACTGCAATATTTCTTATGATAAGTAGAATTCACGAATTTTCATAATTAAAAAATGTAATATTTGTAGAAATATTCCGAGAATTCAAAAGAAATAATAAACATACCCGATTCTGAAGTCAAGTGAGCAGTCAAAGAAATAATAAATAAAAATAATTGTACACAGGATAAAACAGAAATAAAGAAAAAAATAACATGAAAACAATTAAAAGAATTCTAATTCAAATGTAAGATTGGCAAGTTGCTCAAGATGGTCCGAAACATGTCCAATCATATTATTAACACAAATTAAAAATAAAATGGTAAATAAGACTAAATATTTTTAATTTGTTAATTTTTAATTTATTAAAATTAATATAAAATAATAAGTTCAGCCATTCTGATGAGTCTTATTCGCAGCTTGGCAAAGTAAAGTTACTTTTGTAATTTTAAAAACATAAGGTATTTAACATGCTAATCGCCATGGCAACTACTGGTGGCCGACACTGAGTCATTACAATCACGCCGCGTCGGCCACCGGTGGCTGACACGACATACATAAATTGGAATTGATCGTTTTGCGCTGTCAGCCACGCGCTCCCATATAAACTGCTATTCAGAATGTCCGACGCGGCCTAATATCTAAATCCACAAAAACATTTTCTGACACTTTACAAAAAACAGTGTTGGCGGTCAACGTGTTAAAGTATCCGGTGGGATACTTATTGGTTACAAAGACAGACTTCAAAACTGGTTTAATATAAGAGTTAAATTTTGAAATTCGATAAAAGTAGGCAATCTTACCTACATATAGTGACTGTATAATCATAATAACCAAACAATATGGGTTTTGAGAAAATAAATAATGTGAAAATAAATAAAAAATAAATAGTGCTAAATTAAAATAAACTAAAAACCTAACGACATATACAGTCAACGTTCCTATAATGTTTTCAAAAGATCGGATGATTATCCCGATGCTCCTGATGCCTGGACCATTTAGTCCAAAGAGGCAATTCAACACAAAATAACAACATAAAAGGAGCTTTATATAAATAGTAGCAATCCATTGTTTTCGATTCCAGTTGGTACTTGTGGAGCTTCAAGCACCCAATTTAGTTCAACTGGAGTGGCGCTTCTATACGGGTTGCCAGCACACCTTGATCCCTTTCTTACATAATATTCCTCTTTTGTTGATGTTATTGTTTTCCTAGATCTCTGTGTTCTTTGACACTTGGCATCTTCTTATTTTTTATACATATATTTTTATGCTTTCCTTAAAAGACATTACAAAATATATTATATTTCAATTCGTCATTAAAGTACATACAAACATAAGTAACATAAGTGTGGCGATGTAAATGTATTGACACACTTAGTGTCAATAACCTCACACTCAGAACAAGCGTCAGCAGACTCAATGCAAATAGTTCGACATCTAACAACAAAAACCCTGTCATAAGTATATCATGGTTGACACACAAATAACATGACATTATTGTCAGAAAATCAAACGTCCAACATTTCGTATCCGTCCACACCAGCACTGAATCTGAAGCAATATTACGCTAAATATGTCAATATCTTCACTCAAGTTGGTTTCAACCACTGTTCACTGCGATTCTTTCGCCTTACACGTATCCAGGGTTGAACGATGGTCCTTTCAGGCCACACTTCAGGCTCCATGAGAGACTCTAGCGAAGTCGCGATGACCTCGACTTTGAAAGAAGTTGACAGCGTCCGTCTGCTGACAATCCTCCTGATATATGCTCTATGTTTCATTTATGATTACATTATTAATTATCCTGTCTACATCTTGATATTACAGTTATGTTAAAATAAATAAATAATAAATACTGACATCGTCATCCGCGTTGGCCGCTCGGTCTTCAGTGTCTGCGATGCCCAGGAAGGAGTGCAGCGGCGTGCGAGGACCGCGGGCGCGAGCCTTGTCTCCTTCAGACAGGTGCTCGGTGCGGGTGCGAGTCACAAACTCTACGTTGGATGCTCCAAACACCTTGCAGTCCCAACCACCAACAACCTCCGCCTTGTCTGAACGCCAACCCCATATACCACTTTTGTTTCTGTGAAGCAAAAGATAGAATTAATAATTGTTTTATTCTAACCGGATTGGATGGGTAGTGCAACACCCAATCTGGAGTGCACTTTACCTGCTTCACTGGATAAGTCAGGTGGTAGTTCCCTCTGAACAATTATGGCTCCTGCACGGAAGTGTTGTAGAGAAAGAACTTGTGAAAGAGATAAGAATCACATTAACAGGGAGTGTATATTTAACATTGAAATTAATAGATTTTCCATCATTTTCCGTACATTTTTTTATATTTTATAGAATGAGTTGAGCTCCCCTAATTACGATCATGTTATTCGGGGGATTGCGACGAAAATTTCTGCTCAGCTTATTATTTGAGGGCGAGTAAATTTGGGGGCGTGTTATTGAAGGTTTGAGTGTATTGTCATCAAATGTTAATTGGTATAATAAAAGTGCACCTTTCAAAGCTGATCTTCTCGGTGTCGATATAGTTGGTGCTGATGGGCGTGGTGAGGCGGTGGGAGATCTGATCAGCTGTGGGAGGAGGCAGGTTGCTGCAGGTGGCGCCCTCCAGTCTCTCGGACCAGACTTGCTTGGTCTCATTGTCCAGCTCCACCATAGTAGCCGAAGAACCTTTAACATCAACAATATACAGACTTAATACCTGGAGCTTCTAATTAAAAGTGCAAAATAACCATAGTTAACAATAACAATGTTTTAACGACCATGGAAAATATGGAGGTCCCTTAACAGACTTCGGACCGGAGTATGCAAGACGATGACACAAATGAAAGCCTGGCAGTTTTACAGCGGACTGAATGTGACTGCGGCGTGGAGCAGACGCTATCACACATTCTGGAGTATGCGCTGTGTCCAAGTAGCTGCACCCAGGAAGACCTGATGATGGACGGGAGTAACGCCATCGACGTCGCCTACTTCTGGGCAGACAGGATCTGATCCTGTTGTTTCCGACACAATTATATATATACAATATTTTATTATGTATTAACATTACAAAGCAAAAATTTGCAATATCTAAAAAATAAGGCGTTTAACTTAGATTGTTCCACAAACTGCTGTATTATATCGCTAATAATTTACGCAAAAATATATATATATATATCGTACACGGGCTAACAAAAAAAAACTGGTTGTTAACCTTTTGAGCTTCAATAATTTATTGAATGTAGAAAGAATTGATGTTTGCCGACGGGTATAGCTCAATGGTTAAAGCATTCGATCCCCGACGGAGATGAAAAAATTTAATGAAAATTTTCGATTTCTGAGCTCTGAAATACCTTGTGTGAATTTAATCCCTCGCCTGTAAAATACCAGTCATAGCCTATTAATCAAAATTGGTGCTAGACGAAAGTCGTCCCATGAGTTTGGCCAAAACGTTTAGGTAAGGCTAAAATTAAAAAAAAACTGTTTTTTTTTTAATTTAAAGTTTATTCAAAATAAAAGACTTGTCATCTATTGACATCTAAGCTTACTTTGACGAATTTTTAGGACACCTATAATAATTACTGTACAGTTTCAGTTTATTTATTTATTCTTTTTTCCATAGTAAGAATATGAGCTAATGAACTAATGTATATTCAAAATTTTATCAGAAAATAATTTTATGTAACTTATACAAGCTCTAAATAACTTCATATACACAATTATTATTAAGTTTACTAAGGAGTATTCTGCTATTCAAACACATCCACTTAATTACTTAATTAAGCGTAACAGTATTAATAAATACTTATATTTTATTACCTTATTTTACGAGCATATTGCTAACCATAATAAAAAATAATGAAGAACTGTACAGTAATATTTCATCAGAGATAACAACACTGAATACAAATATATCAGTTACCATATTCTATACTAAAAAAGCATTTAGTAAAACATATACATACCATTTTCTATTGTTATATGAATTATGATATTTAAACCTGGAAAAATGAATTTCCATTATCCAAAATAAACTGTAACATTTTAACTGTCCCACTTTAACCACTTCATCACCACATGTTTGTAGACAAATAAAAATACTACTTTTACTAATGACTAAATTATTTTAATATTTTTAACTTACATTATTATTGGTGAGCTGCAATCGATTGAACTTAAATTTTCACGAAAAAAAAAATTTTTTTTTACTAGTTCTCCCTGCATTGTATGTACCTCTAACGCAGCGGTCGGGGAACCGGGGTAAATTATTATTAAATATACTTTTGGGGTAATTAGGAAATTTTTCTAGTTTGGTATTTCATAAAACTTTATATTTTCATGTATCTTTTTTGTTATTTTCCGTATAAATTAATTCAATAAATAATGTTTATTTAAATATACATTGATTGTATTCTTTTCAAAATGGGGGGAAGGGGTAATATCGACTTACGCATAAATATTTTGGGGTAATATCAAATTACGCATAAATATTTTGGGGTAATATCAAATTACGCATAAATATTTTGGGGTAATGGTTAAAAAAGTTCCCCGACCGCTGCTCTAACGCATCACGTTTCTTGTAAATATTTAAGATATACATACTATATAATTGATAATTGTTTTCGGAAAAAAAAAAAATATTATAATTTTATTCAGAGCCAGCCCTCGACACCATCTGATGAATATCTCCTAAACTATAGAAAAATATCAATCATTTTTGGTTTGTTAATATTTTAAAATATTCATAGATATCGTTGTGAGAAAATCGGAATTAATTTTGAAATACATCTTTCGAATATTGCGAAGCGCCTATGGGTGCGCTTACGGCGGGTTAATATAATTTCATGATAATTTTAGATGAAAATTACTAAGATATTGCCTTTTTTAAGAGTGGTATGTATGTAGACCTATAAAGGGTTAAGAAACATATTTAATTCCAATGTTTTCTTGATTCCTTTACAATTACATTTCCCAGGTTATGAAGTGTGCAGCTAACCTTGCCCTCGGAAGATGTATGTGCGATTGCCTCTCTGCCATTGGCCGTTCTCGAAGCCGAGGAGAGTCGTGTCGATGCGGACGCTGGCACCACTTTTGTAGACGCGGTACGTGTCAGACGGACACATGCGAGACACTAAGGGCACTGAAACACAATAGAAAACATAATTAGAAGCTGAATAACTACCAAATTAATCATATACTTAGTTATTATCTAACTAATATTATAAAAAAGAGTTTTTTTAATTACACTATTTTTTTCATGTTGATTTATTTTTCAACAGCTTTAAATTATCTAGCACTCAATATCATTATCATCAGAGTCGCAAATTGCTGCCATAAAGTTGTAATCCGTCCTGGTCTTCATCTCGTACGAAGTCAGCTCTGCTTCCCGAAGCTACGGTGAATACATTCTATGAATGATAGCAAGAACCTGACGATTCAATGAAACGACACAAGAAGAACAATAAGCCCTAAAAAAATAGTATTATTATTATATTAGTATTTGTACAGTGCTTTTTTATAACCGAATGGTCATTCCAAAAGCGCTTCTTTGCCTCTCTGAGTAAAAAGGTGGGTCTTGAGTCTGCTTCTGAAGGATGCCTCCGCTTTAAGTTCTCTTATGCTTTCCGGCAGCGAGTTCCAGGCCATTGGTGCCGCGTAGCTGAAAGCACGATTGCCAAAGACCGTACTAAGACTACCACCCGTCAGCTGCAGGGTGCTTCTATTTGCTCTGGCTGATCTGAGTGTCTCTCCACGCGCGCTTATCTCTGAAGGCTTGATCAATTCTGTCAAATAACCCGGTGCAGTTCCGTTGAGTTCCTTGTAAGCTAAGAGGCATAGTTTTTACGGGATTCTAGCCGTAACTCTCAACCAAGGCAGTCGGTGTAGTATCGGAGTAATGTGACAGAATTTGGGCGCGTTGCACACTAGTAGAGTATGATACGAGAAGCTCTCAAAATGTAAAATAATGCTTTTCAATGCAGCCTAACAATCAATGGAATTTTTTTTTTCATTCCAAATTGGATCACAAAATATCCATTTAGAATTGGAAAAACGGGTGGCACCCAAAGTCCTATGTTATTTTAAAAACACATATAGTATTAAAATATCAGGAACCCTTGTACAATGTTAGCGAAAAAAATTTCACAACATTTATTAATCATTCCTGTAAAAAGAATAGTAGCTTTTTAACCTCAGATAATATATTCAAGGGAACATTCAATATTGTGGCTTTTAGGTTTAGCCGTGTGTGGCGAATTACTTCTTTCCAATATTTCGACCGCCATTGCAGGGGTCTTCTTCAGGGTTGATGACTTAGTGACATTAACATTCAAATGGATTTTTATATTAATTGTGAAATTGATGTTTGGAATTGAAATGATGATTTCTAACCTCAAATCGCTAGCTTTTGAGATAGAAAATGACTCACTCCAGCTGGTGAACTCCCATTTCATCTCCACATAAAAGTCCGGAGCCGTGTGAAGGCGAGCGAGGAGCAGAGGAACTCCAGCGGCCCGCGCTCGCGCACGGCAACGGTCACGCTGCCCAACCAACAATGACACCAAACTTGGATCACCGGAAGAGACCGCCTCCTGCACCACTGTAAGCCACAACACAAAAAATATACAAACCATTCATTGTCATATAACTCGTCGGGCAATGTAATCTTTTCAAAATATGACTTAAGGCCGTAAAAAAATGTTAGCTTAGAAATACGAGTAGTAGTTGACATCGCCCGTTTATCAATGGACGACTAATTTGACAACAAATTTGACGTCGCTGACACGAAGAAGAATAGACGACTCAATGTCGCCGGGATTGTCATCGGAACGTGCGGTGAAGAGATGAGAAGCAAGTAACAAACAAAAAGAATGAGTAGCACATTGAAATATATTTAAGATAAAAGATTCACAAACTTCGGTCCTCTGCCTCAAATTTTCTACGTTTCTCACAAGTCCAGGGCAGACTCCAACTGACTCGGCCAGCGGTAGTGACAGCCCAGCGCCGAAATTAGCGTAGTGCCTGGTTACGGAATTAATGGCATGATAGGTAGCGCCCCCGTGATAGGTAGCAACCTGTCACAACAAACAAAATGGTGACGCAGCGCCATGTTTGATGTTACTAACATTTTTATATATGCGTGTCTCTTGTCTTGTTTATTGAGTTATAAACTATGATATCACATAGCTCTTGCAGGCTGATACATAAAACCTTCGATATATGTTTTGTTCACTCATTGGACAAGCATATATGAAAAGGTTAGTCTATGTTTTAGATTTGAGTAACATATGAAGCGGCGCTTGCATGCGCCATTTTATGTGTTTTGACAGATGCTTCAGGTCACGTGGGATTAGCATAGTTTGCCCAGTGGCCGCTAGGAGTGATCGACGCAACGACTGTCACTACCACCGTGTCACACTCCCATAGAGTGAACACCATTTTTTGTGTCCGGCAGAGGACGGAATTTCATCAGTTCTTTTACCTCAAATAAATTCCAATGTGCTTCTCGACAAGTTCTTTGCTTTGCGACCTGCTCCTCATTCATTGAACACGCGTTCTGATGACGATATTGATTCGCTTTATTAGATGGGGGATGTCACACTTTATGAATGGTTGATTATGGTGATGAAGGACACATACCTGACCATCCTTCTTTGTTCTCTTTGTTGACATCTGCCCCGACGTCGAGGAGTGCTCGCACGGACTCCAGATGGCCCAAGGTCACGGCCAGGACCAGCGGAGTCCGTCCCCGAGTGTCCAGCTTCTCCACATCGTGCTGTAACCACATAGAGACCATCACAGTACAGAATGAATTATTAATTCCTTTACTTCAATACAATTAGTCCTTTATTAACACAAATCAATCAATTTAATATGTTCAAATAAATGAAAACGTTGATAAATCCAATCTATGAATTCTATAATAAATGCTTTACAGTGGTACCTCGACATACAAGTTTTAATTCGTTCTGCAAAACCTTGCTCGTATTTCAAATTACCCATATCTGAATACAAATTTTCCCATTAAAATTAAAAGATGTTTTGAAAGCGAGAGCACACTATAACTGGTTCTCTGATCCCAGCCGGGGGATTCACGAGGGAAAGCGAGACGCGTGGTTAGTGTGCAACCGGCCGACCCGCTAAGCCGATTGCTCGTATCTCAAATTTTGCTAGTATTTTAAAACAAAAAATCGATCGCTCGACGGCTCATTTCTCAAAAAACTCATATGTTGGGGCGTTCGTATGTCAAGGTACCACTGTATTAGTGATTATATGAAATGAAAAATCAACAAGTGATGAACTTATGAATTCATATAAAATGCCATTTTAGAAGAATACATATTACGAGTAATGCTTAAATGTTAGTTAATTTCACGACGTGACGATGTGGCGTAAATGTACGAATTGTCGCAACAATGGTGTATTCGAATCCATACGAACGTCATTTATTTTTCTCCGATTAATTTATGTTTTTTTTTATGTAAGCTCATTCAGGAGAATACCGACAAACAGTGATAGTGATTCTGAAGGTTCATCTATGGATTCCATGACGCTTACCATTTCTACATGTGAAAGCAATATTTTCTGAAATTCGAACGGATGAATGGTGTAGGAATGCATAAAGGACTTACAGACACAGACATTCATTTATATATATATAGATAATATAAAGTAGTTATTAAGTATACAGAACTAAAATAATAATAAGGCATTTATTTTTATGTTTTTACACTTATCCTCTTTTATTAAGAATGTAGGTTCTTGTACGCAGCGATTGTACTTTATAGAATCAATTTAAACTTCATCCTGCAGTAATACATACCACAAATGTAATATTATGCTTATATTCTTCATACTATTTAACATTACTGAAAAACACAATGTAGAATAATAATACATGTCTGTAAGATTATTACATATTACATTAAAAATGTTAGCATTTGATGCGTAACACTAAAAATGCCATCACTGAGCCGGGAACAAATTTAAATCCAATTAACTGACATTCACAAGCAGTCAAAATGGAGAGTGAGTGGTTTCGGTCAATCGGCTGAAGGCTAAACCTGCCCGGGGAAGCCCTGCACGAGACACAGACAGCCTAAAAAATTAGGTCACTGAGAAGAATAGCAGGCTTATTTATTTCGTATGAAATTTAAAAAAATTGGAATTTGGTAACTAACACATTTTTGTAAAATCAAGTGCTGTAAAACATCAGTAGAATTTCATTTCATCATGATTTTAGATTATCATAAAGCTATGCTGGAGCGTCTCTCAATTCCATGCGCAATATCAGACTGTTTAACCAAATCGCCTCAGATATTGATATATTCCACGTAATGGAGGCCCAATTCAGACATGAACTCCACGAATTTCATTGGAGGAATAATTTGTTGTCGTCGTTGTTTGATGAGCATTGGAACTTTATGTTGCTTGTCTTCATTACTTTGTTCTTAGTACTTAATCATAAGTACCTATATTTGTATATATTGTATATATTTTTTAGGATTAATTCTTATTGTACTTCAGAAATGAATCGAGTTGTTAAAATTTGTAATGTTTTTCTAAGGGAAAAAAAATGAATAAAAAATTGAATATCTGGGACTCGCAGCTTTATTCAATCAAAACAAAATGTCATCTATGTAGCGCCTGCATCGTCCCCATTTTTTTTTACGGCTGGGAATCTTGAAATCAAAAAAATCTTTAAATCACCAAAAACCGTTGCAGTTGAATAATGGGTTTCGAAAACAGATGTCTGCGTAGAATACTGGGAGTGCGATGGTTTGACTGCATGACGAGGTGATAGATAGATCGAATGAGGCAGCCTTCCATACTACAGTGCGTCAGGAGACGAAGATGGACCTGGCTGGGACATGTCTAACAAATGCCGCAGGAGAGTATTAACTAAGGCTGCCTTTTCTTCAAGCCTCCGGGCTTTCGCTACCCTGGAAGGCCGTCAAAAACTATATACAAACGGGAACTATACAGTCGGCGGAGTTATAGGAGGCGTAGTTAACAATTATTTTTTTTATGTAAACACATACAGGAGAATACCGACAGATGGTGATAGTAATTTTTTTGAAGTCTCATCTGTGGAATTCTATGACGCTTACCATGGTGTATATGGCTAAACGCTGCATATGGAGTGTTGATCCGCCAACGTCATAGACTAGAGCCTGAGATTCTCGCATCATCCTTTATTATTACAGGAATCTACTATGAATGGGTGGTCTTCACGGGACGACTTTCGTCTACCACCAATTTTAATTGATAGGCTATGACTGACATTTTATGGGTGATGGATCAAATTCACACCAACCGGGGTATTTTAGAGCTCAGAAATCAATTAAAAATCCTTTTTTTTTTTAATCTCCGTCAGGGATCGAACCCACGACCTTTGGCTTGCAAAGCAAATGCTTTACCATTGAGCTATGTCCACCGGCATGGGATGAGGTGAGTACTAAAGCGGGTGACAGAGCTTCATGGCGACGGCTCATGATGTCCATATGCTCCTATTGAGCGAGCGGACGTGGATAAAAAAAATATAAAGATAGATAGATAAACTTAACCATTTTATGCTCGAGCTCGTACCGGTGCGGGAAAATTGTCCATGTCGTTACGCTCACGCTCGCACCGGTACGAACGAGCGTTCACTTTCCGTTTTTGCCGCTCTCGCATATGTTCGATGTTTACGCATATACAAAAAAATTAAAAGTATAAAAGAGTATTAAAATGAAATAAAAAAATATAAATTCGTTTTTTTCATTTTTGCGAAAAAAACGAAGCATAAAGTGGTTAATATTTTTACGTGATCAGTTTTATTTCTCAAAAAATTATGAAACAAATCATGTACTCAAGGATTTATATTGTTTGTTTAGATAATCCTACAATCTCTTGTTTGCTCAGTTTATTTAGCCCGAATTCAGATATAAGAGATTAACGCAACAGGATACTTTTAAAACGTTTTTGAACATGCGGCAAACTAGTTTTAAAACAATTCAAGGACAACATTAAGATAAACTTAGCGTATTAAAGAAATGCGTACAGTAAGTAATAAACACATTTTCAAGTCTCTAATGAAAATGGGAAGAAAAGCATTGAATTTTTATATCAATATTCAGCCCTAATGTTTGGCGTACGGTAATAGTTTATATTGAAATATTTTTTGCATCCATCCACAAAATCATTCAGCGAAGTAATGGAAGTGGCTATTACTGGGTCGGTGACGTCATTGCTGCGTAATAATAACTACAAAAGAAGCCATAAAGCTCGCTATGATGCTTGAATTGTATTAATACCCTGAATTCAAAGTTCTTTTTAGGAACAAGACAGTATTTTTAACCTTTTAATTTTTAGACTAAGATTTAAGACTAATTATTGAGTTATATGAGTTATTCATTTGAATATTTCTCAGCATATAAATGATTTATGATAACTTATATAATAAAACAGATTTAACCAATTCCAAGAAAGCAACTGTAGCAGTAATGATGATATATATATTCCCGTCAAGACACTTCTGAAATTACACTCTAATGGGCGTGACAAGCTACGGCTTATTTTGTTTGTTCATCATATACCATGTACATCTAGGCATCGAGTTGTACGGACTCGCCACGTGTTTTCTTTTTAACATGAGCAAAATTAAATTCCTCGGTTAACAGGTTAACAATAAATATAAGTAATTAAATATATATATATAGCTGCCTTCTCTTTGCATTGTCTTTGCCGTCCTGGATGTATACATATAATATATTCAGCGGAGTTGCGGGAGGTAGAGCTGACATGGGATGAGGCGAAGACTATGGTGGCTGACAAGAGACTTTGTGGCTCCGGTTAGGGGAGCGGACACAGTGATGATGATGATGAATTAAAAAAATTATTCCGAACATATTTCATCTTTGTCAAAGCATCATTTGAATTAATTTTTTCTTGCTAATTTTAATTTCTAAAAATAAATTTTAAATACTTGGTTAGTACGTGGTAATAAAATTCTACTATGAATTGCCAATCAAAAAATATATTACTATCATAAACATTGAGTAATTTGAGAACAAAATTATTGGAGCGCAATTATTTTATGCAACTCCATTGACCCGATGTGTAGTCTAATCACAACCTTTGACTCACTACTCATGACTGCCGACTCTGTGAAGCATAGGTTCTCAAAGTGGGCTCCTCGGTTTCCAGGGGACCCTGAAGGAAGCTCTAGCCCTGTGTGAGTAAGGGGAGCTATTATTTTAATGCAATAATAACCTATATATTTTATTGTCATATTTCCAAAACTAGTTGAGATATATTTTTAAAAATCAAGGGGGGCCTTGTGTATGAAAAGGGGGGCTATAATCAAAATAAGTTTAGAAATCTATTTACAATTTTTCCCGGTGAGTATAGCTTAGTGGTTAATCGTTTGCTTACCATACCGAAGGCCGCTGGTTCGATCCCCGATATAGTTTTTTTTTTAATTAACCAAATTCTAAGCTTTAAAAAACCCTCAGTTGTTTGAATTTGATGCCTGTCCCTTAAAATGATAGTCATAGCCTATTAATTGAAATTTTGATTTTTTGAAATTGAAAAACACCACCTATTCATAGTGAATTCCTGTTAAAAATGGATTATGTGTAAATGCCGGGCTGTAGTTTATAACATTAAAGAATCAACATTCCACATGCAAAATTTAACTATATGTCAAATGGTTAACGTCTTATAATCCGCAGAAGAGATTTTTCCAGAACCAACTGACGGTATTCTCCTGTATGTTGATGTATAAAAAAAACTCTAAAATTGACACCCTGAGTGCGGCAGACCTTATGAAATAATCAAGATAATTTATCGATAAATCTGATAACTGTTTTATCACAAGATAAATGTTACTCTGTACATCAATTACGGAACTCTATAACAATATATATATAATACAGTTACTTACTAAAATAATATTAGTGGAAGATTATATATATTTTGGAATTAAAGTATTAGGCTTTTTTAACATTTGAGTAAAACAATACAAATTTTATGGATGCTTTAAATAATATAATTGAAGGTGCAGTAATTTATATGTAAAAGGGCCAATTAACCTTTAACCGCCCAGTGGTTTTCTTATGGGACCGCAGATTTGCATCGTTCAAAGCCCTACGGTTCCATACAGGACGTGCTTATGGTTCATTTCACAATCGGATTATATTAATTTGTAATAATAGTATTAGAATAAGTTCATGGAAGAATCTATTGTGCGACGAAATATTACAAACATTGGCCGGCTAGGGCATTGAACGATGCAAATTTGCAGTCCTATATGGGACCACTGGGCGTTTAAAGATTAATAACAGGCTATCTTATTTCATATTCATTATGAAATTTCTATTACTGAGCATCTTGGCACAATATCATGTAATAAAAAAACGCTTTATAATAAAAATTAAAGGTTAAAATTCCTAAAATTCATTAAATGGGTTACTACTGATTTAAAATATTTAGTGAAAACAATTCGAGAAAATATATATTGAGAAAATATTTTAATATCATACACATAATATTAACGAGGACGAGAATCGAAACATCACATGAAGGAATGTCTAATCAGTTTTACTTTTTAAATTGGTCATATATATAATTTAAGCTGAAGAAACATAACCTAGATAACCAAAGATATTGAACCATTAACATCAATAATTAAAGCAATCAGGTTGAAATTAATTAAAAATACTCTTACTCCCATTACTACGTTGATTAATAAATATCTTGTAAAAAAATCAAACAATATACACATCTTAAAAGTATTTTATTATTTTAATTGTATAATATTCTAATCAACTTTTAAAATGTGTAAGAATCAAGACTCTGCGAATGTGTATTAAAATAAAAATTATAGTTATATGCGTATTCCTCACCACATTTGTTGGAAGCACTTCCTTCAGTTCTTCGAAGGAATTATTCCAGACGAGCCAGTGTAGGGGATAGTCTCGTTTGATAGCCTCCAGGGCAGCCATAACTACATAATGTGGATAACTGCGTTAAGGGAGAATCACACTATCCTAATGGATAATTATTATCTAGTGGTTATATCGCGCAATAGACGGGCGACAATAATTAACACCTCCATCCGAATAGAAAACTCCTACAGTTGACAGTTTGACAGACTTCACCATCCACGAATGATTAGAGCGCAAGAGTACCAACCTATAAATCAAATATTTTTGAGTAGCCAGAAACAAAAAACTTTTTTTCATTATCATTGTCATTCTTGTAATTTTCCTATATATGTACTTTAAAATGAAATGTGAGGGAAATGTGAAGGTATTTTCTACTTAGCCCCCTAAAAGTACTGGAGGACTCTGCGAAACGCCTTAAGGTCACAGGCTCGATGAAAGAAAAATCCTGATCTATCTCCTTCTCGTGGTGGGGGGTGAGCGACATCAGTCGGCCAATATAGACAGGGACCGAATGTTGGCCGGAATAAGCTAACACCCAGCTAACATCATCAGGTCAAGCTGGTTAGGGCACTCTATTGTCCTGGAGGTAGTAAATGCTCTCCTAAGGCGGATGAACCTTTATGGTCAAGGGCATTGGGATGTGGAAATAAAGGAAAAAATACCACATTAAAGGTCTTAAAGACATCCCATGTATCAGCAAAAAAAAAATTATTGCATCTCAAGTAAAATTTTCCGGAGATAAAATAGTCCCCCAAGCGGATCTCCGGGTGGGTACTGCTCGAGACAAAACAACCAAGAAAAAAACTGAGCTGAAAAGGGTTGCGGAGGACCGAGAGGAATGGAGATCGAGATGCAAGATTCTGTTGCTACAAACCAATCCACCGGATTGATACTACGAAGACTAAAAAAATCATTTTCCAGCATATCGATGAAATTGAGTGCAAACATAGTATGATCGATTTTGATGTGACTTTAATATAAAAATTTGTAATTTGCTATGTTACAATTTAAATTAATTTACTCAAAAATATCCTAAACATAAATATTTTATATATTGATAAATTTAATTTTTCATACCATTCTATGCTTCTTTTGATTAAAGTATTGTATAGATAAAATAATATTTACGAGTTTATATTTGTAAATTTAGATAATATATTTCGACAAGCTTTTTCATTATTTTTTCTACAAAAAGTGATAACGAAAAAGCATACAATAATGTATATTTTAAATAGGTATTTTATAATTTTGTAATAAATATTTTTTTAAATAAAAAATAAACAAAAAATATAAATTAAAATCTATAAAAAACATGAATAAATATTTATTATTATAAAACAACTCTTTTTTAAATCATAAATAAAAGTATGCAATAATAATAATTGAACGATATATTCAACCAATTTCCAAATCAAGTGTGAATGATATTTCAAAATGGTTTATATTATTTTAAACAATGACAAATTATAAAATAGCATCAGTTATAAAAAATATATTGGGAAGCTAGTCGTGAGGTATTTTTTGTTCGAGCCGGCAAACACGTTTCTCTAGCGATGGCTCGGGTCGGCAGCTTAAAGCAAAGTTAAGTTTTGCGTCGTTGGCAGCGAAGGTCACTGATCGCCGTGAAGTTGATTTCACATTTTCATTGCGCTTCTTGCGGGACGTTGGAATGCCATCTTTGATGGATTAATCGCCGGTTCCTCGCAGTGTCGTGAATATCTGGTGAAAAGCGCGGCTCGCCCCCGGCCGCGAAGGCAGCCCGCGTCATGCGCGAGGTCCCCGCGAGACGGGACCCCACATCCTCAAAAGTTCGGTCGCCTTACGTAAAGCTCGTGTTGTGAACTTGTGATGTCAACGTCGTGATCGACGTCAGTTTATGTGTCGGCTTCTTCAGGATGAACGGCAAGGAGCTGATGCGCAAGGGCAAGCGCGGTGCGGCCACGCACATCCGCGCGGACTGCGCCAACACGGGCCAGGATCTGCCCGGCCTGCTGGACGTGCTGCTGCACCCCGGCAAGGACGTCGACGACTGGGAGACCATCGACTGGTGTCGCTGGCTCATCGCGGGTGGACGCACGCCCGAGGAGTTCGCGGCAGTCGGTGTGTACCCACTATTTCTGATCTCTCAACGATCTCTTCATCCTCCATTACTTCAGCAGTCCCTTATACCTGCGCCCCACTGGGGCAATCATCAAGCTATTGCTTCCAGAGCACTATCACTAGATAGATAAATAAACCAATCATGACTTAAAATATAAAATACGAGTTAAGAAAATTAAGTGATAATTGTGCTGACTCCGCATAATTATGTGAACTTATTTTGATTAAAAATATGTAGTATTTTTTCGCATCACTTAGTAAAATACGTGATGAAAAATAAAACGAAATGTTTTAAATTTATTTAATACAAATATATATAAGACGGCACCTGTCTAATCCACCTCGGTCAATTACTAATAACACGCGGTAATCTTTTACCGTAGTGTATCAAGCTTATTAGAGTCAAAATTATTTTATAAATTTAAATTAGTGTATCTTACTAGTGTTCCACAAGAAAAATTTTACCATTTTAATGTTTAAAATGCTATTTTACACGCTTCTATGAAGACTTTGACAGCAAAATGAAAGACAAAATTCTGTTGTTTAGTTGTGTTGAAAAACGTGTTTTTTGTAATCCAAACTAAATTGATTGTGTTAATTTAGGTTTAATCAAACCAGCTCAACGCCTAATTTTATCAAAACTTTCGTTAATGTTAAAAATATCTTGTCAGTTGGTATCACTACTGTCAAAATTGGCAGAAGTGAGAAATAGCATTGATACTCATGTTTTGGGAGCGCCCTGCCACCCACTGTACTTCACCTATTATATTTATTATACGCATTATAGAGCATTATAGTCGAAGAAATGTTTTTTTTATATAGATGCGTCATAATGTTATATAAAATTTCAATTAATAATTATTATGTCAACACAATAAAAAAGTGCTAATCACTTAAGTATCCATCTTGAATAGTCTATGATAATTAAAAATAGATTCAATATGATTCCTTGAGTTTGAAGATTTTTTTGCCATACAATTAACTTTAAAATAATGTATTACACTTCTGTATTTTATATACATTGCATACAATACATATTTTAATGGATTTAGAACTTAAAAGATCATAAAAGTGCAAATAGAAATTCTATCAAATGTTCTGTGACAGTTTTGGATAGTATAATTTAATAAAAAACAAGAGTTATACTACTGATAACATAATTAAATTCAATCCCTTTACTTGTTGCATATATATTTGGAAAAAAAGACTAGAGGCCTTTGAGATGTGGTCGTACAGAAGAATTCTCGGAATTTCCTGGAGAGACCACGTCACGAACAATGAGGTTCTCAGGATAATCAAGGAAGATAGGCACCTAATAAGAACCATCTCAGAGAGGCGAGCCCGATGGATTGGTCACATCATGCGCCACGATGGTCTTCTTCACGATATTGTGGAGGGGATGGTTGAGGGTAGAAACTGTAGAGGGCGCCCTAGACGGGAGTATTTACAGCAAGTATTCGAGGACATGAATTGTAGCGCTTATGCTGAGCTGAAAAGGGTTGCGGAGGACCGAGAGGAATGGAGATCGAGATGCAAGATTCTGTTGCTGCAAACCAATCCACCGGATTGATACTACGAAGAAGATATATTTGACTGAAACATTCACATTAAAATAGTGTTTTATTATATAGTCAATTTTTTTTCCAGGGCTCTGCACGCTCTCAATTTTATTCCATTTTAATCTTCCATGACCTTCTATAACTGAGTTGAATATTTAGTTTTTTTTATGTAATCACATGCAAGAGAGCCCAACCTGTTGAGGCCAGTGCACTCTATGACATTCATCCAGGGTGGCTGAACGCTGTACGTGGGAAACGTGTGTTATCTTAGTGTGGGTTGGGAAGATTGCAAGTGTATATTTATCTTAAGTTTCTTGACAGAGATCCCGATTGTAGGAAGTAGGAAAGACAGATGCTGAAACAGTGTTCCAAAGCTTACCGGTGGCATTAAGGAAGGAACTCACGGAAAAAGTTTGATTAGCTCTGCCGTAGATGACCTTAGCCACAGAGGTTAAAACCTGGGCAACCGACCAAACAACACATCATGACACATATTTATACTTACACTAACAGAGAGATGATTGAATCATCTTCTTCCGACACTGGACTGCATCATTATTGTGCAAATGCATGTCATATAGAAATATGTCTTGTTTCAAAATGCAAATATAATTGGTAAAAAGAGAGATGTTTGTCATAGAATGTACACTGTAAAATAATGAAAATATCTTATAATAAATTCTTTAGTTGGAGTATGCGGTCACAATGAATTGCTGCCATAAAGTTGCTAGGATTTAAAGCTCCACTGAATACATTAATTGTGTTTAATTATACAAATTTTATATACATTCTGTCGGGTATATTTTAGTATGAAAATGTAAGGCTATTTACATTTGTCCGTCTTAGTCCACTGCTAGCAAATGTCTGATCGTTTCGTCTAGTCATAAACATTCTTCCCACATCAGTTTCATATCTGGAAAATATGATCATCACAAATTTTCGTCACTTAGTTCTGTCAGCTGCTATTGTCCGTTACTCATTCTGGGACATATCTGCACCTAAAGTCCACTTGGGAACATAGACAACCTTCAGAGCAATAGTTTAAGTACTCTAAGAGGGGTGTACTGTAGTATCCGAGGCATACTTTTGTGTGATTTGTTAATCAGATTTTGTTAAGGAAATGGGATGCTTAGCTCGATGATTCCGATCTTCCGCCTGGATCTTTTTGTCCTAAGGGGCGACTCAACCTGAGTTATCATAATCATTTCAGTTATGTAGTCTGATAAATGTCATTTTGTCATTAATCTCTATTTAAAAAGAAAATACTTACATAATTGCCTAGAATAAATCAACATGTATCAATATAATACATTTTAGTTAAAAAAACTGTTATGTTGTTGCAATATTTTTTCTTTAAGGTAGTCATTTAGAAATGAAGAAATGAATTATATATTACCTGGAAATGAATGACTTATTCTTAGAACTAAATTGAATGCCAGCATTTATTGATGAAATGTGACACCATAGTACTACAACCATAAACACCACTATCTACATGTGAACAATAACACAATGTGTCATATTCTTCTGTCATTTTGACAGTAGAAGGAAATTACGTTATCTAAACAGCTGACAATATGTCAAACGTTTTATATTAACACCTAAAATAGATTTAAGACCCGATTTTTGACAGATTTTAAGATGACAATTTTTGGATAAAAATCATTCCAATGTTTCTATCGACAACAGCGATCACTGTTGATTCAACAGTCATGACTGATGATAAAATTCCAACTATTTTTTATCAAAATATTATATTATTTACACACATACTACATTATATAATTAAAAAATCGAATATATTTCAAATTACTAAACATCTGCTTCATATATGTATTTTTTGGTGATTCAATGCTATTTTTTTGATACAAAAGATCATGAATACAAACTGTTTATTACATTCTTGAGATATTGTCTTCTTTCTCACATTTAAGTCATTCTGAAGTTATGCTTTCTATCTCTAATCTTAGTAGCGATGTGTACCAATACTTCCAAAAAAACCTAATATCATTCAAGTCATTTCAAATTAGGCATCATAATATGCAATTCCAAATCCGGCATTACAATCAATTTGATCTTCTCAACTTAAATTCTGTATACTATTAATATAGACTAAAGGTTCCCAAACTTATTTTCCCCGTGGACCCCCATGTACATCTCGTGGACTCTCATTTATATCTCGTGGACGCTGATAATGCGAGATAAGTGACAGGTATGTCTTGTTGAAGACACAATTGCCAATGAACGTTACTAATCTGTACCTTAAGTTCTTCATTACTGCTTATTCCGACCAGTTCCTCTTCTAATATGACAGACTCCCAATTTTTTCCGTTGACATAGACCTCTTGCAGGTCCTCATCATCCGTCGATGGGGGTCGATATTGACCACTTTGGGAATCACTGATATAGATTCTTATAATTGTATATTTTTTATGCAAACATAATAACATCTTCTCTTCTTTTTCGTGTTAGCGACGTCAAATTGTTTCCGCCCAATATCTGGCAACATCAATGGCCCGTGTGCTGCCCAGCATTAGGCATTGATGTGCAGCTAGTCGGACACATGGGCAGGATCTTAGGTGTGAGGCTGTCTGCAGGTCTCCACAGTCTCCCTGCCGAAGCATTCCTCATTGTTGTAACATGAAGAACACAAACGAAGGGTTGTCGTCTTTCAATGGATTCAGTGACATTCAGTTAGGTCAGCTAGCACTGCACTGCAGAATGGTATTTGCATGCGTATGCCATATAGGGATTAACTAGATTAAAAGTTTATAATATTTAAAATGTTTTTACTTATTGCACCAATTACATACACCTACAATATATATCATAAATATTTTATATCCTATGTTTCAATAATTAATTAGAGAAAAATAAATGGTGGACTCCTGATTCAAACCTAAGACAGCTAATATACCAGGTTCTGTTCATTACATTTGATTTAATTTTCTGCATGAATTTATAACAAGTGCCATCTATGGTAAAATATAAATCATAAGAAAATATTATGTATCAATATCACAATTAGGTGATGAAATGTACAAGTGGTCAACGTCAAATGTAATGAACAGAACATGGAATACTGACTGTGGTTCGAATCTCACATCTACCATTCATTTTTATACAATTAATTGATATATATATATAATCGTGTCGAAAACAACAGGGTCAGATCCTGTCTGCCCAGTAGTGGGTGATGTCGATGGCGTTACTCTCAGCCATCAATCAGGTTTTTTATAGGTGCAGCTATTCGGACGCAGCGCACACTCCAGGAGGTGTGACAGGGTCTGCTCCACGCCGCAGTCACATTTAGTCGGCCCGCTGTAAAACTGCCAGGCTTTCATTTGTGTCCTCGTCTTGCATACTCCGGTCCGAAGTTTGTTAAGGGATCTCCATATTCTTCTTCGTAGTATCAATCCGGTGGATTGGTTTGCAGCAACAGAATCTTGCATCTCGATCTCCATTCCTCTCGGTCCTCCGCAACCCTTTTCAGCTCAGCATAAGCGCTACAATTCATGTCCTCGAATACTTGCTGCAAATACTCCCGTCTAGGGCGCCCTCTACAGTTTTTACCCTCAACCATCCCCTCCAAAATATCGTGAAGGAGACCATCGTGGCGCATGATGTGACCAATCCATCGGGCTCGCCTCTCTGAGATGGTTCTTATTAGTTGCCTATCTTCCTTGATTATTCTGAGAACCTCATTGTTCGTGACGTGGTCTCTCCAGGAAATTCCGAGAATTCTTCTGTACGACCACATCTCAAAGGCCTCTAGTCTTTTTTTATCACTTTCAGATAAGCACCATGTCTCACAGCCGTACATTAAGATGCTCCAAACAAGTGTTTTGGCAAGTTGCTTGCGGAGCCCTAAAGAAATATTCTTTGACTCAAGAATTTTGGCTTTTTTATTGAAAGCTAGCCTTGCTTGATGTATTCGACTGTTGACTTCTCTTTTTGTTCTGCCATCCCAGGTGATTGTACTTCCAAGGTATACAAATTCTTTTGCATCTTTTAGGGGTACTTCTAGCATTGATATGTTGATTTTCTGCTGCTCATTGCGGCTTACTTTCATGACTTTGGTTTTTGTGCTGTTTATCTTCATATTGTAGTTGGAATTAAATATGTTTTCCATGGATGTCAGCGCTTCCGTGAGTTCATCTTCAGTTTCAGCAATCAGAGCAATGTCGTCAGCAAACCTTATCATATCAATCTTTTGGCCATGTATTTTAACCCCCTCTCTATGGCCCATTTTTTCCCTGATGTTATTAATTGCATTTTGTATGTATACGTTGAAGAGTACAGGCGACAGAGAGCATCCTTGTCTCACCCCTTGACGTATTTTTGCTTCCTTTTGGACATTTACAAGTGATATTATGGCAGCTTCTTCTTTGTAAAGTGAAAATATGAGTCTTCGTTCCTTGTATTTGACTCCAATTTCTTTCATAATATCGAAAAGCCTCTCCCAATCTACTTTATCAAATGCTTTTTCAATGTCCACGAAGGCAATATATGTATCTTGGTCCACTTTTATCCTCTTCTCCAAGATCATACGCAGGGATAAAATTGCTTCTCTGGTTCCCATTCTTTTTCTGAATCCAAATTGATCGCTAGTGAGAGTCTTTTCTATTTTTGGTTCAATTCTATGTAGGATTATGTTGGTCAGTATTTTGGATGCACGGGATCTCCATATATTCATTATTTATACATATAAGTAATTGATGAATTAAATGTTTTATATAATTATAATATATTTTCAAACAATATTCAATCAAAGTAAAACATAAGTAAAAACTGAAGTTTCAAATTATCATAATTATGCTTATTCTCTATGGTAAATATTAATATTTTTGACTAAATGTATTCTTCTTGGTATTCATTAGTTTGTAAGTAAAGTATACCTGTGGATTCTTATGTCTATTTCTTTTTTTAATATCAATTAATTGTAAAAAAAAACAAATGGCATATTTGTGGTCTTACTATAAACTTAATGTATACTAAGTTTTACAAGGAAGTTAGCTGTGTTAATCACTGAAAATTAACGTCTTATAGTAGATATTTAATTGTGAATTAACAATGCAAGACGGCAATAAATAATTTATTTATTAGATATATATTTTTCCAGTTTTTAATGCTTAAATTAAGGATGATCTATAAAAAAAACTTGTTTTTTATCGAATTTTGAGATTATCACTGATATTTTTAATTGATTAATCCTAAGTCGGCGTGTATGCAATAGGTCTTATGCGTATGCAAATATACCCAATAAATATCGTAAAATATGCGATATAGCCCTCACATATAACGTATTGAAAAAAATTTCACATTCGCGATTTTGTTATTTTAGAACAATTCAATGGCTAGGGATAGAGCGGGTAATACAATTCAAATCCTACTTTATGAAAATATATATTTGTCATTTTCCCTGCTATGTTATCGCAAAAATATTATTTTTTTAATCGTTTTTTCTTATTTTTATTATTACTATTTTTAAATATGTTAATAAAAATTAATTCTCAAAAATATATTTAAAATATATTTTTATACCAATGTGCTTTTTAAAGAATGATGTGTGTCTATTACACAACAGAAACACATACACAACAATATAACATAACAAACCTGCTTCATAAAGATAAGGTTCAATGACACCTGTGTCTCCAATAATTAAGCGTTGCACGGTTTTCGGTGAAACATCGGTCATCAGTCACTCCGTCGGTCGTGAGATCCACGGAGTGTCGCCAAATCGGGAACATAGGTGTCCATGACCTCGTGACTAAGCAATTATTCCATCGTGTCCTTCAAAACATGGCCGCTCATTCGTAAAATTTGCAACATTTTATCTAATTACGAATGCATTGAAAATTCACAATTATAATATCAAATCTATAGCTATATCTGCAGGCGGGTATAGCTCAGTGGTTAAAGCGTAAGGGCAAGCTGAAGGTCGTGGGTTCGATCGATTTCTGAGCTCTAAAATACCCCCCGGTTGGTGTGAATTTGATCCCTTACCCGTAAAATGCCAGTCATAGCCTATTAATCAAAATTTGTGGTAAACGAAAGTCGTCCCGTGAACACCACCCATTTATAGTAATTACTGTAATATTAAGGATGATGCGTGAATGTCGCGCTGTAGTCTATGACATTGGCGGATCAACGTTCCACATACAGCGCTTAGCCGTATGTAGCATGGCAAGCGTCATAGAATCTATAGATGCTACATCTGCATCACTATCACCATGAACAGTATTGTCATGATGTGTTTACATAAAAAAGAAAACTTGTTAGTGTTTTTGTGTTACAAAATCGTCATCCTTGCGGATGACGATTTTGTCGACACCTGCAACGGCGGTGAGAACATCGGTCAGAAGAAATTTGAGAGAGAAAACGCAAAAAGAACCGTTTGACGAATTATTCTGTCGAAACAACCAAAATGGCGACACATGCAAGTCCGACGAGCGAACAACAATAAGCGACGAAAGATTGTACATCGACGTTTTCGGCACCAGCCTTGTATAGTTATATCAAGCTGATATCAATTTGTATGTACATATATTTAGACGATAATGTTTATAAATAGAGATTTTTTTTACTATTTTCACGGAAGCTATTGTGTCATATTTATATTGACTACATTCCAATTTATTAAAAAGTCCTTAAAAACCAACTACAGACACGTCTGCACTTAATGTATGGCAACACTCAATGAAAAACTCAGCATTGTGTTTTTTAAAAAAATATTTTTTATGTAACTTAAAAATAATATAATTTGTTTAAATGTATGACTATTGTTGTGCCTGTGCTGTATCAGCCTGTGTCTGTCCACTGTTGAACGTAGGCCTCCGCATGAGTCTCCATCCTTAATGATCCTCCGCTATATTCTTCTTATATCGTCAGTCCATCTTGTAGGGGTCGGCCAATGCTTCGTTTGCCGAATAGTTCTTGGGCGCCATTCCAATACTTTTTCTTCCCATCGATCGTCGTCTCTTCGACAGATATGACCTGCAAATGCCTATTCGTTGTACACAGATGCGGCGGCATCTATATTTCCTCGTTTCGGACTAATTTTAGCGACACTCGAGCATTGAGCAATCTGGTTAGGGCACTCTATTGAAATTATATCTATGCGGGTCGGCGGATGAACCTTATCGACAGGCATTAGGATGTAGAAATAAAGGGGAAAATCACCACATTAAAGGTCTTAAAGACATCCCACGTATCAGTCTGAAATGTTGCATCTCATGTTTTTTTCTAGATAAATGTCCCCCAATCGGATCTCCGGGTGGGGACTGCTCGAGGCAAAACAACCAAGACAAATAAGAAAAACCTTCAGCCTACTCATTTTATTCAACTTTAAATCAGAATGCTGAGCTGAAACACCATGCGGAACCGAGATGTTTTAACATAGTAAGATTCTGTTGCTGCAAACCAATCCAATTTGTTTAAATGTATCCGAATTATTTGAATATATTGTTTTCCAAATAGGAAGTTTGCTTAAAAGATAAGATAACACAAATTAAAACGTGTTTTGAAATTGATTTTAAAAACGACCATCGTAGAGATAATGGTCAGCTTTTAATGGCGGAATTGTGTTTTTTGGCGTGCTGAAACTCAAACGGAAATATACACGACCGGTTTGCGGATTAAACAATATTGCCCGATGCTGTTTTACAACTGAATTAATCACTTTATATTTTCTAAGAAGAATTTATTCCATGAACGCTTTTTTTTCACCATCCGAGAGTGATAACTAACTACTCTCATTATTTGATCGTAGTTAGACTTAAAAGGATATTCGATCCTTGCATCACACTTCATACTTTACAAATCATCAATCACACTGCTTCCTTTTCAGGTCTTATACGAGGGTTATCCGTAAAATAAGTTTCCCGTGGCGCTACAGTCCTGAAAAGCGCTGTTATGGTGGATCCTGCTATTCTGTAGTGTACCTTGGTTCCTCCACTCCGGTTGTACGCTCATACTTTTGTCTATATAGATTTCGCATAGCTGGGAATGGATTTGAGATGGGGGATCCAAGGAACACTACAGAATCGCGAGATCTAACATAACAGCCCTTTTCAGGACCGTAGCGCCATGGGAACCTTATTTTACGGATAACACTCGTATTATGATAATAATAAAAATCTCATATAATCTCACGAATACACTGTCGTTTTTGATAACCTGCTCTTTTATTACAACAGGAAACTACACTACTTGCATAACAATGTACACTGTGATGCAATTTTTAAATTTCTGTATCCATTGTACTGGGTGGTGCTTACGGGAAGACTTTCGCCCAACACCAAACTTATATGCTATGACTGGCATTTTACGGGTGAGGGACCAAATACACACCGACCGGGAGGAGGGTATTTATAGAGCTGAGAAATTGATTAAAAATCATTTTTATTTTAATCTCGTCGGAGATCGAACCACGATATTCGTTCATTATCAAACTCTTTACCACAAAGCCATACCGGGCGAAATTCGCGGGCTATCGCGGGATATTAATCGATTTATGAGCTCTAAAATACCCCCGGTTGGTGTGAATTTGATCTATCACCCGTAAAATGCCAGTCATAGCCTATTAATTAAAATTGGTGGTAGACGTAAGTCGTCCGGTGAAGACCACCCATTCATAGTAAATTCCTGTAATAATAAGGATGATGCGTGAATCTCGGGTGCGTCTTTGACGTTGGCGGATCAACACTCCACATGCAGCGTTTAGCCACGTACACCATTGTAAGCGTCATAGAATTCCACAGACGAGACTTCAGAATTACTATCACCATCTGTCGGTATTCTCCTGTACGTGCTTACATAAAAAAAATGTGAAAAAAAATTGTTAGCGTGTTATATTTTTGAGCAGGCGTTGCGCCTACTCCTACCTCGCGCAAGAATGACCCCTCTCCCATTCTCAAAATGTCTTACAAATTATGAAGTCATTCATTTGAATACAGATATGTCAACAATAATTTTTATTGACACATTCCGCTCCGCTCGGTTGGCCGGCCTGGAATTGGTACAATCAGCTGTCCAATGGTCGCCGACACAAGATGCCAATCGACGTAATAAAAAAATAAATAATACCATCGTGTCGTCCACTCAAAACTAGCCACTTGTCATAGCAGTCTGTCGTTTACAAGTGTCTTTTTACTACATTGTAATAAAACTGCTTTAAACTAGAACATATTTTTTTTGCGAATGTACACAATTAGTCTTTTCACGAGCGCGCGGAATTTCAAATCAAAAGAAACACAAAATTTGGATTTCGTCAATTAATTTAATTTTTCTTATATTACTACCTCAAACTAGCTGACCCGGCAGACTTTGTATCGCCTCAGAATCAATAAATGTTTTATTTAGCTGAATTAAATTCAGATTTTTATTAAGTTCAAATGAATTATCAAA
Source organism: Glossosoma conforme (assembly GCA_022606575.1). NCBI lineage: Eukaryota > Metazoa > Arthropoda > Insecta > Trichoptera > Glossosomatidae > Glossosoma > Glossosoma conforme. The sequence goes on along the minus strand of JAGTXR010000005.1, from coordinate 2,262,477 downwards.
TATTATTAAATTTGGTCCAGCCGTTCTTGAGGGAACCAGAATAACTCTAAAAAATCATTTCATTCTAAATGTATTAAAAAATGGATGTATTTCAAAAAAATTTCCCGTGATTTTTTCGTTTGGGACCCCAAAATCCATGTAATCATTCCACGGACCCCCTGAACGATCCGAGGGACTCCTGGGGTCTGACCATTTTGGGAAATAATTGATTTTTTTATTATTCTTTTTTCAATAATTAATTCTTGACAGAATTTAATGCAAATTAAATAAATATTTATATTTAATTATTTTTACTTCAAACAACATATTTTGTTATCGTCGGCTGATAATGGCTTCCCGGCGAGGTCGAAACATGTCGTTTAAAATTAATCTGTGGAATTAAATCAGTTTTTTTTTACGTCTTTGATATTATAAAATAACTTATCGCAAGGATTATTATCTGAAAATGATTTTACAAACAATCATTGTAGATTGATCACGTGGTCTTGAGAATAAAAAACTACATTATTTGTTGACTTGCTTGACCAATAAATATATCTTACGTTTTTCTTATCACTTCACTTACATGTGTCAAGGAATTACAATTTAATATGGTTATTAGTTTATCAGAAAACTACTGTTATTATTATGCATACTGCTTGATATATTTATAAACATAGTTATATTGCTTATAAATATATAAATATTTTTCAATCTGTATAATTTATATAGCCGGGCGGCATAGTCCAATGGTTAAAGTATTTGCTACTTACTTAGACGCCGTCGGTTCGCATCCCGACAAACCTTCATTTTGTTAAATCGATATTAAATCTAAGCTATTTACATACCCCCGGTAGGATCGAGCCACCTCTTGAGGACAAACCAAAAAAAATGCAGGCCTCGGGAGCGTCGGGTTGATCATCCAATCTCACACTGATCATTAAACACCCAAATATTTCTCTGATACTACAGACGCAGTCTATGCACGTCTACGGGGTCTTATCCATAACCGTCTGTGGTACCTCGACATGCTAGTTTAATACGTTCCGCAACTATGCTCGTTTTTCTAATTACTCGTATCTCAAAGCAAATTTCCCCATTTGTCGCAAAACACGAGCAAAATTTCTCAAAGATGCTTTGACAGCTAGAGCACACTGATAACTGATTCTTTGACCGTGGCCGGGGGATTCACGCGGGAAAGCGTGACGCGCGGTTCGTGTGCAACCGGCCGACCCGCTAAGCCGATTGATCGTATCTCAAATTATGCTCGTATTTCAAAGCGAAAAAAAGCATCTCAAAAAGTCGTATGTAAAGATACCACTGTATATTTCCATGTGGATCTCCGGGGATACAGTTGTTCTGGGACAAGGCATGAACAATCTGAGCTTACAGAACTGTGAAACGGAAATTGCGTTGTACATATGCTCCAAATATGGAGGGTATATGGTAAAAAACTATATATATAATGGAAGGTTGTCTTACTTATATTCTAGTTAACTCATTGATTGTTTTTGAAATTGAAATTATTTGTAAATATTCAGTTTATTATCCAAATATAATGAAAATAATTTAATTTTGTGTAAATAAACATTTATTTAATAAGTATTGCGCGTGTTCAGGATGTTATTTAAAAAACATTTAAATTTACTTGGAATTTTATTAAAAATAAACAAATATTTGACTCAGTCTATTTGAATGAAAAAAATTATAAAAAATATTAGCAAATATCAATGTTTATATTACGAATAATGTACACAGCATTAATTAAAATATTATTTACTTGTACATGTTTATTTATGAAGCTGTGGATTACTTCATGGTTTATTTTCACAGTTGGTTCAGCGACTCTGGAATCATTTGTATGCATCAAGATTCTAGGTGGTCAAGCCCTTGCGCCAAAAATCAGTAAATCTGGTCCAGTATCGTAAATCTGATATTAATTAATCCGCGGTATTTGGACAATAAATAATTAAATAAATGGCGTATCGTCGTGTCCGAATGTTTTTAATGTGAAGTTTTTGGAACGACGCCGAATTTTCATCCGAGCTTTCGGTTTAATTTTAGTCGCGTCATTAAATCTGGCAAATCAAAGCGACCAAACTCGCGCTTTTGTGTGAATCTCTATCCAACTGGATGGGAGACATCTTGAATTAACAAATTATATTATTTAACTGTGAAATTGAGCTTAAAAAAATAGATTCATCATAATCATTTTTTTAGTAAAAGCCGAAATGTAATAATATTGAATTCGGGTATATTTCCTGTAATATTGTTAATTCCAGCGACAATTTTAATCATCACGTCATGTCCTCACCCATAACTGGAGCATATGGCGTTCACGAACTGCCGCCGCAAAGCTCTGTCGACCGCCATAATCTTCGCCTCATCAAAAGTCAACTCCGAATCCCGCAGCTCCGCCGAGTACATTCTATGCATAGTTCCCGAAGGACTTCCAGGACGGCACGAGCCCGGGGGCTGGAAGAAAAGGCCGCTATAGTTATGCTCTCCAGCGGCATCCTTAGTATACGTCCCAACCAGGTCCACCTTCGCCTCTTGACCGACTGTCTTTTATTTATTTATGTAATCGCATGCAGGAGAGCATAATCGGTCAAGACCAGTGCACTCTATGACGCTCAGCCAGGGAGGCTGGATGCTTGTGTCCGTGTTTGTGTGTGGGTTGGGAGATTGCAAGTGTATATTTATCTGTTTCTTGAAGATATTCAGATTGTAGGAAGGAGGAAACACACACGCTGGAAGAGCATTCCAAAGCTTACCGGTGGCATTAAGGAAGTATCTTTGGAAACTGACTGTTCTTGGTCGACACACATTAACCGTGTATGGATGTTTGGCAAGCGAAAGACGAGTTTGTCAGTTGTGGGTAAGTGCAGGAGGAAATAGTTCTTTAAGTTCCGAAGAGCAGCGACCGTGGTAATAACGGTAGAAAATACTAAGTGAACCAATCTTACGCATGTGTTCCATTGATTTCAGGTTAGACGTAAGAGTTTCATTGTTTATCAAACGAATTGCTCTCCTTTCAACTGAGCCAATTAAATTTAGAAGGTAAATTTATAGTAAGAATAGTAAGGTTATTTTGGGGCTCCAATCCAAAGGTGACTGACTGTCTACTACTATCGTTATAGTTACAGTAGTAGACAGTATTTAAATTTTTATATATGCCAGGATCGTATACATAATTGATTATGTTCAATAGTCAGTTAACATGCCATTTTTTTTAGTACATAGTAGCATAAACGTTATTCTTGTATGATTATAATATTATTAGATTTTTGATTGATAAATCGTAACTATTTTTATTTAATTTTTATTGACAGCGTTCATGTTTTTTTATCACCGTTGACTTAAAGGTTTTGTAAAATCATACCTTGTTATACGGTTGACCGATTGCTCGTGATAATCTTGAACTGCAGATAATTTATTACGCGCAGCCGTAGACGCTGCGTGCGAATGTATTATCGCACGCAGCGTCTAGAAACCTCGGTGCAACATCATAAGATCTGGCGAGGAGAACATAAATCTGTCCCCACGTGGGTCTGATTTGATGAATGCGCGCATTCGGATGATGCAATGCCATCACTCAAATTATTGACTTTACTAATGCTGTCACGGGAAATACCAGGTTAGACTGACGACACATATGTGATGTGAATCTTGTTGTTTTTTCTATAATATTAGTTAGACCTGTGTGTGTAACCAACGCAGCCGTATAATGGTTTCGAGAGCAGATGCCTGCGTATAATAATGGAGGAACGATGGTTTAACTTTGTGAGAAATGTGGTGAGAGAGCGGACGAGGCAGTCTTCCATACTGCAGCTTTGGTCAAGGTGTACCTGGTTGGGACATGTATTAACATCCTCCTCTCACAAAAAAGGGAGCTATAACGTCGCGTGAGGGCAGGTTGAGGAGCAGGTCAGCAAACAAAGATTTTCTTTTAGAAGCACATTGATTATATTTTACATTAAAACATTACAAGCTTTCGGCCAAGCGGAAACACAACGCTGGCCGTAACACAACCTTGTCTCGCTAAAGGGTGGGGACCGACTGGCAATCTCCGCGCTCTGTCTCGGCTTTCGCTCGCGCCACGAGCGGTGGTGTTTTTAACTAACACACCCGTTAGCGGAACCGTCCAAAATGACAACACGGCGCACCTAAATGCACGACAAGCGACCAGAAACAAGAGACGAAAGATTGTATGTCGAGGTTTTCGGTAACAGTCAGCAAGGACTACATCATGCTGATGTCAGTATGTTTCCCGAAAGACTTGGGTGCAGATATGGTAAAAGATAACTGACATAACTGAGTACCGTAAATTTTGCGGTGACTGTATGCTTCAGTTATGAAGAAAAAAAACATTACAACATTCCAATATATATGGTAAATGAAAAATAATCGTGAAAAATTCATTCAACGTCATCGAGGTGAAGGGGTTAAGCGCGTTCCGACATAGGTTTTAACAACATTGTAAAAACACCATCAACTGTTGAGAGATAATTGTTTGAATGCCCACACGGCGCCGGCTGCTTACCTGCTTACCTGGTGATCTCGTCATCCTGCAGCGCGCGTCGATTAATTATCTTCCCTCACCTGACTTCATGACCGGCGTGTGTGGATGACGTCACACAGGTGGCCGAGCTGCACCTTCTGTTTGTTTTCATAATAATATCAAATATATCGTATTACTCAATCATTCAGAAATTCTGCACGAAATTGTACATAATTGGGCGCAGTTATTACGTATGCTGTTGATACAATTGAAACACTCTGTATGTTCATCTTTGTCGTATTACGTTGTTCATTCATTTGGACTGTCTGGATGATCATCATTAGCCTGTGTGTGTACACTGTTGAACGTAGGCCTCCCGCAAGAGTCTCCATCCTTCTCGATTCTTAGCCCTCCGCATCCAGGCTACTTCCGCTATTCTTCTGATGTCGTCATTCCATCTTGTAAGGCCGCTTTAACACTTTTCTTTTCCATCGACCGTCGTCTCTTCGATAAATATGCCCTGCCCATTGCCACTTGAGTGTGCATATTCGTTGGGTAGCCTCCACTACTTAATTTATTTTCTTCGGATATCCTCGTTTCGGATTCTTTAAGAGACATTCCTTGCATAGATCTCTTCGTGGCACGTAAGGTGATATTTATTTTATGGATAAGTCTGCGCAATAAGTTAATACTGGGAGGATAGATTGGTTAGGCGCTTTAGTTTGAAGACATTGAGGAATTTTAGTTTTAAAAATCTACATAAGTTTTATAAATTTTGCCCGTCCCAGTTGTATACGCCTGTCGATTTATTTCGAAGATTTGTTTTCTTTGATTTTTTATTAATCAATCGGCGTATAAGATAACTCTAGTTCGGCGGCAATAGCACATCGCTAGCGCAGTTCTTGTTAAATCACCGAAGTTGAGCAACATTAAGCGCGGACCGAAACATGAATGGATCACCGCCTTTGATAATCGCGTGTCACTAATTCAGCCTTTCTTACGACCAAATGCTCCAGGCGTCGGTTGCATCGGGCTAATTTCCAGAAAAAAATCTGATTAACAAATCACTCAAAAATACGCCTCAGATACTACAGCAGCCGTCTCTTAAAGTCCTCGGGCTTCTGTCCTGGAAGTCGCCAGGAACCATATACGTCCCCAGATGCACCTTCGGGTTGCATATATATCTCATAGAGCTTGTGTGTACATTTTGAATTAAATTTTGGACGATTTAAAAGAGGCGTATTCGGCTTCCTACAGAGACTAGACACGTAACTCATCAAATTGTTTCTTTTAATTCACATGTATTAACTGCCTTACTGCATCTTGTAGAATAATCGACTGAACGCAATGTTTTCGGCGGAATTTCGGTATTAAAAACAGCCAACGAATGAAGAAAATAATATGACAATTGACATTTTGTTTGCCTAAAGTTTATATTGGTAATATGTTCCAGATTTGCTGCGGATTTGGCGTATTTGTAATTATCATGATTTCTTATCTATTTGTGAAAATTATTTATTTATTTATTTATATACAGAATCGAAATTCTAATTTTTACAAATATTTAGAAACAGAGTATACATAAATATACAATAAATAGAGAAAATAATAAAAAATAAAAATAACACAAAAGAATAAGAAGATGACACGTGTCAAAGATCACAGAGATCAAGTAGAACAATACCATCGACAAAAGAGGAAAAGGATGTAAGAATAGGATCGAGGTGTGCTGGTAGGCCATTTAGGAGCGACATTACCGTTGTAGCAAATTGAGTGCTTGAAGCTCCACAATCATCGACTGGGATCAAAAACAATGGATGGCTACGAGCACGGGTGTACCTATCTGGAACATAGAAGTTAAAACATTCAAGAATCCCAGTATTGTGAAAAATATGATAATGCCTCCATCAAATAAATAAATAATAAACTTATCGTATTCTAAGAACAACATTTCGATACATACGTGTTTTTTTTTACATCATCAAGCGGACACTGATTATAATCTGAATGATGCCATCGCCGAGGAGTCATCATCGGTCATGCGACGTCCTCCGATGTTACCATATATAAAAAAAACATCTGAGCGGACGTCCCGCTAATAATAATTGAAACTCCAATCAGACGATTTTAATTAATATTTTGATTCCCATTATCAATTCTCAGATTTAATCTGCGTCTAGTTCCATCACACGTAATACGTTTTTTTTTTTATTTCATCGTCCAAGTATCGAAGTTTATTACGGAGTGTAATACAGTTTGCGCGCGGGTATATCTCAATGGTTAAAGCGTTAGCTTGTCAAGCCATAGATCGTGAATTCGATCCCCCACGGAGATAATCATAAAATAAAAAATGATCGATTTTTGAGTTCTAAAACACCTCCTGTTGGTGTGAATTTGGTCCCTCTTATATATATATTTTTGCCAAAATTGAATAATTTTCGTATCGTATTTTAATGCAATAGTATCACACCATCCTAGCCTAAGTCAGGCAATATTTACTGCTTGGTTAATATTGATTTACTTTTCGAATTGATTAGCCAGACCAGACCAGGGAGCACCGTAAATTACCGATATGATCAGCTTTTTACATGTGTAAACAATATATTTTCTTCCTACCGCTTTGTTAACGCTAACACTGGTTTGTTTAAGTCGGGGTAGCGTAAATCGAGATAGCGTAAATCGAGATAGCGTAAATCGGGGTAACGTTATTCGCGGTACGTTTGATGAGAACCCTCCCTGTCCCATCCTTTTTTTGGAGACTCAGATGGAAACCCGTCACTGGGCGCTCGTAAAAAGCTACATTTTTTAGAGTGGCTGAAGGCGCCTTCCCGTGATTCTAAATTTATCATTCAGATGCTACGAAGTTAGTATGCTATAGCGTTTCTCGAATTGCCTTCTCTGGTGACATGTTGCTAACCGTGAAATGCGTTTATCGGGGTAGCGTAAATTTAGAGTGCTTGGTGAAAACCCTCCCTGCACCGTCCTGCTTTTGGACCCGTTACTGGACGCACGCAAAAAGCTACTTGAAAGAGAGTAGCTGAAGGCCTTCCCGTGATTCTAAGTGCATCAGCTAGATGTCGAATAGACCTCAGTCTATGGTTGTGAAGTTAGTATACTACGCCGTGTTTTGAATTGCCATGTTTGGTAACACGTTGCTAACCACGAAGTACGTAGGAATGGATGAGGAAATGGTAAGGTTGGGAAATGGATTCTGAAGAATTGCAGACATCAGTTAGGTGTCATTATTTGAGTTTGCACTCTTGCAGACGGATCGTAAATCGGAGTAGTGTAAAGTTTCGTATTTCAGGGTAGCGTAACTCTCAGGGTTTGTGGTGGACCATGTGTTCTGTGCGAGGCAGCCACCTGATGTTTCTACATCTTTACATCGCTAATTAATGCCTTTAATCCTTCCCGCAATTAACTTTATGTTAATTCGCATTAAACACCGAATTTATTATTTCGCGATGAGCTTTTATGCCACCAAACATGAAAGAAACTCCTATCCGATCAATAGGATTTGAATTTATTAATTATTATACAAATTTAAAGAAACCTGAATTTTATTTTTTTATCAACGGCAATTATTTAATATATACAATAATAAAATTTTAACGTACAAAGATCGTTAATTATGATTTATGGCGATTATAAAAGTAAAATTATTCCTGAATCTGTGTGAAAAAAATCGAAAATATGTCTTCATGAGAAGAAACATTCAAATTAATAAATGACATTTTTTTTCAGTAATACGAGTATTATGAAGATAAATATAACATTTAACGTATAACTAGGGCTTCACTCTTGGCGCTTCACGACCTAATAAAAATTGATAGTATATTCTTGCAATACAATGTTTTTTTTAAATGTTTTTGCTATAAAGCGATCGCTTATTGTAATTATTTTTTAGCATTCTTTATATATATATTTTTATGCTATCACATGCAGGAGAGCACAACTCGTCGAGACCAGTGCGCTCTATGACGTTCAGCCTGGGAGGCTGGACGCTGCATGCGCGAAACGTGTGTTGTGTTTGTGTTACTGTGTGGGTTGCGGAGATTGCAAGTGTATATTCTTAAACAAATCCAGATTGTATGAAGGAGGAAACACAGACGCTGGAACAGCATTCCAGAGCATACCGGTGGCATTTAGGAAGGAAATTTGGAAAGTGACAGTTCTTGGTCGACACACTTAACTATGTCCTGCTCCATTTGCCCAACAAGCTGCACATCTCAAGACCTATTGCTGAGCAACACACGGGCTATCGATGTTGCCAGATACTAGGAAAAAATAATTTGACGTCCCTGACACGAGAAGAAGAAGAACTATTTATGGATGTTCGGCAAGTTAAGTCGAGTTATATGTTTGAGAAAAGTTCTTTTTAAGCAATTATTTATATTTTTACGTGTCTTAATAAAATACATATCGTGTCTAAATAAACATGAACTTGATTCCGTCAATAAATAAATAAAATCTGGATGTAAGTACCAACAATACATAAATAAGTAATATTCACCTGTAATCTGTTCTCGAAATATATATAAATACACGTAACCATCAACTAAATATACTATAATAGGTGTTTTATATTAGGCGGTTGGGAATCGGAATTTCCCAGCATCACACCTTTTTGCGGCGAATTTGAAATTGCATGAAATACGGAAGAATAAAAATAAAGTAACAATATATATTAATGGCAATCTTAAAAAACGGCCATTGTTGAGCTCGGACCTGGTGCTTGCCCACTTAGCCACCAATTCCACCAGAATCCAACAGTCGAATCGACAGTAATTATTTTATAAATATTTTTTATTAATATTAATTAATCACTAACACGTACATTTACGTATATAATCACTATACAAGTAGTATTAGACATAAAGTATGAGTATTATTAATGCTTTTGATTCTTATTCGAGATGGAATAAAGATAAGTTTTTTTTTGAAGGCATCGAATGTAGTTTTTTTAAATTTATCTTTATCTAGCGCCTAAACCTTTTATTTATCGACAGAACTTAAAATGTATTTAATATTATGTTAGTAAATGTTTTTTTTTTGCACCGAAAGAATTTTGAAAATGTTAAAAAAATTGTATTTTTAACCCTTGCTTTCAGTTTTTCACAAATTAATACAAATATTCACATTGAAAGCCTTCTTCGTAGTAATAATCCGGTGGATTGGTTTGCAGCAACAAAATCTTGCATCTCGATCTCCACTCCTCTCGATCCTCTGCAATCCTCTTCAGCTCAGCATAAGAGCCACAACTCATGTCCTCGGAACACTTGCTGCAAATACTCCCGTCTAGGGCGTCCACTTACTTTGAAAATAAGTTTTTAGAAAACGATAAAAAAATAGCTATCATTTAAATGCACATGATTTGTCGTCAAATAAACGGCTTAGGCGCCAGAAAAGGTAAACTTTTCAAAAAAATTAAAACTACACCAAATACAGTCATTTAAAAAAGTTTAATGACATTTTTTAATTGATTTTATGAATTGCGCATTATGTATTGGAATACAATACATATCGTCTTCATAAGAATGGATGATTAGCCCAAAACTCCCCGAGGTCTGGACCATTTAGTTCCTAGATACATACCGGCTCAAAAAGACAACATGGACCGTTTGAAAAATAACCGCAAACACTGTAGGAAAAATCTTCGTTATAAATTTAAAAGAAAAGTACGCTATAGGAGGGTTGAATGTATTTGTTATCAATGTTTTGTATTCTTAATCAATGTTGTTAAAGTTTTAAATTGTAGCTAGTGAAAGTTCCTTACGAATTGAGAATGATAATTTTAAACTTACAAAATCGCGATTTTAGAACTTTTTACCTGTCGCCTTCCAACACTAAAAGATGTCTTACAGGTGAATCAACATTCCACACGAGTTTATTCATCTTTATATACATTGTAAACCACTTCAACAATCTTAATACCATTGTATGTTATTTATTCATTTACATTAAAATGATTTGCTTTTTTATTTCTTCTACAAATAAAATGCAATTACATTTATCTAAGACTTAATTATATTTTTCTCATTAAACAATGTAAAGCCATTAATTTATTTACATTATATAACGTAGAAAACATTTTATAAGGCAAATGGAAAGGTTGAAAAAATCGTATTCCTGTTATTTAGTTAGACTTTACTTGAGATATATGGTGTGCTCTATGGTGATGGAAGAGTTGCACACAGGTCATATACCATAAAAGTAAGTGGATAGACCAGGTGTAGGAAACCTGTTGCCTAATTGTTCACTGAGTTTTGCATTTTCGTTTTTAATTTGCCTCGTTATTTTAACAGTACAGCTCTTAAATGATCCATTTTCTATTTTTAATGTAAAAAGTAATAGACAAAAACTAATTACGCATATTTTCTTACTACTGACTACCACCTAATTTGATTAATATGCTATGTCTAAAGTGTTTTTTAGGATCAGCCTCACATCAGATAAAATATTGTTTACTTGAAACCACGCCGAGGTTTGAATCCATAACTTCCTGTATAAAAGTCAATCGCCTTTGCATACTATATATAATATATGCAATAACTCTTATATACATAGTTGATAGCAAATTTAATATGAATTATGTGCTAAGGACAGATTTATTTATCGGACTCGTACAAATGCATATAATTCATCAAAATACCCCTTGTATCGATACACTTGTGGAGACGTTTCTGCCACGCCAGGTTGCGAAGTTTGTATACTACAGCGATTCTCGAATTGCCTTCTTTGGTAACACGTTGCTAACCACGAAGAACGTGGGAATGGATAAGGAAATCCTGGTATCCTCTGGACTTAATGCCGGCAGGACCACTTCAAAGAGCGCAATCCGAGCAGAGGACAGTTCCACAGGACGTGAGATGCGTTCTGCGGAGAGCTGCCATTACATGGGCACTCTGCCTGGGATGTGGGTTTCAACTGTCCAAACCTGTCGAGGTAATTCCGGAAGAATCCGTTTCCGGTAGCAGCTGGCTCGTGATTATCGTAGGTATCGTATCGTAGGATTAGCTAGACATGTTCATGTTCCAATATGAAAAGGTTCCCCGCTGCTGATATAGATAGATAGGCTCGTTGTTTGTGTTCGTCTCTGTTACCGCCGGCCGTGGAGGCTACACCGGCTCACAAGCAGATATATAAATAATTAATTGGTAGCGTTTTTAATGGTCGCTACGGAGCGTGAAATTTAATCATTTTCCCCCGGCAATAATTGCACCCACGTGCTGCGCGCCGTGCCCACTTGCCCATGCCGAAGGGACCCTAGTCATCTCTGCCGGGATACCTACCATCAACAGGCATGTCAATACCGAGCATCGCCGTTTTGAGTGATCCATATTATACCGCTTGATACAAAGTCGTATATATCCCTTGCAGGCTGGTGCCGAAAAGCCTCGAAATGCGATCTTCCGTTTCTTCTTTTTGTTCGCTCGTTTAACACGCTCATATAAAAATGTTAGTCTAAATTTTAGATTTAAATATTTATAAGACGCGTCATTTGCATGCACTATTTTGTTTATTTGATTTTAACAGTCGCTATATGTCATGTGGGGCGGCTAGTTTCATATATGGCGCAGTGACTGTCACTCCCGCCGGCCATCTTAGTCTCTGCCCGGGTGCCGTGAAGTAAACAGCATGCTCTGTCACGGGCAGAGGACGGAATTGTGTCAGTCTTCTTTTATTTACTTAAAATAAAATGTCAATGTGTTTCTCGGCGATCTGGAGTTGCTCTAATTGGAAGGGAGATAATCGTAATATCTTGCGTAGTTTGCAAATGCCTTTTTTTCTTTTACACTTTTTTAACCCCTTTCTTTATATTTAATCACGGAATGCATCAGTTCCTTTTTGGTCACAATTAAAATTTAACAATTTCGCCAAAAAATGTTACAGTACACTTACAAAATAATATATTTAAAATGCCGGTGTTTAATTTCAATATTCCGCGTTGTCCAGGATGTATCACGGATGGAAGATCTCGAAGGGTCTCCGCTCTACAGGCCGAGCAAATCTAGCACGATTATGAATCGCAGTAGTAATTACTGTCGGCATTAAGAGCACCTGCCCTGCTGATACTTTCTGAGGCCTCCAATTAGAGCAATGAGAAGAGATACCGCCGCACGTGGACTATGCATTTATTAATCGCATTTTTGTAATCAGTAATTGAACAATGTGCTATTAATCATCCCTTTCTTCAAGCAATAAGTCCGTTAAGTCCAGAAAATAAATGTGAAACAACACTGTTTTTATTATGTGTTATATAAAGTATAAAGCTTCAAATGTAATCATTATGAATATGAAATTATATTAATCTGGCAGTTGTAGTCGCGTCAATGTTGCCAGTATTATGTATAAAAAAATATCTATCGTTTATTTAGGGAATATAAGCTCATACAATAAACCAATTGGTTGACAAAATTTTACTTAATATTCGTAATGAAATACTTACCGTATGATGTTAGTTTTATAGGGCTCAGGACTGGCAAATTTGTTGTGAGACTAGCGTATTATAATGATAGATTCAGTTGGAACTTTGTAAGTTGTAGGTACGTGTTTGTTATCCTTATCGTAATTAGTATAACGCTTAAACTTCCAATCGCCTTACACTCGCCGAACATCAATATACGGTTAATGTGTGTCAACCAAGAACTGTCCGTATCCAAAGCTCCTTCCTAAATGCCACCGGTAAGCTTTGGAATGCTCTTACAGCATCCCTCTTTTCCTACAATCTGGATCAGTTCAATAAATAGATAAATCAACACTTGCATTCTCGCCAACCCACACACAGACGAAACACACGTTTCACGCATGCAGTGTCCAGCCACCCTGCCTGAACGTCATAGAGTGCACTGCTCTCGACGGGTTTTGATCTGCTGCATGTGATTTCATAACAAAAATCTGAAAAGCATAAAATGCAGCGGTCTTTTCTTCAAGCCCCGGGACTCCCTCCATAGTAAACTATACATAGTATACATATAATATAATATACTCGGCGGAGCACAATGAGGAAGAGCTGACTTTCGAACTGACTTTTGAAGAGCTGAGGACGGAATTTTGTGACGGCAGTTTGTAGCGACCGTATGCTCCATCTGTGGTGAGGATATAAAATAATGGTGACGTCACTTGCTTATTTTTTTTTACTAAGTTTAAAATCTTTTAATTTTCACAGTGTTGATGCATTTTAAAAATCGTACAAGTACTCGACTGTATGCATTTTGATTATTTGCGTTGATTTTGGCGACATTTGTGCGATCGAACCCGCTCGCTTCGAGTGACAGCCGGTCGGTTCGTTTATTTTTTGTCTGGCGCACGCCACATGATGAGAAGTGCCCTCGTGACGTGCAGTGACGTCTGCGGCCATTGACCCCACTGTCTTATGCGGATCACAATCTATATAAGTAAAAATGTCTGTATGTTTGTTTGTTTGATTTCATATTACTTATGGATGCCTTTACTGCTTATCCAATCATGATGAAAATTGCAAATATGTTAATTACGCATATGGGAAGGTTTCTGTATCATTAAAACCATTTTACATCTCAATTTAACACTATGTTGAGATGAAAATAAATCCAGTAGTAATAGTCGAAAATATGTTGTATGTTAATTGTAGTCGCCTTAGTTACGCAAGCAACTCATAGAATCATACTCGATGTAATACTTAGTCTAATACATATAATCGTGTCGGAAACAACAGGGTCAGATCCTGTCTGCCCAGAAGTGGGCGACGTCGATGGCGTTACTTCTGGCCATCATCAGGTCTTCCTGGGTGCAGCTAATTGTAAGGGACGATGACATTTTTTTAATGGATTTAAATTAAAAATATTTTTAATGGTTACTGATAAATATGGTTGAAAATCAAACTTTTTCTTTTCTGTCTTGATCAATGCCGGGTAAAATGCGCTAGTATAACAATATAAATAATTACAAATTTTAATTATTAAATAGATATCACCTTGTTTTTTTACGTGGATAGCATTAATAACGAATACGCAGTGCTTAGGCACTGCGTATTCGTTTGTTCGAATACAGCGGTTTCGCCTTCAATGGAAAGCTTCATCAGTTCTCCACGTCTATCAACATATCTTCTTCCCTCGTACAGTAGTCTGTATCTGTTCTAGAAGCTGATTAATAAATACTATGAATATAATATATATATATATTTTATGTAAACCTACAGGAGAATACTGACAGATTGTGATAAGTAATTATGAAGTCTCATTTGTGGAATTCTATGACGCTTACGAAGGTGCATATAGCTAAGCGCTGCATGTGGAGTGTTGATCCGTTAACATCATAGACTACATACAGCCCAAGATTCACGCATCATCCTTATTGCTATTATTTATACAGGAATTTACCATGAATGGGTGGTCTTCACGGAACGACTTTCGTCTACCACCAATTTTAATTAATTGCCTATGACTGGCATTTTACGAGTGATAGACCAAATTCACACCAACTATTTTAGAGCTCAGATATCTTTTAAAAATCTTTTTTTTTAATCTCCATCGGGGATCGAACCGACGATCTTTGGCTTGCAAAACAAACGCTTTGATCATTGAGCTTTACCTGCTATAGTCAATCATCATTTTTAGATTCTTCTTCGGCGACGTCAAATTATTTCTGCCCAGTATCTGGCAACATCGATAGCCCGTGTGTTGCCCAGCATTAGGTCTTGAGGTGTGCAGCTTGTTGGGCACATTGAGCAGGATCTTAGGTGTGAGGCGGTCTGCAGGTCTCCGCAGTCGCACAGTAGTGGCTCTCCCTGCCGAAGAATTCCCCATCGCATTTTTCGATTATATTTCAACTGCTTGGCTAATATCGATGATTTCGGTGATGTGCAATCGTCAATATCAACAGGGATGGCGGTGTGAAAGTCAAAGTGCGCGTGCAGTGCGTTGTAGCCTTGCGTGGAAAGTGACAGGCGCGAGGATCTGTTTATTTTTTCACCTCGCGGTCGACGGGTGTCTGTCTCGCGTGCGGGAAGCTCGTGACGTGCTGGCGTGACGTCACGGGGGCGACGACCCCAGGGCGCCGCCTCCCGAATCTCTCGTGTTGATTTGTGTCAGTGTGAGTACTTGTAGTACTGCCAGTGTAATACTTACAGTACTGTCAGTGTAATTCTGTAGTACTGCCAGTGCAGTACACGTTTCGAATCATTCATGATACAGTCGCATCCGTTTTAATAAAGAGAAATGCTGACAGGTTTTATGACATGGTCACCACAAATTGTCGTCACTCAATTTCTTTCAGTTGTCACTGTCCATCGCTCGTCCACACTTTTAGATCTTTACAAATGGATGGGTATCTCAAACACTAATAAATATTCTGTCGTGTAAATTTTGCACAGATGTCAGTAGCAGTAGTGCCAGCATAAAAATTAAAAATATTAATTCGAATCGTTTAACCCGCAAAATTTAAATTCAAATTTTGCGGTATTTTTTGCTCACAGTATTATCTGCAATCGAAGGTCCACCTGGGAACATATATTCATATGTTTTCGACGACCTCCAAGGCAAATTACCGAGTATTTAAAGAGACGGCTGCTGTAGTATATGAGGCATTCTTTTGGATAATTCGTTAATCAGATTTTTAAAGAGATCGTATGATTAGTCGGACGGTCCCAAGGCCTGGATCATTATAAAGCTTATAAACTGATTGAAAATCATTTCATTTTAAGTTTAGCCGGGGATCATACTCACGATCCATGGCTCGGAAAGCATGCTATTTACTTCTAAGCCATACCTTTATCCGCATAAAAGTGTAATTTATGAACTTTGCTTGCTAATTTCGCAGTGTTAGCTTATCGTAAAACGGGCGCTACTGTATCACGTTTATATAAATATAGGCGACCCCAGGATCGGTCACATCATGCGCCACGATGGTTTTCTTCACGACTTTGTGGGTGGGATGGTTGAGGGTAGAAACTGCAGAAGGCGCCCTAGACGGCAGTATATGCAGCAAGTGTTCGAGGACATGAGTTGCAGATCTTATATGCTGAGGCAAAAAGGGTTGCAGAGCATCGAGAAGAGTGGAGATCGAGATGCAAGATGTTGTTGCTGTAAACCAATCCACCGGATTGATACTATTACGAAGAAGAATAGTGATAAAATATGTCTTTTTCGTTACTAGGAGTTATTTTCATATAGTTTTAATATATAAAATTACGTTGCTTGCCAATTTCGCAGTGTAAGCTTATCGTAAAAACGGGCGCTACTGTATCACATTTATATATATGCAGCGGCAATTACGAGGTTCTGATTGTTGGCCAATTTAAAAGAAACGGACGTCTTCTCATGGGCTGTTAAGCATTTTTAGCACCGAATATTCTACACGTCTAATACAACCCACCGCGAGCGAACAGCATAATTACAGAATCGATAGAATCTAAAATGTCTTATGTTGCATTCATTTGGCTACACAGCGCGCGATACGTTCCAGCTGTGTTGCTTTGTTATTAGGTATTTTTATGTTTGCGCTTCAAAACTTGACCATGCGTTTAATATGATGTAATAGAGATTCTCATATATGCCAGCCTGAACAGCGTGGTATGGTGTTTGACCGCGAAAATACGCAACCGCATTGTTTTCGTGAATTTAGTGATATATCGTTACCCATCAACTATTTATTGAGTGATGGACGAGCTCACTACATCCATCGAGACATGTTGATTAATGGTGCTCGATGGTGGTTATATCATGACCCATTTAGTCCACATTCTTAGATATATGTAGCATCCACTACTTGAGTTCTTCTGCGTATTTCCTCCGAGCATGCATCTCTTCATAGCATGCTGGGTGACCTTTATTTTATGGGTAAGACTTGCTGTTAGATTCCACGTCTCTGCTATAGAGATAATTCGTTGCTCGACACTCAAACCGGGCGGACGTGTCTAGTCATCCTACCTACAGGATGGCGAACTGTTGCGGTTGTGATATCGCGCAAATAAATCGTCGCTTAGACGATCACCGTTTGCTGCTGGAGAGGCTCTTAAAGGCTGTTGGATGCGGGATGGATGATGCTCTGAAATCCGTTGGTGTGGACCCTCCACCCAACCCGACAAGTCTGCCGACTTCCCGCAGAAGGCGCTTACCTCGAGCGTGCAAATCAATTCCGGCTACCTACGCTGAAGCTGTCAACATTCCTGTGTCGATGTCGCTTAACTGTGACAGCAGAGACTCCGAATCTGCCGTCAAAGAATCCGCTTCGAGTGAGGCCACCGAAGATGACTCCTCGGAAGATACTATCGAAGGAGCCCCTGCTGCTTCGAGCAAGGCTCCCAAGGACTCCCGTTCTAAGCTGGGACGAATCATCGTTCGAGGAACTGGAGGACCTGAGTGCTTTCTCCGTGGATGTCCTCTCCCTCCCCCGAGCAATCTTTCCGGAGAAGTTCAAAGTTCTAAGTTGAGTCGCGCCTCTCCCGCATGGGGAAAGGCAACAACATTCAGCACGTCTGATGATCCGTGGTTCTGCAGCTCCTTCAAAAACGTTACTGGAGTGAAGATGGCGTATCTTCACGCCAAGGGCCTTCACCCAGATACATCGGCTGAGGACTTGCAGAGCTTCTTGGCAGCGACCGCTGCATTCAATCCTTCTTGGATGACCATCAGGAGAATTGTCAGCAGGCGGACGCTGTCAACTTCTTTCAAAGTCGGGGTCATCGCGACTTCGCTGGAGTCTCTCATGGAGCCTCAAGTGTGGCCTGAAAGGACCATCGTTCAACCCTGGATACGCATAAGACGAAAGAATCTCGCAGTGAACAGTGGTTGAAACCAACTTGAGTGAAGATATTGACATATTTAGTGTTATATTGCTTTAAATTCAGTACTGGTGTTTATGGAGGCGAAATGTTACACGTTTTGTTTTGTGACAATAATGCCTTGTTATTTGTGAGTCAATCATGAAATATAAACGCCTTAGTTTTTAGACATTATGACAGGGTTTTCTTTAGTTTTTGTTTACAAGTTTCCTGTTTATCTTGAGTCTCCCCGACGCTAGTTCTGAGTTTTAATATATAAAATTACGTTGTTTGCCAATTTCGCAGTGTAAACATCGTAAAAACGGGCGCTACTGTATCACATTTAATATTTACAATTACCACTGATTTATGTTACCTTTAGCACCGAATATTCTCGTATTTTGATATTTGTTATTAGGTATTTTAATGTTTGCGCTTCAAAACTTGACCATGCGTTTAATATGATGTAAATTCTCATATATGCCAGCCTGAACAGCGTGGTATGGTGTTTGACCGCGAAAAATACGCAACCGCATTGTTTTCGTGAATTTAGTGATATATCGTTACCCATCAACTATTTATTGAGTGATGGACGAGCTCACTACATCCATCGAGACATGTTGATTAATGGTGCTCGATGGTATCATGACCCATTTAGTCCAATTCTTAGATATATTGAAATTGAAATAAGTTGGTTAAACGCCTTAGTTTTTAGACATTGCGTAATTTTCGCTTTAAAAATGTACTTTAGTTTTCCAAACGCTGTCCATCCCAGTTGTATACGCGTGTTGATTTCTTTAGAGAAGTTTCCTTGTTTATACTATGGAAATTCGACTACTTCGGAAATATAAAGTTTTTTTTCTCTAATTTAAACTACTAACCATTTTAGACTATCTGTATAAACGGGTTACATATGTTTTTATGAATCTTTTAATGTATTTGAATTGATAGATTAATTTAGAGATAACACATAAACAGGTTTATTATGGATATGCAAGCGTTATCGCCTACTGACATCTCTTAGATAAAATCTACAAAAACAACAAAATACTTGATGTTTGAATCTTTAAAACGTTAACTGTTCAAAATCTTCTCGGTAGTTTTGCATCCAGCGAAAGTGCCTATCTTTTATTTGTTTTATGTACGAAGACTATTTTTTCTCGACATGGAAAAAAATCTCTTCGCTATTTACTTCCTTTAGAAAGCCTCAGCCTTAATATTGATGCAATATGTTGATTCGTAGGTTTGCACGTTGTACTAAAAACGTTAAGCTGACGCTTTTTAAAGCCTTCTGTCAATCTTTCCACAAGTGCGGCTTATGGGCTGGCTATACTCAGAAGGTCTACAGTGCACTCCGGGTCCAGTATAACAACGCCTTCCGAATTTTGTTGGGTCTGCCGCGATATTCTAGTGCCCCAGGCATGTTGACGGAGGCGCGAGTGGATGGCTTCCATGCCATAATAAGGAAGCGTTGCGCCATATATTATTTTTATATTATATAGATAATTAGATGTATTAAAGATATTATATTATATAGATATTTTTTATGTATTTGCTTGGAATTATTGCATGTAATATTTTGATTATGGCACTAGTGCCTGAATAAATAAATTTTATTATCATTAAGGCATCCGTAGACGATTATTTCGTATGATGACATATATAATTATCGCTGCTCTTGCTATATATTAAATTTTACCTGGCCTAGCAGTTCTTTATGAGGTGTAAAAAGATTATTTCTCGAGTTTAAAAAAAGTAATTTAGATTTTTAACGCCCATTTCACGCACACTATGGGCTTAGTAAGAACACGAGTATAATCTCCGGATTTCAGTGAAATAGAGCTGTTCTTGTGCGCGTAAAATCTTCATTCACAAGCTTTTTTTTAAGTAAACACACGCAGGAGAATACCGCCGAAAAATACGACAGAAATACCATGATATATGTAACTGAGCGCCGCATATGGAGTGTTGATCATCCAATGTCATAGACTACAGCCCGACATTCACGCATCGCCATTTTTTAAAACAGGAATTCACTATGATTTCGTGGTGTTCGTGAGACGGCTGTCTTCTATTATCTGCCACCAATTTTAATTAATAGGCTATGACAGGTATTTTACGGGTGAGGGATCATATTCACACCAACCGGGAGATATTTATAGAGCTAAAAAATATTTTTTGTGTTTTAATCGTAGTACTAACTGGAATTCACTATGAATTTGTGGTGTTGTGTGCATGAGAGAGCGAATTTAAAGAGAAAAAAAAAAGAAGAAAGGAATGTATTTATTGTCACTAGATAATTGTAATTGTATCTTTATATTTGTTTAAATAAAATAAAAAATCGCCATTTCAACTACAGGAATGTTCTATGAATGTGTGGTGTTCACGGGACGAGTTTCGTCCACCACCACTTTTAATTTTTGACGAATTTGTACGTGTTTTTATAATTTGTTGTGAATTTTGTATGTAATTATGAATTGTGAGATTTACTAGTTTTGCAAGTTGGGCTGACGTCATTAGCATGTTGGATTGGCGTGTTTTGGGTTAGGGCCGGTGCGATGCGGGGTCCTTGACCTCCGCGGCTCATCCCACGTCGATACATACCTGTACACATGGCTGATTGATTTCCTGCTCATAGTGTTGCGAGTACGCACGCCACACGTGTGTTACCTGGCGAATTCAGGTACGCACGATCTCGAAATCAACATGAGTTCATAGTGAAATGTGCTGATGACCGCTAAAGAAATTTAGAATAACAGTTTTTTTTTTAATCATGATAGTAATAAATGTGATAAGGAGCGCACATCAAACTTGGCAGATCGCAGTTTGCATATTATGATTAGCTTAACCCTGCCCTTACTGTGCTAATAACATCCGAGTGCACAGATGATTTATGTATTTTCTACACCATGTGAAAATGTCATTTAATTACCGGAAAAATGCGAATATTCCTAAATTGCTTTGATTGACTATGGTTTTAGGTAAAATGTAACCATTTTTGTAATGTAAGTATTTTGAAAAAGAGAAAAAAATATCGCGATTCGCCGCCATAGCCGGCGCAGCCAACATTCAGTGCGCATATTGACACGTGCGCAGCCGAATTCATACTGACGGAACGTTCGCGAAGCCGCGCACGTGCCCGGTTCCAACAAGTTTGGTCTGCGCAGTCGCTCGCGCAGATGCATGACACGAGCGCGTAACTATCCATTATCATAATTTTATTTAATACTCAATAAATTATGGAGGAATGCATTTTTTTAGCTTAGTATCTATTATATTTCACATGGATATTCTCATTATTAGAGTTGTACTAAATACATATCATCTTAAAGCAAGGGTTAAACCAGTACCGACTTTAAACGGCGCCCTAGGGAAATTTTTTTCTAGCGCCCCAAATTGATAATATTTAAAAATATAAAAAAAATATTGTTATCTTCGGTGCCTCGTACTTATTCGGCGCCCTGGGGTACCGACCCACTTCGTTAACCCCCTAAAACCGGCACTGGGTTAAACGATAACTGATAAAACATTTTCTAACAAAACTAAGCGGACACGATTTTTACACGTATTTTTACACAAATGATGAAAAATCTGCGCTCTACATTGTGTTGTCGGATGGTGGTAAAAAAAGGTGTCGCTGACCATGTCCCGGGATCGGCTGGAGCCGAACCATTCGTTTCGGACCCCGGACCATTGTTCGTCGCCCGCGCGACGGTTTTTCTATCGGAGCAACCAACCGTCGCCTCTCGTCTGACCATTTGTCAAATCTCCATCACATCACATCAAATCACGGACATTTTAGTCACGAGATGAAATTGTAGCACCTAAAGATATGGCCGGTATGATGAAGCCGCTGCAATGCCACGCGAACGGTCGCGGGTGCGATTCCCGTCGAAGCGTTCTTACGAGGTTGCTTTTAACGAACTAACACAATTTTAAAGCAAAAAGGAATGATGACGAACATCTGCGCACAGTCGATGGGTGGTCTTCACGGGATGACTTGCGCCTACCACCAATTTTGATTAATAGGCTATGACTAGTATTTTACGGGTGAGGGATCAAATTCACACCAACCGGAGGTAATTTTAGAGCTCAGAAATCGATTCTTCTTCTTTAGCTTGGCCATTTCCCATTTCTCATCTGGGGTCGGCTCTCCTTGTGCACATTCGCCATGTCTGTCTGTCCTGCGTTGCATTCTCGGTCAAGCCCAGAGTTTTCAGATCCTTGTGTACAGTTGCAGTCCAGGTTGCCTGTGGTCTTCCAGGTCTTCTTCTCAGCGTGGGTATGTTGAGGGCTCTCTTCACCATGTGATCCTCGTCTCTCCGTGTCACATGCGCAAATCATACAATTAAAACATGTATAAAATTAAATCGTCAAATCAAGCCAGGCGGGGCATAGTGCAGTGGTAAAAGCGTTTGTTTGTCGATCAGACGCCCTCGGTTCAAAAACACGACCAAGCTTAATTTTTAAAAATTCTTTTAATCGAATCTTAGCTTTATATATACATGTCACGGATAAGGTTAATTATTCGATCTCCTTAAAAAACGCTGATTATTGAACACCCAAATAATTCTCTGGTACCACAGCAGCAGTCTATGCAAGTTCGCGGGCTCTTGGAGGCTCTCGGCAACCATCTATGTTCTCATGTGGACCTCCGGGTATACAGGTGCTCTGGGACAAGGCATAGACAATCTGAGCTTACAGAACTGTGAAACGGCAATTTGCGTTGTCCATAAGCTTAAAATATGGAGCAGATATGTTAAAAAATAACACGAGCAAGAATATACATTTCGTTTTTTTTTATGTAAACGCATACAGGAGAATACAGATGGTGATAGTAATTCTGAAGTCTCATTTGTGGAATTCTATGACGCTTACCATGCTGCATATGACTAAGCGCTGCATGTGGAGTGTTGATCCGCCAACGTCATAGACTACAGCCCGAGATTCACGCATCATCCTTATTATTACAGGAATTTACTATGAATGGGTGGTCTTCACGAGACGAATTTCGTCTACCACCAATTTTAATTAATAGGCTATGACTGAAAAGGCATTTTACGGGTGAGGTATCAAATTCACGCCAACCGGGGGTATTTTAGAGCTTAGAAATCGTTTTTTTTTAATCTCCTTTGGGGTTCGAACCCACGATCTTTGGCTTGCAAAGCAAACGCTTTGACCATTGAGCTTTACCCGCCGACATATTAACATAATACTAATTTTAATCTATCATAATTTGAAGTCGAGTAAAAATCGATTAATTTGATCTCACAAAAGCGTATAATTTACTATGTATATAAATATTTAATCCATATATATAAGTATTTATTACTACGCGAAAAGGTTCTTGTCGTAAATTAAACTAGAATTTAATTTTGTCATCTGGCAATCGCTTTATTGTGCTTCCTCGGTGATCCGTGAATGGTCTTAAGAATCATGAAGCCCAATCATTTTTAATGAAATATATTAAACTGAATAATAATAGCGCAATCAGGGATCTTTCAGGCGTGTACTAAAGTGCATTAATTTATTGGATTTTTTTATTGCAACGATTAGGCCACTGACCCCCTTGGAAATATAATGTATTCCAACATACAAATTTATTTTATGTACATCTAAGACTAAATAACTTCTTAGGTTTTCATAGAATATAAGAAATTCGTCACACACATGGCTAAACCCAAAAGCTACAATATCACATCTAAGACTCGCAACTTTGCTCGATCAAAACAAAGTGTCACCAGAGCCTTAAAAATTACAATTTCATACATATAAAAAGAAAATACAAGGTAATAAATAACATTTAACAATTTTAACAACTACTACTCAGTGAGTGGAGCACCGGATCCCCTGTGGATATGGCCGCGTGAAGGCGCATCCAGTGCCCCTCCAACTGGGAGTCCCACCTATTCGTCCACACAGCGACCATTGCGTTGGGACTGCTGCGAACGGGCGCCTACAGTGAAGCGCAACGCTACCTTATTATAGCATGGAAACCATCCACTCGCGCCTCCGTCAACATGCCTGAGGCACTGTTATTATATATTATACAGTGCCTTTGTCGTTCACATTCTTTTTTACGGTTGTCAATCTTGGCATCTCACCAATGCAGTCGTACAATGGGTTTGACTTTGTGAGGAATGACTATCGGGACATATACTTCAGAAGCCGAGAGCACAAACTACAGTTGCATTTTCCTCAAGAGCTAGAAGGCCGCCGGGAACTATACGTAGAATGTGCTCGTCGGAGCTGCAACGGGCATGATAAGGCAATGAACGTGGCGGCTGATAGAGCTTTGTGACAGGAGTTTATGACGTCCATATGGCGTGGTTAATGGAGCGGATATGGTAATTAATGATAACATAGTCGGAAATCGATTTTGGCGGCTTTATTTGTATCGTCACAAAGAAAGCTAATATTTTATTACTGTTAACGATGTCTTCTTAGGTAAATTAAACGCGTTCAGTAAGAATAAATAAAAATAAATATATTTTTAATTTTAATTAAAATTTATTACAGAGAAATTCAGTTAGAGGCCGACCTTGGTTGATTCCTGATACGCGAAAGCTAGGCACCTGTACAGAGTAAGATCGTATTGCGAGGTGACACATCCCGGCCGATCACTGCACCTGGGCTTCTTGCTTCGTGTGGCTAATCGTGGATCAAATCTGCCAACTCATTACCCTGGAAAGGTGTACGGACCTGCCGAACGAAACATTTGGCACGCGAGCCGAAATCTTTACTTAATTATTAGCTGTCTAATTACTATGTCTAATGTATGAAATAACAACAACCAAATCGGAACATGATGTCTAAAAGTACCTACAAAAACCTTTCCACCTTATTTTTTTTCTCCATTTTTAAAACCAACAGTGCATCCCAAATTTCTGTCACATAAAATCAATGTCTATTATATAGGATAACAAGCTCTGGGTTTGGTTAAATTCGGAAGACCATATTAATGTCTGAGCTGTCACAATATGTGGAGCGTAAATCTGCTAATGATATTACACTTGTGGCAACATCATGCTGACAGAGTGCGCCAATGCAGCGTTGCTGACAACGGACCGTAAATCAATGGTTATATAGCATAACAAGCTCTGGGCTTGGTTAAATTTGGACGACCATTTTAATGTCTAAGCTGTCACAGTATGTGGAGTGTAAATCTGCTAATGACATTACACTTGTGGCAATATCATGCTGATAGAGCGCGCCAATGCAGCGTTGCTGACAACGGATCTTAGCCACCCTCCAGACCTCGAGACGTAATTCCCTCCACGAAACGCTCACGAACCACGACGTTATATCTCCTCCATGAACTAACACTAGTTGGCAAAACTAACATTATAGCCCGGCATTCGCGCATCGTCTATTTTACAGGAAATGGACTGTGACTACGAAATCGGGACGACCTATATCTACCACCGATTTTTAATAGACTATGCCATTTTACGTGTGAGGGTTAATTTTTTTCAAACAAGACGTTTTTTATAATGTTTTTTATTTTAAGCTTTGACGGGGATCGAACCCATGACGTCTTACTTGGTGCACGAGTATTTTACTTCTAAGCCATACATGCAGATTTACTGCCCATTTTATGTTTTTAATCAATATTAATCTATACAAACACGACGATGGGTTTATGTACGAATTTTAATACAAATTGTTCCGGGCACCTGACGCCAGAGGTAATCGCCCGACGCTCGTTAACACGTAACAAACCTGACAGGTAATACCGCTTTTGATAGTTACTGATTAAAGCGACTTCTCTTTCACTCGGCTTGATTCAGAAAGAGACGACCGGTGATTTGTAAGTTATTTTATACTGGTATGATGTGGTGGACTCGGTCTTAGAGCATGAATGGATTATTATTATAACTGCCAACTGAGGTGTTACATTATGGACCGGATGGTACTGAGAACTGCTCGCTTTGCTCTTCATCGGCATTGGACATTGGCCTTGAGATAATGTCGATGAAGTATTTTCATAGAACTATATGATTTGTCAGTGATCTATTGTCAGCAATAAGCGGGACAGACGGACCTGAATTTCATTGAAAAAAGTTTTAATAGGTGTGATTTAAACGATCAAACATGGAAAAGTGAATATAACTGAAAAAGTCTGTTGGCAAAGGTGGATACAGTATTATAAAAAGTTTCATGGGACATGATAGTGACAACAAAAAAACGACTAGAGGCCTTTGAGATGTGGTCATACAGAAGAATTCTCGGAATTTTATGGAGGGACCACGTCACGAACAATGAGGTTCTCAGAGTAATCTAGAAGAATAGGCACCTAGTAAGAAACATCTCAGAGAGGCGAGCCCGATGGATCGGTCACATCATGCGCCACGATGGTCTTCTTCACGACATTGTGGAAGGTATGGTTGAGGGTAGAAACTGTAGAGGGCGCCCTAGACGGGGGTATTTGCAGCAAGTGCTCGAGGATATGAGTTGTAGCTCTTATGCTGAGCTGAAGGGAAGATGCAAGATTTTGTTGCTGCAAACCAATCCACTGGATTGATACTACTACTACTACTACGAAGAAGATAGTGACAGAGTACAGGCGTTGTTGACAGTAATTGACAGAAAATTTTGCGGCTTAGAAAAATGATTTTTTTTTGCAAAATGCAAATATATGACAAAAGCGGTGGTAAACGTCAGTCAGAATAAATAAAAATAAATAAAACTTTCATTTGAATTAAATTATATTAAAGTGAAATTCACTTAGAGGCCGACCTTGATTGATTCCTGGCACAAAAAAGCAAAGCACCAGAAGCAGTAGTTATTGCAGCCTGCTAAACAATTTCACATAAAATATCATACTATAGAGACACTCAGATCGGCTAGAGCAAATAGAAGCACCCTGCAGCTGACGGGAGGTAGTTCTAGCACGGTCTTTGGCAATCGGGCTTTCAACTACGCGGCACCAATGGCCTGGAACTCGCTACCGGAAAGCATAAGAGAGCTTAAAGCGGAGGCATCCTTCAGAAGCAGACTCAAGACCCACCTTTTTACTCAGAGAGGCAAAAAAGCGCTTTTGGAATGATCATTCGGTCATAAAAGAGCGCTATACAAATACTAATATAATAATAATAATAATCATCCATGACCATTTGAGAAAGTTGATGATTTGTCTTTAGATGTACTGTCCGGGTGATGATAAGAACTGACGATAGCTTTCATTGTACTGGAGGGCTGTCAATGAAGCCTTTTCACCAGAATGCTTGACATTAACTTATAATTGCTTAATAAATATAATCCGTCACCGTCAAGAGTCAACTGTTGACTCTTGGCAGTGACAGATTGAAGAAGGCTACCAATCTCATAAACAGAGGTCATACTCAACGTGATCCATGTAAAAACAAGGTAAATAAATTATTATTTATAATGGATCTCAAAGTGAATGCTAAAGACTTTGAAAAAATGTAATCGTTTAGCCTTAAATGTTTGGTCAATAGAGCTAATCAGAAGATTGAATAATTTTGAAATTGAGCCTTGTACTTGAACAAAGATGTCAACAAGACGTACTAAAATAATCCACTTGTCATTGATATTGTATGTTTTCCATGAGTAATTGCCGTTGGGATCTACCACGATGACTTGAACATATATAGAAGTTGGTGCTTTCTTTGGTCGGTGTAAAGGTAGGTTTGTGGCGCTTGGTTGGTTTATAAGTCACATCACCAGTCACGCCATGTCGAGTTATAGTGGAGGATCACGCCACACGATATATATAAAGATGAGAGCTTCTTAGACGATGGCTGCGAGGATGAAGTGCATGGCATCAGACGTCTGAACACTTTATGGATATCAAATAATCACAAGCACGAAGGAATGGTCTCCCAGATACTGGAGTCACAACGTGTACCTTGTTTCCTCTCCTACAAATCATCACTACTCAGAGATGTCTACGATGTTTATTTAGTATTGGTTTTGGCACGTAGGTCGCCTGTGACCTACGCTGTTGTTGAAAAGGGCGCTACGTAGGTCGCCGGTGACATACGCTTTTTTCGAATAAACAGTTCTGTACGCCAGCGGTTACATTTCAATGGAATTTTAACGTTGAATGTGACCTATATGGCGCCTCTGAGTCGAATGCATTAAAAACGTTACGTGGCGTTAAAAGTGTTAATTGTAAGTTGCGTTCTGTAATTCGTTTTTAACGAACAATTATGGGGTTATAGGCATTATCTTCAAGCCCCTAAACTCTCGTCAAGTGGGCCGACGAGGACTATGCATAGCATGTACACGGTGGAGCTCCGTGTGCAAAAATGCCTTACGATAAGTCTGCAGTTAGTTGAATGCAGATACTACATGTATTCTACTCAAGTATTATAAATTTTAATAATAATTTTACACAGTTATTTCTTAATTAATTTTACGATCATTTAAATTGACCCCTTTCATTACGGCTCGGTTTGAATTCAAATCATACTGTCAACTATAAAACTAGTATTTGAAGCATAAATGTACTTATCTGGTATATTTTCATATATCACATTGGTTTTTCTATCCTTTAGCTTGATGATGATGCATAAAAAACTATTATATTTAACAAACGTTCATTATGTAACTCCATACATGTGGTGACATTGACACATGTGGTTTAGAGAAAAATCGCTCCTGTGACGAAACCTAACGATATTTATTTACATGCTTTACAGATTCTTTTTGTATCCTTTAGCTATCAGATGATGCATAAAAAATAATTCTAAGAAAGTAGCAAAACGATATATCAACCGATGTCAACGGTCGGGGAATCTTATGACGGCATATGCCGACAGCCGATGCGAAAGGGTTGAATACCATGGCACTAATGGCCTATTGTGATAATATATTACTCTGTAGTTTGACTATAGTTAGTGTTGTGGTTGTGTGAGGTGAGGCTGGTCGTGTGACGGTGCACCTGGAATAATAAGAGGTTCGGAAGTGAGTGAGGAGGGCGATACCCCCGCTGAGGACGCGCACGTCCGTGACCTACCGCACTCGCTCGCACGCCAGTGACAGTGGATCTGTAAAGATTACTTCGTGCGATGATCAGCAAATCATATGCACCTAAGAAATGCGAAAGGCAATCAACCAACTATCCCATTGCTTTTATAGCCAGATACCCCCAACACCTAGATTAACCCTCCAGAGACGAGCGTGACCGTACGGTCACAGTGAACACTATTGTCTATTTATCCCTACCGCGGTCCCTTTTCTACCTGAACATTGTATCTTTCGCTCAGTTTCGGTTAAGAAGTGTCTCCACCACAGTTATTCTGCAGCCGCGCCACGGAAACAGTTACCAAGTACCCTTATGAGTTATTTTATTTCGGGTGGATTTTTTTTTCTTCAAAATGCATACTTCAAAAGGGTAAATACAATTTTCAATATTTTAAAAATGATTTACGTAATTTTTACTAATTCATTTCGTATAACAATATGTTGATCTAAGAAGGTAATATCATAAATATTATTAAATATTTTCGGTGTAGCTGCATTTCAACCCCAAAGACTAGTTAAGGTTAGAAACCTATAAAAAAAATGTTTCATACAAAATAAGTTGTCAAGGTAAGGACTACCGTGACCATATGGTCACATAGCTTTTCTACAAGAAAGCATCGTGTATTTTTTAAAAAAATATTTTTGCTAGATGAAGAAAACTACATGCTGATAAAATATAGCTTAAAACTTTAGTTTTTATCAAAAAAAAAAACTTTCGTCTCTGGAGTGTTAATGTCGTGAAGCAGCTTTCTGAGATCCACACAACCTCTCACATCCGGCCCTGAAAGTGAGAGACTACAGCTCTGGCAACAAATCGCATCAAAATATTTCATTAACTTGCCTCCCAACTGGCAGGACCTTAACTGATAGACCTGGAAATCGCAAAAGAGTCAAACTATTGTACCTCGAGTATTCGAAGCAGGCATTTTCAAAATCCAATGTACGGCTGCATTGGCTGTCGGTGTGATGCTAAGATACGCTGGCGTAATAAATAATAGGTGCGATACAAGCGCTGTTTACTTGGCAGGATTGATACAAAATTGGTTATAACTAAAGTGGAAAATTCCACACAGAATGCTAACTTCAAAAATATAAAAATCCACCGTTTATACTCGTACATAGCCATAACGACTTATTTTTTATAACGTTTTTTTTGTATTTTTTTCATTTTTTATCGATATTATTATTTATAAAAAACTTCATCTATAAACACCTTTTTGACATCAAAAAATATTTCGTAATTTAAAGCATGTTACGCAATACGAAAACTTTACAACGAAAATGACTTTTTCTCACAGAAACTGTGCGGATCGAATTGTGTCGCTGGTAATCCGTAATCGTCAAAGCATGATATCTCAATTGAAGTGATATTATCATCGTTATGAGTTGTCACAGTACCTTCAGTGCAGGTACATAGTCGTTAAAATATAACACAATTTATCGGGGACACCGTCCATAAAAAACAATATATCTTATGTAAACCAATACACGGGATAAACGCCAAGAGATCGCATCTAAATGTATTTTATGACAGATATTTTTATGTGTATTAAATTCACGCACCTTTCGCAAATACTAGTTTCTTACACATTGATTTGCTTAGATTTGGTGGTGTTCACGAGATGGTTATTGATTACCACCACAAGTGGACGAAATTCATCCACACATTCATTGCATTATTTTTCTAATATCTGTTGCGCATTTGATGCATATGTTCACCATAATGTTCCGCCTCCCAGTTCTGTCAGTTGCCATTGTTCATATCTTAGAGATCCTTTTTAAGAACATATATTATTCCCAAGGGCCTACATGGCTAGATCCTGGGGATTTGAATATACCATAGCTATAACATGCAAAGTATATCTTAGTGTTCGTTTAATCAGCAAATTTAGGATGTTTAGCGCAAGCCAAGGTGTATTATAACGACGTTAGTGGATCAACAGTTCATTCATAGCTCTTGGCCGTCCACAAAATCGACTAGATATTGAGTACAGAATTTTTGTATTCTGCCGTAATATTAATTATTAAATAAAATCATAATAATGTTTACTTATTCACATTGTAGCGATGGAAATAAATAGTTTGTGGAATAATCGGGGATAGAATAACGCGCCCGTGTCATGCATCTGCGAGAGCGGCGGCGCAGACAAGACAGAACGGGGCACATGCACGGCTTCGCGAACGTTCCGATATAAATTCGGCATGTGCATGGGTATAATATACGCGCTGAATTTGTGGGCTGTGACAACTATAGCGGCTAATTGCGATGTTTTTTTCTCTCTTTTTGATACTTACATTACAAAAATTGTTACATTTCAACTTTAACCATAGTCAATCAAAGCAGTATCTAAGAATATTCACATTTTTCGGGTTTTTAAATTATATTTTAATATATGGTTAGAAAATACAAATGTATCATCGGAGCTCTCGGATGTTTTTAGCTCAGTAACTGGGGGAGGATTTATCCAAGGAATGACTGCATACGTGTGTGGATCAAGTCTCGCGTTTGACTGCGTGTGACGTCACCCTCGCGGTGACAGTAGCGGTTGCCTAGCAACAGTCGGCAGTCAGCTGGAGCGTCCCGCGGCGTATCGAGTGACAGATAGATGGGAAGTGTCTGACATGCGCGAGGCAACTACGCCCGTGACGTCACGCTAAGATCATTGACCTCATCGCTTTTTTTTATACCTCCGATGATAATATGGGGACGGATTAACGACAAATAGCACGCTTAATTGAATTTGGATCGGGGAACAATGAGCAAAGCTTTGACCCGACAACCATTCCTTTGTAAAATGTAATAATAATACATTTATTTATTCAGCCACCAGACCCATAATTAAAATTTTACACAAAAATAATTAATAACTAAAAACATAATAAAATATAAATTGAAATAAAATGTAAAATAAAATAAAATATAGACTCTCAGTGAGTGGAGCACCGGATCACCGTTGGATGCGTACGTGAAGGCGCATCTAGTGCCCCCCCATCCGCCAACCAATACAACATTTTACATTGATACATTATTCTCCTATTGGTCGAAAAGTAGTAGTTTTTAAAATCTCTATCCTCTTTTTGAGGCACAACATTTTGGTAGCTAACCTCTTTTTAGTTTTTTCAAAAGTTGGCCGCCTGAATTAAGGCCAATGGGAGATTATAGAATACTTAACCTAACCTAACCCTTTCACCGCGGATTACTCCACATGGGAATATAGATGGCTCGCGGGGCCTCCTGGGCAAGAGCCCGCAAACTTGCATAGACTGCGACTGTAGTATCAGAGAAATATTTGGGTGTCTAATAATCAGGGTTTTTTTTAAGGAGATCGGATGATGAGCCTGACACTCAATGACCTGGACATATGTTTTGTCCTTCAAAAGTTGCGCAACCCTACCATGGCATGTTTTTGGCAGATTAGGCGTCTGAATGTCAAACAAACGATTTTACCACTGGACTATGCCGCCCGGCATTCTTGGCAGACTCGTATTATTGTAATGCTAATTTTCGCGTGTTTTTATTGGTGGTGTGTATAACATCATCATCATGATCATGACACTTAGAGGCGGGACGGAAACACGTCACGCCAGCTGGAGGCAGACACGAGAGCAATTACCCCGAGAGCAAAATTAACAGCCAGGCAACACGACCGCTGCAACAGGCAACAACATGACTGGGTTTAGTGACGAAACGCGCGCACAGAATGGTGCAATATTAGTGATGATTATTTTTATGTAAACGTATGTAGGAAAATCCAGAAGATGATGAAAGAATCTCTTGTGGATATAAACTTTTCTAGTGTATATTCTCTATAGCAAAGCGCTTTATAGGATTGTTGGTCCTCCAGTGTCATAGTAGCTCGGCATTCACGCATCTCCCGCTAATCACAGCGATTTGATTATTATGAGTATTTTTTTGAATTTTTTTGATCGATAATTCTTGGCGGAATTCCATAATATCAAAATAAAAAATTTAAATAATTTATAAATTTTTCCATATTTTTTTTATTATAGGACGACATGTTTCGGCTGCGTCAGGTAGCCATTATCGATTTAATTAGGCAAGAAAGTGTGCGCGTTTTTACGAGTATAAGACAAGGTGTGAGTTAGTAGGTGGGGTATAGGCAGTACCGGCAATAGACCCTACGGCAATTTTTTTCCTAGCACCCCATATTGTTTATATTTTTAAAAATTAAGAAAAATTGGTTGCTCTTGGCGCCCCTAGCTTATTCGACGCCCTGGGCCACCAATCCACTTTGCCGCCTCTAAAACCAGCACTGGGTATAGGTTGTAAGATAGGTATATGTTTAATTCGTGCAGTGTATAGGAAAGCAATTATGAATTAGAATATTTGATGGTAAAATGATGGATGATGGAAATACTAAATAAATTCTTTCCGTTTGATATACTCGAGAGTACTGTAGAGTCTAAAATATATATAACCCATTTTAACGGCTAAAACCACGGCATCTAGTCCATAACATTTCACAAAGCGATTGACAACACCCGTGGACGAAATACGATTCTTAACCCTCGCCTTACTATGTTAAAAACTTCCGCGCGTTCCGATGGTGTGTACTCGTTACACATTCTGATTTAAAGTGAATAAAATGAGTAGAAATTCGAAAAAATGAAAATATTCAAAGATATCGCTTAATTTTATAAAGTTGATGTCAATAAGCAGTAATAATTGACATTTAATAGCTAAAAACATGAAAAACATCAGACGAAGACCTCAAACGGCCAGACGCACCTTGGCGCGTGAACTTCTGAGAGCTACTAACATTACTTAGCTTGTCGACATATCGATGAGCCGACGCGCATCGATATCATTTCGAACTAGCCGACCAACTGAGGTTTCCCGTCTCGCTCACTCATATTAGTACGTCAGCGAGAGTGAGGAGTATAGATGCCGACGCATCTGGGTATTTTTTAATTTTATTTTTGCACACGCTTCCGACAGGTCGAATGAATTCATGACAGTTGACGCGTCTTGATTGTAGTGGTGAATTTATTCCGGATTTTAGAAAAATATTTCCTGCTCCCGTTGAGTGCCTATTATTATATATTTTTTTTTTCAATACGTAAACGTATTAAGGAGGAATACCTAAAATCTGAACCCTGTGTGTATTATATTTACAGAGATATTTAAGTTATTACAAGCAATGTGTAGTCGATAGACATCACCGGGGAGGAGAGGTTAAACTAGGCATAAGTTGATACTGGAGAACTTAAACAACATTTTTTTTTCAAATCCTTGTGTTTTGTGGGAACTTATGTAATTCAGAGTTTTTCGTCAGAAAATTCGTTCTGCTAAATGTTATTTACTGTGTGCAAAAACTAATGAGCGAATATGTCATTTTTTTTAAATGGTTGTAATTAATGTAATATTTTTAAAAATAAATGCTGCAGCAATGGCTGCCAAAAGCATATTTTGGATTAACCCTTTACGTGCGAGGTGCGGATATATTCGCACCAACTTGCACTGCTCTTAAGTGCGAGGTGCGGATTTATCCCACGCCCTGAAAAAACACGTCGCTTCAGTGGGAGATGCGGATTTATCCGAATACTATATTGAACATAATTTTGTTTCGTATTCCGACATTCCTTCGTCATTTTTTTTATAATATGTATTGAGTTGTGGGTCATTCTACTTTATTTTTTATTGACTAATTAACTCGTTTCGTGTCTTTTTATGAAATCTTATTCCGCACGTAAAGGGTTAAACAAAATCTCATGCAGAGATAAACCAAAACAGGTTTTGTAGTTTGTTTATTAATTGTTAATCTGGCGCCCGATCCCGGGACTCCCCGGGGTCATAAACCCCTTCTTATACGAAGCACCATTTCCGCATCATCGATATGAGATCATCTCATATCCGCTGCCTACCTGGAGCATTTGGAAGTCACGAAATGCCGTTACAAAGTGACTGAAATATTAGTGAAATATATCCACTGATACTGACCCGGAATAGATGTATCAGATCAACTGGGAACCCTAGTTGCCCCTGTGGCGCCCCCTTCCAGACCTCAGAGCACATTCTCTGGGACTGTCAGTTCCTCTTGTTAGAAAGAGGAGTCCTTTTTGATGCACTTCTAAGGAATCGCCGGGCATGCAGACTATGTAGCCACTAAAAAAAAATTCCACGCATTTACAATTTTTGCTCGTATTTTCGGTGACAGAATCTATCTTCCATCTCCATCTCTTTACAACCCGTGAATGCGAATATAATCTCTAACGAATTATTTATTTTAGCACTTCTTTGCAGTGGTTACAATTGTTCGCAGGGGACTCCCACTTGACTTATCAGTTGCTAACTGATCATAATCTGAATGAGAGTATCATCAAGGAGACTTAACTGTCCTCCGGTTTGAGGCGGGTAAAGTTCAGATCAACTGGGATGGTAGCAATAAATGATTACGAGCACTGGTATGCCTATCTGAAACGCAATGCTTATACCGCTCATGAATTCCAAGAATTTCTGATTCACCTTACTCCCTCTTTGGAGATATTGAAATAATCCACCTGTTGGTTGTCCTTGGTGTGACAAAGTCTGCCAAGGTCAATGACCAGCATCAGGAGTGACTTCGCGCGGGGTCAAGGACACGCCTAGTTTTGTAGAGTTCATTCAACTGATGATGTTTCGCTAGAAGTCATTCAGGTCATGCTATATTTTGTATTATTACGCCTTTGGTTTCTCATACCTACGTCTTATAAACGAGAACTACAACTATTGGTGGGATACTCCAAAAAATAATAAAAAAATAAAATGTTGCAGTTAAATAATTGTGTTTAAATAAACATTTTCGCCAAATTTAATTTTTTCATTGTTCACCATATTCATATAGTTTCAAAATATGCAATTACTTTCAAAATAATTATAGAAAGAATACATCAAATAATTCTTAGAATAGGTGTACACAAGCGTGTACGGGGGACGGCAATGGGTTAAAATAAAATAATGCGACTATCATAGGATCATGGTATATATTATCAAGTATGGTTGCATCTATTGCGCAATCCGCAATGCGCTAAGTGCACCCGAAAACACATCTCGTCGCGATGAGATTAGTCAGTGCAGGATGCTGGGGAGGGCAGGGGTGCGGTGTGCGGGGCCGCGGTCGACGACCTCGCCGAAACGAGGAGCGGCCTTGACCCCGCGCGGGGCCGGTCCTTGACCCCGCCCGCTGTGACATCCACAGAAGATTAATTATAATAAACAAACGGATGATTAGCAAGACGACAATATTGCGAGGAGAAATTTAATCAAGATTGTGCTATGATAATTCGGAAAAATTATACTAATGTAATCATGTAAGGACGTTCGTTATCATACCAATTTTATTAACATCATTACAGGATCAATTATCACTGTCCACTAGGTACAAAGCTCTCATTTATGCAATGCTTTATTTGCAATTTTTCAGTTTTTCACTAAAACATTCCAAATATGCACAAAACTGTCATCATTTCCATGTCCGCTGCCTCAATGGGAGCATATTTACATCACGAGCTGCCGACACAAACCTTTCAGGTCCTCACTTCATCCCATGTCA
The DNA here is from genome assembly GCA_022606575.1 of Glossosoma conforme. NCBI lineage: Eukaryota > Metazoa > Arthropoda > Insecta > Trichoptera > Glossosomatidae > Glossosoma > Glossosoma conforme. Next base: position 2,225,711 of record JAGTXR010000005.1, on the reverse strand, counting down.
AATCTGCCTCTCGTAAAACCGTCGAGTACATTATATATTAAGTTTCCGACGGCCTGCCAGGACGAGGAGAGCCCGGAGACTTAAAGAAAAGGCAACTTTAGTTAATGCTCTCCTGCGGCATCTATAGTACATTTTATTGTCATGTTCATTCCTTGACCGACTGTAATATGAAAGGGTATCTTGTTCGCTCTCTCGTCTTGTCATTCCTCAGAAGTCAAACTATCGTACACTCATTATTTGTTGTCGCTGGGTTGAAAAGATTGGCCGGAAGAGGAAGTCATGTTCCGTTTCCTTGGGGGCACCGACTGAGGTTCTTTTCATGCTCCCCGATGTTGCCAGATATTGGGAAAAAATAATTTGACGTCGCTGACACGAAGAAGAAAGAAGACTCATTATTTAACCCTTTCATTACGGCTCGGTTTGAATACAATTTATACTGACAATTATAAAACTAGTATTTAAAGCATAAATGTACTTATCTTCATATATTTTCATATATCACTTTGGTTCTTGTATCCTTTAGCTATCAGATGATGCATAAAAAAGTATTCCAAGAAAGTAGCAAAACGATATATCACGGCTACAGATGTCAACGGTAGGGGAATCTTACACGGCATATATCGGCTACCGATGCGAACAGGTTAAAATAAAATGATTACATCGTGTGTACAATTTCGATTCATTCGATTATCACCAACGCATGGAACATTGCTGTTATAAATACAAGCGCTATATTTTTTGCTGTTCACATAGACCGCGATAGTTACTGGCATTATTTTGGTCGGCGATTTCATATCGTAATATTATCAATCGAACATAGGCGGGGGCAGGCGCACTAGTACCCACCATTTTTAAGTGTGTGGTTTTAGCATTTCCGAACATAATTCGTCGGCCATTAGACGGATACACTTCGCGAATGCAAAAACCGAAATGGCTAACTCAACATCGATTTCTTTGTGTTAACTTAACATATTATATATCCGGCATTGTGATGTATGAGGGTTATCCGTAAAATATGTTTCCCAGTGTAAAACATGTTTAATTCCATGAATGCGTACATTTTTGGAAAGTTCAGACTTTTACCTATTTTTCTACATAGTCGCCACTGAGGTCAACGCATTTTTGCATGCGGAATACGAGCTTTTGAATGTCGAGTCAAAAAAATCTGCCGCTAAACTACGCAGATACCTGAAAACCCCTTCTTCCAGCTCTTCTCTATCGCCGAAATGCGTTCCACCCAGGTGTTTCTTCATGTCAGGGAAGAGATTGTTGTCACTTGGGACTAAGTCCGGGCTGTAGGGTGAGTGTCTGACAATACCCCATCCAAATTTCGCGATGAGCTCGTTTGTGGTCTTCGGTCAACGTTCTTGGCACCCACCCTAGATGCTCCGTCAAAATCTTGTCAATAGAGGTTTTGCTGACATCGGGGATCATTTCGGAGAGCTTACGAAATTTTCCTCCGGGACTCTGTAACGAATGGAAAGAAAGCATCCCCATTACATATATAAGAATGGCCAAATTAAATAATATATTATGTATCCTTTAAATCACGACGATTCAATTCTAAAGGAAACATTTCAAAGTAAGTGTTTACACTTTTAAAATCAGCAACGATTGATTTTTGTTTGTATTTTATTATCCCCATACCGAACACCACGCGATTGTATCAAGAGTGATTCCTTTACCAATAATCGAAGCGGAACATGTGCACGGAATATATAACTAAATATTCTAGTATGTAGACTACTGAACCCACTAATAATAATGTATTTCATAATGCAAAGAACAAAAACAAGCCGCCAAGTAAATTTTCGCAAACTTGCAATTGTCTACTTTCAACTCAGTTTAAATTCAAGTTCATCGCCGCGTCTTTACAGTACGATACTCGCGATCGTCTATCGTCGTCTCATCCGCAAAATACTCTTCAAAGCAGCACCGAGTGGAACGTTTCCATCTCTATCGCACCTTCTGTTTTTAGGATGACTATTAATTACGCCTTGTCGCCGGATGCGGTATTCCTCGCCTCGGCGGGCGATCGTAGACGAGCTAATTACGATTCTTTCTTGCCCTTTAGAAGATAGCAACCAAACGACGGCATTTTTAATTAAATATTAATTTGAACCTGTTTTTTTTTTGGGATTCAGTGCGGCATACGATCCACGTGTTGGGAACCTCTTCCCATCATATCTAAGCCATCTCTTTTGAACGATTGCGGCAACTGCACAGAAGTGTTAAAGAGACAGAAGTTATGTGGAGCCACTAGCCTTAAAGTTGCTCCTTTACTGATTATTATTGTACTCGTGACATGTATTTTGCTGGCGGATATAGCTTAGTGGTATAAGCGTTTGCGTACCAAATCGAAGATCGTGCGTTCAATCTCCGTATATAAATCCCCCAGATGGCCAGATTAGTGTGAGTTTGATGCCTCACCCATAAGACAGTCGTCATAGCTTATTTATTAAATTACTGATAGACGAAAGTCGTTCCGGGAACACCACCCATTATAAGTGAATTATAGTAATAAATGGATAATGCGTGAATGTCGAGCGATGTTTTTAGATTGACACGCCTCATGCAGCCATACGTAACATGGTATGCGACATAGAATTTACATATTAGTTTTTTGCATCGCTATCATCACCATCTGTCGGCATTCTGTATGTGTATACATCGAAAAATGCGGCGCATCGTACTTCTCACTAATTATTTAACTGATTAGCATCGAGTGTTTCGTAAAAATAAAATATCACATAAGTATTTTAAAAAATGCAGTGACATTTCTCTGACATGTAATAGGTTTTTGTTTGATATCATTACAAAAAATGGCCCCCTTAAATCATTAATTCGCCCCTGTGTTTAAACAAAATTTCGCAATTTATTTATTTTCTTCTAAAAGTTACTATTACAATATTGAATTAATAATGGGTTAATTATATAACAATTAAAAAAAAATCGTAAATTAAGAATTTAATCGTATTTGTATTTTTTTTTTCATTTTAGAAAGCATCTTCGAATATAAAAGTATGTATTTTTAACCGATTAAGGCAGTGTTTTATTATTGTTTCGGTTTCGATATATTTTACGTAAATATCCATATATTTTTTATCTATCGTTATCTTCCCATATCCGTTTTATAACTGGAAATTTGGTCACCACGAATTGCCGCAACTTGATTCTGTCAGCTGCCACTGTCCAAGACATATCTGCACCTGAAGGCCCATTCGGAAACATATGGTCCGACAATCTCCAGAGCTGAAGTCCGAGTGCTTAAAGAGCCTGGATAGTTTTGGCCCAAGTGGGGACATGCAACCCAATATGACGCATAATTAAATTTTAACCATCAGGTTATAAGCTGACTTCAAGTCATTAGTCTACCGCCTGTCAGAGGCGCAGGAGATCATTATCAAGTTGGTAAATCGCTTCAATAGTACTTGCCCTGCCATTTTTTTTTTGTCACAAACACTTTTAAAATATTTTATGTTATTTTTTACCATATCTGCTCCGTATTTGGAGCTTATGGACACCGTGAATTGCCGCTTCACAATTCTGTAAGCTCAGTTTTTTTATGCCTTGTCCCAGAACACATTCATACCCAGAGGTCCACATGGAAACATAGATGGTTCCCGGGAGCCTCTAATACAGCGAACTTGCATATACGGCAGCTGTAGTACCAGAGAAACATTTGGGTGTTCAATCATCAGTGATTTTTAACCCTTTCGTTACGGTTCTGTGGAATACAAATTATACTGTCAATACGGCGTGAATTATTCAAACCTTTTTTTTGCTTACAACTAGTATTTGAAACATAAATGTACTTATGTGACCTATTTTCTTATATCACATTGGTTCTTCTATCCTTTAGCTATCAGATGATCCATAAAAACTATTATATTTAAGAAACATTCATTATGTAACTCCATACATGTGGTGGCATTGACACATGTGGTTTATAGAAATATCTTCCTGTGACAAAACCTACCGATATTTATTTACATTCTTTACAGATTCCTGTAAAGAATACATCTAGATTGATAAAGGGAATTAATGCACTTCCAATTTCCTACCGTAGATGTCACAATGAGTACTGAAAGTAGCAAAACGATATATCACGGCAACGGTCGGGGAATCTTTGACGGCATATGCCGACAACCGATGCGAAAGCGTTTAAAGAGATTGGATGATGAGCCCGGACGCTCAATGCCCTGGACATTTTTTTTTATCTGAGGCAAACCACTGACCAACTACTAGGTAGTAGTTGCAACCTGGTAGGGATACAACGCTTTTTATTTATCGTCATCATCATCAGCCTGTGTCTGACCACTGTTGAACGTAGGCCTCCCGCATGAGTCTCCATCCTTTTCGATCCTCCGCCTTACGCATCCAGGTCACTCCCGCTATTCTTCTTATATCGTCAGTCCATCTTGTAGGGGGTCGGCCAATGCTTCGTTTCCCATTTATTTATATGCAAGGTGTATTGTTTTATTATCCACATGTTTGATGAGACTGCAATGATTGACCTCGTGTATTTATGTGTTTCAGTTCGGAGCTATGACAACCATGCAAAGTGCGGTCTCGTGTGGATCCCACATGTGGTGGCGTACCGCTGCCGCACGTGCGGCATCTCTCCTTGCATGAGCATCTGCCGAGACTGCTTCCGGCGAGGAGATCACTCCACACATGACTTCAATATGTTCCTCAGCCAAGCGGGAGGAGCGTGCGACTGCGGAGACACTTCTGTCATGAAGGAAGATGGGTGAGTCCCCTCCTGATGTCTGTGATATCAAGAAATCATTATTATCATTGCATTAGCATTTATACATATAAATATATCATTGAGTTCTTAAGTCTAGGCTTAATTTCTGTCTCCTTCTACCGCAAGGTATTGGTCTGCCCAAGATATATATATATTTTTACCATATCCATTCTAAATGTGTTTTATAGTTCTGTAAGCTCAGGTAGTCTATGCCTTGTCCCAGAACACCTTTTTTTTATGTAAACGCATACAGGAGAATACCGACAGACGGTGATAGTAATTCTAAAGTCGCATCTGTGGAATTCTATGATGCTTACCATGGGGCATATGGGTAAGCTCTGCATGTTGAGTGTTGATCTGCCAACGTCATAGACTACAGCCCTAGATTCACGCATCATCCTTATTATTACAGAAATTTACTATGAATGGGTGGTCTTCACGGGACGGATGACTTTCGTCTACCACCAATTTTAATTAATAGGCTATGACTGGCATTTTACGGGTGAGGGATCAAATTCACACCAACCGGGGGTAGTTTTAGAGTTCAGAAATCGATTTAATTTTTTTTTTTTTAATCTCCGTTGGGGATCGAACCCACGACCTATGGCATTTAAAGCAAACTCTTTGAACATTGAGCTATACCTGCCGTTAATTGGCCATTTCAAAAGCGCTTCTTTGCCTCTCTAGGTAAATGGCAGGTCTTGAGTCTGCCTCTAAAGGATGCCTCCGTTTTTTCAGCTCTCTTATACTTTCCAGCAGCGAGTTGCAGGTCGTTAACGAAACTGAAAGCACGATTGACCATGCTAGGATTACTTCTTGTCAGCTGCAGGGTGCTTTTACTTGCTCTGGCTGACCTTAGTGTCTCTCCACGCGCACTTATCTCTGATAGCTCTATCAAATAGCTCGGTACTATTCCGTAGATTGCCATAGGAGAATACTGACATTGGCTGATAGATAAAACTTATATGAGGATTTTATTATGCTTGCCATTTCTAAAATATGTAAGCATGCATTTAGAGTATTGATCGGATAAAGTTATTGGGGTACTGTTTGGCATTCCTGCAATATAATTTTTCATTGGGACTCTATGAATGTGTGGTATTCACAGCACAACTTTCGTCTATCACTAATTTTGATTGACAGTTCAATTTTGTATTCTATACTTGAAAGTATGGTGTTTCTTGTGATTGTTACCTAAATTTTGAATGCTAAAATATATTGATTTTGTCATCCAGGTTCTGCAGTAACCACGGCATCAACAACTGTGCCAGCAAGACCCCGGCTCCGTCCAGCCTGATGTGTGTCGCAGAAGCCATGATGCCGAGAGTCATCCTTCGACTGCTGCAGCATTTCCGGGAGAACAGGTCACAACACTACCACTAATTTATAATAATAACAAAGTATATTTTTATGCAGATTTGTCTGGTATAGCCAGTCCTCGATAAAGGATATTGAAAAGGCTTGAGGATCCATTACCTACGATGCTTGATAGCATTGTTACTTCTCATCTTCAATTTACATATAATAACACGAAGGATTCTCAAAAAAAATTGACAGGTGTATACAACTGGGATTTTTTGTTTTACAGACAACTTTCAAAGCAAATAATAATATACATCAGAATGATAGAGCCCTTGCTGACTGGTATCGAAAACCTCGATATCATATCCAATATTTCTATTCGCTTGGTGTATATGAATGTGTCCGCCATATTGGCATTTGGGACTAGTTATATAGACCGCCGCTAGTAGCGCTGGGCGAGAGCCATCACAAGCAGTCGTGTTCCGCCCTTCAGCGAAACCATATTGTATTGTGCCTCGGCCTAATGCTGTGACTAGGTCCGGGCCACAAGTTTGTAAAGTTTTTCATAAGTATAAGTCAATGTGCTTCATTCAGGAAAAATCAGTGTTATCAATCTGCTCCTAATTCTGCCATCACGCGACGGAATAACAACCTTTTGAGAGAGAGGAGGATTTTATAATATTTAAATTTGAAAATGTCTTAGTAGAAAAAAATCCTTGAAAACAATAGCTGAAATGTAGATGCTGTTTTCCCGTTTTACGGTAGCAGTTATGAAAGACATTTATGTGAGTAATTAAATATACATATACTATACATTAAATTCTTTAAAGGAGTCAATTCATTCAGAAAAAATATCGGCAGGAGCAGGCATTTATGTGGTTTTTATGTGTCTTATAATAGATTATTAAAATATTTTCTTTCTTGTAGTTGGGGCACTCACTCGACATCGGAGAGGTACCGGCTAGCCGTGCAGGAGTGCGAGGGCTACGTATCCATGCTGGTGGAGTTCAACAACATGGGGGAGCTCATGAGGAAGGCCATGACCAAAGCGCTCATCAATCCACAGGTTGGCAAACCCTACAAACAGAAAAAGCCACATTAAGTCCTCTTATATTCCTTTGTTATATATAAGTATAATAATGAAGACTGTAAGTGCCTAAACAGTTTTACATTACATTATTTTTTGCAAATATTCAGGAGAGCACTTATATAAGGTTTTGTCTCTCCAGCGGTCAAACATTTAGCATGGCTACATGTTCCTTGCAGGAAGGATGTGTAAGGGTTATCTTTTTACATAAACAATGACATCCTCTTCTCTAAGTTCGTTATTGAATTGCGTGGTGGCGGGATGAGGAGCAGAAGAACAACACACAAACTTTTCCAGAAGCACATATATTTTCATGATAAACTTTACAAACTTTCAGCCCTAGCGGAATAACATGCCGGGCCGACCATAATACGACCTCGTCGCGGTTGGCATACAACTGACTGGGCACCGGGCATCGTGGTCGGTGACACTCAGCTCTGCGGCGATCTATATAACTAGTCCTCTTAACGGCATTACAAAATGACAACACATGCTTGTCCAATGAGCGAACGAAAATAAGAGACGAATGATTGTATATCGAGGTTTTCGGTACCAGTCAGAAAGGGCTACATCATGCTGATGTCAACATACAGGAGAATACCGACAGATGGTGAAATTGATGCGGAATATCATCTGTAAATTCTATGACACTATTCATGTTCCATATGGCTTAGAACTGCACGTGTTGTGTTGATCTGACGTCATGGATTATAATCCGACATTCACGCATCATCCATTTATTACAAGAATTTACTATGAGTGAGTGGTGTTCACGGGACGACTTTTGTCTTCCACCAATTTAGATTAATAGGTATGACTGGCATTTTACGAGTAAAGGATCATCGGAATTCTTATCAACCGGGGGGGTATTTTTAGAGCTTATAAATTGATTAAAAAAAAAAAGATCTCCGTCAGGGCTCGAATCCATGACTTTTGGTTTGGTAAGCAAATGCTCCAATGTTGCAAATGCTATTCGTGGAACATAAAATGCCTCTACTGTTTATCTAAGGTGCATTATCGCCCTTTTTTTTAATGCTCATCTTTTATTGTTTTAATATTGTAACTATATTTCTTAGCAAAACTGTTTCATGAATTGGACATGACCAGGGGTGGAATATATGGAGTTCCTTTAACAGACTTCGGACCAGAGTATGCAAGACGAGGACACAAATGAAAGCCTAGCAGTTGTACAGCGGAATGACTGAATGTGACTGCGGCGCGGAGCAGACCCTGTCACACCTTCTGAAGTGCGCGCTGTATCCGAGTAGCTGCACCCAGGAAGACCTGATGATGGCCGGGAGTAACCCCATCGACGTCTCCCACTTCTGGGCAGACTGGATCTGACCCTGTTGTTTCCGACACGATTATATATAGCAGAATTGTAATATGAGGTTTTATTATTCTAGATATATAAAAGTATGGTGGAGCCTCCATTCCCTGATACCAAGTACGGCAAGTACCTGTCGGAGTCCAAGGTCATGTACGAGGTGGCGGCCGATGCTTTTCCTGCTCCAGAACCTCCCAATGAGTAAGTTATTTCTCCCATCTTCAAAAATCGAAGAAAAAATATTTGTATTCATCTTACAGCGGCAACTGACTGAACAGAATAGAGGCGATCTGTGGTGCCTATATTTTATTTTTTTGTAAATACATACAGAAGAATACCGACAGATAGTGATAGTAACTCTGAATTCTCATCTGTGGAATTCTATAACGCTTTCTATGGTGCTTTCCACGTTTTTTGTGTGCAAAAAATGTATCACAGAATGATGTTTGATGTTGACATAATTTATGTTTGTAAATAAAACTACCCTGAAAAAAAAAAACATGCAGAGTAATGTGATTATAATTTTTAAACCTATTGATTGACTTCAATTTATGATTTTATTTCCTCGTTCTTAATCGTCGCATGAATATTCTCTGAAGAGCGTGATTGTCTGGTTTCAGATATAAGCATTTTCCGGCGTTGGGGAAGAAAATGAAGCACACAACTCTGCTGGAGGAGTTCATCTTCTGGACCTTCAAGTACGAGTTCCCGCAGAATGTTGTCTGCTTTCTGCTCAACATGCTGCCAGACCAAGACTATAAGGTAACACTCCTATTTTACGTCCATACGCTCGAACCAGATAGCAGACTTTTATGTCTCAAATGAGGTTGAGAAGAAAGAAGAAGGGACGCAGATAATGCTGCTTACCCCACAGCATCCGGACGGAAACTGACGGGCGACCGCAGTGAGAGTCACTGTCCCGAAAACTACTAGCGGCCATCTAATGAACTATGCCGCCTCACATGACATTGAGCGGCTGTCAGATCCAAATAATCAAAATGGCGCATGCAATGCCGCGTCTTATAACTACTTAAATCTAAAGCTTAGACTTACATTTATATGTGCGTATTAGACTAGCGAACAAAAATAATAGACGAAAAATTGCAAATTGAGGCTTTTGGGCACCAGCCTGAAAGGGCTATATCGTGTTGATATTAACATCCTCCTCTCTCTCAAAAGGGCGTTATTCCGTCGCGTGAGGGCATGATGAGGAGCAGGTCAGCAAAACAAATATATTTACGTTAAAACTTGGTTTCCCGATCGATCATAATATGGCGTTACTTTCGCCGCGACAGATCGGGACTTAACAATGTGGTCTAGCTGAAAGGTGGGGCACGACTGATCGCGCTCGTCTGTACTGTCGCACTGGCGCCCCAAGCGGCGGTCTATATAACTAGTGCCAACTGCCAATATGGCGGACACATTCATGTACGACAAACGCACAGAAATAAGAGACGAAAGATTGTATATCGAGGTTTTCGGTACCAGCAAGGGCCACATCATGCTGATGTCAATATTATAACATATAATTAATAATTCATATTATTAACTTTTAAATTGTACTTCTTGGTTGCATAAAATATAAATTAATAAGCTTATAGCCAATTATCGGACCAAAAATTTGACATTTTTGACTTTGATTTCTGACCATCGCTTCTTGAATTAGCCCCAAGTTATTTTAATGTCTTGTCTCGTGTGCACTTCTTATGAAATCTGGAGCAATGTTTTTTAATAAATCGATGCAAAAAGGTCAAACTATAAAGGTGCGAGGTGCGCTTATTTAAAATTGGATTACATACATACATTGATTACGGTATTGGCCTAGGTAATGATTTATGAGGCTAAAGGTGAATAAGTATCTAATTGAATTATGAATATTCTTGTGAGTGCCACACACCTACTGCAAATATATTCTGTATATTATGGACCCGTGTACGATTTTATTGCCTGATTATGTAAAATAATTGTTATTTTTTTTTGCTTCCATAAAAGATGCTAAAAACATTATAGCTATTATTAATTGTAACTCGCTGCGGGAAATTATATGAGAGCTGAAAACAGAGGTACCCTCTAGTAGAGGGAGACTCGATACCCACTTTCTAAACTTAATTGATTCAGTTCAAAGAAGAGCAATTCGTTTGGTAAACAATGACACTCTTACGTCTAACCTGTAATCAGTGGAACACAGGCGTAAGATTGGTTCTCTTAGTCTTTTCTACCGCTTTAACCACGGTCGCTGCTCTTCGGAACTTAAAGAACTAATTCCTCCTGCACCCACCCTCAACCGACAAACTTGCCTTACACTTGCTGACCATCCATACACGGTTAATGTGTGTCGACCAAGAACTGGCAGTTTCCAAAGTTCCTTCTTTAATGCCACCGGTAAGCTTTGGAATGCTCTTCCAGCGTCTGTGTTTCCTCCTTTCTACAATCTGGATCTCTTCAAGAAACAGATAAATATACACTTGCATTCTCCCCAACACACACACAAAAACGAACACAACACACGTTTCCTGGCTGAGTGTCATAGAGTGCACTGGTCTTGACGGGCTGTGCTCTCCTGCATGCGTTTACATAAAAAAAAACCTTTTTACTTAGAGAGGCAAAGAAGAGCTTTTGGAATGACAAATTGGTCATAAAAAAGCGCTATAAAAATACTGATACAATAATAATATGTTCTTCTTTAGTAGCCTCACACGTTTATATCAGGAATTACTGTGGTAGGATGTAGAGCAAAATTTTAAAGTACACCACATGATTTATTATTGTTCGATTAATCTAAAAAGTATATTGTTGTTATTCCACTTCCAGGAGCACCTGACCCGCACGTTTGTGATGCACTACGCCCGGATACCGCTGGTGCTGGAGCTGTCCGCTGACCCCGACATGCTGAGCAACCGCGTGGTCCACATGTCCGTGCAGCTGTTCTCCAACGAGGCCCTGGCGCTGCGCATGGTGGACCAGCTGTCTCTGCTGCACGTCATGGTCATCTCGCTCAAGCTCATGATGACCAAGATCCTCGTCCGGAACACGCTGCACAGTTAGTATATTATTATCTTTAAAATGTTCCATGATACGCTGCGATTTTGTTAATTATGAGTCACGAGAATAGGTTTCTGAGTTGTTTGATTGTGATATAGATTCTTTCTCTTTTGTGTCGTTCATCACATGATTTTATATGAGTGAATGCTTCTCTTTCAATCTTTACCATTCTTCAATTCATTTGATTATATTAACCTGCTGGCATCGGTACTCAATATATGCCATGTAAGATTCCCCTATCGTTGACATCAGTAGCTGTGATATATCGTTTTGCTACTTTCTTAGAATAGTTTTTTATGGATCATCTGATAGCTAAAGGATACAAGAACCAATGTGATATATGAAAATAGACCAGATAAGTACATTTATGCTTCAAATACTAGTTTTATAATTGACCGTATAATTTGTATTCCACCGAGCCGTAATGAAAGGATTAATATAAATAAAAATTGAGAGACATGTATAGAGGTGGGTAGGTCTTATCTTATGGGTTGCTGCACACCAAGTTGTAGAGAAGTTAATTAATTTAATTTTTTATTTACAAGTATTGCTTTAGTGCTTTTAAATAACACAAAAACTGAATGAATGTTACTACATTTTATTTGAAAAGAGTGCCAAAAAAAAAATTATTTCTATTGGAAAATTATATGACACTTTATAGTGGAGGCCAACAGAACATAAATTATTATCTCGTATGCAGCATGTGAAACAAGTTATATACGATAATCGATTCCAGAATGTAGCACATAATAAAGTTTTCATACGATTCAATGAACTGGTACCAACAATCGAAATATCACCTAAAAAGTACCAAATAAGTTGCATAAAAATGTAAAATTATTGTCTAAAAGAAACGCTTAAAGCAAATTTGTCTAAAAAAAGTTGGGTAAGTAAAGGACTTGGCGTAACTTATTATTAAAAAATTTCATTGATATATTTCAGATCAAACGGTGAATAAGCACAGCGTGATTGACTGCGCCCGCCGCGTGATGAAGGAGCACTGCTACTGGCCTCTGGTGTCCGACTTCAACAACGCCCTCTCCCACCGCAGTGTGGCGCTCGTCTTCCCGCGCGAAGACACTCTCATCGACATGTGGTTCGAGTTCCTGTCCATGCTGCAAGGTACTGAGCAATGTCACAACTCTGACTTTCAATTAAGCAGCAAATGAAACTTAAAATCCTTTATACAGTAAAATGTACATTGCAGCTAACAAAAAATATTGCTCATTACCGTAATTTATTAATATATACATAACCCATTCGCTGCATAAGACATCTATAGTGGTCATGAGCTTTACATGGAATTTGTAGCCTCAGATTACAGCTTTACTTTATTCTACTGTTGTAATATTAATTAATAATAATAAAATTAACGTACTATATTAATGAATATAAAATCTATTGGATTCTATTCAATAACTATAAGCAATATCTGATATATTTGTTTACTAGACAATATATTACAGCCTATGTAATTTGCCCAAAAATCAATTAAAACATTCCAAAAAAACTTGAAAAAATATTATGTTATCAATAAATTTATCGATCACTGTGATGGTTTAATTTTACTTAACACAGCTAAAACAAAAACATTTTTGATTGCAAATAATCCATGTCTTTAAATGTCTAAACACATTTTTCAAATGACATTTAGTGTGGTTAAAAAAAACAGCACAAATGCCGACATATTGTCTTTCACCAAATAAGCAATTTCACAAAAATAAAGGTAAAACATAAAATACGGAAACATTTCATACATCCTTAGTACCCCATTGTTAAGATGTAAATGTTATTGTATTGTATCTGTTGGCAAACACAAATAAATTAATAAATTAAAAAATTTCAGGTATGAATGTGAACGTCCGGGAGCTGGGCAGCCACGTGGAGTTTGAACCGTCGTCCTACCACGCTGCGTTCTCTTGCGAGTTGGAGGCTTCAGCGTACCCCATGTGGTCCGTGATCTCACATCTGACGGATGGCACGCATGCCGACCTCGCTCGTAAGCTGCTGCGCTACTGCTTGACCTACCTGCGACGCTGGCTGGACGCCATCGGCTTCACGCGCCCGCACATGGAAAGGGTGAGACACCGAGAATCTATCCTCTAGTGCTTAAACTAAGCATCCTCTTGGCCGTCTCCACTAGATGGCGGAGCATCTGTGCATTGCCTATCCATCAATCCGATTGCACAGAGGAGCTGATTGTCTAATAATTCAGATTGATAATATTTTAAAGTTAATTTTTCGATAAATTATCTTCATCAAAATGGACATTAAATTTGTTTTCATCATCAAATTTTACAAAATGTATTCAAATATATATTTTTAAGAAAGAATGGTGTATTCTTTTTTTAAAATATTTTTGCTAAACATAAAAGAGATGTTGATAGAATATAATACCTTAAAACTTAAATTTTTTGTCAATATTTATTTTCTTCTCTGGAGGGTTAACACGCTTAACTCCACGTAATGTTTTTAATTCATACGTGGCGCCCTTTTCAACAACAGCTTAGGTCACCGGTGATCTATGTGGCGTTAAACGTGTTAAAACCAAAAACCAATGCAGCTGTAAAATGGGATTGGAGAGCAGATGCCTGTGCTTAAAATACTGGGGGTCTTATTCGTAGTATCAATCTGGTGGATTGGTTTGCAGCAACAGAATCTTGTATCTCGATCTCCATTCCTCTCGGTCCTCCACAACCCTCTTCAGCTCAGCAAAAGAGCTGCAATTCATGTCCTCCAACACTTGCTGCAAATATTTCCTTCTACGGGAATATTTGCAGCTGGGGGTAGGATGGTATAAATCACACAATCCCGATGTTGGGAAATTGTGCACTGCATAACAGCTAATAGGATGCTTTTGATTATAATTATTTTTGTATTCTAGTCGGAGGTAATGCGAGCGTCGTTCCACTTTCCGCTGCATCGCTACCTAGCCGCTTTCATGTGCCAGGCCGTGCGTCACATGGGAGTCCCCATTGCCGACCTGCTGCCCGACACTGACATGCTGCTGCTGCTCATGATGCACCCACTCCGAGTCCAGGTCAGTCCACACACAACCACATAAACACCACATGTACTGACACAAGGGGTATATTGAGTAAGCTTCAACTTGAGTTCAATTTATCAAGAAAATAAAGAAATTTAACTTAAAACTATGGCATGCATTAACCTTTAAACGCCCAGTGGTTTCCTTACGGGACCACAGATTTGCGTCGTTCAATGTCCTAGGGTTCCATACATGACAAGTGCTAATGGTTCATTTCACAATCGGATTACATTAATTTGTAATAATAGTATTAAAGTAAGTTCATGAAAGAATCTATTGTGTGACGAAACATTACAAACATTGTCCTGCTAGGGCATTGAACGACACAAATTTGCGGTCCTGTATGGGACCACTGGGTGTTTAAAGGTTAATGCTGATGTCTTTGAGTCTTCTTTACGGCCATAAAGAACGCTCCGAAATCAGGGTCGATTCAAATTTGACCCGCTCGCAAGCGCGGTAGATGGCAGACTGCCGAGGCCACATGGAGAGTGAGACTTTGCTCATCCTTGATTGGTGCTACGTCAACCATCGTGTCATCCACGGCCACACCGGGAACCAATCGGTTCTCTCTTTGGCTACCGGTTAGCAGGGGCGCCACTGGTTAGCTTTTATCGGCCGGTATTACTATAAACAATAGAATTTAATTAGATCGAATTGGATTGAGACTATGAATGACGGTTACAGTCCTCTAATGGTGTTCTTCTGTATAAACATTATATTTTTTATATTATGTATTTATGTAGTTTTTCACTCAGAGGGTCCGTGAAAAGTTTTGGCTATGAAAAGGGTTCGTGGGTCAAAATAATTTGGAGACCACTGGTATAAAGTAATAATACATTTCCAACTTCATTTATTATTAATAGCTTATATTTAAAGCTCATGAAATTTTGAAAAATTACTTTCTCGACTATCCGCCAGGTGTGGGACTATTTGCCGGCGGGTGTAGCTCAATGGTCAAAGCTTATGCTTTGCAAGACAAAGGTCGTGGGTTCGATCCCCGACGGAGATTTAAAAAAAAAACAGTTTCTAATCCATTTCTGAGCTCTAAATTACTCCCGTTTGGTGTGAATTTGATCCCTCACCTGTAAAATGCCAGTCATAGCCTATTAATTAAAGTTGGTGGTAGACGAAAGTCGTCCCGTGAAGACCACCCATTCATAGTAAATTCCAGTAATAATAGAGGATGATGTGTGAATCTCAGGCTGTAGTCTATGACGTTGGTGGATCAACACTCCACATTCAGAATTACTATCACCATCTCTCGGTATTCTCCAGTACGTGTTTACATAAAAAAAACTCTCCCAATATATTTTTACTAATGGGCTTGACAAAATCTTTTCTAATCTAGTTCCTATAGTCCATCCAATATAGGAAGAACCCTATGACACATTTATTGCCCTGTGCTAAATATCGTCCGATATAACGTTGTAAAAACGTTCGCTACCTATACTAATTTTATCAACATAAACAAAAGCCTCTCTTCTTATATATAATAAGTTATTTAGGTAAATATATCACAATAAAAACAAAATAATAAAAATACATGCATATTGTTACAAATTAGAAAAAATACGGCAATTTGTAACTATAATACTATAATATCTGACGAAGCTGTCACATTACTGCGAAACCAGTGTTGGGGTATAAATAATCGTATTTTCGATTGTTTTTGTAAATACCTACTAAAATTAAATATTAGAATTATTATCAATTATAAGTGAATATCAACAGGTTTTAAGAGACATGAGCAAACTATAAATAATAATATTAGTAATATGAAAATTATGAAGAAAAGCAAGTGTAGAGATAAATATTAGCACATAACCTTAAAAAACACATATTTTAGTCGGAATCCGATACAGCAGTACATTCTAAATTGTCTTCGTCACTATCGGAATCAGAACTTTTCACACACATTTATAATCAGGTTCTGTTCACTTAAATTGTCAAAGCGTACATCGCGATCCCAATCTGCATAATAATCTTCTGCCCCTAGCCGAAAAGACCAGAAAACGACTTTCTCCCAATTCCTAATGCTCTTAATTTGCCTCAAAAAATCGCATCTTTCAGGAAATATCCGTGCGCCCATTATAAACTTTCTTTTTTCACATTTTTTATATTTGAAGCCAATGTTTTTCAATACCTTACTAAGAGACGTCGCACTGCCTTGAAATAATCCGACTGACTTTAGAGAACCTACCAGTTTAATTGTTGAAAAGAATTGCTGCCAAATCAAAGCTATCGGGTTTTGTTATTGAGCATTTCTTCTGTCGTTTCTTATTTGGTGTTAATAATTTTTTCTCTAATGAAGATTCACCGTATTTCTCCTCTGTGATCCAAGACACTGTAGATTTACTGATTTCTAGGGAATCCGCGATACTGTTTTCAACAGACAGCAATGGTCCACCATTTTGTTTTTCTTGATGAAAATAATCACGCAAGCGACAAATTCACGTGATTCACTGCTGAGAATAGTTCTTTTCTGTCTCTTCGGCATTGTAAAACACAAAAATATGATTCAATGAAACAACTTTAACAATACTAACAATAAATATAATAATTACAACAACAAAAACACGAATCGATAGAAGAACAACACGCTACTGAAAGTCAAACATTTGTTCTGATCCGCCATGAAGCCGCCATGTGTTTATATACGATTAAATTCGATTTTTTCGAAGAAGAAGAGAAAAAAATCGACCTAATCGAAATAAATATTTTTGCCCCATCCCTTTTACAAGGGGCAATAAATGTGTCATAGGGTTCTTCATATATTGATAGACTATAGTCCTTTTCATATTTTCTCTGGGAAATGGAACTAAAGAGTTGTGACCTTAAATACCTATATGTCATAGACATTTTTTAAAACCAAGGAAAAACCAATGCACATAAATAAAGGGGTATATTTATAGAAAAGTATAATAATTTCATTTCAAATTAATTTGTTTTTTATTGGCAATCGATTAATAAATAAAACATAGTGATAAGTAATCAAGTTTTTTTTTTAATATTTCTGAAATTTCGGTTGTTCATCTAAAACAGGGGTCGTCAACCTTTTTATGCCTAGCGCCCACTTTTGCCTATTTTTCATGGTAAAATTTCCCTACCAACCTCGCTATATTTCAATTCAGTATATGGGTGGAAAAAATTCTAGAAGGAATGTAGGAGATTTGACCAACGCCCACCGCCCACCACGGAAGCTCGTATCGCCCACTAGACCAGGTTGACGACCCGTGATCTAAAAGCTGTGATTTTAAAAAGTTGTGGCACATGCATTTGAAATGAGAAAATTTATGGACATTTATTTGAATACAAAAAATTATTCTTAATGTTATAAAACAAAATTATATAATCGAAATGCACTTATGATAATTAACTAGAATATTTTATTTGGTAAAAATTACAAACATTATGATTATTTTTTTAACGCATTTTTATTTATAGACCTTCAAGCGGGGCGCACTGTCAAAAATTACTCATCGCTTTCCCCACTTTTATTCCTTGGTCACAAGCATCGAGCTTCGAGCTAATTGAAGGACAGTGTCTCTCCAACATACTATTCCAAAAAAAAAACTTGCCGGACAAAAGCAGAACTGTTGGATCCACTCTTTTTGGATTCCAAAAGGAAAAAAAATTATGCTTCGCTATGTATCTCTGAAAAATAAATCTATAATAATTCTGTCAACATTACATGACAACGACGAAATGGATCCTGACACCAGAAAACTTCAGGTTATACTAGACTACAACGAAACCAATGGCAAATATTCATTCGGATTAACAGGTCGATAAAATATTTTGTTTTGAAATATTTAGAGTGTCGTTTCGTTTTTTGCTTAACCTGTTAACCGGGTAATTTAATTTTGCTAATGTTAAAAAGAAAACATGCGGCGAGTCCGTGCAACTCCTTGCCTAGATGTACATGGTAAGCTGTAGCTCGTCACGCCCGTTAGAGTGTAATTTAAATTTTAATCGTTAAAGTGTCTTGACGGAATATATCGTCATACCCGCTACAGTTGCTTTCTTGGAATGACGGAATATTACATCATACCTGGTTAACAGGTTAAGAAAGTATTTTTTTTGGTTTTTAAAGTACTGTCATTCATTAGTTTTGATAACCTTCAGCAATTCCTTAACATTTATATAAAGAAAACACCATTTACATGGAGAAAACTTGATGACGTAAAATTTAAGACAAGCTCAAGGGAAACTAGTCAGCGCGCCCGCTGGAAGGTTTAAAAAAATGCATTTTACTATGAAATACAGCTCTTAAAGGGACTTTTCATTGGCTGTTAGTGATTCCTTGACTGAAGAAAGCTTTCATGCAATGAAAATACATTTTTTTTAGTAAATATTAAAAAAATAGCACAGTTTAGTTATAATAGATATTTTAAAGGAATATTCATGAGCCTTTAGTAATTTTGAAGGTGGTTTTTTTTTAAGTAATTCAAGTAGTCAGTTTACAAGTAGATTAAAGAACAAAGTTGACTTTTTTGACAAATAATCTATCACAGCGTTATAAATCAATACGTCAATAAATCAATAGAAGGTACCATTTTTAATTGATTAAATTATTCTAATTACGATTAAGCAATTGAATTTAAAGTCTTATCAACGTTTATATTCAATTTAAGCGAAAAAGATGAGTGTTTAGAATTTATTGTACAATTTTGTTGAAAAACATCATTTTTCGATTTCTATGAGAACAAAATATTCAAACATCGTTGATGATTTTTGAACATGTCATATTTCAATAAAATTGTAGAATCTATTCTAAATACTGTTTTAGTTTACTTATAATAAAGATTAGAAACTATTATACTACACAATAATACACACATATGGCTTTTTTAAATTCGCTAGGACGAAATAAATCATAATTACAAGCTAAATAGTGTGAATTTATACAATTTTGCATGTCAAATGTTTATGTTATATTTAAATTGCTTGAAATTGACTAATAGTAACAAACATCGAAAGGCAGGTTCACACGAGTGATATGAATTACAAGATTGTACAACTTTTAAAGAGGGACATTATTGGTATTATACAAACATAATTACCTCGATGGGTGTATTTTATTTATGACACATCTTTGTCTTGAAAACGAATGATATTACAAAACTTTACAACACAACTAATAGAAATGACATAGAGATGATGACATTTATATTGCTTCTTTCTCTCTTAAAAATTGAACAATGTTGTAATTTGTATTGCTAGCGTAAATAGCGGTTTATTAAGTTTATCTTAGTCATTTATAATATTTGATTAGATAATTGAATGATTTAGAAATTTTCGTAATTACGTATACATTGGAGAGATCAAAATAGTTAAACAATAGTAAATACTGTGTAAATACAGTTTTTTTATTGTATATATATATATTTTACAGATTCGTTAATGTTTCATTAATTACTTTTATTGATCAATCTCAACTATTCAGATTGCCAATTCTACTAATTTTTTAATATAAATGAAATAAAGGAAAGTTATAAAAATTAAATATTCCAAAATTTTCAGTACAAAAAAAATCCAATGGTATATTTTATGTTATTGGTCGGAATTCAATTCCCCATTACATTTTGAATAGTAACATTTTTTAATATTAAAATACTTTAAAAATTACATAAAGTAAACTTTCTTTGATCGGATTCTCTTTACTCATAATAAACTACATTATATTATAACTTTTACTAAATTATTACTATAAATTATATCAAAAACGTCACCAGATGTCCATTTATTTATACAAAAGCTTAATTAACGACCAATTAGAATGAAAACGGGCAATTTTTAAGTTGTGATAATACATTCTCTACAATGGTAGTCACATTATTCCAACATTTTTCCATTATTTATTAAATTGTCTATCAAAAGTTTCAATCAGATGCTTCACCATAGTATGTATGGTGAAGCATAAAAAAAAACATTGTAACATTTTAAATTATTTTAAATTATTGAACCTCTCAACTCTGTGTGATTTATAACATATGAATTGAAAAGAATGGTATATATATTTTGTGAGGAAATTTTGGACATTTTTCTTATAACTTGATGCATTCTGAGTAATAACACATATAATTAGCATCCATAATGGTGACTAAGGAGAACAAAAATAACAAAAGGCTAAAAAAACTGACGTAATCATCTTCCAATATCTGGAACATATGGTCACCGTAAATTGCCACCACTCAGTTCTGTCAGTTACCATTGTCCATGGCTTGTCTGAAGACACTTGAAGATCCACCTGAGAACATATATTCCCGAAGGCCTTCAAGGCAGAAACCTGAGGACTTGAGCAGCTGTAGTAACCACTTAGTCACTAGTCACTTAATATTCAATTTAATTAATTATTCAATTAAAATATAAAAGTTTTGATTGGTGTTTTTATTTATTTTTATAAGTTTTGGAATAGTTTACAAATTATTTAAAAAAAAAACAATTTATTTAATGTGTTAATTTATCGACATTTAAAATTTTTTAAATCGGATTTGCTAGAATTATATAGATGGACATTTAGTGCGTATTCACGCCACGTTGACCTTATCGAAGGAGATGTCTCCCTGACTGCCCTCGATGTAGCTCTCGAAGCTCAGCTCGTCCATCTGCGGGAACTTGGCGTTCATGTGTCGCGAAAAGTCGTACGTCATGATCTTGGGTGTGATGAAGCCACCAAAGTACGGCTGGCCCTTGAAGAACAGTCCTGCGCCCGACAACGGAACGGCAAAGCTCGGCAAGACTGGCTGCGCATCCAGAAACGGAACTGTCGTCTGTGCTGCGTCGGCTTCAAAGTCACTGTGCGTAAAGTCAATGTACTGGTCGGACTTTGACATCGGCACCGATGCAGCGTTGGAACGCGTCGGGATATCGGGTTTCATCAACACGACTTTAGTCCTGAAACATAGAATGAACTCGTCTTAATATTTATTGCCATTTTAACAAATCGCTTTTGTGCAACAATTGTTCGTGTTCCGCATTTTATTCGTAACTTGCTGACCCGGCGTACTTGGCAGAGCCTCGGAAACAATAAATGTTGTGTCAAATTATTTTGGCTGAATTTAATACAATTTTTTTATCATGTTCAATTCAAATTAGAGATGGTGTGGAAGCAGCATAAATTTAAAAGGCCATAAAAAATGTATTAAAATTCCTTCATATTTTTTACTGTGTTATTTTTCAATATATATAAATAGTTATTATTCTATTCGGAATCGAGACGAATTCAATAAATCAAAGATCCTGAAAATCAGTCCAGCCATTATTTAGTTATAAATGGTGTAACTAACACAAATTAATTTTATACATATAGCTAACATATTGCTTGTATAATAACAATATACAATATTTAATGTAAAATTTAATGTGTTTAATCTCGTTCTCTGAGAAGATATGGCTTCGAGGTAAAACATTTGCTTATTGAGCCAGAGGTTGTAGATTTGATACCCGACAATGCTTAAAATTTAAAGATCTATAAATATCAAAATTGGTGTAAAATTCATCCCTTGCTGGATAATAGCTTATTATTTAAATAATAGATGAATTATCACATTCACAGTGAGTCATAAATGCCAGGCTGTAGTCTAATTGTGTTGGCGGATCAACACTCAACTTACAGTGCTTAGCCTTGTTTTAAAATGGCCAAGCTTCAAAGGATCCACAGATACCTTCCGTATTCTTCTATACAAGCTTACATAATACATAAACATATGTATTATTTTTGGAATGCTTCCCAATGTAAATATAAAATATATTTAAATAATTAGTATATTTACCTGGGCTGTATGTTTGCGGCATCCGTGTTGTCGTTGCTGGTCCAGTACGTCTTCATGTCCGGCGATATCAGCTGCCCTGTCGTAAAGTTGAACGGACTCGTGCGAATCTCCATGTTGAGATGAGCGCCGACCTTATGGAACCTGACCCCGGTCAACACGTGACCTTGCGGTCCCTCCAGATCGTCCAGGTCGATGGCCCTGTTTTCGTAGTTCAGCGTGTGATAGTCTCTCCCGGCCACGGTCTTGTATGCGTTGTATACGTTCATCTCGGGGACGGCCACCCATTTAATGCTGGCCTGGTCAATCTTGCCACGTGGCAGAAGTGTTCCTTCACTGATCTGAAGATGGATCACTCGGTTCTTTTTGATCAAACGTATACCGGTGACAACCCTGAAATATAGTCAAAACATTCAAAAATTGTTCTTGAATGGGAATTTACGCTTCGAAACAAGTGAGATTATTTTATAATGTATAGATCATTGTTATCGACAATATATATAGTAAAATTTATTAACAAGTTTAAAATCCAAAATTATATTGCAAAAGTACCCACTATTTATCAAGAACATAACAAATATTGTTGTAAATTGACAAAAAAAATAATTAAAATAATAATATTTTGACTATTTTTTATTACTAGTTAGATAGATCTGAATTAGATACCATGCATAAAGCTTGCATTAATATGAAAGGAGCGTCTTTAAAAATATATCAATTATTAAATTACATGAGATGTTATGTTTGTGTTTTTTAAATCAATTTTTCTACTTAACACGTTCCATGCCATGTAGGTCACCGGTGACCTACGCTGTTCTTGAAAAGGGCGCCCTATAGGTTACTGATGACCTACTTTTTTTTTTTTCCGAACAAACAGTCCCTGTATGCCAGCGGTTACATTTCAATGGGATTTTAACATTGAATGTGACCTATATGGCGCCTCTGAGTCGAATGCATTAAAAGCATTATGTTGGCGTTAAACATGTTAATTATACAAATGTGTTTAATGAATATCATGCACATGCAAAGCCGTCGTATACCCGTTTCGAATACCATCACCCTTGTATGCCATCAAAAAGAACCTTAAAACATACATATTTTTTATGAAATAATATAAATGAAGTGTTTATTTGATATTATACGAAAGCTTTGAAATTGAAAAAACAAATATCTGTATTATAGATTTATGTAATATGTTACATACACTCACATGTTAGATAGTTATCGAAATTTATGCACGTCAAAGATTTATGTATAATTATAAATGAGATTTTTTTGAGGTTGAGTTAAACTTTGTGTTTTTTTGGAGTGAACCGTAAACCACCAGCATTTCATCGTGTCATGGCATCGGAGCGAGGATACTGACTTGTTGTCCGCCATTGTAGAGTTGGCGCTGAGCAGGCTGACGTAGCGGTCGCTTTTGGGGCCCTCCTCGTCGCACAGGCACATGCAGTAGGAGCAATGCAGCAGGTCCCAGCGCCACCACGAGTCCACCTGACACAACAGTCTTATCTCTCAGCACGGGGACGCAAGCAAACAAGCAAGGACACACTTGCACACATGTGCAACTCAAAATATCTGTCAATATTCTTCCACTTGCCACGGAAGAAAAAAGCTTTTGAATGCATACGAGAACACAACTGAAATTTCAGTCCTAAGATCGGTTTCAGGAATCTATCTATTACGCAAATATACATTCGAATTACCAAAAATGTTACAGATATATACTCAAATACTTGCTAATGCAACTAAAATGAATGAAGAGTTGTTTAAAAGTAAATCTATAGCTTGACACCCGACGCAGAGACACTTCTTGTCTTGGTTCATTTAGGATGATTAAAGTGAGAGCCCTCGACTCACAACAAATCTTAAGAAACATCTCTGAATACCAGTGTTTTGTGGGTTACCTTAAATCAAGGAATGTTTCTGCATAAGCATATTAATTTACATATAAATAATTGTAAAATAATATTATAAATTAACTTAAAAACATTCTCTTACTATGTATACATAGCTATCGTAACAATTAAAACAATTGATGAATACACAAATGTTTGCATTATGCTAATGTAGTAATGATTAGACTAAGCAAAAAAAAAACAATGATGCAAAAACAAATGCGTGCTGAACGTTCAGGATTGGCTGAACTAACTTGTTTGAGGTCTCGTTGCTCACAGCCTCCCTCAGGCTGATGTACCTGTCGGAGCTCGGGCCCGCCTGGTCGCACAGACACATGCAGTACGAGCAGTGCCAGAATAACCATCGCCACCAGGAGTCCACCTGGATCCAATACTCTCGTCAAAAAACGTGATCAACTCATACCCGACATATAAAATAAAATTGTTACATAATTTTTAGCGTTACTTGATTTGATGTTTGACTGTTTTAGCTGCTCACTTTCCACAATTTGCTTAATTCTATTGTCAGCTGACTGCCTAGAAGTTGGAGTCACTTCTTGATGCCTTCCAATGCAATTACTCTGTTTTTGAAATGAACAAACTGGACTCACGTTGAACGTTCATGTAAGAGTCTTGATGAACTGGTTTATACTTAGATTCTTGATCAATGAGCACTTATCACATCGTGGATATGCTCATTAACCTTTAAACCCCAGTGGTCCCATACGGGACCGCAAATTTGCGTCGTTCAACGCCCTAGGAGGCCAATGTTTGTAATGTTTCGTCGCACAATAGATTCTTCCATAAACTTACTTTCATACTATTATTACAAATAAATGTAATCCGGTTGTGAAATGAACCATAAGCACTCCTATATGGGATCGTAGGGCATTGAACGACGCAAATCTGCGGTCCCGTAAGGAAACCACTGGGCATTTAAAGGTTAAAGGATGATATGCAATATAGTAAAATTTCTTACTATAACACTTCACAACTTTAAACTGTGGCTTTTATGATAAGCGTACGTTATTTCGATCACTTTAGAAATTAATGAATAAAACTAATTAAAAATATGTAGCATTGTCTGACCTTTGTTCTGGTGTTCATGCAGCTTCCCCTCTTACCATAGAACGCTCCGCTCTCGTACTCGATCCATTCATAACGTCTGCCACTGGTTCTGGACTGAAATGATAAGAAAAATCTTATAATTTTAGTAAAACATAGCCTTTCAATGATTCAATACCTCTAAGTCATATATTATGTGAACGTACATGTATTTTGTTATTGCTCATAGTTGAAATATCTTTTTGATACCGTCATGAAATATAACGGCCATCCACCCATGTTCAAACGTTGATACATTACAATTATAAATTCTAATGCAGACCCATCATTTAAAATATTAAGAAAGCATGTACTAAAGATACTCTTTGTAAAATTACTTGTACTTATATCACACTTCATCGTAAAACTTTCAACTACAAATGTATTCTGTAGAACTTTAATGTGCATAGCTAACTTGGGATGATTAAATCTGGCAATGGACTGTGTTCCCTAGTGACCTTGTACCTGCGCTCCTTGGGAGCACTTACCAAGGCAATGTTTTCAGAGTGCTTTCTCGTTATATAAGTAACGGGCTTTGGTGAGCAACACCAAACGTAGGTGTAAAAGTTAGTAGTTCAGACGTTAAAATTTGGAGAGTGAGCCCTGAGTGACTGTATAATATTTGAGCGAATATTTCTATCGGAAATAAGTGCACGTGGAGAGACACTCACAGCCAAAGCAAGTAAAAGCACCTTGCAGCTGACGAGACCTAGTCCTAGCACTGTATTTATCAATCGTGTTTTCAGTTTCGCGCCACCAATGACGTGCAACTCACTGTCGGAAAATATAAGAGAGCGAAAAATGGAGGCGTCCTTCACAGGCAGACTCAAAACCTACCTTTTTACTTAGAAAGACAAAGAATGAATGAAAATTTGGTAGTAAAAAAGCGTTTTATAAATGCTGATATAATAATCATTTATACCCCAGGGCATATCCACATATCGGAGTCTATGAAGCGGCAGTCGTGTATCTTGCCAGTGCAGGTAGGCTGGCGAGAGCAGAACTTGTCTTTGAAGCATCCATGACTCTCGGCACGCTGATAGAAGGCACACGTTTCTGAACAAGTTCCTTCAGCGTTCAGGTCAACCTCGTTTTCTATGTAGCCCTGAAGGAGTCGGGTCACTGCTACGTAGGTCTCTCCTGCAAACACAAATGAACACAACTTAAAATGTCTCTGTAAACCTTTTGCTACGTCCTCTTTAACACATCTGTGCGGCATTGCTGTATACATATTTTTATAAACAGACCAGGTCCAAAAAAATTAACGATTATTATTATTATTTTTACGTAAACATATACAATAGAATACTGACAAATAGTGATACATAATGATGGATTCTATGCCGCTTACCATGTTACATATTGCTTAAATTTGCACAACTACAACTCGACATTCACGTATCATCCATTTATTACAGAAATTCACTATGAATGTGTGGTGTTCACGGGACAACTTTCATCTACCATAATTTTTAATTAATAGGCTATGACTGCCATTTTACGGGTGAGGGATCAAATACACCAACCGGGGTCTTTTATACCTTAGAAATTGCTTTTTTTTTTTAATCTCCGTCAGGGATTGAATCCATGACCTCCGTCTTGGAAAGCAAACGCTTTAACCACTAAACTATACAAGCGGGCATTTTTGTATGCGAGTGTTGATAAATCGACACCCTTAGGCTGTAACTAAAAATTTGTCTCCTCGCAAGTTGCACTTTTATAATGGCCATATGCTCCAGCATAGGAGCATTTAAGTTGAAGAAAACAACTCAATTTTTCAAGCTCATATTCAATAGATAAATAAATTATTTCACATACCTACTATAGTCAAATAGATGCTAAAACCTTAAAGGTTTTCTTCGATTTTAAAAATAATTAATTCAGTAAACCTCTGGTCTCTTATAACCCATATAGACCCAACATAATTCAAGATTTTCAAATACGTTCTATTTCGACGAAATTAATTTGAATACCGAAAAGTCATAAGTGAAAAAAAAAACGATTTTTAGCATCCGTAAACAAGGTTAAAAAACGGGTTCACTTGGTACTTGGACCTTTTAGATTTCCAGTATATATGCGCGTATTTTATGGGTCTATTGCTTGCCATTTGTCACCAAGCGATAACAGTCTTGCGCAGCTGTTAACTCTTAAAAGGAATAAAAAAAACGTATTTTGCACTTGTTGTGTGGCAGTACTGTGTTGAATCATAAACAACAACTGTACCACATCACGTTTTTATACTTTTTTATCATTACTTATTGGATCATATTTTTTTTCAAGCACTGAGACAACAGTTCCAGTATATGCCACGATATCATTTTTTTTAAAAAACCCGACGCTTTAAAATAATAATAATGTTCCGAGAAACTGTTTGTTTTCGCAAATACACACGAAATTGTTGTTTATTAGTCATCATAGCAATTGGGAAATTCAATAAAAAAATGTACTTCGTCGTCATTTTCAAATCAAAATTACTTCAAGTGCTTTAATCCACGTACAAGTATAATGGTTTCCATCGTTCTTGCATTGGTGTCATGATAATCATTTCCACTGTAAATTGCGAGTATTATTTCGATGATTCATTGCAGCCAGTGCAGCCGTTTACTTCTTCAAACTAGTGCGAGAATAATTTATTTTATAAAAGCATATAATCATCATCATCAGCATCAGCCTGTATCCGTTCACTGTTAAACGTAAGCCTCCCGCATGAGTCTCCATCCTCTTCGATCCTCAGCCTTCCGCATCCAGGTCATTCCCGCTATTCTTCTTATGTCGTCAGTCCATCTTGCAGGGGGTCGGACAATGCTTCGTTTGCTAGTTCTTGGGCGCCATTCCAATACTTTTATTGATATCGACCGTCGTCTCTTCTGACAGATATGTCCTGCCCATTGCCACTCGAGTGTGCCTATTCGTCGGGTAGCATCCACTACTTGAGTTCTTCTGCGTATTTCCTCGTTTCGGATTCTAGTGCAATTCTAAGCATCTAATTTAGTTTTTAATTTTTCATACAGCCTTGTTTAGAGTCTTCTAAATTCCTTTCTACGGAAAATTTTAATAAACCGAATTAGTACCATATTACACAGTGCTCCAACATACGAGTTTTTTTGATTCACAAAAAAAGTCGCAACTGGTCGTGCATCGGAAGCTGTTTAATGTCATTTTTTCAACGAATTAAACTCGTATGTCGAGGTACCACTGCATTTCATATCTACTTACTGTTTGCAATACTCGGTCATTAGTGGAAGTTATATTATGTGTTGTTCCGTAATAAGGGTAATCATATAATATCGTGATGACGTAAATGTAATTAGTAATTGTTCTGGTCAGTTCATTCTAATTTAAAGTGAAGCTCTAATGATGCTATCGTAATCAGGCGTATTATTATTATTATAATGCAAACACACATAGGGATTTGAAATTATGCTGGTACACAAATAGAAGCGTTAATTGTTTTTTAATTCATAACTAGAACTTTCTTTCGCTTTTCAAATTTCTAAATGTCCATTAATAACAATAATTATCGTGACTAATCGTTTGCCTTGATTACATTTTGCAACCAATACTTGTATGCTGTATTTGAATATTATTTTTTACAAATTAGAATTATGCGTCGTCGTTTTGATACTTCTTTAAATACGATGGAATATTAATTTAATTTAATTACCTTTTTCCCCAGTAAAAATAGTGATGCTTTAAATCTCGTCTGTGGATTCTATGACGCGTACCATGTTACATATGGTTAAGCGCTGCCTGTGGAGTGTTGATCCGCCAACATTCGCCCGACATTCACGAACCATTCTTATTATTACAGGAATTTACTATGAATGGGTGGTCTTCACCCAATTTTAATTGATATGCTATGACTGGCAATTTACGGGCGAGGTATCAAATTAACACCAACCGGGGGTATTTTAGAGCTCAGAAATCGTAGGCCTCCCGCTTGAGTCTACTATATCTTGCATAAAAAAATAATGCCGAATTTCTTTATAAGTACCAGTTATTTTATTCACATAAACTATAGTATTATTTTCTATATTGAAATTCAATTGTACTTTTTTAAAGTCTCCCCCCCATTTTTTTATTTTATTATTTGGATACTTCGATTTTTTTCTCTTGCACCCCCTTTAATTTAATCTGAAATCCTTATTAGCGCTATTGCAATGATAACATTTGAAAGTTGGCTTTGTGTAATAAATAGGCAGTCCTTCAGGTAGTCAATTCTTATGATTTGATAGCATAGGCTTCCTCACTTTAATCATTCTAAAGGAAAGTAGCCATTAAAGATTGGATACCTTAAGAAATGTCTCTAAAGATAGTTGAACCTCAAGCCAAGGAATGATACTGCATACGGGTGTATGTATGTTTCTAAGTTTGTCGGCTCACCTTCCTGATGATGCGAGGGATCGCATCTCCATACTTCACGACTGGCTTTCTCCATTACGCTCCTCAACGCAGCCAGAGTCAGGACACTCCTTTCTTCGAACTTTTTGTGCATCTGGATGATCTCCTGCGTAAAGTTTCCTAAAGGAAAATACAAAAAAAACAATGTAAAAAATGCAATCAATTATAAAGCAAAGTCATCGATACGTTCAAGGTTAGCCGCATATCAGCGAGTGAAAATTTGAGTTTAGAGTTTAATGTTGTATCGAGTGTGGTTTATGCATTCAAATTTATATGTCAACACCCTTATCTTTAAAACTAAACTGCGATGTAATATCTAAAATCAATATTTGCTGCAGAATCGTGTTTATTTAGCACTTTACAAGACGCATCAATAATTTTAAGCTGTTCGATAAAGGATAAAATGTTGCCGAATCATTTTTACGTTTAACCTTTTATTTACTGACGGAACTTATAAGTCCCATGCCACAAAACCAATATTGATCGTGCATTTTGCGGCAGTTGTGCCCTGACGGGGACATATAAGTCGGATTTATAAAACTATGAAATAAATGCTTATTTCAGAAAAAATATATGTTTTTTCTTATTTTTTCTCTATATCCCATCAACACTTATTCGTATAAAAAGAATCAGTAAAGTATTTAAATACATTATTTCATAATTCAGTAAATAAAAGTTTAAAAAGTGCACCATAAACGATCTAAGATGCTAAAATTTCGCCTGAATGAAACGTCTTCACTTTTACACACCTTTCTTTGGATATTGTTTTCCGTATCAATAAATCGAGTGTTTATTATTTGTTTTTCTATTTAAGGGTAATTTCCTAAATCTTAAAAACAGCCCTCTAGATACAAACGATGTTATTGGCAGTATCACAAGTTTTCAAATGATGAAGACGATTTGTCGTCTGTGTTTATTTACCTTTGCCGTATATCTTGAGCAGCATCCAAGAGAACTGCATCATCGCGTATCCCTTCATCTCTGTCAGTGCTATGGTATTGTACATGTTAAACAGCAGCTGGTGAGGAGATTGCTGCAGTCCACACATGTAGGCATCAGACTCCTGGATAAAAAAGATCAATTTTAACAGACCATTGCAACTGCTAGTAGAAATTCTCATTACCTTGGAAATATACTAGGAAATGTGGTTTTTAACTCTTTCGCATCGGTTGTCGGCATATGCCGTCAAATATTTCCGGACCATTGACATCGGTTGACGTGATATATCGTTTATGCTACTTTCAGTACTCATTGTGACATCTACGGTAGGAAATTAGAAGTGCAGTCATTCCCTTTATCAATCTACATGTATTATTTACAGGAATCTGTAAAGCATGTAAATAAATATCGTTAGGTTTCGTCACAGGAGCGATTTTTCTGTAAACCACATGTGTCAATGCCACCACATGTGTGGAGTTAGACAATGAACGTTTGTTAAATATAATAGTTGTTTATGCATCATCTGATAGCTAAAGGATACAAGAACCAATGTGTGACAAACCAAAATTGTGTCTTTTTGCAAGGCTGAGATAGACGTCCATAGTGTTTAATGAAATTAAGATAAGATTTCAAGGCTGAATTCTCGTAACAAAGACATTAATTTAATTGTTGGAATCTGCAAATTGCATCGCTTGCAATGGCCACTTGTAAATATTGGCTTGTGGAAATAATTCAAATGCAACATGATTCATTGCCCGAGTGCAGATTGACCGGGCAGACAATGAGACCCGACTGCAGTTTATTTATAACGACATTATTTAATTGACGAGGGCAAGTGTCAATAGCCACATGTCACTCGAGGTTGGTGTTGAATAATTGGCCTTTGTATTCGCACATTACAATGCCCCCCTGGAATTAATAACAAATACCGCAGATACCCAACGGATACGATCACAATAATGTTTAATAATACACTGATGTCGCACTGCCCGGTTATTATTTAATCCTGTAATTGCTTTTGTAAATATTCAGTACACTTTGGACTCGTGTTTATAAATTTCTTTTCACAAGAAGTTTTGTTCTCCAATACATAATATCATCATATATAATGCTCGTATCATATTAGAATATTAGATGAAACCTTTGATTGACGACACCTGTAAATTTCGCCTAATTAGTATACTTAATTTTACAACAATGCTGCTTTTTGGAGTGTATTGTTCTAATGGGATGATCTTATATGATAGTCAGTACCTCCATGGTGATGCTGGCATGCCTGTAGAGATCACCATGGGTGACTAGCCTATGGACGCGTTCCATCACAGATATAACAGAGTACTTGTCTCCATCCACGATAGTCTCCGCCAAGTCCAACCATGCCCGTTGATCACTGGGCACCCTCTGCGTTTCTTGCAGTTCCAAAAACACCCTGAACGTCTCGAACAGCTTGTCGATGCTCATCCTCTCAGCAGACAGCGTCCCCCACTGCCACGAATTGTCTCCGATTCCTCTGTTATCTATCTTATCATGAGGAAACTCTTTCTCCACGCGATCCGCAAACTTTCTGAAGACTTTTGCTATCTCCATGTCGGGACCCAGCTCATCCGCGCTGGTGACTTCCTTCCAACGTGGATCCGAAATGTTTTGCCATAATTCGTGCTCTAAATTGATGAAGTCTAAACGTAAGAGATCCAAATCCACGATTCCGTTAGTCAACAATGGACGCTTTGCAATGGATCCTTCCACATATGATGTACAGTCGATCGTCCCGATTGCGATCATCAGAAGCAGCGGGAGTGCTGCCCCCGCTTGTTGACCCACCATGTTCTCACTGTTGTATCAACCTTTTGACACGCACTTGAACAATGTTCGATAATAAAAGCACTGTTTCTGTAATAATTATGTTTATATCGTTCAATTTCACAACATGTCGCGCTATAACATTGCGCAGATCATATCAACTACGACCTTGACCCCACAGAGAATAAACCTATTATTTTTACATCAAATACTGTACATACGTATCATATAAAATATCAATACAAAAAGCTTCTACGTAATAACAAATACGAAATTATTAGTATCAAATTCGAATTCTTTTTCTATTCGCGTCAAAAATATATTAAATTTAAATGTAATTATGGAATATTGACTGACTGGTTGATACGGAATTCTCTGCCAATATCGTTACAAAATACAAGTTTTGTAGTCGTTTATGAAATTGCAAATTTCATCTGACAAAGCAATGCAGCAAGGCATGTGCTGCGTATGCCTTAACTTTAGTTTTTTTTTTATTGTGTATACAAAAGATAAGCCATTTTATTGTTGTGTCAGTTGGATCGATGACACCGATGCAGTAAAGCACTAATTAGTAAATCGAGTGAGAACGGATGTTATCGTTTAACTTTTGTTATTGTCCAGAAGGGGACACCGTCGGCAACTGCCGACCGAACGATTTGAAATCTGGAACATTCCACGCGAGGAATTTTTATTGAACGAAAACTAATGCGATTGAATGAAAACAACTTCGCGATCTTTGGTATGGGACAGGTGCACTGTCGGTATGCGGAGGTCGCTTTTATACCAGTGCTCCCAAAGTTGCACCTTTCAACACGGAGCCCAACACTCAACTGATGGGAATGTCTTGTGTGTCCCCCTCTACTCGTTCTATCAATCTCTCTCATTCTCTCTTTCGCTCTTTCTGTCAACTTAATTTGTGTAAAGCCGGACCTATACGCGGCACAACCGCCGAATATACATTTTTTTTAGCAATTACTTTTAAATCTATTTTAATATTAAATAGAAAAATATTTTATGCCTTATTTTAATATAGATCACACTGAGCACTGTTTAATCTTTTGATGCGAGACTGCTGTTTCCTTAACTATTAAACCTTGTTTAATTAAACAGTAGTAGTCAGTGTGATCCGTGTTAAAACAAGGTATAAAATATTTATCTTTTCATATATTTTTTTATCATATCCGCTCTATAGTTGGAGAATATGGACACCGCAAATTGCCGTTTTTATAGTTCTATAAGCTCAGAATGCTATACCTTGTCCCAGAACACCTGTATACCCGTAGGTCCACATGGGAAGATAGGTGGTTTTCGGAAGCCTCCAGGGCAAGAGCCAGTGAACTTTGTATACACTGCGGCTGTAGTACCAGATAAATACTTGGGTGTTCAATAATCAGTGTTTTTAAGAAGATCCGATGATCATCCCGACGATTCCGAGGCCTGGATAATTTTGTTTTGTCCTTCAGCAGTGGCTCAACTTTACCGGTGGCATGTATAGAGATAAGATTTGATTAAATAAATTTTATAAAAATCAAGCTCGGTCGGGATTTGAACCGACAACGTCTGAATGACAAATAAACGCTTTTACCACTGCACTATACCGCCCAACTAAAACTTGAAACATAGTCATCACAAATTGCTGTGATTCAGTTCTCAGTTACTATTTTCTATGCCTTATCCCAAGACTCTGTATCCGAAGGTTTATCTGGGAACATTCATGGTTCCCGTCTGAAAGATAAGAAATACGATTTAAAAATTCTCCTAAAATATGCATCGGACTTCTTCGTAGTGTCAATCCGGTGGATTGGTTGGCAGCAACAAAATCTTGCATCTCGATCTCCACTCTTCTCGATCATCTGCAATCCTCTTTAGCTCAGCATAAGAGCTACAAATGTCCTCGAACCATAGTGGCGGATGAAGTGACTGATCCACCAAGCTCGCCTCTCTGAGATGGTTCTTACTAGGTGCATGTCTTCCTTGATTGCATCGGACTAGAGCTTGTCTATTGAAATCCTACTTCCTAACTTCTCCCATGGAGGTCAGAAATATATATTATAACAATGGAAAGTTTTTAAATTGAATAACAAGTCCTTTATAAAATAAATTACTTCACTTATCGATCAAATATCCTTGCATTTATTGGGATTTTTATTTTTATTACTGCGTGCCGTGTAAAACCGGCTTTGCAATAACAATTTGTGCCGAATCTGTCTCTGTCGCACTCGCGGCGAGACGGAGAGGTGCGAGCGAGAGGTCCGGCACCGGCTGCGTTGCCAGATGGGACACTAAACATGTTTTTGCAGAATGAATATATATTATTTTAAATTATTCTTTTATTTAAAACAAGTGTCCGGCGTGTTTGCCGTTTTAACCAATTAACATCAAGCCCACAACACGACCTATTATTTGCATTGTTTGAAATTATTACGCTGCACATCGACGTGTACACACAAAAAAAGAGTTTTGCAATTTTGACATTTTCCTTAAATTTATCATCTAATATCAGAGATTTGATTAAATATCCGCATTTATCGTCATTTTACAACATATACCTGTATATGTACATATAAGTAAAAAAATGTTTGTCGATTTGAAATGGTGTCACGATATATCGTTTACAGACAATCTGTTCAACGACTCATCGGTTAAGACGTGGGGCGCACTGGACAACTGGTGCACTGGCAGTCTCGCTAACCTAGAGTCCAGAGATCTATAGCTCTCGGTAACGAAATAACGATTAATAAATAAAGATTAGGTTAGGTTAGCGAGACACCCAGTGCACGAGTCGTTGAATGAATCGTTTGTGAACGAAATGCGGCGGAACCATTAGAAATATTCGCTTTAAAGTAATTTTCTTGGCGTATCTTTTTTATATGTCATTGAACGAACCAAGGACAATGGCGATAAACAAAGCTTTCTGACGGTATTTTGTGACGACGATATGCTCCAATTAAGGAAGATAATAATGATAATTACAACAATGATATGTTTCATGTATCCGATTAGCTGCACTGTATTATCTTTGCTGTGGAAAGGATGGACTATCGATGTTGCCATATATATATATGTAGGAATCAGTGTGAAAATGCTGATGCAATGAAGAATCGATGCTCACGAGTGTTCTAAACATGTTTTTACATCACAAATGAAACACGTTTCGTGTAAACATGTCAATTGTTTAATATTTCTTATCAGATTCTGTACTCCATTGTTATGGATAGGCTAAACTACCGCAGAGCAAAACGCGTCCGAAATAAATAATTGGGAAAAATTAATTGAACATCCAAAATTGCCAACATTATCAGCATAAATGAGGGACATTACTACCAACACGATGACACAAAAAAATAGTAAATCTAATATTCGTAGCCCGAAAAAATTTAAAAGTCACCTTATTTTTTGAACACACCTCGAATACTACAGTGCGAATGTTTATAAAAAATATATAAACATAAAAAAATATTTATATTCACTGGTCCCATGTCCTTTGTCCTCGATACAAATCATGTCTTGTGACTCATCCCGCTTTGTGCTGCACAGCTGGGCAAGAGTAAGTGACTAACAGTGGTCATCAACCCGGGGGCACATAACCGTAATGTCGTCGCTTTCTCCGAAAAATAAATATGGAATAATTACAATTTCAAACTCAAACTCATTTGGGAGGCTCGCAAAATTATATCTCAGGCGGAGAATAGTCGCGTGGACTGCGCGATGCGTAGAATAAGAGCAAAGGTTGCAAAGCTCATGGTTCGAATCCCGCGTTTGGCGATATTTTTTCTGAATGAATTGATGCTTATGAAAATTTGATGTATATATTTAATTACTAATAATATTGAAATATAGTCAATGATCTATAAAAGAATATTAGAAAACATTTATGTCTCATTCGTTTTTAACTTCGATACCTTATTTCAAGTCTTATCACACATATGACATTTTAGGAAATCAGTCACGTGTCTCCTAAGCTTATTTATAATTTAATTAATGAATGTATATTACAACATCCCCCATCTTTAAAAAGGCGACAACAGTCGCGGGTTCGCCATCGGGACGCGTGGATGAAGGATGCAGGAGCAGATTGCAAAGCAAAGAACTTTTTCAGAAGCACAATCCGCGTTTATTTTCAATATAATACTTCGGTTTCCCCGCCTGACCGTTACATGAGCTGCCAGAAGGGCCCAGTAACATGTAGCGCCGCAAAGATTGTCGCGGCCAAGTCACAAACTAAAGTTGACAGTTGAAACAACATCAAATTGAGCAACTGTCAAAACAAATAAAATGTATGCAAACGCCGTGCATTTTTATGTAAAATTAAGACTAATATTATTAGATGTGCATGCCGGCGGTCATAGCTCAATGGTAAAGCGTTTGCTTTGCAAGTCAAAGGTCGTGGGTTCGATCCCCGACGGAGATTAAAAAAAAATGGATTTTTAATCGATTTCTGAGCTCTACAATACCCCGGTTGGTGTGAACTTGATCCATCACCCGTAAAATGTCAGTCATAGCCTATCAATTAAAATTGGTGGTAGACGAAAGTCGTCCCGTGAAGACCACCCATTCATAGTAGATTCCTGTAATAATAAAGGATGATGCGTGAATCTCGGGCTGTAGTCTATGACGTTGGCGGATCAACACTCCACATGCAGCGTTTAGCCATATACACCATGGTAAGCGTCATAGAATTCCACAGATGACACTTCAAAAAAAAAAATTACTATCACCATTTGTCGGTATTCTCCTGTATGTGTTTACATAAAAAAAAAAAAGGCGAGCGAACAAAAATAAGAGACAAAATTTAGTTTTTCGAGGCTTTTCGGCATCAGCCTAAAAGAGCTATATCAAGCTGATATCAATTAATAGTATGTACATCCAAAGGCTGTCCGCAGATAAAATATTAGAAGATAGTTTCGGCATCAGCCTAAAAGAGCTATATCAAGCTGATATCAATTAATAGTATGTACATCCAAAGGCTGTCCGCAGATAAAATATTAGAAGATAGTTTCGGCATCAGCCTAAAAGAGCTATATCAAGCTGATATCAAGTAATAGTATGTACATCCAAAGGCTGTCCGCAGATAAAATATTAGAAGATAGTTTCGACCTGCCATAATATATTACGACTACATACTTCAATTAAGAAATGTTCTATTTTATGTTTCACGTGGATTACAACTCAGTGCCCTTTTGGATATTATATACATTTAACATATCCTGCTGCTAGAATCTGAATGTCATCTAGAACATTCCTTCCGTTGCATATCATCAAGGGCGTTGTCTCTTTTCTAATAATCAAGTCCACTCTCTATGTCCCATAGAAGTATCGAGAATGTTTTTTTAAATACTTTATTAGATCGATTGCAATCAATTGTGAAAGGAGCATTATCGGCAACATTGCATTCAAATTAAACTACCTATATTAATTGTAAATTCAATTTTAATGTTCATACTCGGGTAGGTCTTTGGTGTTGTTTAACACGCCATGCGGCAGTTGTTTGGTTCATTTTCAGATCAAATTACCGCAGTTTTGCTGATTTGTAACATTTATTTTGACCTTTGATGCCTCGCCGACCAAAGGACATTTTAATAAAAACAACAATATTAAATGTTTTAAAATATCACAAATATCACTACATACAATGTTGTAATCTACGAAAGTATGACTCATTTTAATCGTTGACTTATTTATATTACATTTCCTAACTATAATTTTATCAGAACGTAAAACTGCACAAATAATTAATTTAAAAAAATGGCGTTTTTTGTTTTTATATGTTGTGTGATCGGCCACTAACGTTTAAAAAAAGCACCACAAGCTGTGTATAATCGGCCACTAAGCGTTGGCGGAACGATCACACACATGTTGTGTGACCGGCCTTTAACGTTCGGCCTGGTGATTACACACACATTGTGTAATCGGACTGGATAGTGTTAATCTGAAAATTCTTCTACATTATTATCACGTCTGATCATTAAAGTGATTGATTCACGTCATTCAAAATCGTGATCAAATATCACATCATATATTAGGTGATAATAGTATTTAACTGTTACAAGATGTTACAAATACTCGTGTAACATATGTATTCAGTTAACTGTAAATTCTCATTGAATTATGTATCTGTTTCACTTTCTTTTATTTTACAATCGATCTTCACTCGACGCTTTTAACCCACTTTTCAAGAATTTCAATGTCAAGAAGTACATAAGAATGTAATGCGTGTGAGGGTGTTGATAGCCATAAAGTGGGTGTGGTGTAAAAAGCACATATATGTGATGTCTGGGACTGTTTGGTGCGACATTCGTGGAATTACAGGAAACTATGTTCGTCCCTGTCGCACATGCGATGGAATTGAATGCAGCTGGATCCCTTTATTTCGAACAGCTGTGAATAATTTACAACGATACCCAAAATTAAATTTAAATTATATATATATATGTACGTACACAATTTTCTAAAACATACATTTTTTCTATATCCGTTTGAAACTGTAAAATATACACACATTATAGCCGAATAATGTAGGTCCCTCTTAAAGTGTGAGGGAAGTGCTAAAGGGAAGCAATGCGAGAACGAGATTACAAAGTATGTTACGTTTATCGATACAAACTGAAAATGGTTGTTATATCCACGTTAACGTTTAACATGACCAACTTTTATTATAATGAAAAGGAGCGAATTTATGGGAAAACATATGAGCAAAATGAGAACGATACCCGTTCTTACCATCTCAGAGAGGCGAGCCCGATGGATTGGTCACATCATGCGCCACGATGGTCTCCTTCACGATATTGTGGAGGGGATGGTTGAGGGTAAAAACTGTAGAGGGTGCCCTAGACGGGAGTATTTGCAGCAAGTATTCGAGGACATGAATTGTAGCGCTTATGCTGAGCTGAAAAGGGTTGCGGAGGACCGAGAGGAATGGAGATCGAGATGCAAGATTCTGTTGCTGCAAACCAATCCACCGGATTGATACTACGAAGAAGACCCGTTCTTGCGTACTTACTATGCGAATGTTTTGTACGAAGATAAAAAAATGGCCATTAAATAAATGATAAGTAAAATAAAAACGGAAAAGAGGCTACGACAAATCACTACCATCGTTAACTGTTCAATGTGCAAAAGCATTGGTAAAATGCATCTCCGAATGCTAAAGTCACATGGAATATGTTGTGCAATGGACAGTCTTCTAGGACGATAAGAAATTAAGAGAATTACTTGTAGTGTACCTAATTGGAGCATAAAATTAAAAAAGTGTCATTTGTGGATGATGCCCTAATTCTGAGCTTCTGAGCCGACACATTAAATAATTTAAAAGAGTATTACCGTTTGAAGGTATTGTCCAGCGTGTTTTCCATAAATCATAATAAACCAATAAGTTACTAGTATTGCTGTCATAAATTACTACCAATAATAAGTTAATTGTATAGTTTTACGAGTGTGTTCAGTACTTTTATTGGCCGTGAATGGTCCACTCAACTTATTGTTACTCATGGGGGTAATACAGCTGGAAGTGTGTGTACAATGTACATCTACACTTGTAATGATAGCTCGGGTAACCACAGATAGCACAATGAACAAGCTGTTTCCAGATGGGCATAACAAAGCAAATCATACAAGTCGAGGGAAGCCCTTGATAAAATTACGTATTAATAAATTCTTCCTATTTTTTTTAAATAATTTAAAAAAAAATTGATATAGCTGAATTTAGATTAGAGATGTTGGAACTACATGGTCAGGTTTCGATGTATTATTTCATCATTCATCATTCCGCTTATAATTCCCGCGCTTACTTTCGTTAGCCATTTCTAACATTATATATATATATATATATATATAATTTAATTATCAAAGCTTGGAAGTTAGAAATGGCGAAACTAAGACCATGGCATTTATATATATAATATATATATATATATATACAAATTACCGCCATGGTCTTATTTCGTCCCTCGCCATTTTCTAACTAAGCTTTGATAATTAAATTATATATATATATATATATAATGTTAGAAATGGCGAGGGACGAAACTAAGACCATGGCGGCACTTTATATATATATATATATATACGACGGCAAAAGTCCGGGGGCCTAAATAAAATAATTACAAGTGTATTATTTACTGGGGCATATTTTAAAGCCCATTGGTGAAATCATACCGGGATCAGAATACGATCGCATAATACTCGTAATATATAGATATATACATTATATTTATTTACTTCGGAACACAATTAGGAGCATATACCGTTGTGGTGCAGATCGATCAGAGTATTTTTATAGACGCTTCAATCTAACACCCGTATGCAGAGTCATTCCTTGGCTTCAAATAACCAACTGAAGACATGTATACAGATACATTACTTAAGGTTAACCATCCTATATTACCTACCTTCATTTTCAATGATTACAGTGAGGAAGCCTCATCCTTCGACTTATCTCATATCTTAAAAAACGTTTCTGCAAACGGGTGTTAAGTTGGTTACCTTAAGTTGACGAATGTCTCTAAATACGGGTGTTAGATTGAAGCGTCGAGTTAATCTCCCGGCCTCCTATAAAAATACTCTGAACGATCTGCACCACAATTGTGATGGCGATATGTTCCATCTAGAAATCAGTTGCTACAATAATAAGTATAAAACACATCTGCCCTTTTTACAACCCTCGTAAGTCGTAACCCTCGGCTACAGAATACTCCCTATTCAGCTCCGCATACTATAGGTGTGTGGAGTATGAATAGAGTCTATGATCAGTTATGGACGAGATTTTTAGTGGCGGTTTATGATAATATTACCGTCATTTGCACTAACAAGGGAGCAGTAAACGCATAATCAATTAAAGCGATTGCAGTCATTACAAAACGCAGCGGCACGACTAGTGTACAACGCGCCCAAATTCTGTCACATTACTGATACTACACCGACTGCTGCGGTTGAGAGTTCAGGATACAATCCAGTACAAGCTATGCCTCTTAGCTTATAAGGCACTCAACGGAACTGCACCGGGTTATTTGACAGAACTGATCAAGCCTTCAGAGATAAGCGCGCGTGGAGAGACACTCAGATCAGCCGGAGCAAATAGAAGCACCCTGCAGCTGACTGGAGGTAGTCTTTGGCACGGTTTTTGGGAATCTTGCTTTCAGCTACGCGGCACCATTGGCCTGAAACTCGCTGCCGGAAAGCTTAAGAGAACTTAAAGCGGAGGCGTCCTTCAGAAGCAGACTCAAGACCCACCTTTTTACTCGGAGAGGCAAAGAAGCGCTTTTGGAATGACCGTTCTTAAAAAAGCGCTATACAAATACTGATATGAATCGATGCTTTTTACTTTGTATTACAAAAATGAGTCATTCGCTGCCATATCCGGTCAGTTGAGATAATTATTAAATGTTATAATTAAGATTAAAGTAATAGGATCATTTAAATGTTTTAACTGAGTCACAGATAAGGGCGGCACGGATAACAGACTCCGCATGCAGCTTACAATGCATTTTGTTGTGGATACTATCACGTTCTCATGACAGTGTGACACATTAGCTTAGGTTTGATGAAAACACTGCCGATTCAGGAAATATGAAACCGAACTTGATTACCAAGACTCGACACACTAGTGTCGTATCTTCCATAATAAAATTGTTTACCGTCCATTAATTTCTTTGCCGAGACTATAACTTGCAATTTCTGTCATCAGCTTGAGATTTTCATAGATTTTGAATCGATTTTTAACCCTTTCATTACGGGCTCAGTGGAATACAAATTATATTGTCAATACGGCGTGAATTTTTCAAACCATTTTTTTTTGCTTAAAACTAGTATTTGAAGCATAAATTTACTTGTTTTCATATATCACATTGGTTCTTGTATCTTTTAGCTATCAGATGATGCATAAAAAAGTATTATATTTAACAAACGTTCATTATATAACTCCAAACACGTGGTAGTATTGACACATGTGATTTACAGAAAAATCGCCCCTGTGACGAAACCTAACGATATTTATTTACACGCTTTACAGATTCCTGTAAATAATACATGTAGGTTGATAAAGGGAATGAATGCACTTCCAATTTCCTACCGTAGATGTCACAATGAGTAATGAAAGTAGCAAAACGATATATCACAGCTACCGATGTCAACGGTAGGGGAATCTTAGACGGCATATATCGGGTACCGATGCGAACAGGTTAAATACCACACACTTGAATGTTATAAGTCTCTTATACAAACTACAAACAACCTTCCTGTGACGTTTTCATGACTTCGAATGACTAGTCCGATGCTCTCGAAGCCTGAATGTTTCAACGAAAACATTTGTGAACAATGCTTATGTTTATTTTTAAACATACCCCCCGCAGAGGTGTCGTATGATTTTTTTATCGCCACAAATTCCTTCCACACATTTATGCCGACACATCGGTCTCTGTATTACGAAGAAGCATATTGTTGTGTTTTTGCATTCCATAGTTTCAAATTACCGACTTGTTAATCGATACTATTTTTTTTATGTCATCGTAATAAGTAAATTTCAAGTACTTTTTGAAAGTAATGGCTTGATTCTTACATAAACTGATATAATAAAAAGAGTAACGAAATGGAGTGCGGTAAAACTTCTTTTAACAGAAGCACATTCAACAATTATTCTACGTATTCTTGGTGACATCATGGAGTTCATATTGTAATGTATTTCTGTGAATTTATTCGGATCAAATATTTTTATCCGCAATTGTCTACTGTTCCGGAACCGAGGTCGCGGTCACGAAATTACAGCATCAGCTTATATGGTGCTGCCGGAATATCAAGTATCCGGCACTGAGGATAAATCCATAGACCGGAGATGAGTTGATACTAATTTATTTAATACGACACGCCTTTTTATACCCTAATTTACAGCATGAGTAAGCAGTTATAAAAGTAAAATTAATACATTGAATGTCATACACTGCACATTCCTCGATACCGTTTTTGGACCTTGATCCCTTCAATATACATAGCGTGGCAGATTATTGGGATGGTCCATGCTCCGTATCGATGCGTAAGCATTCTTTATTGATATTACTAATACATAGAATTTCGAACACCGCAAATTCCTCGATACCTTTGTTGTTGTTTTGGACGTTGATCCCCTCAATTTGCACAGATTGGCAAAATGCTTTGTGTCGTACCTGACTGAATGAATCTAAGATAAAGAGTTTGATTATAACAATTACTTTAAAGACTTTAGGATGTTTAATAAAACACAGTTATGTTCAAAATAACGTTTTGAACGTCTACAATTTTAATTATGTGCTCAATATCCGTGAATCGAAGCTTTATTCGATCAAAACAAAGTGCCGAATATACAACGTCTGTATCGTCCCCATTTTTCTCTGAGGCTGTTAATCTTGACATCTCACTAAAAGCCAATGCAGGCGGCTAATGGGCTTCGAAATTAGTGGCCTGTGTAAGAATGCTGGATGTACGATGGTTTGCCTTTGTGAGAAATGATGCAGGGAGATAGAGGACAAGGCGGCCTTATATATCATAATTAGTCAAGACAAAATATTTAAATAACTGTCTTGTTAGCTTATATTTATCGAAAAGTATAATACATATATTAAAAACATTATTTATGACTAAAGAAAAAACGTAAATATGTTTTCTAATAAGACTCCTATTAGAAGTAGGTCGTTATGAGAATTAGAATAAAAAGTCATACTTCACGTTTTTATACTTTCGCATCGGTTGTCGGCATATGCCGTCATAAGATTCCCTGAGCTTTGACATTGGTTGACGTGATATATCGTTTTGCTACATTCTTAGAATAGTTTTTTATGCATCATCTGATAGCTAAAGGATACAAGAACCAATGTGATTTATTAAAATAGACCAGATAAGTACATTTGTGCTTAAAATACTAGTTTTATAACTGACAGTATAATTTGTATTCAAACCGAGCCGCAATGAAAGGGTTAAAAAGATTGGTTACCCTTGACGTGAAGCATAATGGTAATCATCTGAAGTATGTACTACTGTAGACAAGTAATATAAAAAGAATTTTACAAATAAATGTCAAAGACCATAGAGATTCCAATATATGTATATCGTACATGTTGGGTGTACAGACGTACAACTTGTGCTTGAGGTCCAAACCGTTAAATGGAAACATCCTGTATCTGAGCGGAAATCTATTATTATCAGTAACTAAGTTCTTTTATTATCAAACACACACGAATGCATTATTTACCCCTCATGAAAAAAATAAAATAACCACCATACAGTACTGACAGTGGCAACTGGGCTGCGACTACTAATGACCGTGATGAGATCACACATCAAGGG
This sequence comes from Glossosoma conforme, assembly GCA_022606575.1. Classification (NCBI taxonomy): domain Eukaryota; kingdom Metazoa; phylum Arthropoda; class Insecta; order Trichoptera; family Glossosomatidae; genus Glossosoma; species Glossosoma conforme. Next base: position 2,180,931 of record JAGTXR010000005.1, on the reverse strand, counting down.
GAGATCTTCAAACTACGATTCACTAGTGTATATATATATTTTTATGTAAACACATACAGGAGAATACCGACAGATGGTGATAGTAATTCTGAAGTCTCATCTGTGGAATTCTATGACGCTTACCATAGTGCATATGGCTAAGAGCTGCATGTGGAGCGTTGATCCGCCAACGTCATAGACTACAGCCCTAGATTGACGCATCTTCCTTATTATTAAGATTATAATTTACTATGAATGGGTGGTCTTCACGGGACGACTTTCGTCTCCCACCAATTTTAATTAATAGCCTATGACTGATTTAATTAATAGGCTATGAGCTCAGAAATCGTTTTTTTTTAATCTCCGTCGGCGATTGAACCCACGACTTTTGGCTTGCAAAGCGACCATTCAGCTATACCCGCCGGTGTAGGAGTTCAAATTATTGATACATTTGATACGCGAGGATTCTTCAGATATAATAATTCAAATTGAACAATTGCGATAGTCTTGTGATTTACTTAGTTTGTAAGATTCTCTTATCGTGATAGTATGTTTTGTACACTTGTCTCCATATTGAAGTGTACTGTATAAGCATTTCGAAAACGATTAATTCCTTTAAATTACGCGACAAACTGGTATAACTTGAGCTATGATAACGCCAAATCAGGTCCATTCGATATATTGCACAAGTCCTTCTCAGTGTGCCTTGCTTAAGATACTTTTAAGGACGCTCACATACACGACGCTAAGTATCACGTATTCACTTACTTATTGCCGTCACACACAGTTCTGTCAGCTGCTGGGTGTGTGCATCTGAGGCATATTTGAGCGCCTTCTGAAGCATGGACCAGATAGTCTTAGAGCGATAGCTGAACCCAAGTAACACGACAGACGTTATGAACGCATAGTCTTTTCTAGAAGCTACAAACACGAAAATCTTCTCCGCATGGATTACTAGAGAATCACCCTTAGGTATACGCGCTTTGCCCACCTTTTTCCCGTTCCGTATAAATTTCCGGATGGCACACTTCACAAAAGACGCTCGCAAAAAAAAAGAAACGTTTTGAAAGTGGCTCAAGTCCTTTCCGCGGCTCTAATGCAGCACACGGCGCAACAACAAACTGACCTCAGACTTGTTCCGTTGACGTTAGTACACTACAAGCGTGCCTCGAGTTGACTTATTTGGTGATTTGTTTCTGGATCGCAAGTAGCGTGAGGATTAGTGGTGCGAGGGATGCGCAGAAGCGCTCTAAAGCGAATAGTTGTTTTTTTTTGCTACAAAATCGACATATTCCGTTGGGCCTCTCACACCTGCCTGATTATTTGATTGGGCCTTAGGTTCAGTGATAGAATACTCGTCTGCCTTCTTAGTATGTTTGATACCTTCATAGACGTGAGTGATCTAAGCTTGTCGTTACTTACCAGCAGGGCGTTCTTCTCAAGATGTATTACACCTTCATAGACGACCCAAGTTTGCACGCTTTTTAAATTTATTTTTTATGCAATCGCATGCAGGAGAGCACACCCGGTCAAGACCACTGCACTCTATGGCGCTCAGCCAGGGAGGCTGCACGCTGCATTCGGGAAACGTGTGTTGTGTTTGTGTGTGGGTTGGGGAGATTGCATGTGTATATTTATCTGTTTCTTGAAGAGATCCAGATTGTAGGAAGGAGGAAACACAGACGCTGGAAGAGCATTCCATAGCTTACCGGTGGCATTAAGAAAGGAGCTTTGGAAACTGCCTGTCGGTTGTGGGTGGGTGCAGGAGGAATTAGTTCTTGAATTTCCGAAGACCAGCGACCGTGATAATAACGGTAGAAATGACTAAGAACCAATCTTACGCCTGTGTTCCATTGATTGCAGGTTACACGTAAGGGTGTCATTGTTTGTCAAACGAATTGCTCTTCTTTGAACTGAGTTAATTAAGTTTACAAGGTATTTTGTGTCCCAACACACAAGTGACTGCCGTATTCAAGGATAGGTCGGATTGTTGTTTATCGTTGAAATACCGACGTGATCAATATAATACACTTAGTTTTTTGGCTTGTCGCTCACCTTCAGAGCTCTGAGCAGCAAGTCCAGCACGCCGCGGTCCAGCAGGTCAGTCCTGGGCCCAACCACGAGCGCGTGGAGGCTGTCCAGCTGCGAGCGCACGGAGCCGGCGTCGTGCCCGACGCACGAGCGCGCGAAGTCCTCCTTCGTGTGGCGCTCCGTGTCCCCGACCATGTACTCCTCCATGTTGAACTGCGCAGCACGCACGCGACCCACCAGCTCTGTCAGCTCGCGCAGACCCAACTCCAGGCGCAGTGCGTGTGGAAACTGTCGCAACACGGCAGACAGCGTCTCGGAACTGCTCGTCTGAACTGTGCGCTCCACCCTGGAATACAATCAAAATATTTATCACTTATTTCTTTAACATCCTCCATGTGGCCATTTCTTCTGCGAACAAATTTGATTGGTCTATTTTCATTCGGATCCCTCCTGCAACCACACACAATAGACACACTTGTTGAAAAATCTTAAAATTTCCTTCCTAAATCATCATTATCATCCTTTTTATGTCCGCTCTCCTATAACTGGGGCATATGGACATTGCGAGCCGCCGCCGCAAAGATCTGTCAGCCGCCTTCGTCTTCGCTCTGCATCTCGTAGTTCTGCTGAGTAAATTATATGTATAGTTCTTGACGGCCTTCCAGGACGGCACGAGACCGAGGGTTTCAAGAAAAGGCACTATAAAATACAACCATCCTAAATGACTCATTTATGGAGTTCTCTTCCGGTATTTGCGTTTCTTCGGTTATACAATCTGGATCTACACTTGTAATCTTTTCAACGTGTACACAAGAAAATCTCTTCCGCATGCAGCGTCCAGCCGCCTTGGTTTAGCGACATAGAGTCCACTGGTTTCTATATAGGTTATGCTGAAAATATAATTTCATCAAATCTTAACGGCTATGAATCCTAGCAACTCACCAATGAAGCTGTATAATGGGTTTTGAAAACAGTTCGAGGTGCAACGGTTTGAGTTTTTGTGCAATGTAAAAGTATGGAAGCGACACAACAACCTATCGTCCTACAGTTTTTTTATACATAAAAAAATGTAAAATGGAAATTATACCAAAGGTATGCAAAATATATCTTGCAAAGAGGCAAACAATCAGAAACGTGAGTATTCCGTGCCGGCCTCGTTAACCGTGCGCGTTATTCAAACAATATCCTTTATGTAGTTTAACAGCAAGGGTTCGTCAGAACTAAGCAGTATTTCAGAAAGGTCCTCCAAAAATCTATCCTAGAGTCTGTCAAGGGACAAAGATGGACCTTATTGTGACACGTTCTTAGGCAGATCTGAATTTTATGGCGGCAATTTCTGACAACCGTATGCTGCTCTAAGCTAAATGATAATTAATTCATGCTTTTGAATTAATACCTTAAATCTCGGTACTTTGCTAGTGTGACTTGGTTATAAGTGTACCTGTTAATTTCTCGACTGATTGTCGATATCCTGTTGAGCAGCCGCTTCTCTTTGGGCATCTTGAAGTCATGGTCACCGCTTATGATGTCCCAATTCTTTAGCACGCCTTCGGCAATCTCTTTGGCGATGGAAAACACCTCGATGACGTCGTCCAGCAGCGCGGAAACCGGCTGCTCGACCGCGAGAGCCAGCACGAGCGCGACCAGCGCGACCTTGCAAGACACGACCATCGCTGACCGGTGCCGACAACAGACTGAACCGGAATTCATATTAACAATTTAAACATTTCTCTTCTGTCTCACTCATTTATGGTGTGCTTCCATCTCTTTCGTTTGTATCGCGCGAACGTCTCTCTTTCTCGCTCGTTCGCGGCCAAGTGAAAATGTCACGCTCAACGGGAAATGCTCTAAACACAAACATTGTGATTTTTTTTTTACTAAATTTTGTGCAATTTGCATATTCTTCTTCTTTTATTATTCATGTTATTATTGGCTGACTTCTTATGACTGAGCGCGTTGTTGGGGCGTCGATGATTTCGCAACCTGAAACATAACTCAAACCTAAGTATTTTAATTTTTGGTCACCGCCTGTTGCTAACCGCGTGTCGCTGATCGAGTTGAGCCGATCTTTAGGACCAAATTGTCCAGGCCTCGTGAGGACGAATCATCCGACCTCCTACAGTCATACTACAGTTGCCTTCTCTTTAAGTCTTTGGGCTTCTGCATTGAGGGGTCGTCGACCTTCAGGTGCAGATATGACTTGAGACGAGCCATTGACAATGGCTACTGACAGAACTGAGTGGCGGCAATTTATGGTGACCATATGTTCCACAAATGGAGCGGATATGGGAAGAAGTAATTCAAAATCGTATTCAGTTAAAATTTTGCAACCAGACCAGTTTTTACCCAATTTTGCGCAATTTACTTCTTATTTGTGTTATTGACAGACTTTTTATGGCATCAGTGGCTCATGACTTCTTATTTCAGAATTATTCGAAGATACATACATATTTAGGAATCGTCTTTGAATGTAGTTTGTAGGAACATTAGGGAAACAAATGGTACATATAGTATGTTCATATTTTGATGTGGTTCATGTTCCTTTGTATTAAGAAATCTGTTTGTATTCTTCATCATATTGTAGTTTGGCTCCAAATAAAATGTTGATATTGCAGATTTCGCGATTTTTGTATTTATATATTTTTTGTATATTACCGTTTTTTTTCACATAGGTTTCTTTGACTTTGTAACTCATGGTGATTTTTGTTTGTCCTTTACAGAGTCTGTTCTACGAGATCCTCAGCGGCATCTGGGTGCGCAATGGTCTGCAGATCAAAGGCCAGGCCATGACGTACATTCAGGCCAACTTCTGCAACTCCATGGTGGACATGGACATCTACTTCCTGCAAGTCTGCGCCTCGCACCTGCCCAAGGCGCAGTTCCTGGACATCTGCATCAACACGTAAGACTTATTACTTTCCTTGTACATGAGGGGACTCGAGGACTGACGTAAGGAATGACGAGGTGAGAGAGTAGACGAGGCAGCCTCGCATACTACTGTATGTCAAAAGACGAAGGTGGACCTGTCTGGGACATGTCCTACAAATGCAGCAGGAGAGCATTAACTACGACTTTCAAGACCCGGGCTCTCGCTGTCCTGGTAGGCCGTCGGGAACTATATATATACAGACTGTGCTCAGTGAAGCTGCGAGGAGGCGGGGCTGACATATGACGAGGCAAGGACCAAGGCGGTTGACAGCATTGTGGTGGCGGGTCGTGATGTCGAAAAAGAGTTTCACTAGACAAAGGTTGGGAGTTAATAAGTGGTAGTAGTATTTTAAATAATAAATAAAATATACCATAACATGTATTTATATTTTTTAAATTGCAACTTCGATGTACACATATAGATCACACTTACTACCCCCATTTGTGGTCAAATTCAACAAGACGTTTTGTGATGGGACAAACTGACAGACATGTCACGTCATCTCAGTGAAGAGTTACCGACAGTCAGTGTTCCACACCACACAACTACTTACAGTTATGTTTATTGTCAATGTTTTTCCAGGTTCGGCGTGAGTGAGTGGCTCAGCATGTGCCCGCTGAGCCCCACGCAAGAGCAGGAGCAGGACGCCATGCTGGAGGGTCTGCTCACGTTCCTGGCCATGGTCGTCTCCTCGCGCACCAACATGGGCAACGATGAGCTCACACAGTCCCGCCTGGAGATCAGCACTCTTCTGGCAACCGGCGACAAGACTCACAGTCAGCTGCTGGAACTCATGCCGGAGCGTTCCGGCAACGCTCACACCAGGAACTTTGAGACCGTCTTGAAAGAGGTAGGAAACAACAATCTTAAACATAACAGAACCAAACAAATTCATACACACTGATACCGATCTTGTTTAACGATCGGCATTATAGTCCATGATCTCAGCCTTAAAAGGTAACCGGTGGCACACCTGTTAACAGGTGGCTAATAAGAGAACCGTGTCGTTCTCTGTCTCGCCGCAGGCCAATGGAGGACCAGTCTGTGGCCTTCTGCGCTTACGAGCGGGTCAAGGTTCAGTCGCTCCTGATTTTGGATCATTCTCCTGGCCGTAGCCTAGCCTCTAGCATTTGCATACCATAGTCAGAAATCAAATTCTCAAATAACTTCTTAGGTTTTCACGGCCAGATTTGATATTGTGGCTTTTGGGTTTAAAATATTGTTCAAAACCTGTACAGACAAGCAAGGACGACCACAGTCCGACATGACGTTCGTGGAGGCACAATTCTTAGAAAATACCTACCATATTCTTAGAACATACCTATTGTATTTTTAAAACATACCCATGATTCTCCGGAATGAAACTTCAGTATGTAGTTGCCATGGAGATATAAATCAATAACGCTCATAAAAAATATAATCTGAATAAACCAACTCAAAACTAAATAAATCATCAATCCTGAAGAAGATGAATGGCGGTCGAAATATTCGTTGAAGGAAGTTCGCCACACACGGCTTAACCCAAAAGCCACAATATCAATCAAATTCTCGTATTTTATTTCATTTTTAAATAAACGAGAGTAATCTCAAAGTCCTGACCCATATTGATTATCCCCTTGGTATCAATATACAGGTATAGTGGGCTAGAAAGTAAAGTTCAAATATTAATTTGTTTTTGCAGTTGTCCTATTACCGAGAGCCTCCCAAAGGTTCGGAGACCTTGGAGCAGGGTCAGTTTGCCCCGAGAGCTGCTGTTTGGGCAGCCCATTATGATCCACTTCATGTTCTGCAGCGAGCGGTGCATCGCAGAGACTTCCAGAGCTCCATGGATCGCTTCACCGCCTAGTAAGAACAATATCGCTGACTTATTTTTTAATCATTACGCTACCTTAATTTTGTTTCAATATTGTGCAACATATGATTTCTTCAATTTCAAGATTTATTTTCAGAGAGCTGTAAAATAATCATCATAATATGACTTGCATTTAAAATTCGATAAAAATTGAATAATAGGTGTACCGGAAAAGAAAGTCGTTTTATTTGTTATCGCTTTTGAGTCATCAGTTGTGCTTCGGCATTCGAACTTTTACGTGTTCTGTGTTGTTTCTTTGACTACGTATACCTGGAGAGAACTAGGACTTTAAAAAAATATATATATATGACATTGAATCAATTAATTTGTTGATTATTTTGATAGTTGATTGCTGTGCTAGTTTTATAAAAGTTGATTTAAAAGCCCGGCGGGTATAGCTTAGTGGTTAAACGTATGCTTAACAAACCATCCATCAGAATCCACAGATGAAGCTTTAGCATCACTATTACTATCCGTCTGTATTCTCTTGTATGTTTTTATAATTTTATATTGATTCGAATTAAAAAATATTCATTTTTAAGTCATTGATTGTAGATGCTTACGATCCCATCGGGTTCATCCTAAGCAAGTCTGTGTTCACATGAGAAATCCACTCAAAGGCTCAGCATGACGAAAATCATGATAAAATTTAATTTGTAGTTTAATAATATACTTAGTAATTAAATATACACGTACAATTATACATCAATTTTTTTATACGCATCAATTCATTCAGAAAAATATCGGCAGAAGCGGGATTCGACCCACGAGCTTTGGAACCAACCTTTGCTCAGGTCTTTTACAGGCAGAGAAATAGTCGAGTGGACTAGGCGGTGGGAATCCCGCTTCTGTCGATATTTTTCTGAATGAATCGATGCGTATAAAAAAATTTGATGAATAATTGTATGTGTATATTTAATTACTAATAATATTGAAATATAGTCAATGATCTATAAAAGAAGATTAGAGTATTAAAAAAAAATATTCTAATAAAATTTTTGATCCATGTAATAATATACCATATAACAGCGAAATATATTTTCGATTAAGCGTCTATCGACAAGTTTAATAATGTTAATTGAATTTGCAGTGTGCAGTCCTCGGGACTCGCTCCTTGGGCAAACGACCCGGTGAACTCCGGTGGCGGTGGACCCAACGCTGGGACTACGCGTGCACTTTGGCCCCCGTTGCGTCCGGCCGCCGCGCCCCCGCCCGACACCGGCTGCGACCCCCGCCAGGTCACTCGCTGTGGTCGTCTGCACGCAGCGCTGCTGGCCGTCCTGCACCGCGCAGCACATCGCAGACGTCCGCCTCCTGAGCACATTCTAGCGCTGGCTGTGTTTCTTGCTGGAGGTTGCAGCCGATGCCGAGCTGGAGGCCTTGCAAGCTGGTGATCAAGAACAGGTAAAAATAATCAAATTAAATAATGATTTAAAATGTTTCATTATGGAGCTGTAAAATGGCGAGGCCAGCTAGAAGGAAAAACTTGTAAAAAACAACTAATTTGTGCCGCCTGGGTGTCTGATTTTTGACAATCCACCACAAATACCCCAAAACACAATTGAGTTCGATCTGGATTTTCATTTTATCTTCTCTGTAGTATCAATCCGGTGGATTGGTTTGCAGCAACACAATCTTGCATCTCGATCTCCATTCCTCTCGGTCCTCTGCAACCCTCTTCAGCTCAGCATAAGAGCTACAACAAATGTCTTCGAACACTTGCTGCAAATACTCCCATCTAGGGCGCCCTCTACAGTTTTTACCCTCAACCATCCCCTCCACAATGTCGTGAAAAAGACCATTGTGGCGCATGATGTGACCGATCCATTGGGCTCGCCTCTCCGAGATGGTTCTTATTAGGTACCTACCTTCCTTGATTATGCTGAGAACCTCATTGTTCGTGACGTGGTCTCTCCAGGAAATTCCGAGAATTCTTCTGTATGACCACATCTTAAAGGCCTCTAGTCTTTTTTTATCGCATTCAGATAAGCACCATGTCTTACAGCCGTACATCAAGATGCTCCAAACAAATGTTTTGGCAAGTTGCTTGCGGATCCTTAAATTAATATTAATATTCTTCATTCATTTTATCATCAAGAGTTAATTAGAGAATTATCGGTCTAAACCAGTGGTTCCCAAAGTGGTCCACATGGACCCCCAGGGGTCCATGGGATCATCCAGGGGGTCCATGGAATATTAAAATTGATTTGGGGGTCCATGAACATCGTTAGGGGGTCCACGGAGGGTTCAATATAAAATTATTAAAAATTTTGACACATCAGTATTAATTTGGAAGTTACAATAAATAGCAATATATAAATGAGATATGTGTGATGTAAATATTTTAAAGTGCATACAATTAATTTCTTAGCCTGAGAAAAAAATAATTAAAATACGGGTTGAGTCCAACCCTTATTTAAATGGAGGTCTACAAAGCGAATCGCATCTCACCGCCGGTTCCGTCTAATTTTGTTTTCTGGCTAGGATCTCGTTACTCGCCGACACCGAAGAACACAAATTACTTAATTATTATTGCTATATAGTTTTCGCTTCCAGAGAAAAGTTAAATGTTATTGAGCAATTAAATATAAGTAAAGTGCATTTTTTTCAAATACTATTAAATTATAATCCGCAGCTTTAATGTTCTGACACGAACTTAAAGTGCGATTTCTTCTGGAGCCTTAGAGGAGAACTAATACAATAGGGTACATCTCTTTTTTTAAATAACACCCTCATAAAAATGGAATAAAGTATTATGAGTATCTCTAGTTACCACACTGCACTATGTGTTCACACGATTATCACGTATGTTTTTACAAGAAAGCTTGGCTATTGTAAAACAATAAATAAATAAAAGTTGCCCTTTTTCTGAAATTCTATTTAGGACAGGAAACAGTAAAAATGTGCCTGTCGCCAAAATCAAAAAAGGCGAGACTGACGTTATTTGTTCCATGGGTATATAAACAAGGGTAGTTTACAATTGGGACACAGAATCTATCTTTAATACCTACTGTATTGACCTATAACTCGCTCTAGTTATTCTGTTCTTTACAAGTTAATTAATATAAGTATACTTATATTTTGCGATACTAAGCCACAAAGCTTTTCCATTGTACTTTGGGTTATAGGATCGTATATATATAAGATCGACTAATAAGACGTGAGCAGCCTCCCCTGGGCTGGTTGGGCGTTATCGTGGCTTTATAAGCTATTTAAAACAAAATGTACCCGGGTGTTAGCAATACACTGTGTCACCAATCTGAATATTAGATTGCATGAATCTCTTCAATTAGTCATTGATGCTGTAAACTGAATCCGAATCAATGCGTTGCATACAGCAGTTGTGTGACGAAAATGATGAGAACTTTCATCATTTACTCCTTCACACCAAAGTGCGCTGGCTGTCGAAAGGATTGTGCTTGACAAGATTTTTTGCTCTCTTTGACACTATTTTAGAGTTTCTGGATGATAAAGAAATAATTTTAAAAGAAAACTCAATGATGTGGAAAACGGACATTGCCTATTAACAGATTTGTTTGCTAAATTTAATAGGGTTAACTTGCAATTACAAGGTGACAGTCTTAATTTGATTCAAACAAAGTCCATCATTTCAGCGTTTCTTGCCAGAATAAAGCTAAGGAAGCAAAATATTGGACGGGGCGAATTTTCCCAGTTCCCCAATCTTGTCACAGATAAGCTGCCAGGAAGACGATGTTTCAACCTACGATCAACATTTAAATGCCCTATATTCAGACTTTGAAACAAGGTTTGAGGATATTTTGACTATGGTAATACCACAGTGGATAATAAATCTATATGGTGGTAACATTGAAGAAACAAATGTCATATTACAAGAGGAAATAATCGGAATATCAACTAACGAAGAACTCAATGCACAGTTTAATAAAGGATATCAGCAATTCTGGCTTCAAAAAGACATACCTGTTACTTATCCCGCATTGTGGAATATTACGAGAAAGTTTTTACTTGCTTTTCCATCTTCATACCTAGTGGAAAAGGGTTTCAGTGCAGTTGCCAATCTCATAACAAAAAAAGAAACAAACTGGATATCATCAAAGGAGGAGATTTGAGATTAAATCTCAGGAAATTGATGCCAAATGTTGAAAAACTATTATTAAATCATCAAGTTCATCCCTCCCATTGATGCATTTATTTTTCGCCTAGTTGTAACAGATCGTAAATTATGATTGGGTTCGTTACAATTTTAATTAACAAAATTGTTACAAATATAATGGAGTAGTAGTACACTTCAATAGTCTGCCTCGAGAAATTAAAGCGATCACTGATATAAAAAAAGTGATAGAAAAGGTAAAAAAGTTCTATTAACAAACAGAACTGATGTCGTCACATAACAATGAGAACAAGGATATGTACCTGAAGTGATATTGTGGCTTTTGGGTTGAGCCGTGTGTGGTGAACTTCCTTCAACCAATATTTCGACCGCCATTGCAGGGGTCTTCTTCAGGATTAATAAATATATTTAGTTTTGAGTTAGTTTATTCAGATTATATATATTTTTAATGATAAAAAAAATGTATAATCTAAGTAAACCAACTTAAAACTAAATAAATTATTAATCCTGAAGAAGACCCCTGCTATGGTGGTTGAAAGAAGTTCACCACACACGGCTCAACCGAAAAGCCACAATATCATCAGGGAGAGGCCTAACTCATGCGGGAGGCCTAACTCATGCGGGAGGCCTACTCATGAGGGAGGCCTACGTTCAACAGTGGACGGACACAGGCTGATGATGATGATGATGATCAGGGGGTCCACAGATAACCGAAAATCGTGTCAAGGGGTCCACGAGTGAAATAAGTTTGGGAACCTATGGTCTAAACCATCAGATGAACTGTAGTTTTTCACCACGTGAAACAGTGCTTAGTGTGATCCATGTTAAATCAAGGTATGAAGTACTTATCTATAAGGTGTATTTTCATGATGTTGTTATTTTCCAGGTGTCGCTGTGCCAGTGGAGCTCTCCTCGCAGCGGCTGTGGGCTGCTAGAGAGCTTTCCACGTGACCGTCTGGCTGACAATGCTCGCATGACAGTTGGCTACGTGTTGCCACCGCCACCACCGCCACCGCCACAGGAAAACTTCCCCGCCACCTACAACTCAGACAGTAAGCTCAACCACCATTAAGTTAGCCTATCTTCTTAAGCTAAATTGAGTTGCAAAAACATTCTTTGACTTAAGATAACCAACATAACACCCGTTTGCAGAGATGTTTTTGAAAATTTAGGGTGAGTCAAGGGCTAAGGCTTCCTCACTTTAATCATTCTAAAGGAAAGTAGCGATAATAGGTCGGTTACTTAAGAAATGTCTCTGTATACGGGTCTTAAGTTGATTACTAAGGTACTAACATTTTAAATATTGATAACTATCGCACTGCATTTAGTGTTGCTCAGAGCATATTATAACAATGTCGTTCAAATCATGAAAGTGTTGGATTTTATATTTTATTAATTTAAATCATATATATTGTCATTAAATTTTTTATTAAAACCAAAGATCTTCCTTCCTAACAATTAGACTAAGTTTGTACATGGAGTATGATTCTATGAACTGCTTGCGTAACTATAGTCTATCCAATATATGAAGAACCCTATGACACATTTATTGCCCCTTGTAAAAGGGATGGGGCAAAAATATTTATTTCGATTAGGTCGATTTTTTTTCTCTTCTTCTTCGAAAAAAAATCGAATTTGAATTCGAAGTGAATCGTATATAAACATCTCTATTTCCGCATGGCGGCTTCATGGCGGATCAGTACAAATGTTTGACTTTCAGTAGCGTGTTGTTCTTCGATCGATTCGTGTTTTTTGTTGTTGTAATTATTATATGTATTGTTAGTATTGTTAAAGTTGTTTCATTGAATCATATTTTTGTGTTTTTACAATGCCGAAGAGACAGAAAAGAACTATTCTCAGCAGTGAATCACGTGAATTTGTCGTCGCTTGCGTGATTATTTTCATCAAGAAAAACAAAATGGTGGACCATTGCTGTCTGTTGAAAACATTCGAGATCGGGTCGCGGATTCCCTAGGAATCAGTAAATCTACAGTGTCTCGGATCACAGAGGAGAAATACGGTGAATCTTCATTAGAAGAGAAAAAATTATTAACACCAAATAAGAAACTACAGAAGAAATGCTCAATAACAAAACCCGATAGCTTTGATTTGGCAGCAATTCGGAATCACGTGTATGCATACTATGACCGCAACGAAATACCAACACTTCTTAAACTGGTAGGTTCTCTAAAGTCAGTCGGATTATTTCAAGGCAGTGCGACGTCTCTTAGTAAGGTATTGAAAAACATTGGCTTCAAATATAAAAAATGTGAAAAAAGAAAGTTTGTAATGGAGCGCACGGATATTTCCCTGAAAAGATGCGATTTTTTGAGGCAAATTAAGAGCATTAGGAATTGGGAGAAAGTCGTTTTTCTGGTCTTTTCGGCTAGAAATAACACGTCTCCACCATTCACAGCGAACAAGATGTTGACTCTATTGAACGAGGCATGTGACAATGTCACGGCAAAAGATTGGAAAAAAGTGGTGGACAAAACAAAAAGAGAATATTATGCAGATTGGGATCGCGATGTACGCTTTGACAATTTAAGTGAACAGAACCTGATTATAAATGTGTGTGAAAGTTGTAGTCTGATTCCGATAGTGACGAAGACAATTTAGAATGTACTGCTGTATCGGATTCCGACTAAAATATGTGTTTTTAAGGTTATGTGCTAATATTTATCTCTACACTTGCTTTTCTTCATAATTTTCATATTACTAATATTATTCTTTATACTTTGTCTTACATGTCTCTTAAAACCTGTTGATATTCACTTATAATTGATAATAATTCTAATATTTAATTTTAGTAGGTATTTACAAAAACAATCGAAAATACGATTATTTATACCCCAACACTGGTTTTCGCAGTAATGTGACATGGCCTTCTACGTGCGTCAGATATTATAGTATTATAGTTACAAATTGCCGTATTTTTTCTAATTTGTAACAATATGCATATATTTTTTATTATTTTGTTTTTATTGTGATATATTTACCTAAATAACTTATTATATATAAGAAGAGAGGCTTTTGTTTATGTTGATAAAATTAGTATAGGTAGCGAACGTTTTTACAACGTTATATCGGACGATATTTAGCACAGGGCAATAAATGTGTCATAGGGTTCTTCCTATATTGGATGGACTATAAGGCAACTAAAATCAAACACGTGACAGATTTTCAACCTAATATAAAAATAGGGTAAGATGCAGTTGATACAGTAACCTTCCTGGATGTGCAATCCACATATTTACAATAATCCATGGTCATTGGATAAGCATTAAAGGCATATGTAAAATATAAACATACCTTTTTTATTTATATAGTTAATGGTTTTATGTTATGTGTTTAGGTGACACCGAGTGGGACGCTTCAGAGTCAGAAGGTGGCAGTGCAACCAGAGCCAGCGCTCGTATCGCTTTGGGTCCCGCGGCCGCGGCCGGGGAACCTGGGACAATACTGGCCGTCCGTCATCCCGAAGACACGCAGTTAGCCGAAGAGACACCCCGAGACGCCCGGCTCGTGCTAGGACACCATCTTGCCATCACTGAAGATGACGCCATGCAGGTCATTATTTTTTACCATATCCACTCCATATTTGTAGCTACGTACACCGCAAATTGCTGTTAAATAGTTTTATAAGCTCAGATGTCTATGCCATGTTTCGGAACACCTGTATACCCGGAGGTCCTCATGAAAACATAGATGGTTCCTGAGAGATTCCAGGCCAAGAGCCTGCAGACTTATGTAGGTTAAGACATAGTCACCTTATGTTTATTAAAATATTTATTTTTTTCTCAGGAGGAGTCTCTTCTTGCTCTGCCCGTTGCTCCGTCGGACATCGCAGACATTGCAGACAACACGCAGATGACAGTAGCAGTGCCCGGAGACATGTCAATGGTGCCAACTACTCACGACGGTAATAATTATATCCACCTTATTTTACATTTGCTACGCCTTATTAAAAATGCTCGTCAGAGCCTCAGGATAAAGAGTTCAAACGTGGCAAAGATCATGGCAGTTGACAATGCTTATGGAGACTATTACTCCAGCGAGAGAGAGTATTTGAAACTAAATTTGAAATATTTGGCTTGTCATTTGCCCACATAAGTCCTAAATAAAATGTTTCTTTAACACGTTCATCGCCATGTCAGCCACCGGTGGCCGACAATGATTCATTACAATCACGCCGCATCGGCCACCAGTGGCCGACACGACAAACATAAATTTGACTTTTCGTTTTGCGCTGTCGGCCACGCGCTCCATACAAACTGCTATTCAGAATGTCCGATGCGGACCTAACACCTAATACCACCACAAAAATATTTTCCGTCACTACAAAAAACGGTGTCGGTGATGAACGTGTTAAAAATAAGGTTGCTCCTAGCTATGGTGGCTGGTTTTAACAGTAATGAAATAAATGTCTTGAATAATCGTCGGCATCGTACATCATGATCCAACCGCTGGCACCGCTGATAATTAGTGGCCGATGAGTGAACCTTATGGTTCCCTGTAGCGCCGCTGACGACAGAGCGGTTGACAAAAGAAATATCGTAGTGTCACTGACAGATAGCAGTCGAGCAAGTTACCACTTGCCTACTGTGCTGAAGGGCTGGTCGAGTGTTGAGTCGGTCCCGTTTTTTTCCGGCATTGCATTAATGCATCCCTTAGCTTTAAGTTCAATTGTACTTTTGTGTAATTTTGAATAAATGAGGTTAAACTCAAAAGTCGTGACTTTAGTCAACTTACCCCTTGGTATCAATGTGTTTTGTTTTTGTTTTGTAGTATCGGAGATGTTTGCCGTTGAGGGGGGCCCCTCTGCTGGCGGCGGAGGCGGCGGGAGCACCAGCGCAGCTCTGTGTCTGCCTTACGTGCGAGTGCAGCCGGCGCCCCCGCCTGCTGAGCCGTCCACCAGTCCGCCCTCGGCCATGGTGCGACGATCCTTCTCCAAGCCTCGCAGCTCCTTTGATGTGAGTAACTTTTAAACAACCATACAACAAACTAAGAACCGGAGACGGCAGAACAAAGGACAACCTCGAACAGTCGGGTGAGATTCACTGATGTGAGACTGTGGATGCCGAGCTTTAGGGCTTGATGTGCCCGACTACCTGCACATCAAGCCCTAAAGCTCGGCAGCACATGGGCCATCAATGTTGCCAGATATTTTTCCCAAACCATTTGACGTCACTGACATGAAGAAGAAGAAAAATTATACAATATATTCTTTAACCTGTTGGCATCGGTACCCGATATATGGCGTGTAAGATTTTTTTTATTTTTTATGTAAACGCATGCAGGAGAGCACAACCGGTCAAGACCAGTGCACTCTATGACGCTTAGCCAGGGAGGCTGGACGCTGCATGCGGGAAACGTGTGTTGTGTTCGTGTTTGTGTGTGGGTTGGGGAGATTGCAAGTGTATATTTATCTGTTTCTTGAAGAGATCCAGATTGTAGGAAGGAGGAAACACAGACGCTGGAAGAGCATTCCATAGCTTACCGGTGGCATTAAGGAAGGAACTTTGGAAGCTGCCAGTTCTTGGTCGACATATATTAACCGTGTATGGATGTTCGGCAAGTGTAAGACGAGTTTGTCGGCTGTGAGTGGGTGCAAGAGGAATTAGTTCTTTAAGTTCCGAAGAGCAGCGACCGTGGTAATAACGGTAGAAAAGACTAAGAGAACCAACCTTACGTCTGTGTTCCATTGATTGTAGATTAGACGTAAGGGTGTCATTGTTTATCAAACGAATTGCTCTTCTTTGAACTGAGTCAATTAAGTTTAGAAGGTATTTTAGGGCTCCAATCCAAAGGTGACTGCCGTAGTCAAGGATAGGTCGGATTTGTCCTTTATATAGAAGAAGAAGTTGTTTATCGTTGAAATACCGACGTGATCTATATAATACACCTAGTTTTTTGGAAGCGAGACCGGCTTTACATTTAATTGACTCGTAATATTTGACATTATTCGATATTGATAATCCAAGCATGTTGATGGAGCTTGCTTTCGGAAGAGAACAACCGTTGAAAGATACAGGATCCATAGCAGTCTTCTTGGTGGAGAAAGTACATGATTGGGTTTTTGAAATGTTGAAACTGACGAGGTTGAGGTCGCCCCATCGTGAAACCCTTTCAAGAGACATGTTCATCTTCTTCACCAGAGATTCCCTAGCAGCAGATAGTTCCGAATGTTTCGGAGGTTTTTGGAAGAGTATACTCTCATGGACAGTGCTGTCGTCGGCATAACAGTGAATGTTTGCGCATTGAAGCAAATCATTCACATGCAGAAGGAAAAGAGTGGGCGACAGCACAGAGCCCTGTGGAACTCCTGAGTTGATTTTATGGCAGGAAGAAGAAAAGCCATCTACGACAGTGATGATGCTTCGATCACTCAAGAAGTTTTCAATCAAAGATTCCCCTGCCGTTGACATCGGTAGCCGTGATATATCGTTTTGCTACTTTCTTAGAATAGTTTTTTATGCATCATCTGATAGCTAAAGGATACAAGAACCAATGTGATGAAAAAAGATCAGATAAGTACATTTATACTTAAAATACTAGTTTTATAATTGACAGTATAATTTGTATTCTACCGAGCCGTAATGGGTTAACCTTATTATATCCTTGTATTTTGGTGCTGATATGGCACCAATGTTTTAGCTTGTATACATACATATATAGAATTTTTATAGCATTAATAGTCTTGTTGGAATACATCCCCGTGATCATCTTCTCTCGATTTTTTCAGGGAGAATCACATGATAGAGAATACTGATCTACAATGGCATGTGTGAGAGAGAGGTTCATATGTTTCATTATTTAAAATGATAACTTTTAAATTTTAGACCATTTATTTTTTATTTTTTAATAAAAACATTAATTACATTATAGGCGGAGGATCTAAAAACAGATAAAATCAAAGCTGACTCAATCGTCTCATAAGTTCAGAGGATATCTGCTGAGATGACGCTGCTAAATAATATCAATCTGTGTAAATTATTTCGGAAAACCTGCTTTTGAATTATTATTTCACATTACAAAATATAATTTATTTAGACATAAAAACACCTTAAATGACAACAAAATAATTAATGATTTTTAATAAAAATGTTTTGGAATATAAAAGTTGCTGAAACATGATTCAAAGTCCAATGGACATTTCATTTATCAGCAATTCAGTGTGCAATATTGCATATTTCTAATTGGAAATGTTACACCTTGACCTAAAACACCTCTGTGCTAATTATATATAATACTGCAGTGTCATATTAAAACATTAAACAATGCTGAATTACTTTTGCTAAATTTATATAATTTTATATAGTGACTATAAGTCTAATAAAATGGCATAATTTACTGATACAAAAATAGAATTAGTATTGCTGAGTAGCTCATGTCAAAGATAAAAAAAAAAAGATTACTGAACACCCAAATATTTCTCAGGTATTACAGCCGCAGTCTACACAAGTTTGGGGACTCTTGCCCTGGAGACTCCCGGGAACCATATATTATTAAGACCTCCACGTATGCAGGTGTTCTGGGACAAAGCATAGACAATCCTACAATCTGGATCTCTTCAAGAAACAGATAAATACATTCGCAATCTCCCCAACCCACACACAAGCACGAACACAACACACGTTTCCCGCATGCAGCGTCCAACCTCCCTGGCTGAGCGTCATAGAGTGCACTGGTCTTGACTGGGTGTGCTCTCCTGCATGCGTTTACATCTGACAAAAAATCTGAGCTTACAGAACTGTGAAACGGCAATTTGCGGTGTCTATATGTTCTAAATATGGAACGGATATGGTAAAATAAATAATCCATAAATAATATACAAAATAATAATAAATAAATAATTTTCTATGCTTCAGGCGCACTTGGTTCCGATCAGCGAGTCCATCATATCGCTGCTGCTGAAGCTCCACTCGCAACTGTCTGGCTGTCTGGACAGCTTCAGCCTGGAGGACGAGAGCGAACCCATGGAGCAGCAGCCTGCTGCCCAGCCCAGTCAGCCTCCCGCCCCCCACCCCGCAGCAGCACCTTGCCACGCCAGCGATGAGACTGATCCAGCAACGCCTGTCTGTGAGAGCAGGATAGGTATGATAAGATACTCTATCAGAGGATAAGGAGGCACAGATTGTTTGTTCTCTCATTTCTCTTGAAGAAAAATGTGATCCCTCATCAGATCCTTCATTTGCCGGCGGTCATTAATCAATGGTCAATGCGTTTGCTTTGCAAGCCAAAGGTTATCATAGGCTCGATCCCCGACGGAGATTAAAAAAAAGGATTTATAATCAATTTCTGAGCTCTAAAATACCCCCGGTTGGTGTGAATTTGATCCATCACCCGTAAAATGTCAGTCATAGCCTATTAATTAAAATTGGTGGTAGACGAAAGTCGTCCCGTGAAGACCACCAATTCATAGTAAATTCCTGTAATAATAAAGGATGATGTGTGAATCTCGGGCTGTAGTCTATGACGTTGGCGGATCAACACTCCACATGCAGCGTTTAGCCATATATACCATGGTAAGCGTCGTAGAATTCCACAGATGAGACTTCAGAATTACTATCACCACCTGTCGGTATTCTCCTGTATGTGCTTACATAAATAAAAAAGACTGTTCAAACACGTCGCTTTGGATGTTGATATATTCTACGCAAAAGGGTATTACATGGGATGGTTCGTGAATGCCACATGCTCCAGTTAGGGGAGCGGACATGGTAATGATGATGATGATTTAATATGGCAAAATAATTACATTACATTTATGTTTTGTTTATTTAAGGCGACGGGCCACATTTTATCGGCAATCTGCTCCATAAGCTTTGCGCGCTGGAACCGCGATGCGCCGAAGAAGTGGCCGCCGTGAGAGCCACCCTGTGGCCGCGGCAACGTGAGCGTCAGGCCGAGCAGCGCGCACGCGAGCAGCGCGAGAGGGAGGAGCGCACGCGCCGCGCACGCGAGAGGCAGCGCACGCTCATGCAGGACTTTGCGCAGCGACAGAACGCGTTCATGAAGGCCATGGAAACAGGTCGGTTCTTGATGAAAATTCCTCACACATAATTTGTGTTGAAACTGCTTTTTTCACAACATTGTTGAAACTTCTTTTGCTGTTGTACACGTGTCTAATCCCTACAGCTGGGATAGTTTAAACTCATTCCAAACTACTTCATATGTTATTAACCCTTCGCACCGGTTGTCGGCATATGCTTTCATAAGATTCCCCGATCGTTGACATTGGTTGACGTTATATATCGTTTTGCTACTTTCTTAGAATAGTTTTTTATGCATCATCTGATAGCTAAAGGATACAAGAACCAATGTGATATATGAAAATAGACCAGATAAGTACATGTATGCTTCAAATACTAGTTTTATAATTGACAGCATAATTTGTATTCAAACCGAGCCCTAATGAAAGGGTTAACACTCCTTCAAAAAGTAGTATTTGTAAAATATCTTTAATTTTTAATAGCAATATTATATATATTTCATAAATAATACCATCTTATATGTGTGTTGATAAAAAAAATTATTTGTGAATAAATTAATTGGTCAATTGTACGTAGATTAAAATGGCGCTTGCACTTACTCATCTAAATCGTTTTCCTTAAAGAAAATTATCGTTACTTTGCAGAAGAGTGCGCCGGCATGGAGTGGCAGGAAGAAGAAGAAGTCCTGGAAAAGGAGTACGACTGCATCATCTGCAACACCACCTCACCCAGCACGGAGTCTAATCCCATCGGGCTTGTTGTACTGTTGCAGGTAATGAAAAACAAGGAGCTCCCGAACCCTCCAAGTACGAGCAAGATAATCACAATGATTATTATTATTGTGTACTTACCCCTACTATGGTCTTTTTCTACCTGAATATCGTAGCTATTACTCTATTGAGAAGGGTGTCTACCATAGTCATCCTGCGGCTTCGGCGACGGAAACAACTACCGAATAATACCCTTGCGGCTTATTTTATTTTTGTTAATTTATTTTCATCAAAATGATCATTTCACAATTTTTGCATCTTCAAATTTTTCTATATGCGAGTAAGGACATGCTTTATTGTATGGTAAAATAGACATGTATCTTTTTTTTCATAGATATATAGAGAGTAATATCAGACAACATGTTGATTGAATATAGCTTAAAACTTACGTTATCATAAAAACTCTCTCGCCTCTGAAGTGTTAATCATATTATATAGGATACTAACATCCTCCTCTCTTAAAAAGGTCGTTTTTTAATTGCGTGGTGGCAGAATGAGGAGCAGATAAACAAAACAAAGACTTTCTGAATCACATACTCGGCATATATATTTCGATAACTTTACAAACTTCTGGCCCAAACCACAGCATTCAGGCCGGGCCACAATACGACCTTTTTTGCACTCGGCACACGACTGAGCGCGCTCATGATGGGCGTAAGTAACTTCACACCTGTGACTTGTCAAAAATGCCAATATGGCGACACATACACACATACATATACAATAAGAGACGAAAGATTGTATATCGAGGTTTTCGATACCAGTCACCGAGGGCTATATCATGCTGATGTCAATACATAACATTCCTATAACTTGGATATATTCTCTACGAAATCCATCTACAGCAACGACAATGTTGCAATGTAGTGTTTTCTACCTGTTTCTATCAAAAAGTGCTGGAGAAACACTCAAGATCAGCCAGATCATGTAAATGCACCCTACGGCTGACGGGAGGTAGTCCTAGTATGGTCTTTGACAATCGTCCTTTCAATTTCGCGGCACCAAAGTATGAGAGAGCTGAATACGGAGGCATCCTTTAGAAGCAGACTCAAGACCCACCTTTTTTCTCAGAGAGGCAAAGAAGCTCTTTAGGAATGACCATTTGGTCATAAAAAGTGCTATATAAATACTGATATAATAATAATTTTCTGATTTTTTTTTTATCGCAGTCCACATCGGTAGTGGGTCAAAGACGAAGGGAAAGTGAGCGACCGGCTTTGCCTCTCAACGATGCACAATACTGCATGCAGATGGCGACACGATACACCCTGGCGGCCGATCATTTGCAGAGACACGACGACATGGACCAGCATTTCGATAGCGTAAGTTGCAAGAGTATCTAATAAAGTGTGATATATGCATCAACCTCCTTGCAAACAGTATCCAAACATAGACTTTACTTTGAAAACATTCTGATGCTTTTTGAAGTAATTTTGTACATAACATTCATTTTAATTTGTGTATAAGACAATGGGAAGTATTTACACTACATTCCATAAAAGGCATCAATGAAAATAATTACTTTAAGTAAAAAGTACTTGGTAAGGAAATTTATAACAGCGCGTTATCGATTTTCTCCATAATTTCACATTTTTATTCTTATTGACTTGTTTTGTTGATGCTGGTTCAAAGACTTATGACCGAATAATGATAAAATTTGGTTGTTATATTAATAATGAGTTATTTAATTTGTAAAAACCTAAAAAAGTACCGTCACTTATAACCTAGCTATCCATTTTTCGAATTTAAAAACTTCCAATCGTAGATTTATTTAATTGTTTTTTTTTGCAGGCATCGTGGCTGGTCTCCGTGAACGTGGGCTGGGAGGGAGGAGTCCACGTACAGTCTTGTGGCCACCACGTGCACTTGGCCTGTCTCCAGGCGTACTTGCGCTCTCTCACCAACCCTCAACGCCACAACCTCAGCATTGACCGGTATGTTATCGACAATGTCCTACACGATATCCGAAAATAACAATTTAGAAGTTCATTAACTTGCTAATAATAACTGACATGAATTACGGTCCATACGAGGATTCAAGCCGCACATCCTATATGTTCTGTTTATTGCCCATCACGCTGAGCCGTTAAGGGGATTCTTCCACCATGGAGACGAGAAATCATCACATATTATTTGATCAATATGTATTATCATAGATGGTGTCACCTGATACAAGATAATCAGGAAACGTATATTTCTAATATCTTTCAATTCCTTTTCCTTTGGTGTTTGTTTAGGTTTTTTAGCAATTTAAATTAATGTTTTTAAATAAATATATTTTTTGAATAAAAAAACCTGCTAGCGCCATTGTGTTTGAATTTATATAAACTCTAGATTGAAACCAATATAACAGTGTTGAGAAAAGCCTGGTTAAAATTAAACAACCTCATTGAAATAGATTGTAAAAATATGTATGTTTGTAAATTGTAATTATATTACAAATAATGGTATATTAATCCTTTCCTATATATGCCGTGTACGATTCCTCTACCGTTGACATCGGTTGACGTGATATATCGTTTTGCTACTTTTTTAGAATAGTTTTTTATGCATCATCTGATGGCTAAAGGATACAAGAACCAACGTGATATATGAAAATAGACCAGGTACGTACATTTATGCTTCAAATACTAGTTTTGTAATTGACATTATAATTTGTATTCCACCGAACCGTAATGAAAGGGTTAATATTTAAATTATCTAATACATCACTTATACATTTAAAATACAAAGTATTATAAAAAATAAAATGTATGCATAAATTGAAAAGAAATGCATTTAGTCTGCCTGATATAACTTGTTTTAAAGCAGATTCCATCGCATGTACAAAAACCTGTGTTTGTTCAGTCATTCACAGATTATTTTCGTATTATTTATAAATTTGCTTTACTTTTTATTTCTGGATTTTTTTACTTTTTTTTTAATGAGCAATGGCTTCCATGTTTCAGGGGAGAGTTCCTGTGCCCGGTGTGCCGCCAGCTGGCCAACTCTGTGTTGCCGTTGTCACCACAACTAGGGCGTGCCAGCCTGGTGCGCTGTCAGCTGCCGGACACGCCCACACTCCACGCCCAGATATACTCATTCCTCAGGGACTACCAGAGGCCACCGGTAACACTTAACTCTCATACATCTTGTTTTGAAGCTATTCTGGACTCTTCTCCCATACATTATCCAACTCCTTTCCTTCCTTTCGTAACTTGCATTTTTGACATCTAAATTACTGGAATGGAATCGACAAAACCAAAATTGCGCGTGATTGGCCAATACTAATATATACAGTATCGATAATATACTATTTCAATTTTTAGCTTGCATTTTCGCCTTTGTCTAAGAAAAACTATAAAAATATAGTGTATTATCTCTTTGCTTGTGTCCATCTTTGACCTGCGCCGGCGGGTATAGCTCAATGGTCAAAGCGTTTGCTTTGCAAGCCAAAGGTCGTGGGTTAGATCCGCGACGGAGATTAAAAAAAAAGTATTTTTAATCGATTTCTGAGCTCTAAAATACTAGCTGGTGTGAATTTGATCCCTCACCCGTAAAATGCCAGTCATAGCCTATTAATTAAAATTGGTGGTTGACAATAGTCGACCCATGAAGACCACCCATTCATAGTAAATTCCTATAATAATGACGGTATTGTGTTTACATAAAAAAAAAGTTAACAAATTAACTCAGTTTTATTTGAACTGTCATATAAGTTTTTTTGGTCTGAAATATTATCTTTCTAACGCCATCTGGTGTAACCCGCTTGGACTACAATGCAAGATACAGATAACTAAAGCCATTATTGGTAAAATAATGAATTTATTTTTACTACAACTATTATCATATTTTACAAACTAAGTCACATCATGCGCCACGATGGTCTTCTTCACGACATTGTGGAGGGGACGGTTGAGGGTAAAAACTGTAGAGGACGCCCTAGATGGGAGTATTTGCAGCAAGTGTTCGAGGACATGAGTTGTTGTTCTTATGCTGAGCTGAAGAGGGTTACGGAGGACCGAGAGGAATGGAGATCGAGATGCAAGATTCTGTTGCTGCAAACCAATCCACTGGATTGATACTACGAAGAAGACAAACTAAGTTACCGAGTAAGTGTAAATGTCAATGTTTCAGACTTCATCGAACCTGTCGGATGCGATGGGCAAAGCGATGGAGGACATGACCAACTCCACGCAGCTGCGCTTCAAGCAGCGCGGCTCAGCGCCGAGCCACCAGACGCTGTTCCTGTTCGTGTCGTCTGTGGCGCGCACCAACCTGGAGGCCGAGCTGGTGCAGCGCGGGGGCTCGCTGCTCACCGCCACGCCGCGCTACAAGCCGCGCAGGGACTGCATCGGTAACATAACCCACACTACTACACTTGATTTATTAGTGAAAACATCTGAATTTTTCTTATATTGTTTGGGACGATTTCCTATGTAACAGTCACTTATATGTTGTTATTTTAGGTTGAACTGTCTCTTAGGACTAAATGATCTAAGCCTCACGAGCATCAGGCTAATTATCCGTTCCTATGAAAATGTTGCAATAGGATTAACTGTAGTTATCTTTTTCTCAGCTAATAGCCACAGCTTGTACTGGATTCTAGCCGGAACACTCAACCAATACAGTCAGTGTGTATCATAGTAATGTGACAAAATTTGGAGGTGTTCTATACAATTGTGTCGCTTGATTTTGTAATATTTGGCTAGCTAGCTTGCGTCAAGTCCATGAAGAAGTCCGTTTTGGAGACTATGAACACATTAACCAAGCAAGGTCAAGGACAAATTTCCTTTAGAGAGCGATGGTATTTACAAACTACAGTGCAAGGCTTTCCTCACGGTGTATATCGGACAAACATCGCGAAATATTGCTAAAAGAGTAAGCGAACATGAGAGATCGTGCAGACTAGGCAACCCAATGGCGTCAGCACTGGCAGAGCATTTGGCTGACACAGGACATAATTTTTCATTCGAACCCGAAATCGTGGCTCGAACTCAAGGAAAACATGCACGCCTAGTAAAAAGCCATTGAAATCAAAAGACATCAACATCAACAGGGATGACGGTTTGATTCTCAAAACAGCATGGCTCCCACCTCTAGCACATACTCAAAAACCTGTACAGACAAGCAAGGACAACCACAGTTCGATATGACGTTCATGGAGGTATGTTCCATTGAACTTACTTATTATGACGCTCGTGGAGGTACGATTCTTGGAACATACCTACCGCATACGATTCTCTGACATGACGCTCGTAGAGGTTCGTTAGGCTGACGGTTAAACTACCTCCAGACACCAACTAACTCATCACTAAGTTATTAACCCTGAAGAAGACCCCTGCAATGGCTGTCGAAATATTGGAAAGAAGTAATTCGCACGGCTAAACCCAAAAGCCATAATATCATTAATTAAGCTTTGTAGCACCTCTGGGCAGCATCTCTACCGTTTTTGTGATATTGCCGCCAAGGTTTCTTTCATTGTTGTTTATATGACCGTAATGTGTGTTATGATTTTTTTACAAATTGCAAGTATACTAATAAATTGGAAATTGCATTACAGTTCCACTGCTGCATGTCTTGGCGGTGCACGCGCGCGTCCTGGCGCAGTGGTACGCTTCCACCTGGTGGCAGCAGCTGACGAGCGCCGAGGACGCACCTCCGGAGCCCTTGGAGCAGCCGGCCGTGCCAGCGGCCGCTGCCGCAGACGAGCAGCTGGTGGTAGCCGGAGCGGCTGCGAGCCCCGCAGAACCAGCTGGTCAGCGCCCCCGGGAGCTGCCGCTGCTGTTGCGGGACCCCGTAGCGCTGCTCATCCACTTCCTGCTTCTTGCGCCACTTCACTTGGAACTGCGTAAGTTTGCTTACTATTTTCATTTACTACAGAAACCCATTGATTACAAATTAAGGGTACCTTTATATTTATCTGTGTTAATTTTTTTTATAAAACTTACTTTTCATTGACATTTTGTCTACGAAATTGTAGATTGTGTCAATGAAAACTATAGATATAATTTTTTAAAATATGTTCGCTCGATGGACATTCATGTGCCTCCATATTGGCATTATGACAAATACGGTCACGGGCGCCATTAATTCTGTAGATCGCCACTTGCGGCGCTGGGCGATAGCCCACGACAAGCCAATAGTGGCCAGTAAAAAATTAAATAATTTCTATTGTATATTAAATTTTATTTTATTAGACAATGCAAACATGAAATAATATTTTCTTATACTCTTTATGTATTTAACTGATATTTTCCAAACCAATTGACTTTATTTTCACATTCATATTTGTTTCCTCCAATGTTGATTGTTTCCATTATTGCAGCCTACCTGACGTGCATGATTCGCGTGCTGTACAACCTGACCTACTACCAGGTGGTCGCCCGGCTGCTGCTCGGCGTGACGGCGACCCAGAGGAGAGAACTCATCAGCGCTGGGACCTCATCAGGACTGTCGCGGGCTCTGCTGCTTCTGCTGGAGGACGATCCACTCCTGGAGGAGGCGGCTGGAGGTAGTTCAACAGCGCTGGATCTCCCAGCCTTGGAAGCACAGGTAAACATCAAGCTGCATCAATGAATCAAACACTCAGCTAATCACTGAGCACGGCTTTTTTAACGACGACATCCTAGTTGCCCCTGTGGCACCCCTACCAGATCAGGGTACCATAAGTAACCATTTTTTTCATACATTTTATTTTTGTTCAATTTTTTTTTAAATAATCCAAAACTACTAATGTTTGTGATGAATCAACAATCACTAAATAAGTCTGTTTACTAAGGAACTCTTTGTGAACGGATGTAAACAGGGCATTACTTACCAATGTTAATAATGAATCAATGACTACATTTTTTCTGAATCAGTATCATATTGAATTGAGGTACTTATTCAGATAATGTGATTAGGTAAGACGTTCCGACGACTAAGTTTCTATTTGTTTCAGGTCCAGCAGCTCTGCCTGCCGTTCCTGCGCATCGCTGCTCTGCTCCGACATCATTTGTATGGTCAGGAGTTGCCAGAAGTTCCCACGGCTGAGGCAGAGTTTCAGCGACTGGTCTGCTACCTCCAACTTGCAAATGAAGGTAAACTCCCAACCTTGGCCGAGACAAATCCAATAATTCAACGGTTATAAAAAACGGTCCAGCCTTTCTTGAGTTATAAATAACTAACACAACTTTCTTTTATATACGTAGATTGTACATAACTTTTTAGATAGTGACATTAGCATGATATAGCCCTTGTTGACTGGTACCGAAAACCTCGATATACAATCTTTCGTCTCTTATTTTCGTTCGCTCATCGAACACGCATGTGTTGTCATTTTGTAATGCCGTTAGGAGGACTAGTTATATAGATCGCCACTTGTGGCGCTGGGTGTCACCGACCACCGCGCTTGGTGCGGAGTCAGTTGTGTGCCGACCGCAAGAAGGTCGTATTATGGCCAGCACGGCATGTTATTCCGCTAGGGCCGGAAGATTGTAAAGTTATCGAAATATATATGTCAATGTGCTTCAGAAAAAGTCTTTGTGTTGTTAATCTGCTCCTTATCCTGCCACCACGCAATTCAATAACTAACTTAGAGAGGAGGATGTCTATAAATATTTCACATTCATTGTGTTCTACTATGTATTAACGCTCTTCAGCTGAAATGCAATGTTCCGAAAAAAAATTTAGTCAATCCATCGATTATTTTCCAAG
The DNA here is from genome assembly GCA_022606575.1 of Glossosoma conforme. Lineage (NCBI taxonomy): Eukaryota > Metazoa > Arthropoda > Insecta > Trichoptera > Glossosomatidae > Glossosoma > Glossosoma conforme. The sequence continues at coordinate 2,152,604 of JAGTXR010000005.1, read as the reverse complement.
ATTATCGGCCGCAAACATACAGAACATATTTTTAAATATTATAGATTGTTTTGTTTCTGTTTTAGATGATGGTTCAGAGGTGGCGGAGGCGTCCCTGGCGCTGCACTGGGAGGGCGGCGGAGGTGAGGCGGCGCTGGTGAGCCGCTGGGCGCGCGCCCTGGCCACGGCCCGCCAGCTGCCCGGCCTCGGTGCACGGCCTGCTGCTGCAGCACCACCCCTGGGCGCAGCCGGCCCTGCTGCGGCTGCCCCGCGAGTACGATAGGCTCTTCACTGTGAGTACAACCCACAACACAGGGGATGGTACATTGAGTTTAAGACAAGAAGGGATGTGTGCTTAGGTATGATTTCTTCCAGTTTTTGCGTGGCGTGTTCGGGAATCTTGTTTTGGAATTCGGTTTATATGTCCCTTATAAATTATCTGAGGATAAGGAGTCACAAGTTGTTCTCTCAAAGAGTAACACTAACTTGCCGGAGACTATGCTTCTTGGGAGAGGGATCAGACTGTTCAACCACATCTCTACGCAAGGGAGGCCCAGTTCAAGTACAAACTCCACGAATTCTTTTGGAAGAATAATTTATTGGAGTCGTCTGTTTAATGAGCATTGGGACTTTCTGTTTCTTATCTTTATCACCTTGTTTTTCTTTAGTACTTAATAATACTTGATAAGTACCTATATTTATATATTGTTATGTTAGGATTGTAATGATTCAAATTGTAATGTTGCTGAAAGAATAAATAAATTGAAAAAAAAAAACAAAATTTTTGTTCAGATGCAAAGTAAGCTGATGAAACATATATTTTTTTGAATTGACGATTTTATCCCATGGTTCCAGTACTACCACGAGCGGATATGCTCGCAGTGCGGCTTTGTGCCCAAGGAGGCGTCCGTGTGTCTGCTGTGCGGGACCGTGGTCTGCCTGAAGCAGCAGTGCTGCCGCCAGCAGGACGTGTGCGAGGCCGTGCAGCACTCCATCGACTGCGGCGGCGGCACCGGCATCTTCCTGGTCGTCACCTCCACGTACATCATCATCGTGCGCGGCCGCCGCGCCTGTCTCTGGGGGTCGCTCTACCTGGACGACTACGACGAAGAGGACCGCGACCTCAAGTGAGTACAAAGGAAAAAAATGTGTTTGCTGCAGGAATCGGGTTCCTATTTTGCTATTAAATTTTTTACATTTTTATTTATTACAACTAAGATATACCCTTATTTCCTGGCGAGTATAGCTTAGTTGTGATTCACCATGTCACTTTTGGGCAAAAATAATTTGAAAAAAATATATATAGTGGTACTGTGATGTTGAGTATAGGAAAAACAATCTTCCATTTCAAAACACTCGGGACATCGCTTTAAAGAATACTCTTGATCTTGTTTGCTTACCAAACTGAAGATCGTGGCTTCGATCCCTAACGCATTTGAAATTTCTAAGCTTAATAAATACCTTTGGTTGGTGTGAATTTGATCCTCAGCTGAAAAATTAAAGCCTATACCTGTACATTAAAAATTGGTGGTAGATGGAAAACGTCAAGTGAACACCAACCATTCATAGTGAATTTTTGTAATAAATAGAAGATGCGTGAATGTTGGGTTGCAGTCTATGACCTTAGCTGGGTCAACACTCCACATGCGGCGCTTAGCCATATGTAACATGGTAAGCGCATAGAATCCACAGATGAATCATCACTGCATCGCCATTTCTCGGTATTTTCCTGTATGTATTTAAACAAAATAAAATATACTTTTGTTTTGTATAGAATTGACAGTTTCGACTCAGTCGATTTTGGAAATTAATTATTTGATGATTTTTGTAATTGTGATTTTGTTTGTCCGTTTGCAGGCGAGGCAAGCCGCTGTACCTCTCCCAGGACAGGTTCGACCTCCTGGAGCAGCAGTGGCTGGCGCATCGCTTCGACCACACTAAGCGCACCTGGGTCTGGCATCGTGACTCCCTATAGGAACACTTCCAAACACCCCTCAACCAGCCCAATTGTAATCTGTGCTGGAGCCTCCGATTTTCGCCAGAGTGGTGCGGGTTCAGTGGCAATAGTCCAGTCTAGATAGTTTCCATATCCAGCAGTATCTAAAGGGCTAAACTTCACTTTTGAAAAAGACTTATTGCTTGTGCTTCATTTGCTGTTACGGATTAAATAATTGAATTAATATTTTCATTACAAACAATAGACTTACAGTTCTGGAATATGAATTGACATATTATTTTGACAATTATTTTTTTGAATAAATAATTTATTTGGAGTTATCCATTATGCTTTTTTATAATGTCAATGTTTAATCCTTCTGCACAGGTTTCTATTTAACCTTTATCCGCCCAGTGGTCCCATTCGGGACCGCAAATTTGCGTCGTTCAATGCCTAAGCTAGCCAATGTTTGTAATGTTTCGTCGCACAATAAATTCTTCCATGAACTTACTTTAATACTATTATTATAAATAAATGTAACCCGATTGTGAAATGAACCACAAGCACTTGCTCTATGGGACTGTAGGGCATTGAACGACGCGAATCTGCGGTCCCGTAAGGAAACCACTGGGCGTTTAAAGGTTAATAAAAAAAAAACATAAAATCCTAACGCAAACCTTTTTTGTTATTATTTTCATATTACCTCACTACGATACTGATGGATTTTTGGCAATTGTTTAACATAGTAAACTATTCTCAATGATTGAGGTGAACGATGCCTTTATACGACACGCTGAATAATTAACGACTTGACCGATCTGAAGCATTTTCTTCACCGAATTAATAGAGTTCGCCTCCGATAGTGATAAACACATATAATGATAATACATGAAACCAATCTCTCGCTTTTGAAGAAATATTTATAAAGATTTAAAAATATTTTAGATAGGGAAATAAATTATTTAATTAATTAATTTTAATTGATGCTGTAGGGAGAGCATTGCCTCAATCTGGATCTCTTCAAGAAACAGATAAATATACACTTGCAATCTCCCCAACCCACACACAAACACAACACACGTTTCCCGCATGCAGCGTCCAGCCTCCCTGGCTGAGCGTCATAGAGTGCACTGGTCTTGACCGGTTGTGCTCTCCTGCATGCGTTTACATAAAAAAAAAAAAATTACAGATAGTCTAATTAACTAATTACCCTCACATTGTACTGTGAGTTGTTTTTACACTAAATAACAATACAGTGTCATGCCTTTTGCCATTATTTATTATTTCTGTTTTATATTGCAACATTGTTGGATTAGTGCATTTAACTTTTTTTTATTTACATCCTTGTATATTTGTTTAATGAATTTTGTGTAATGAAGTTAAAAAGTCATTTAGATTCAGTATAAGTTAAAAATCTACGTAATAACATTAAGGTTATCAACTGGTAATACTCGGTGAACTGCATAATTGTAATTTTAAATTATTTTTAATTAAAAAATAACAAATTAAAAATATTTAGTTTTGATTCATATTTATTATTTTAAACGATTACATGTTCGGCCTCCCTGGAGACAATCTTCAATAATGATTAAATTGACAGTTTTTAATTTAATCATTATTGAAGATGGTCTCCATCCAGGGAGGCCGAAACATGTAATCGTTTAAAATAAATGTGAATCAAAAGTAAATATTGTTAATTTGTAAATTTTTAAATTAAAAATAATTGTATAATCTACGTAATCTTGAAAAGCAGTAAAATATTTTGCTTCCATTTTTCATTTTTAAAGTAAAACTATTGTTATTTTCGATACGCTTCCATCTTTATAAATCCTTTACAAATGATTAATACATTATTTGTGGTATTGAAATATTATCAAACTGAACCAAGAGCTTAGATTTTAATAATTAATTTACATAAATTGAGTTCCCCGTCACCAAATATTTCAGTATTCATTAAAATTTCTTAATTTGATGTATTTTCAACAGTAACAAAAGCAGTAAAAATATGCTATAAAATTAACCCATTCACCGCATATGGTGTCTATAGAAATCATGAGCTTAACATGGATTTTTTAGCCTCATATTGCAGCTTTATTTGACTGAAAACAGTATAATAAAGCTGAGTATATTACTGAATATTCAATCTGATAGATTTCAGTCTAAAACTATATATGTGCCTATAATTATGAAAGTGGTGTAATGTGTCATGTTTCATTCCTTCTGGGATATTTGAAGGTTTGTGTTTCGATGTTGGTTGAAAGCCGATGAAAGTGACAACTTCATGTTGCATAAAATAAAGTATTTCGATTTTTTAAATTTATGTTGGATGAAGATTATATTAATTCACAACAATGTGAACTGAAATGAGTAACTTATTTATTTTATTTTTTTGACTTGCACAACTTTCATAATTATGGGCACATATAATAGCTGATATTTTTGCTTATTCGAAAATACATTTCAATCTATATTAATCCACTAAAAAGGCACGGCTTTCAAAAGGTTAAGTTTTCAAACTAAAAATTATATGTGAAACTGTATAAATGTAATGTAATTCTAAATATTAGTGTATTTATGAATACTTGTATGATTCAGACATTATATGAACATATGTCGTAATACGAGCGCTATCCGTAAAATAAGGTTCTGACATGAACAAACACTTGGGTGGAACGGATTTCGGCGACAGAGAAGAGCTGTAAAAAGCGGTTCTCATGTATCTGCGTGGTTTGGCGGCAGATGTTTTTTGACTCGGGCATTCAAAAGCTCGTATACCGCATGCAAAAATGCATTGACCTCAGTGGCGACTAAGTAGAGAAATAGGTAAAAGTCTGACCTTTCCAAAAATGTACGCAATCATGGAATTAAACATGTTTTACGCTGTGAAAAATCACTGGGAAACTTATTTTACGGATAACCCTCGTATAATAATGTTACTGTTGAAGATTCTCTGTTTTAAAGTGAAATGCGTAATATACATAATGTGAAATAAAACTCTTTTTCAATTAAATTAGTATTAAACAATTAAATTCAAGCGCACACTTCAGTGAGAGACCATATAGTTTATCTTTACCTTTTTGAATGAATTGAGTTAATATGATAAATATTTATTTGTTTACCTTGTTTTTGCATGGATCACGTTAGACATGGTCTCTATTCAGGAGACTGCAGTTTTGACTATCTCGTAGCCTTCCCCGATCTATCACTGTCAAGAGACAACTATTGGGTTGGATCGAGGAATGATACGAGTTAGTCGAAACTGCAGTCTCCTAAATAGAGGCCATATCTTTCGTGATCCACGTAAACACAAGGTAAATAAATAAATATTTATTATTTATAATGGTTCTCAAAGTGAATGCTGAAAACATTGAAAAAAAATAGTTAATTTGACGCTCTGTACAATGTATGAAAATTATTTGAAGTGCTGATAACTTTGATTTTTTAAATTGTCACATATACTTCGAATACAAAATTAAAATTTGTATATTGTAGCAACGTTAATTCTTTAAATACAATTCACTTCAGTATGTTGTGTATTTTATGGTATATTATTTAGTGCGGGTAGTAAACATTTGATATAATATATATTACATAAGATGAAATTGACAATAGACTTATATTAAGGATTCGCCGGCAACAACCCATTTTTAAATGTCCATTTTTCTATCAAACAACATTTCAATTACTGTAATGTTATCATAAATTCTTATAACGAGATAGTACCTAGAAATTCTCTTTTTTAAATATTGAGACATTGTTACTAAAGATTTAGATATTCCTTGAAATAATTGTAATCAATCACATTACATTGGAATGCAAAACGATGCAGTATGTTGGTTTATTACTAAAAAAAAATCTAGTATGTCAAATTTATATTTTGGTTGCGTTTAACACATCTGTCTATTGACACAAAGACTCTTTAGGCAGGTTTTATAATATTCCATGCTGTTGGATATCCCGCAGACTAATCGGCTTAAATATGGCACCGTGTGTAACCGGCTTATAATTTATCAATAGTTTTCATAGATTAGGTCTTGCAACCAGGTTGTGGTTGCTTTCATGTATATATATTTAATTATTTTGTAACCATTTACTTTAGTCCAATCAATGTGATTTTGTAAATACCTACAGTAAAATATAGAACATACTTCAATTAGGTACGTAAATCAAGTAAACAAGTCTAGAAATTGAAAGTCCAATGGATGTGAGATTTTTTTATTATCATCCAAAGTAACTAAATTTTGAATTCATATTTTTTATTTAAAAAAAATATTATTTTCTTACCTGGATTGGATTTAATTATGATAATTCAAAAATACGGCAATAAAAAATAAACTCACTCGTGTATATTTTTTACGTTTAATAATCATATTAAAAAGGCATAACATGTTTTTATTATATTATAATTTAAATAAAAATTTATTTGTATATATAGAATGAAATGCAATACAAATGTTTCATAATTTAAAAATAAAATATGGTTTTATTTAAATTTGGCTGTTAAATATTTATGTATATTCATCAGCTCCTTAAAATAAAATAACAACCTCTTCTTTTTGTGTGAAAATTCTCCATTTTATTTTATCTTCATGCCTGCTTTAAATAATACTTTTCCCATGTATGATTTCTGAATTCTTGACTATTGTAGTTGTTCTTATTATCCATCTATTTTAAGAAAAATTCAGGATTACCTCAATTTGTTTATTACAACTAAAAATGCACACAAAGGTTTATTTAACCGTATGGGTGCCATGGACCCAAATATGAGTCCGCTGCGGGAAGCCCACCAGTACCGTAGGCACACCGGTGTGTTATAAAACTATATTTTCGATCAATGTTATAGCTTGGGTCTATAGCGTCATTTATCGTCTGCCCAAGAAAAATAATGGTTAAAATTGGACACCATTTATGGGTTCAAATCCTCGATAATCCACGAGGTGTTGCATAAATATGCATTCAGGGTCATGGTATCCATACGGTTAAAAGAAATGTATTATGTTTTTAATATTTTATGTGTATTTTTTTATCTTTGCAGTTAATTCTAAGCTCTCACCAGTTTTTGCCAGTCCTTATATATTTATGTAATATTTTAATAAACCTCGATTGTAATAATATTGTAAATTTGTCAAAATATATATATTCATGGTTTGAGAATCAAAGGAAAGTAAAACCGATGAAAGATTTTTATTTATGAATATCAAATAAAATGCAATTCATTTGGCCTTATGTTAACTATTTTTTTGCAACTGGGGTGTTTGGGTTCTGCACCTTTCGGAAAAGCAATTGAGGGTTAAAACTATGATAAGAATAAACTGTTTTCCTACTTATTGCTGAGCATTGTAGCATTAACGATCACGTGTGAGTCTTCTGCGTTCCTGTCAACTTCATCAGTTTCACATTTTTGCTGTTACAGTGACGTTTCATTTCTTCCATTCTTTTGAATTTTGATACTACACCATTAACCATATGGATGCCATGACCCTGAATAGATCTATGCAACACTTCGTGGATTATCGAAGATTTGAACCCCTAAATGGTGTCCAATTTTAACCATTTTTTTTCTTGGGCAGACGATAGATGTCGCTATAGACCCAAGCTATAACATCGACCGAAAATATACAGTTTTATAACACATAGGTGTGCTGACGTCACTGGCGGGCTTCCCGCAGCGGACCCATATTTGGGCTCATGGAATTCATACAGTTAAAGTAAATGTAAACAATAATAATTGTGCTATTACTTGATGCACCAGCCAACTAGTCGTATTTCACAATGTCCATGAAATATCTATCTTTAATATCATTTAAAATGACTCGCATTTAAAGACTACACATGTTTGACTTTTCATTTATATTGTTATTCTCAAGAATGAAGGGGTCTTAATATTAAAGATATTTGCAAAGTACTATGGTGATAGGTACTGAGCATTCATATGGAAAGGCAGTGTTGCCAGTAGTAATTGTAGCCCATGTATTTAAAGTGATATGAAATTATTGCAAATGTTCAGTTTCAAGCTCTGTACAGTTTTCCACAGTGTTTATATATACTTGCAGGAGGTGTTGACTTGTTGTCTCTTGTAGAATAATAGGTTTTTTAGAATAATAGATCAAATAAATAAATAATGAACAGGGTGGCACCGACAGGAGGGGTGGGCCTCCCGTTTGGCGCCGGGGGCATAATATATTTCTTATCCGCAAAAGAAAGTATTTCTTTCATAGGAGGTATGTGTGCAACGAGATGTGCCTAAATGCCAAATCTATTTTTAAGGTTTATAAGCTAGCGATTAATACGTAAGGTGCAACTGCTAATTCAGGCAATCGATTCGCAGTAAGCGATGCTTCGATTTTACGCTAATATAAAATATTATCACAGTTACTGGATTCGAACTAATTAAACTAAAAATAAATACAACTTTTGTGAAAAATAACTTTTTCCAAAAAAATATTTAAAACTAGATTTTATGTTGTTTAATTTAATTTTGTAATTTAGTATCTCGCTGATAAAAAAGGCTTTAGGCATCCAAATAAAATATTTAAAACAGCCATAGAAATATTTATTTTGTAAAAAAATATTCATTGATTATTTCACAATTATTAATTAATTTTGACATTATTGTGTGAAGCTAAAATTAAAAATTTATTTGGTCCATTACTTAAACTATCTGATTAACCTTTGATCCTTTGAGTCATTTGGATATTTATTTATTAAGTGAAATAATACTCAAAATGAAATTTAAGATTGAGTTTGATCCTCTTATTATTTTTTATATTGATTAAATGCTTTTAATTTTTATAAAACTGATCTTAACCATCTAGTTTTTTGGTTGATGGATCATGTTTAAATTGTTTTATATGCATAATTCTTATTTTATAAAATGCTTATCATGGTTTTGTATGCTTCAAATTGTTTACATATTCTATACTTTGATAAGATAGAGACTTGTAAAAATTGTTAATCGTCAATTAAAAAAAAATGGAAAAGGTTGCCGCTGTTTAAAAATTAATCTATGTAGAAAAGTTGTTAAAAACGGTTAAAATGTCTAAATTTTTTTTTTCTTATATTGTTGAGTATTGTAAGATTTTATGGAAACTCTTCATTGTGTGAATATGTGGTTGTTGAGATTTGTGGCTTTGCTACCAACTGGTGCTTGGCTTTTGATGCTGAGGTTTATTTTGGGTCGCCCTCGGTCCCTATCAGGTTTGGGAAAAGGTCCCAAATGGCCGGCAACAGATCTGGTGTGATTTCTATATCGGCATCGGTTTGAGTTTGTAAAATATATATAATGTGAAATAAAAAGTATAATACTGAAAAAATGCTTTTCATTTATGTTTTACATATTATACCTTATTTTCAACATCTGCTGAAATATCAACAAATTTTCATAAATATAAAAATGATTAATCATTTTGAAAAATAGGAAGCTTATGGTTTTGGGCCACACACGGCAAAACCCAAAAGCCATAATACCAAATCTGGCTGTGAAAACCTACGAAATTATTTTGTAAGCTTATTATTCCTATAATAGACAAGAAATGGTGTGGAAGACGTATAATGTAGAAGAAACACAGCCACACCATTAAATGAAGTCTTGGTCATCCTCCATATGGGAAATATAATAGAAATAGAAGGAAAGGTTTGGATGCAGAAGGTGGAGGATCGAGAAGTGTGATTTTGAAATGGTAAGCCTTTGTCCACCAGTAAATTAGAATATGAGAAAAATTCACCGAATAAAATCTTGAAAGGATGTTCGGTAAATTTATTGATATTTTTTATCTTCACTCACTCTTTATCAAGTTAATGAAAATTCACATAAAATTAAGAATAATGACAATTGATACATTTTTTTACAAATTAAAAACAACTTAAAAACAAACATTTGTCAAAAAATACTACATTCGACTGTTTACAAAGGATGGGGTACAGATATTCGATTTTCGATATTATTTGTAAATATATTTTTTTAAATTTGTATTAAAAGTCATTGTGAATGTCTATGAAAACATAATTACATTAAATTTAAATAACATCCGATTGTTTTTAATATTCATTTTTATTCCATTTATTAAATGTCGGTAGAGTAAGAGGAATTAATGAAATTTCTTTAACGTTTTCGTTACGGCTCGGTGGAATACAAATTATACTGTCAATACGGCGTTAATTTTTAAAACCATTTTTTTTGAAACTTACTAACTTAAGACTAGTATTTGAAGCATAAATGTACTTATCTTCATATATTTTCGTATATCACTTTGGTTCTTGTATCCTTTAGCTATCAGATGATGCATAAAAAACTATCATATTTAACAAACGTTCATAACATAACTCCATATGTGTGGTGGCATTGACACATGTGGCTTACAGAAAAATCGCTCCTGTGACGAAACCTAACCATTTTTATTTACATTCTTTACAGATTCCTGTAAATAATACATGTAGGTTGATAAAGGGAATGACTGCAATTCTAAGTTTCTACCGTAGATGTCACAATAAGTACTGAAAGTAGCAAAATGATATATCACGGCTACCGATGTCAACGGCTTAGTGGAATCTTAGATGGCATATATCGACTACGGAAAAATTCACGCCGTATTGACAGTATAATTTGTATTCCACCGAGCCGTAACGAAAGGATTAAAAAAGAATTCGTTATATTCTCGCTTAAAAATATAAATCCTCCTGGAAATATAAATAGAATTATTAAAAATTTAGATAGATATTTATTATATATTAAATAAACGCTATTGAAAATAAATTGACCAAATAATTAAACAATAATAAAAAACAAACAAAATGTCATTGAGAGTTTCCGTCTTATAAGACGTTCTATAAAACATTCGAAGACGAAGTTTGTGAGAGAGCACATTTTTAATTCGCGTCTGGTAACCCAGCAAAGATGTCACCCATCTAGTTCAATCGTGGATCATTGTTTATTTCTAGGGACACTCATGTTTATATCAGAGTCTCCTCACACCCGAATCTCAGTGAGTATCAAACATGACATTAACAATATTTTTAATAATCAAAATTCGAGATCTCTCTTTGTGCGACGTTTTTGAAAGATAATCTCGTTCGACTTCCTCATAGCATTTATTTTACATGTTTCAAGGATGCGCAGCAAACAATTAATGACTGCAAAAAAGACTCGGCTTTAACCTTCTCGCTCTGTATATTTCACCATCAATCTATGTTAATATTTTAATAATAAACTACGCGTTTTATGTTAAAATATGTGGCCAACCAAGTTAGTTGTCAGTAATCGCAAGGATCTGCTTTGATAAGAGCGGTCTTAGGCGATTATTTAATAAATATAATTATTGTAATCTTAAAATGCTTCAGGGCAATAATAAAGACAATCTCGCGAATATCTCTCCACTCTATCTCGTGTTTTATAAATAATTCAATTTTAAATCCATTAATTACATATTATATGTTCCTAATGATAAGTGTTATATTTTTATCAAAATGTTTCATTGTATTACAAAAGTATTTCACTATTTATGTTTTTTTTTTTATTTTGAAATAATCACAATCTTAAAAAATATATTGATCTTTCCTCACAACCTGTGACAAGGGGTTGAGTGGATCATTTTGAAAACTAAAGAGTTTATGCATAAAAAGAAAACATAAATGAATGTTCCCCTTTCTTCAAATTCTGATCTTTCCTCTTCAGTCTGGAGGACCGTCTAAAATTGGGGTGTGGAACAGATTTGGAATTAAGCATCAGGTAGTGGACAGAAGTCTTTGGGAGGAACTTGTGACCATATGCTTCTTATCGAGAGTAAAGATGGTACGGGAAAATAAATATATAAATACAATATAAATTTATTGTTTTTATTAATATTACTTTATTCATAACAATGTTATAAAAAACATTTTTTAACAATAATATTAAAAAATTAAAAAAAGTATATATTTTTTTATGCAAACTTATACAGAAGAGCTTTAATAAAAGGATTTGGCTCTTAGCCAGTGGGTTTTATTGCTACGAATACCAAGTATGTGTAGTGGATGTATTCACGTAGTAATTGTGGTGATTGCAAACATTTATTAATATTTATTAATCTGAATCTTGAACAAATTTAGAGATAAGACTACATTCCAAGAGTCAGCTTCTGGAGAAATCACTGACTAGTTTTTCCTTCTATTTTTTCTTCACCACATTTTAAACGGAAAGAATTTTTTGAAATTCCATTTTACTTGAGTGTTTACTGAATATTTAGTTAGCTCCTCTTCTGATGATGAATGTCCTTGTATTTAATACTTTCCTCAACTTGTTCTTTGTCCTGATGGTTCCCTGCTGTTGAAATACATCAAGGAAATTGTCAAGATCTCAACTAAACTTGACTAAAATAAATTATTTGTGATTTTTGTTTATTACTAGGCGTTTGAGACTTTTGCTGATGTGGATGGATATCAAAACTTATTAACCTTAAAACATATTTTTTCACGAAATAGTGTTAAAATACTATTATCGTTCAACTATAAAATAATGGATATATCTGGTATTATGGCTTTTGGGTTTAGCCATGTGTGGTGAATTATTTTCTTCCAATATTTCGACCGCCATTGCAGGGGCTGATGATTTTGTAACGTCATAACAATGAAAAAAAAACAGTTGAAATATTGGAAGAAAATAGTTTGCCACATATGGCTAAACCCAAAAGCCACAATACCAAATCTGGAAAAACCTAAAAAGTTATTTGAATGGATTTTTTTTTTTGAAATTATAGCGTCATTTGTTATTAGATTAGTAGGATTCTAACATTATTAAGAATTTTTATTTTTTTTAAATTCCATGAAATTTACAATATTATTATTTTTGATGAAATGTAGAATACTGATTTATTTGTACATAACAATTTTTGCTAACATTTAATTATTGCATCATTACATATTTTCAATACCGAGTTAGTACTCAGAATAAATAAAGCTATTACTCATATCAGAATATTGAGAACTACACAAAAATGATGTTACCGGTCAGTCATAAAGTAGTGCGACTGCGAGTGACACGGAAAATATATGCAAACCTGCATTATATTGCTTTAAGAATTGATTATATTGGAGTTTATCTTTAGACTTCATTCCTTCCACTTGAACAATCTAAAAATAATATTTACGTCTTGTGAATTGCTGCTTCGACCATTAACATTTCAAGTTGGCTCCAAAAGAAGATTTCATCCTTAATGTAAAGAACACGACTGAGAACTTCTCAGGAATCTTTATCCTTGGTAATCTTGACAACACAGTTTCTTTTTGTATATTCTCTCATCACATGTGATTGTTTAATATTAAATCTGTATTGTTATGTGCTCTATGAGCAGGTTTGTGTTTTTTTTTGTGCATCGTGACTTGGTTTTATTAGTTTCTTGAAATTGCCTCTTAACGGTGCTCCATCTTCAGTTATTTTTAAGTGTAACTCCACAAAAAAAATGACTACATGGTATTGAATTTTTTTTTTATGTTTAAGTGGATTACGATTATCCAGTGGACTGGACTATACCCGCCTCACACCCGCTACACACCGGGAGACAGTTAAGTCTCCTTGATGATGCGGTCATTCAGATTATAATCAGTTAGCAACTGATGAGTCCAGTGGGAGTCCCCTCTAAACAATTGTGGCCACTGCACAGAAAGAAAGAACTTGTGAAAGAGATTAGAATCGCATTCACGGGTTGTAAAGAGATGGAGATGGAAGATAGATTCTCTCACCGAAAATACGAGCAAAAATTGTAAATGCATGGATAATTTTTTTAGTGGCCACAAAGTCTGCATGCCCAATAGGCGATTACCTCGAACTGCATTGAAAAGGACTCCTCAAACAAGAGGAAATGACAGTCCCAGAGAATGTGCTCTGAGGTCTAGAAGGGGGCGCCACAGAGGCAACTAGGGTTTGAAACTAATCCAGTGGACTCTATGTCTTTTAGCCGTAACGGTTAGAGGCTTCATTTGTAAAGGATACTTGTGTAATGTATGTATATCTAACGAATTTGAGTTGTGTGAATACTTACGGAAAAGTAAGATCCTGATCTTTGAAGCACTCTGTTCGTAAAGATCCTTATAAATAAATTAATACATTTACTCATGTTACGTATTTCGCATCTCAAGTGTGACTTTAGTGTTGCAGATATTGCAACTGTATATCAATCTGTTTTTTTAGATTATCTTATACAGATTGTATAAGGAAAAATAAGAATATTCCATTAACCGTTAGTAATTTGAAGCTTACTATTTTAAGCATGGCTAACGCTTGGATATATATATATCTGTTAACGTCATTAGACTATATTTGCCATTCACATTTAAAAATGTGAGTAATTAGTTTTTCTTGAGATGTCTGTATGGGGGCTTTACGAAACATGCATTTTCAGCAAATCGGTGAATCGGTGAATGGAGGTCACGATGAATTGTGGAATGACTCAAGGTCTACTGGATTCTTAACATTGCTTGTTGTATCAGAATATATCCATATTTGGGGCAACAATGGCAGGGGATTCATGATACACGTGTTATATCTAATAAATAAATAATACGGGGCGAATATTGATCTATTTTTTAACCCTCTTGCGGCCATAAATAAAAGTATTCCAGAAGTCTATATATATATATTTCTTGGTGGATATTAATCGTGTATTGAGTTGAAGCAAAAGTGCTTTGAATTGTAAATAATAAATTGTGGATGGTTTTGTTTGCAGATGATTTGAGTCAGTTTGTGGCCAGGCACGGGATATGGGGGCGCGGTGAGGAGCGCCGGCCACACCATGAGCGACCTGTCAGGCGTGAGTGACGTTGACTGGCTGCCCAGCTTCAGCCACGGCGCTCCGCCCCACGCGCTGGGGACGCTGCCCACGCACGCCTACGTGGAGGAGCCCCCGCAGGCACCACACACTCCACACGCGCCGCACACGCCGCACACCCCAGAGACCACCGCGAGCAAGCCCGAGCGACAGAGGGAGCCAGAGCCTGTCACACGAGCCAACGGGAAAGATGGGAAGCCCCCATACAGGTTGAAATATTGACAATCTTCTTCTTAAAAAGATAATAATTTCACTTGATGGAAGACTGCAGTTTCGCGATCTATGAAAGCTTCAATAGTTCCAATGTGCACAAACGTACTGACATGTAAATGAATAATTACTATTAAAGAAAGAGTTTCACTAGAGAGTAGGTAGGGAGTTTAGTTCACTTATTCTTAAAAACTCCCTATTAAATAACTGATCTTTTAATAATAAATACTAGGTTTTTTAATTTTTCACTGTTAAATAGGTAATCGCTTTTAAAAAGGTAAGTTTTCTTGATGTTTTACGAGAGCTGCAAACTGAAAAAAATTGGGAATCTCTGTTCAAACCAATTCTTGTCATTGTCCTATAAAGGGTTAAAGGCAAAAACATGTACTGGTATTAATTTCTAGGACTCCTGTGTTAGTCAGTTATTTTAATAATTTTCTATGACTATGTTTTTGGACGTGACTATGAGATTCAAATCATATTCTAATATTTAATCTATCATAGATAATATTTTTTCATTATATCCTTATAGAGTTACTTACTCAGTGGTCTGTAATCCATTTAACATTAGTCACACACAACCTTACATATTCAAGAAAAGAAAGATATTTTTCTCTGTGTTTTAATTTGGTTTTTATTTTTTTAATTCCAGCTATGCAAGCCTCATAAGGCTGGCCATCAGCAACTGCCCCAAGGGCAAGATGACCTTATCGGAGATCTATCAGTTCATCATCCAGACCTTCCCCTACTACAGAGACGCCGGCACCGGCTGGAAAGTATGAATCTGACCTTTTTACCATCATCAAATTCGTTGCACTGTGGATATATCATAAAATATTACATATGTTCCAACTGGAGAGTGGCTCCTGGAAGATAAACCTTTAAACGCCCAGTGGTTTCCTTACGGGACCGCAGATTTGCGTCGTTCAATGCCCTACGGTCCCATACAGGAGTGCTTATGGTTCATTTCACAATCGGATTACATTAATTTGTAATAATAGTATTAAAGTAAGTTCATGGAAGAATCTATTGTGCGACGAAACATTACAAACATTGGCCTGCTAGGGCATTGAACGACGCAAATTTGCGGTCCCGTATGGGACCACTGGGCGTTTAAAGGTTAATGAAACCAAAATATCTTAAAAAGTGATTGAGTTCTGTGGAGTAGGTATTTGGTGGAACAGAGATCCCGGCAGTGGCAGTGGCAGTGTGGCGGAGTGACGTGAGTATAAAAAATATCTCAGTAAAATTAACTCAGAAGAACCAAAACTAATTTGATTTGCCACTTTTACAGGAATGCAATTATTGACAAGATTTGACGAAGATAATTTTAATAAAAGGACGAATTGATTTGGTTCAAGAAATATTTTAATTTTCAAGTCATGAACATTTTGTTATTTTCAGAATTCCATTCGGCACAATTTGTCCCTGAACAAATGCTTCACAAAGGTGGCCCGCAGCAAGGACGACCCGGGCAAGGGCTCTTACTGGGCCATCGACTACAACTACTCCCAGGACGAGGCCTTCATCAAGAAGAAGAAAGGGCACATATTTAGGGTATGCCTAATTCATTCAAACGACTCTTACTGCACATGTATTATTCTTCGTATAAAGTAAAATATAAAGGGTTTTTTTTTAATTTTTGTCCGCTATCGATTGCTCGATAGCGACTATTTATTGATCACTATTTTGTATAAGAAAAATAAGTGAGAATACATATTGTATTGCCAAATCTGCGCTATTTTATATATCAGCTTTATAATCAATGACGAGAGAAATAATATGGTGGATAACCTCACAGGCGTACAACTATGGTGCTCCACATGACAGGACTTGTTAAAACAAACATAATGCCACCTGCAATTGCACAGTGCAATAGCTACTCATTAAATTATGTGTTCAATCTGATTGATGTTGAATGCCAGAGATCAAGACTCAAGAAACTGAAAAATAAATGGTACATTTTGAGTAGTTCATCTTCACTCACACTGAGAGAGTTCACATTGAGACCATCCGACATACTTTAAAAGCATTGGTCTTCACCTGAGTAACCTGAGTAAATTGTTGTCTATTAATTGTTCTAATATTGAGGTGGTTAGCTGTTGTTTATGTGATGGCTTATTTCTAGAGTTCCCCGTACAGCCCGGAGTGCAGCAGCAACAGCAGCGACTACAGCGGCGGCGCACGCGTCCTGGGGCGAGGAGTCGAGCTGCCGCCCGTCGCTCTGCCGCAGAGATCAGACGCCACAGAGCGTAAGTGAATACTTTAAGCATCTTACAATTATTTTTACTGACTTATTGCCTGTTTGTAATATTATTTTGAATGTATTTTTTTTGGAATTACATCTAGTTGTAAACATCAGAAGGAATGAAATGTGACTTCCGCCACTTTATAATCGTGAGCAAATATATGAATTGTTAAGTATAGCATAGGTCACATATTTTACAGCGGCCGTGCTAAAAGAAGAAGTGGACCCCGAAGACCGCTGGCAAGTCCCGGCGGCCTGTGCCGGCCAGCGCCATCGCTGCTACACAGACGAGTACGGCAACTACGTGGACCAGTACAGCGGGGAGTGCGACCACACGTGCCTGCCACCGCGCGCCCCCGCCTCGCTGTCCTCGTCCTCAGAACTCTGCAGCCCGCTGCCCGCTGACGCGGCCTTTTTCGACTTCCAACCTCTAGACCATTACGACGTGCAAACAAGATTCACGGACACCGGATATTACGGCTACGACCCGACACAGTGCCAGCCGCACTACGGCGACTACCGAAGCGACTATCGCGAGTATTGTCCCTCGACCGGGGGCGCCCTTCCCGGCCTTTACATCAAACGAGAGTCTCCCGGACATCTGGAAGAAACCGGCGACTTTGACGAATTCCAAAACTGGGATTTATAACATCTCGCGGTCTGCTAAACAGGCGAGACCTCATCCCTTCAGTGACATTGATGCTTGAACATCCCTTCCAGTAAACGCTGCCTTAAGACTCCGACATCGATCTGCGAAAAAATATCTCTGCTTATCGAATGACGTTTCGTTTGAGCTGATAATAATCAAGATTCAGCGAAATCAAAATAAGATTTTTGTATTTTTTTTTGTTTATAAATTTAATATGTAATATTACTTTCCAATTGATAATGAGGAATATATAAGACGCTGATTTATTGTATCGCTACGGCTGGGTTTGTGCAATGTTGAATTTGAGAGGAAGGAGCCAAACACTTCACTCAATCGGACCGTACTATTACAAAAAGTAATCTTCAAAATTTATAAACGATATTGATAAAATCATATCAATCAAGTAACCAGTTCGAACCAGCTTAAAAATTATGTTTATGTAATGTTGCGTTCCTTGATTCCTTGGTATATTTTGCATACAGAAGGAAGCAGATATGATTGTGTTTAATTTTATGAATAAATTGTTATGTATTATAAATATAATTTAATTTGTATGTAAATTACAACACGACTAAACGCATGAGATGTTTCAGTGTTTGTATTGACTCGCTTTAGGATTGTCTAAAAATGATGTGCGAGTACCTGGGGTGAATGTTTTGAACGTAAATCGTATTGCATCAATGGAGCTGTAATGTCGCGGATTGAAATGCGGGAGAAATGTAAGTGAACAGCCGATTATGACAAGATAGCTGTATAAAATATAGAATTGTTTATGGCAAAGGTCAGCAGCCCGACCGTGGTCGTCTTCCATCTTTGGCTGCGAAGGAGTCCTGTAGATTTTTTTACATTCTAGCGTAAAGTTATATAAGGTGTAACGTTTCATCAAAATAAACTTTGACCAATGAGATGTCGATGTCGCCGTCTCCAAAACTATTTTAAAATTAAAACCGACTTTAGGTAAAGATAAATACAACAGGTGAATTGATTAAAAAATTCGACTGATTTATTAGATTTCAGTAGGGTACGAATTTATTGTAATTTTTTTATTTCCGATTGTGCGGAAAGATGCTGAAGATTAAAAATGACGGAATTAAAATGTTCGTATTTGGCTTATTGTCTCATTGTCTCATTTTTGCTAATCGAAATGTGTTTTTTAATGAATTATGTGATTTTTTTAAAAATCCTTAAGAACAAGTCAGTTTTTTCTTTTTTTTTTAAATAAAATTATGTTTCCATTTCCCAATAAAGTTCCTTGACTTGACAAGACTTGTACGTCTCAATGACTTGAATTCTCGTTTATACCTAATATTTAAACAGCTGTATGTATTTTGCATATTAAAATCATCAATTATGATAATGATTAGAATCCTTTACCCGAAAAATTTAAATCAGTTTAATTTTCTACAGTTACAAATAATCTTTATGGTTTTTTTTATGTACTTTTGAAAAAAAGCTGTATTTTTGAGGATTTTTGGTCAATTATTCATATTTCGGAAACACAAATGAAAATGCTTTATTAATGAATAATTTTAATTGCAAAAATTTACTCTGAAATTCAGAATCATTCCTTTTTATATATTGTGTGTTATTTGTGACATGATGTTGAAATTATTGATGTTGAATGGTAATTATAATGAAAAAAAAAACAAATGTATCCACTTTACCGATTATTGTAAACATTACAAATGAGTTATCCTTTGAATTAACCTTCCAGCGGGCGCGCTGACTAGTCATCAAGCTTTCTCCTGTAAATGATGTTTTCTTTTTATAAAGTGTTCAATAAATTCCTGTAAGGTTATGAAAAATGATGAATGACAGTACTTTAAAAAACAAAAAAATACTTTCTAAACAAAAAACGAAACTGCATCTAAATGTTTCGAAAAAATATTTCATGGACCTGTTAATCAGAATGAATATTTGTCTTTAGCTTAGTTGTAGTTCGGTATAACCTGAGGCATTCTGGTGTCAGGATCCATTTCGTCATCATCATTTAATGTTGACAGAATTATTATTGATTTATTTTTCTGGGGTACATAGGAAAGCATCTTTTTTTTTCTTTTTGGAAACAAAAAAGAGTGGATTCAACAGTTCTCCTTTTGTCCGGCATGAATTATTTTGGGATGGTGTGTTAGAAGGTAGTGTCCTTCGTATAGTTTGGAGCTCCATGCTTGCGACTAAGTGATGAAAGTGGGGAAGCGATGATATGACGGCGACGGCGCTGGAAGGTTCAATTTTTGTTAGGGTTAAATCCCAAGTGTTCATAACACTTGGGATTTTTTTTTATTAAATTAAACAACAACAGGCTATAAAGGGGGAATTTCTCATAGAACAGAGAATTAGCGAATTAGCTCTGAGAGATTGAATTATAAACGTATTGAATGTGATAATTAATGATATTTTTTTATATTTCTTATTGTAATGATTTATATTAAGTGTACTCGATTGATATTTTTTCTTATTACCTCTTTTATGATTGCCGTGAGTTGATGGATTAGTTTTTAGTAATGTTGCCATGGTACCCGATATAGTGATATTTTTTTAGATTCTGTAATAATTTTTACGCGTAATATATGAATCGCGCGCGCCAATGGATCTCAGCCAACTTGTGTCTGCGTCAATACACCTTACAAATATATTTTCGTCGATGTGGTAATATCAAATGCAAAATATTTCAAATGCTAAAGTCATACCTAAACAAGTATGTAGTTTTATTAAAAATACTCATTCCATGTCTCATCGGTGATGTTGTCTATCAACATATGTTTATATGTTGATAGACAACATATAAAAATATTATTGATCTTATGAAAACATAACCATGTTATGATTCTTTACAATTATATTGTCTACCCTTTATTGGAAAAGCAAAAAAAAAAATGCCCTTTATTTATTTGTTCAGTAACTAATTCAAGGTTTTGAGAGTAAAATAGATGATTTGGCAGTAAAATAAATAAACTGGCAAAGAATAAATAAAGTGGCAAAGAATAAATAAAGTGGCAGGAGAATAAATAAAGTGGCAGTATCCACTGTGTCAGTACGTGTGGTCAGTTGTAAAATTTAAATGTTAGTAATACAATCAATACTGCCAGTAATTAATGTAATATGGTCAATATATAAATTAAATTGTAAGTTTATAAAATACAAGACCAGTTTTAGTATGACAGCTAGTATGTAGATAGTCGTAACATACAAAATTATGACTGGGACTGAATAATTAGCACATAAAATTGAAACCTAACGTATTATAAATTATCATTCATTAGTTATTTACTGCCAAGTTAATATTTCACTCTTGTCAATTTGTATTTTTCTAATGCAAATTTATTATTTTTTAAAGACCATTTTATGTCTTTATTACTGACCATTTCTTAAATATTTACTGTCCATTAATTGAATTAAGTACTGACAAAATAATTGATTGCTAAAAATTTTTATTGAATGTTGTTTTAACAATATTTTTTTAAATACATGACTTAAGTAAAGTTTCCCAAGATTCCTCTTGCTAATAATAGCAATGATAAAGTACTTAGTATCTTTCAAGTACTTTCCATTGTAAAGGCTTCCAAAGATCCATGTGGCGCCCGCGTATGAAAATATAGTAATAACAGCTGATGTCAAATTTCATAGAAAAATGACTCTTTATTTTATTTTTGAAGACTGATTGTATTGAATTAGTTTTACGACATTGTCTATTGTCTAGCCGTAAGCCTCCGTTACAACTCTATAATTATTCTTTTGTATTCACATTACATTAGGTGCTAGGATAATTAACATAACAGATTTATTGAAGTGTTAGAATAACGCGAGCATATATTATAATTATTAGATATACCTGCCCATTAAATTTTATTTTAATCATAATTAAGCAATTATTAATTAATATTGGAGCTAATCGATAAGAAATAAAACTTAATCGATTTAAGTTAAGATACTTATTTTACGTAAAAAGGGATCACACGAGGCAGATAAATAAAGTTTATTAAGTAAGAAATAAAATAATTATTAATTTTTATTGTAAAGACGGAATTGTCTTATTGTTCTTATACGGGCTTTTGAATGCTGCTTTATGTGATGCTATTGTAATATTTGATATTGTGTTTGAAAGTATTATTCTCTTGTGTAAATAATTTTATTGATGGCTTATTTGTTGAAGCAGGTTGGCAGCTGGTGTGACTACATTATGTAAAAACTATATTATTTATAATTTTCAGTGATGTACTTTTTACTACAACATTAAGGCTATCAACTGACAATACGTCGTGAAACTGCATAATTATAATTTTAAATTAATTTTAATTAAAAAAAAAATAATCAAAAATATTTACTTTTGATTCACAATTTATTTTAAATGATTACATGTTTCGGCCTCCCTGGAGACCATCTTCTATAATTATAAAATATAGGCAGGTTTATTTTATCATTATTGAAGATGGTCTCCAGGGAGGCCGAAACATGTAATCATTTAAAATTAATTGTGAATCAAAACTAAATATTTTTACTTTATTATTTTTTTAATTAAATTAATTTAAAATTATAATATTTTTATTTCAAGCTACACACTGTTTTAAAAAAAATATCAATTGCCGATTAAAAACCCCTTTTATTTAAAAATGACACTCGGCCATAAATCATAGATCTCGCTAGCTATAAATAAATCTTTTTTAATCTTTCATTGTCTATGAATGTGAAATTGGCCACCCTGTCATTATTTTTTGTCGAATTTAATATTTAAACATTTTGTCATTGCATCTTGTGGAGGTTTATTGATTTTGCAGCAGATATTGCTAAAATTATATGATGTAGAAAAATATTATTAAATTCCTAGTTTATTTGTGCCATTTGAGTGCTTATTGCTTACAAAAAATATATTAAATTAAATATGATTTATTTAATTTAATTCATACATATGTTAAGCATTTACAACTTGTTGCATCAATTTTTGGAACGATACACACATATATAGTGATTACACTGTTTATCTGTTTCTCTTTTCAATAATTGATGATATTTGTATTGCTTTTATAGATTTGCTGTTTAATCAACTGGTTTTAAGTGCGATATAATTATATTACAGATATTTGCAACGATCAGTTTTTTTTTCGATCTTAGAAATGGAAACACTCCCAGTGGCGGAGGTGTTTTCTGATTTTAAATCAGATTGCTTAAAATGAATAGTAAATGGTCTTCAAATTGTATATTTTTATAGTGTTGTAATATTGAAATAACCCTCTTCCCATCAATTGTATCTATATCAACGTATCCTAAGTTTATATAATGTATTACATGCTGTTTAAATCAATTACCAATATTTACAATTGTATATTTTAATTATTTTTATTTTTATTTAGTTAATTTAATAAATATTATTATACAAAGCAACATTTTTGACATCCGTTAAAATGTCTTCATACCGTTTTTTTTTTATTACTTTGGAATTTTAAATGATGCCGTGTTCATTTGTTGTTCTTCAGGGTTATTTGTAGTCTAATGAAGTTGTATCGCCGCGGTTGCCACAGTTAGTTATTGAATGTGGAACAAAGGGAGCCTTAGGTTAGTCCAAAAGATGAAGAGTTATCAATTATTATAATTATTTAGGGTAAGTGTCCTCGCTTGTTGTAATTGTAAATGAGCTGAGAGTTGTTCACATGAAAAGTTGTTCCTCGTGATGTTTTCACTGTTGATAAAAAAACTAATTTAATAAATATCTGCAAAATATATATAAAACGATATGTCAATGTTTATATTTAGAAACAAAAAAAAACTTAAATGGATAAATTTTCCTGGAACTTTGGATGTTTTTTTATGTTAATTTTTGTCGGAAAAAGGTGATAAAATGATATGTACCTAAATATATACAAAATTACGGTAATATTAAATATTTCAACACATTCAAAGACATTTATGCAATTGTAGTAAAGTACATGATGATTTATATTAACTTCAATGTAATTCATCAATTTTCTGAAAGATTTTGTAAACCAATTTATTGAATATTGTGGCTTTTGGGTTTAGCCGTGTGTGGCGAATTATTTCGAACCGATATTTCGTCCGCCATTCGACTTTGTGACAAAGTCGTCGACTCTGAAAAACACCCCTGCAATGGCTGTCGAAATATTGGTACGAAATAATTCGCCACACACGGCTAAATCCAAAAGCCAAGTTACCGATTCTGGCCGTTAAAACCTAAGAAGTTATTTAAGGAACTACAATTGCAAATATATGTGTGTTTGTATATATTTTTTAATGTAAAAATCTTTTTATTAACACGTTTATAATCTTTTTAAAGATTAAAAAAAATATATCACATCTTAAAACACATTATATTTATAGTTAATACAATTTAATAATTATATTTAAAGTTTATTTACACATTTTTTTTTGAAATTCAACTTTCATCAATTATTGTTATAAAATCATTGATATTTTAAAATGATACAAATATATTATATATTATGAAGAATGCTTTCTCTTAGGTAATGTAGGTTTAAAATGTTGTTAGGAGTCGCCGGGCTGGAACATAAAGGCTCGGGTAGATAGACTAATATTATAACAAAAGACAGGACGTAATACTTATAAAGGTAGTTATTGTCACGTTGACATTTAAATGCAAATGATTTATAACAAGTTGCACTTTATTATTGCGTACTGGGAGTGGTCCAGTTAAATCAGATTAACTAAACATTGTTATGCAGAGTTTTTACTTTTTTGGATATTAAGCCACAATGGCTTAATTAAAATGATATATTTTTAATTTTAGTTTCCATATGAATTAAAAATTATTTATTTTATACAGCTCTGAATAATACAATTGAATAGAAAGGCTATATAGATTGGGTACTGAATGTTAGAATATATAAAAGCTCTTAAGGGTCAATTATTGCAAACTAAAAGATTGTAAAATTACAGTTTTTTTTAATGTTGAATCATCTTTTGTTGGAGTCTTAATTATTTCATTTGCGTAACAATAATGAATTGTTTAATTACTTAATTAGCTTTTAAGCATATAAATTACCTCTATTCTTTAAATATAGTTTTAAAAAAAGACAACTCTTATATTATTAATTTCTTAATGCATAGTTATCCCGATACATAGTGACCGAATTATTGTTGTACTTGTTTCCTTACAAAGGTTACAAAAAGTTTGACTTTTGTAATGAAATAAATGAATTCAAAAAATATATAAGCTGAAACAAACGTAGAGCCTCCATTTTGTGATATTTCTTTTGCCATATAAGTTTATTCTGTTCAATTTCATCCTGAATCAATATCGCTGAGAGTTGTGCCGACTGGCGACATAACTTAGTAATGTAATAAATAGATGGTGTTTTATTTGATGACATTTTTGAATCGCAGCGATGTGTCCTACCTCCTTAAATCGTAATTATATATTTTATTGTATGATGTATTTGAAAATATACAATCAAATAAACTTTTTCGTTTTTTATTTTAAAGATTTCAATTCTTCGATTCCATTAGCGTAAACTTAACCAAAAAATTATAATTTTTGCATATTCACGTACAAATATTACATTTTCATCAATGTTACTTTTTGTTGTCGCCGGGTTAAAAAGATTGGCCGTAGGAGGAAGTCCGAGATTCGGTTTCCAGGGGGCACCGCGTGGAGGTTCTTTTCATGCTCCCCAACAGAAATTCCTGAACAAATTAAGAACCGGAGTTGGGAGAACAAAAGACAACCTCGAGCGGCAGGGAATTCATCAGCAGGGAGAGTGACTGTTGTACGACTGTGGAGACCTGTAGACCGCCTCATACCTAAGATCCTGCCCCATTTGCCCAATAAGCTGCACATCCCAAGACCTAATGCTGGGCATCACATGGGCTATCGATGTTGCCAGATATTGCCCAGAAACAATTTGGCGTAGCTGACACAAAGAAGAAGATCACAGTTCCACTCAAAATGCAATTTTTAGTACTATGATAATATTAAAAAGGTTTTGGGGATCTTGCATTGTAATCAAAAGGAATAAACCATTCCTGTGATTATACAAAAATGAATAAAACAGTCGACATGATTTTTGATTTTATTGTATGCTATGTCTTGTAATTTCTATTCACATATTAAATTCATAACTTTTGACTCGCAATCTTCTTCTTTAGCCTTGCCATTTCCTATCATCTGGGGTCGGCTCTCCTTGTGCACATTGGCCATGTCTGCCTGTCCTGCGCTGCATTCTCGGTCAAGCCTAGAGTTTTCAGATCCTTGTCTACAGTTGCAGTCCAGGTTGCCTGAGGTCTTATTTGACTCGTAATCCATAAAGGCATGACTTCAATGATTAAAAAATAAGTTTTTTAAAGTTAAAAAACCAATGCAAAATTGGTTTTTGTTTCAGTTAGATGGGGCCAGGCGGCGGTAATAATTTTATAAAATGAGATTAAACTAAAAAAATAATATCCCTTCTTATCTTAAGTGTCTTATCAGGTAATATAAATAATTATCTGGAATAATTTCCGAGTACTTAAATCAAACAATGTAAAAACATTCCTGTTGTAGAATAGTTAATTTATGAAATTATACGTTGCTTTGTGAATTGTGCAGTTTTCTAATTGTATTTTGGTTCTGTAAGTAGGTAGCAAAAAAACACTTTAAAGAGTAATGTTAAGTTGAAGATTATAAGGTTATAGGTCCTTACTTACGTTTGCTGCCTACAAAGAATGTTAAGCATTGCCTATGTCCTATAATTTAAAAAAATATATATTTGTAAATGATATTTATTCTAATAACAGTTATGTGACTTAATAACATAGTAATCGATACTAGATTCAAGGATAAATAAAATTCTGATTACACACATTTTTTATTTCGTATCATATGTTTTTTAATGGTTCTATCAATTACAGTTTATAAGGAAAATTTTCACAACATCACCATCACACCAACAGTTTTGTTGCTATTAAGATGAAGTCTTCTTTAGTTCTTTATTTTACATTATTGTGTTTCTTGTCTTCATGGATTGTCCATGTAAGTTATATAATAATATCTCATGTTAAAAATAAGAATGCTTTCAATAGTTTTAATTAATTTAGCAATATAAGGTAAATAGCAGCTCTATGTAGAAATATCTTAATGTATTTATAAATAATCATTGTCATTTTATTAAAAAACCTATATAATTTATTACAATGAAAAATACCATTTCTTTTTAGGGGCAAGATCTGGGGGATCCAGCAATAATCGCATTGCGTCAAGCTTGCATTAAGGAAACGGGAGTATCTGAAGGTTTGATTGTCTCTAAATAAATAAAAACTATCATTAGTTTCAGTAAAATATAAGTGTTAAGACTAGGATTGCTAGTTGTCAGGATTTAAACAAACATTCCGGTATTCTGTTGGTTAAAAAAATCTTGGCTAACGGGACAAAGGTATGTCCGGTATTTTTAAATTTGTGGTATAACAGATCAAACCAAACCTAATTCAAACCTAGATATGTATTTAATTGAAAATAATATACAAGAGCTATTCTGATATATAAGCCGTATTTTTGGACTATAAGACACCTTTTACATGGAAAAATATACTCAAATTTTTTGTGCGTCTAATGGTCCGAAGGTAGCAATAAAATATTTTTTCAAAAAATCGTCTCTAAGTTTGAGATACATCTTATTCGAAGAAAAGTAGGGGAATCACAGATTTACTTATTTTTTTTTTGTCTATGATCGTCAATAGCTTGCATTAGGCTTTAACTGTAACAATGTTTGAAGTGAGCGATAACAATACTTCAAATGAAAATAATATGAACGGTTAAATTACAGAGTTCAGATATTGAAAGTGAAGATGAACTGAATATTTTTAGTTCGTGTAATATTAACAATAAATAAAAATATGATGCAAAAGTAAATTATAATTTTAGAATTAATTTTAATTAAAAAGTTAATAAATTAAAAATATTTAGTTTTGATTCACAATTTATTTTAACGTTTACATGTTTCGGCCTTAAAATATATTTCCACAAAAATCATCTAATAAATTTGAGGCTCGTCTTATCTTCCGGAATATACTGTCTTCAAGTATCACCACTAAAATATCTAATTTAACTTAAATAACATTTGTTTCAGATCTTATTGACAAAGCGAATAATGAGAAAATATTGCTACCGGATCCGGTCTTTAAGTGTTACATGAAATGCATTATGACAAAATCAGGAATTGTAAGTTTAAAAGACTTCTAGAATGAAAAGTCACTTTGATGATGAAATATAAATATAATGTGGAAATTTTTTCAGATGGGACCGGATGGTAATACGAGTGTTGATGTAGTAATAAGCCACTTGACTCCTGAGCAAAAGAAAACTCTGACCCCTACAGTCCAGTTCTGTGGACCAGTCAGTAAGTGCAATGAACATATTTTGTACAAGTAGAATATCTTATGAGAGCACTTTTTTATGAACAGCAATTCCATTTATAACTAGGCTTACAACATAAATTAGAATACCACAGTAAATATGTTTTAAATGCCTTTTAATTGACAATTTTGTTATTTTAAATGCAGGATGTATGTGCTTTGGCAACACTATACAGACACGCCACTGAGCACAAGGACTAACACCGGTCAATCTCTAGAACCTGGCACGTCAGGACACGTCACAGTCCTCGATACCTAAAGGCCCCATGAATGGCCGACAAATCTCGACGTTACATCGCTTCCATCGACCCACTGTTAGTTCTGCTAACTAATCATCAATAGAAGCGGTGTAACGTTGAGATTCGTCGGCGGCTCATGGGGCTTTTAGGTATGAAGGACTGTGTTGTGTCCTGACTTGACGGGATCTGGAGACTAACTGGTGTTAGCCCTCGTGCTTAGTGGTGTATCCGTATAGTGTTGCCACAGTCTTATACTTAAAAACTAAGCACTATCCCTGAGTATTAAACTGAATATATTATATTTACTAGAATTCATGCTTATATAAAAGTTAAAATACTTAAAATCATTAAAGTAAGAAAAACGTTATTTAGGGCAAAAATTTTAACAATATTTTTAAAAATAAATATCAATTATTTAGGTAAGTACTCAGAGATCAAGCTATATTTTCTTGAATATGCATAGTTTCTACATTTGCAAGTGTTTCCCAAGCAAGTGCAAGCAGCATATAGAAATTTAAATCGTAATTTTAAACCTGAAATCGTATTAAATATTCTAATAATATTTATTAAGTTGGTCACATTTTTTATTGATCGATTAATTGAGGCTTCTTTAAAATCATTTATAAAAAGTCAAATAGATTTTTATTTTTTTTACCAGAAACTATTGTATATCTAAACTTTGTTTTTCTAATAGAAATGTGTTTGTTTATAATGTTTATTTTTTTCTTTACAGAGGGCAGCGACGACTGTGAAACAGCTTATTTGATTAATAAATGTTATCTGGAGCAAGAAGCTGCCGTAAGTTAACATATGCTTACTGCATTTATGCACAGGAAAAATTACAAAAATAAGAATAATGTAACCACATTTGGTTCTTACGATAGATGGATAGAGAGAGATATAGATTTTTTTGAGTTTGTCTTGCCTGTGAAGCTGATAGGAGAAACATCTTCTGTAGAGTAGCTTTGGGAATACGATGAGAGTTAACAACTAAACTTAATTTATAATATTCATTAAATAATGTACAAAAGGATAGGATGTTGAAGGGTGCATATATAAGTAAGTACTGGTGATGTTATATGAAGAAACTTAATGAAAATTGTAAACTTATTTTATTTTATTTATAATATTTGTATTTATTATCATAATCATTACAAAAATATTATTGTTTTATTTTCAGAACTACTACATTGTCTAAGATGATGAAGAAATGAATTATTTAAATAACATTTGATATTCAAAAAAAAAAGAATTTCAAATACTTATTACTATTATAGCAAACGATTAAATAATCTTTGGAATACTCTAAGGGCATTTTATTTCATACTCTGTGAAGTTTGAGAACCTGAACATTATTCAAAACCCTCTCCTACCCTTGCAAAAATATTGTACATCCTTTCCAATAGATTTAAGAACATCGGTAATGGATTTTGACCGTCTATGATGTATTTGAAAATATACAACGGAATATTTTCAAAAAATATTTTCGGATATACAAATAATTGGCAAAAATATTGCCAATACTTTCGACATGTAGGTTACTAGTTCTCTAGTGAGCTCTATCACATTTAATGAACTTAAGAACACTATGATGATGTATTTGAAAATATACAATTGACTAAAAAGTGTTTTTTTTATTTATTTTATTAGTCACATCAGTGATCTTGGGTAAAGAACATTTCACTTCTCTGATCCCATGAGCACTAACTTAACTAAAAAATGATGATATATAATTAATCTATTAATTAGATTTTATAAAATGTTTATTATATACGTAAAATAACAGACAGATTGTTCCATGTGAAATGAAATATGTAAAAATGACATCATAATACATAATTCCAAGTATATAACATGAATTGGATAAAAATACATGAATAAGCATATTTTCTTTTTATTTTTTTTATGTAAACGCATGCAGGAGAGCACAACCGGTCAAGACCAGTGCATTCTATGACGCTCAGCCAGGGAGGCTGGACGCTGCATGCGGGAAACGTGTGTTGTGTTCGTATTTGTGTGTGGGTTGGGGAGATTGCAAGTGTATATTTATTTGTTTCTTGAAGAGATCCAGATTGTAGGAAGGAGGAAACACAGACGCTGGAAGAGCATTCCATAGTTTACCGGTGGCATTAAGGAAGGAACTTTGGAAGCTGCCAGTTCTTGGTCGACATATATTAACCGTGTATGGATGTTCGGCAAGTGTAAGACGAGTTTGTTGGCTGTGAGTGGGTGCAGGAGTAATTAGTTCTTTAAGTTCCGAAGAGCAGCGACCGTGGTAATAACGGTAGAAAAGACTAAGAGAACCAATCTTACGCCTGTGTTCCATTGATTGCAGGTTAGACGTAAGAGTGTCATTGTTTATCAAACGAATTGCTCTTCTTTGAACTGAGTCAATTAAGTTTAGAAGGTATTTTGGGGCTCCAATCCAAAGGTGACTGCCGTATTCAAGGATAGGTCGGATTTGTCCTTTATACAGAATAAGAAGTTGTTTATCGTTGAAATACCGACGTGATCTATATAATACACCTAGTTTTTTGGAAGCGAGACCGGCTTTACACTTAATTGACTCGTAATATTTGACATTATTCGATATTGATAATCCAAGCATGTTGATGGAGCTTGTTTTCGGAAGAGAACAACCGTTGAAAGATACAGGATCCATAGCAGTCTTCTTGGTGGAGAAAGTACATGATTGGGTTTTTGAAATGTTGAAACTGACGAGGTTGAGGTCGCCGCATCGTGAAACCCTTTCAAGAGACATGTTCATCTTCTCCACCAGAGATTCCCTAGCAGCAGATAGCTCCGAATGTTTCGGAGGTTTATGGAAGATTATACTCTCATGGACAGTGCTGTCGTCGGCATAACAGTGAATGTTTGCGCATTGAAGCAAATCATTCACATGCAGAAGGAAAAGAGTGGGCGACAGCACAGAGCCCTGTGGAACTCCTGAGTTGATTTTATGGCAGGAAGAAGAAAAGCCATCTACGACAGTGATGATGCTTCGATCACTCAAGAAATTTTCAATCCAGGAGCACAGGGAGGGAGTTAGTCCATAAGACGGTAATTTATTCACCAATATTTGTATGGTAAATAAATTGTTCTTGGATGTGGTAATTAATTTTCAAATTATTCACTAATTTTATATAAATTTAACCACTAAGCTCAAAAATCAGATATCAAAATTTTATTTGTAGTAATTGTATATAAATAATTTATTAATAATAATTATTTTTTAATTACGATTTAATAATATCATATTATTTATAATTGGATGCTTGCTTTACTTAAGTGGTACTTTTTGCTTAAGTACTTAATATGATTTTGATAGTTTCACTGCCTCCTGTGCATTTTTCACAGATAATATTTGATTTAGTAATACCTACCATAAATTATTTTACAATGGAAAAGTGGCACTGCAAAGTCAACATAAGTGTTATAGAAATAAGCACCACCGAAGGAATGAAATCATTTATATGAATGTATTATTTGATATAAAAATAAATTTATTATATAATTATTCAAAATAATCAAATAAAATGCGCCAAAGGAGATTTAATTACAATTAATTCTTATTAATAGTACTTAAATTTTTTGAGATTATTATTATTTTTAAAAATTATTTTTATGTATTATTATATCCCATAATTTTTAAATTACCAGGCGGTATAGCTCAGTGGTTACAGCGATTGCTTGGCAAGTCAAAGGTTGTGGATTCGATCCCTAACGGAACATAATTTATTTTTATTTTTAATCGTTTTCTAAGCTTTAAAATACCACCGTTTGGAGTGAATTTAAATTTAATTTTCTCACCCGTAAAATGCTAGTCATAGCCTATTAATCAAAATTGGAGGTAGATGAAAGCCGTAAATTCCTGTATTAACCCTTTACGTGCGAGGTGCGGATGTATCTGCACCAACTTGCACTGCTCTTAACTGCGAGGTGCGAATTTATCCCACGCCCTAAAAAAAACACGTCGCTTCAGTGCGAGATGAGGATTTATCCGAATACTATATTGAATATAATTTTGTTTCGTATTACGACATTCCTTCGTGAATTTTTTCAAAACAAAACACATAAAAAAAAATCGTCCTTAAATATTAAAGTTTATTTTTCCTTGACTAATTGACTTATTTCGTGACTTTTTATGAAATCTTATTTCCCACGTAAAGGGTTAATAAGGATGATAAATAAGAAATATATGATATGAAAAATATGAATGAACCGATGAATGAATATTCTATGGAGTCATTACGATGCAATGGGTTAAAGCCACTAATTAATTTCATCACACCTTTCATTTCTTTAGTCAATTTAGTGCAAGCAACACAAAAACATCTATTCACAGATTCAAATATATTGTAGGGTGTTAGCAAAACTTTATTTGAGACACATAATTTAAAGAATAAATAAAGTAAAAATATATTATTATTAAAGTTTCTTTTTATATAATATTTACAATATATGTTTCATGAGCAGTTTTTTTAGCCTGTGTCTATAAATAGACGTAAACCACTTTTTTGACATGGCATGTTATGCTAAGTAATTTATAATTTATTTATGTATTAATCGTAACTTTTATTTTACAGTTATGAAATTGTATTTTATGTCAAATATACTATATATTAAAAAAATAATTTAAGGAGTAATGCTAAGATTCAGATTAGGTCAAGTACTTACATCTGCTGGCGACAAGAACCGATCTGCCACTGTCCATCTCAGTAATGTTATAAAAATAATAAATAATTGTAATAACAATAATGTGACTTAATAACACAGTAATCAATACTAGATTCAAGGATAAATACAATTCTGATTACACACATTTTTTCTTTCGTATCATAATTTTTTTTAATGGGTCTATCGATTACAGTTTATAAGGAAATTTTTCATAACATCACCATCACACCAACAGTTTTGTTGCTATCAAGATGAAGTCTTCTTCAGTTCTTTGTTTTTCATTATTGTGTTTCTTGCCTTCATGGATTGTCCATGTAAGTAACATAATAATATGTTACGTTAAAAATAAGAATGCTTTCAATAGTTTTAATTAATTTAGCAATGTAAGGTAAATAGCAGCTCTATGTAGAAATATCTCGATGTACTTATAAATAATCATTGTCATTTAATAAGAAAAACGTATATTATTTATTTTAATAAAAATCTATTTTTTAGGGGCAACAACCGGGGGATCCAGCAATGATTGCATTGCGTCAAGCTTGCATTAAGGAAACGGGAGTATCTGAAGGTTTGATTGTCTCTAAATAAATAAAAATATCATTTGCTTCAGTAAAATTTAAGTGTTAAGACAAGACAGTACCGGCTTTAAACCTTGCGGCGCCTTGGGCATTTTTTTTTCTAGAGCCCCATACTGTTAGATATAAAAGAAAGATTGGCCGCCCTCGGCGCCTCTAGTTTATTCAGCACCCTGGGGCACCGACCCACTGCGCCACCCCCTAAAACCGGCACTGAGACTAGGGTTGCTAGTTGTCAGGTTTTTAACCAGACATTTCAGTATTCTGTTTGTTAAAAAATTCTTGGCCAACTGGACAACTA
This sequence comes from Glossosoma conforme, assembly GCA_022606575.1. Classification (NCBI taxonomy): domain Eukaryota; kingdom Metazoa; phylum Arthropoda; class Insecta; order Trichoptera; family Glossosomatidae; genus Glossosoma; species Glossosoma conforme. The sequence goes on along the minus strand of JAGTXR010000005.1, from coordinate 2,118,637 downwards.
ATAACCATCTCAGAGAGGCGAGCCCGATGGATTGGTCACATCATGCACCACGATGGTCTTCTTCACGATATTGTGGAGGGGATGGTTGAGGGTAGAAACTGTAGAGGGCGCCCTAGACGGGAGTATTTGCAGCAAGTATTCGAGGACATGAATTGTAGTGCTTATGCTGAGCTGAAAAGGGTTGCGGAGGACCGAGAGGAATGGAGATCGAGATGCAAGATTCTGTTGCTGCAAACTAATCCACCGGATTGATACTACGAAGAAAGAAACTGGACAAAGGTATGTCCGGTATTTTTTAATTTGTGGTATAACAGACAAACCAAACCTAGATCAAACCTAGATATTTATATAATTGAAAATAATATGAATGGTTTAATTACCGAATACAGATATTGAAAGTGAAGATGAACTGAATATTTTTAGTATGAGTAATATTAACAATAAATAAAAATATGATGTAAAAGTAACGTTAAGATATATTTCCATAAAAATCATCTAATAAACTTGAGGCTCGTCTTATCCTCCGAAAAGTACTGTCTTTATGTATCACAACTAAATTTTTTAATTTAACTTGAATAACATTTGTTTTAGATGTAATTGACAAAGCAAATAATGAGAAAATATTGCTGCCAGATCCGGCATTTAAGTGTTACATTAAATGCCTTATGACGACATCAGGAATTGTAAGTTTAGAAGACTTCTTAATTAATGATCAATTGCTATGGAATCTAGAATGAAAATGGTACTTTTATGCTTTAAATATAATGTTGACAATATTGCAGATGGAACCAGATGGCAATGTGAATATTGATGTAGTATTACGCTACATGACTCCTGAACAACAGAAAATTCATGGCCCTACAGTCCAGTTCTGCGGAACAGTCAGTAAGTGCAATGAACATTTTTTGTTAGCAGAGTAGAATATCTTATGAGAGCACTTTTTTTATGTACAGCAATTCCCTTTATAAGTAGGTTTACACTATGAATTAGAATACCACAGTATAAATACCTGTATGTTTTAAATGCCTTTTAATTGTAAATTTTATTATTTTAAATGCAGGATGTATGTGCTTTGGCAACACTATACAGACACGCCACTGAGCACAAGGACTAACACCGGTCAATCTCTAGAACCCGGCACGTCAGGACACGTCACAGTCCTTGATACCTAAAGGCCCCATGAATGGCCGACAAATCTCGACGTTACATCGTTTCCATCGACCCACTGTTAGTTCTGCTAACTAATCATCAATGGAAGCGATGTAAGGTTGAGATTCGTCAGCGGTTCATGGGGCTTTTAGGTATCGAGGACTGTGGCGTGTCCTGACGTGCCGGGTTCTGGAGACTGACCGGTGTTAGCCCTCGTGCTTAGTGCCGTGTCCGTATAGTGTTGCCACAGTCCTATACTTGAAAAATAAGCACTATCCCTGACTATATATTCAGGTCAATAAGCCTGAATATATTATATTTACTAGAATTCATGCTTATATAAAAGTTAAAATACTTAAAATCATTAAAGTAAGTAAAACGTTATTTAGGGCAAAGGTTTGAACAATAAAAATTCTAATAAATATAAATTATTTAGGTAAGTACTCAGAGATCAAGGTATATTTTCCTGAATATGTATAGTTACTACATTTGCAAGTGTTTCCCTTGTAGCATGCAGAAATGTAACCTGAAATGGTATTTAATGTTCTAATAATATTTATTAAATTGGTCACAATTTTTGATTGATCGATTAATTGAAGTTTTTTTAAAATCATTTATTAAAAGACACATAGATGTTAATTGTTTTACCAGAGTTTATTCCTTACCTAATCTCTAATAATAGAAGTGTGGTGATTTATAATGTTTATTTTTTTATTTACAGAGGGCAGCGACAACTGTGAAACGGCTTATTTGATTAATAAATGTTATGTGGAGAAAGATGCTGCTGTAAGTTAACATATGTTTACTGCATTTATGCATTATTACTCAGGAAAAATAAGGTAAAAAAGAATAATGCAGCCACATTTGGTTCTTACGATGTATAGATAGAGGGAGGTATTGATTTGCTAGAGTTTGTTTTGCCTGTGAAGCTGATGGGAGAAACACCGGTCTGTAAAGTAGCTTCGGGAACATTGTGAGAGTTAACAACTAAACTTTATTTATAATATTCATTAAATAATGTACAAAGGATAGGATGTTGAAGGGTGCACATATAAGTACTGGTGATGTTATATGAAGAAACTTAATGAAAATTGTAAACTTATTTTATTTTATTTATAATATTTGTATTTATTATCACAATCAGTACAAAAATATTATTGTTTTATTTTCAGAACTACTACATTGTCTAAGATGATGAAGAAATGAATTATTTAAATAACATTTGATATTCAAAAAAAAAAGATTTTCAAATACTTATTACTATTATAGCAAACGATTAAATAATCTTTGGAATACTCTAAGGGCATTTTATTTCATACTCTGTGAAGTTTGAGAACCTGAACATTATTCAAAACCCTCTCCTACCCTTGCAAAAATATTGTACATCCTTTCCAATAGATTTAAGAACATCGGTAATGGATTTTGACCGTCTATGATGTATTTGAAAATATACAACGGAATATTTTTAAAAAATATTTTCGGATATATAAATAATTGGCAAAAATATTGCCAATACTTTCGACATGTAGGTTACTAGTTTTCTAGTGAGATCTATCACATTTAATGAACTTAAGAACACTATGATGATGTATTTGAAAATATAGAATTGACTAAAAAGTGTTTTTTTTATTTATTTTATTAGTCACATCAGTGATCTTAGTTAAAGAACATTTCACTTCTCTGATCCCATTAGCATTAACTTAACTAAAAAAATATGAACTATAATTAATCTATTAATTAGATTTTATAAAATGCATATTACATACGTAAAATAACAGACAGATTGTTACATGTTAAAGGATAGATGTAAAAATGACATCATAATACATAATTCCAAGTATATAACATGAATTGGATAAAAATATATGAATTAGCATATTTGTATGGTAAATAAATTGTTCTTGGATGTGGTAATTGATTTTCAAATTATTCTCTTATTTTATATAAATTAAGCTACTTAGCTCTAAAATCGGTTAATATGATTTTATTTGTAGTAATTATATACAAATAATTTATTAATATTTATTATTTATTAAATTACGATTTTTTAATTTTATACTATTTATAATTGGACGCTTGCTTTACTTAAGTGGTACTTTTTGCTTAAGTACTTAATATGATTTTGATAGTTTCACTGCCTCCTGTGAATTTTTCACAGATAATATTTGATTTAGTAATACCTACTATGAATTATTTTATAATGGAAAATTTATAGAAAGCAGTGGCACTGCAAAGTCAACATGTAATAAATAAAATTGCATAATAATAAATCAAATAAAATGCGCCAAACAAGATTTTAAATTCAATTATTACTATAATATAGTAAGTACTTAAATATTTTGATATTATTATTTTTTAAATTATTTTAATGTATTATCATACCTTATAATTTTTAAATTGCTGGGCGGTAAAGCTAAATGGCTAAAGCGTTTGTTTGGTAAGCTAAATATCGTTCAATCTCAGACGGAGATGAAAAATCTGAGCTTCAAAATACCACCGTTTGGTGTGAATTTGATCCATCACCCATAAAATTCTAATTATAGCCTGTTAATCAAAATTGGAGGTAGATGAAAGCCGTCCAGTGAAAACCACCCATTGATAGTAAAAATTATAATGATGATGCGTGAATGTCGGGCCCTAGTCTATGACGTTGGCAGATCATCACTCCACATGCAGCGCTTATCCACATGTAAAATGATTAGCGTCATAGGATAAACAGATGAAAAACATCAGAATCACTATCACCATCTATCGGTATTCTCCTATATGTGTTTACATAAAAAAAATATATGAATGAATCATAATATTCTATGTAGTCATTACGATGCAATAGGTTAAGGCCACTAATTATTTTCAAGTCACCTTTCATTTATTTAGTCAATTTAGTGAATGCAACTTGAAAACATCTATTCACAGATTCAAATACATTGTAGGGTGTGTGCAAAACTTTACTCCATTTTAACTAGTATTTGAAGCATAAATATACTTATGTGACTTATTTTCACATATCAAATTCGTTCTTGTATCCTTTAGCTATCAGATGATGCATAAAAAACTATTATATTTAACAAACTTTGATTATATAACTCCATACATGTGGTGGCATTGACACATGTGGCTTACAGAAAAATCGCTCCTGTGACGAAACCTTACGATATTTATTTACATGCTTTACAGATTCCTGTAAATAATACATGTAGGTTGATGAAGGGAATGAATGCAGTTCCATGTCCCTACCGTAGATGTCACAATGAGTACTGAAAGTAGCAAAATGATATATCACGGCTACCGATATCAACGGTAGGGGAATTTTAGACGGCATATATCGGCTACCGATGCGAAAGGGTTAAGGAGTAATGCTAAGATTCAGATTAGGTGATGTAATTACATCTGCTGCTGACAAGAACTGATAGCCACTGTCAATGTCAGTAATTTGATAAAAGATAAAAATGATTTTAAAATAATTGTAATAACAGTAATGTGACAAAGTAACATAATAATCAATAATAATTGAAGGTTAAATAAAATTTTAATAGTACATATTTTTCTTTTGTATAATAATGCTATTTAAATGCATTATTATTAACACTAACATCTGCGTCTCTCGATTAGAGTTTATAAGGAAACACTTCACAGCATCACCATCACACCAACAGTTTTGTTACTATCAAGATGAAGTCTTCATCAGTTCTTTCTTTTATTTTATTGTGTTTGTTGTCTTCATGGATTGTGCATGTAAGTTAAATTATGTTATGTTATTTTAAAAATAACATAACATGCTTTCAATAATTTGAATTAATTAATCAAATTAAAGCTAACTTGAAATACAGCTTTATGTAGAAATCTCAGCTTGCTTTACTTTGATGTATGGATTCATAAATCTTAATTAAAGTAATATTCGTACATCCAAATTAAAGAAATATATATGTATTATTTATTACAAATAAAAATGTGATTTCTTTTTAGGGACAAAATCTGGATGATCCAGTAGTGGTTGCATTGCGCCAAGGGTGCATTGATGAAACGGGAGCATCTCATGGTTTGATTATTTCTTCAATATAAACATCACTAGGAATTGTTAAATTTAAGTATAGTAGTGTTAGTGATTAAGACTAGGGTTGTTAGGTTTTAAACCATAGTGTCTGGTTTCAACCAGGCATTCCGGTGTTTTGTCGGTTATTTTTTTTTAGTTAATGGACAAAAGTATGTTTGGTATTTTAAAATTTGTAGGATAATAGACTAAATCAAACGTAACCCAAACTCAGGTACGTATTTAATTCTAAATTTAATTTAATTGACTCAGTTCTTTATTAATTTTATTGAAACGGCTCAAAGAAGAGCAATTTGTTTGACAAACAATTGAACGTCATAGAGTGCACTAGTTACGATCGCTAGATCCAGTAGTTACGACATAAAAAATATTGAAGAACTTTTTTTTTTCAGAAATGATTGGCAAAGGAAATAATGATAAAATATTGGTTACGGATCGAGCCTTAATGTGTTACATGAAATGCACCATGATAAAAGCAGGAATTGTAAGTTCAGAAGACTTTTTCATCACAATGATCGAATCAAATGAGTCTTGAATGAAAATATCGCTTTGATGATATGAATATAATGCGAAATATTACAGATGGGGCCAGAGGGGAATGTGGATATCGATGTGGGAATAAGCTACTTGACTCCCGAGCAAAAGAAAAACAAGGAAGCCACAATGAGGTCTTGCGGGTCAGTCAGTAAGTGCCTTTAAAAATATTTTGTAGAATGCATGGGAGCACTTTTACACATATATGTAATTCTTTTATATGTAAATTTTGTAAGCAAGATTTTGCTTATATGCGATTTTTTTGGCCGGCATTACATTTTACACAATATACTCGGTACTTATTTAACCGATATTTGGATTTTTAGAAACAATTCTTTAAATAAGAGACGTGCGGTTTTATTATTTAATAATGCAAAATGTCTTTGATATGTACGGCCGGGGGGTATACCTCAGTGGTTAAGGCGTTGGCTGAGCAAGTTGAAGATCGTGGGTTCGATCACCGACGGAGATTAAGAAATAAGATTTTTAATAAATTTCTGAGCTCCAAAATACACAAAATGGTTGGTATGAATCTGATCCCTCACCCGTAAAATTCCAGTCATAGTCTATTCTTCAAAATTGGTGGTAGACGAAAGTCGTACCGTAAAGAACACACATTCATAGTAAATTGCTGTAATAATAAGAATGATACGTGAATGACGGGCTGTAATCTATGACGTTGGCGGATCAACACTCCACATGCAGCGCTTAACCATATGCAGTATGGTAAGCATCATAGAATTCTACAGATGTGTTTACATAAAAAAAAACTTTTTATTTCATTTTTAATCTTTTTTTAAGTTACATAGATACCAAATTTAATAGTAGATAATATTCTATAGGTAATCCCAGTTTATCCAATAGTGGAAATGTGGATATAGAATGTTTATTTTTCTTTACAGAGGGCAGTGACGACTGTGAAACGGCATTTTTGACCTACAAATGTCATCTGGAGAAAGATCCAGCCGTAAGTGAACATATTTTTATTGCATTTATGCATTTTTACACGTGAAATATTAATAAACGGCAAACTATTTAATTAAATTAATGCGCAGTAAATATTTAGCAAGCGGTCAGTAATAAATACCTAAAAAGGAAAGTGAAAAACAATCATTTGGAAGTAGAAAAAAAAATTGGCAGGAAATAATTAATGAAAGGTAATTAATAATAGGTTAGGTTAGGTTTTCACTTCATGGGTAAATTATTCATTCATTTTCCATAAATTTTTACCAATATATAATATATTACTGCCATTTTGATTTTATAACTGACCACATTCATACACACAGTGGATAATGCCAATTTATTTAGTCTGCTGCCGCTCAATTTAATTTACCGCCAATTGATTTAGCTGCTGAAACCTTGACTTAGTTACTCAACAAAGAAATACATAAATAACTGCCAAGACTTTGAATTAGTTACCAGGCAGTAATTTAAATCAATTGGCAGTAAATAAAATTAATCGGCAGTTGACTAAATAAATTAAATAATTATTTTTTAATTACCTTTTAAGATATTTATTGCTAACTGTTCGCTAAATAATTTCTGCCCATTAATTCAGTTAAAAACTGCCAAAAAAAATGTTTCTATACAAAATTATTATTGTTTTTTTTCAGAACTTCTACATTGTCTAAGATGACGTTACGCATCAGGAAAAAATGGATCATAGAAGAAATTTAAAATTCAAAAACAAAATAATATCAAATACTTAATTCCTATATAACAAACGATTAAATAAACTTTGGAATATGCTTACAGGATTTTTTTTTTCTGAAATTTAAGCCGCTCCAATCCTCTTCCAAGGACTTTACCTCCCTCACACCGGAGGACAGTTAAGTCTCCTTGATGATGCGCTTATTAAGATTATTATCTGTTAGCAACTGATAAGTCCAGTGGAAGTTCCCTTTGAACAATTGTGGTCAATGCACAAAAGTGCTAAAAAGAAAGAACCAGTGAAAGATATTCACGAGTTGGTAAATAATAAATGCTTGGAATTATTTTTTAGTGGTCACATAGTCTGTATGCCCGATAGGGCCGAGGCGATTCCTTCGAACTGCATCGGAAAGGACTTCTCTTTCAAAAAAGAGGAACTGACAGTCCCAGAGAATGTGCTCTGAGGTCTGGAAGGGGCCGACGCAGGAGAAACAAGGGTTCGAAACTAAATGAAATGAGTATAATTTGTCATTACAAGCGCCATGCCTAGTCATTAGTTAGGTAGACCAGTGATCAGGGCTTATCCACTTAGCAGTTAGTCTGAAGTAAATATCTGAAAAGAACAGAAGGGTAGTACCTACCTTTGGTGGAAGATGACTAACGTTTTTGCCATGCGGCCGTAAGGGCATCAGCACAAAGCTTTATGGGTTTGGAAGTAACGCTCGGCTAGAGTACGATGTCTCCGATCCTAGAGGCACAACCGCAATTAATATGATATAAAGCATCACGTCACTGCACCTCCAGATCCAGAAGGGATCCTTAATAGAACCGGAAGGGTCTCTGTCGAGCATGTTTTATGTGCTTTGAATGATCATTATGTATATAATGTATACCGAGAGAGGTCCGGCGTCACACACTGTGTCAACAAAACTGAAAAAAAAAACAAAGAAATTCGAAAAACAAAATTCAAATTTTGTTCCAAATTTGAATCTCAATATTGTGTCGAGTATTTTTCAAGATTTATTTTCCACAAAGTTATGTCAGCGAACATAGTATTCACTTCATGTTATGTAAGCCTTGCTTTCTTAGTTCGGTTGAAACCACTCTATGTATAGATCAAAGACAGCTGTAGTTTATGCTCTCATGCGGAATCTTTAGTGTATGTCCCAATCAGATCCACGTTTGCCTCTAGACCGACTATAGTAAAAAAGACTGCCTTGTCCGCTCCCTCACCAAGTCAAACCATCCTACCTCCTGTATTCTACGCTGGCATTTGATTTCAAAACTCATTATATAGTTGCATTGAACTTTGGTGAGATAAATAAAGAAGAATATGGACGTAGATTTTTTTTTTAACGATTAATGCTAAGTTTATGATTGGGTCTTGTGCTGCTGACCATAAACTCTGATTATGTCACTAATTTAACCCTTTGGATGCAGAAAGTGACTATAATCGCCCGATTTTTTTTCCCTCTTCGACGCGGAAATCGACTAAAGTCCATGGCTTGTAAAAAACGTTACCTTTGGACGCGGTATTCAAATTTTGTCGCCTCGCAATTACGACATCGTCTGTTAAATACAGACCTTTTTTGCTGCGCATTTATTGTGCAGGGGTGGGGGAAAGAGAGGCCAAACATGTCTCTCTTTCTTTTCATCATTATAGAGGGCAATATCAATTTTTATTATATGTTTGACACATGTGTTGACGCTGAACATTCAGAATTCACATTTAATCGAAACCCCCCATGTATGCATCATTTCATGACTATAATATATGACATATACTGCATGTTATATTTTTTTGAGTCATTTATTTTTGTTAATTTTTATAATATATCAATAAAAGATTTTTATACATTAGTATAAAAGTTTGCTTTAGTATATTTGAGTAAATTAATATAATTTTGATAGTAATAAATATAATTATAGGTATATATATATTTATCATAAGTAATTACTAATAATTGTACAATCACTATCAATTTTTTTAGGTTTTTTTTTTTTTTTTTTTTATATTTAAATTCATTTTTTGAGCCCCCTTCCCCCCAAAATATAACCTGACGACTATTTTTTGGTTTATTAAATCATGATGTTCAAAAAAAAAAAGTTAAAAGAATTTTATAGTATACTTTATTTTTCATGTAAGATTTGCATTTTACAGATCAACTTTTTTTTTCGCTTACCGCGTTGAAAGGGTTAATAAACAATAAAAATGATTCGTCAATAATTCTAATAGCAGTAATGTGACAAAATGACATTATAATCAATTATAAATTGAAGGTTAAATAAAATTTTAATACTACACAATTTTTCCTTTGAATCATAATGTTATTTAAATGCATAGTAATTACCACTAAGCATCTGGGATTTTCGATTAGAGTTTATAAGCTAACACTTCACTTCACCATCACTCCAACAGTGTTTTATTGTGTTTGTCTTTATCGATTGTTCATATAAGTATTGTAATATTATGTTAATAAACGTCCAGTGGTTTCCTTACGGGACCGCAGAATTGCTATGTTCAATGCCCTACGGTCCCATACAGGAGTGCTTATGATTCATTTCACAATCGGATTACATTAATTTGTAATAATAGTATTAAAGTAAGTTCATGGAAGAATCTATTGTGCGACGAAACATTACAAACATTGGCCTGCTAGGGCATTGAACGATGTAAATTGACGGTCCCGTATGGGACCACTGGGCGCTAAAAGGTTAATTCAGCAATGTAAGGTGTATACATACATAAGTGTGCATACATTTGCAGCTCTATATAGAAATCGGTGTCACGACCTATCGTTTTCAGACAATTCGTTCAACGACTCATCAGTAACGACGTGGGGCGCACTGGACGTCTGGTGCACGGGACATTTGGAGCACTGGTGTGTGTCCTGTGCACCAAACAGCGAGTGCACCCCACGTCGTAACCGATGAGTTGTTGAACGAATTGTCTGGGGACGAAATGCGGTGGAACCATTAAAAATACCTTATGCGGCCCTTAATGCATCATTAACCCAACCTAAGTTATTTCGTTAACGTGACCTATGGATCTCAGGACTCTACGATCACTGGACAAATCCTTAGGTTAGGTTAGCGAGACATACAGTGCACCAGATGTCTCGTGCACTAAATGTCCCGTGCACCAGACGTCCAGTGTGCCCCACATCGTTACCGACGAGTTGTTGAACAAATTGTCTGGGAACAATTGAAGCGAAACTGTAGAAATCTCAGCTAGCAGAATATTTACGATTTATTTATAAATTATGATCGTTATTTGAAGAAAAGCTTTTATATTATTTATTACAATAAAAACTGATTTCTTTTTAGGGACAAGATCGGTCAGATCCAGTAATGATAGCATTGCACCAAGCTTGCATGGAGGAATCGGGAGCATCTGAAGGTTTGATTATACTATTAGAACATGTTCAATTTAATTGTACAAGTGTTTAATTAAGATTATGGATGTTAGTTGTCAGGTGTTTAGCCCTTTACGTTCGAGGTGCGGATAAATTCCGCACCAACTTGCACTGCTCTTAAGTGCGAGGTGCGAATTTATCCCACGCCCTGAAAAAACACGTCGCTTCAGTGGGAGATGCGGATTTATCCGAATACTATATTGAATATAATTTTGTTTCGTATTATGACATTCCTTCATCATTTTTTTTTTACGATATGTATTGAGTTGTGGGTCATTCTACACATGTTTCAAATTTGCCCTTTTTAAAAATAATAATGGATTTATTTTGGATTAATGGATTTTGTTCTGAAGATGAATATAAATGCAGCACTGACCAATCAAAACACAAAAATCGTCCTTGAATATTCAACTTTATTTTTCATTGTGATTTTTTATGAAATCTAATTTCACACGTAAAGGGTTAAGCATACTGTTTGGTTTTAACTGAGCAGTCTGGTGTATCCTGTAATTTTTATATATAGATATCCAGTTTTTTTTGTTGGCTAATGAGAGAAAAGGTATACCCGGTATTTTTTAATTTGTGGTATAACAGATCAAAGTTAACCCAAACATAGATATGTATTTATATTAAAATAATCTTTTTCGCAGTATCAATCCGGTGGATTGGTTTGCAGCAACAAAATCTTGCATCTCGATCTCCTCTTCTCGATCTTCTGCAACCCTCTTTAGCTCAGCACAAAACCTGCAACTCATGTCCTCGAACACTTGCTGCAAATACTCCCGTCTGCAGTTTCTCCCCTCAACCATCCCTTTCACAATGTCATGAAGAAGACCATCGTGGCGCATGATGTGATCGATAGCCTCTCTGAGATGGTTCTTACGAGGTGCCTATCTCCTTTGTTTATGCTGAGAACCTCATTGTTTGTGTTTCTTGACTCGTTGACTGCCAAGAACCCCGATCGGGGTTCTTCGGCTAATCAAACGAAGCGCCACGAACCCTGGTCGGGGTTGTCGATTGCGTACATTTTGTATGGAGTAGTCTTGCGTCGGCCTTCACATTGAACGATTGTGTGCAGTGTGGCGTGTTAGCTGAAGTAAGAAATATTAGTTGTTTTAATTTTTTTTAAATCTATGCGTTTTTATATAATGATTGTGACCCTGAAAATAATTTTTTCCATATTGGCTTATAGCTTGCAGATATGCGAAATATGATGGCAGTCAACGGGTTAAAATAATATTCAAGAGCAATTTCTAGATTTTGGATTGTAATACTAAAAAAAAAATTAATGTCACTTGAATAACATTTGTTTCAGATATGATTGTCAAAGGAACTTATGATAAAATGTGTTACATGAAATGTACTATGGTAATAGGAAGAATTGTAAGTTAAAAAGACTTCTTCATTAATTTCATACGTTAGTTGCAGTCCCAACGCCACGGTCGCTGTGTGGGCGGATAGGTGGGACTCCCGGTTAGAGGGGCACTGGATGCGCCTTCACGTAGCCATCCGGCGGTGATCCGGTGCTCCACTCACTGAGAGTCAGTAGTTGTTTAAAATTAAAATTGTTAAATGTTATTAACTTGTATTTTCTTTCTTTTGTATGTCTATGTAAAATTTTAATTATGTTTCTGGTGGCTGAATAAATAAAATGATTAGTACTATTATATTATTCCCGTATGGGGAGCTTAACCCCCATCGGGCGCGTCCCTAAGTTACGGATAGAGGAAGACCTTTCAGATATGGATGGTAGGAGGGAAATAAAATACCTCCCGCGGACAAACAGGCCGGAGAAGGCAAACTTCGATAAAAAAAACCCACACTGGGAGGTTTCTTCAACACATTTTGAAGGAGACGCTCCCAGTGGAAGACCATCCATAGGCTTCTCCGATATATTCGGAGGTGAGGCTATGATGGATCTATGTGGTGGGCAGGACCTCATAGCTGAATGGTGGCGGATGAACCGAATTGGTGGTCAACAGCAGCTCTCTAGCTTTCCAAGAAAGCTACTGCCTTTGCGTCAGGTGGCAACTGGCAGTAAAAAAAAAAACGCCAAAATAAAAAAACATGATGCACGAGAAGACCTGAAAGACCACAGGCAACCTGGATTGCAACTGTAAACAAGGATCTCAAAACTCTGGGCTTGACCGAGAACGCAATGCACGACAGACAGACATGGCGAATGTGCACAAGGAGAGCCGACCCCAGATGATGGGAAATGGCGAGGCTAAAGAAGATTACTATTACATAATGATTAATGATTGATTGTGATGGAGTCTGGAATGAAAAATTCAGCTTGATGTTTTGAATATAATGTGCGAAATTTTGCAGATGGGGCCAGAGGGCGATGTGGATGGTGATGTGATGATGAGCTACATGACTCCTGAACAAAAGGAAAACAAGGAATCCACAGTCAAGTGCTGTGGGACCATCAGTAAGTTCCTATAAACATATTTTGTAGAATATCGCATGGGAGCACTTTTTTTATGCTAGATAATATTTTATACCAATTTCCCGTTATTCTAATAATAGTAATGAGGATTTAAAATGTTTATTTTTATTTACAGAGGGCAGCGACGACTGTGAGATGGCTTTTTTGACTTACAAATCTTATCTGGAGAAAGATCCAGCTGTTAGTTAACCTTGTTTACTGCATTTATACATTATCACACAGGAAAAATTACGTAAATAAGAATAATGTAGCCACATTTGGGTCTTAGATAGATAGAGATAGAGAGAGGCATTGATTTATAAAAGTTTATTTTGCATATGAAGCTGATAGGAGAAACATCAGTATTAAATGAAGAAACTAAATGCAGATAGTAAACTTATTTTATTATATTTATATCAAAAAGAATTTTACAATAATAAATTATAACAATAGTTACAAAAAAAACAATAGAACTTCGAAATTTAAGAGGGAATTGTATCAGATTTTGAAACCTTATAAGGAAACCACAAGAAATCCAGAGTTCTCCGATGATGAATACGTACAACGGTTTTCGAAAAATAGTAAAACATATAGAATTATAAGTGATAGTGATGATGAATAAATGCCATTTTATGTTATTAAAGTGTTTTTCGTGAATATGTAAATGTATATTTGTTTATTTACAAAAATAAAGTATATATTTATATAAATTATCTTCGTTATTTTTTTTTTTTGGAACGCAACCCCTAATATTGTATTGAACTTCAAACCTTGCATAACATGGATTTGTATTACACGGTGTTTTTGTGGAACCATATAACCGTGTTATACGAGGCCCAAGTGTAAACAATATAAAAATAACAAAACAATTAAATAATCTTTGGAACTCTTACAAGACATTTGTTTTCTCATTCTGAACTTTAAGAATCTGAATCCTATTCCAAATCCTTGCAAAAAATTGCACATCCTTTCCTCAAGCAGCATACTGCTAAACATTAAGATATTCTTGATAGAGGTCACTAAATGGTCAAGATCCTTTACGGTTGTTATTCAGTCGCATGGTGGCAGGAAGAGGAGCAGATTAACAACACAAAGACTTTTTCTGAAGCACATTGATATATTATATTATCGATAAAGACTCGGTTTACCCGATCGATCGTAACATGGCGTTACTTTCGCCTATATCGATCGGGACTTAACGATGCGACCTCGCCGCCGTCGACACACAACTGACTGTCGGTCACACAGCGTCGCCAGTTGCGATCTATGTAACTAAACCTCCTAACGACATTATGAAATGAAGACAAATACATGTACGACAAGCGAACAGAAATAAGAGACGAAAGATTGTATATCGAGGTTTCGGTACCAGTCAGCAAGGGCTATATCGTGCTGATGTCAATTAAAACTAGTACAAAATAGTATAAATGTTAGTTTAAAAAATACCTATTTTTTAAAATCACAATTGACCTAGAAATGGCAGCGATGACAACATGTGCAAATGTAACATTGCTACTGTTCATCATTTGGGAGGAGTTCTTATTCACACGAAGATTACGATCATATTAGTGTTGATGTCTCAGTCTGGCAGGTCCATGAGCCTCAAGATAGCCGCCTGGTCCCCGGCCTCCAGCGGCGCCACAGAGATGTCCCTTACGGCCCGGAACTTTCCGCAGTTGTTCAAATGCTCGTTCTCCAGACGGAAGAAGTTCCACATGAAGCGACTGTCACGATGAAGCATTCTTTTTTATTTGTTTTTTATGTAAACAAATTTAGGAGAATACCGAAAGATGGTGATAGTAATTCTGAAGTCTCATCTGCGGAATTCTATGACGCTTACCATGGTGCATATGGCTAAACGCTGCATGTGGAGTGTAGATCCGCCAGCTTCATAGACTACAGCCCGAGATTCACGCATCATCCTTTATTATTACAGGAATTTACTAAGAATGGGTGGTCTTCACGGGACGACTTTCGTCTACAACCAATTTTAATTAATATGCTATGACTGGCATTTTACGGTTGATGGATGAAATTCACACCAACCGGGGTTATTTTAGAGCTCATAAATCGATTAAAAATCCTTTTTTTTAATCTCCATCGGCGATCGAACCCACGACCTTTGGCTTACAAAGCAAACGCTTTGACCATTGAGCTATGACCGCCGGCATTGAGATTTGACTGCCGGCTATATTCCATATATCTTTTAGGTCAAATCAGAAATTCCCATTTGTTTCATTTTTAATGCATCAAGAAAACTTACCGTTTTGAAAACGATTACCCATTTAACCAGAGAAAAATTAAAACGGGTATTGCTTAGTGGTAAAGCATTTGCTTACCAAGCCAAAGATTATGGATTCGATCCACAACCAAGATTAAAAAAAAAACAATTTCTAAGCTCAATAAATACCCCTCGTTGGTGTGAATTTGATCCCTCCTCCGTTATAGCCTATTAATTAAAATTGGCGGCAAACGAAAATCGTACCGTGAACACCACCTAGTGAATTCCTGTAATAAATGGAAGATGCGTGAAGGTGGACTGTAGTCTATATCGTTGGCAGATCAACACTCCACATGCAGCGCTTCGCCATATATAACATGACAAGCGCATAGAATCCATAGATGAGATTTCAGCATCAATTACCATCTGTCGGTATTTTCTTGTATGTGTTAAAAAAAGCATGAGGCTAATACGTCATCATAAAATGGCCTGTCTCTATTATAATAATAAAAAAATGCAAATAGATAAAAGTAGTCCCATTAAGACCCAATAAAAAATGGACAGCGATTAACAATGGCAAGTATTGTAGAATAATTTTCACCTGCTTTCATTATACACGTGTGTGTGGTTACATAAAAGTAGCAGAGCATCGACAACCGCAGATATGTCAAGAACATAAACTATTATTTTTAACTTGATATGTCAACACGTCAAGCTGCAGTTCTTTTTTGATGTTCCAAATGAAAAAGCAACCCAAATTTCTGCCGGATACATTCAAGACAATGAGAGCAACAGTTGTACAGGATAACAAGCTCAAAAAATGGTTCTTAATTTTATGCTATGGCTATCATTATCACCATCCGTCGGTATTCTTCTGTATGTGTTTACGTAAAAAAAAAAACTGACAACAGACCACAAAATATATGAAATTTATGCCATACAAATTGGATCAGAGTAATAACAGGATGCAGTGCTAGAGAAAACAGAAAGAGAGGTGAAATAATTACCGGAAGACCTCCAGAGGAGCCAGGAGTGTGACGATGAGGTCGCCGTGCTGGATGCCCATCTCCGTCAGTGACATGGACACGGCCCAGCAGAGACGCAGGATCAGATCCTCCACAATACCGAAGTAATAGAAACTCTGAAACATTATGCCAATCACATAAGATTCAAAATTTAGTGCTTTCATTTGTTTGCGATCTATATGTATACATATGTAAGCTGGCGGGTATAGCTCAATGGTCAAAGCGTTTGTTTTGCAAGGCAAAAGTCGTGGGTTCGATCCATGACAGATATTAAAAAAAAAGAATTTTTAATTGATTTCTGAGCTCTAAAATACCTTCCGTTGGTGTGAATTTGATCCCTCACCCGTAAAATGCCAGTCATAGCCTATTAATTAAAATTGGTGGTAGACGAAAGTCGTCCCGTGACGACCACCCATTCATAGTAAATTCCTATAATAATAAGGATGATGCGTGAATCTCGGGATGTAGTCTATGACGTTGGCGAATCAACTATGCGTCATGGTAAACGTCATAGAATTCCAAAGATAAGAATTCAGAATTACTATCACCATCTGTCGATATTCTCATGTATGTGTTTACATAAAAAATACTATCTATAATATAAGAAAATGGTCACAATGCAGAACTCTTTGAACCGGATTATTATTATAAAAATAGCGACCAAAGAACTGAATCAAAAAGTTATAAATAAGTACATACAAAATAAAATCCTATAAGTAAATACATTTAATTGTTTGTAAATTGGTAACTTATTATAATATGCATAATATTTATCGAGAATGTTTTTTTTATGAAACAATACATCTGCGTGCCTTGCACTTGGCGTCATAAACAGTTTTAGATTCACTTGTATGTTATCTTGAATTGAATAAAACTTTATCTCACTAAAAGCCGAAAGATGGGTTTCGAAAACAGATGCCTGCGTAGAATACTGGGGATACAATGGTGACTCTGTGAGGAATGACGAGGTAAGAGAGCGGACAAGGCTGTCTTCCATACAACAGTAGGTCAAGAGACAAAGGTGGGCCTGGTTGGGACACGCATAAAGAAAGCTGCAGGACAGCATAAACTATAGCTGCTTTTCTTCAAACTCCCAGGCTTGCGCCGCCTTAGAAGGCGGTCAGGAACTATATATGTATAGTTATAGAATATACTCGGCAAAACTGACATGGGATGAGGCGAAGGCTAATGTGGTTGACAAAGCTTTGTAAGGGCAGTTCGTGATTGCCAAATACTTAAGTTAGGGGAGTGGACATGATAATGATGATGATGGTGTAGAATGATTGTCGTTCTCACCATGGAGGAGTAGACCAGCTCCTGTCGCAGCAGAGGGGGATCCTCCGGTTGTGCGTCCAGCAGCCCCCAGTCCAAGCGCACGTCCCAGACGTGTGAAGCTAGGGCCACCAGCAGCGCCACTGTGCCCCACGACCACACCCAGCCACACACACTCCAGTTGCCGGGCCAATCTGAAAATACACCAAACAACTTCTCTAACAAAAATAATGAATTTTTAACAATGTCCCACGGCATTAAAAAATATATATTTTAGTAATCATCTATCTTCGAAATGATATTTATGCTTTTCTATGTTTAATTGATTTGTAAGGCCATAAGAGAGCCAGTAATTCAATCAGTACAGTAATCGATTCAGCGATATTTTACGGAACTGAATAACAATGCTGTAGTATTTATATAAACATTATCTATGTTTGCATTTCTAGATTTATTGTATTCTATTTAATGTCAATATAACTTTAACGTTTAGTTGGTTATATCACATGTAACTTATATTTGTTACAAATTCGTAGAAAGCAGTAACTTTGTGGTATATAATATTTAAAGGATAAATTAATAAACGTTGTTAACCCTTTCATTACGGCTCGGTGGAATACAAATTATAATGTCAATTATAATATGTACTAGTATTTGAAGCATAAATGTACTTATCTGGTCTATTTTCATATATCACATTGGTTCTTGTATCCTTTAGCTATCAGATGATGCATAAAAAACTATTCTAAGAAAGTAGCAAAACGATATATCACGGCTACCGATATCAACGGTAGGGGAATCTTCCACGGCATATATCGGGTACCGATGTAAAACCATTGAATTTGAATTATTTAATCATCTACGTTTTTCATTGACGTCCCTTCTACAGGACTAACCATTAATAAAGAACAGTTAATCAATAGTAGAGAGAGAAGTGGAGGGAAGAGGAGAAGGGTCGGAGTACTCGGTAGACATACCGGTTGAAGAGAGCTAATTCATGGGAAACATATTCATTTTAACGTATAGTCCAATAGTTAATATATTTATGATACATTCGCTCTGTTCAACCGTTCCGTCCACAGAGGACTCTGACCATTCTATTCTCCCCTGCACTTCTCTCTCTACCATTGATTAACTATTCTGTATTTGATATTAGTTTCAAGTTTGTCGTGAAGAAGGTGGGATGGTTGTCACCGTTTTTTCGGTGACAACCTTTTGGTAGACGAATAAATAATTAATACTCAGTCGTTTTACAAAGTTTATTATTTCATTCTTTAGATTTATGTTATTTATTATCGTATCTTGTTTCAGCTTAGTTGAAAGATCTGCCGATATAATAGTATGAATAGGTTATATAAGTGGAGGTTACCTCTACAAGCTGTACAGAGCGATGCGAGCAGGATGACCAGGCAGGAGCAGGCGTACTTGGCAGCGTTGGGCAGATGAAGAGCCGGTTCTCGAGTGTCTCGGTAGCGGCGCAGACATTGCAAGCAGCGCCACCACGACGGCAGCATCGCTGCACATCCACCCAACCATGCTGTAAAACATTACGATATTACATTACTAGCTAAACCCTTTGCTGGCATTATGAATTATTTTTGTACATTTTGCATTAATCATTAACTACGGCTGCTTTTTCGTCAAGCCCCAGGGCTCTCGCCGTCCTGGTAGGCCATCAGGAACTATATAAATAATGTACAAGACAGCTGACAGAGCTTTGGAGCGGCTCCTTGTGATGTACGTATGCTCCAGTTGAGGGTGCGCACATGGAAAAATAAATCAATGAATAACCCTTTGAACTTGTTTTTTTTTTGAGGTCCACGGCATTGTCTGTCCCGGACGGACGACCAAATTTCATTAGTTTTTTTTTTAACCTTAAATGAATTTCAATGAGCTTCTCGACAAGTCATTTGCTTTGGTGACCTGCTCCTTATCCATCCACGCATTCAAATAATGATCCCGGCGACCTGGAGTCACGCTTTAGTTAGACGGGGATTTTAACATTTTTTTAGCGTAAGTTGTTAAGTTAGGTTAGGTTTATCTTCTTCTATCTTAATTATAAATAAATATTTAAGAGTGTACCATAAGTGGTGGAGCACTTAGGAGATGAAGAGATGCAGTAGCACAGAGCAAACTGTGCATCCAGGAACACCGGCACCAAGGAGTTGAGTTGATCAGCAACCCAGAAGTCTGCAAATGTCACGTAGAAGAATGGAGCAAGCGTGATTCGCCCCTGGAAAACAAAAATATATAATTCAGTAAGGTTCGACTTGTTGGAGACTGCTAAAAATTTAAGCTAAAACAAATTATTTTTTTGCACGGTTTCGAAATAACAGGCTATTTTTATTTACAACTGTTTTTATCAATTTGACACAGTTTTGCATTCTGACATCATCACTTTTTCACAACAAATTGACAGAGAATGGTTTGAAGACTTGACAATTGAAGATGTTGCAGAATTGACATTTGATGAAGCATAAAACAATTATCGCTAATATCTATCTACGAGGGTTATAATAAAATAAGGTTTCCATGGCGCTACAGTCCTGAAAAGCGATGTTATGGTGGATCCCCCGATTCTGTAGTGTTCCTTGGTTCCCCCATTCCGAATCCCTTCCCTAGCGAGCTGCCTACGGAGCTCAGTCTTGGCTTGTCAGCCGTACGTGATGCATTTTCCCCTCGCTTCGCCCGCCAGGTGTGAGCTACGCTCGGTGATCTGTTTCCTGTCTGCAAAAAACATGTGTCTGTGTGGCTTGGCGGCAGACTTTTTTGACTCGGGAATTCAAAAGCTCGTATACCGCATGCAAAAATGCATTGACCACAGTGGCGACTATGTAGAAGAATAGGTAGAAGTCTGAACTTTCCAAAAATGTACGCATTCATGGAATTAAACACGTTTTACACAGTGAAAAATCACTGGGAACCTTATTTTTTGCGGATAACCCTTGTATTATGACCCTGGCTATATATCGTCATCTCGTAGTTGAGAGATATAAAGTGTTATGCCGATATATCGTCATCTCGTATTTACGGGGTTAAAACATCTCACCAAGACTTTGATCAGCCAGAAGCGCGCTTCGTAATGAAACGTTCTTGTCGGATTGAACAGGAACGCAGCCAAGATGCTGTAAAGCGCCAGAGGGGGCACAGCTGACGGGAGGCCGAGTCTCTCCCGGTGAAGGAATGCGAGACAAGCTAGCGCCCAGAGCGCCCCAAGGGCGGCTGCAATGGCCGCCAGCTGCTGCTCGGAGAGGTTCTTCCGAGGGTCCAGCTCAAAGATGAGCACGTGATTGACGCCGCGCGACCTCCAGCCGTACACGTTGAGGGCCCACAGGAACAGAAACTGCACGAGGAGCAGAGGACCGCGGAACAGTCGTAGAGCGGCGTACCAGTCTTCATCAGCGTTTGGGCTGAAGATAACTGCAAATAATAAAAAAATATTATATTGTACTTACATAAAAATAATTAGATTATTTTTTTATGTCAACAATACACAAGAGAATACTGACAGATGGTGTTAGTGTTGATGATGTTTTATCTGTGGATTCTATAACGCTTACCGTGTTGTTCTGCCAACGTCATAGATTACAACCCGACATTCACAAATCATTGTATTACAGGAATTAATTATGAATAGGTGGTGTTCACAAGACGACATTCGTCTACCACCAATTTAGATTAATAAGCTATGACAATCATTTATAGGTGAAGGATCAAATTTAAACCGACCAGGATTATTTTTAGAGTTTATAAATCAATTGAAAACCATTTTTTATTTTAATCTCCGTGAGAGATGGAACCCATGAACTTCAGTTTGGAAAAACTATAAATACTATTTGTATATGAAGGTCTTCCTCACCTGAGACGGCCACAGCTCCAGCCAGCGTTAGGAAGATGCCGCAGCAGAGTCCCATGCGAAACGTTGTCCAAGGCCCCCTTTGGTGGCCAAGTGGAGGCACGCGCAGGCGCTGCATGGCGCGCCCGCGGTCACCAGACTCCAGCTGCTGAGCCACGGCCGCCTCGGTCTCACCAATCAGCCGGTCAATGTCCTTGTTTACATAGAACAGAGCAAACTCCACCTTGTCTTCACGCCATTTGCTCCCTGCAGTCACCTCCAATAACTGCAACAAATCATTTATTATTATAAAAATCTATTCTTAACCCTTTCATTACGGCTCGGTGTTATACAAATTATACTGTCAATTATAAAACTAGTATTTGAAGCATAAATGTACTTATCTGGCCTATTTTCATATATCACATTGAGTCTTGTATCCTTTAGCTATCCATTTCCTGTCTGCAAAAAACATTGCGCCCATAGAAATCCATTCCCAGCTATGCAAGCAGCTCGCTAAGGAAGGGATTTGGAGCGGGGGAACCAAGGTACACTACAGAATCGCGGGATCCACCATAACAGTGCTTTTCAGGACTGTAGCGCCATGGGAACTTTATTTTACGGATAACCCTA
Organism: Glossosoma conforme; assembly: GCA_022606575.1. Taxonomy (NCBI): domain Eukaryota; kingdom Metazoa; phylum Arthropoda; class Insecta; order Trichoptera; family Glossosomatidae; genus Glossosoma; species Glossosoma conforme. The sequence goes on along the minus strand of JAGTXR010000005.1, from coordinate 2,096,417 downwards.
GTACTTCATTGCAATGGCAAAAGTAGGGGCAAATATCTGGATGGATTTAAAACTTTGCATTATGAAATTATTTGATTCCGAAAAACAATAATAAGGTTTACAAAGAAATTGATAGATGGTGGTGTCTTTTAGCCTTACTGTGCAATGTCATAGAAAAATTGAATCATCTTAATAAAATACTCAATTAAATAATTTATCGTAACTAAATACTTTTATTTTGACATCATAATACATACATATGTATGCAGTATAGTATTTGTTACATTTACAGTTTACTATTAATATGTTTCGGCTCATTTATAAAAGCAAAAGTCGGTAAGCGATTCTTAATAAAGAGTTTGAGTATAACTGTTCTGACAAGTAGAATAAACCTTCAGATATATAATGTAGTAGTGACCTTATCATGTTTCTTGAGTATCTTCCTGAAGCCGGTGAAGTTGAGGCTCTGGTAGCTCTGCAGCAGCACCAGGCTGAGGTAGAACTCGCTGCAGGCGCGGCGCAGGCAGCGCAGAGTCCGTGCTGGTGCCGAGGCCCCGGGGGCGCGGCGCCGCGGGGCGCAGCCCGCCTGGGACAACTCGGCCTGCAAACCGGCAAACTTGCGCGTCGCCTCGGCAAGCTTTTCTGCTTAGCATAACACAAAATTAATGTATTATATTTAATTCACATATTTTTTTAGAATATAAACACATACAATACATACGTCATAGACTACAGCGCGACATTTACGCATCATAAAATTATTGCATGAATTTACTATGAATGGGTGGCGTCTATCACTAATTTTGATTGATAGATTATGACTGGTATTTTTTTATCATCGTCAGGGATCAAACCCACGATCTTCGGCTTAATAAGCAAATGCTTTAACCACTAAGAATCAAGTGGATACTGCCCTGAATGATACATGCAGGAGTTATCACAGGCTGCCTCAAACCAATACCCATTTCAAAACTATAACTCTTGGCTGGTATCGCACCACCAAACATAAGACGCAAAGTCATATGCGCCGAAGAAATGCGTAAGGCAATCAACCAACCAGATACCCCAAACACCCAGACTGAAGTTGCGAAGCAGCTTACTGAGATCCATGCAACCTCTCACATCCGGCTCTGAAAATGAGAGACTCCAGCTCTGGCAAAAAATCGCATCAGAGGATTTCATTACTCCAAAGAAAGGCCTACCAACTGGCAAGATCCTTGACTGGCGGACCTGGAAATCCCTGATCAGATTAAGAACCGGAGTTAGTAGAACAAAGGACAACCTAGAACGGTGGGGAATGCTTCGGCAGGGAGAGTCACTATTGTGAAACTGTGGAGACCTGCAGACCGCCTCACACCTAAGAACCTGCTCTATGTGCCCAACAAGCTGCACATCTTAGGACCTAATGCTGGGCAACACACGGGCTATCAATGTTCAATAATTTGACGTCGTTGACACGAAGAAGAAGCACTAAGAACGGCTGAACCGATTTTAATGATCTTTAATTTGTTTGAATGGAAAAAAAATCGGGCAAAATATTAAGGAGGAATTATTTTTGTCATACATTTTGTATACAACGGCTTTTTCTCTTCTCTTTCAAAAAAAGAGGTTTCTTTTACTTTTAGAAACTCAGATGTAATTTAATGTTCTCCAGAAACTTTTTTATTTTTTAACAGTTTTACAGCCAATTTAATTTTGTAAATACTAATATCTGTGATATCATCAGACTAGTGTGTAATAATTATATAATATTTAAATAATTATGTTTGTTTTATCATTTTATCAGCAAATACATCTATAAAATGTATATTTGTATCTAGTGAAAGTTATTTCTTTGGGCAATTTTATAAATTGTTGGGAAGATATAAATCAATTATATTCATAAAAAATATTACATTATTTGATTATTCACAAAAAATCACAGTAGCCGCCGGGAATAGCTTATATATTATATAGCTAGCTATATAACAGCGTTTTCTTTGCAAGCAAAAGGTTGTGGGTTCGATCCCCGACAGAGATTTAAAAAAAAGGATTTTTAATCGATTTCTGAGCTCTAAAATACCCTCGGTTGGTGTGAATTTGATCCCTCACCGGTAAAATGCCAGTCATAGGCTATTAATTAAAATTGGTGGTAGATGAATGTCGTCCCATGAAGACCACCCATTCATAGTAAATTCCTGTAATAATAAGGATGATGCATGAATCTCGGGCTGTAGTCTATGACGATGGCGGATCAACACTCCACATGCAGCGCTTAGCCATATGCACCATGGTAAGCGTCATATAATTCCACAGGTGAGACTTCACAATTACTATCACCATCTGTCGGTATTCTCCTGTATGTGTTTACATAAAATAGTATGGTACTTTATTGGATATAAAAACATCTTTTAAAATGTAGAAAACTTTAAATTTAAGCATCCATTTCATAAATCTGTCATCAATATTATTTATGATATTTTTCACAGAAAAATTGTAAAGACGTAAACCAAACAATGCTATAAAATAAATTACAACCATGCAAAAAAAGAACTAATTTCAAAAAGAACCAATAAACAGCTTGAATATTTCACTAACATTTCAAATGTTCCCAGCTAGAATAACATTCTGATAACAGCGTTGGATTGTGCTTTTAATGTTTTCATTTCAATTGATTTCTAGATTTAAATCCAGATAAAATCCAAATAAAAGGCTCCAAATAAAATTTATTGAGAGCCTGGTATGAAAATTTAGCAGCTCCAACAACTTAGCAGGTTCAATGAAAAAAAAAACTCTATTTATAATTTTAAAACACTTTTTTGTAAAGTAACTTAAGGGGGGCATCCACTTAAGAAGCCTGTTTTTCGACCTTGTTTGTGATTTTTTTCTACAGGAAGGAATGATGAAAAGTGATTGGATCTTTGGAAGTCTTTTTGTGTATATTACGAACTACATAATCAAATATTTTAAGATGTTTTCCTCGATTATGATACTAAAATTACTATTATTTACAAATATATATAAGAATTAGGGCCAAATGAAATTATGGCGGGCAGGATGAAAATTCCTCTATAATTTGGTGACCACTGACCTAAATAAATGTTACCTAGTATATTTTATAAGCCTAGGATTTTGGGTGAGTACGTTACATAAATATTTTCAGTGTAATTTAGTGAAATGATCAGGCAGGGGGTGAAATAAAAATAAAACTTAAAACACACAAGAAGTGTAGAGTCGGCGGCCCATGGTGGAGTACCCGAGTAGAAAGTGTTGATCTTGGCCAGCTCCCGCTCGCAGTACAGGAAGAAGCTCTCATCGAAGGCGGCCAGGTGGCGCTGCGACGCCCGGGCGTCCCCGGGCTCCGCGGCCGGTGCTTGCTCCACACCTTGGTAGAGCATACTTTTCATTTCCTGTAAAAACCACATTGTATATATTACACTTCAGTCATTTTTATTTTATCAAATCTATGAACGATAATTTACATCAATTTATAATGGAAAAGTTTTTGACCATCATGAGAATATTTACAGCTATATTAGCCTTATGGATGCCATGAGCCCAAATATGGGTCCGCTGCGGGAAGCCCGCCAGTGCCGTGACCACACCGGTGTGTTATAAAACTGTAGATTTTCGATCAATGATATAGCTTGGGTCTATAGCGACATCTATCGTCTTCCCAGAAGAAAAATTGGTTAAAATTGGACACCATTTAGGGTTCAAATCTTCGATAATCCACGAGGCGTTGCATAGATCTATTCAGGGTCATGGCATCCAAAAGGTTAATGATATTGTCAGTGTGAATATGAAACTAATGCCGACCGTATCTGGAATATATTTCGTCTCGGGCACCATCTCTATCGGTTCAAGCTTGTATGAATTGCCGGATTCAAAGAGATTTTTATTTTATTTGGTTGTCTTCTTGCCGGGCGGCACAGTCGAGTGGTAAAAGCTTTGTTTGTCATTCAGACGCTGTCAATTCAAAACTTGGCCAAGCATGATTTTTAAAAATTGATTTAATCAAATCTAAGCTCTATACCTCCCCCTTAGTAAGGTTAAGAAGGCTCTTAAGAATAAATCAAATCCAAGCTTCATGGAGTGTCGGGCACATCATTTGATCTCCTTAAAATAACGATATTATAATTGATATAGACATCATGTCAGCATTAACATTCAAACTCTTCCCCCAGATGACGTCTATGCCTGTCATGAGCCTTACACGGATTTCCAAGGCTCAAATTACAGCTACATTTAAGGATTATAATGTTCAAAATTAGCGGAATGTATAACTGATTTTCATTCACTTAACATATATCATACAATGTGGATAACATAGTTCTTTACTTTTTTTAAAAACAAGGATCTGGTCGCCTCAAGCAATACATTTTTAGACATCTCAAATAAGAATTTATAAAATCTAACTATATATCTAATTAAAACTATGTTATAACTAACATAAAGTGTTCTTTGGTAGAATTATTATTGTCAGATTTACCATTTTACTAATACTTTATTATGATCTTATGTATTTATATAGAAAAATCTGGAGGGCGATGAAAAATCTTTGGCCAACCGAAACCGGTCTGTAAACCGTAGTTATATGATCGCTGTTGAATTTGTTTATAAAATTAAGCATGCCTCGTAATTGATGTATTGCTTCCTCCATTCCGGCGTAATGTGGGCAGCAAGATGTTCGGCAAATTTCATTTTGATAAAAATGACACTAACAGAAACAAAACACACAATCAAAATACAACTTCTTCTTCATCTATCAATGCTATGGCGTCGATCAGTAAAATCGCCAGTATCTATTATTATGTACCTACTTAGATGAAGATATATTTTTGCGAAATTTTTATACTAGCTATAAAGTTATTCATTTTATAAATAGTTATATTAGTTAACTGTATAGTTATTCTGGGGTTTTGTTTGCAACATAATCCCACATCTTGTTCTCTACCTACTATGCTTTTTGTAGCTTAATATAAAATAATTAAACATATTGCTAAATCTATACTAATGCTGAGATATGTTAAGCGATCAACTAATGTGGAGAGATGTTTATCAAAACTTGAGACTTTCTAACATTTGCTGCTATTCATAATGTGATACACAGTTGTTGGTCTTCTTCGTAGTATCAATCCGGTGGATTGGTTTGCAGCAACAGAATCTTGCATCTCGATCTCCATTCCTCTCGGTCCTCCGCAACCCTTTTCAGCTCAGCATAAGAGCTAGAGTTCATGTCCTCGAATACTTGCTGCAAATACTCCCGTCTTGGGCGCCCTCTACAGTTTCTACCCTCAACCATCCCCTCCACAATATCGTGAAGAAGACCATCGTGGCGCATGATGTGGCCGATCCATCGGGCTCTCCTCTCTGAGATGGTTCTTATTAGTTGCCTATCTTCCTTGATTATTCTGAGAACCTCATTGTTCGTGACGTGGTCTCTCCAGGAAATTCCGAGAATTCTTCTGTAAGACCACATCTCAAAGGCCTCTAAGTCATTTTTTTTTATCACTTTCAGATAAGCACCATGTCTCACAGCCGTACATTAATATGCTCCAAACAAGTGTTTTGGCAAGTTGCTTGCGGAGCCCTAAAGAAATATTCCTTGACTCAAGAATTTTGGCTTTTTTATTGAAAGCTAGCCTTGCTTGATGTATTCGACTGTTGACTTCTCTTTTTGTTCTGCCATCCCAGGTGATCGTACTTCCAAGGTATACAAATTCTTTTGCATCTTTTAGGGGTACTCCTAGCATTGATATGTTAATTTTTTGCTGCTCATTGCGGCTTACTCTCATGTCTTTGGTTTTTGTGCTGTTTATCTTCATATTGTAGTTGGAATTAAATATGTTTTCCATGGATGTCAGCGCTTCCGTGAGTTCATCTTCAGTTTCAGCAATCAGAGCAATGTCATCAGCAAACCTTATCATATCAATCTTTTGGCCATGTATTTTAACCCCCTCTCTATGGCCCATTTTTTCCCTGATGTTATTGGTGATAAGCTGAAATAGCAACCAAAAGAAAATTATTTTTCATTTTTTTCTCGATTGATAAAAAAATATAATTATAGAATTCTTATAAATATCTTAATACAATACTTATGTATATATAGTTTACAATTATTATTAAAGTTAATGTTCAAGTAAATACTAATAATATTACCTAACAAGATAAATAGAAACAAATATTTTAAAATGTAAGAATATACCTACCTAATGTCTAAAGAGAAACAAACTTATAAAAAAGAAACAGTAGAAAGACGTCGACATTACCTACTAATAATTATCGCGATAATTTCTGCGATAATAATCAATAGTACTGAATTGAGCATATAATTTAAAATGCTGAATTTATTATGAATAGAATTTATGAAATAGCTATTCATTATCGTTGTTTAATGGCAATTATGACTAAGCATTCATAAATTATTAAGTATACATGTTTCCTTTACTCAATGTCAGTGGATGTACACATAAAAAACACATTAAAAAGCTGTGGAAAAATGAAATTCTTATATTATAATATGTACTTAAAGAACTTGTTGAAGTATGGCTTACTTACTTTTTGGGCTGTTTTTGGCACTATAATTCGCATGATTTGTTATCATTAATAAAAGGCATACTAGTTAAAAAATCAATAAAGGTACATTAAATAAAATGCATAATATTGGTATGATAATTAAATTTATTAATGAACATTGGTGCAGTTAACGTCAACCACAAAGGTATCGACCTACATGTCTGACACAAAAAGCTAAAACCAAAAGTGTCAAAAGGGAACCAACACAACCCAAAATCAAAACACACCTATATTCTTGCGATTTAACCAATATATTTAAAAATAAATTAATATCTTTTAACCAAAAAGGTGTGCCATAATTATTATTTACCAAGTAGATAATACAATTGGTTCATCCATGCTTGATTAAAATTAAATTTATTATGACAATAATATTTTTTTAGATAATTTTGTTTATGGTTGATATCTAATACACTGAAAAAAAAAACAGATGAAATGTTATTATCTGAAATTTATTAAGTACAAGTGTCTTTTAATCATTATTCGACATTAGTATTACCATTATAAAAAATTGGCCTCACCCCAAGGGTTAAAAGTTATCTCCACAAACAAAAGCGAGTGAACGATAAAATTAAGTAAAATAAATAGTCAATAAATTAATATTCTTTTAGAAAACCTCTATTTTAAATAAATATATTAATACTGCTTAAAATATAAATTAACCATATTTGTTTAACAATAATTTATATAAACTCAAATAATTAGATGCTAAAATCACAGATCAAAAGATTCCAGTGCAGAGTAGAGACCTCTTAGAACAAATATTGTTTGGAAACGATGAAAATAAATTAGTTTACATCTCAGCATGTAACAAGACTACAAAAGCGTACAATATTCAATGGTGTTTCATATTTCTGTGACTTTTACGATATTTCTTGCATGCCTAACAGATTCTAAAATAAATTAATTTATTGTTTTGTAGATGTTATAATTCCATGTTAACCATTATTATTTATAAGTATCGAAAAGTAATATCTGATTATCATAATTATCATAAAACGAAATCTCTTCAAAAATTTTATCTTGAAAAATAAATCATTATTCCTTATTTAGATTTAGATATTTGATTAATAAAATTGTAGTTACAGCTGAGATATATTATAGGTATACATTGTTAATAGAATAAATTAATAAATAAAAGTATTTTTTTGTTATAATTAAAATTGGAATGTTAGTATAATTTAATAGCAGTTACTAAAATTAAACAACCGTTTGATTGACCTATAACAATTGTAGAATTAATAAGCTGCTTGTAAATAAACCTAAGTATGCCATGCATAATTCTGGTGACGCAATAATCACAGTTGTAAATAAATTAATTAAAAAACAAGTAAATTTTACAATAAGTAATGTTTATAAAATATTAATTGTCTACAATTCACAATGATTCCTAGCTTTTTAATTTTACCGAGGTTCGGCAGCACAATAGTTGATTATGGAGTATAAAAAATATCACAAATTACAAAAATCTCTAATTTTTTTTAACGATGGAAACACTATTTGCTAGCAACACTAAAATCGATTGTAATTACATGTAGCACAATACAATAATAGTACAAATTTTCAGTTTATATCAATTAACAGCTACTAAGTTGTATAAATAAAATAATTTATTATTACTCTACAAAAATGAACCTAAAATAAGACAGTCTAAAAAAATAATAAGTCTTGTAAATCATCAGTGAGGTGTACAGGTAGTTATAATATAATGTATAAATAGCCAGCTATGTTTATTTAGTTTACAGATAGATTATTGCTACTACTATAAATATAAGTCAGTGTGTGAAATATATTATTCTTTACATATTTTTTGAAGCACCTTTATTTATTAGGATTAACTTGTTTTGTAAAGTATTATAAATTAGCTTAAAACATAGTCTGTAAAAATCTCAGCAGTTATTTTGGCAAATAATTCTAAATTCAAAATAACATACCCTTGGATATGAATGATTCTAATTTAAAATATTTATTTTTTGATATAAAGACGTTTGGATTCAAATCAATTCAATACAAAAATCATTTTGCAAGATACCAAAATGCAAAAATAATACCAACAATTCAAATTGTATAATTTTATTAAAATTAGGCAACTATTTTTTGGCAGTATCTAATTCAATTAATGGGCGGTAATTATTTAGCAAATGGTCAGTAATAAATACCTAAAAAGTTAAGTAAAAAATAATCGTTTGATAGTTGACAAATATCAATCGGAAGTAGAAAAATAAAAAATTGGTTTAAATTAATTAATGAATGGTAATTAATAATAGGCTATGTAAGGTTAGGTTTACAATTTATGGGTTAATTATTCATTCAATTTATATTAATTTCTACCAATATTGAATATATTACTGCCATTTTAATTTTATAACTCACGACATGCATACTAACACAGTAGATAATACCAATTTATTTAGTCTACTGCTGATTAATTTTATTTACTGCCAATTGCTTTAACTGCCGAAACATTGAATTAGTTACCGAACAAAGAAATACAGGCCTGAAAATTATAATTCAGAAATATTCAAGGATCACCAAAAATCTTAGAACTATTCACCCCCAATAAAATGATATTTAAAAATCAATATATTTAGAATTTTTATGATTGAAAATATAAATAAAATGTATTATATAAAACATGATTGTAGAATACCTAACACTGTTTAAAACAAGATGATTTTTCAGAGATAAGAGGTCTGTGAGTAGCCATATAATTTAAGAGTCATGTCAATAGAATAGCAACTCAAATAATGTATAATAGTATTTATAAATTAATAAGCTGATCTTATCTGTTTGTTATTTATTTAAAGATTGAGTTGTATAAACAAAATTGATGTTTTAAACATAGTTCAAAGTGTAACAAGAATTTCACAGCCGACATTTTTAATTTTGTCATTTTCGCTGCGCAAAATCTCTAGCGATGTAGTACACATTTTATAATAATTCAATTAACTATAGATTGGGTTAATAAATATGAAAAAATAAATAATGGTAATCTGTGGGATATCTCTAGACTAGTGTTAACGACCCAGTCGATTTGGTAAAAATACATGTTTACAACTGTAGATTTGTTAATTATTCTGCATACAAAAGCCTCAACAGAAGATAATTGATTTATAATGGTTTTGAACTTTTCTTAAGGAGACGGAGGAACTTGTTGTATAATCTGGAAACAAAAACACATGTTAAATAAAAATGTATAAATAACACATTGATATCAGCTCGATATACACGCCATTTTGTAATTATTTGACAGGCCGTTAGCAGGACTAATTATGTAGATCGTCACTTGTGGCGCTGGGTGTCACTGACCACGGGTGCCCGGTGGCCACTAATCAGTTGTGCGTCGACAGCGATCAGTAGCAACTGTGATCGGTTTGGGGCCTAAAGCAAGCAAGTTCCGCCTCGGACCGAAAGTTTGACAATTTTCAACTTGAATATATCACAATGTGCTTCTGTAAAAGTCTTTGTGTTGCTTATCTGCGCCTCATTTATCCCCCACGTGTCCTAATAATGATCCCGGCGACGTGAAGTCGTCTATCTCTTAGTAAAGGGGATGTCAATATTTACAATAAATAAATATTAAAGTTTTATTTTTAACATAATTAATTAATACAACTTCTTAGCTTTTCATGGTTAGATTTGGCCGTGTGTGGCGAATTCTCTTTTACTAATATTTCGACCGCCATTGCAGAGGTCTTCTTCAGGGCTGACGACTTTGTGGTACAAGAGAATTCGCCACACACGGCTAAAACCAAAAACCACAATACCAATTAATTAATAATAATTATAAGGAGTTAGTTGAAGCTCTTTTCATTAATATATTGTAGTAAACTTTAAGCACTTGCAAACTTTTAGTATCGACATATTTACATGTTAAATATTGATATTATTTCAATTAATGTTGTTATGGCCACACCGTAGTTATTCTGGCTTAATTTTTTTTTACCTTCCAGGAAGCAGCTCGAGGTACAGCTGACTTGATGGAACTAGATGAACGAAAACACTTGTGGAAATGCATTGGAAACACATGGAATTCCAAATAAATGACGTGTGTAATTTTTATGGAAATATACTTTTTTTTAACCATATCAAATCCATATTTGGAGTGTATGCACACCACAAATTGCCATTTAACAGTTCTGTAAGGTCAGGTTACCTATACCTTATCCCAGAACAGCTGTATACTTGGAGGTTCACATGAGAACATAGATCTATACAAGTTCCCGGGAGCCTCCATGGCAAGAGCCCGTGAACTTGCATAGACTGCGGCTCTAGTACCAGAGATATACTTTGGTATATAATAATCAGCGTTTTTAAGGAGTTTGGATGATCAGCCAAACACTCCTGAGGCCTGGTCAATTACGTTTTGTCCTCAACAAGGTAGCTCAACCCTACAGGGGACATGTATAGAGCTTGGATTTAATTAAATAAATTAAAAAAATCAAGCTTGGTCGTGATTTGAACCGACAGCATCTGAATGACAAACAACCGCTTTTAAAACTGGACCATGCTGTAAAAGCTTGAATCATTAGCCGCCTAAAATGAATTGGATATTTAAATTGGTTTAAAAAATATATTAATTGTAAAAATATGCACCTTTGACATGGAATCAAAACTACGTCTTGCAGTGTGAGTTCCAGCCACGCCTGTCTGCTTGTAACCACTAAAAAATAATAATAAACACATGGATGAAAACATTTTTGAGGTTATAAATTGAAATATTTCTTCAAGACAAAAAACATTAATTTGAATATTTAAAATATTACACATAACAAATTCACAATTATAATTTATTTAAAAAAATAAAAAACAAATAATTTTGACTATTTTTTTAATATAACATCAAACCACTATTGTTGTTAGATGGTTAATGGATCGATTAGGCCATTTTGAAATGGAAAATTCTTATGATTAAGTTATTTATATTATTTGATTATTTACCATTCTATACTGAAATGGTTCTGATTTTTTTTTCACATTTAATTGTCTATTAGAGTTTTAAGTTGTTAGCTTCACTATTTTACTAATCGATAATGTAGTATAATCGTGTAATATTTATTAAATAAACTAATTAATATTAATTACTATAAATAAAGGTACAATAATGTAAACAAAAGTACAGAATACTGCAGCACACTTATAGTAAATTAGGTACATAAAAATGGATAAAATATGATTATTAAAGTTACATTTTAAAATATAAAACTAGAAAAATGTTACTTTTATAAATTTATGAAGCGAGAAAATGATATACTAAAAATAACTGGAGTATTCAGTTGTCGCTTTGGGGTGATACTGATAGAACAGCGGGTGCTCTCAACTGGGTAGATCAACTGCAATAGACAAAAGAAGGCAATAATAGGATACATGCAATGGGAGGCATTCAACAACCAAAGGATTATGAATTCATGATCAAGGAAGAATAAATTTCATGGATACTCGTATTTGTGATATTTAAATATAATATTTCACTTACGTGCAAAAAAAGGGAGTATCAATGCTGTGAATGATTATAAAGATGTGCAACAACCAAGTAAACTAATGTCTACACAATATCATAATGTAACAACTAAAGAAAAAGATATAAAATAATACTATTTATACTAGGAATTACAAATAAAGCGTAAAATAAAAGGAAAATGATTAATGCATTGATACTATAATAACACAAACAAACTAAAAATTGTATGAAGTTATTCTACATGTTATTTATATAATAATTTATAAAGCTTCGGGTACTCAGAATCTGATATGTCATATACGTAAGCATATTTCTTGATCAAATGTAAATAAAAGATTATTTACAAATGATTCCACACTTTTTTATTGGAGGATAACATGTTTCCGCAACGTTCGATAGCGATTGTCAAGTAAACTAGGCAAGGATTGCCTAATTATGACTAGTTGATTTGATAATGGCTACCCGACATAGCCGAAACATGTTGTGCTACAGTAAAAGAATGTGGAATAATTTCTAAGTAATCTTTTATTTACATTTGATATTATGGAATTACACCAAGAATTGAAAATATCTTGACATTGGTTCCAAATGTTTGACCAATGACGCAACCAATCACAAGAAAGATTGTTGCCAGTCGCGATAAATTGAGTTCAACGTTCCCGAGCTTTTAATTTCCAAAAACAAAAAATGGTTTCATAATTTAAATTATAGATTCATATAAAAGACAATATACAAGTAAATTTAAATATGGTATATTGAAATAAATAATAAATGTAATTTATGAACCTGGTGGATCCGTTTATGCTTTGTTTGGAGTATCTGTAGAAGTAGTCCTGGTATATTGTGTATCGGTTGGGTTGCCAGATGATGTTGCTCAGGTTGTAATGCTTCTGCAGGAACATGATCAGCTTGGGAGAGGGACGGTCATAAGCCATCTCTCCGGGGGCAATGTTTTCAGCCTGAAATTTAATCACAAATGTGGTTATTATTTTCTTCTCATGTAATTTTTATGCGAAGACATGCATCGGAGTATCATCACGAGATTTAGGCGTTCTAGTGGAATCTATTTGATGACTTTGTAGATGCTGCATGCGGGTAAGATTTTTAATGGTTGTGGGAGTGTGTATTCGTCAATCTGCTTCTTGAAGAGAGCATTTCCAAGCCTTATCAGTGGTGTTAAAGAATGAGTAGAATAATGAATTATGGTAATTTACCTCCAGCATATAATCGAAGATGAGTTTCCCCCAACCTCGGCGCTGCTGGCTGTTGAAGACGTAGAAGTCTAGAACGCAGGGAATATTAACGGCCACCTGCTCACGTGATCCATCCGTTAGGAACAGCTTCTTCTCGCCCACTTTTATGTAGCCTGTTGCTGCACCATTCCCGCTGAAAATGTACATTTACATAAAAAATTATAACTTTATAGAAACAAAAAAAAAATAGGCGTTCAACCAATACATCCTCCCAGTATTAACTTGCGTGAGATGTGGAATCTGACAGCAAGTTTTATACAAAAAATAAAGGACACCTAACGTGCTGTGTAGAGATCCATGAAAGGAGTGTTCCTAAAAGATAGATAGAGTGTTCCTACATGAGAATATATGAAGCAGAACTCATGTAGTGGAGGCTACACAACGAATAGGCACACTCAAGAGGCAATGTGACATAACTGTAGAAGAAGCGACGGTCAATGTGGAAGAAATGTGTTGGAGTGGTTTTCAACTGGCAAACAGAGTGTTGGCCTACCCCCACAAGGTGAACTGAAGACATCATAAGAATAGAGTGATTAACCTGGATGCGGAGGATTAGAAAGGATGGCGACTCATGCAAGAGGCCTACTTTAAACAGTGGACGGACACACTCTGATGATGATGAGTAGCAAAAGAAAATAAATGTTTTCAAGGGGATTTTAGACAAGTCTCTTCTTCTTTAGCCTCGCCATTTCCCATCATCTGGGATCGGCTCTCTTTGTGTACATTCGCCATGTTTGCCTGTCCTGTGTTGCATTCTCGGTCAAGCCCAGAGTTTTCAGATCCTCGTCTACAGTTGCAGTCCAGGTTGCCTGTGGTCTTCCAGGTCTTCTTCCCAGCAAGGGTATGTTGAGGGCTTTCTTCACCACGTGGTCCTCATCTCTCCGGGATTTTAGAAAAATGCATATTATAATTCTAAATACTTTATGGCGCTTTAAATAGAAGTTCTATGGTTATAATTTACAATGATGTAAATGAATACTGCAAAGTGAACACCATTCAAACATTTATAGCATCACAATACATGTGCATGACATGATGAAATTTGAAATGTATTCTACATAAATGTTTTATGTCATCTTATTGATTTTATACCACAATTGTTATATTTCATTCAATACTTTTCTTTACATTTTGAACTATACAAATAGCTGTTTGTAATAGTAAACCATTCACAGGAAAACCTTTTGTGATGGCGCTTTTAACCCTTTCGCATCGGTTGTCGGCATATGCCATCATAAGATTCCCCGACCGTTGACATTGGTTGACATGATATATCGTTTTGCTACTTTCTTAGAATTATGCTTCTTTTATGCATCATCTGATAGCTAAAGGATACAAGAACCAATGTGATATATGAAAATATACCAGATAAGTACATTTATGCTTCAAATACTAGTTTTATAATTGACAGTATAATTTGTATTCAAGCCGAGCCGTAATGAAAGGGTTAATGGAATAATGCTATTTGAACACAATTCAAGTTTCAACATTGAGAATATGTGATACTCAATTGAACTATATTTAAAAATCGGACACATATTCACAAAATTATCAATATCGTATGTATCTAATTATTAACCTTATATAGGGGGTGCCATTTTGATGGAATTGTTAATCCATATTTAGATTATAAATATAAATATATTGCAATATATTTTCAAGTCTATAAATATGTTATTTGTCACTTAAATAATATATATTCTTTGCCAGCGGTCATAGCTCAATTGTCAAAGCGTTTGCTTTGCAAGCCAAAGGTTGTGGGTTCGATCCCCGAGGGAGATTAAAAAAAAAAAAGGATTTTTAATCGATTTATGAGCTCTAAAATACCCCGGGTTGGTGTGAATTTGATCCATCACCCGTAAAATGCCAGTCATAGCCTATTAATTAAAATTGGTGGTAGACGAAAGTCGTCCCGTGAAGACCACCCATTCATAGTAAATTCCTGTAATAATAACGATGATGCGTGAATCTAGGGCGGTAGTCTATGATGTTGGCGGATCAAGACTCCACACGCAGCGTTTAGCTATATGCACCATGTTAAGGGTCATAGAAGTCCACAGATGAGACTTCAGAACTACTTTCACCATTTGGTATTCTCCTGTATGTTTACATTTTTTTTAAAAAAAAAGCTGTAACATACTAGTTAATATTAAACTTTTCAACAGTAGAATATAGCTGCAATATGAGGAACAAAAATTAGAGTAAATCTTATGACGGTTTAATTATAACACTTGGTTAAAATTGGTTGGCATGTTTCTAAATTATCTATACTGAAGAATGTGTTTTTTTTCATTTTTATTCACTGTATGTTGAAGTTAAATATTTTCTAAACACAGAATTTTTTTTTTTAATGGTTTGCTATTGAACAAGATTCTAAGGCTACTTTTACTGTGATTCGCCCAGATGTAAACAGTTTAATATAACTTTTTTTCAAAACCAAAAAGAAGTACTAATAATTCAGAAAGATTTGTGGAAAAGAAGTCAAGTTATTATTATGCTTTTTATGACCAAACGGTCAATCCAAAAATGCTTCTTTGCCTCTCGAAGTAAAAAAGTGAGTCTTGAGTCTGGCTTTGAAAGATGACTACATTTTCAGCTCTCTTATACTTTCAGGCAGCGAGTGAAAGGCCACTGGAGTCGCGAAATTGAAAGCACGATTGTCAAAGACCGTGCTAGGACTACCTCTCGTCAGCTGTAGGTTGCTTTTACTTGTTCTGGCTGATCTTAGTGTCTCAAGTCCATCGGACAATAGCCAAGGCCTTACCCTTGGTGGTCCGGATCTATGGCCATGTAGATAGTATGGTTGGTGTTGATGAGGTTCTTGAAGGTGGTGATGGGACTCTTCAAAGCCTGCTCTGTGGCTGACAGCTCTCCCAGAGAGTCCAGAACCTTTTCCAGCTGTAAATAATTCCGCCTGAAAAAAATGCATTCATATACATTAATTATAAAAAGATTTAACTATACTTATGAATAATATGCAGTAAAAATGCATAAAGTAATGTCCCACTGTGTGCTTAACCGAACCTCGCAAAATTAAGACTGTAGTAACAAAGCAGCTTTCTAAGATCTACAAAACCTCTTATAAGTTCTCTACATTAACGTAACAACATGTTTTAGCCATGAACCTGTGTCTGCAGAAAAACACATTAACTTTTATTCAGCACTGATAATCATGGAAAGAACTACAGAATGTATTCTGTAGTCAACGGTTGTATGTTATGTGTATATGAATGAAGTATGTTATGTTTAAAAATCGAGATGCTGATACCTTATTTATTGTAATGAAATGCATCAAATTGTGAGTGAAATAGAGTATTAGTGAAATAAAAAGTAGTATGTTCGTTTCATATTTTTAAAAGTTTAAATAAATCCACAAAAGACCTTGAAAATAAGTTATGCTATCACATTAATCGAAATAATAATATTTCAATATTTTGCATGGTTGTAGTAGTACCGTATATATTTATATGGATATTATTTTTTATTTGAATTTATGTAATATATCAATTCTACATCACTGAATCTTGAATAGTTTTCATTGAAAATTGTAGATGTTTGTGAATCATTCGCGAACATATATTATAAGCATTCAAGCGGTGTAATAATTGCGCTAGTTCAATTTACCGTTAAACTCTGACAGTAAAAAGTAACTCGAAAAATTATTTAAAATCGCAAACACACGCAAAACAATCGATCAGAATGAAGTTGTGCAATATTAAAACAAAGGTTGACAGCTCAATGAAAGTCACTCTTACGCAAAATGTGAATTATGTTTTAATTTTTTGAGTTGAAAGAAGATTTATTTTGACTGTCTTACCTTCGATCGTCATTGTTTATTTTATAATACGAAACCACGTCGTCGCTGTTGATAATGATAAAGTTATTGGACAGAATTTCGTCCACTCTGTGCTTGAACTCCATAATAAGGCAGTCGATACAGAACTGGTTATATTTTCATTGAGCACTATTACACACTGACAAGTACAGTGCTGCGTCGTATGATTTTGACAAGTAACTTTGACGTATGCTTGAGCTTAGGTACCTACGATTATGTACCAAGCAATTGCAGGTGGGTTTTATGGACAGGCCAGTCGAGTTGGAGGTTTTTTTATTTTTCACGGTTGAAGTGTCACGAGCATCGCTGTTAGTCACCGTTTACTCATTTGCTTCTTTTTCTAGAAGAGTTTCCCCCGTTATTGTTATTTGTGTCGTTTGATTCATTTCGGAAGAATTTATCGGCGCACCAAACAGAATCTGCAACTGAGATTATTTAAATTTGAAAAATAATTTAACATAATATATATTTTATAAACATCACCAAATATTATTTATTTTCTAATATACAATAATGGAAATGATTTGATGTTTATCTTTTTAGGTAGGTACATATAATTTGAATACCGGAAATAAGAAGGACATAGATTTTTAGGTTTCTTTTGTAAACAAGAATGAGATTTTTTTTAAGATCAGAATATTTAATCGTTTCAAATTTCTTCGATATTATGGAAACAATTTTTATTTTATTATTACTTACTTAAATCAATACTTAGTTTTCCTCGCAATAATTGTTGAAAAAATCAAATAATATATCCACTATTATACATCTTAAGAGTGACCACAAACTACCATACCATGAGAAATCTTACAGTACTTAGGTTTTTTATTTTGATGCTTAAAATTCATACAAGTATTCTTTACTCAGGAATGTGCACAATGAAATATTTAATCAATATAATTTTAGTTATTAGTATGAATAAAAGCCCCCCCCCCTCAATACAAAATATTTTTTTTTCTTCTTCTGCTTCTCAATGGAGAACATGGCATTCAGAACAACACTTGGAGTTGACCTGCTAAGTAAAATTCTTTGTGTTGATCATTATTTAATTAAATAAGTTTATTGTGATCTGAAAAAGAAAAATTCATGCAAAAAAAGAAATAAAAATATGTCTTGTCATTTTTTATAACATTTTATTCGTAATAATATTATAGTATGACAGTTTCTTAACACTAGTAGGCACATCTGAATAAGGTACGTCCATATTTAATGGCACAAAACCATCCCTCTTCTAGCTGAGAGCATCACAACACCCAGCACAAAACTCCCAGGATTACTTCAACCTTTACACTACTTAGGTACAATACTGTCGTAGAAAAAATCTAAAAACATTCAAAGCTATGCTTATATAAAAATATTACAATCTTACTGCATATTTATATGCGATAAAAAATATAATTCTTATAAAAATAGTAAATTAACGTAAACATTATTTATTTTATTAAAAATACTGTTTTAAATACAAATTAAAATAAATTATTATCAGTAAATTCACAGATGATTTAAACAAATCTTTTTGACCGAGAGTGGGAGAGGCATTTAATGACCTACCAAAAATCAACATTAACGCAACATAATTTGTGGATTTTGAATTCTATGCTAACAACATATAAAATGTTCCGTAATATATAAAGAGTAAGAAATTATTTATTAAAAACTTTTAGACATAAAATATAAAGCTAAAAAAATATATCCTTACTTTCAATATGCATTTTATTATTATGAAATGTTTTAAACATTTGAAATAAGGCTATAATAAGAATAAAACTCACTCATTCTTTTTCAATAGCACCAAAATTTGCAAATTTAAATAAATGCATTTTTTTATGAAAATCATAATCATGATATTAACACGTTCCACGCCACGTAGGTCACCGGTGACCTACGTTTTTTTTCGAACAAACAGTTCCTGTACGCCAGCGGTTACATTTCAATAGAATTTTAACATTGAATGTGACCTTTATGGCGCCTCTGAATCGAATGCATTAAAAAAATTACGTTGGCGTTCAACGTGTTAAGTTAAAGGCAGATTGACAAGTACCTTGTGGCATTTCTAACCTGACAGACCACCTCAACACAGAATGTCATTTTTAAGGCCATTGCGCCTCGAGAGCTGGATCATGACTGCTCTCTGTTAGTCATTCTGCGTTGGGGTGGTCCGTCAGGGTAGTGTTGCCACAACTCAAAATATCACTCTTTGGTGTCTGTTAAAAATGATTGTATCAAAAACATAAAAAAAAAACAATATTAAATGTAAGTTTTAAAAATATTTTATGGCTGTTTGATGATAGTAAACATCAGTAATGTGATACATATAAATAAACATGATTTTCTCAAGATTACTTACAAATTATGCAGACAGGCTTCAAATCATTTAATCAATATTATTAAAATATTTTTTTACTATATTAGGGAAGGTAAATGTACAATGGATGTGAAATAATGTCCAATTTTACAATTTTACATTAATAATGATATCTTTTTATAAACACAATAAAAGCAATAATATTTATTTGACAGTGTGTTATGGCCTTTTGAATGTTGTTATCGGAAGCATATAATTGATTTAAGAAGACATTCGATTACATAATCAATTTTACAATATTATACAGTATTTCCATACACACAAACACATTTAACCCTTTCGCATCGGTTGTCGGCATATGCCGTCATAAGATTCCCCGACCGTTAACATCTTTTGACGTGATATATTGTTTTGCTACTTTCTTAGAATAGATTTTTATACATCATCTGATAGCTAAAGGATACAAGAACCAATGTGATATATGAAAATAGACCAGATAAGTACATTCATGCTTCAAATACTAGTTTTATAATTGACAGTATAATTTGTATTCAAACTGAGCCGTAATGAAAGGGTTAACATTCTTTCACACAAATAAATATAATTAATAATTGTTCAAGTGTCAACTTAAACTCACATGAATAAATTATTACTAAATAAGTATACCTACCTTTATTGAAATAGAAGTTTACCTTATCACATCTCTAGCTATACAGCCTGATGCGAGTCTTGGGTTCCATCGTAGGCATCACCATTTATTTTAGTTTTTGAAGAAATTACAACAAGTATACTTATATTTACAAAAATGATAATTATAACGGTATTAATCAGGCCCAAGACTATAAATTATATTGAATTTAATATGTAAAGCGACTACATTATACTGTGGAGTATAATTATTTGCCTATGGCCCGGCTTAGATAAAATTGGTTTTAAGCTAATCTCAGTTTCTACAATGGAGATATATTGGGTATGAAGCATACGCAATACTATTTGTACTATTTCAAGAATAAACGACCGCTACTCCTGACTGAAAATGTCTAATAACGCAAAGAAAATGTGAGAATATGACAGAATCTACTTATAATCACAAATATTCTCAGTATGACTATCATTATCATATTTTATTCTGGAGAATGAATCATAAAAAATATTAAAATGCATCCTCATGGTTAAGGCTATTCCTTCATACAAATACTTATAATATGATTATAAAAAATGTTTCTAACATAAAAATCACAAATTAGAAAAATACATTATTTTATAAACAAAAATCACCATAATCTAATAAAAACTACTTAAAAAAATGACCAAATATAAAACTTGCTACTTCATCTTAGCAATACACTTGGGCAATATTGGATACATTATAAAAGTATGATATAGGTATTAATTTAAACTATAGTATTATACAATTGCAGCAAAAACAATTTTATACAAACATAATTTTTAAAATTTTACAAAAGTAAAAAAGCATCAACACTTTTCTTGCATGTCATGGAATTCATATATTTTTTATTTATGTACATATTTTTTAAAAATAAGTATTTTTTGAAGGTAATTTAGAAAATACTGATTTTCATTTGTAATATATTTTACAGTTTTATGACAAAAATCTATAATAGTTTTATTTAATAAACAAAGAATTCTTCGCTTCTTTCATTTGTGTACAAAAAAAATCTTGCTTCTTTCCGGAGAATACCTTAGAATTGTATTTCAAATATTGATAAATAAAATATATAACTTCATACATTTAAATTAGATAATAAAGAATTCCTTTGATATTATTGAATATTCTATTAAATAGTTATTTTTACAGTTTTTTTGGACACTTAAAAGGCACTGGGGATAGTTATTATTAAAAAATATTATTACAATTATTAAAATTAATTAAAATTGTGCAATTATTTTTTAAATATATTCCATTAAAAGTAACAGGCAGAGGGACAATCATTGATGAATTATTTGAAGTGCAATTCATATTAATTTGGAATATTTTGAATATTGTAACCCGTAATAGAAATGGCTTTATTTAAATAGACTTCACAAGTCATGTAACAATCAAATAACTTCGTAGATTTTCACGGTCAGATTTGGCATTGTGTATTTTGGTGTGTGGAGAATTTCTTCTGACCAATATTTCGACCGATATTGCATTGGCCATCTTCAGGGTTGATAATTTTGTGATGTCACGAGTTAATATCTTGATTTAGTTCAACTAAGGTACCTCTTCTTCAAGATTCCCCTACCGTTGACATCGGTAGCCATGATGTATCGTTTTGCTACTTTCAGTACTCATTGTGACATCTACGGTAGGAACTTAGAATTGCAGTCATTCCCTTTATCAACCTACATGTATTCTTTACAGGAATCTGTAAAGCATGTAAATAAATATCGTTAGGTTTCGTCACAGGAGCGATTTTTCTGTAAACCACATGTGTCAATGCCACCACACGTATTGAGTTATGTAATGAACGTTTGTCAAATATAATAGTTTTTAATGCATCATCTGATAGCTAAAGGATACAAGAACCCATGTGATATATGAAAATAGGTCAGATAAGTACATTTATGGTTGAAATACTAGTTTTAAGCAAAAAAAATTGTTTGAAAAATTCACGCCGTATTGACAGTACAATTTGTATTCCACCGACCCATAAGGAAAGGTTTAAGAGGCATACCTCCACTAATGTCAAGTCGGAGACAAAGTAGAGTCATAGAGTCGTATACGACTCTCCGACAAGACGCTCGTGGAGGTATGCTTCTTAGAATATACTCACCATACATGACTCTCGGAGAGGAACTTTAGGCTGACAGCTGAACTAAATCAAGAAATGAACTCATCACAAAATCATCAACCCTGAATATAGCTCCTGCAATGATGGTGGAAATTTTGGTCAAAAGAAATACGCCATACACAGGTAAACCCAAATTCCACAATACCATGTAACAATCGTTTAATATTCACGATGCAGCAAAAATATCACGTATAAACATAATGATTCTGGCTGTTCGTTTTGTAGTGAAGTACCAGGTTATATCTTGTAATGTTTTGTTGGTTTATCACGCGCAGACAGCATTGGGATGATAGGTAATGGTGTTGTGGGCGTGAGTGAAGGGCGCAGGGCCCCCGGGGCCGGGGGTCAGCTGTAGGGGCCGAGCTTTGCCTCCCAACATGCACCGAGTCGTCTCACCCAACTCGACTTCTACAGTCAGATCGACACCGCGTAACCTAAAATTATATTCAGTGATACATTAGTGAAGTGTAGTTTTATCTACTTTTGAAAATTTAACAACAAAGTACATATATAATTTTTTATATGAGTATATGCTTTCCAGTCTTTGCGACAGGAATGTTGCACTACAAGAGTTTGTCTATACATTGGTTAGTCTCATAGCAAGAATATTGTAGGTTCCTTACATGTGGTATCTGTTTGCAACGACTCCGACCAGTTCCCCCACCAGATCCTGCCCGGGCGCGGGAGGCAGCAGCGCCACCACCAGGTCGTTGTTGGACACCGGCACGCCGAGCACCACCAGTTGCACACCACTGCTCATCACGCGCACAACTCCCAACTGAAAACAAACAATATTAAACAAATTAATACATACTTACAAAAACTTGATATAGCTTTTTCAGGCCGGTGCCGAAAAGTTTTGATATGCAATCTTTTGCCTCTTTTTTTTGTTCGCTCGTCTGACACGCACATTTCAAAATTTTAGTTAAGTTTTAGATTTAAGTACTTAGCAGACGCTGCGTTTTTTTATGTAAGCACATACAGGAGAATACCGATAGATAGTTATGCTGAAGTCTCATCTATGGATTCTATGACACGTACCATGTTACATAAGGTTATGCGCTGTATGTGGAGTATTGATCCGCCAACTTCACAGACTACAGTCCGACATTCACGCATCATGCTTATTAATACAGGAATTCACTATGGATGGGTGGTGTTTACAGGGAAAAAGTGAATATTCCATGTGATGGCTTACCTCAGCAATCGGCAGCGGTTTCTTCATCGGCTTGAAAGTGCGCGGGTCCAGCTTCATGATTGCGGACTCTGTGACCATGATGCACCTCTCGGAGACCTTGTTGAAGCGGTTGACCTTGTGAAGGCGGCACGAGAACAGCACGCGCGCCGGGGGCTTCAAAGCTGCTACGGCTTTGAGATAAGTGGCGCAGGACTGGTTGTAGGTCGGTTGGGCCAAGTAGTCACCCAGCCAGGAGCGGGAGGCGCCCCAATCAGCCCGGCGCCCGCGCAAGCATCCTGCAGCGGCTATTTTCATCCTGATGGTTTAAAATTTAGAGGTTAGGATATTTTATGCTTTTAACCCTTTAAGAAAGAGCGTGAACATTTGACGATTTAATGGCTTCATTACTTTTTTACGAAAATTACTTTTTGAAGCAATGTTTTGATTGTTGGAACCAATTAATTGAATTATTTAAAATTTGAGGATGGTGTGTAGGTACAAGCTATTAGTTATTTGGGACAAACATGTGAAACATTAAAAAATCCAATAAAATCAGGAAAATACTCAGGGATCGTGTTATATTTTCAGGAGTATACTAGTTTTTACCCAGTGATATTCTGAAATTTCCATGGGTTGCGGCCAATATTCCCTCTAAGACGAAAATCTGGCTACGCAGAAATTTAAATGCTGAGCAGATCCAGTTAATGCGCGGCATAATTTTAATGTTATTGTAAACAATGCCATATTTGGATAATTGATGAAAACATTGTTTTTATTTTGTTTTGGTAACTTCCATTCAGTCCATTTTTTTGGCAACTATTAATTCTCCCTTTGAATTTGATTGAATCTTACAAATTACATCATTTGTTAAACTTCGATAAGTCAAAATATTTCCGATTTTTATAATTATAGTTTATGATGTTGTCGGCATTTCAGTTTTAACTGATTGTTGAAGCCATTTAAGTTTGAATTCTTTACAAGTTTCTAATTAGCCCTTTCGCATCGGTTGTTGATATATGCCATCAAAGGTTCCCTGACCGTTGACATCGGTTGACGTGATATATCGTTTTGCTACTTTCAGTACTCATTTTGACATCTACGGTAGGAAATTGGAAGTGCAGTCAATCCCTTTATCAACCTACATGTATTCTTTACAGGAATCTGGTAAAACATGTAAATAAATATCGTTAGGTTTCGTCACAGGAGCGATTTTTCTGTAAACCACATGTGTCAATTCCACCACATGTATGGAGTTACATAATGAACGTTTGTTAAATATGATAGTTTTTTATGCATCATCTGATCAAAGATACAAGAACCAATGTGATAAAAGAAAATAGGTCAGATAAGTACATTAATGTTTCAAATACTAGTTTTAAACAAAAAAAAAGTTCACGCCGTATTGACAGTATAATTTGTATTCCACCGAGACGTAACGAAAGGGATTAACCCTTGGTTTTCAGTTTCTCCATTTCGGACTAGTCGACATATTAAATATACTCACTGAACGTTTTGACATCTGAGTATTAGAGTGCACCCTAACCCAGGACAAGTCCGCGGAGGTTTTCAAACTACTGCGCACAGCTTAGAGGAAATATTGGTTGTGGCTGATTATAATGATTGTGATGAGGTTATGTTGGACACTAACTTGAGTTGCGGCCACTGGTCGCGTGGCACAGGCTTGAGCACCAGATAGGCTCGCCAGCGCCGGTGCGCCGCCTGCAGCAGCTGCAGCTGCACGCCGCGCGGGGTCGGGGGCCAGGCGCCCGGGGGCAGCTTGCCGCCGCGACTGGACGCCACGCGTCTGCGCAGCTCGGTGATGAACTGACGACACTTGTAGTTTCTGGAACAAAAATAATTATGTGGTGTATTTGGAAACATAACTTTTTAGATTCTTCTAAATCATAATATAATTCTTGAGTGGCGCCTTGTTATAATTTTCACAATAAATATTAGCATGTTAAAACAAGGTATGAGATACTTATATATTAACCTTTAAACGCCCAGTGGTCCCATACGGGACTGCAAATTTGCGTCGTTCAATGCCCTAGCAGGCCAATGTTTGTAATGTTTCATCGCACAATAGATTCTTCCATGAACTTACATTAATACTATTATTACAAATTAATGTAATCCGATTGTGAAATGAACCATAAGCACTCCTGTATGGGACCGTAGAGCATTGAACAACGCAAATTTGCGGTCCCATAAGGAAACCACTGGGCATTTAAAGATTAAATTTTTTTATCGAACAATTGATTTGAATCAATATCCTCATCCTTACAATTATTACAAACCACCTCAAATGCAGAATGGTTTTTGCATATGGCAATGGCAACACTTCATTAATGCTGAGGATCTTTTATATTTTTTTGTTCACTGATATTTGTAAATTAACACTCAACGGAAAATTTCCATAAAATAATGAATGAAACAAAAACATCTTTACCCACCCAGTATGTTTGCAGTTTAGAAGGACACTGACCCTCAAATAGCTCGGAGCTAAATGCTTGCTATTAACATGTTCCACGTCATGTAGGTCACCGGTGACCTACGCTGTTGTTGAAAAGGGCGCCCTGTAGGTTACCGGTGACCTACGTTTTTTTTTCAAACAAACAGTCCCCGTACGCCAGCAGTTGCATTTCAATGGAATTTTAAATTGAATGTGACCTATATGGCGCCTCTGAGTCGAATGCATTAAAAGCATTACGTTGGCGTTAAACGTGTTAAGTGATAAAAGTGGGGAAAGAGATAATGTGCATTTGTATACTACGCAAGATTCTTGAGGGTTTTTAGGGAAGATCACTAGAGCTTGACCAGAAGGAACTGTAGTATCCGAGGCATATTTTGCAAGGAATTTTCCGGTGAAACAGATTCTGTTGATCAACCTTTGAGCACAGGAATTTCAAATGAATGAATTGCAACGTTTGAAGTCACGTTATGTTACCTGTAGGCTCGCATGATGATGAGTGCTGCTCGGAGCTTCTTGTATCGCCTGCGAGCAAGTGCTCCCCGCCACTGCTTCTGCAGCAGAATTACGATGCTAGGCAGCAGCGCGGTACGTGCTGCTTCCAGCTCATGCAGGGTCTTAGCACTCCTGGAAGGTCACAAGTTTATTGATATTATGTACAAAAAATTATGTTTGATATGCTCACTGCAAATTAAAAAAATACTGTATTTAATACACTATACATATAATGTACTCGTCGGAGCTACGGGAGGCAGAGCTGACATAGGATGAGGCACGAGCTAAGACAGCTGGCAGAGTTTTGTGGCGGCGGCTAATAATGTCCATATGCTTCAGTTAGGGGAGTGGATATAGAATTGATAAGGCGTATGCTAAAAATATAAATAACAGCTAGATTTTCACCTGATGAAGATTTTAGTCTGTCCGTAGCGCACATCTGTAATGGCGCGATCCCGGAGCAGCACCATGACCCCCTCCCTGTCGCTGCCCTGGCGGTAATTAGGCCAAGTGAACTGTGACAGCATCTTGTAGCGCTTGAGGAAGCGGTCGTAGCGCTGGCGGTTGGCGAACCCTGCGCGACGCACCCGGACATTTTCCACGAGCCCGAGATACGCCACTTGATGACGCACCTGGAATGTTAAACAGCAGTTATAATATGAATTTATTGCTTTTATATTGAGCTATTTGAAGCAAATTATATTATGACAACATTAGTCATATGTTCTTCTTCGTAGTATCAATCCGGTGGATTAGTTTGCAGCAACAAAATCTTGCATCTCGATCTCCACTCCTTTCGATCCTCTGCAGTCCTCTTCAGCTCAGCACAAGACCTACAACTCATGTCCTCGAACACTTGCTGAAAATACTCCCGCCTAGGGCACCCTCTACAGTTTCTACCCTCAACCATCCCTTCCACAATGTCATGAAGAAGACCATCGTGGCGCATGATGTGACCGATCCATTGGGCTCGCCTCTCTGAGATGGTTCTTACTAGGTGCCTATCTTCCTTGATTATCCTGAGAACCTCATTGTTCGTGACGTGGTCTCTCCAGGAAATTCCGAAAATTCTTCTGTATGACCACATCTCAAAGGCCTCTAGACTTTTTTTATCACTTTCAGATAAGCACCATGTCTCACAGCCGTATATCAAGATGCTCCAAAGAAATATTTTGACAAGTTGCTTGCAGAGCTTTAAATTATTATTTAATATGTTATTTCAACAAAAAATGGAGTTTTTTAATAAAATAAAAATTAATCTTTTTACCTAAATTTCTCAAGAACAGATCGCTTATGAATCCATCAGTAGGTTCTTATTAATACTCGCAATGTCTACATAAAAATAAAAAGTTATAAAACACTGAAATACGCTACATAAAAGAAACGGTATTTTTGTATTGCGATATGGCGGCGGTTCGTGAATGCCATATGTTAAGATAGGGGAGCGAACATGGCATGATGATGATTATTATTGAATTAATATAATCTTCATCCAATTTAAATATAAAAAATGTCAACATATCATTTTATGCAACATGAAGTTGTCACTTTCATCGGTTTTTATCACAAACCTTTGAATATCTCAGAACTAATAAAAAATGACTTCAACCACTTTCATAATCATGGGCACGTATGCTGTAGTAATGGGGAGATGAATTTATTTTTAAAGAAGCAGGGTTATTAACCTGTTGGTTGATTTTGATACATAGCGAACTCTACCATAATGCAATTCTGGTATTTGTAATTAAAAGTAGGTGTTTACCAAGTCTCTATCCCAGTTGTTAGGTGATTGGTAGGGGTTGGGTTTGACGCAGCGTACATAGAAGGGTTCTTTGGTTTGCAGCCCTTGCACCAGTGTGGCCATGGAACTACGGAACAGCGTTGCAGCGGATGGAGGGCGCTTGGAGGTCTGAAAATTTAACATAAAGGGACATCAATATCAATAGATGGCGCAGACTCAAAGGAGAACACATAATATTAAACTCATATTGTTGTGGATGATGCAATATATCATGTCATTCAAGGAAAGAAAGATTTGAATATCATTATTATTTTATTAAAATTTACATTGTGCTTCTTTATGACCAAATGGTCATTCCAAAAGCACTTCTTTGCCTCTCTAACTAAAAAAGTGGGTCTTGGTCTGCCTCTGAAGGATGCTTCCATTTTCAGCTCTTCTACTTTCCGGCAGCGAGTTCTCGGCTGTTGATGCCGCGAAACAGAAAGCACAATTGCCAAAGACCATACTAGGACTACCTCTTGTTAGCTGCTGTGTACATATAATTATTTTGGCTGATCTAAGCGTCTATCCACGCGGACATATCGCCAATGTCTTGATAAGCTCTGAAAATAGCTAGCTGCATTTTTGTGGAATGTCTTATAATCTAAAAGGCAGAGTTTGTACTGGATTCTAGCCAGAACTCTCAACTAATGATTCCAGTTTTGGGAGTTTACCTGTTGGATGTGGGTGCCCCCTTCAGGCCACATGTCGCGCAGACTCTGATTGCTTGAAGAGTGCAGCAGCCTCTTAAGATCTTGCCACAGAGCATCTTTGTTCTTGTCCATAAAGCCGATGATGCTGTAGGTCACGTCGCCCGCGTAATGTCTGCATATGCAATTAAAAGAAAAAATAAGAATTCAATAGTCGGAAAGAATCATGGTAAAAAATAAAGATACCAACAATATGTCAAATTTAAAATCAACATACAACGTTGCCAACTGCCAGTAATTAAGGAAGGTTTAACTACCTAATCAAAATGATAATATACTGATATCAGCTTGATAAAGCTCTTTTAGGCTGATGCCGTAAAGCCTCGAAAAAAGATCTTTTGTCTCTTGTTTTTGTTCGCTTGCCTGACATGCACATCTAATGTTTGTTTTAATTATATAATAGTACACGGCGTTTGCATACGCCATTTTATTTGTGATGACAGTTGCTCCATTTCATGTTGGTGCAACTGTCACTTTAATTTGATTTTTTGCCGTGATCATTGACGGCGCGGCATGTGACACTGTTCCGCAGTTCTCAGTTACGGTCAGGCGAAAAAGCAAGTCTTTAATAAAATAAACGCGAATTGTGAACCAAAAACAAGTTCTTTTGCTTGGTAATCTGCTCCTGCATCCTTCCTTCCACGCAGCCACGTGACGAACCCGCGACTTGTCGTCTTTTCAAAGACGGGGGATGTCAATACTCACGTGATGCGGAAGTGTTCTCTGTGCCGCAGAGCCTTGTCAGTGGGCAGCAGTTGTCGCGACGTGTAGTGAGCGTGCTGGGCCAGCCGCTTGTCAAGCGCTTCCAGCAGAACTTCATCGGTCACCTGGAAATTATTAATTAAAACAATGTAAATAATTGCTTCACATTGCTTACACCCGTATGCAGACATTCCTTGACTTGAGGTAACCAACTTAGAAGGTAAACAACAAGCCCCCTTTAACCCTTTCGTTACGGTTCGGTGGAATACAAATTATACTGTCAATACGATGTGAATTTTTCTAAGATTTTTTTTTGCATAAAACTAGTATTTGATGCATAAATGTACTTATCTGACCTATTTTCATATATCACATTGGTTTTTGCATGAAATGATGCATAAAAAACTATTATATATAACAAACGTTCATTATGTAACTCCATACATGTGGTTGTATTGACACATGTGGTTTACAGAAAAATCGCTCTTGTGACGAAAACTAACGATATTTATTTACATGCTTTACAGATTCCTGTAAAGAATACATGTAGGTTGATAAAGAGAAAGACTGCACATACAATTTCCTACCGTAGATGTCACAATGAGTACTGAAAGTAGCAAAACGATATATCACGTCAACCGATGTCAACGGTCAGGGAATCTTTAACGGAATATGCCGACAACCGATGCGAAAGGGTTAAGTATATTCATCCAGCGCATCCAACTACTGACTGAGTAAATTGAGTTTGACACCCGTTTGCAGAGAAGTTTCTTAAGATTTGAGGTGAGTCGAGGGTGAGATGTCCTCACTTTAATCATTCTAAAGGAAAGTAGCTACTATAGGTTCGTTACCTTAAGAAATGTCTTTGAATACAGGTTTTAAGTTGGTTATCTTAAGCCAAGGAATGACTCTACATACTGACTTTGCTTTTTTTTATTTCAATTTTGTAGTTAAGTCCATATTAAAACAAGGTATGAAATATGAGGGTCCAAATGGGGGGTTAATGCTGACCTGTTTGGGGTTGAGACAGGCTTCATCCATGATGGAGATGATGCCCTTGTGTGGAGCATCCACCAGCTCACAGATGACCCTGTTGTTAAAGTACTGGATGGGCGTCCACTGGATGCCCTCGCGCTGATATTCTTCCTGCTCCTGACGAAGAACCAGCTCTGAAATAAACACGGATATTTCAAATTAAAAAGTGAAATTGCTTTCAACTAAAGTCAATCCTTCTAAAATGCATGTGTTTCCAAGTTTCACCGAGTATTGCCAGTTAACAACCGTAACGTTACCAAATGTAGAATGTAATCTTACTCACCAATAAACAGCTGTTGCAGTTTCTCGTTGCAGTAATTGATGCAGAACTGTTCGAAACTGTTCACATCGAAGATCTCGAAGCCATAGATGTCGAGAACACCAATTAATGTGTTTTTATGTGATGTTGACGGTACGTCGATGGCGTCGTTGATCCGCATCACGATCCACGTGAACAGTCTGTCGTAGACGGCTTTCGCCAGTGCGTCACGCGTGTACTCTGCGTCGCGGAGGGTGTGCTCCTTGCTAACAAGTTCCCCGCCAGCTGAGAGAACTCGCCCCATCATGGACGCCTTAAGAGCAGACTCCGGGACACCGAGTGCTCGACAGCATGCAGCCGCCGGACCGCCGAGTTTAATCTCGTTGCCGTCAGTGCCACCGGAAAATGTGAGCTCTCCCTAGAAAAATAAGTAATACAATCAGGATATGGCAGATTAAGAATCAGCTGAAGAAGAGATTTTTTCTATTGTGTTCCAGAGGTACAAGACATGCAGCTTTATACCACCTTCCTCACGGTCGTGTGTCTAGCGCTGCTTCCAAGCCCACAAAGCCTTGTGCTTATATCTTTACGGCGGTACACCCTAATTTCAAAACACCATGTATATCACCTTATAATATCAGAGAAAAAAGTTCATAATTTTTTTGATTATGTTGTATATAATATACATTTAAAGACTTCCAAGACCTAATCACTTTTCATCATTCCTTCCTCCAAAAAAAAAAAACACAAAAAAGGTTTAAAAAAAGCAGCCCCCAAGTACAGACATGATATAGATATGTTTATAATCCTACATTTAATGGATTACATGTTTAACTGAGATGTTTATTTTGTTGCTTTTGGGTTTAGTCGTGTGGTTGTCTAGTACCAATATTTTGATTGCCATTGCAGGGTCTTCTGTGATGGAGGTCAAAATATTGGTAATAGAAAATTCGCCATGTATGGCTAAACCCAAAAGCCACAATACTAAATCTGGCCGTGAAAACCTAAGAAGTTACATGAGAAACTTGAAATGTAATTTTGAGTTGCATTTTTACGTGTCGTTGTTATATTTGAGGTTAAGGCGCTCGTCTATCACGCAAAGTTTCATAAGAATCTATTTTTTCTTCGTGTCAGCGACGTCAAATTATTTCTGCCCAGTATCTGGCAACATCGATAGCCCGTCGATACCTGACCCAACATATCGAAAACGGGTTCGAACTAAGGAAAGTGACCGGAGTGGTATTCGTCGACCTAACCGCTGCATACGATACAGTGTCGCACAGCACACTCCTCAGTAAATTGTACAGAATGACAGGTGACTTCTCGGTAGTGCAGATGATCGCGGCTATGCTGCATAACAGGAGATTCGCTGTGGATTTTCAGGGGAAAACCAGCCGATGGCGTAACCAAAAGAACGGCTTACCACAAGGCAGTGTACTTGCTTCTGTACTATTTAATATATATTCAAACGACCAACCCACCCCTAAAGACACAAAATCTTTCATATATGCGGATGACTTAGGTTTGGCAGCACAAGCAGTAACGTTTGAAGAAGTTGAGGACATCCTAAGCCAGGGACTCAACGAGATGTCCCATTACTACGAAACCAACCATCTCAAACCTAACCCATCAAAGACACAAGTCTGCTGTTTCCACCTTAGAAACAGGGAAGCTAACAGAAAGCTTCGTGTCACGTGGGAAGGTAGAGTACTGGAACATAGCGACCATCCAAAATACCTCGGAGTCACTCTAGATCGCACCCTCACCTTCAGGCGTCATTGCAGCAACACCAAACAGAAAGTTGCAACAAGGAACAACCTCATCCGCAAACTGACCAACACTCACTGGGGAGCCCAACCACCCCTTCTTCGTACCTCAGCTTTAGCACTTTGTTTCTCAGCCGGAGAATATGCGGCACCAGTGTGGGGTCGATCAGCCCACTGTAATCAAGTGGATACTGCCCTGAATGATGCATGCAGAGTCGTCACAGGCTGCCTCAAACCAACACCCATTTCTAAACTATACCCCTTGGCTGGTATCGCACCACCGAACATAAGACGCAAAGTCATATGCGCCGAAGAAATGCGTAAGGCAATCAACCAACCGTCCCACTGCTTGTATAATCAGATACCCCCAACACCAAGATTGAAGTCTCGAAGCAGCTTTCTGAAATCCACACAACCTCTCACATCCGGCTCTGAAAATGAGAGACTCCAACTCTGGCAACAAATCGCACCAGAGGATTTCATTACTCCAAAGGAAGGCCTCCCAACTGGCAAGAGCCTTGACTGGCCGACCTGGAAATCCCTAAACAGATTAAGAACCGGAGTTCGTAGAACAAAGGTCAACCTCGAGCGGTGGGGAATGCTTCGGCAGGGAGAGACACTATTGTGCGACTGTGGAGACCTGCAGACCCCCTCACACCTACGATGCTGCTCCATGTGCCCAACAAGTTGCACATCTCAGGACCTAATGCTGGGCAACACACGAGCTATCGATGTTGCCAGATATTGGGAAAAAATAATTTGACGTCGCTGACACGAAGAAGAAGAAGATAGCCCGTGCGTTGCCTAGCATTAGGTTTTGAGGTGTGCAGCTTGTTGGGCACATCGAGCAGGATCTTAGGTGTGAGGTGGTCTGCAGGTCTCAGTGTGGATCTCAGAAAGCTGCTTCGCGACTTCAGTCTGGGTGTTGGGGGTATCTGATTATACAAGCAGTGGGACGGTTGGTTGATTCATAAGAATGATAAGTTAAGATTACATACCAGTTGGATGACTCCGGCGACAATGGTCCACAGGTCCTGGATCTGGCCGCTGGAGAAGCCGAGTGATGAGAAGGCGCTGTTTGTGGCCGAATAAGACTTGGCGTCCTGCGCTGAGGGCTTGTTGGGCCCCGCTACGGCGTACTGGCTGCTCTTGTTCAGACCCCAGCCCTTGCACTGCGAGTCTGAACAGCCCCCCAACATCTGAAACAAGTGTAAAACATTATATTAACTATAATCTCACTTTTTGGTCTAACCTAATCCAACCCTACTTTTTGGCTTAATCTAACCTCACTTTTTAAATGTATCTTTTATAATATAACTCCTTGTAATACAACATTCTTTCTTCCTTCATAATAAAAATTCCTAATATCATTTTTATGGGTAACAATACGAGAGTTATCTGTAATAAGATTCCCATGGCGCTACAGTCCTGAAAAACGCTGTTATGGTGGATCCCCACCTCGCGCAAACCTTAGCATACCCTAGATGCTCCGTCAAAATCTTGCCAATAGAGGTTTTGCTGACATCAGGGATCATTTCGGAGAGCTTACGAACCATCACTCTTCGATCTGAGAGCATCGCTGCCACTTTTGCGATTGTTTCGTTAGAAACAGATGGCCGTCCAGAACGCACACCATTTGCTTGTATGTTCATACACTAGTCTCCATAGATTTCGCATAGCTGGAAATGGATTTCTTCCGGCGCAATGTTTTTTTGCAGACAGGAAACGAATCACCGAGCGCAGCTCACACCTGGCGGGCGAAGCGAGGGGGAGATACATCACGTACAGCTGCCAAGCCAAGACTGAGCTCCACAGGCAGCTCGCTAGGGAAGGGACTTGGAGTGGGGGAACCAAGGCACACTACAGAATCGCGGGATCCACCATAACAGCGCTTTTCAGGACTGTAGCGCCATGGAAACCTTCGTTTACGGATAACCCTCGTATACAAAAAAAATATGTTTAGAAACTAAGCTAATGCATGGTAATAATGCAATTACCAATTATTCGAATAGATACCATGTTTAATGCAAAAAAACCAATTATAAATTTCTCTTACTTAGATAAAAGATAGTAAAAATAACATGTTGGGAAATATTAACATTTTGATTACACCTCTAATTGTATACAATTAATTTCCTTTTACATCTTAATAAGATTTCATCAGTATGTAATATGGATTTAAACCAAAAAATGTAAAGAATGGAATAGTTTATATTGTAATTTGATTTATATGACATATTTTATACATGTCAGATTGGAACAATGGTGGGAACATTTTGTCTTTTTATGAAACAATAGATAAGGAGCTAACTACTCGTATAATTACTAATTATGTAGTTTTGTGTTAGAGATTACTAGGTCATGATAACTATAATTATTCACAGCATTACTATGTTTTATCATTTTGATATAAGAAGGTGCTAGTATATATATTTATTTTTTATGTAAACACATACAGGAGAATACCGACAGATGGTGATAGTAATTCTGAAGTCTCATCTGTGGAATTCTATGACGCTTACCATGGTGCATATGGCTAAGCGCTGCATGTGGAGTGTTGATCCGCCAACGTCATAGACTACAGCCCAAGATTCACGCATCATCCTTATTATTACAGGAATTTACTATGAATGGGTGGTCTTCACGGGACGACTTTCGTCTACCACCAATTTTAATTAATAGGTTATGACTGGCATTTAACGGGTGAGGGATGAAATTCACACCAACCGGGGTATTTTAGAGCTCAGAAATCGATTGAAAATCTTTTTTTTTAAATCTTCTTCGGGGATCGAACCCATGACCTTTGACTTGCAAAGCAAAAGCTTTGACCATTGAGCTATACCCGCCGGCAAAATATAGTTTTGTGAAAAAAAATTATGTATGTTAATTTGTAAATGAAAACATTAGAGAGAAGATTAAAATAATAATAAGATAATTTAATAATTCTCCACCATGATGAAGTGATGACAAGAAATGTACCATATATATATATTTTGGGAGTCTTTCTTCACTTTTTTTCAAAAAACATTTATATGTATATTATACAGGTACGTGTTAAATATATATAAAAATATTATTTAACAAGTCTGTAGTGCTAAGTTGCTTCCTTGCAGTTTGGCACTTCAATTAAAACAAAGCCTTATCACACTCGCATAATACGCTGACGTCATACGGGGATTCCTACAACGATACAGACAATATAGGCCAAACACATGCGCATCATGCTTAGAGCAAACACTCTTGCGTGACTGCCTAGTAACATAGCATGACTCAAACTTCATTACCGTGTTGTGTGTTTCCATTTTATAATATTTACGAATATACATTGAGAATTTAAAAAAAAAACATTCATCCGCAATATTTGTGAGGGGACAATAATATTTAGATAGATCAATAAAAATGATAAATCCGAGAACAGTACTTAATATTGTTTTATATGGCTGTTCACCAGGACCTCTCATATCTCTGGTGGGTATAGCTCAGCGATTAAGGCGTTTGCTTTCCAAACCGAAATTTGTGGTTTTGATCCCTGACAGAGATTAAAAAATATATTTTTAATCGATTTCTAAGCTCTAAAATACCCCCGGTTGGTGTGAATTTGATCTCTCAACTGTAAAATGCCAGTCATAGCCTATTAATAAAAAAATAGTGGTAGACGAAAGTCGTCCCGTGAATTCATAGTGAATTCCTGTTCTAATTAAATGATGCATTAATTTCGCGCTGTAGATTATGATATCGGGGGATCAACACTCCACATGCAGCGCTTAGCCATTTCAAGCATAATAAGCATTATAGAATCCACAGAAGAGACTTCAGAATCACAATTACCACCTGTCGGTATTCACCTGCATGTGTTTACATAAAAAATAAATATAAAACAAACAATTTATGCGGTTAAACGAAAAAAACGAGAACGAAATAATGAGGTAGTAGGAGATCTGTACCTGGTAGAAAGCATGAAAGTTCCTTTCCCCGGTCTGTTGCCTGATGACCCTGGACTTCTCCAGGAGGTAGTTGCTGATGTGGCCGCCGATGGGGTCGCCCTTGAAGTCAAAGTGGATGTCCATGTATTTGCCGAACCGCGAGGAGTTGTCGTTGCGGTTCGTCTTGGCGTTGCCAAACGTCTCCAGAATGGCGTTTGATTGAATAAGAACATTTTTTACTCTGGAAAATAAAAAACAGAATAAAGGAGAAGTGGAAGAAACGAGATAGTAAATTTAAAATTTGTAACAAGTGATAGAACTACCTGGCGGCAATTTGTGTGTATAATAATTACCATGTGTTCCAGATATGGAATGGATAAGGCAAGAAGACTTATGTACGGAGTCTCGATCTATCGTTCACAGACAATTCGTTCAGCGACTAATCGGTAAAGACGTGGGGTGCGCGGGACGTCTAGTGCAAGGAACATTTGGCGCACGGGACAACTGGTGCACTGGATGTCTCGCTAACCAAACCTAAGGATTTGTCCAGCAATCGTAGAGTCCAGAGATACATACGTCTCGTTAACGAAATGACTTAGGTTAGGTTAGCGAGACATCCAGTGCACCAGTTGTCCTGTGCGCCAAATGTCCCGTACACCAGACAATCAGTGCGCCCCACGTCGTTACCGATGAGTCGCTGAACGAATTGTCTGTGAACGAAATGCGGCAGAACCCTTATGTACATCGGGAATCATGCTATATTGTTTTGGAAATACGGCAACATCATCATATTCATTTATCATGTATAATTTTACCTGCATTTAATGAAGGATAAAAGTGTGTGTGTGTGCACATTATAAAAATTGAAAGATATTTTAGCATTGTTATAGCTGACCTCGAATGCTGGCAAAATGGTGACCTTGGAATGGTTTTTTAGTTAGCTTACTCATCAGACCTATTAAATTGATGATTTGCCAAAGTGTGCTAAGTAAAAGTGATACAATATTTAAGGTCAACACTAAAGTTATGAAATCTAACAGCGAGAATCATCAAAAACTGATACAAATCATATTTTATAACATTTCTCTCGTTGATATATCAGAGAAAAATAAACGGCGGACGCGGGGATTCAAACTACGAACCGTTTTTTTACACAATGCTGAACGCTTGGGCATTTTCATTGCAACAATTTTACACTAAAATAATACTTATCCAATGTGTCATGAAGACATCTTGTATTTGGAATATTTTAAAATTCTAGTAGTGGATGCTACTGAAATAATTAATAATAACAACAATAATAATAAAAAGTGTCTTTATTCTAGAATTTATTAATTCTAACGCAAATAGACAAGACTCATATGATGGAAACGAAAATTTGTGTGGTGTTCAAAAACTAGGAAACCAGTGATCTGGCGATATTAGTGGAATAAAACATTAACATTTCAAGAACATTACAAACATTGATTTAATGCTTTTTTAATAAATAAAATAATTAAAACAAACAACAACCACAAAAAAGAAGTACTGAACAATGCATAAAAAAATATAGGTACTTTTGCTTAAGTAATAAAGTAATATTAAAGAAGAAAGACAAGTAGCAGAAAGTCCCAATGCACGTTAAACAGACGACTCCAACAAATTACTCCTCCAAACGAATTCGCGGAGCTCGAATCTGAACTGGGTCTCCCTTGCATAGAATATATCAACATCTGAGTCGATTGAACAGTCTGATCCCTCTCCCAAGAGGCATAGTCTCTTGGCAGGTTAGTGTTACTCTTTTGGAGAATGAATTATCTGTACCCCTTTATCCTAAGATAATTGTCAGGGACATATAAACTGATTTCCAACAAAATGTCAGATGATGACTCACCTATCGATGTATTCCCTGTGGACTTGTGTTGTGTTTGCTGCAATGTATCTCATGATGAACTTGGAGGCTTCAGTCTTTCCTGCGCCGGATTCACCACTGATGAGTACACAGGTGTCTCTACCCTGAAAAATTATGTTATAGTTCAGAAATTATATGTATATTCCCAATGAATGCTTGGAAAATTAAACCCAATACAATCTTGTAAGAACTTTAAGTTATTTGGGTAAAAATATTACCAGTGCCGTAAGCACACCGGTGCGTTATAAAACTGTACATTTTCGGTCAATGTTATAGCTTGGGTCTATAACGACATCTATCGTCTGCCCAAGAAAAAAAATGGTTAAAATTGGACACCATTTAGTGGTTCAAATCTTCGATAATCCACAAAGCGTTGCATAGATCTATTCAGGGTCATGATGGCATCCATACAGCTAAATTCAATTTTTGCGTACTCGTAGAACACAATAACCTTTGTGGTTTGTTATATTTAATGAATGAAACAAGTATGAAGCCACTGAGTGTAGTAGCTTCTGAGGAAGGTGCGGTGGCACCGAAACCGGTAAAGTGATTATTTATTAAATCCCTGTATACAAAGTTTTACTATTCTTCTTTTATTGCAGTTTTGCTGCATGTTCTTGTGTGTATCAGTATATATTATGTTCGAAGGAGGCTCACCTGCTGGCGGAGCACCCTTTGACAGGCATCCGCCACGGAGTACACGTGCGGGGGCACTTCGAACATCTCCCGTCCTCGGTACTGGGACATGGTGTCAGCGCCATAGATGTCCAGGGTTTTGTAGGGGTTCACGGAGACCAGCACTTCCCCAATGTATGTGTATATACGGTTCTTTTGAAACCTGAAAAAAAAACAGAAAAAACGGGTAAGTTTGATGAGATCACATATTATCCTATCGTTTTTACACACAAAATTATGTTTATTTTTCTCACATCTGTTCCAAATCTGGAAAATATGGTCACCACAAATATCTGCCACTTAGTTGTATTAGCTGCCACTGTTTATTTCTCATTCTAGGCCATATCTAAACCTTAAAGTCCATTTGGAAATATATGAGAGCTGTACAGTAAATAATGTAACTTTTAAATCTTCGCGGGCTATGTATATTACATTTTAATTTTTTTGTGTCATGTTGTCAAAATCGGCCATTTTGTTTTTTTTTATAAAAAAATTAATCCATGAAATGCCAGTCATAGCCTATTAATTAAAAATTGCGATCGACCCGTAAACACCTCCAATTCATAGTGAATTCCTGCCAAAATAGATGATGCGCGAATGCCAGGCTGTAGTCTATGAAGTTGGCGGAATAACATTTAACATGCTGCGTTTAATCACATGTAAAATGGCAAGCGTCATAGAATCTAAAGATGAAAATTATGCACCACCAACTGTCGGTATTTTCCTGTAAGTGTTTAGATAAAAAAACATGCTTAAAGAATTATATTTCAAAATAAATTAAACGTAACATGCAATATTTGTCATAACCAAAATATTGTTACGTGATGCAATATTTTTTATGTATTTAAAATGTTTACGATTTCCATTTTAAAATTATTCGATCTTCTTGTCATCTATGATTCACCTCGGTGAGTAATGGATTACTTCGCAAGTATCAGACACTCGTAACTAGCTATAGTATGACATATCAGCGATGACGCACAATCCGTTTTATATGGCAACCATCCCCTAAATCTGTCCACGATGTCACCATATCTCCGTGT
Organism: Glossosoma conforme; assembly: GCA_022606575.1. NCBI lineage: Eukaryota > Metazoa > Arthropoda > Insecta > Trichoptera > Glossosomatidae > Glossosoma > Glossosoma conforme. The sequence goes on along the minus strand of JAGTXR010000005.1, from coordinate 2,056,302 downwards.
CACCCGATATGCAGTGAAAGAGATAGAATATATTATATGAATAGAGATAGATAAAGATTGAGTAGGTTGTACATGAAATGTAAGATAAATAACCATTAACGTTGCGGGTATAGCTCAATGGTCACAGCGTTTGCTTTGCAAGCCAAAGGTCGTGGCTTCGATCCTCAACGGAAATAAAAAAAATATTTTTAATCGATTCTGAGCTATAGAAAGTTTTTTTGAATTCAGAGGAGCAGCGTCCATGGTAATATGTACAAGTAAAAAAACGATGTGAACCTATCATGCTGTTATTTATTAGATGAACTGTTTATTTCGCCCTAAAAACAAGGCAATTACTTTTCGCTTTACCTAATATTATGCTCTAGCTTTTTAAAATAATAGTATTTTCGTATTTATTTCATAATACAGCGTCCACATTTAGTATTGACGAAATTTAATGTTTTGTCATGTACGTCAAAATGTTTTAATTGACTGATGACGTCAGTATTTCTCTGTGTCACTCGATATGCGTTAAATACGAATAAATGTACTATAGGTGGCGGTATAGTACAGTGGTAAAAATCGTTTCTTTGTCATTCAAACGCCATCGGTTCAAATCCCGTCCAAGCTTGATTTTTTAAATTTTATTTAATCAAATCTTAGCTCTATACATGCACCCGGTATGGTTGAGCCACTCCTTAAGGACAAAACAAAATTGTCTAGACTTTGGGAGTGTAGGACTGATCATCCGATTTCCTTGATAACGCAAATTATTGAACATCAAAAGATCTGGTATTACAGCCGCAGTCTATACAAGTTCGCAGGCCCTGTAGGTTCCCGGCAACCATTTAAGTTCCCATGTGGACCTCTGGGTATACAGGTTGTTCTGGTATAAGGCGTAGACAATATGAGCTTAAAGAACTGTGAAACGACAATCTATGGGGTCTATTTGCTCCCAATATGGAGCGGATATAGTAAAAATGGCCGCAATGTCTTAAAACTAAGGCGTTTAACCATTGCATCCTCCCTATATTAACTTATGGCGCATATACGTGGAATCTAACAGCAAGTCTTACTCATAAAATAAAGGTCACAAAGCGTGCTATGGAGAGATCCATGCTCGGAGTGTCGCTAAAAGATAAATTCCGAAACGAGGAAATACGCAGAATAACTCAAGTAGTGGATGCTTCACAACGAAAAGACACACTCAAGTGGCAATTGGCAGGATATATCTGTCGAAGAGACGACGGTCGATGCGGAAGGAAAGTGTTGGACTGGGCAAAGAACTGTTAAACGTAGCGTTGAGCTGGCTCCTAGCAAGATGTACTGACGACAAATAGCGGGAGTGACCTGGATGCGGAAGGCGGGGGATCGAAGAGGATGGAGACTCGTGCGGAAGGCTTACGTTCAACAGTGGACGGATACAGGCTGATGATGATGGATTTTTTTTATGGCTATTAGGAGCTTTCTGTAGTAGAAATGTAATATGCAAAAATGGCATGAATCACACAATATAAGTTATTCAGAGTCAGAGACATGATGTCACGAGCCTTCGCTTTAATGATAGTACAATGTTTGTTATCTGAAGGCTGCGACTCGATAGTTAATTAGGACAGTATCGATTGTATCTATAAGCATTAATTTTTTAGATAAAAACACTTTGCTGATAAACGATATTCCATACTAAATATGTAGATTAATATATATTACAGAAGAACCTGCGTTTATGTACGGGGAAAGTATTCGTTCTATACAAACTTTGTAACTTTTCGTATTGTTTGCATACTTTATACCAGTTTACTCCCCTATAGCGTACACTTGCATAGTGATTTTCCCCATGAACATTTACGTCTGTTTTTCATATGACGGTCTCTTTGTCGTCTGATTTCCGAAGTTAATTAATAAATAATTTTTTCCCTTACAGAAATATTACATATTTGAACAACTCAATTAATTTCTGAAGTACAAGAAGAATTAATCCTAAAATAAAAAAAATACAATATAAACAAATATAGGTACTTATGATTAAGTACTAAGAACAAAGTAATAAAGACAAGCAACAGATGGTCCCGATAATCATCAAACAGATGACGACAACAAATTATTCCTCCAAAGAAACTCGTGGAGTTCATGTCTGAATTGGGCCTCCCTTACGTGAAATATATCAATTATCCGAGGCGATTTGGTTAAACAGTCTTATCTTACTAAGCAACATTATGCACGGTTCGTAGTAGAATAGGCGACCGCCAGGCTAAACCGCATGTCATTTATTGGTTGGATTCATTTTATTCCCATATCCTTTTTATATCTGAAACATATAATCATCACAAATGCTTCCACTTAATTATGTCAGCTGCCACTGTCCATTCCTCGTTCTAGGACATATCTACACCTGTAGGTCTACTTGGGAACATGTATGAATACCGACAACCTCTAGAGCAGAAGTCCGAGTATTTAAAGAGGGGGTAGCTGTAGTATTCGAGGCATGTTTTAGGGTGATTTGTTAAACATTTTTTTTTTATTGAAATCGTATGATTAGCCTTCCGAGGAATGGACCATTTTGTCCTAAGGGGCGGCTCAACCCATTTGCGTTTTTGGGTTCATACGAACTCTATTCTTTGCCAGTCTCGTGAGCACACCGGTGTATTGTAAAACTGTATATTTTCGGTCAATGTTATAACTTGGGTCTATAGCGACATCTATCGTCTGCCCTAGAAAAAAAATGGTTAAAATTGGACACCATTTAGGGGTTGAAATCTTCGATAATCCACGAGGCGTTGCATTCATTTTAGGGTCATGGCATCCATATGGTTAGGGCACTCCTTTACCCGAGCTTCGGGTAGAAAGATGACTAAATACTAAGCAAAGTTAATGGCAGAACTGTGTCGCGGCAATTTCTAGCGACCATATGTTTCAAATAAGAGAGTGAATATGTAATAAAAATAAATAAAAAAAGATTTTTAAAAATGTACATGGACATGATCAATTCGAAGTATTTAATCTTCATTAGAATTGACACTTGTAGAATGTTTATAAAGCTCTCATTACGGAGCGTGCAATTATTGATTGTAAACAAATGGATGCGTTTTTCTTTTTGTGAGATAATACCATTCTAAAGTCGAATTAAACGTGGAAATCAATACATTTTTATTTGCGTCACTTCTATTTATAAGAGAATTGATATGGACAATAACCTTCTGGTTTTTGCGCATTTATAATTAGGTATGACCGAGCAGCAGCAGCCTCACGCAGTTCTCCAGGGTCACAGTTATGTAAGGCATCATCACACTCCATGATTCATGCAGGTGGTGACCACAAAATACACGCCATTAACTGCACTATTATGCTCTAAACAACTTGACAAATGTATCGACCACTGCTCTTCTGAACTCGATAAATAAATTCATCCTGCATTCACCTATAAAACACACACATGTCTAACACCTGTTGAAAGTCCCATTTCCAAAATTCGTTTCTAAATGCCACCAACAAGCTCAGAGATAATATTCCTGCTTCTGTATTCCCTTCTTCATACAATCTGGATCTTTTCAAGAAACAGATCCAATATACACTTGCAATCTACATAATGAATGATGTTAATCGTTTATTTTAAGATCGAGTGATTAGTCCGACGCTCCCGAGGCTTGGATAATTCGTTCCTAAGGGGCGGCTCACTCCGACCGGATAGCTTCAGATATATCGGCGGACAGGTCACCGAGAACGGTGGCCTGCAGAGAGCTCGCTTCCTGCCTTGGGAACGCTGGAGCGTTTTTTAACTCTATACGCAATATCTGGGAATTTATGATCTCGATCAAAACAAAGTGCCATGTATACAGCGCCTGTATCGTCCCTATTCATCGATACGGATATTAATTTTGGCATCACACTAAGAGCCAATGCACCTGTATATGGGAGTACGATGATGCGACTTTGTGAGGAATGACGAGGTAAGAGAGCGGACAAGGTAGCTTTCCATGGTTGGGATATGTAATAACAATGCCGCGGGAGAACACAAACTACACCTGTCCTTTATTCTAGCCCCCGGGCACGCACCATCTTGGAACGCTGTCAGGAACTATACATAAAATGTACTCGGCAAAGCTGCGGGAAGCGGTACTGACATGTGTTGAGGCGAAGACTATGGCAGCAGACAGATTGTGGCAGCAGTTAGTGAATGCCATATTCTACATTTAGAGATATGGTAATGACGATGATTTTTTTCTCATGGTTACTCTTTATGGTTTTACCATCTACATTGGCAGGGTAAAGGGTTATAGAAGGTGTCTCAACACCGTGGGAATCGGAGATTGACCCGTTAAAGGCGCCATGGCGGCTGGGCAAGAAATAACAATGAGATTGCACAACGTGTTGAACACTTTTCTTTTACGAGATAGGAGTATTTATCAGATAGCGTGCCGCTTTAATGTTTCTTCTAGAGAAGTATCCCAATAAGCTTAGTGCATACCTAATACAGCAGTTTATCAAGTAATTATAAACTCGTAAAACGCATTAGCTTTGTGTTTTTATTTTATTTTATGTAAACATATACAGGAGAATACCAACAGATGGTGATAGTGAAGCCGAAATCTCATCTGAGGATTCTATGAAGCTTACCATGTCACATACCTGTATGGTTAAGCGCTGCATGTGGAGTGTTGATCCGCCAACGTCATAGGCTACAGCCCGACATTCACGCATCGTCCTTATTATTACAGAAATTTACGATGAATGGGCGGTCTTCACGGGACGACTTTCGTCTACCACCAATTTCAATTAATAGGCTACGACTGTCATTTTACGAGTGAGTGATCAAATTCACACCAACCGGAAGTATTTTAGAGCTCAGAAATCGATTCATATTTTAATTTTTTTAATCTCTGTCGGGGATCGAACCCACGACATTTGGGAAGCCAAGGAAACGCTTTGACCATTGAAATATACCCGCCGGCAAGTTTGTTATATTTAAATAATAAAACAAGCAAAGTTTTGTATGAAACTACTGGGAATTAAAAATCACTCCGGTTTCAGTGCCACAGCACCTTCGTTTAAAGCTACTTGGTATGAACTAAACCTAAATACAAAACAGTTAATTAAGGTTAAAAAGATAAGTAGATGGGAGAGAAGTGTTGCTGAACAGAGCAAATTTAAAGGAAACATTAAGAACCGGGCTATACGTCAAGAGTAATGATTATTAATGATTTTCCTATTATTATTAATTGTTTTTTATTTGTAGTAATTCTAAATCATCAAGTCTCTTTTCTTATATGGAGTTCGGCAAGGTGGTAGTAAGTCACCTATTCTCTTCAATGTATATATCGATGACTTGATCCAGTCATTAAATGCTTCCAGAAAAGGTTGTCATATAAGCGGCTACTGTGCTAACAATATTAGCTACGCTGATGACATGGTCATTCTATCGCCATCAATAAATGCACTGCGATGCCTTCTTCACCTTAGTGAAAAGTATGCTAAATCCCATGACCTCAAATATAACCCCACAAAATCAGTCGTTTGTGTCTTCAAACACAATAATGAACCACTGATCATACCCACAGTGAGTCTTGAGGGCAGGGATCTAGCGACAGTGTCTTCAGTAAAATACTTGGGCCACATCCTCACAGATGACCTACGTGACATTGAAGACATAGAGCGGCAAAGAAGAGCAATAAGCGTTCGGAGCGGTATGCTTTCTCGGAGGTTCTACCATTGTAGTAATGCTGTCAGGAAAGTGCTATTCAAAGCACACTGTATGGCACTGTATACTTTAGAACTCTGATCTAACTATCCTAAACGAGAGTGGGAGAAGCTCAAAGTTGCGTATAATAACTCATACCGCCAACTTATGCAACTCCCTAGATTTTGTAGCGCATCTGACATGTTTGTGGAGGGCGGAGTCCATTCATTTCCAGCATTATTGCGACACCGTGTTGTCGGCTTCTGGAGCAGGATAAGGAGGTCCAACAACATCATCATCCTGGCTGCTTCTGAATGGCTCAACTCCTCCCTGAGCCATCGATGGATGGAGATGGTGCACCAACCACCATGAAATACTAGTTTATTTTATTTTAATTTTTATTTTATCTTCACTAAATTAAAACTTTGTTCAATGCTATGTATTTAAAAATATGGCAGATTGGGTATTGCACAACCCACCCAATCCTGCTGGAATAAAAACTTTATTATTATTATAATAAATGTAATTTTTATTCGCCAGCATGGGAAAATTGCACTCTGGCATTCACGCATTGTTCACAAATAACAGCAAAGTATTATAAGAGATTCAGAGTAAATGGGTGCAGTTCATTGGATGCCTTTAAAATAACACCTAGTTTTATTTGAACAACAAATATAACCTCGCTTTTCTCACCTAATTTGAAGTAAAAATATTCCGAATAATTGTTATTATTTGAAAAAATATAATGTTCAAAATTACTACCAAGAAAAATAATTCTAAATTAAAATTAGCTCATTAAAATCCAGCAACCGTTTTTTTTATGTAAATACATACACGAGAATACCGACATATGGTGATAGTGATTCTAAAGTTTCATCTGTGGATTCTATGCAGCTTACCATGCTTTATATAGCTAAGCGCAGAATGTGAGGTGTTGATCTGCCAACGTCACAGACTACAGCCCGACATTCACGCATCATACAACTATAACTTGAATTCACTATGAATGTGTGGTATTCGCAGGACGACTTTTGTCTACCTCCATTTTTGATTAATAGGCTATGACTGGCATTTTACGGGTGAGGGATCAAATACACACCAAAAACATCAATATTTATAGAGCTTAGAAAACGATTGAAAAACTTTTTTAAAATTTCCGTCGGGGATCGAACCCACGACCTTTGTTTTGGCTAGCAAACGCTTTCACTCAGTCGGTTTTAATGCAGTAATAAATTAATTTAATTATTAATCATATTTTTTTATTACATTCATAAACAATGATTACAGCATATGATTTGATTTATTATCAATTATTCTAAAATAATATTTAAATCTTCTTAGGTTTCCACGGCCAGATCTAATATTGTGGCTTTTGGGTTTAGCCGTGTATGTCGAATTTCTTCTATCCAATATTTCGACCGCCATTGCAGGGGTCTTCTACAGGGTCGAAATATTAGATAGAAGAAATTCGCCACACACGGCTAAACCCAAAAGCCACAATATCAATATTTAAACCGACCATTTTTTCAACAATGTCCGGCGCGCGTGCTCAGTTCGGGAAATAATTGATCAATTTTTCAATCCAATTTACGGAAGCCGATGCGTAAAGTAAACCAAATAATAGTATCCATTATGCAGGTGAAATAGACCGACAGGTAAATGGATGGCGGCACTAAAACTAGGTCTAACATCGTAATAATTCACTTTCTGCCATTACAGCATTTTTATACAGATTTCGTAATTTGTTTGTTAACACTTGTAATCGCGATTATTTTGTAATTTTACTAATTAACGATGAAATGCAAGAAAATCACTGTTTAGATACTGAGGCTAAACAAACGTCTTTACAACACTTATTGCATTAATTTCTTTAGAACTAAGCCCTGTTATTACTCGGTGATATCATCAATATAGCCATGTTGGGCTGGTGCCGGAAAGCCTCGATATACGATCATTTGTCTCTTATATTTGGACACGCATATATAAAAATGTTATTAACATAAGACATGGCGCGCCGCCGCCATTTTGTTTATTGTGACAGCTCGCTACATATCACGGGGGTGCTGATTGTCACACCATTAGTTCCGCAACTAGGCACTATGTTAATTTCGGCGCTGAGTTTGTGTCCCGGGCGGAGTAGACCGAAGTTTGTAAGTTATTTTACTTTTTTTATGTGCTTCTCAAAAACTTCTTTGGTTCGTGACCTGCTCACCATTCATTCACCACGCTCTCCGATGACGATCCCGGCGAAGTGGAGTCGCCTTTGAGTAAACGGGGATGTCAAACCCTACGTATTTTCACTATTTTATTATAATAATTACATATATAGTTGTTATCCTTGAGCAAACATAAAGAATGCCAAGCAGCCTTATCAATTAATTTTTCCAGCCGTGTTATCAATAGCCAAGGTAGTGTCACTTAAGCCTGTTGGCAGCCAGGGTGATTGATATTCTGTAGGGAAACCGTACGCTGATAACAACCGCATTAGTGTGATAACGACGCAACAGCATAATGTTTTACGTACGCACGTTGTTTCACTAAAACATAAATCCAGATTAATTATATTTTTAGTAGAAATGCTTATTTGCATTGTAATATTTTTCTTAATATCTTACTTATTCCTAATTAGGACAAGAAATTAAGAGATCATTGTAATAATGTATACTCTGAAGGTCGTGGGTTCGATCCTCGACGGAGATAAAAAATATATTTTTTAAATTGATTTCTAAGCTAAATAAATACTCCTAGTTTATGTGAATTTGATCCCTTGTCCGTAAAATGCCAGCCATAGTTTATAAATCAAAATTGGTGGTAAATAGAAGTCGTCCCGTGAACACCGCCCATTCGTAGTGTAATAAATGAATGATGCGTGAATGTCGGGCTGTAGTCTATGTCGTTGGCGTATCAACACTCCACATGCAGCGCTTAGCCATATGTTACATGTTTAGCGTCATATAATCCACAGATGAGCCTTCAGCATTACTATCACCATCTGTCGGTATTCTCCTGTATGTGTTTACATCATAAAAAACTCTAAAACAATATGTATATTACGAAGTTTAACTACTCTTTTAACTACCACTTTAGTATAAAATAGATCACGGAACTCATAATTAAGTGCATTATAAGAAAGCGAAAAGCCTGGACCATTTGGCTCTAAAAGGCAGCCAATGCAATAAATGCAACGCTGTTAGCAACACGCACCCATTCAAATTTTTGAACGCGTCTAATATCGCTTAACTTTGGTAATTCCATGAGAATCGCGCTTGCAGTGTGGTAGTCATTGGTTTAAAAAATACAGTACTAAAGCCCTCTAAAAACGAGTATCCAAAAAATGTGCCCTTTTGACATGACCTTTTTATTACATGTACATGACGTCTGAGGATGTTGTACTGGGTATACTTACACTTGTATGCATAGACGATTCTTTAGATATCAGTTGAGTTGAGGGCTGAGGCTGCCTCACTGTTATCATTCTAAAGCAAAGTTTTCTTTATGATTCATTTTCTTTATCTTAAAAAAATGTAGAATAAAATATATAGATGCGTGCTGTACCCTGCAAGTTACACACAAGGTTAGATTATACGTTTGACAAATAGTTGAAGAACGTAGGAGCCTATTCCATGTCAGCCTCGTTAACCGCGCGTGTAGCCCCGACGATTTCCTTGATGAAGTTTAACAGCAATGGACCGTCAGAACTAAGCAGCAGTTCAGGAAAATCATCCAAAGAAATGGTAGAGACTCCCAGACGACAACAAAGCAGAGTAGCTATTATACGTTTGGTTATCTAAAGGAATGACAGCTCACGGGTGTTAAGTTGGTTACCTCAAGGAATGTCTCTGAATACTGGTGTTAAGTTGGTTACCTAAAATAATGTATCTACATACGGGTATAAATTTACGTAACTAGGAGACTAAGTGATTAGCTTAACAATGTATTGAGAAAGTACTGTGTACTTGTGTTTATAGTTATAAAATGTCGATTTGATGACAGGAAAATGTTTTTTTTTTGTTACGACATAACAGCAGTAATTGAAATCTCAATCGGACACAGTTTTTTGGTTTCCTCAAAGGTTAAGTCGCCCAGAGGTCGCAAACATTTCCGTAATCCTACAGCGGCTTACCATAGTGTATAAATAATGTATTATTAAAAATCAACACTGTGAAACATTTTTTTTTATTGTCATCATCAGCCTGTATCTGTGCACTGTTGAACGTAAGCCTCCCGCATGAGTCTCCATCCTTTTCGATCTTCCGCCTTCCGCATCCAGGCCACTCCCGCTATTCTTCTTATATCGTCAGTCCATCTTGCAGGGGGTCGGCCAATGCTTCGTTTGCCAGTTATTGGGAGCCATTCCAATACTTTTCTTCCCCATCGATCGTCGTCTCTTCGACAGTTATGTCCTGCCCATTGTCACTTGAGTGTGCCTATTAGTTGGGTAGCATCCACTACTTGAGTTCTTCTGCGGATTTCCTCGTATTCTATATTTTATCAACACTCCGAGCATGGATCTCTCCATAGCACGCTGGGTGACCTTTATTTTATGTGTAAAACTTGTTGTTAGATTCCACGTCTCTGCGCCATAAGTTAATACTGGGAGGATGCATTGGTTAAACGTCTTAGTTTTAAGACATTGCGGAATTTTCGATTTATTGTGAGTTTTACAAAACAATACAAAAAACTATTTTATCAGCAACTGATAAACTTCATTCTTAGATGTTTTGAAAACCTTCGTAAATGACATTACTTTCATCAATTATTCGAAAAGAAAAATAAACGGTGGACGCAGGTATTCGAATTATACTTAACATCCTCCTCTCTCAAAAAGAGAGGCGTTATTACGTCGCGAGAGGCAGGATGAGGAGCAGGACAGCAGAAAAAAGACTTTCTTGTAGAGACTATATTTTTCACGATAAAAACATTACAAGCTTTAAGACCACGCGGTATGATGCCGCGCGGTCGCAATGCGACCTTACGTCGCCAAGGCTGGGGACCAACTGCCTGTGTCCACACTTCCGAGGCGCGCGCTCGTTTACCAGCGCCGCCTGGTGGCAAAACTATGTAGCTCACCCCAGTGTGGCCACATACATAAAGGTGTGGCGAGCGACAAAAATATAAGACGAACGATTGTTTGTGGAGGTTTTCGGTAACAGTAAGCAAGGACTACATCATGCTGATGTCACACTATATGTAGTTCTAAGCCTAACTCGATGAACATTCGTCCATTAACGCCGCCCATCGGAGTCAAGAAATTAACATATTATTTGATACAATTTTTATTTTATTTATATACACGATTAACTTAATTTTAATTTATTAGTTTTTTTTCTATATACGCGTTTCATTTGGAGCAAATAGACACGGCATATTATCTTTTCACAGTTCTGTAAGCTCATATTGTCTCTGCTTTGTCCTAGAACGCCTGTATACCAGTGGTCCATATGTGAACATAGATGGACAGAGCCCGCGAACTTGCATAGACTGCAGCTGTAGTAGTACCAGAGACATATTTGGGTGTTCAATTATAAGTTTTCTTTGGCCGACCCCCAGGAAGATGGACTGACGACATAAGAAGAATAGCGAGAGTGACCTGGATGCAGAATGTGGAGGATCGAAGAGGATGGAGACTCATTCGGGAGGCTTACGTTCAACAGTGGACGGATACAGGCTGATGATGAGATTAGGTTGGGTTCGGACAGGTTAGGTTTAAATTGTCACATACTTTTTTTAGTGAGATCACTTCATGTAATTCGAATTTAAAATGTGAATTAATCATTTTCCTAAGCATGTGATCAAATCTTCGTTTTTATCGTCTTCCATCTGCTATACAGGTATACTTTGAAATACATTGATATATTAAAAAAAAAACGTTATTTTAGTGAAATGTTATAACTATAATACATAGTCTAGGAAGGAAGTAAATATGTGTGAAAGTAGAAAATATTGTATAATAACGAGGAAAAATGTTAACCCACTTAAAATATAATAAGTACATGATGAGAGTATTGCAGGTATCTTGTTGTTAATTGCGGAAATTGCCTGAGGCTTAAAAATAAGAAAATACTTGTTAAAGTCTTGATAATGTATTCCGGTTGGCGTGGGACTAATGTTGCATTATTATATATGAAGTAGAAAAATAATAAAAGCGAACTAAACAACATTAAACGGTAGAGAATACAATATTCTTCCTTTTTCCTTTTGTCAAGTACGAGTTTATAAGAAATAACATTTCATGGTCGTCTGGCGATGTACAATTGCGTGGCCCGTTGTCTACTTGATGTTTCTTTGCTCTCAGCGACATCGGCAGCCACATCCACGATATTCTCTATCGCTGCAAGGTCTCCTGTAGTTCCAGTCTGTTCGAGTCGATTAGCTAAACGCCGGAGCGTTTGACCAGTTGGAGCGATACGATTAGGAAATTGACGTCGAAATTCACGCTGCGATAACACCACTGACCGATTATTGGTCAAAAAAAACGACACCATCATTCCACGCTCTTGCATAGTGTAGAGCTTTATTGCTTGTCTGTTTGTAAACTGCATCTGAATAGTTTACAAATGTCAAATATGATTAATGTACGACGCCATTTGCAAAAATTATAACACAAGAGAAAAACATCACGCAAATGATATAGGAAAACTCTATATAGAATGTATAACAATCCAGAATTACAGTTATGAATGGTCTGCTATATAAAAACGTCTACTAGCCACATTAGGTTAAGTTAGTCAGTAGGTAAGTTATGTCTTTAGTGCTAATTATTGTAATATCCAGGAATTGTCTGATGAATTTTTTTTTTGGAATTAGAAAAAAGTCCAACTGTATGTCAACGGTTAACGATATTTAAGTTCAACAAATACATATAGCCTTATAAACGATCTTCTTTTATAGTCGTCTACACTAGACAGTCAAAGAGACGGAAATGAGAACCTTTAGATCATTTCCTAGCTCGGGTCAATCGATTCATGAGAATGCGCCAATTTCATATTTCATGGTCAAAGAATTAAGTCAATATAAACCTCATTAGTGATGACAGACATCACGTAGGACGTTGGTATCGCAACTTTCATCCAGTCGCCCTGAACAATAGTCATAATTCAAATTTGGAAGAAAATTTGAAATATGTTTTTTTTTTCAGTTGTGTTCAATTGTTTACTTACGTTTAGTACCTTGTTAAAATATAGATAACGTTGAAAGCACTATTTATTCACATGAGTATTGAAATACGTTCTAAAAAACACACTAAAACCATTTTAAGGTAAGAAGTATCAATTTAAGTATCAATTCAATATAATACTTTGTCCATGTCATTCACAATTGTTGCAATAAATCCCGTGCTATTTCACGTTCATTGGCTTTTTTAAGTTAAGTTAGGTTAGGTTACATGTATCCTGTTATATTTCACGTTTATAAACTATTCTAGGTTAGGTTTTATGTACCCTATAACATTTCACGTTTATTAGCTATTTAAGTTAAGTTAGGTTAGGTTACATTAACCCTGTTATATTTCACGCTTCCTCGTTATTTTACGTTAGGTTAGGTTGGGTTAGGTTATATTTACCCTGTTACGTTTCACGTTCATTAGCTATTTAGGTAAGGTTAGGTTTTTTTCAGTTGCATCTTTACCTCCTCCCTTGCACAAAGATATTTTATTATTATAATTATTATTTTTACATCTATATATTTTTTCTATTTTTTCAAATTATTCGTGTGTAGTAAACACACAAGAAAACAAATTATGAATTATATATATATATATATAATCGTGTCGGAAACAACAGGGTCAAATCTTGACTGCCCAGAAGTGGGCGACGTCGATGGCGTTACTCCCGGCCATCATCAGGTCTGCCTGGGTGCAGCTACTCGGACACAGCGCACACTCCAGAAGGTGTGACAGGGTCTGCTCCACGCCGCAGTCACATTCAGTCGGTCCGTCGTAAAACTGCCAGGCTTTCATTTGTGTCCTCGTCTTGCATACTCTACTACTGATATGACGTCCATATACTCCAACAGGAACGGTCTGTGATCTTCCGATATTAGAGAGGGAAGATTTAGGTTTAGAAGGTTATGTTATATTTACTGTTATATTTCACGTTTAATATATATTTTAGATTATGTTATAACATCCTCCTCTCAAAAAAAAGAGAGGGGCGTTATTACGTCGCGAGGGGCAGGATGATGAGCAGGTCAGCAGACAAAGACTTTCTTTTAGAAGCACAGATTATATTTTCACGATAAAAACATTACAAGCTTTCTGATCACGCGGTATGACATGCCCGCGGCCGCAACTCGGACTTTACCTCGCCGAAGGGTCGAGACCAACTGACCGTGCGCACTTCCGCGGCCCGCGTTCGTTCACCAGCGCCGCCTGGTGGCAAAACTATGTAACTTGCCCCAATGTGACCACATACATAAAAGTATGGCAAGCGACAAAAATACAACACGAAAGATTGTTTATCGAGGTTTTCGGTAGCATTAAACAAGGACTACATGATGATGTCAGTTAGTTAACTGGTAGGTGATCTCTGGATGTGCTCATTGTTATAATGTACAGGAAGGTGCACTGGGCCGTGGTCGCCGCTGTAATGCGACTCCCGCCAAAATCGAGAAACAAAACAATGCGCACGTCCGCCATGACGGCTCTAGACCAGGCCATAGACAACAGCGATGGCAACACCATCAAGACTTAATTTTTGCGTGTGTGGTAACATTCAAATAATTAATTTTTCGATGCAAGGTTAATCAAACGACGATCTTAAAAATACATATTATTTCTCAACTACAGCGCCTCAAACTCGTATGCAGAGTCGTTCCTTGGCTTAATGTAACCAACTTAAGACCCGTATACGTGGGTTCAATCCCCGACGGAGATTTAAAAAATACATATTTAATCGATTTCCGAGCTCTATAATACTCCCGGTTGGTGTGAATTTGATCCCTCACACGTAAAATGCCAGTTATAGCCTATTATTCAAAATTGGTGGTAGACGAAAGTCGTCCCGTGAAGACCACCTATTCATAGTAAATTCCTGTAATGATAAGGATGATGCGTGAATGTCGGGCTGCAGTCTATAACGTTGGCGGGTCAACACTCCACATGCAGCGCTTATCTATATGTAGAATGGTAAGCGTCATAGAATCCACAGATGAAACTTCAGCATTACTATGACTACCTGAATATGTCGGTATTCTTCTGTGTGTGTTTATATAATAAAAAAACTTCGGTGATATACGATTTTTGGATGGGGTATTGTCAAACACACCCACCCTACAGCCCTTACTTTTAGCACCACGTGACTACCATCTCTTCGCCGACATGAAGAAACACCTGGGCGGAACGCATTTCGGCGACAGAGAAGAGCTGGAAGAAGCGGTTCTAAGATATCTGCGTGGCTTGTCGGCAGATTTTTTTGACTCGGGCATTCAAAAGCTCGTATACCGCATGCAAAAATGCATTGATCTCAGTGGCGACTATGTAGAAAAATAGGTAAAGGTATGAACTTTTTAAAAATGTACGCATTCATGGAATTTAACATGTTTTACACTGTGAAAAATTACTGGGAACCTTATTTTACGGATAACCCTCTTACAAAGAACCACGCTAAAGATATGCTATTGCCGTTGGATAAACATTATATTTACGTAAAATAAATACTTTTTTTTTCATTGTGTATTTTTTTTGTAATGACTATTTGCTTTATAAGTACTTTATTTAGGGAACACGAATGAAGAAGAATATAAATAATTAATTAGTAATAATTTATTTTTCTAATCGGGCCTCTTGGCCGTCATATGAAACATTCAAAGTTATCCAATGACATAAGAATTGTATGCTGCTGGTAGGTGATATCATTCTGTGGTTGCGGTCAGCAGTAGGTTCAGAATTGTAATAATATTTGAGGTTGGTTTTTATGTCATTAGATAAAAAGCGAAAGGGGAACGTGCTGTTTAACTAAGTAGTTAGCATGGATGGATAACTGACTTAGTTGTTAAAAAAATACAGCAATATACTGTTTGGTAAAAATACTCGTAATAGTAAAAAGTACAGGTTAGCGTAAAATTAATCATCAATCCATGCGATATTTTTTTATGTAATCGCATGCAGGAGAGCACAGCCGGTCAAGTTCAGTGCACTCTATGGCGCTCAGCCAGGGAGGATGGACGCTGCATGCGGAAAACGTGTGTTGTGTTCGTGTTTGTGTGTGGGTTGGAGAGATTGCAAGTGTATATTTATCTGTTTCTTGAAGAGATCCAGATTGTAGGAAGGAGGAAATACAGACGCTGGAAGAGTATTCCATAGCTTACCGGTGGCATTAAGGAAGGGGCTTTGGAAACTGCCAGTTCTTGGTCGACATTCGGCAAGTGTAAGACGAGTTTGTCGGCTGTGGGTGGGTGCAGGAGGAATTAGTTCTTTAAGTTCCGAAGAGCAGCAACCGTGGTAATAACGGTAGAAAAGACTGTGAACCAATCTTACGCCTGTGTTCCATTGATTGCAGGTTAGACGTAAGAGTGTCTTGTTTATCAATCGAATTGCTCTTCTCTGAACTGAGTCAAATACGTTTTTAAGGTATTTTGGGGCTGCAATGCAAAGGTGACTGTGATGTTTTTTTTTATGTAAACGCATGCAGGAGAGCACAACCGGTCAAGACCAGTGCACTCTATGACGCTCAGCCAGGGAGGCTGGACGCTGCATGCGGGAAACGTGTGTTGTGTTCGTGTTTGTGTGTGGGTTGGGGAGATTGCAAGTGTATATTTATCTGTTTCTTGAAAAGATCCAGATTGTAGGAAGGAGGAAACACAGACGCTGGAAGAGCATTCCATAGCTTACCGGTGGCATTAAGGAAGGAACTTTGGAAGCTGCCAGTTCTTGGTCGACATATATTAACCGTGTATGGATGTTCGGCAAGTGTAAGACGAGTTTGTCGGCTGTGAGTGGTACTGTTTGCACTCTGTACGGAAACATGTGTAATTCTTTCAACAAAACAAAACAATCATAAGTAAGAGCCATTGCTCCTTGAATAAATAACATATAATCAAATCATTTAAAATTCAAAACCTTCTACAAAAATATACGGATTTTATTCGGTGTAAATTAGCAATGCCAAACTGCATTTAGTCGTGAAAGACTGAAGTTCTATGTGGCAAAAATCGATTGTGGTGTCCATATGCCCCAACCAGAGAGCGAGAAAAAAGAAGAATAAATTAATGCAGGTATATGAATAAAGTTCTTCTTTTGCAGGTAATGAAAGAGAAATGCGTGTGCATTCATTGCACTTTTAGCATATTATGGACCTACCTGCTTACATGTGTGTAATTTTACGAGTTTTTATATATTTTTTATTATAGTTTACGATCATAATGATATTTTTTACTGTCAAATTAATGTCATTGTTATGTCTGCGTTAGGAATATAGCTTCCGCCAAATAAATAAGCAAAACTTTGTCTAAGTAAACGTCGTTACATGGATTTATCATCACGGTCCATGACTATATTTGATCTATTTTAAGACCAAGACGTTTTGAGTTTAGAATGCTGAACTAGGAGTATCGTAATATAAGCCGGGTCACCCTCCTTGATACTACTGGTAGTGTGTAGTCCGCTAGCTTTATATTTAGCATCGTGGTGTTAATTTTGAAAGCTGGAATTGTTTTTGTCACCCGTCTAATATATACATGTGGCAGGTTGCGCCGGTCTAGGAACAGTGTTCCTCAAACTTAATTTTTTTATATATTTTAGAAACATTGATTGACTTGATGATAGTGACATCAGACTTGCTGACTGGTACCGAAAACCTCGATGTACAATCTTTCGTCTCTTATTTCTGTTCGCTACAAATATGTAGAAGTCTGAACTTTCCAAAAATGTACGCATTCATGGAACTAACCATGTTCTACACTGTGAAAAATCACTGGAAAACTTATTTTACGGATACGCCTCGTATATGTTAGGGTTTTAGGTAGTATTTTTATCGATTCTGTCAAATATACATGAAATGTTGACGATCGCTGAGGAAGGAAGACATTATTTATAGCTTCACAAGAAGAAAGATAAATGTGGAACGAATTGTGAAACTGTGAAGGCAGGATGTAAAAGTTAGTCCTCTACGCATCCTGAAGTCCCCCGAATACATTTGCGTGGAACAGACTTCTAAGAAGCACTTGGTAAACGAGTATATTAATTTTTAACGAAGGG
Organism: Glossosoma conforme; assembly: GCA_022606575.1. Classification (NCBI taxonomy): domain Eukaryota; kingdom Metazoa; phylum Arthropoda; class Insecta; order Trichoptera; family Glossosomatidae; genus Glossosoma; species Glossosoma conforme. The sequence continues at coordinate 2,038,456 of JAGTXR010000005.1, read as the reverse complement.
CTAATCACCGGGTCTTGTTTCCATTACAACATAATCTAGAAATTATGGAACTTGTTATTACTTTTTAATTGTTGATCAATTTCTCGATTCAATGTGAGGAGTAATTTGTCGCTGATCGGCGCCAAATACTGGAATGAACATGGTTGCAAGAGTTCGTGGTTCGAATCTCAGCGTTTGCCGTTTATTTATCTCCGATATTGATAAAATAAATGTCTTATAAGATGCTATTTGCTGTAAATTTGTATGTGTGTATCAAAATATTGAACAAATAATTGCCATTTTTAACTACGTCTATTTTTACGGGTTCCGCCGCATTTCGTTACACAAACAATTCGTTCAACGACTCATCGGTAACGACGTGGGCCGCACTGGACATCTGATGCACTGGATGTCTCGCCAACCTAAAGTTATTTCGTTAACGAGACCTATGGATCTCTGGACTCTACGATCACTGGACAAGTCCTTAGATTAGGTTAGGTTAGGTTTGCGAGACAGCCAATGCACCAGTTGTCCCGAGCATCAAATGTCCCGTACACTAGACGTCCAGTGCATCCCACGTCGTTACCGATGAGACGTTGAACGAATTGTCTGTGAACGATAGGTCGTGACACCATTTTTACGCGAGTATGCTTGGGTCTTTAATTTTTTTTAACGCTCGACTACTATAATTTATGACTCCAATTGTAATTATTAGGATTGAAATTGAAAGGGTGCAAGTGCATTGTTAATAAAGCGAACAATGCGGGTCCGAGAGGAAACAACTTAATTAAACAACACTCATCTTCAGTCATTAATACCATTTGATGTCAAGGAACTCTAAATCTCCCCACAACACAATCGTATCAAACAAAAATGGCTGTGTGGGAACAGAGACATTTATTATCGTGCTTAATTATTTTGAAACAAAACATCAAAGCAAGACAAAGATCGTGGGTTCGATCCCCAACGGAGATTACAAAAAAAAAATGATTTTAATCGATTACTGCGCTCTAAAATACCCCCGGTTGGTGTGAATTCGATCCCTCACCCGTAAAATGACAGTCATAGCATGTTAATTAAAATTGGTGGCAGACGAAAGTCGTTCGGTGAAGACCACCCATTCATAGTAAATTCCTGCAACAAAAAGGATGATGCGTGAATCTCGGACTGTAGACTATGACGTTGGCGGATTAACACCCCACATGCAGCGCTTAGCCATATGCACTATGGCAAGCGCTATATAATGCCATAGATGAGACTTCAGAATTACTATTACCATCTGTCGGTATTCTCCTGTATATGCCTATTAATTAAAATTGGTGGTTTGACGAAAGTCATCCCGTGAAGACCACCCATTCATAGTACATTCCTGTAATAATAAGGATGATGCGTGAATCTCGGGCTGTAGTCGATGACTTTGGTGGATCAACACTCCACATGCAGCGCTTTGCCACGTGCACCATGGTAAGTGTCATAGAATTCCACAGATGAGAATCTCCGCCGGGGATCGAACCCACGACCTTTGGCTTGCAAAGCAAACGCTTTGACCATTGAGCTATATCCGTCGTGCGTTTTACAGATACTCCTGAAAATTTGTGATGAATTTTGCATGAGCAAGCTATTGCGGTTATTCACCAAGGCATCTCTGCAAATCAATAGTCAAAATAACATTATTTAATTTTTAAATGCACTTGTCTTGAAAAATACTTTTACAAGTAATCTAGAAGAAAGATCACAGAGAGACGTATTTTAATACGATTGTAAAATGCAGACGTACGAATAATACATTGAGACGACACACGTCGTGATTCTGAGGTCAAAACGGTCGACCTAGGACAATTTAGTAGGTGGTGTACCATACCAGGTATACTTATTGCAGTAGGTGTGCTTGCTCACGGATCGAATAGTAGCGAAATTCACAAAAATATAATATAGGACAGTAAAACATCGATATTTATAACGTACTCATCGGAATAAGGGGGTGTCCGTTAAAGCCGAAAGTCCGTTGTATAAAAATAGGTTTAAAACTAATCGAAAAAAAAACGATGGCTTTTGCAATATGTATTGACATCCCCGTGATACCAAGCAACTTCGCTTCGCCGGGATCGTCTTAGGAACGCGAGGTGAAAGGACGAGGAGCAGTCATAAATCAAAGAACTTGTCGAGAAGCACAATGGCGTTTATTTTAAATAAAATATTGACAAACTTCAGTATTCTGCCCGGTCCCACAGAATGAATGAAGTGTAACTGACGGTGCCCGAGCAGAAATTGACAATATCGAGCTGATATCAATATTAGCGATTAAAAACATGCGCATTGTGAATTATATTCAAAGGTATGTAGTAAGGTGTCATAATTACTAATTGCGTATGACTTTCAAGAATATGTGTTACGTTGGTGGTTATCAGCATATTTATTTGATGAACACTCGTCAATTGACTTCCGTCTCCGTAATGAATTAATGATAATAACGATAAAGACGTGTGAGACCAGTAATGCGGTATTTGCTTCAACCATTCTGTTAACGCCTGTCCATTTTATCCTCAATTATGATTTTTTAACAAAATTTTCCTATCGTCATTTCCTGCTGATAGCGGGCACTAAATTTAATTTCGTTCGTACAGCAAATTAAATATTATAATAAGGTAAAAATATTGAAATTAAGTCGAAACTAGTACATTTTTTTTTAAAATTAAATATAATACTAATAATATTAATACATATAAGCAAAGGTGGCAGGCAAGGAGATCTTATATCTTCCAAGGTTTTTACAAACGCCCTAGAAGATATTTTTAAACTGCAATCCTGGAGTAAGTGTGGAATAAATATAAACAGAGAGTACATTTACGACCTCCGATTTGCAGATGTCATAGTGCTAATAGCTGAATCACCTCATAACCTTCAAGACATGCTCTTCAACCACAATGAACCGCTCGGTGAAACCCTCCCTGTCCTGTCCTGTTATTGGAGACCCAGAAGGGGAAACGTTACTGGACGTTATTGTTCCATATATGTTAGTCTTAAGTTTTCGAATTCAGCAGCTATGAGACGCGGTGTGCATGCGCCATTTTGTGTATCGTGTTTTGACAGTCGTTTCAGGTAACGCATGAGCGGCATAGTTCGTCAGATGGCCGCTAGTAGCTTTCGGGGGAAGAGACTCTCACTGGCGCCGGCGAGCGAGTCCATCTGGAGGCCGGAGGAGACCCAGATGGGGACCCGTTACTGTACGCACGCAAAAAACTACTTGTTAGAGAGTAGCTGAAGGCCTTTGCGTGATTAGAGGTGCATCAGTTAGATGTCAAATGAATCGTCGAACAAAATTGGTTTTAAAATGAATGTGGATAAAACTAAAGCCAATATAATAGTGATGCTTCACAAATATTTAAACAGATCTACATTGGAGGAACACAAATCGAGGTTGTAAGTGAATATTCTTATTTGGGACAAGTTATCTATCTAGGAGAAAATCTTCTCAAAAGAAATCGACAGACAACTGGGACGGACAGCAGAGACGTGGAATCTAACAGTAGGTCCCATAAAATAAAAGTCACAAAAGTGCCATGGAGAGATCCATGCTCAGAGTGTCTCTATAAGGTAGAATCCGAAATGAGGATATGCGAAGAACAACTCAAGTATTGGAGGCTACCCAACGAATAGGCGCATTCAAGTGGCAATAGGCAGGACACTTCCGTCGACGAGACGATGGTCGATGACGAAAAAAGTGTGGCGTAATGGCAAATGAAGTGTTAACCGACCCCCTGCAAGATGAACTGACGAAATTTAAATTGGAAATATCGGAAATGCGGAGGGCGGAGGATCGAGAAGGATGGACAATCATGCAGGAAGCCTACGTTTAACAGTCGACACATGCTGATGATGATGATAATAAAAAAACACGGTATATATATTAAGTTTCATAACATGCCATGTAAAAACATGTTTAATAAGAATTTAATTCAGGCTAAAATAACACATTGTAAGCGCGGTATTCATAAGATTACATAAGTTCAGCAACACTGGACGGGAACCTAAACATGGATGAGTAACCGACTGTCGTTAGTTGAGTTGTTCGCTTCTTAGGAACAAATAATCTAGGACTCGGGAGCGTCAGGCTAATGATTTGATATCCTTAAAATACTGATCAAAATCACCTAAATGTGCTTCAGCTGCTGTTTCTTTAAACCTCCGAGCGCCCATCTTAGAGGTCTTCGGGAATCATAAATGTTTCCAAGGAAGCCTCTCGGTGCAGAGGTATCTTAGGACAATGCATGAACGATACAATAGCAGTTTTTTTTATGTAATCGCATGCAGGAGAGCACACCCGTCAAGACCAGTGCACTCTATGACGCTCAGCCAGGGAGGCTGGACGCTGCATGCGGGAAACGTGTGTTGTGTTCGTGTTTGTGTATGGGTAGGGGAGATTGTAAATGTATATTTATCTGTTTCTTGAAGAGATACAGATTGTAGAAAGGGGGAAACAGACGCTGGAAGAGCGTTTCATAGCTTACCGGTGGCATTAAGGAAGGAACTTTGGAAACTGTCAGTTCTTGATCGACACACATTAAACGTGTATGGTTGTTCAGCAAGTGTAAAACGAGTTTGTCAGTTGTGGGTGGGTGCAGGAGGAATTAGTTCTTTAAGTTCCGAAGAGCAGCAAGCGTGGTAATAACGGTAGAAAAGACTAAGTGAACTTACGCCTGTGTTCCATTGATTGCAGGTTAGACGTAAGAGCGTCATTGTTTATCAAACGAATTGCTTTTCTTTGAACTGAGTCAATTAAGTTTAGAATGTATTTTGGGGCTCCAGTCCATAGGTGACTGCCGTATTCAAGGATAGGTCGGATTTGTCCTTTACATAGAAGAAGAAGTTGTTTATCATTGGCAGTTTTGAAGCGTACTCTCTGCGCGGTGCTTCATGGTTACAGGCATGTTTGGCCAATTTTATAACCATGGTGAATCACAACACGACCGCAAACAACCATGAATTTTGTCCCAAATTGGATAGGGATGGTGTGGTGTTGATGCGAAGAAAACTTTGTATGGAAAACTGACAAAGGACCGTGTAAAAAGAATTTCCCACACGGTGTTGTTTATTGGTCTCTGGAAAAGGATGAAAGGAGTGTTTCTCTTTACACGTTCCGTGTAATGCCGAGTCAAAGTGAACCGTGTAAAAAATGATAATTGAAAAGTGTAATATTAGATAGGTTCTTGAACAAAAATACATTTAAGTATCGTATTTATAATATTATTTACTGAATATATTTTTTTTATAGATTATTTTTATTTTTATATATATTGAAAAAAATTTTTAGTTGCCATTTTCCATGCCTTATCTCAAGACATCTCTGCACCCGAATATCCACAAGGGAATATATATGTTTCCCGACAACTTCCAAAGCAGAAACCTGGGGATTCAAAGAGACTTTTTTTATGTAAACACCTACAGGAGAATACCGACAGATGCCGATAGTAATTCTGAAATCTCTTCTGTGGACTTCTATGACGCGTACCATGCTGCATATGGCTAAGCGCTGCATGTGGAGTGTTGATCCGCCAACGTCATAGACTACAGCCTGCGATTCACGTATCATCCTTTATTATTACAGGAATTTACTATGAATTGGTGACCTTTACGGGACGACTTTCGTCTACCACCAATTTTGATTAATAGGCTATGACTGGCATTTTACGGGTGAGGGATCAAATTCACACCGACCACACCGACCGGGGTATTTTAAAGCTCATAAATCGATTAAAAATCCTTTTTTTTTTAATCTCCGTCGGTGATCGAACCCACGACCTTTGGCTAGCAAAGCAAACGCTTTGACCATTCAGCTACACCCGCCGGCCATTGCAGTTGCCATTTTCCATGCCTTATTCCAAGACATCTCTGTACCCGAATGGTCATCAGGGAATATACGAATATATGATTCCCGACAACTTCGAATGCAAAATCCCGGGGATTCAAAGAGAGGGCAGTTATAGTATACGAAGCATATTTTAAGTGATATGTCAATCAGGATTTTTTAAATAAATCAGATGATAAGACAGACGAATGGAATTAAAAAATATTTACAATAATACATTTATATCATTCAAGTTAATAATGGCATCAGGGTCGAATGAATTAAAAATCTGTCTTATTCCAAAAAGGTATCGAAGCAGGTGGGCAAAAATTGTGGGCATAGTATTGTTCTTGAACATCAAAATTATGATTATTATCTACTGCTTGTGTTGACTATGGAAGCGTTGCGACAGTTCGACTGAATGTGTAATGCGTCGGTGACATTTCGTCCTCGGCTTCGTGAGCGACGGTCGCAACTCTAAAAATGGATTAAACCAAACTAAGAGTCGAAACATGCCAAGGTCTGATGGCTTTGGAGTGCGCGACACCGAGGTGTGCGATACCGGACATTTTAATCAATATCGGTATTATGGTATTTTACGTTGAATACTGGTATTGCAATTTTCAAAACAGTTATTACGAAAAATCTATTCATTTCTATTTTATCACGATGTGTACATCAATAAGATAAGACATGTTTTAACATGCCTGGATGCGGAAGGCAGAGGATCGAAAAGGATGGAGACTCATGCGGGAGGCTTACGTTCAACAGTGGACGGATATGGGCTGATGATAATGATGTTTTAAAATGGAAAATATAGTTTTATACAAATAGGCTATTACATAACTTGATTCCAGACTACTTAGTTAAGTAAATATTATTTACTATAATATAATAAAGGCTTATAAAACTTAAAATCACTGAATGTACGAGGTACAAGGTAATATAATTACTTGGGGTAAACATGTGAAACATTTTTTTTTAAATAACTATTTATTTTTATATGTAAAATAATATATAAATAAAAATACTTTTGATTAAGTACTAAAGAAAAATAAAACAATAAAGACAAGCAACATAAAGTCCTAACGCTCATTAAACAGACGACTCCAACAGCTTGTGCCTGAACTGGGCCTCCCTTGCGTGGAACATATCAACAAACGAGGCGCTGTGGTTGAACAGTCTGATCCTGTATGTTTCGCATGTTTACCTCAAATAACTAATAGCATGTACTTATTTTCATTGATTTAAAGCATTTTTATTTTGACATATAAGGCAGGATTCTAATTAATATAATTTATTTAGTTAAATAGTCAGGGAAAATGTCAGATGCCCATACCGGCTAAGATGGTATGGGCATGTGACACGTAGAGATGAGCACCACATGGTGAAGAAAGCCCTCAACATACCCACGCTGAGAAGAAGACCTGGAAGACCAAGGGCAACCTGGACTGCAACTGTCGACAAGGATCTGAAAACTCTGGGCTTGACCGAGAATGCAACGCAGGACAGACATACATGGCGAATGTTCACAAGGAGAGCCGACCCCAGATGATGGGAAATGGCGAGGCTAAAGAAGAAGTTAAATAGTCAGGGATATCATGCTAAATCATCCTGAGTTTGAGTATTTTTCACGTATATTCTCCAATTCAAAATATGCTAATTATTAGTCGAAAACAATGTTAAAATAAGTTCTTATTTAGTTGCGTTTTAATTCTGAAATACAAAAATTGTGTATTTAAAAAAAAAACGTTATTTAACAAGTTTAACGCCACGTAACGTTTTAAATGCATTCGAATCGATGTCACATTCGATGTTAAAATTCCATTGAAATGTAACCGCTGGCGTACAGGGACTGTTTGTTCGAAAAAAAAAACGTAGGTGACCGGTGACCTACGCGGCGCCCTTTTCAACAACAGCGTAGGTCACCGGTGACCTACGTGGCGTGAAACGTGTTAAGCATTATAAAAATGACCTGAATACCGTATTCCGGTTTAATGTTATGCAGGTATTGCGAACCCTAGGCGATACGGCTGGTGAAAAATCGATTATGAGGTCAGCACTCAGTACATACGTTCTGTGCCACTATGGTGATGCATCACTTATGCACAATGTTTGTTTTAGCAGCAGTTTGCCATTAGAGAAACAAATAACATTAGTTTCTGAAATGGTGAAGAGTGACATTGTTACTACACTAATGGATTGTTATGTAGTAATTAAATATACACACACAATTATACCTCTACATCAAATTTTTATACGCATCAATTCAATCAGAATAATATCGGCAGACGCGGATTTAATCCACGAGCCTTGGAACCAACTTTGCTCTTGTTCTTTTTACACCGCTCAGTCCACTCGACTATTTATCCGCCTGAACGGACGCGCGAAAGATGTTGTATTTATACCATTGTTACCGTCGTATAACGATAGACGTCTCTATAGTATATATTCAGAGAATGTATATTATTATCTTTTATTATTCAATCAGTCAACATTTATTCACAAGCTTTTTATATTATCACTTTTGTTACGTATTTATTTTTATTGTAACACATGCACTTAACCTCGTTTCATAAAAAGTAACAAAACAAAAGAACAAGTCGAATTCATGCATTTCGTTTTGTTTTTTTTTTATGCAACGTGTGAAAAGAATTTCAGTGGTTTCGTACAATGTCGATCAAATCCAGAAAAGGTATATTATTACACACAAACAAAGTTTAGGCAATGATGTGCAGTGCTACTTGCTAAGAACTCAAATCTACTAAATGGTGAAAATACTAGTTCTTTAATAATGGACTCGTAAGATGACGAGAGGTTGGTGCTTTGGGAAGACGAGGTTAAGTATGTTTTGTGCTGTTTTTTTATACGTAAACACAAGTAAGATAACTAGGACGAAGTAACTTCTCAAAAGAAATCGACAGGCGTATACAACCAACGCACCCTGTATTAACTTATGGCGCAGAGTCGTAGAATCTAACGGGAAGTCTTACCCATAAAATAGAGGTCACCCAACGTGCCATGGAGAGATCCATGCTCGGAGTGTCTCTAAAAAATAGAATCTGAAACGAGGATATCGGAAGAAGAACTCAACTAGTGGAGGCTACCCAACGAATAGCCACACTCAAGTGGCAATAGGCAGGATGTATCTGTCGAAGAGACGACGGTCGATGGGGAAGATAAGTGTAGGAGATGCGCTTAAGCACTGGCAAACGAAGTGTTAGCCGCCCCTCTGCAACATGGACTGACGACGTCAGAAGAATAACGGGAGTGGCCTGGATGCGGAAGGCGAAGGATCGAAGAGGATGGATACTGATGCGGCGGCATACGTTGAACAGTGGAGGGACACAGGCTGATAATGATGAATGGGTGGTATTCACAAGATGACATTCGTTTAACAATGATATTAATTAATAAACCATCAGAGAATGTCTTACGGTCTGCTGTTTTCCAGGATCACATGTATATTCGTCATAAGAGAGTTCAAACCTTTTAAGGAACTCTCTAAATATTCCGTAAAACGTATCTACGAGTATATGGCGGCTATCGAAGAAATATGTGTAGTGTAATATATTTATAATATCATTAAAAACCAAATATCTAACGGGTACGCATTTTGTAATGACTATAACCATTTCTTATAATTTGGTATCGAGGCGTCTACTTTCTTGTTACTCGTATGAAAAGTACCGCTAAGAATGAACACAAAAATTATAAGCATTACATTTTAGTACCGATTCGTCATTTTTAATGGTTCTTTAGTCGATAATGGCCTCAGGTGCATCTGGCATAACATAATGGAGTTTATAATATAAGCAGACCTTCAAAAAATAATAACGGAACATAAAATTTGATTAATTTTTAACTAAAAACATATTTAAAAAATATATGTATGGGATTGCTTGCTAAGGGATACAACAGTGCAAATCTTGCCTTTCACGTTTTCATTTAAGAATAGCGTACGAGCGAGACTGCGCATTCTGAAATAAAGTATAAAACGAAATGTACATAATAAAATAGAAAAACTACGATGATCACATCAATAGATTGTTCGGAAAGTAATTTCGTACAGAAAATGCATGGTAGTTGGGCTCCATAGATTTAAGGTCGATATATCCAACCGGTCCAGGCTTCTGTTGGATTACGCTAAAGAGCCTTTGCCTACTTAAATCTAATATTGGGCAATGCCACATAACGTGTTCAGCGTCTTGCAAGGGGCTACCACATGGGCAGTCCGGACTATCAACGAGGCTACACTTGAAGAGTTTAGCCTTAAAATTGCCGTGACCAGTCATGGAATTGACTAGTCCAATCCTTTATCCTTTAGCTATCAGATGATGCATAAAAAACTATTCTAAGAAAGTAACAAAACGATATATCACGTCAACCGATGTCAACGGTCGGGGAATCTTATGACGGCATATGCCGACAACTGATGCGAAAGAGTTAAGAACGTTTTTTACAAAAGCGTTTCAAATGATAGTGAACGGTCGAATTGGATAAATTTAATCCCATGAGTTGCTTCAATTAATGCCTTTATTGCGCTACGTCAGCTTCAACTAGCTTTCCTGAACGTTGTGCATCTTCAACGTAAAAATTACCGGATCGGAATTAAGCAAGCCGGTTGTGGCACGGGCATTCTGTTGATACATCTTCTTCATACACATTACATAATATTTTCTTGCTTGAACACCATTTTTAACTATTTGTTAGTAAAATGTGCCGAAAATGCTGCTTTTCCGTTTCTGAAGACATGAACTAAAAAATACTGTGTACAATCACTTGAAAATTTTCGCAAGCAAGCCTTGCTATATCAGCTGTCAAAATGTATCAATATAAGGCGACGTAAATGTTATGTTGGCTGTGAAAAAATACAATTGAGTACTTGTAAATTTGTCATATCCACAATAATGTAATTGAGGCATTATATACTGTAGACAAAATATATAGGTGAGATTAAAGATCACATAAAAAGGTGCCTGTTCCGGGACCGAGGTCGCGGTCCCGAAATTACAGCATCAGCTCATTTGGTGATGCCGGAATACCAAGTAATCGGCACAGAGGATAAGACCAAAGAAAGACCAGAGATGAGTTGATACTAATTTATTTAATACGAGACCCCTTTTTATACCCTAATTTACAACATGAGTAAGCAGTTATAAAAGTAATATTAATACATTGAGTGTCATACACGGCACATTCCTCGATACCGTTTTTGGATCTTGATCCATTCAATCCACATAGAGTGGCAAAAATGCCATGTGTCGTACCTGACTGAATGAATCTAAGATAGAGAGTTGATTATAACAATTACTTTATGGATTTTTGGATGTTTAATACAACACAGTTATGTACAAAATAACGTTTTGAACAGTGCCATTAAATACAATATAAATATTACATAATGTGTTTTTCTTTTGATTTTTTCTATAAATACGTATCTCAATTCATGAGCAAGCCATCTATGAAAGCAGCGTAATGCGGTCGTTCAAAAAAATAAAGTATTGAAAGGCGCCGTTTAGTCAATGGAACCAATCAAGCGTCATATTTTCCCGGCCGCCGCGTACGATTAATTATTTTTAAATCGATTTGATAAAAAGGCCCACGAACCGTCACTGTTCATCAGTTGCGGTTTTTATGGAACAACATTGGTAGGCTAAATGAAAAATGAACAAAAAAAATATGTTTCGTCCTTTCGAGTAATGCTTTGATTAAAACATAAATATATATGTAAAAACATATATTTTATATGATGATTTTTTCTATCACCATCATTACCATGTCAGCATCCCTAATTGGAGCATATGGCATTCACAAAAATACGCCACAACTGTGTGTCAGCCGCCATAGTCTTCGCTTTATCCCATGTCATCTCCGCCTTATATGCATTATTCCCTAGTTGTTTATGGTCTCCTGCGGCATTCTTAAAACGCATCACAAACATATCCTTTGCCTCTTGATTGACTGTAGTATGTAAGGCAGTCTTGTCCGCTCTCTCACCTCGTCTTCCTCAAGTCAAACCATCGTATCCCTAGTATTCTACAAAGAAATGTGTTCTAAAACCCCAGTATACGGCTGCATTGGCTCTTGGTGAGAGTCTGTGACACGGCATTGTTCCGTCCCGGCCAGACGAAGTTTGTCAGTTCTTGTATTTAAAATAAATTATAATGTGCTTGGCAAGTTCTTTGATTTAGAGACCTGCTTCTCAGCCCTCTACCACGCGTCCCGATGACGATCCCGGCGACACAGAGTCTCTATAGGTAAACGGGGGATGTCACTTCCTAATATATATAATCGTGTCGGAAACAACGGGGTCAGATCCTGTCTGCCTAGAAGTGGGCGACGTCGATGGCGTTACTCTCGGCCATCGTCAGGTCTTCCTGGGTGGAGCTACTCGGACACAGCGCACACTCCAGAAGGTGTGACAGGGTCTTCTCCGCGCCGCAGTCACATTCAGTCGGTCCGCTGTAAAACTGCCAGGCTTTCATTTGTGTCTTCGTCTTGCATATTCTTGCGAAGTCTGTTACGGAAACAACAACACACGCAAAAAATCCTAATTGACGTTTAATAATAATAATAATAATAATTTATTTTATCAGATAATTAAATAGTGATGCATACTTATCAAACACTCCTCACAATTAAGAGCATCAAAGCATGGCTTTGAATAGTAAGCAGAAAAAATCATAGAATAGCTTTTAAAGCTCCATACATTACCGTTGACTTTATCATATCATTAATGCACACAGTTGAGATTTTGTAAAGACTTTTTAAGCCTACATAACTTCAATGAGATCTGTTTAATTAATTATTTCAACAGTTCGTTTCACACATTCAAAAAAATAAATATAATGCGGCCTTCTTGAAGCGTAACACGCAGGCTTTTATTTATTACGACACTGGTTATACCATATTCGGTCCGGTTCCGCCGCATTTCGTCCCCAGACAATTCGTTCAACGACTCATCACGGTAACGACGTGGGGCGCACTGGACGTTGGGCGCAAGGGACAGCTCGTGCACTGCATGTCTCGCTAACCTAACCTAACCTAACCTGACCTAACCTAACCGAAGGATTTTTACAGTGATCGTAGAGGACAGTTTGTTGTAACTATATGTTTCAGGCATGAAAATAATACAAAATATACGAGTGTGTGTGTCAAATTGTCAAAGGTTCTGATTTAGAAATAATCATGTGAAAACCTTAAATTTCAATTTTATTTCTTTCAGAAACATTACAAATTTTATTTAATACGACCCTGAAATAAGATGTAATACAAACAATTTATAAATATAGGTATTTATGATTATTAACAACAATTATTAAAAAGTCCCGAAGCTCGCTAAACAGAAGACTCCACGAAATTACTTTGATAAATAAATTCGCGGAGTTCATGTCCTTGGTTTATTAATTTAATTTGTCCATGTTCGCTTCCTCAACTGGAGCATATGGATCCCATGTCAGCTCCGCGGAATACATTATGTATATAGTTTTCGACGGCCTTCCGGGACGACGAGAGCCAGGGAGCTTGAAGAAAACGCAGCCGTAGTTAATGCTCTCCTGCGGCATTCGTAAGACATGTCCCAGCCATGTCCACCTTCGTCTCTTGACGCACTATAGTATAAAATGCTGCCTCATCCGCTCTCTAACACCTCGTCATTCCTCACGAAGTCAAACAATCGCACTCCCGCGACTGTAAATCTTGGCATCTCAACAAAATCAAATGCAGCCAAATAATGGGTTTCGAAAACAGTTGTCTGCGTAGAACCTTCATTCATCAGTGTATTATTGATCTATTGTGTTTGTACAACATTAATATGTAATTATTAATTAAGTAATTGGAGCCTTATTGACTGAAATAAAATAATTAAACGACGTACTAAACGTATAATGAAACGTTTTAATTGTAAGTGCTTAGTCATGGTACTCTTGGCACATCGTATGACGGTTGTCATTGTTATTCGTTATTCTTACTGAGATACACAACACCCACACGTCGTTTTTGGTGCGTTCGGTCATTCGTGTATTGAAAACGATCATCGCTGCATTTGTAATCTGTTAAATATAAATAAGACGCGTCGAGCCAAAATATTTTCGAAATAAACTAACATTTTCACCAAATATGATGTCAGCGCACAACAACAATAGAACATTCGCAGGTTCAGTTTCAAGCTAAGCTTTTTTTAAGTTTTTTTTTTATGTAAACTCGAGTTTTAACCATAAAATAAAGGTCACCCTCAACGTGTCAAATCAATTGTAGGAGTGTCTCTAAAAGATATAATCCGAAATGATGATATCCGAAGGAGAATTCAGGTAGTGGAGGCTACCCAACGAATAGACACACTCAAGTGGCAATGGGCAGGACATATCTGTCGAAGACACGGCGGTTGATGGGGAAGAAAAGTGTTTGAGTGGCGCTCAAGAAATAGCAAAAGAAGAGCAAGATAGGCTGATGACATCAGAAGAATAGCGGGAGTGGCGTGGATGCGGAAGGCAGACGATCGAAGTGGATGGAGACTCGTGCGGGAGGCCTACGTTCAACAGTGGATGGAGATGATATAAATACATACAAGAGAATTTCAACAGATGGAGATAGTGATGCAGAAATCTCATCTGTGGATTCTATGACGCTTGTCATGTAACATATCAGGGTGAGCGCTGCATGTGGAGTTTTGATCCGCCAAATTCATAGACTACAGCCCGACATTCATGCATTATTAATTTATTATAGGAATTCACTATGAATGGGTGGTCTGCACAGGTCACCATCACCAATTTACATTAATAGGCTATGACTGGTGCTTTACGAGTGAGGGGTCAAATTCACACAAACCGGGGGTATTTATAGAGCTTAGAAATCGATGAAAATCATCAATAAGATCAGATCAGTACGAGCTCGGGGTTTTATGAGAAGTCCGCTGTAGTTTATATTCCCCTGCGGCATCCAAAGTATACAGGTATGTCCCAACTAGGTCCAGCTTCGCCTCTTGACCGACTGTAGTATAGAAGGCTGCCTTGTCCGCTGTTTCAACTCGTTATTCCTCATATTCATACAATACTAGTATATATTATGTAAAAAATGTAAAAAAATAATAATATAAATTATACAACACTTAAATCAAAAGATGAATCCCACGCCACACACAAGATCTACCTTTAAGTGGCGTGGAAAGCGAATTTCCAAAAAAAAAAAAAAAATGAATGTAATACTATCAAAAAAATCTTAAATGTATCCTATTATATTTGATTAAATAAATAAAAATAAAAAAAAATATTAAACATTTTAATATTTATAGATTTAAAAAAGCTTTCTTTTTATTGAAGTAAAATATTTCAAATCTATTGATAAATTGAATATATATTTTTTTTATAAAGAGGCCGGATGATTAGGGTTAATGATTAATTTACACTACAATAAATGTTGGGTAATGCTTAAATAATAAGTAATTATAATGGTTCAAGAAATTGCGATAGTATTATCTTATCTATATACGAGTAAGTTCTAGAATATATTATGAACGATTAAAAATATATTGTACTTAACAATAAAAAGACACATTTTCCTGTACAAATAAATAATATTATATAGGGAGCGGCAAAAAAAGCTGACGGTTTTCTTCGTTGTTCTGATTTAAAAATGAAAAGCACTGTCAGAGTAATATTTTTAATCGGCCTTGTTTAGTTTACTCTTGATTGAGATGGATATATGCTCCAACAAGAGAACGAATGCAATGAAAGAATATGAGCCACAGTTGCATACTTTCTAGCTGGATATCAATTCTGGAGAACCATCGAATATTTAAATATGTTTGATGGGACGTTAGAATGTAAAGCGGTGCATTCCCATATGTTCCATTTAAGAGCAACTATAGTACAGGTTTCGTGTTCACCGATTACCGCTTGTGAGATGACGAGAGCCTGAGGGCTTGAAGAAAAACAGCTTTGATTTAGGACATAATATAAATAATAATAATAATAAGCTTTTTATTCCAGCAGGATTGGGTGGGTTGTGCAATACCCAATCTGCCATATTTTTAGATATATAGATACATTTTAGATACAAAATAATAATTATGTATATATATATAATAATTCATTCATGGTGGTCGCTGCAACGTCTCCATCCAGCGATGGCTCAGGGAGGAGTTGAGCCATTCAGAAACAGCCAGGATGATGGCGTTGTTGGACCTCCTTATCCTGCTCCAGAAGCCGGCAACACGGTTTCGCAATAATGCTGCGAATGAATGGACTCCGCCCTCCGCAAACATGTCAGATGCGCTACAAAATCTAGGGAGTTGCATAAGTTGGCGATATGAATTATTATACGCAACTTTGAGCTTCTCCCACTCTCGTTTAGGATAGCGAGACCAGAGTTCTGATGTATATAATGCCACACAGTGTGCTTTGAATAGCACTTTCCTGACAGCATTACTACAATGGTAGAACCCCCGAGAAAGCATACCGCTCCGAACGCTTATTGCTCTTCTTTGCCGCTCAATGTCTTCAATGTCACGTAGGTCATCTGTGAGGATATGACCCAAGTATTTTACTGAAGACACTGTCGCTAGATCCCTACCATCAAGACTCACTGTGGGTATGATCAGTGGTTCATTATTGTGTTTGAAGACACAAACGACTGATTTCATGGCCAAATCAGCTAGGTTTAAGGTGTTAGGTGATCGTAGTATGGTGAGGACAATTTCCATAGACCGCGATTCGATGTTACTTTTTTTTTGAATCAGTGTGTAACCAAAATAACTTTTGAAACATTCCTCAGGCATCCAGTTCGGAGGTATTACCGGAACTGAACTCTCCGTTATGATGGACCATCTTGGTAAGGGGTAAGTAACTATGATTAAATAAGAGTTTTCGTATAAATTTTAGCTTTTAAAACTTAAAAAGTAATTTGTAGCGTTCGATTTATCATATGGCATTAAAATCTATTTATATAAAAAGGAGTGTCTATGTGTCCTTTGTGCATTCCTACACCATTCATCCGATCGATATGAAACTTTCAGGAAATATTGCTTTAAGGACGGTGAAGAAGATAGGATACTAAAAATTATTTAAGTAAACCCTTTCGCAATGAGCAGCAGAAAAATAACATATCAATGCTAGGAGTACCCCTAAAAGATGCAAAAGAATTTGTATACCTTGGAAGTACAATCACCTGGGATGGCAGAACAAAAAGAGAAGTCAACAGTCGAATACATCAAGCAAGGCTAGCTTTCAATAAAAAAGCCAAAATTCTTGAGTCAAAGAATATTTCTTTAGGGCTCCGCAAGCAACTTGCCAAAACACTTGTTTGGAGCATCTTAATGTACGGCTGTGAGACATGGTGCTTATCTGAAAGTGATACAAAAAGACTAGAGGCCTTTGAGATGTGGTCGTACAGAAGAATTCTCGGAATTTCCTGGAGAGACCACGTCACGAAAAACGAGGTTCTCAGAATAATCAAGGAAGATAGGCAACTAATAAGAACCATCTCAGAGAGGCGAGCCCGATGGATTGGTCACATCATGCGCCACGATGGACTTCTTCACGATATTGTGGAGGGGATGGTTGAGGGTAGAAACTGTAGAGAGCGCCCTAGACGGGAGTATTTGCAGCAAGTATTCGAGGACATGAACTGTAGCGCTTATGCTGAGCTGAAAAGGGTTGCGGAGGACCGAGAGGAATGGAGATCGAGATGCAAGATTCTGTTGCTGCAAACCAATCCACCGGATTGATACTACGAAGAAGAAGCTTACTTTGGACAAGTTTTTGAGTTGGTTTTATTTTGCACGAAAATTCACCACGGAGGGGAGAAACGTTAACGTAAATAAATACCATGGTGAGCGTCATATAATTCCACAGATGAGACTTCAGAATTACTATCACCGTCTGCCGGTGTTCTCCTGTAAGTGTTTCTATAAAAAAAAAGTATGACGATGGACGATTAATCAACAGTTTCTTTGATGAAATCACCAACTGTCATTGGCAGGAACAATCCACTATCAATCATTTATGAATTCCGCGTTGTTTCGCAGAATGCAGATGGCACATTGCCAAGAGTATGTTGATGAAGTGTCCGATTGATTCGTGATTAAGAAACACACTTTTCTATGTAAACACATACAGGAGAATACCGACAGATGGTAATAGTAATTCTGAAGTCTCATCTGTGTAATTATTTAACGCTTGTCATGGTGTGAATATGACTAAGCGCTGCACGTGGAGTGTTGATCCGCCAACGTCAGAGACTACAGCCCGAGATTCACGCATCATCCTTTATTATTACAGGAATTTACTATGAATGGGCGGTCTTCACGGGACGACTTTCGTCTACCACCGATTATGAGTAATAGGCTATGACTGGCATTTTACGGGTGAGGGATCAAATTCACACCAAGCGGGGGTAATTTTAGAGCTCAGAAATCGATTAAAAACCCTTTTTTTTAATCCTTGCTGGGGATCGAATCCACGACATTTGGATTTCAAAGCAAACGCTTTGACCATTGAGCTATACATACTGGCGAATGCACTGTAAATGTAATTGAATTGAAAATTTAAATTAATATATTTATTATTTATGCATATTTTGCTGTGTGTCTAAATAGATATGTTAATTATTATGATGATGAATAATAGTCGTATTAAGTAAACATTGGTTGAGAAAGGCTACGAGTTAGTCGAAACTGCAGTCTCCTAATATATAACTTATCTTACGTGATTCACGTAAAAACAAGGTAAATAAATCAATATTTATAAAGTAAACATATGACAACAGTAACATAAACGTAATATTTACATATAAAAGCAAATACCATCTTATATGACATTTATTTAAACGTGTGTGTTGCATATATTCATATTTATATATACATTTGAATACAGAATGTTTTTAGTTTTTTCCCTTTTTTTTTAAATATAAAATGTAACTGCAAATTGCACGCATGCGTAGGGAACAAATACAAATGAGTATATTTCATGTCAGCCTCGTTAATTGTGCGCGTTATCCCGAGATCCACGATGTAGTTCAACAGCAAGGGACCGTCAAAACTAAGCAGCAGTTCAGCAAAGCCCTCCCAAAAAAATAGTAGACACTCCCAGATTAGAACACAAACCACGTTTTTGGCTTTCACAAATAAGATAATATAATGTTATTCATAAAGTGAGACCCATTTAAAATATAAATGATATTTCATTCCTTCATAGCTTGTATTAACATGCATGAAGAACTGATGAAGCTTTCACTTAATGTGAAACTGCGATATTCTAACATTTAAATGAACAGTGCTCCGTGAAATCCATGTTGAAATAAAGTAGGAAGTACAGGAGCGGCAAAACTGACGGTTTTCGTCGTTTTTTTTATTATTTAAAACGTCAGCTTTTTTTGCCGCTCCCTGTATTTGACTGTTACGCTTTAATTTTCAGTATTTATTAGTGATTTATTATGTATAACTCTTACATTAAATATGTTTTAATAAATTGAAATTTTGCTTAAAAAATATACATTTCTTGGTCCAACAGTTAGTGATCGCTGAAATATATTTATATATGGTACATACAAGATGTGACTAGAAGTTCAAGCACCTAGAATGCCTTAAGTCTCGCATGTACACATAACACACATGGTTAAAGAATAGCCAATGGTACGGTAATGGTAACTTTGGTACTATTTGGTCGATTACGATGTTGCTCCTCTCAGGGTACAGTTATTCAGTTGAGCCATGCATACTATGAATTCCGCATGTACTCCAATGCTAAGCGTGGACGAAATAGCATTCATAGTCGTATGCATTCCAGCACACAAAATGTTGGAAATTTATTAAATTTTTTCTTAACCTCTCCTCCCCGATGATGTGTATCGACTACACATTGCTTGTAATAACTTAAATATCTCTGTAAATATAATACACACAGGGTTCAGATTTTAGGTATTCCTCCTTAATACATTTACGTATTGAAAAAAAAATAATTATAATAATAGGCACTCATCGGGAGCAGGAAATATTTTTCTAAAATCCGGAATAAATTCACCACTACAATCAAGACGCGTCAACTGCCATGAATCATTGCACCTGCCGGAAGTGTGTGCGAAAATAAAATTAAAAAATACACAGATGCGGCGGCATCTATACTCCTCACTCTCGCTGACGTACTAATATGAGTGAGCGAGACGGGAAACCTCAGTTCGTCGCCTAGTTCGAAATAATATCGGCTCATCCATATGTCGACAGGCCAAGTAATGTTAGTATCTCTCGGAAGTTCACGCGCCAAGGTGCGTCTGGCCGTTTGAGGCTTCGTCTGATGTTTTTCATGTTTTTAGCTATTAAATGTCAATTATTACTGCTTATTGACATCAACTATTGTAAAATTAAGCGATATCTTTGAATATTTTCATTTTTTCGAATTTCTACTCATTTTATTCACTTTAAATCAGAATGTGTAATGAGTTGACACCATCGGAACGCGCGGAAGTTTTTAGCATCGTAAGGCGAGGGTTAATCTAAACATATATACACAAGAATAACGACACTCTCTCATGTCCCGTCGTGTTTTTGGAGACCCAGATGGTGATCCGTTACTGGGCGCACGCAAAAAGCTGCTTGTTAGAGAGTGGCAGAAGGCGTTCCCGTGATTCTAGGTGCATCAGTAAGATGTCAAATAGACCTCAGTCTAAGGCTGCGAAATTAGTATACTACAGCGAGTATTGAATTGCCTTCTTTGGAGAATACCGACAGATGGTGATAGTGATGCAGAAATCTCATCTGTAGATTATACAACGCTTACTATGTTACTAAGTTCGGCATGTGGAGTGTTGAACCGCCAACGCCATAGACTACAGAAATTCACGCATCGTTCACTCATTACAGGAATTCACTATGAATTTCATCTTGATTAAATCACACTTTCGACTACTACCAATTTTAAATAATAGGCTATGAATGACATTTTACGGGTGAGGGATCAAATTCACACCAACCGGGAGTATTTACTGAGCTTTGATATCGACTAAAAATATTTTTTAAATCACCGTCGGGTATCGAACCAACGACTTTCGGTTTGGTAAACATTCACCACTGAGCCATACCCGCCTAAAGTCCTAAAGCTCAGACAAAACAGAAGATTCCACGAAATTACTTCTATAAACAAATTCGTGGAGGTCATTTCTGAACTGGGCTTCTCTCGCGTAGAATAAATATATCAACATTCGAGGCGATGTGGTTGAACAGTCTAATCCCTCTTCCAAGAGGCATAGTCTCTGGCAGGTTAGTGTTACTCTTAGAGAGAACGAACAATATGTGCCTTCTTATCCCCAGATAATTGTCAGGGACATATAAATCGACTTCCATCAAAATATCAGGATTTTGTGAACACGACACGTACTAGCCGAAAGAAATTAATACCCAACCACACATCCCTTCTAAGACTATACATAGAATGTACTCGGCGGAGCATCGGGAGGCAGAGCTGACACGGGATGAGTCGAGAACTGAAGCGGCTGACAGCTTTATAGCGGCAGTTCATGACAACCATATACTTAGGAGAGAGGAAATGAAAAAGTGTTAAAAAGAAGAAAAACAGCTATTGCAGTGACTATTGTAAGATACATAAGCAAGTAATTGCTTATGTAATATTAAACTAATGTTAGTATTTTTATAAATAAGAAAAACCTTCAGCCAACAAGATATGCCACCTGGAATGTTCGAACATTACAGCAGAACGGCGCCCTAGACGGGAGTATTTGCAGCAAGTATTCGAGGACATGAACTGTAGCGCTTATGCTGAGCTGAAAAGGGTTGCGGAGGACCGAGAGGAATGGAGATCGAGATGCAAGATTCTGTTGCTGCAAACCCAATCCACCGGATTGATACTACGAAGAAGAAGTATTTTTATGATAACGTTTTTTGCACATGGCAATATTTTTTTATTATTTCATAATATTGGAACCTAGGAATCATAGCTTTTGGTTTAAGCCGCGTGTACATTGCATATGTTGTTACTTTCTAATGTGTGATGTGGTTCAAGCAAATGGGTTTAACATGTCCCAGCAGGTACTCCATTGTCTCTTGACCGTTGTGCAACGGAAGGCTGCATTTTCATTACTTTCACAGGATAATAACACACCAGCAAAACGATTTACAGGTGATTTATTGACCAAGCTACAGGTACTTAGATTATACAGCTTTAAATTCAAAAGGTGTCAGATTTTTATGCAGTGAAAACACACAACACCCATGAATGAAATGTGGAAGTTGCTCGTGAAATATGTGACAGCATAAACAAATACACTTTTAACCCTTTCGTTACGTCTCGGTGGAATACAAATTATACTGTCAATACGGCGTGAATTTTTCAAACCATTTTTTTACATTGGTTTTTGTATCCTTTAGCTATCAGATGACGCATAAAAAACTATTTTATTTAACAAAGTTCATTATGTAAATCCATACATGTGGTGGCATTGACACATGTGGTTTACATAAAAATCTCTCCTGTGACGAAACTTAACGATATTTATTTACATGCTTTACAGATTCCTGTAAATAATACACATACGTTGATAAAGGGAATGACTGCAGTTCCAAGTTCCTATCGTAGATGTCACAATGAGTACTGACAGTAGCAAAAAGATATATCACGGCTACCGATGTCAACGGTAGGGGAATCTTAGACGGCATATATCGACAACGATGCGAAAGGGTTAAACTGATGAATAATACACATCTCTTAATGCATACTGAAAAATTTATTATTATGAGTTTCTTACACAGCAAAATAATCTGTTTTGCCAATAATGTCGGTATAACGACCATCAACTTGTTACTTTTTTAAGTTTAACACATTAAGGTCAGTGAGAAAACTTTTTTTACCATATCTGCTCCATATTTGGATCATATGGACACCGCGAATTACCGTTTCACAGTTCTGCAAGCTCAGATTGTCATATGCCTTGTCCCAAAACACCTGTATCCCGGAGATTCGCATAGGAAAATAAATGGTTCCCGGGTGCCTCCAGGGCAAGAGCCCGCAATTTTAAATAGACTGTTTACTCTTGACAGTGACGGACTGTAGAAGGCTACCAGTTAGTCGAAACTACAGTCTCATAAACATAGGTCATACTCAATGTGAACCATGTAAAACAATATTAATTATTTATAATGGATCTCAAAGTGAATGCTAAAAATATTAATAAATAGACTACAGCTGTAGTATCAGAGAAATATTTGTATGTTCAATAATAGTTTTTTTTAAGGATATCGGACGATAAGCCCGAGGATTCCGAGACCCGGACAATGTTTTTTTGTCCTTAAGGGGTGGCTCAACCCTGCCGGTGGCATCTATACACCTTCTTCTTCGTAGTATCAATCCGGTGGATTGGTTTGCAGCAACAGAATCTTGCATCTCGAACTCTATTCCTCTCGGTCCTCCGCAACCCTTTTCAGCTCAGCATAAGCGCTACAATTCATGTCCTTGAATACTTGCTGCAAATACTCCCGTCTAGGGCGCCCTCTACAGTTTCTACCCTCAACCATCCCCTCCACAATATCGTGAAGAAGACCATCGTGGCGCATGATGTGACCAATCCATCGGGCTCGCCTCTCTGAGATGGTTCTTATTAGGTGCCTATCTTTCTTGATTATCCTGAGACACTCATTGTTCGTGACGTGGTCTCTCCAGGAAATTCCGAAAATACACATTATATTTGATTAAATCAATTTTTTAAATATCAAACTTGGTTATGTTTTGAACCAACAGCCTCTGAATGACAAACAAACGTTTCTTTGCACTCTTTATCAATCAGACACATATTCGTGCAAATAGTAATATTGAGTTTATTTAGTACGTTTTATAGCACCAATTTATGCATAAATAATACATTATATTGCGTTATGTAGATAAGTGAACAATTATCTATTTACTAATGTTAGTCACATATAATACTTTATTGTGAGTGTTATGAATCATTTTGATACTTAGCGTTATCATAAAAGCTGAACTGACGTAATGTGTACTTAGAAAACATTTTATGTAAATATATATATATTTTATTTTTAATTAATTTAAATTTAAAAAAAAAATTAAAAATATTTAGTTTTGATTCACATTTATTTTAAATGAATACATGTTTCGGCCTCCCTGGAGACCATCTTCAATAATGATTAAACAAAAACTGACATTGGCTTATATAGTTATGGAGAAGTAATTAGTTCCTATATTAGTACACACATATTTATAGGTTGTATATGTGTGCGGGTAAAACTATTGAAAAAATACATTATAATATTAATGGGTATGTGGTTTTTTTTTTGGCTTAGTACTTATTATTATATATGGTCTCCAGGGAGGCCGAAACATGTAATCATTTAAAATAAATTTCAATCAAAACTAAATATTTTAATAATTTTTTTAATGAAAATTAATTTAAAATTATAATTATGCAGTTTCACCAAGTATTGTCAGTTGATAACCTTAAAGAAATGTATATATATTTTGTTAGTTAATATATAATACTTTCATATAGACCCGAGTTCGTCCTGGAAAGCCTTTGGCGACTATACGTAGAATGTACTCGGCAGAGCTACGGGAGGCAGAGTTGTCATGGGATGAAGCGAGAATTATGGTGGCTGACAGAGCTTCGTGACGGACTTTTGCTCCAGACATGGTGAAGAGAGTTTCATATCTCTAACGTATGATCACCTTAACTAGCCGCAACTCAGTTCTATCAGTTGCCATTGTCAATAAAGTCTTGTCTCAAGACATCTTTGCATCGTAAGTACCATCTTAGAGATATATTCCGATTATCTCCGGGACGAGAGCCCGTTGACGGCTTAACCCAACCAACACGCGGTAAGCAACAGGCGTTAACCTATCCAAGTTTTAGCGCGCGATCAATGTTGCTTAACTTCGTTGATCTAACGAGAAACGAGCTTACAATGTGATATTGTCGAGATTGAGACGTCATCACCATATTAATCCGCTCCACTAACTTAAAGTAGATGGCATTCACGAACTACCGTCCCGAAGCTCTGTCAGCCGCTATTGTCTTTGCCTCATCCTAATTCATCTCCGCCGAGTACATTCTATGTATAGTTCCCGACGGCCTCCCTGGACGGCGTGTGCCCGGGGCTGGAAGAAAAGGCGGCTGTAGTTTATGCTTCCCTGCGGCATTCGCAATACGTGATGTGTGTGGCTTTTTTAAATTTAAGTGACTATAAATGCAGCGATGATTGTTTTTAATATATGGACGACAGCTATAGTATCCAAGGTTTATTTTGGGTGATATGTAAATCGGATATAAGAAAACGGAGATGAAAACGCGTTCAGTCAAATTAAATTATGTAAACTAAATATATTCATATTCATAATAAATCCTGATCTATCTCCTTCTCGTGGTGGGTGGTGAGCGACATCAGTCGGCCAATATAGAGAGGGACCGAATGTTGGCCGGAATAAGCTAACACCCAGCTAACCTCATCAGGTCCTGGTTAGGGTACTCTATTGTCCTGGAGGGAGTAAATGCTCTCCTAAGGCGGATGAACCTTTGTGATCAACGGCATTAGGATGTGGAAATAAAGGGGAAAATACCACATTAAAGGTCTAAAAGACATCCCATGTATCAGCAAAAAAATGATTGCTTGGAGATCGAGATGCAAGATTCTGTTGCTGCAAACCAATCCACCGGATTGATACTACGAAGAAGAATAAAGCAAGTGAAATAATATTTATAATTATTTCACTTTTTTTTCACGGTTTTTGTTGTTGTTTTGATTTAAAACCGTCAGCTTTTTTGTGGCTCGCTGTATTGTGGAAATACATTAAGAATTATCAATTGAAAAAATCGAATGAAATATTTGTGTTATTTTTAAACAAATAAAATATATATTATTGTAATTCTTTAATAGGTAATCAGCGAATAAACAAGATTAAAAGTACTTTATCACTGTTATCAGTGTGCCAATTGATAATAATGTGATATTTTTACACTTCGGTTAGATACAAAGGCGACCATATCCCAGAATCTGATCTAGAATCGCTGGGAATCTAATCAATAATTATTTATTACCTGGTAAATTATATGTTAAATACTTTTAATGGTAAATAAGGTTAAGTGCATAAGCACTGAAAGAATCCTAAGACAAAATTATATACAAGTTTTAAAGCTTGAAACACCACACTTATGTGATATTAAAATAAAATAAAAAGTACTAAAATGGAAAATCAATACACACTAAAGGTTTACTTACTAAAGGTCATAATGTCTGCTGGTCATAGAAATAAATAGGTATTTAAATCATACATATTATGGGCCTTTAAATGTTTAAATGTAGTCATACAGAAGATTTCTCGGATTTTCCTGGAGAGACCACGTCACGAACAATGAGGTTCTCAGCTTAATCAAGGAAGATAGGCACCTAGTAAGAACCATCTCAGAGAGGCGATCGATCACATCATGCGCCACGATGGTCTTCTTAACGACATTGTGGAAGGGATGGTTGAGGGTAGAAACTGCAGAGGGCGCCCAAGTATTTGTAGCAAATGTTCGAGGACATGAGTTGTAGCTCTTATGTTGAGCTAAAGAGAGTTGCAGAGGATCGAGAAGACTCGAGATCGTGATGCAAGATTTTATTACTACAAACCAATCCACCGGATTGATACTTCGAAGAAGAGAAAATGTTCAAAATATTAGATAATCTTATTCTTTTCTTCTTCCCAAATCCGGAACATATGGTCACCTCAAATTGCCGGCAATTAGTAATCTATTAGCTGCAACTGTTAATTCTTCGTTCTAGGACATATCGGCAACTGAAGGTCCACTTGGGAACATGTATAATTCGCGACAAGTCCGAGTGCTGTAGTTTCCGACGAATATTTTAGGGTGATTTGATATTTTATTCTTAGTAATTAGTATTATTTTAAGAAATTAGTCCGAAGCTCCCGAGGCCTGAATAATTTTTAACTAAGGGGCGGTTTAACCTGATTAGATTAATCAAAAATAAATATTTTGTACAAATTATTATGAAATTTCTTTTTAAAATAATAAATATATCGGTTTGTTTCAGTTCATAAGTTGTGTGTAAATATTTAAAACATATTTTATTAATTGATCACAGAGTTAATAATAGTATTACTGAAAACATTTACAACAATTCCAACATTTTAATGATTCAAAAATGACTATCCCATGTGTAACGTGTACCCCAAATAAACTTGTTTATTTAATTATTTTTGAATAAAATTATACGCGAGCGCTTTCTGCCGTGCCATTGGCACACTTGGGATAGTTGGCAACACACGGGACAGAAAATACAAAAAAAGAACAAATTCAAAACAAAAACAAAAGACGCTACACACCGCACGATATTGAAATTATAATACTCTTAAAGGGATAACTTTTAAAACAGTTTAGTTTGATTTAGTATTTTGAATAATATAGGTAACTATATTAGTATAAAAAGAGTTGCAATCCATTTACAAATTCCCGGCACGCCCTCTATGCAAAAAAGTCTGCGAGCGAAGCATTCCCGCTCAACCTGTTGCCACGACCCGCCGAACGCATTTTTTTATACGACATGTCATAATTATACAAACAAAACAACTCATCACAGTCTAATAAACCGGTTAAACAGTAAGTACTACGAAAATATTGCATATTTTGATGTCATCATCCTATTCCAACACACATTCATGAACACGGTTTTTGATTCAAGTATTTTGAATCAAAAAAGTTATATTTTTACAGCACAAAATGTATTATGTATTAGTAATGTTTAAGCAGAGTATCTATATGAATCTTCATAATACTCTTGAAGATACATTTATGTATATAATTGCCTCAACACATGTTTTTTATGACACAAAAACTGCTCTAACATCAGCTTCAAATCATCAAATATTTCGAGTTTTTGACATTAACCCAAAAGTCTTATTCAACTTTTAAAGTTTATATGTGTACATGTTAGTTAATAAACAAGAAAGTATAACTTATTATGCGTTAATAATGTGTGTATTTATATAATAAAAATAAGAATAGAACATGTTGAGTAATTTTTAACGTTCTTATTTATATTTTTGAATTATTTTTACTGTCTTACCTCACGTGCAGGTTGTCTATAAACAGATCGGGGGTGAGATCGTCCAGCAGGACAAAGTCCGAGACCCCGACTTCTGGTTGGGTCGCCATAATGAGTTATGTTTTCACAATGATTTAGTTTGACACGGCTGAGGATATAGTTTGCACTGGTTTTCTCGACTCTGACAATCACATCACCACGCGGAGCACTGACACTAACGACCTGCAGGACCAACGCGCGCGCCGCGACTGTTGAAGCGACTGATGAGTCAAACGGCTTGCCGGTAAAAATATCCAAACGAGTGTGTCATTCGCAAGACAGTGTTGCCAGCGGATTAATATCAACATCGGCAGGGTAATTATAGAAGCACAGTGATATTTGATGTGAATTTGTATTCACGTAGCAATTGTCAAATAATGTTTTCTTAATTATTATTTATTTTCCATATTACTATAAATTCGTTACATTATTATTATGAAAATATCGCTTAAGCATTATTAATGTTTTTGTTTCAAAAAGTGAACACAAAAAAAATTGGACATGTATTTTAAAATTATTTTTACGTTAATTAATATGTTTTTTTTTTTTAAACTTTACATATTGTTTATTCCATTCAATCTATGGTTCCTTATAAGATTTTTATAATTTTTTTTTTTGAAATGTTACTAATGCTATACATTTTTTTAGAAAAGGCGTATAATTCAACAATAAATTATGCAATAACATTAAGTTAAAACATTTAATATAAAGGGTGTTTCATTTTTAAAAAAAAAAATTAAAATTTAGTATTGTAGGAAAAGAATAAATAATAATTCATTTGATTAGGTTTAATAGTATTTATTGTATTAAATAAAATATCGTGTAATATTAAAAAATATATAGTCTTTATTTAGCCATTTTAAAACTTAATAAATGATGATTTTTGTTTCTTACATACTACTAAGGTTACTAAATATGTATACTGTAAATACAAACGTTCAATAAAATTAAAATATATTTATGAATAATACATATTTGTTTTGTATAAAAATAAAATAATAATTACTTATATAATATAATGTTTTGAATAGTATTTCACATCGATTACATTTATATATTTGAATACTAAATATAAAACGATTGTAATTTTTAGGCGCACAAAACAGTATGTAAACGCCAGAATATTGGGCTTAGAAAACCCCTATATATTTTTATACTAGTAACCCAGAGATATTCGTTTTTTATTTGAATATTTACTTTAAAAATAAGGCGCAAGTCGAATAAATATCTTTCATAAATTTTGTAAAATAAATATTTACAAATAAAACATACACATCAACAATTTTACAAAAAATATATTTTAGTTTTTTTTTTAATATTAATATTTAAAACGGTGTTTTTAGGGAACTATTATTGATATAAATTATAAACCAAAAATGTTTGAAAAATCATACATTTTAAATAGTTGTTAGAGCCGAAAAGGTATTAATTGTAGAATACTGTGCCTATTATGATAACAGTAAAAAGCCTACCACTATATTAAACAAAAACGTAAAAATTATTAATAACAGTACAATTATAATAATTTATTTATTTAAAATAAACAGAGCATTCTTGTTGTATTACATTAAAATTCTTCTTCCCATATCCGTTCCATGTATGGAACATATGGTCACTAAAATTTTCCGCCACTTAGTTCTGTCACCTGTCACTATTAAGTCCTCGTTCTAGGACATATCCAGTGCCGGCTTTAGACCCCGTGGCGCCCTAGGCCATATAATATATTTTTCATGGTGCCTCATATTATTTATATATTTTAAGAATCTAAGCAAGATAGGTTGCCCTCAGCGCCCCTAGCTTATCCGACGCCCCGGGACACCGTCTCACTTTACCACCCTCTAAAACCAGGCACTGAATATATCTGCATCTCAAGGTCTAATTGAAAACATATTTGGTTCCCGACAACCTCCAGAGCAGAAGTCCGAATACTTGAAGAGGGCGTAGCAATAGCATTTGAAGCATATTTTTGTGTGATTTGTCAATCGGTTTTACATTCCTGAGGCCTGTATCTTTTTGTCCTAAAGGGCGGTTCAACCCGATTACAATAGACAATTAAAAATACATTTTATCTATAATGTTTCATTCAGTTTCACATACACTACACTCATCCCTAATTAATCCCGATAATCAAGGTTTTACAGTAGTTTTTAGAATGTTTTTTTTGTTAAGATTACTTTGTATTTAACAAAAAACCAATTTGTTCTATTAGTTCTATTAGTTCTGATGCTATATATCCTTCATGGACGAATAGTTTTCCATGAAGAAGATATAGCGTCGTAGTTTTGTGAGCCGTTCGTTAAGGACTTTGCGCCTCGAGGGCTGAGTCGTGACTCCTTCTCCGTTAGTGGTTCTGCGTTTGCGCGCTCCGTCAGCGTGATGTTGCCACCACAGTCCTTTGTCCAATTAGCTTGTCAAGTCTTCAGTTGGTGTTGATGATGAAATTAATTCATAGTTCAGCGGTGCTGGGGAAAAGATGGTCCAGATATCTTGGGTTGTCGTACGACTGCAGGCTCTTGGGTCGTCCCTTGGTGTGGTTTCTTCCAGAACTTCTGGCAGAACTCCTCGCTGAGCTTCTGGCCGAGCGCCTGGGTTTGGTGCCTGGTTCCAGGTGCAACTGGGCATGAGTTGGCACAGGTGGTGGAGCGCCCAATGGACGGGAAACTGTCAGGTGTGTTGGGGGGGTACCGTGACGAGAGATGGTCACGTCATACTGCACGCGAGGTTCCAAAATCGAGTAAACGTGGTCTTTTTCTACATCAACAGCTTCCTGCAATGATCCATGTCATGCATTAAATATAATATAGTCAACAATTCCATAACGCATGCTTTTTTCAATCGTAATGGAGATTTTTTTAATATTTTGGATTACATGGGATATTTATTATTTAGTGTACCCTTATTCTCCATTAGATACTGTCCCAACTACTAGGTGACACTCAGTTCTGTCAGTTATCATTGACTATACCCAATACGGTTCCGCCGCATTTCGTCCTCAGACAATTCGTTAAACGACTCATCGGTAACGACGTGGGGCACACTGGACGTCTGGTG
The DNA here is from genome assembly GCA_022606575.1 of Glossosoma conforme. Taxonomy (NCBI): domain Eukaryota; kingdom Metazoa; phylum Arthropoda; class Insecta; order Trichoptera; family Glossosomatidae; genus Glossosoma; species Glossosoma conforme. The sequence goes on along the minus strand of JAGTXR010000005.1, from coordinate 2,007,482 downwards.
CACGGGACATTTCCACACAAAAAAATAATTGAATTGGAATTTGGTGCACGGGACAACTGATACACTGAATGTCTCGCTAATGTAACCTAACCTAAGCTATTTCGTTTACGAGACACATGGACCTCCACGATCATTGGACAAATCCTTAGATTATTTTAGGTTAGGTTAGCGAGACTTCCAGTGAACCAGTTGTCATGTGCGCCAATTGTCCCGTGCAACAGACGTCCAGTGCGCTTCACGTCGTTACTGATGAGTCGTTGAAAGAATCGTCTGTGAGCGATAGGTCGTGACACCGATTTAACGACCAGCAACATTTGATGAAGATATGCAATAAAATCATAGAACATAGGACTTTTAGATCAACATCGTGCAGATTCCATTATTTTGTGCCCAAAATAAAATAATTGTTTTCCCACCAAAAAATGAGTTACCAAAAAACATTCTAAAACCATTCACCGAAGAGAAAAGAAACCATAACCATTAATTATTATAGTTATATAGGACACGTGATATATTTTAGGCAAAAATAGAATGAACCAATGTACAAACTTAATTTTAAAAATTATGTTTATGTAGTTGGTGAATTTAGATGGAATTCCTTTGATATATCAATTGGAATTATTCGTTTTTTGCGTGTACTTATTGTTTCTTAACAGCCCAGTAAATTGCTGGTGTATTGTATTTTTTTCTTTTTGATTGTATTTCTTATGCGAATTCCTGTATTTCGTTATTATGTATCGTGTTTAATGTTTGTCCTTATTACATATAGTGTTATATATTATATAAATATATAACACTCAATTTGGTACAACGTCAATGTCGCTCCTAAATGGCCTACCAGCACACCTCGATCCTTTTCCTCTTTTGTCTCCTGTATTGTTCTACTTGATCTCTGTGATCTTTGACACGTGTCATCTTCTTATTATTTTGTTATTTTTATTTTTTATTATTTTCTATTTATTGTATATTTATGTATACTCTATGTTTCTAAATATTTGTAAAAAAATTGATATTTCGATTTTGTATATAAATAAATAAATAAATAAATAAATAAATAAATATATAAATAAATAAATAAATAAATAAATAAATAAAAAACAAATAAATAAATAAAAAATAAATGAATAAATAAAAAATAAATATATGAATAAATGAATAAAATAAATAAATAAAAAATAAATAAATAATAATAATAATAAAAAAAAAAAAAACAAAGGCAAGAGGATGTTAACTGCCAAAAATATGGATATGTAATGACATCAGCATGATATAGCCCTTGCTGATTGGTACGGAAAACTTCGAAATACAATCTTTCGTCTCTTATTTCTGTTCGCTTGTCGTACATGTATGTGTCGCCATATTGGCATTTTAGACAAGTCCGGTCACGGGAGTGACGTTAGTTACAGAGATCGCCACTTGCGGCGCTGGGCGTCACCGACCAACTGACTTGGACGCGGTGCCCAAGTCAGTTGTGCGCAAATACGTCAATGTGCTTCTGAAAAAGTCAAAGTTATTGTGTTGTTGATCTGCTCCTCATTCTGCCACCACGCAATTCAATAACGAACTTAGAGGGAGGAGGATGTTAGTAATTATAATATTTAAGAGTTGATTTGACTTCATTTCCATATTTTCCATCAAATAAGTGCAATTTTCTATTTTATTGAAACCGTAAATGAATGTAACGTTCAATGAACATAAATCAAAACACAAAGGCTAAATCTCGCAATGTAATTTTGACAGTCAACAACTTTTTACCATGGGGTCTAAAAATTTTTATGTAACCCCATTCGTATGATTTGTTTTTATTAAAGATTCATTGGTTGTAAATAAATTGAAGAATAAGATTAAAAAATAATACGTTGTGCGTGGTGTGAAGGTGAATTTGTGAATAAGGGGTTGTTCATACCACATAACCATAGAAATGTAATAAGTCGATCGTATTTTTTTATGTGTAGCAGGTATATAGTGTAAAACGTATAATTATGACTATATACAACGATTGTATCCGTTTAATTCAATGCTTTAAGATTTTAAAAATTAAAACAACAACGTAGATCGTATACTTATTTATTAAAATTAAATGATTACATATTATTTGTTTGTAAATAGACTATAAATTAGATATAAAAATAATATGTTAGTTAACAATCTACAATATAAAATTTAATTTACTGACATCAGCACGATGTAAGCCCTTGCCGACTGGTACCGAAAACCTCGATATCCAATCTTTCGTCTCTTATTTTCTGTTAGCTTGTCCGCTCACGTGTGCGTTGGTTATAGACATCACCACTTGAGCGCCGGGCGACAGCCTAAGCGCCGACGGACAAGTCAGTTGTGTCCTGACGGGCGAGAAGGTCGCGTTATGGCCGGCGTCATGTCATTCCGCCTGACCGGAAACTTGTAAAATTTTAACGTAAGTATATGTCAATGTGCTTCTGAAAAAGTCTTTGTTTTTCTGCCCTGTTCCTCATCGTGCCCTCACGCGACGGATAAACACCTTTTTGAGAGAGGGGAGGATGTTATTACACATATGGAGTAATGATTTTGTAATAGTACAATTTTTTAGACTACAATTTTTTTAGTCCATCAAATCTGAGGCAAGTAGATTTTTGTTCTAGCTAGTGTAAATTCAAAAACAATTAGAGTAAAAAGTATGTTACATATAGATTTGTATCGTTTTAAATGAAGATACAATACTTCTTAGTGTTATACTAGAATGTGTGAAACACCAAGAGGTTAAATAATATCTTAGAGATTTCTAGTAATACGCCAGTGCCGGTTTTAGGGGGTGGCGAGGTGGGTCGGTGCCCCAGGGCGTCAAATAAGCTAGGGGCGCCGAGAACAACCAATCTTTCTTATATATTTTTAAAATATGAACAATATGGGGCGCTAGAAAAAAATAGCCCCAGGGCGCTGCCAGGTCTAAAACTGGTACTGTAATACGCGCACACTGAAAATTATATTATTTTGAGATGAATTTTATTAATTTGTAAACAGCTTTATTAGGTTTACAATCGGTATACAATAACAAAGATCAAGTGTAACAGAGGAATCATGATAAATATAAAAAATATTGCAATTTTTTTTCCAATTAATTTTTGACTGTGAAAATCTGACCTTAACCCTTTCATTACGGCTCGGTTTGAACACAAATTATACTGTCAATTATAAAACTTGTATTTGAAGCATAAATGTACTTATGTGGTCTATTTTCATATGTCACATTGGTTCTTGTATCCTTTAGCTACCAGATGATGTATTAAAAACTATTCTAAGAAAGTAGCAAAACGATATAACGGGTCCGCCAAATAACTTTTTTTTTTTTTGAAAATGGGGCGCAAAACATCGAGTGTAGCTTCGGCTGTGTGGCACGTAGCGCCGTCTTGTTGAAACCAAATGTTGCCAATATTCTCTTCTTCAATTTTTGTGAACAAAAATGGCCCGATAACGATCGTCATTGACTGTAACGGCCACTCCTTTCTCATTTTCGAAGAAAAATGGCCTGATTTTCAAAGTAATGTCGCATATTTTCCAGCGTTGTTCAAGCGTATACACAACCATATTCATTTAGCGGAAGGATGAAACTAATTATCTGTCAAATCAGACATGAGCTAAATGTTACCATTCACGAAATAAGCACTAGTTGAAAAAAAACGTTCGATTGCGGACCCCAACCGATGTCAACGGTCGGGAAATCTTATGACGGCATATGCCGACACGCAAGGGTTAAAGTGAGTGACAGGCCACGTCGAAATATTACATATAAAAGTTGCTGCTAGAGGTCTTCTCAGCAATATAAAACTTTAAGTGACTCTCTCAAAATGTATGCCTCACTCACTTCTTAAGTAATGACAAAATGAGCGTCTCTGTACACGAATTATTACTAAATTTTTAACCGAAATTACAAAAAAACGCTTGTATCTTATTATTAGACCGCAAAATGTTCACGAATGAAATAATATTTTTGTTCAAAACCTATTTTGAGTTTTAATTTCTGTCGAATATTAAAGCTTGGTTCAGTGCCGGCTCTAGACCCTGCGGCGCCCTAGGGCATTTTTTTTCAGGCGCCCCATATTGTATGTATTTCAAATATATATATTTATATATGAGATAGATTGCCCTCGGCGCCCCTAGCTAATTCGACGCCCTGCCCCACCGACCCACTGCGCCACCCCCTAAAACCGGCACTGGCTTGGTTAACCTCTCCTCCCCGGTGATGTCTATCGACTACACATTGCTTGTAATAACTTAAATATCTCTGTAAATATAATACACACAGGGTTCAGATTTTAGGTATTCCTCCTTAATACATTTACGTATTGAAAAAAAATATATATTTATAATAATAGGCACTCGTCGGGAGCAGGAAATATTTTTCTACAATCCGGAATAAATTCACCACTACAATCAAGACGCGTCAACTGTCATGAATCATTGCACCTGCCGGAATCGTGTGCGAAAATAAAATTAAAAAATACCCAGAGGAGGCGGCATCTATACTCCTCACTCAGTGGGTCGCCTAGTTCGAAATGATATCGGCTCATCAATATGTCGACAGGCCAAGTAATGTTAGTATCTCTCGGAAGTTCAAGCGTCTGGCTGTTTGAGGTCTTCGTCTGATGTTTTCATGTTTTTAGCTATTAAATGTCAATTATTACTGCTTATTGACATCAACTATTGTAAAATTAAGCGATATCTTTGAATATTTTCATTTTTTCGAATTTCTACTCATTTTATTCACTTTAAATCAGAATGTGTAATGAGTTGACACCATCGGAACGCGCGGAAGTTTTTAGCATCGTAAGGCGAGGGTTAAAGGTAGTCGAAATTGAGTTTTTTTTTTGGTGGTATGAACAGACCTCAACTAGCAAACGGGTGGTACAAAGCGCGCACACAACACACACACACAAAGCTGCACACGTGACGTGACGTGCGTCACACGGTGGTAGGCGGCTGCAGCACGAGAGCAGCACGTCGCACCTTCAGTGCGTCTGGGGAGTACATCCTTGTGGAGTACACAGCGTCCGCAGGTAGACCTTCAGCCTTTATCTCTGAAACAAACAATACAATAAAAAATAGATTAACATTCAAAATGTTACACAGTACAGGCCATAGACCCTGTGGCGCCGTAGGGCATTTATTTTTCTGGCGCCCCATGTTGCTTATATTTAAAAAATGTTAGCAAGATTAGTTGCCCTCAGCGCCCCTATCTTATTCGACGCACTGGGGCACCGACCCACTTCGCCACCCTCTAAAACCGGCGCTGATGTTACAGCTTTGCCTCATTTTGTCTGGTACAAAAACTGAGAGTCTTATTGTCAGTGGCGGATTAGTCCATTGGCGCAAGAGGCGCGCGCTTAATCTTTGAGGCCTCAAAAATGACTTTTATTAAATGAGTTAAAATTCACCAGGACTGTTAAAAAATATGTTTTTTTTTCATTTTCGCAGGCTACGTACATTATATTGGTACTCATGACTTCCACTTATGCTGAGAAAGTCAGGCATTTTGCAGGTTAAGTTACTTTTTGACAATAGTGAAAAATGGTCTTTCTTTCATGGACAAGTTTATGGGAACAACAAAAATTCACCAGGTCCAAGGAAAACGGTGGCTGCGGCAGTATAAGGGTGCTGTTTTTGGTCAAAAATTCATCCAAAAGCCCGTTCTGATCCTTTTACAAGTCCGATCGTTTCTTTCGAATTGCTTCGCGTAAACTGCGCATAACTTGGAAATAATACTATTTATTAACCTAAATATTTGTGGTAACGAACGCCTCTGCAATAGTAAAAAACAGTTCGCAAATAAAAGAAATCTTCTTCTCTTCTATATGATTTTTTGCCGGAAAAGAGATATTCTGAAATGCACTTGATGCTGTGGCGGAACAATCAACTGTATAAATTTCTGTATATATGTCTATTTATTAATGTTTACCTTGTATGTCCCATGGATGTTGCTAGAATCGCTGCCAACAGAGGCCGCATTAATTATTGTTTGTTCACATCTCAACCAACACGCACAACAATTCCCTTCTCACAAATCCGATCACAACACACACATCCACATTCCGACAATGCCTCCAAAGTGCTTAATCCGCCACAGCCTATTGTTATATTATAGAAAAAATAATTAGGTTTATGCCTACGCATTAGTAATTTACATTACAAACTTTTAAAATAAGGAAAAATTACTACAAAATATAATACTCACTCGTTCAGCTCTGACGCTGTATAATCAATTAGTTCTGAAAACAATAAAAACGATCGATTTATTAATCATTTGACGTTGAAGAGTGGCATTAACTGAACATATTGACATCAGCATGATGTAGCCCTTGGTACCGAAAACCTCGATGTACAATCTATCGTCTCTTATTTCTGTTCGCTTGTCAGCCATGAATGTGTCTGCCATATTGACATTTTGGACAGTCATAGTTATATAGACCACAGCTTGTTGCGCTGGGCGAGAGCCTATCCCGAGCGCGGAGCCAGTCGTGTCCCGCTCTTCGGCTAGAGCATATTGTATTGTGGCTAGGCCTAATGCTGTGACTAGGTCCGGGCTACAAGCTTGTAAAGTTTATCGTAAATATATGTCAATATGCTTCAGAAAAAGTCTGTGTTATCAATCTGCTTCTAATCCTGCCATCACGCGACAGAATAACACCTTTTTGAGAGAGAGTGGAGGATGGTAATACAAATATTGTTTTGCTACCTGGAGAGTTGCGACACTTTTTTAATATGCAAAAAATAGCCAACAGCAGCACTACGATGACAACTCCTGCAGCGACGAGAGGACCAAGGGCAGCGTTTTCTGAAATCATAAAATGCCACTGTTAAATACGTTAAATATGTTATTCCCGTATGAAGACATAAATTGAAACATAAAACCTCTTTAACCCTTTCTTTACGACTCGGTGGAATACAAATTATACTGTCAATACGGCGTGAATTTTCAAACCTTTTTTTTTTACTTAAAACTAGTATTTGAAGCATAAACGTACTTATTTGACCTATTTTCATATATCACATTGGTTCTTCTATCCTTTAGCTATCAGATAATGTATAAAAAACTATTATATTTAATAAACGTTTATTATGTGGTGGCATTCACACATGTGGTTTACAGAAAAATCGCTCCTGTGACGTAACCTAACCATATTTATTTACACGCTTTACAGATTCCTGTAAATAATACATGTAGGTTGATAAAGGGAATGACTGCACTTCCAATTTATTACCGTAGATGTCACAATGAGTACTGAAAGTAGCAAAACTTTATATCACGTCTACCGATGTCCACGGTCGGGGAATCTTTTACGGCATATGCCGACAACCGATGCGAAAGGGTTAAGTGTTGCCCTGACGAAGGAATGGTCATTCGAAACTGGTTGACATTATTTACTTTTTATTTTATTTTATATTATATTTACGACAACAGCCCATCGTCAGCGTGGCTCTTGTTAGATCACTGTCGTTAAACAGAATTGGACTTAACCCATTGATGGACCACCGCATGTTGGTTATCGCGTGTAGGGTTGAGTCGCTCTTGAGCAGGCCTCGGGAGCGTCGGGTTAATCATCAGATTTTATTTAAAAATACGTTTTCTTTATATAAAGTCATACAGGAGAATACCGACAGATGGTGATAGTGATTCTGAAATTTCATATGTGGATTTTATGACGCTTAAAATTCTACATATGGCTAAGCGCTGCACGTGAAGTGTTGATCCGCCAACGTCATAGACTACACCTCGACATTCACGGATCTTTCTTATTATTAGAGGAATTCACTATGAATGGGTGGTCTTCACGGGACAAATTTAATTTACCATCAATTTCGATTATTAGGCTATGACTGACATTTTACGGGTGATAATTCACACCGATCGGCGGTATTTGTAAAGCTTAGAAGTCGATTAAAAATATTTTTTAATCTCCGACGGGGATCAAGGCCATGACCTTCGCTTTGGCAAACGCTTTAACCACTAAGCTATGCCCGCTAGCCGATAAACAAATTCCAGTCATAGCGTATTAATTAAAATTGGTGGTAGACGAAAGTCGTCCCGTGAAGACCACACATTCATAGTGAATTCCTGTAATAATAAGGATGATACATGAATCTCGGGCTTTAGTCTATGACGTTGGCGAATCAACACTGCACATGCATTGTTTATACATATGCAGCATGGTAAGCGTCATAGAATTCCACAGATGAGACTTCAGAATTATTATCACCATTTGCCGGTATTCTCCTGTATGTGCTTACATTAAAAATAAAATATATATATTAAATAGGCGAATTAATTTTAATATCTTGTTTTAGTATCACTGTTCATCACTTCTGGTAAGTGTTCTTATTTTGAATGGCGATCTGACGCACGGCATTATTTCTGTATTTATGCCAAGTGATGTACGACGTAAACGTAATGTACACCTATCCCCCGATTTACACGGTACTTGTTTTACACGTTTTCGCTTTTACACGGTTTTCCAAATAAGTTTTTTTTTTGTTTTTATCGCACTCTACTAAATGCTACTGTGTTTGAACACGTGCGCTGTGTACACATCTCACGGGGAATCCCGAGCTGGTTGTGCTGACTTGCTGCACACGCACACTGTGTCTGTATTTCTTCATTGGGTGGAGAAGGTTTTGATGATTTTACTGATGATGATATCGCAGAGTTAATGGATGATAAAGAACTAAGTGAGGATGATTTAGTTAACTTAGTTTGCGAAAGTGAGTCTGACAAATCTGATGAAGAGGAATTAGTACCAGTAACATTCACTGCTAAAGTCATCCGCGAAGGACTTGCATTGGGAAGAAAGCTGGGTAATCATTTTATACAAAATGACACAAACGTTGAAAGGGCTTTACGATTTCAACGTGACATAAATCGCTGCTTGGCTCAATATGAAGAAGTTTACAAAGATCTTACAAAAAATTCGAAGCAATTGTTAATAACGGATTTTATTACCACCTCTCAGAATGTAAATATTTCTGCTTCAAACATCGAATCGGCACAAATAACTTCGAGTGATGAAAGTGAATTCCAACCTTCGATTCCGAAAAAAAGAATGAGAGTAATTTCTGATAGTGATAAAACACCTTTGGTTTTATTTTTGTTCTTCTGTTTAATGTATGTATTGTAATTAAATAAAAAAACAGTGTTTCCGTAATATATTACATATTTTAACCTGTCAATGCATTTTATTTTTATTTCTGTGTACACCTAAAAATATTGAAAAAAAATCACAACTGTTAAATAGCAAAATTATGAATTTTCTGCAAGCTTTTCGATTTACACGGTTTTGACTTGAAAATTTTTAATTTTCGATCTACACGTTTTTCTCAGGAACGTATCTACCGTGTAAATCGGGGGATAGGTGTATATTTATTTACTCTTACGTTAGTTAATTCATAAAACATGTGCGGCAGCCAGGAATGCATTTATAAGTCACAACACATTAATTACTGTTCCCTATGTAATATATATATAGTTTAGACGAGACACGGAGGTCACACTAAATAAATATATTGTCGGTAAAAAATAAATAATATTAATGCTTGTGAATAAATAAATTGATCGGATCTTAATAATATAAAAAGTGCATATTTTCAATACACAGCAAAGCGACATCTGTTATAATTTGTTGTCGCTGGGTACCTAACCCATCAAAGATACAAGTCTGCTGTTTCCACCTTAGAAACAGGGAAGCTAACAGAAAGCTTCGTGTCACGTGGGAAGGTAGAGTACTGGAACATAGCGACCATCCAAAATACCTCGGAGTCACTCTAGATCGCACCCTCACCTTCAGGCGTCATTGCAGCAACACCAAACAGAAAGTTGCAACAAGGAACAACCTCATCCGCAAACTGACCAACACTCACTGGGGAGCCCAACCACCCCTTCTTCGTACCTCAGCTTTAGCACTTTGTTTCTCAGCCGGAGAATATGCGGCACCAGTGTGGGGTCGATCAGCCCACTGTAATCAAGTGGATACTGCCCTGAATGATGCACGCAGAGTCGTCACAGGCTGCCTCAAACCAACACCCATTTCTTAACTATACCCCTTGGCTGGTATCGCACCACCGAACATAAGACGCAAAGTCATATGCGCCGAAGAAATGCGTAAGGCAATCAACCAACCGTCTCACTGCTTGTATAATCAGATACCCCCAACACCAAGATTGAAGTCTCGAAGCAGCTTTCTTCTGAAATCCACACAACCTCTCATCCGGCCCTGAAAATGAGAGACTCCAACTCTGGCAACAAATCGCACCAGAGGATTTCATTACTCCAAAGGAAGGCCTCCCAACACTGGCAAGAGCCTTGACTGGCCGAGCTGGAAATCCTTAAACAGATTAAGAACCGGAGTTGGTAGAACAAAGGACAACCTCGAGCGGTGGGGAATGCTTCGGCAGGGAGAGACACTATTGTGCGACTGTGGAGACCTGCAGACCGCCTCACACCTACGATGCTGCTCCATGTGCCCAACAAGTTGCACATCTCAGGACCTAATGCTGGGCAACACACGAGCTATCGATGTTGCCAGATATTGGGAAAAATAATTTGACGTCGCTGACACGAAGAAGAAGATCTGTTATAATACGAGACTAACAATAATACAAATACGTCAAAATTTCTCGAGTATTTAGATTTTAGGCGGAAGAATTGGTTTTGGTTGATCACGCTTTGTGTAGAATGGAACTGAGGCGCATTGTTCGTGGTTCGAATACCAGCGTCTGCCGTTTCTTTTTCTCCGAAATTGATAAGAGGAATGGCATAAAATATGATATATTAAAACAATACATAAAAACATTACATTAAACTTAATTTATTCGTACAGACATAAATCTCATTCGTAGTATCAATCCGGTGGATTGGTTTGCAGCAACAAAATCTTGCATCTCGATCTCCACTCTTATCGATCCTCTGCAATCCTCTTTAGCTCAGCATAAGAGCTACAACTCATGTCCTCGAACATTTGCTACAAATACTTGGGCGCCCTCTGAAGTTTCTACCCTCAACCATCCCTTCCACAATGTCGTTAAGAAGACCATCGTGGCGCATGATGTGACCGATCGCCTCTCTGAGATGGTTCTTACTAGGTGCCTATCTTTCCTTGATTATGTCTGAGAACCTCATTGTTCGTAACGTGTACATAAATAAATACATAAAAATGTCACAAACGCAAATATCACATCATCATGATTTTTATTGATTTAAGTGATTTTAATACGTTAGTCTGAATATGTCGAATTCCAGGTGTTGCACCATTTTAAAATATTTTATTCTATTATATTCAAATGTTGTCAGCTCTGATTCAAATTTAACACTTTTGATTCGAACATAAATTGTCCATCGAAAGGGGTTTTTAATCTTTATGGCAACATCAAATACAAATAAAAATGTTATATTGATACTAAAACGGGCAATACATTTTGTATTACTCAACGAGAAAACAAAAAATATATGAAACCACAAATGCGTGAGGTCAAATAAACATCTCACGTTTATTGTTGAAATCCTTGTTCTTTAAACCATGAATTTCAAAAAGGAATTTTATTTATTTTTAAAAAATGAAACAGAAAAGGATTATCTGGAAAGAAAATACTCGAATTCATTTTTTTACTTATAAAAAGCTCTCCCTTGAACAATTTCGCTAATGTGACTTCCGGCCTTTCTCTAAGTTCGCACCGTCCAGGAAGGTCATCGGAAACTACACATATTGACATCCTTTGCTGACTGGTACCGAAAACCTCGATATATAATCTTTCGTCTCTTATTTCTGTTCGCTTGTCGACATGCATATGTCGCTATATTGGCATTTTGGGACTAGTTACATAGATCATCACTTGGAAAGCGGTGCGACTGCCCATCACGAGCGCGCATCAGTCGTGTGCCGCCAGTCGGCGACAGCATATTGTATTGTGGCTCGGCCTGAATTTTGTGATTAGGTCGAGCCATAGGTTTATAAAGTTTATCGTAAATATATGTCAATGTGCTTCTGAAAAAGCCTTTGTTTTGCTGACCTGCTCCTCATCATGCCATCACGCGACTGAATAACAATATTTTTGAAAGAGAGGAGGATGTTAATATTATTTCGTCGTCAAAGCTGTGACAAGCAAAGCTGACATGGGATCATGCGAAGACTAAGTTGGCTGACAAAGCTTCGTGGCGACAGTTACTGACAGCCATATGCTCCAGTTAGGGAAGCGGACATGGAGATAATGATGATGATGATGATTTCCGATTTAAGATATTTAAGTTACAAAAATATGCAGCACACTGAGGCATCGCTTGGTGAAAACCCTCCCTGTTTCCGACCCGTTACTGGACGCACGCAAAAAGCTACTTGTTAGAGAGTGGCTGAAGGCCTTACCGTGATTCTAGGTGCATCAGTTAGATGTCAAATAGACCTCAGTCTATGGCTGCGAAATTAGTATACTACAGCGAGTCTCGAATTTCCTTCTTTGGCAACACGTTGCTAACCATGAAATACGTGGGAATGGATAAGGAAATAGTAAGGTTGGGAAATGGATTCTGCAGAATGGCAGACATCATTTAGGAGTCATTACTTGCGTCTGCACTCTTACAGACGGACGCGCAGAAGCGCTCAAAAGCAGCGTAATTTCGTTTGTTACTAACGAAGTCCTGTTATCCGACTGAGGCATACAGGATGTTAGCATCTAGGAAGTTAAGTAAGATATTTTTAAAGTTTTTTTTTACACTAGATAGCTTACCGTGCAGCACTAGATGCGCGGCGTGCGCTGTAGCCCCTCGCTCGTTCTCAACGCGCAGCAGGTAGGTGCGCGCGTCCTGGCGCGTGCTGGCGCGCACGTGCAGCACATACAGGTAGCACGCGCCCTGGCGGACGGCTTCAGCAGATCGATAGCGACCTAAGAAAATTATAAAAAATATTTCGGCTCCGCATTTTAATTATATAATACAAATTTGGTATTCTTTAACTAATACTCGTAGAATGCTTGTATTACTGTTACCGGATAGGTAAGCCAGTGTGTCAATATTTTTGTTCCGAACATCTACCTTGTCAGAGATTTAGCTAGCTCTAAAAATCCTTTTAGTTCGTGTGATACATCTGTGCTTCGAAAATCTACGTTGTCAAGGTATTACCTCTTTGTTCTAGAATTCCACATTTTCGTAATGTAACCTATTTGTTCCAAACGTCTAACTTATCAGAGTTTTTCCTCTTTGTTAAAAAAAATTGCCTTGTTGGTGAGCTATTTCTGTGTTCCGAAAATCTACCTTGTCGAGATGTTACTTCTTTGTTTCGGGAATCCACAGAGTTAGTTGGAGTGTTAGCCTTTGTTTCGAACATTGTCAAATAGTGACCCATTTGTTACAGAAATCTACCTTGTCAGTGAGCTCCTTCAGTGTTCCGAAAATCTACCTTATCTAAATGTTACTTCTTTGCTTTGGAAATCGACATAGTTGGAGTTTTAGCTCTTTGTTCTGAACATCTACCTTGTCAAATAGTGACCTTTTTGTTGCAGAAATCTACGTTGTCAGTGAGCTCCCTGTGTTCCGAAAATCTACGTTGTCACGTTGTTTACCTATCTGTGCAGGCACGCTGAGCGTGAGGCTACCCCAGTGCCAGGCTGCACGGCGAGGGGGCGGATCCGCACAGACGAGCGCCGCCACGCGAGCATCCGCCCCCAGCCGCGCCTCAGCGGCCCCCGAGCCCCCTTCAGCAGTATCCTCGCCTACAGGGGGACCCACCTGAAAACATCTATTATTTAAATAAATGATGCCAAAAAAAACACTATTAACTGAAAAAAAAAACACAAATCTTATGTATCAATTTGTATATATTTTTAGACATATTCAAATAGGATATATTCACAGTTATATATATTTTATAAAGTACATGTATAGTTTCTTCTACAATCCAAATGGGTGTGGCAATATAACGCTAACAGTGCGCACCAACGTAGCGCTGCCAATGGACCAAAGTCACGCTCCAGACCTCAAGTCGCAAAGTCCTCCACAAAACTCCCTAGAAACACGACGCTGTATTTTCTCCAGGAATAATTATTTGGTAAAAGTGACATAATCATTATATACGAAGACTTAATTATGTACTTCATTATGTGTATTAATAGGAAAAGTTTAGTACAATAGATATTTAATTTCTTTTTGCATAATTTTGCAAATTTAAAGTTGTGAAATTGCCACTAAATGTCGGTTTGTTTGGACACAGGCTATTGTATTGATATCAGCTTGTTATAGCTCTTTTAGGATAATGATGCCTTAAAGCAAGGGTGGCCAAACCGCGGCCCGCAGGCCGCATGCAGCCCGCAGGGTGTCTGCTTATGGCCCGCGGAGCATATTATGAAAAAAAAAAATATTAAGGATAATGTATGTAGTGCCGTTTTCGTATTAATATACCTCAAGGGTGATTTAATAATGTACATAAAACCACCAAAAGAACATTCCATCGTGCATAGTGTGTATCATATCCTATATTATGGAAGTATCTCAGTACATTGATTCAACTATCGTGACAATTTCATCTATGGTAGGTAAAGCGAACACGCCGCAACAATACGCATACAAATTTATCTGTATTTATACAGATTTTAGGGTACCATTACAGAACCATATTCGTTCAGCGGAAGGATAAAACAAATTATCTGTCAAATCAGACATGAGCTAAGTGTTACCATTCACGAAATAAGCACTAGTTGAAAAAAAACGTTAGATCGCGGACCCTATAGAAGAAATTTTGTTGTGCGGCCCGATAGGAAATCTCATTTCCAAAATTTGGCCCGCCTGCTGAAATGGTTGGCCACCCATGCCTTAAAGCCTCGAAAAACGATCTTTTGTCTATTATTAATGTTACTTTTAATTATAGAATATTACGCAGGCGTTTGCATACGCCATTTTACTTGTTTTGACAATTGCTCCATTTCATGTTGGTGCAACTATCATCTTTAATTTAATTTTTTGCCGCGACTGTCTTGGGGGGCAACATGTCAGTGTTTCGCAGTCGTCAATAAACTGGCGCCCGGCCATACCGGTCGGCCGTAGAAATGAAGTCTTTAAAATAAACGCGAATTGTGCTTAGAAAACAAGTTCTTTGTGTTATTAATCTGCTCCTGCATCTTGTCACCCAGTAATTCGATAACCAACTTAGAGAGGAGGATATCAGTATATAATCGTACTTGATGACTTTTTTTACTACTAATAGCTCTACCTAAGAAGGCAAATATGGAAAAATTGGTATTCGTGGTCATAATTTGAAGTTCTCACCACATTTCAGAGTGACAGGATCAGCAGAATGTCTTCTTTCTCTTCCCGAGATTGTGTTTGTGGCCGAGCAGCGATAAGTTCCTTGCTGGCGATAAGACACGTTGTGGAGTACCAGGGCAGAGTCCCTACCTACTGGCATTCCTCCTTCAGAGTCGGTGGCTTCTAAAGGACTGAAAAACATACAAAAATCATAATGTGTAGAAGAATTAGAAGCAGATTTAACACATAAGAAACGATGATCAATAGAACCGTGGTTCATAAGTCGTGCTAGACGATAAAAATGAAAGTAATATCAGCATTTATAAAGCGCTTTTTTGTGAGTAAATGGTCAAACATAAAAAGCACTTATTTGCCTCTCTGGGTAAAAAGGTGGGTCTTTAGTCTGCCTCTTCTTGTGGCAACATCATGCTGACGATGTGTGCCAACGCAAGGCATCCACCAGGCATCTCCAATAGCCGCCACTTAGTTCTGTCAGTCCCCATTACCCATGCCTCGACCCAAATCATATCTATACTTGAACGTCCATGGCGAAAGGTCAATTAACTGAAGTATTCGAAGCATATTTTTGTGTGATTTATTTATCAGCCGATTTTTAAGAAGATTATTAGCCAGACGCTCCCTAGGCTCAGTCCATTTGGTACAAAAGAGCGGTTTCACCCGACTAGCGACAACACGGTTACAAATAGGCGGTGACCCATCCATGTTTTGGTACGCGCTCAATTTTACGTTATTTTGTGTACTTTTATCGAAGTAAATTTGAACCATAATGGTTTGATAATTTGATGGTTTGATGGTTTGATGGTTTGATTGTTTGATTGTTTGACAGTTTGATGGTTTGATGGTTTGATGGCTTGATGGTTTGATAGTTTGATGGTTTGATAGTTTGATAGTTTGATAGTTTGATAGTTTGATGGTTTGATGGTTTGATAGTTTGATGATTTGATGGTTTGATGGTTTGATGGATTGATGGTTTGATAGTTTGATGGTTTGATAGTTTAATGGTTTGATGGTTCGATAGTTTGATAGTTTGATAGTTTGATAGTTTGATAGTTTGATGGTTTGATGGTTTGATGGTTTGATTGTTTGATTGTTTGACAGTTTGATGGTTTGATGGTTTGATGGCTTGATGGTTTGATAGTTTGATGGTTTGATAGTTTGATGGTTTGATAGTTTGATGGTTTGATGGTTTGATAGTTTGATGATTTGATGGTTTGATGGTTTGATGGTTTGATAGTTTAATGGTTTGATGATTCGATAGTTTGATAGTTTGATAGTTTGATAGTTTGATGGTTTGATGGTTTGATTGTTTGACAGTTTGATGGTTTGATGGTTTGATGGCTTGATGGTTTGATAGTTTGATGGTTTGATAGTTTGATAGTTTGATAGTTTGATAGTTTGATGGTTTGATGGTTTGATAGTTTGATGATTTGATGGTTTGATGGTTTGATAGTTTGATGGTTTGATAGTTTAATGGTTTGATGGTTCGATAGTTTGATAGTTTGATAGTTTGATAGTTTGATAGTTTGATGGTTTGATGGTTTGATGGTTTGATAGTTTGACAGTTTGATAGTTTCATTGTTTGATTGTTTGATAGTTTGATGGTTTGATGGTTTGATAGCTTGATGGTTTGATAGTTTGATGGTTTGATGGCTTGATGGTTTGATGATTTGATGGTTTGATGGTTTGATGGTTTGATGGTTTGATGGTTTGATGGTTTGATAGTTTGATGGTATGTAAATCGAATTTAAAAACAACTGATGTGATCTCAAAAAGGTTAATGCAAAAGCAGTAATACGAAAATACATGAAACGTACTCGTAAACTCCTACGTGTGTCGTTACAGGTACTCGTAGGTAAGAGAAACGTAAATTCCTACACGGTCACAAATTCAATATATAAGGGTTTATTTAAATGTTTCATTTTATTAGTTTCTTTACGAATTTATAGGTAACCTTGATTTTATTTGTTTCCACACGAAGGTAAATAAAACCTTCTGGACAGCAAATTGCGTTCAGGATTACACGCCCAGGAATTTAATATCTTATATGTAAAAGTGAAATGGAGTTTTTTTTGTTATTTAATTTGTTTGTGTGTAATTAATTACTTGTATGGGCATGATAGGTAAGAAGATAAAATATTTTTGAACGCTTTCTAATTTAACAAAAGTATATATTCGATTCGAATTCTTCTTCGTAGTATCAATCCGGTGGATTGGTTTGCAGCAACAAAATCTTGCATCTCGATCTCCACTCTTTTCGTACCTCTGCAATCCTCTTTAGCTCAGTATAAGAGCTACACCTCATGTCCTCGAACACTTGCTGCAAATAATCCCATCTAGGGCGCCCTCTGCAGTTTGTACCCTCAACCATCCCTTCCAAAATGTCGTGAAGAAGACCACCGTGGCGCATGATACGACCGATCCATCGGGCTCCGCCTCTCTGAGATGGTTCTTACGAGGTGCCTATCTTTCTTGAAATGCTGAGAACCTCATTTTTCGTGACGTGGTCGCTCCAGGAAATTCCGAGAATTCTTCTGTATGATCTCATCTCATTAGTCTTTTTTTATCACTTTCAGATAAGCACCATGTCTCACAGACGTACATCAAGATGCTCCGAAACAAATGTTTTGGCAAGTTGCTTGCGGAGCTTTAAATTAATAGTATTAGTTGTATGGGTTTTTGAATGTGGAAACTTACGAGTGACTCCAGAGGTATCTTGGAGGAGGGTTTCCTTCAGCCCTGCACTCCAGCACCACTCGGGAGAACAAAGAGGCTTGCACTGAAGGTTCTGGGCCCACCCATAGGACTTTAGCTTGATCTGAAATATATGTAATCATTTATATCGATAAATATATTATTACTTGGTCTCTAAGTAAGAATGTTAGTATACTAGCTTATGTCTGTATGGATTCCATGAATATATACTTACATTTGACGTCTATTTCAATACTGACAGGATCAGACTGTCCCATTGAGTTTTTCGCATGGCATGTGTAAGTTCCTAAAATAAATACAAAATGCATTAAAATCGTCAAGGTTATCAACTGACAATACTTGGTGAAACTGCATAATTATAATTTTAAATTAATTTTAATTGAAAAATTAACAAACGAAAAATATTTAGTTTTGATTCACATTTATTTTAAGCGATTACATGTTTCGGCCTCCCAAGAGACATCTTCAATAATGATCATTATTGAAGATGGTCTCCATGGGATGGCATTAAAATCGTGCATTTTTCTTCTTTAACTAATTTCTAATCACTAGATCCTCAACAGTATAACAATATAATAATTATTTAAATAATTAGTATTGAAGGCATTTGACATAAGTGTAGTAGTGACAGATTCTTGTACACGTGAAAATTATAACACAAATCATCTACACTTTCATTGCCTCCTTAAAAGGTTTACTACTGTTAAATACTCGTGATATACAACAAGCAAGTGAGGGTTTTACGTTGAGGCGTCATAGAGTCCTCCAGGGGACTTTGACTATGACGTTAAAATGTGTCGGATGAATGCTTTGCGAGAAATGAAATGTGTAGCGATGATATTGATTAATGAAATTTCTGTGATCACGGTGAGAATGTGCGGTCTTTACAAGAATCAACTAAATCCCGACCACTTTTAAGTGAGGTCGCCGAAGCTTTGTAAAAACCCTCCCTGTCCCGTCCTGTACTTGTGTGACCCACACCCATCACTGGACGGTTACAAATAGCTAGATTTTTTAGAGTGGCTGAAGGCCTTCCCGTGATTCTAAAATTCATCATTTACATGTCAATAGAACTCAGTCTATGGGCTACGAAGTTAGTATGGTACATCGTGTTTCGAATCGCCTTCTCTGGTGACCTGTTGCTTATCACGAAATACGTGGGAATGGATATGGTAAATGTAGCCGGAGCACTGACTGCTTTAGTGGCTGAAAATGAGAAGGATGTTTGTGCCTTTCTAGAGCGGTATCGTACTGGACTTTATCCGCCTCACACCCGCATCACACCGGAGGACAGTTAAGTCTCCTTGATGACGCGCTCATTCAGATTCTGATATGTTAGCAACTAATAAGTCCAGTGGGAGTACCCTCCTGAAAAATGTGGCCACTGCACAGAAGTGCTAAAAGAAAGAACCCGTGAAAGAGATTAGAATCGCATTCACGGGCTGTAAAGAGACGGAGATGGAAGATGGATTCTCTCACCGATTTGTTTGAAACTAAATTAAATGAGTATAATCTGTCATTAAAAGCGCCGTGCCAAGTCGTTAGTTGGGTAGACCAGTGATCAGGGTTTATCCATTTAGCAGTTAGTCTGAAGTGAAGGGCATCGTACTATGTATGTCAAGTTGGGTGCGGAGGGATTTGTAATTAGAAGTGCTTTAAAAACACCTGTGTTTTAACGTTATTGGTTGCCATTTGATTATAAGTGTCGTATTGTTACCTGAGTGATTGCGGGCTAAGGGTGCAAGTAGGAGTGTATGGGCGGGTTCTGCTGGCGGCAGTGGACGGGGTGCGGCGCGCGCCCACCAGGCACTGGGCGGAGGGTTTCCCTCGGCCTGACAGCGAAGGGCCAACGCCCCTGCGCCCTCTTCGAGCGTGTTCAGGTCATCCGCCCCCGTAATGCGAGCGACAGGTGGAACTGAAATAACGCCGACGTACATGTATAATGTATTAAATTCAAATCGTGCATTTTCCTTCATTGTCTCATTCATTATCACTAGAATGCATAACAAAATGAACATACGAGGGTTATCCGTAAAATAAGGTTCCCAGTGATTTTTCACAGCGTAAAACATGTTTAATTCCATAAATGCGTACATTTTTGGAAAGTTCAGACTTTTACCTATTTTTCTACATAGTCGCCACTGAGGTGAATGTATTTTTGAATGCGGTAGACGAGCTTTTGAATGCCCGAGTCAAAAAAATCTGCCGCCAAGCCACGCAGATACCTGAGAACCGCTTCTTCCAGCTCTTCTCTATCCACCCAAGTATTTCTTCATGTCAGAGAAGATATGGTAGTCACTTGGAGTGGGGTACCAAGGTACAATACAGAATCGCGGGATCTACCATAACAGCGCTTTTCAGGACTGTAGCGCCATGGGAACCTTATTTAACGGATAACTCTTGTATATTAATTATTTCACAAGTATTGAAGTATTTGCCGGGGGGTATAGTCCCGAGAGCAAGCTGGGTTTAGGAAAGGCTTTAGTACAATTGATCATATCCACACGCTAAGACAAATCATTCAGAAAACCGAAGAATATAATCAGCCACTCTGCCTCGCCTTTGTAGACTATGAAAAGGCATTTGACTCAATCGAGACTTGGGCAGTGCTAGATTCACTACAACGCTGCAAAATAGACTATCGGTATATAGAGATAATAAAATCTCTATACAAATCTGCAACAATGATGGTCCAGCTCCATGATAGCACTAACAATATTTCTATAAACAAAGGTGTTAGACAAGGAGATGTTATATCTCCAAAAATCTTCACAAACGCCCTAGAAGATATTTTTAAACTGCTATCCTGGACAAAATGTGGAATAAATATTAACGGAGAGTATATTTCTCACCTCCGATTCGCAGATGACATAGTGCTAATAGCCGAATCACCTAACAAGCTCCAAGACATGCTCTACGACCTCAATGAAGCGTCGAACAAAATTGGTCTGAAAATGAACATGGATAAAACAAAGCCATGATTAATAGTCATATTTCACAGACCTTCGATCCTATTTCCATTGGAGGAACAGAAATAGAGGTTGTAAACGACTATACCTATCTGGGACAAGTAATACAACTAGGGCGAAATAACTTCTCAAAAGAAATCGACAGGCGCATACAACTGGGATGGGCAGCATTTGGAAAACTAAAGTACATTTTTAAAGCGAAAATTCCGCAATGCCTTAAAACTAAGGCGTTTAACCAATGCATCCTCCCTGTATTAACTTATGGCGCAGAGACGTGGAATCTGACAGCAAGTCTTACCCATAAAATAAAAGTCACCCAGCGTGCTATGGAGAGATCCATGCTCGGAGTGTCGCTAAAAGATAGAATCCGAAACGAGGAAATACGCAGAAGAACTCAAGTAGTGGATGCTACCCAACGAATAGGCACACTCAAGTGGCAATGGGCAGGACATATCTGTCGAAGAGACGACGGTCGATGGGGAAGAAAAGTATTGGAATGGCGCCCAAGAACTGGCAAACGAAGCATTGGCCGACCCCCTACAAGATATAAGAAGAATAGCGGGAGTGACCTGGATGCGGAAGGCGGAGGATCGAAGAGGATGGAGACTCATGCGGGAGGCCTACGTTCAACAGTGGACGGACACAGGCTGATGATGATGATAGTCCAGTGGTACAGCGTTTGTTTGTCACTCAGCTGCCGGCGGTCCTAAACTGTATTCATGCTACCGGTAGGATTGAACTACTTATATATTAAGGACAATACAAATGTCCAGGTCTCGGAAGCGTCGGAGAAATCATCCGATTACCTTAAAATAAAAACCTGATTTTTAAGCACCCAAAAATTTCTCTGGTAGTACAACTGCAGTCTATGCAAATTCGCGAGCTCGTGACCGGAAGGCTCCCAGGAACCCTATATGTTCCCATGTGGACCTCCGGGATACAAGTATATTGAGACAAGGCAAAAGACAATCTGACCTTACATAACTGTGAAATGGCGATTTGCGGTGTCCATATGCTCCAAATACAGAGGAAATATGTTTAAAAAATCCTTGAAGATTTTTTAAATATTGGTATAAGGAAACTTTAACCATGAAAAATAAGTAAAAGTGGAAGGTAAGCCGAAAAAGCTTGACGACCCTTGAATTAGTAGATATTTTGGGATTCAAACTCAAAGGTGATTGCCGTATTCAATAACAGGGTGGATTTATATTATCTTCTTCTTTTTTTTTCGTGTTAGCGACTTCAAATTATATTTTGTCAGTATCTTGCAACATCGATAGCTCGTGTGTTGCCCAGCATTAGGTCCTGAGATGTGCAGCTTGTTGGGGACATGGAGCAGGTTTTGGATGCAGGTCTCCACAGTCGCACAACAGTGTCTCTCCCTGCCGAAGTATTTCCCACCGCTCGAGGTTGTCCTTTGTTCTACCAACTCCGGTTCTTAATCTGTTCAGGGATTTTTAGGTTCACCAGTCAAGGTTCTTGCCAGTTGGGAGGCCTTCCTTTGGAGTAATGAAATCCTCTGATGCGATTTGTTGCCAGAGCTGGAGTCTCTCATTTTCAGGGCCGGATGTGAGAGGTTGTGTGGATCTCAGAAAGCTGCTTCGCGACTTCAATCTTTTTTGTATTATAAATGTGTCATACTCACAGGTCACGTCAAGCAGGGCAGACACGTCTTTGTAGCCAGGATCCGGGTAGGCGGCGTGCGCGGCCCGGCACGACAGACGGCGCCCGTGCGCAGCTCGTGCCCCCACCAGCTCCACGGCCGAGCGCGCTGCCCACACGCGCGGGCGCTCCACCTCTGAAGAGTTGGTCTGGCTCCACGCGCTCAGCTGCTCATCATCTGAAAGTCAATACGACAATCATATAATGATCTCATCCCTCAAAATTACAAACTAGGGTCCAAAATCGTAATAGACAAGGTATGGTGTACGACGCCCGCGAGCCAATGAACGCACGCTCCTAGAGAAAGGCATTATGATTCCTGGGGAGTCTCCCTTTAGAAGCCGCAGTACTGTTAATGTTAAAGTAAAACAGTTAAGGTTCTTCTTCGTAGTATCAATCCGGTGGATTGGTTTGCAGCAACAAAATTTTGCATCTCGATCTCCACTCCTCTCGATCCTCTGCAGTCCTCTTTAGCTCAGCATAAGAGTAACAACTCATGTCCTCGAACATTTTCTGCTAATACTCCCGTCTAGGGTGCCCTCTGCAGTTTCTTCCCTCAATCATCCCTTCCACAATGTCGTGAAGAAGACCATCGTGGCGCATGATGTGACTGATTCATCGGGCTCGCTTCTCCTAGATGGTTCTTACTAGGTGCCTCTCCTCCTTGATTAAGCTGAGAATCTCATAGTTCGTGACGTGGTCTCTCCAGGAAATTCCGAGAAATCTTCTGTTTTTAGTTAAGGTTACGAAGACCTTACTCGAAAGTTGTCAAGATGGAGTTGGTTCTTCTAAGAACCGGTCTTTATGACCGTGAGATAGATTCAAAGGGATTTCATTAAGCATTAATAGATACATACTTTTCACATTGGTTTAAGATGCATCAAGTCTATACTTATTATTAATTTGCTGGAATACCGCGATCAAAGCGTCAGTGTAAATTAAATTGTACTCACCCAAAAACCATGAAATCGCAGCGGGAGGGT
This sequence comes from Glossosoma conforme, assembly GCA_022606575.1. Lineage (NCBI taxonomy): Eukaryota > Metazoa > Arthropoda > Insecta > Trichoptera > Glossosomatidae > Glossosoma > Glossosoma conforme. Next base: position 1,983,885 of record JAGTXR010000005.1, on the reverse strand, counting down.
TGCCATAGCGCGACTCGCAGAGGATCGATGTGCGCGCGCCCTGGGCGGCGCTGAGAGGGCGCCCGGGGGAGAGGCCAACCCTCCCTGCAAGAGACGCGGTGCTTGTGGGGGCACTCGCACGGCCAGTGGCACCGCAGGACTGGACAGGGCATCCTGGAAAACAACATGTGTATGTTAGTTTTACACTAGTAATGGGACGTTTAGGGGTGAGATCCTTGATGCAAGAGGCGTAGGGCCTGCGGGGTTATGCGCATGGCTAGTAGCACTGAAAAACTAGAGAGGACATCCTTTAAGACAACATCTGACATATAAATTTTGCACTACTGAGGGGACCATTGTATTGGAATGGCGCCCAAGAACTGGCAAACGAAGCATTGGCCGACCCCCTACAAGATGGACCGACGATATAAAAAGAATAGCGGGAGTGACCTGGATGCGGAAGGCGGAGGATCGAAGAGGATGGAGACTCATGCGGGAGGCCTACGTTCAACAGTGGACGGACACAGGCTGATGATGATGATGATGGTGAGGGGACCATAAGGGTGAGGTCAACCATCCTTGCAAAGGGGCATTCGCACGGCCAGCTGCACTGGAAGAAGGGCCAGAGAATTCTAGAAGACAACATGTGCATGTGCATGTTTTACACTTGTAAGAAGGTGTTTGTGAGCGAGGTCAAACCCTTGCTGCATGAGGCGTGAGGTTTACAGAGCAATGCGCATAGCCATTGGTGATGTAGAACTAGACAAGGCATCATGTAACCCAACATGTGCTGTCAGTATTGGGAGAGGTGTAATCTCCGATGCAATGGGGCTGCAAGGGCGCACACACAGCCAGTGACACTGCAGGACTAAATAAGGCATAATGCAAGACAAAATCTGCATGTTACTTTTACACTACTAAAGAAGTACGGGGACTGCAAGGGCACGTATTCGGCCAGCGACATTACAGGACTAGAAAAGGAAATCCTGGATGACAATATATGCATGTTAGTTTTACACTCGTAAAAGGGCATTTGAGGATAAGGTAATATACTCGTAATGCCTATTGCAAGAGACGCATGCTTGTGGGGGCACGGCCAGAGGCACTGCAGAATTGGACAGGGCATACTGCGAGACCACATTTACCGTCAGTATTACACTAGTAAGGGGGTGATTGGAGGATCTCGTAGGTGCTCCAGAGCGACTGATAACCCTTTCTGTAGGTTTCTGGCTACTAGCCCTGCTGCATGATTCTAACTACTAACCTGAGCGTCATAGGCACTAGCGGTGACCTGGCACTGCCACAGTCCATCGTCCAGCTGCAGGGATGCGCTGCGCACCCATAGGGAGCAGTCTTCACCGCCGGCTGCTCCGCCAGCTTCACCACCCGCCCACTCGTACTTGCCGGTGTAGGTGCCCACAGGCTGTAAAACAAAAAAACTCATCAATTACGTACGTAAAGCCAATAAATATTGTTACAAGAAGCCAAGCAAAATATAGAGGGAGACAGGCATACGAAGGACATCTAAAAGAACGTAATATAACACATTATGACTGAATTCATCATTTATGTATAAAGCGAGTACATACAAATATGAAAAAAAATCTTTGATACATTTTACGAACAAAACTTAATGTGAAACACAAACATGATAAATATCTTACCGTGTTCGACATTGTATGTTCTAATTTTGCAATGGGAAATTATATGGGTTCATAAAGAGTCTTGAGTTCTTGCCGAAAGATTGTCCCCTTAATAGCATGCTACAGTAGGTAGGTGTCCAGGAAGCAGGCGGAGTCATCAGAGCACGCAGGGCCTGACGCCCTGGTTAAGCGATTTTCCGCTTCGAAGTCATTTCCGCAGTACTGAGCTCTGCCACAGGGTGATTGCTAAACGTGCAACATATACCTGTATATAAATACTACAATATATTTAATGGAACTAATGTCAACCATTTGCCTGGCAAACGAAGCATTGGCCGACCCCCTACAAGATGGACTGACAACATAAGAAGAATAGCGGGAGTGACCTGGATGCGGAAGGCGGAGGATTGAAGCAGATGGAGAGTCATGCGGGAGGCTTACGTTCAACAGTGGACAGATACAGGCTGATGATGAATCTCAACCACCCAAACACTAGCCGGGTTTTTCAGTATTGCTCGTATAACAAAATGTAGACATAAATTTGCTAATATAATTTGCTACATTTAACCTTTTCGCATCGGTTGTCGGCATATGCCGTCATAAGATTCCCCGACCGTTGACATTGGTTGACGTGATATATCGTTTTGCTACTTTCTTAGAACAGTTTTTTATGCATCATCTGATAGCTAAAGGATACAAGAACCAATGATATATGGGAAGAGTCCCAAATATTGCGCATATAATTAAAATACGCTCTAGCGTTCCCAAGACGAGAAGCGATCTCTTTCTGCAGACCACTACTCTTAGTGACCTAGATATCTTATATTTTCAACCCTCTTAATGGTTTGATCTACTCATATATGTATACCATAGTTTATAATGGATTGCTTATAGCATTGTGACGAAAGAACTTAAGGCATGCATCTCCGCACGCGGTATTGAGCCGCTCCTTGCTCTTCATGTTCACATTGCCTTTTATCAAACATCAATTACGGTTCATGTCGAGAGTTTCTGACATCCGTGTAGGTTTCCTTCGTCACCCAAGCGACCTTTTGAGGAGCAGCACCGGATCTTGTTATTATTTGGCTACGTCACGTGACCAACGCGCGCATCGTCGTGAGAAAAACCACAAAGTATCGGGGCAATGTCCCGTGACAATAATCTTCGTTTATAGTGCGGTCTAAATAATTATAATTGATGGATCTAAAAGCCAGAAAAAAAAATACAAAATAAAATTATTCCATTGTTTTAAGAAGGGGTTGATTGCTAAAACCATGTAACGGTGACGCGTGAAATGCACTACAATCGATTGCGTTTTTCACTTTATATATTAGTTAATTAATTAAACCTATATTTATTTAATTAACAGAACCGCAGTTCTAAGGTACATACCTGCAGAATAAAAAAATGAGAAACAGAGTACATACATAAACATACATACAAAAGAAAAATAACATAAAAGAAAAAGAAAATGACTCGTGTCAAAGATCACAGAGATTTAGGAGAACAATACCATCGACAAAAGAGGAAAAGGATGTAAGAAAAGGATCGAGGTGTGCTGGTAGGCCATTTAGGAGGGTCATTGCCGTTGTACTAACTTGAGTGCTCGAAGCTCCACAAGTATCAACTGGGATCAAAAACAATGGATGGCTACGAGCACGGGTGTACTTATCTGGAACGTAGACGTTAAAACATTCAAGAATCCCAGGGTTGTGAATTGCACCGCGAAGTAGAAGGAATGAATGTTTGAGAGCAGAAATTTTCCTCCGGGACTCGAACGAATGGAAAGAAAGCATCGCTTGAAGAAAAAGAGTTGGGTAATGTTCGGAATTAAGGCCTATTAGATGCATTTACCACTTTGCTAACATATGAGCCATTCAATATCTGGATGAATTGAGAAATTAACACGTATTAAATGGTTATAATAATTTTCTTAGATGCATATATAGCAGAATATATCATATGCGAAATGATTTTTAAGATAAAATTAATTTAGTATTCAAATTAACCCTTTCGCATCGGTTGTCGATATATGCCGTCAAAGATTTCCCAACCGTTGACATCTGTTGACGTGGTATATCGTTTTGCTACTTTCAGTACTCTTTTAACATCTACGGTAGAAGATTGGAAGTGCAGTCATTCCCTTCATCAACCTACATGTATTCTTTATAGGAACCTGTAGAGCATGTAAATAAATATCGTTGGGTTTCGTCACATATAGATAGCTAAAAGATAGAAGAACCAATGTGATGTATGAAAATAGGTCATTTAAGTACATTTATGCTTCAAATACTAGTTTTAAGCAAAAAAAATGGTTCTAAAAATTCACGCCGTATTGACAGTATATCTTGTGTTCCACCGAGCTGTAACGAAACGGTTAAGAATTATATTCCGGTTTTTTCTCTAATTTATTGACGCAAAAACAAGTGTTCAATATTGTGGTATTTTCTGTGGTTCGCACATCGGTATGAGATTTAATATTTTGAAATTGTGTCTAGAAATCTTCATAAGTTTTTAACGTAAGATAGTATTTCAAAAAACATTATTATTTAATTTTAAATAGCATAATAACAATTACATGTTTTAGAAAAAGTACAGATTGTTAAAAATACTCTTTAGTACAAAAAAAAAATATTTTGCACAATACTTCTCATATTGTGAAAAGTTCCAAAGAAAAAGTTGGTGGTTTTTGTGGTAAAAGAAAATAAATTATATAAATATATGCACTTTAAATGTAACCCCATTGTCAAAAAAAAACTAAGTTGAACGAATTGATGAATTGATGAGTCACACGTAAGTATGTACCTGTGTGGATACACCAATTTTTGTATTTCCTGCGTGGAAAACAAGTTTATAGAAATACACATTCATTGATCGTTCAAAAATGATGCCTATTTCCGCAAAATGACACGTGACTTTCGAATATGGAACGTAATATTAGTTGTATTATTTGTATATATATTTGTGTGAGATAGTGTAAAATATTTTTAACATGGCTAAACATGAATTTACTCTTATCATGGTTATCATAGATTAACGGTCTTCAACATATGGTTACTATATGGATTTAAATTTTTATTAGAATATTTTTTAATACTCTCATCTTCTTTTATAGACCGTTGACTATATTTCAATATTATAAGTAATTAAATACACATGTACAATTATACATCAAAATGTATACGCATTAATTCATTCAGAAAAAATATCAATAATAAAGTAAAAAGTAATTATATAAAAAAATAAAAACAGCTTGTAAATAAATGTTGACTGATTGAATAATAAAAAATAATAATTTACATACTCTGAATATATACTATAGAGACATCTATCGTTATACGATGGTAACAATGGTATAAATACAACATCTTTCGCGTATCCGTTCAGGTAGAGAAATAGTCGAGTGGACTGCGCGGTGTGTAGAATGAACAAAGATTGCAAAGCTCGTAGTTTGAATCCTGCGTCTGCCGATATTTTTTCTGAATGAAATGATGCGTATAAAATTTGATTTATAATTGTATGTGTATATTTAATTACTAATAATATTGAAATATAGTTACTATGGCAAAAGTTGAATGCCGGTCCGCGGAAACATTCTTAAACAAGTCTATATATTTTTTTAAATAATGAGATTTATTAATTTGTTTTCAGCTTTACGAATTAATTCAAAATTCAGTTGTATTTTAAGATGAAACGAATACAGAAATAGAAGCAGCCACTTGACATCACCCGTCTAAAGCGACTACGAAAATAAAAATCAAATGAGTTTCTCGACGAGTTCTTGGCTTTGGCGACCTGCTCATCATCCACCCGCCACGCATCCCGATGACGATCCCGCGGGATGTCACTAAAAATAGCAAATACTCAAATATGCCGCGTTGCAGAGTGAATCATTGAGATCCATATAACAAGGACGAGGTTTGCAATAGACTAACCTTGTTGTCCTTCTGCCAGGAGCAGGTTCCTCGTCTGCTGTCCACCTTGCAGTGCAGCAGAACGTCCTTCCCAGGACTGACCTCGGAAGGTGAAGGCGTCTCCGAAAACTTCTGCAGACCATCTGAGTACAAAAAAACATGAATCAACCACTATACAAGGGAATTAAAAGGATAATCCCTACATACTATTAGACTTAAATGTCCTACGGTGTGATGCGTCTGTGAGGCGGATCCATTTTCATTTCATACCATATCTCTTCCATCATCATCAGCTTGTATCCGTCCACTGTTGAACGTAAGCCTCCCGCAAGAGTCTCCATCCTCTTCGATCCTCCGCCTTCCACATCCAGGTCACTCCCACTATTCTTCTTATATCGTCAGGCTATCTTTGTAGGAGGCCGGCCAATGCTTCGTTTGCCAGTTCTTGGGCGCCATTCCAGTACTTTTCTTCCCTATCGACCGTCGTCTCTTCGACAGATATTTCCTGTCCATTGCCACTTGAGTATGCCTATTCGTTGGGTAGCATCCACTACTTGAGTTCTTCTGCGTATTTCCTCGTTTCGGATTTCATCTTTTAGCGACACTCCGAGCATGGATCTCTCCATAGCACGCTGGGCGACCTTTATTTTATGGGTAAGACTTGCTGTCAGATTCCACGTCTCTGCGCCATAAGTTAATACAGGGAGGATGCATCGGTTAAACGCCTTAGATTTAAGACATTGCGAAATTTTCGCTTTAAAAGTGTACTTTATTTTTCCAAATGCTGCCCATCCCAGTTGTATACGCCTGTCGATTTCTTTTGAGAAGTTACTTCATCCTAGTTGTATTACTCTCTTCCATATCTAGGATAAATGATCGCTACATGTTTCCACCATTCAGTACTGTCAGTTGCCACTGTCTATGCCTCGTCTAAAGAAATCTCAGCACTCGAAGGTCCAACTGAGAATCAATATGGTTCCTCACGCCTACTGTATGCAGGATGACATAAATATTACTCTGTTGTAAAGGGTTATATGAAAATTATTTAATTTGAATACAATTATGTTTTTTCTTATTTTTTTATCTTGGAGAAATTCCTAAATTTCGTACAGTTTTACACTTTCATTGAATATAATGTTTCATAGTTACTTCAGTCAGCAAGGGCTATATCATGCTGATGTCAGTTTGTATGATTTTTTCAATATTATTGCTTTTATGTGATGAATTTTCTTAAATTAATAAATAATTATTACAAGGCTTACATTAATATTGATAAAATTCCCAACCTGTTACAAGGTTGTTTGTATTCAGAACAACTTATAAAGTTGCAATATTTTATTTTATAGTTATATTGTTCTTAATATTGTTGGGTTGAATCTGTAAATAGATAATATTGTATGAACCTTGCTAACGACTTATTGCGAATATAAAAACCGTGCGTTTGTACTTAATTCTTTATAGAAAGAGAAAGGGGATTGCAACATCTGTGTGCGGATAGAACGAAACAATCCAGAGCACTTATTTATGGTTTGCTAGCTCAGTCAAATAAGCAGTTTTGAAATTGATGATGACATAATGAATCATACATCATCAAAAGATAACCACACGGTTCAAATCAAGAAGAAGTTTCCTACAGTCGACAACGGAACTGGTGAGGCCACCCTGCGGCTGAGCATGTGGAGAGGCGCAACTGAGGGGAATACTTGGACTGCACCGAAAGAGGACCTAGCCCCTGGACACGTCCAGGTGTGGAATATATGGAGGTCCCTTAACAGACTTCGGACCGGAGTATGCAAGACGAGGACACAAATGAAAGCCTGGCAGTTTTACAGCGGACCGACTGAATGTGACTGCGGCGTGGAGCAGACCCTGTCACACCTTCTGGAGTGTGCGCGTGTCCAAGTAGCTGCACCCATGAAGACCTGATGATGGCCGGGAGTAACGCCATCGACGTCGCCCACTTCTGGGCAGACAGGATCTGACCCTTTGTTTCCGACATGATTATATGTATTATATCAGCCTGTGTCCATCCACTGTTGAACGTAGGCCTCCAGGGTACTTCCGCTGGTCTTCTGATGTCGTCAATCCATCTTGCAGGGGTACGGCCAACGCTCCGTTGCCAGTTATTGGATGGCACTCCAACACTTTTCTTCCCCATCGACCGTCGTCTCTTCGACAGATATGTCGTGCACAATGCCACTTAAGTATGCTTATTCTGCGGGTAGCCTCTACTGCTTGAGTTCTTTTTCGGATATCGTCGTTTCGAGTTCTATCTTTTAGAGACACTCCGAGCATGGATCTCTGCGCCAGAAGTTAAAACTAGGAGAATTCCTTGTGTAAAACGCCTAAATTTCAGGAATGCATTACATATTAGTATCTCGACGAAATACGAGTATTTTAATTTTGATAATTATGTCGTTTTCTTCTAAAATCGCTGAAAGAAACCGTTAGCCTTATCTTAATAATAGGAAGTTTAAATGTATAAAAACCAAAGCTAATCTAGGATGACTACAATAAACAAAAAATGTAGGAGTTTCAAAAATGGTATTGTAAATACTTAAAATCGGGACATCCCCCCGTCTTTAAACAAGACAACAAGTCGCGGGTTCGTCACGTGGCCGCGTGGAGGAAGGATGCAGGATCAGATCACAAAGCAGAAGAACATGTTTTTGAAACACAATTCGCATTTATTATGAATAAAGTTGAACCAACGTGAAATGGAGCAACTGTCATAACAAATAAAATGGCGTATGCAAACGCCGTGTAATTTTAAATAAAGTTAAAACTAACATTATTAGATGTGCATGTCAGGCGAGTGAACAAAAATAAGAGACAAAAGATCGTTTTTCGAGGATTTTCGGCATCAGCCTAAAAGAGCTATATCAAGCTGATATCAATAGGTTTTTGTGACAGAGGCTATCGTATATAAGAAATTTAAGCACATTTAGAAAAAATATTCTCAAGTAAAAACATGTTAACATTGTTTCACAGACAGTCGCCGTTATTACACACGAGTTTAAACGGTACTTAGAAAGATCATAATATTACAATGTCATTTGTTTAATTAATTCAAATTTGAAAAAGCAATGCGAATAAAACATTGCAGCCATTGTTTTTGTTATTGTTTTATTTTTAAAAAATTCTCACGCTTGCATGTTATCAACAAAATGAATGAGACAATGCATTCTTCGAACGTGAACTTGATCATCACTTTCTTTGGCCTTGAAAAAAAAACTAATTTGCAGTGAGGATAGTTTATCATTATGTTCCTTTTTTAAAATATTTTAAAATTCCTCAATCTTGGTTTTGTTGTCAATATGTCAATACATAATTGAGAAATATAGCTTGATTCCTATTATAGTTTAAAAAATTCTGCAAAAATAAAATATCGCAAGGACTTTCAGTAGTTTACATATTATATTTAAAAAAACGAATCTGTTTAACGAATTTGTATTAAATACGTACGTTGAATGTTTTAACCAAAATGGTGCCCGTTTTGAGGTTTTAATTATTATATCCGTTAATTGTTTTCAAAAGTCCGTTCCAGATAGCGGAAGAAAAACAATGCAACAAGACATCACTTGTAAAAGAGTAACTAACCTTTTAAAAACAAAACACTTTTGTTTCGACATTCGAAAAAGGAATTATATTTAAAATATTCTTATTGTGTTATCACGCATGCGCATCAGTTTATATTATACAATAATGTCTAGGGACCGCCTACCCGATATACTCGTAATTTTTTTCGTAATATTTATTCTTAACATTAAATTTTAATTATTCTTTCTTTGAGCCGTCTCTTAGGACCAAATGTTTCAAGCCTAGGAAGAATCGGGTCAATATTCTGATCGCTGTAAAAAAAATAACATACAACTTCTCTTCAAGCCTTCCGGCTCTCGTTTTTAAGGGCCGTTGAAAACTATACATTGTATGTACAGTGAACCCTCTTATAACGTTTTTGTATGGTCGGATGATTAGTTCGATGCTCTTGAGATCTGCACCATTGAATCCTGAGAGGCGGTTCAATCTAAAATAACAACATAAAAGTGACCGTTATTTCAAAAATCGTTGCAAAAACTAACATATCTCCGTTTAAAAAAAAGCGTGCGTCATAGAAGGGTTGACTGTACGGAGCTTTTGGCGTAAAGATGACTTGGGACGAGGCAATGATTTTGGCAGCTTACAAACAACCTTGAAATTATTCTACCTAATACAGGTAAATATTTTACATTTACCATCGATAGGCATTATTTCCTTCTCACAATCTAAATCTCTTGATTAAAAATGATAATAAACATTTGCAATTTGCTTAACCGCTACGCATTCTACCACTAATTAAATATCTGTCTCACATGCAGTGTTTAGCTGATCAAACTGAGCGGCATTAAATTCATGGTTGATGTACTCCTACGAATTTTTGGATAAAGATGAATCGTATGTACAAATGCAGTAAATACAAAAAAAAACATAACGGCTTGGCAAGACTACTTCATATTTTATTGTGATAAAATCGAAATTAGATGTTACGTTTTTTAGTACAGTTATACTAGAGTTTGTACATCTTTTATTCCATAAATAATTATATGGTGGTGAAACAACAATGCCCAAGTTGACGTGTAATGAGTCATATGCCACTTATTTCTACGGATCCGTGACTAATCCGTTATATAGGTACGAGTATGATACAATTTGCTCATGAGCGTCTGGTAGGTATTATCAATTTTCTTTTGTTCAGAAAAATATATTCGAAAATTCAAATAAAAAAATACAAAAACTCACTTGCAAATGAAAGCAGCCCGATGAATGCCCAAACTGTAATTGGGGTAATTATTTTCCACATTTGATAAGGCAACATTTTCACTTCGTTTGACTCTCATATCAATTCACTAAAAAGGATAAAAATGTTTATCAGTTTACTATAAACAATATTTTTACATTGTGGCAACACTTGACATTTGTTTCTCATTTGTTTTTTATTCAAAAAGTTCCAAATATCACTTCACTTAAAAGGATCAAACTGTTTATCAGTTCACGTTAAGCACTATGTTTATGTTGTGGCAACACTTTTATTCAAAAAGTTCCAAAATTATATTTTCGAATTAGAGGAATAAATTTACAATTGCCGAATCGTAATAGTCATTCTTCTATCAAATGTAGTGACATTAAATTTCCTTGACACGTTTTTCATTTCACTTCCTAATCTGCTTCCATTGTCCGCGCACCGATCCCCGATGCACAATGAAAACATTTCACAACCAAAAACCGCACTTTTCAACGTATTCGGTCATTCACTGTACGCGGTACTGTGCACTAATTATGGAGCAATACAAGCAATTTGAAGCAGTGTGTTGATTTTATTAGACTCGCATTATATTAGTATATTTAGATTCTTAATCCAATTGATTGTTTATGTAGACAACTTTCATCAAATTCTTAAATCAATGTTATACGTACGGGTATATTATTATTTGAAGAGTTTTTTTGCAGATTTAAAAAAAACTATTTTAAAACAATTATTACAACACTTTTTGTAAATTTACAATAGCATTCAGCATTTGTAAGAACTAAGCTTTATGGTACATATACTGACTTTTGATTTGTTTATTTATTATTCACCCTAATTGGTGCACCAATAGGTGAAACATTAATGTAAGCAGAAAACAATGTTTTAAAAAACCTATGTTTTTCAATTTTTGATTCTGCCCTTTTAAGTTAATTATTTAGTCAATTGTTTCTTCATGTGTCTTGTTTCTTAAGGGATATCCTGTAAATGTATTATCCATTGTATACCATCATCCACTTTGTTGAAAATCGTAGAGGAACAATTGCTATCAGAAACACATTACGTCCTTATTCTTCATTGTTTCTTGTAGTGTATTAGATTTTAACTGTCAAATTTATCAACCGTCCCACAGCAACGTTAATTTGGTAAACTAATGCTGAAAACGCCTCCCATAGAATTTCTTTACATATATTTTGTCACTGTTGTTCTGGTCCCTCTATTTGTTTGTGAACACGAACTAATATTTGTAGTTTCTTGTGCTTATTGTCTAAACAATTTCAAACAGTTATATCAACAACAACAATTATCTGTATATTATGGTGCAGTAACTGTTAATGTGAGTATCTTCACTTTAAACATTCGTACTAGTCTTTTCACGTGCCCTAAACACTGCATTGTTGTAATAGTCTTTGTTGGTTGTTGATCGAGAAAGCGTTCTTCCACAAAATACTTCACAGTTGTTTGGTCACTTGTCCTTGATCAATGAAGGGTTACTTGTTGACTGCCGTACAGCAACATCACTGGAACCACAATTTCGCACACATGGTTGTTTACATGCCCTGATCGTTGCAGGGTTTCCAGTTGCCTGTTGCAGGATTGCTTGCTGTTTGTTGCAGGGTGGTCTGTTGCAGGATTACTTGTTGCAGGGTTTGTCTTTGACTGTTGACTGTTGACTGTCTACCCTGTTGACCGTCCCGTAGCAACAGTTGGTGTGAGCAGCTCTGGGCTCCCCACCGGAACCACACTCGACGGTGCGCGACCGACTCCACCTTTGTATCATCGCGAAGTACTGCTTCCCAACATTATCACGATACATGTGGACTTACCTGTACAAATTAAGACATTAAAAATAAAAGAACAATTTTAAATAATAAAAAGAAGAACTAAAAAGAAAGTTTCATTATTTGAAAAGACGCGTTCAATTTAAATAAAAGCCATTCTTGACAATGAATAACAAATATTTAACCATGCCGTATAACATTTTGAAAATGCAATTACATTTGACCTTACTATAACGCACGCCTTTTGAATTTTTAAGAGTGATATTTGCAACAGTTTTTGCGGTGATTTTTCATTTAAAGGTCTCTTTAAAATGTTGTTATTTTGGTTTGAACTACCTTTTACGACTAAATGGTCCAGGCCTAGGGAGCATCGGTCTAATAATCCGACCTTATAAAAACGTTATAGGTTGACTGACTGTGTGTATTGTAATGTGTTTATAAACAACCAATCAAAATAAGATAAACAATTCAAGATGTAGAAACTGATAATAATATGTTTTTTATTTATCATACTTCTACAGAAGAACTACGTCCAGCTAAATAGGACATCATTTGTGCTTCCTCTTTGACGTCTGTTACGAGTATCTATAAAGGGTTAAACTATATATATATAAATATATAGTTGCGGATGGCGGAGTATCGAAGAGGATGGAGACTCATGTGGGAGGCTTACGTTCAACAGTGGACGGATACAGGCCGATGGTGATGATGATATAAAGGACTTGTAGGTACTTGTACTAGAACGAAGCTCAATATATATAATCAAAAAAGCTCTACTTGTTCAATGCAGAAATTTGAAAGAACGATGTAAACGTTGTATATATATGAAGTTCCGGACTCTTGTCGTCGTGGAAGGCCGTTGGGAACTATGCATTACGTGTGTGTAGTTGCTGGATCTTTGGGATGCAGATCTGACGATTTTCGACTAGACGAGGATCATGGCAGCTGACAGAACATGTGTGCTGGTTCACTTTTCTGATTGTTTTTATCTGTGTATTTAATGTGAAAAAAAATGTATAATATTTTATTTAACATTGAATCTTGTACTCGTACCAAGCAAACATATACAATATGCCCGTGCACATGTAACTTTGACAACCACTGACATTATTACCACCCATTGTATTAGTAACTATTCAAAATCTAACATGCTACTATACTGGAATATGCGTGGTGGTAACGTAGTACTAGAGAGAAATGCATTCAAAACTGGTAAAGGGATTATTGGATAAAATGGAACCAAACATCTTCTGGAAGCGAGATCGCATTATTTCATTAAGAAACAAATTAGATATATAGTGATCTTGTGAGACTCACAAAACTATTTTTAGAGTATTTATCTTTATTATCATTATTTTAGAATCAAACATGATGATTGTGGTAAAAAGAATGCCGCAGATTAAATATTTATTAGCAATTTTGGTCCGCCATATTTTATAATTTTGTGACGTCTACCAAAGCATCTTTAATATGCTGGAAAAACTATTTGGCTGATTGTCTAGAACCCACCATAAGCCAAGGCGATCATATATATTGAACAATATTATGTATTTCTTAATATTAAAATGTAATTTTATTTTGTCATAGCATCACAAGAGTGTACAATAAGTACAATCGAAATAGCAGGGTAGTGTTTAACTAGGTAGTGTTAATTAATTAGTAGTTAGCGATTATAAATAACTGGTAGGTATGGGAAATTATATTAAATAATGAGGGCATTTCAAAAAGGGCATTAAATTTTCGTTATCACCGAAAAAAGTGTGTCTAAAAACGAAACTAAAGCTCAGTGGCTGCGCGTTTTATCCATAATACGTGTTTTAAGTTCATTTTGTCTATGTCCGCTCCTTAATTGGAGCATATGGACATCACGAGCCACCGCCACAAAGCTCTGTCAGCTGCCTTGGTCCTCGCTTCGTCCCATGTCAGCTCCGGCAAGTACATTCTATATAGATAGGTAGCCCGGGGGCTTGAAGAAAATGCAGCTGTAGTTAATGCTCTCCTGCGGCATTCTCAGGACATGTCCCAGCTAGGTCGACCTTCGTTTCTTGACATACTGTAGTATGCAAGGCTGCCTCTTTCACCTTAGCATTCCTCACGAAGTCATACCATCGCAATCCCAGTATTCTATGCAGACACCTGTTTTCGAAACAGATTATTTGGCTGCATTGGCTTTTGGTGAGATGCTAAGATTCGCAGCCGTATAGACGAATGGGAACGACGCAGGCGTTTTATAGATGGCATTGGTCATGGAATTGAAAGACGCTCCAGCATTCTCAAGGCGGGAAACGAGCGCATTCTGCAGTCTACCGTTCTCTGTGACCCGTACGCCAAGATATCTGAAACTCTCTACCCTCTCAATGATCTGACCCAACGAGTGACATTCAAATATCTTCTGAATTTGAAGCATTTGAAAATTTTGGATATTTTTTCACCTGTTTGAACTATTGCTCTTCACCCCTATAAAGATTGTCCCATTCTCAAATATACATTATTCACGCTACGGGATCTATTGAATATTATGTACCTCGCCATTTGTCGCAACTAATTTTGAAATCCTTGTAACGAAATGAATATTAAGAAAATTTGATTCTTCATCTTAAGCTAAGACATTTTTCAAAACGCTGCTTAATATATAAAACTCCTTGGTATAATTGATTGCTTAAGCGTAACTACAATATTACAAATAATCTCTGCTATTTATATGCAGTAGGTATGGTAAATTATTTAAAATATTTAGGGCATTTTAAAAATTAAATGCGTACTAGCAACACTAACGGATTTTTCACTTCAGACATTATTTCGCAATATTTACGTCAAATGACGAAACGTCATTTCCATGCGAAATTCATATCAGCTCCGTTCCCCATCTGGGGAGGTGCTAGAGATCTTCATATTTTATACTCGTTTATAACACTATTTTTATAAATTAATTAATTAATTGCACTTTATAGTTAGTAGTTTGAATAATTGTGACAGCGCATAACCTCACTATTTAATCATGGATTCAAAGATCCAGACTTGTAAGATATACGAGGCTGAAGCCTTCGAAAAGTTGATAGAAGGCATCCAAGTGGCAGCTTGCATGATATCTGCTGACACTCCACTAATAGGTAAATATGGTCGTTAATATAATATATTGAGCTTAATTATTTGCCTCCATGAAATATAATAATATTTAAGTTTTTTGCACTATTGCACAATCATTTATTTACATTTTCATAATAATCATTCATATCCGCTTACCTAACTGGAGGATATGGACGTTACAAACGCCACCCAAAGCTCTGTCGCCCCCGTATGACCTTCGCTTCATTCCATATCAGCTATGGCACTTATAGTTCCGTTGAGTACAATCTATGTATAGTTCCCGACGGCCTTCCAGATCGATTCGAGACCAGGATCTTGAAGAAAAGGACGTGTTGTTTATGCTCTGATGCAGCTTCCGAAGTATATGTAGTTAGAAAGGCTACCATATCCGCTCTCTCACCTTGTCTTTCAAAGTCAAACAATCGTACCTTTAGTATTTCTTGCATGCATCTGCTTTTGAAACCCATTATACGGTTTTGTAGGCTTTTGGTGAGATGCCAAGATTTACAGTTTAAAAAAAAATGTCAATTTAGGCGCTTGTAAAGTCGCCATTAAGTAAAAAGTATAAAGTCGCCACATGTTTTCGTTGAGTAAAGCTGCATGTCCCAGATATTGCGCGTGGAATTTGAAAAACGCTCCAGCATTACCAGATTTCTTCAAATATGACTACCATTGTGCATAGATTTTTGAGATTTTCTGATTTTGTGAGTGGAGTAGATCTACATGGAAACACAGTTCTAAATATCAACAGTGGCGCTGTTTGGTTCAATTTACATTGGAACATGATTTACGATGTCGATCAACGCACACGCGACGACCGGTATCAACATGTTGATCTTAAAAATATTAAATTCACTTTGGTCAACCAACATCAAAAAATAACATTTAATATCTCAAAACGAATAAGATATAATCATTCACAATTCTTCTAATCATCCCAAACTAAAACAGCTTTCCATGCAATGATACATAGATTAATTTCAATACCATTATCACAAACAAACTTTGATATAGAATTAAATACAATTAAAAATATCGCACAAAACAATGGCTATCATAGCCAATTAATAGACAGGATCTTGAATAATAAAAACGTCAAAACATAACATATAAATACTTGTATCTTAAAGAAAATATTAAAGACGATAGAATGTGGAGACGAATTCTACCGTTAACTTTACCCCTAAAATAATTAAATTACTCAAATGAGATAAAGCCAGCGTTTTATACAGATAACTAGGATACCACCTTATAAATAATAAAGATACTAATGATAAAAATAATTCTGGAATATATAAAAAATTGCCAAGAAAATATTGGTAGAACGTCTTTTAATATTAGAATTAAAGAACATTTAAGGTGCCTAAAAGCACTAATTTTTCTGAATTCGCAAACCACCTTATAGAAAATAATCATTCGTACAACTTAGAAAAAGTATTAAACATATTACATGTAGAAAATAAAACCGTTAAATTAAATAATTTAGAATACTTAGAAATTTATAAAGCCATTAATAAGAAAGAAGATATAATTAACCAACTAAATACCTTAATTAATTCACCAATTTTAAAATTGTTTCCGTTAAATAAATAAAAATAAAAATAAATTTATACCTAAACCACTTTTTATGTATTTATCTCTTCCTTCATCCTTGCAACACTACCTATCTCCCTCTCCTTTCCTGATAGACACACCCCACCCCCTCCACCACAAAAATGTGTTACACCACTTATAAGTACAATGCAGCTCAGTTATCTCTTAACTAGAGAAGGATTGAGAAAGACTTCTCGAAACTGCAGTCTCCTAATAGAGAACTTTTGTTCACGTGATCCATGTGAAAACAAGGTAAATAAATAAATAAATATTTATAATGTTGATCTTTCATTGGTTTTCAACCAACATCAAAACACAAACCTTTAAATATCTCAGAACGAATAAGATTAATGGCACACAAAATAAGAATTTGAGACTTTGTGTTAACATTGCGGGCATTGTTTTATGCTGATTGCAGCCTGGCGCCGGCGATTTTTGGGTTCGCGAGTGAGTTTTTTTATAATTTTTTAAAAGTCTATAACTTTTAAAATATTCGCGATAATTTAGTGAAATTTAAAATGTAGTTTACCTTATGTGCAGCAATGATAAAATGATGGTAAAGAAAAACAAAAAAAAATGTCCTTTAAAGTAACACTTCACATAAAATTTTTGTAGAAATATGAACATTTCTATCATTCATCCCTGATACGTGGGATGTCTTTAAAACCTTTAATTCTCCGTATTTTCCCCTTTAGTTGAAAACAATTAGGTTCATCCGCCTTGGGCAAGGCCCAGCTTGACCTGAACCAAAAAATCCATGAGGTTTTTTGAAGGTCAAAAAAAATCAATGACAACGGGATCTTCGTCAAAAAATCTGGTTTCTTCATCAACCACAACACAAAAATTGTATATTTTGATGCATAGTAATTTTTTTTTTCATAATTTAATAATAAATTAAAATGAAAGCATAATAATTACAAATTTGTGTTAAAGATGCATATAAACCATAATGCACGTTTTGTAGAGAATTTGATGACGATTCTGATGGTGTTAGAGAATGTTTATAAGTTTTATTTTTAAGTGCGATTTATTGTTTAAAACAAGAGCGACGGTATAGACGTCTTCACTGCACGGCGTCTATACCGTCCAATTAAAATTAAAGCATAATAATTACAAATTTGTGAGTGAAATATGTAGTTTGAAGTAAGATATACGATTTAGCAACAAAATCCGTTATTACGCAACACGTATTATTATGTTACCCGACGTCCACCACCAGAGAGTAAAAGACGTATCACTACGTTTCCCTCATTTGAGCACCAGACTAAAAAAACGTATTAATACGTCTCCCTATAACAATTTGTTAAGATTCATTTTAAATTTTTCAGTGAACGAAGAGAGTGTTGTGGAAAGAGCCGGTGTCCTAAATGCCGAGAGCGGACTGGGCAACACTTGCTCGTGCTGTGGGGCCGGGCCCTTCGACTCCCGCGCCGCGCAGGCAGCTCACTACCGCCATCACTGGCACGCGCACAACCTGCGCAGGCGGCTGCTGGGGCGCACGCCATTGTCGCTGCTGCAGTTCAATGCTAGAGAAGGTAATAATCTAATGATGTTGTAAGTTATGTAGTTGGTAATATATCTAAACAACATCTCAATCAGAAATGTTTTATATACAATTATTGTATTCAGTCTGCATTTTTGAAAGTGAAATCTATACTCTTAAGAGTGATGATTACACTGGAAAATTGGGAAAATTTACTTAGCACCTAAAACATTATTTCTTAACCTATTAAGTTCACCCCTTTAATCTGTTCACCGCGTATGACCGCTATGTGTGTTTTAACGAACATGCCCTCAGCACGTATGACACACATTGAGGTCATGGAAGTTTCAAACCTATATAATTGTATGAAGAATGATTATTGTTAAATAAAACCGAAAAAACAAGAAATATATTGTATTTTATTATTGAACAAATTACTTTGGGTGCCAATTAACATATTGATTAGATGAAAAAATATCACAAACTATATTTATAATTGAAAACGCCACAACAAAATCCCCGAAAAAGCAGCTGGGTACAGGGCATGTTCACTAAATTTGGTGTTGCGGGCAAAAAGTTGAATCTAAAAATAGGTCTCCGCACCTCATTTAGAAATGTGTTTCGATTTTTTAGTTTAGAAAAATATGTTTTACAAACGAAATATTTCATTCACTAATTTTTTTAACTTCAATAGTTGAGCGAACGTATTGCAACGTTTCTAATAATTATTTCTTTCCAACTATCGATCATTTGTTGATGATATATTTATCTTTGGATGAATTAACCGTGTGTGTAACTTGCAGGGTACCATGCGCAACCATTTTTTTTCTACATAAAAATGTATTCTAATACTATTTGTTTTGTAGATGATGCATCTAGCTCTGATAGCGAGTCAGACTCTGAAGGGGTGCCTGGTGGCCGCGGGGAGCGCGAGGTCTCCGAGCTGTTCCTGGCAGCGACGCGCCACTGCCGCGCCTACTTCACCAACAAACAAGGCCGCGTGCTATCCGTCTACCGCTGCTTGCTGCATCACAAGAAGGTACAACTCTCAATGTTGCTTAAAAAGAGTTGTCCATCACAATCGATCATTCACCAGTTGATACAGGACTGAAGATTTTAATCATCATCAAGCTGTGTATATTACTGTATATAAGTCTTCCATTAGAGTCACTTGGGCTCTTTCATACTGCAATGGTCGCATTTGAACCTCCCGCTCGTATTGCTAATGGATGCTCTTGCTGTAGGCGCTTATAAGAGAAATTATCGCCGCCACACAATTATCTCCGGGAAACTCTTAAATAAATTTAAAAAATATGCATCCCTTTGTGACTCAGTAATAGAGGAGTTTAGTTTAGAAATAAAGAAGAATAAAATAAAATCATAATAAATAAATCAACATATTTTTTTCACAGCATCCCCTTGATATAAAATCCACCGCACGCCACTTGTCTGCACCCTTCTCGATCCTACACCTTCCGTATCCTGCTGCCTGGTAATCTCTATACCAGAGGTTTCCAGTCATTTTTGGTTTGCGGCTCCCTTAATACATCAATGGATTTACCTCTTTAAAAACGATCACTTATTTAACAGTGAAAATTTTAAAAGCAATACTATTTTCCTTGGGATAATTAAAATGTATTTATTGTGATTTATATAATGTGTGATTATATCTAAAAAAAGTGTAAATGTGCTATCCCTTCAAAACAGAAAAAAATGGTAGTGTTATGCATTTCCAAATAAAATAATGAATAACTCGCAATTAAGCTTAAATTCTTGGTATTTTGTCAGCAAATAAGATTGTTGGTGCGAAAATTTTGAGAATCGGAAATTCTCCGACATTTGGTTAATTGTTTATTTCACATTTTATACTCCACTTTACAGTTCTATATAGTAAATTCATCTGGAACAGCGGTCGGGTAAAAGGATTTTTTCTTGTTTGATATTTCATAAAACTTACTATTTTCATGTAACTTTTTTTGTTATTTTCCGTGTAAATTAATTCAATGGGGTAAAAATATTTTGGGGTAATATTGACTTACGCAAAATATTTTGGGGTAATGGTTAAAAAAGTTCCCCGACCACTGATCTAGAAGGGCAAAGGTTAACAACACATCATCTAGTTATTAGTCTGATAACTGTTCCTGGTCGTGATTTTTGCCTACTTCACCAACACTCAGGGCTCATGCTCTCCATCTATCTCTGACTACATTAACAAGAATGTAAGGAAGGATACATAACAAAATATTTGTTGTCTACTTGAATATTAGAATTTAAGAAATAACTAATCTTAAATTAACATTTCATTGTTTAGGAATGCATCGGTGGTGATGGGCGAGGCGAGCGATGGACTGAAGCATGTCGCAAGCTGCGCCACTCCGGGGGCTGGACTGTCATCATGTGCTCCGGGGGACACTTCGCGGCAGCCATCTTTAGAGGAGAAGGCGGTGTTGCTATCAAGTAATTCTAGATTTTTTTAAGTTTATAATAATATGTATGTGGTTGTTAGTTATAGATGTGGTAGTTTTTAGGTGTGCTGACGTTAACCTGATTGAGGGGTAGTTTGCAGTCAGGCCCGGGCATCCTTATTCTCATGTATGCAATGAATAATAATACCACGTACGCTTATAATATGTGTCTGTTTATCGTTTTCCGCTCTCTATTCTATGATATTCCATGTAAAACGCATCTATGCATTTCTCGCTTTCTACCGCTAATCAATTGTTAAATTTATATTGACATCCTCCTCTCTATCCATGCTCGGAGTGTCGCTAAAAGATAGAATCCGAAACGAGGAAATACGCAGAAGAACTCAAGTAGTGGATGCTACCCAACGAATAGGCACATTCAAGTGGCAATAAGCAGGACATATCTGTCGATGAGACGACGGTCGATGGGGAAAAAAAGTATTGGAATGGCGCCCAAGAACTGGCAAACGAAGCGTTGGCCGACCCCTACAAGATGGACTGACGATATAAGAAGAATAGCGGGAGTGACCTGGATGCGGAAGGCGGAGGATCGAAGAGGATGGAGACTCATGCGGGAGACCTACGTTCAACAGTAGACGGACACAGGCTGATGATGATCCTCCTCTCTAAGTTTGTTATTGAATTGCGTGGTGGCAGGTTGAGGAGCAGATTACCAACACAAAGACTTTTTCTGAAGCACATTGACATATGTTTTTCGATAACTTTACAAGCTTCCGGCCCTAGCGGAATAACATGCCGGGCCGGCCATAATACGACCTCGCCGCCATCGGTACACTGTCTGCGCCGGGCGCCGTATTCGGTGACACCCAGCGCCTCAAGCGGTGATCTATATAACTTGTCCTCCTAACGGCATTACAAAATTACAACACATCCGTGTCCGATGAGCAAACGGAAATAAGAGACGAAAGATTGTATATCGAGGTTTTCGGTACCAGTCTTCTTCTTCGTGTCAGCGACGTCAAATTATTTCTGTCCAGTATCTGGCAACATCGATAGCCTGTGTGTTGCCTAGCTTTAGGTGTGAGGTGTGTCTTGTGGTGTGCAGCTTGCATGGAGCAAGATCTTAGGTCTGAGGCAGTCTGCATGTCTCCGCAGTCGCACAATAGTGGCTCTCCCTGCCGAAGAATTCCCCACCGGTACCAGTCAGCAAAGGCTATGTCATGCTGATGTCAATATTTACGTTTCATATTCTAGGCACAAGACTCTTCACTCGTACGTCACTCGCCGGGGCCAGGGCAAGGCTCAGAACACCAGCGACGCCCGCGGGGGCAACGCCCCTCGCTCGGCCGGCGCATCCCTTCGTCGGTACAACCAGGAACAGTTTGCTCAGGTAAAAGCAATCATGTTATTTATGTTAAAAAGAGTGGCCATTTTATATGTTTATCATTCCTGCACCATTACATGATTGTCACATTTGTGTAACTTTTTCATCGTTTTTTTTTGTTTCATTAATTTATTTATTACGAAATCGTCGTTTTTTTATGTAAACACATAAAGGAGAATACATATATAAATAAATACGTCTTTAATTTCTCAATTCAGTAGGTAGACGCAATTGGCAGAATGGGACAGTGCTGTGTATAAAATAGAACAAAAGTTGCTAAGTTCGCGGTTCGAATCCCACTGTCTGCCCTTGCCTTTTCTCTGATATTGATGAGAGAAATGTCATAAAAGATGATTTTTCCTGTAGATTTGTATGTGTGCAGCGCTTAACCATATTCACCATGGTAAGAGTCATAGAATTCCACAGATGAGACTTCAAAATTACCATCTGTCGGTATTCTCCTGTATGTGTTTACATAAAAAAAAATGTGCATATTTTTATTAGAAAGCAATTAACTGAATGAACCAATACTGTGTGTAATAGAATAGAGCAAAAGTTCACGGCTTTCTTTTTGGATAATGAAATCTTTTAGAGGGGCTTACTGCCATAGCCACAGTTCTCATCTTTCAGCTCAGGGGTTGACTTGAAAGATGCTGTAGATTTTAGAAAGCTGCTTTGATGATAATATACCGTATCTATTTGATTCCAGCACGTTCAAGATGTGTTGAACGGGTGGAAGGAGGAGCTAGCTGCCTGTTCGCTAGTGCTGTACCGAGCTGTTGGGCCTCTCAACAAAGCCTCGTTATTTGGTTCTGGTTCTCCACTGAAAAAGACCGATCCTCGTCTGCGCACACTTCCATTCCCCACGCGGAGGCCATCGCACCGGGAGGTCCAGCGAGCCTTTTCTATCCTGGCAACCGTGGAGATCTATGGTACATTTTTTATGTTTTTATTTTTATTTTATTTATTTTATTTTATTAACGGCCTAGGCCAATACATACGATTTTAAATTAGAAAATACAATTAAAGAAGATGGTAATACATAATAAATATTTAAGCTAAGACAATACATTTGGACAAAACATGAACATGAGTAAATAAAACAGACATCTCGCACTTCAGTAGAGGGATCTGCGAAATGCCGGAAGGTCCTGCCCGAAAAAGTCCAAGTCACTAGAAGAGTTGACAAGTCTACATATTCTCAACATAGGAGAATAGGAACCGTAGTTGGTTTTGGATGTCCTTACATGTAGCAGGTCACTGCCTCTAGTGAGCCGGGAGGGAACATTGAACGCAATTTGTTGCAATAATGTTGAGTCATCGATTATGGAATTCATAATTTTAAAAATAAACAGCAAGTCAGTCACTGTTCTACGTCTCTTTAATGTAGTCGCCTCTCTATATCTTCATAGGAGTAGCTACCTCTCTCACGGCTGATCAGTCGTGCTACTCTTGACAAGAAGCGATGTTGGACTGATTCAATCCAGTCAATATGAGTTCGATAGTAGGGAGACCATATTACGCTAGCATATTCCAGCAGCCGATGAATCAGTGAACAGCAAAGGACCTTGATGGAGCTCAGGTTTTTAAAATCCTTAGTGATTCTGTTGATGAAACCAAGAAGTGTTAACACATATAGGAGAATATCGACAGATGGTCATAGTGATAGTGTTTCTAAAGTTTCATCTGTGGATTCTATGACGCTTACCATTTTACATATGGCTAAACGCTGCATGTGAAGCATTAATCTGCTAACGTCATAGACTACAGCCCGACATTCATGCATCGTCCTTATTAATATAAGAATTCACTATAAATGAGTGGTCTTCACGGAACGACTTTCATCTATCAGCAATTTTGATTAATAGGCTATGACAGGCATTTTATGGGTAAAGGATCAAATTTACACCAACCGGGGTATTTAAGGAACTTAGAAATCAATTAAAAGTATTTTTTTTTAATCCTCGTTGGGGATCGAACCCACGATCTTCAGCTTGCCAAGCAAATACTTTAACCACTATAAAAAAAAAATTCATAGCGGGCTTTAGAGCACATCGAGAAGTTAGATGCGCTTGGCCTGTCACATCATTTTTTTGAGGAACACAGACGCTGGAAGAGCATTCCATAGCTTACCGGTGGCATTAAGGAAGGAGCTTTGGAAGCTACCAGTTCTTGATTGACATATAATAACCGTGTATGGATGTTCAGCAAGTGTAAGACGAGTTTGTCGGTTGTGGGTGGGTGCAGTAGGAATTAATTCTTTAAGTTCCGAAGAGCAGCGACCGTGGTAATAACGGTAAAAAAGACTAAGAGAACCAATCTTACGGCTGTTTTCCATTGATTGCAGGTTAGACGTAAGAGTGTCATTGTTTATCAAACGAATTGCTCTTCTTTGAACTGAGTCAATTAAGTTTAGAAGGTATTTTGGGGCTCCAATCCAAAGGCGACTGCCCTATTCATGGATAGGTCGGATATGTCCTTTATATAGTAGAAAAAGTTGTTTATCGTTGAAATACCGACGTGATCTATATAATACACCTAGTTTTTTGGAAGCGAGACCGGCTTTATACTTAATTGACTCGTGCCTATATATTTTGTATTTTTTTTTCCAGAAACTGCTGATGTTTTTCAAAAGGCCGTTGAAACTGTTTATGGCGTTTCTGCCGAGCGTTCATCAGCACGCAAGGCTCAGAAAACTAGTCCTGTGAAACTTGACCGTGCCAAATCCCGAGAAGTCACCGAGCGTTCTTTGCCCCAAGGGCCGCCCATATCCAGTGAGGATGAGTGCCCCACCTATCAGCAGACCACGTGTCCACCCAACTGGACGCAAACACTCTCGGAGTATCATGAAACAATCGGCAATAAGAAGGGTCAGAGGAGCATCGATGGTATCGTTAGCGATACGGCGAAGCTGGATCTCAGAGACACTCTGCAAGAGTTTGACGATTCCGTGAAGATGAAGAAGAAACCAAAAAAACGGGCGAAGAAAGCAGAACAAACGGAGGAGACTAAAGAAGGAACTGGTACGAATTTTCATTCTTTTTAGTAAATTTACAACTTTCCGTTTCCAATAGCGAAAATAATGAAGTAAATTATATCATGTTATCCGTAATATAAGATTCCCATCAGAATTACGGATAACCCTTCATCACGGATCACCGAGCGCAGCTCACATCTGGCGGGCGAAGCGAGGAGGAGATCCAACAAGTACGGCTGCCAAGCCAAGACTGAGGTCCGCAGGCAGCTCGCTAAGGATTTGAAGTGGGGGAACCAAGGTACACTACAGAATCGCGGGATTCACCGTAACAGCGCTTTTCAGGACTGT
This sequence comes from Glossosoma conforme, assembly GCA_022606575.1. Classification (NCBI taxonomy): domain Eukaryota; kingdom Metazoa; phylum Arthropoda; class Insecta; order Trichoptera; family Glossosomatidae; genus Glossosoma; species Glossosoma conforme. The sequence continues at coordinate 1,958,487 of JAGTXR010000005.1, read as the reverse complement.
AGCGCCACGGTAAACTTATTTTACAAATAACCCTTGTATTTTAATGTATTTTCAAAAGTAATCTCTAACTGATGCTAATAATGTTTAATTAATTTCTTGCAGCCGCAGTCACAGTTGATAGTCAGACGAAGAAAGAGAATCTCGACGTCGGGAAACGGAAGGCTGCTGAAGGAAAATCTAAAGGAAAATCGGATAAAGAAGTCGATGCAAAATCAAAAGGAAAAGCGGAGAAAGTTGTCGAAGGAAAAAGTAAAGAAAAACCAGAGAAAGCAGCACAAGTTAAGAGTGCACCTGTCAAGATTGTGCCGCCTAAAATACCTGAAAATATTCAAAAGGTAATTTTTATGTATATTTTTTGTATCTTTAACACGTTTAACGCCACTTAATGCTTTTAATGCATTCGACTCAGAGGTGCCATATAGGTCGCATTCAATGTTAAAATTCCATTGAAATGTAATCGCTGGCGTACAGGGATTGTTTGTTCGAAAAAAATAAACGTAGATCACTGGTGACCTACGTGGCGCCCTAGTCAGCAACAGCGTAGGTCACCGGTGACCTACGTGGTGTTAAACATGTTAATTGATTTCAGAATTGTAACATTATGTGACTTTCGTGTTCTTATGTATTGATTTGCTTTAACATATACGGAGTATTATTTTCATATATCTCCCTTGGGAATCGATCTGTGACCTCAGGTAGGGTAAGCAAGATCTTTCCTTTCTTGCCCGCATCGTCTCCATTCTTTTTTACGACTGTGAATCTTCTCACGTCGCCAAAAGTCAATGCAGCCATATAATGGGCTCTGAAAACAGATGTATGCATAGATTACTGGGAGTACGAGTTTGGTTTTGTGAGGATTGACGAGGTGAGCGAGAGGACAAAGCAACAGTCGGTCAAGAGACGAAGGTGGTCATGGCTGGGACATGTACTTTTTTTTATGTAAAACATACAGGAGAATACCGACAGATGGTGATAGTAATTCTGAAGTCTCATCTGTGGGATTCTATGACGCTTACCATGGTGTATATGGCTAAACACTGCATGTGGAGTGTTGATCCGCCAACATCATAGACTACAGCCTGAGATTCACGCATCATCCTTTATTATTACAGGAATTTACTATGAATGGGTGGTCTTCACGGGACAACTTTCGTCTACCACCAATTTTAATTAATAGGCTATGACTGATATTTTACGGGTGATGGATCAAATTCACACCAACTGGGGGTATTTTAGAGCTCATAAATCGATTATAAATCCTTTTTTTTTATCTCCGTCGGGGATCGAACCCACAACCTTTGGCTTGTCAAGCAAACGCTTTGACCATTGAGCTATACCCGCCGTCCTGAAAGGCCGACAGGAACTACATATAGAATGTTATTGACGGAGCTACAGGAGACAGAGTAGACATGAAATGAAGCCAGGACCAAGGTGGCTGACAGAGCTTTTTGGCGGCTGCTCGTGGTGTCCGTATGTTCTTGTTAGGGGACCAGACATGGAAATGATGATAATCCTGATTATCACTGAACCATGATAATGTTTTTATTATTTTATATTTTTTCAGCTATGGCAACGAGTGTCATTTGGTGGGAAAGAGCTAACCGAGCTCCTGACTACTTGGAGTGGACCACCAGATCTGGCAGAGGCCAGCAATATGGCCGATCCAGCTAGCGGCAACACCGCTCTGCACAAGGCGGCCATTGCAGAGCAACCGGATGTTGTCACGTATGTTTTCTACACCGTAGTATGATTATGATAAGAACCATCTCAGAGAGGCGAGCCCGTTGGATCGGTCACATCGTGCGCCCCGATGGTCTTCTTCATGACATTTTGGAGGAGATGGTTGAGGGTAGAAACTGTAGAGGGCGCCCTAGACGGGAGTATTTGCAGCAAGTGTTCGAGGACGTGAATTGTAGCTCTTATTCTGAGCTGAAGAGGGTTGCGGAGGACCGAGAGGAATGGAGATCGAGATGCAAGATTCTGTTGCTGCAAACCAATCCACCGGATTGATACTAAGAAGAAGAAGTATGATTTGACTGAACGCATGATGCACGCTGAATTGTTGTGAGGCTGCAACGGCAAGTGAGATATAAAGTCATGTTAGTTACACCATTTATAATTCAAAAATATTTGAACTGATTTTCATGATTCTTGATTAGTTAGATTGGTCTTGATCCCGAATAGAAAAGTAGATATTAAAACATCGAGAATTGCTGAAAAAAAATATTTAAAGAAAAATAATTTCTTCGTTCATTTTTTATGGTATTGTTATTTAAATTTATGCTGGTTGCAGTAGATGGCGTTGAATGTAATATCAGCTTGCACACAACGCCATATCTGATTTATATAATTTTCAGAATTCATTTTGATATCAGCTTGAAGCTCCTTTAGGTTGATGCCGTAAACCCTCGAAAAACGATCTTTTGTCTCTTATTTATGTTTGCTCGCCCGACATGCACATCTAATAATGTTAGTTTTAATTATAGAATTTTACGCAGGCGTTTGCATACGCCAGTTTATTTATTATGACAGTTGCTCCATTTCATGTTGGTGCAACTGTCATCATTAATTTAATTTTTTGCCGCGACTGTCTTGGGGCGCTAGATGTCACAGTGTCGGCAGTTGTCAATGGACTCGAGCCCCGCCCGGCGAAATCAAGTCTTTATAATAAACGCGAATTGTGCTTCGAAAACAAGTTCTTTGTATTGTCAATATTCTCCTGCATCCTGTCACCCAGTAATTCGATATCTATTTCCGAGAGGAGGATATCAATTTGAACTTAATAAAATACTGAATTTAATTTATCTTTAATGTGTAAATACAACATTTATTGATTCTGAGGCGTTACAAAGTTCTCCAGGTCAGCTAGTATTTAATAATTATTACCTGTGCACTAATTGTTTAATACAAAGGACTTAAATTTGTTCAGATTTTTTGGTGTGTCAAAAATTTAGTGGATGGATTAATAGTACAGAAAAATCCTTTAAAAATGTATTTTGAATATTTTTAGGCAACTGTTGAATGTGGGTGCGGATCCTTGCTGCAAGAATGAGCTTCTGCAGACTCCTTACTCGGCCACCAGTCACCAGGAGACCAGAGTCGCCTTCCGACTGTTCCAGGGTCTCCATCCTGACAAGCATAATTACGCAAAGGTGAGGATCTTTCTATTATCTGTATCGTATGTAAACTTATAATTTGTAAAAAAGCTACTTGTGTTGTCAAGACAAAAGGTACCAATATAAAAAAGTAGGCATTTCGAGTTTTAGGTATAAAGAAAACAAAAAATATGTTTATGAAATACAGTGTAAAGAAACATTTCAAATTGAATGGAATATTGTGTCATTAATAAGGGTTTTATTGGCAGCTAAAACTCCAGCACAGATAAGCGTATTTCTATTCCATCTCTACTTTAACAAGATACCTCTATGCAAATACATTCTTTGACGTAAGGTAACCAACTTAACAACAAACGTAACACATTTGCAGAGACATTTCTTAAGATTTGAGGTGAGTCAAGGGGTGAGTCATCTTCATTTAAATCATTCTAAGGGAAAGTAGCTAGTTAGCCACCTTATGAAATGTATCTGTATACGGGTCTTATGTTGGTTATCTTAGGCTAAAGGATGACTGCATACGAGTAAAAGACAACATATTTAAATGTAAACAGAATGAAAAGAATAAACTAACCTAATAATATATTTAACATCGTTTTTTTTAAATTAAGTTTTACAGTAAAATTTGTATTGATGCTTTTTCAATGAAATTAAAATGTTTTGTTTATCCTCTCAGGCCAATATTCCTGGTCCACTCACGCCAGACATGATAGAGCAAGAGAAGGAGAAGAAAGCTGCGCAGAAGAAAGCCAAGCGGCTAAAAGACAAGGAGAAAGTCCAAGAAAAGATTTCCTCCAACAAGTTTCTGCAGCTCACCGACAAAGAAAAGGTTAGCAAATAAAACTGTCATAATTATTGTATATTTGTAATGTACTATACAGTGGTACCTTGACATACGAGTGCCCCAACATATGAGTTTTTTGAGATACGAGCTGTCGAGCAAGCGATTTTTTGCTTTGAAATACTAGCATAATTTGAGATATGAGCAATCGGCTTAGCAAGAAACGCCCAGAAAGAGTCGCACCTGGTCGTGCATCGGAGCTATTTAATGACACTTTGAAACACCAGCAAGGTTGCGGAACAAATTAAACTCGTATTTCGAGGTACCACTGTATTTATTATTTCTGTAATTATATATTAGTATACTTCTTCTTCGTAGTATCAATCCAGTAGATTGGTTTGCAGCAACAAAATCTTGCATCTTGATCTCCACTCCTCTCGATCCTCTGCAGTCCTTTTCAGCCCAGCATAAGAGCTACAACTCATGTCTTCGAACACTTGCTGCAAATACTTCCGTCTAGGGCGCCCTGTACTGCATGCTGATTTCTTAGTATACTGCATGCTGATTTTCAAATAACAGTAGATTTAGTTTCTTGTTTTATTATATAGTTCGAAAATAATTCTCATCTTCTGTCTAATCGGAGACTTTATTAACAAAAGAATAATTAAATATCGAAGTCAGTAGTAGAGACTACCCAAAGAATAGGCACACTCAAATGGCAACAGGCAAGATATATATCGAAGAGACGAGAGTTGGAGTTGCATCCAAGACTTGACAAACGGAGTGTTGGCCAAAGATAGACCGATGACATTAGAAGAATAGCGAGAGTAGCCTGGATACAGAAGGGGGAAGGATTGAGAAGGATGGAGACTCATGAAGGAGGCCTATGTTCAATAGTGTCAGGACACAGGCACATGATGATGAAATATTAAATACGAGTATATAACCTTGTAAAACAATTACATGTGACTTCTTAGGTTTTCACGGCCAGATTTGATATTGTGGCTTTTGGGTTTAGCCGTGTGTGGTGAATTACTCCTTATTACTAAATCATCAACCCCGAAGAAGACCCCTGCAATGGCGGTCGAATTTTTTTTTTTTTTTATGTAAACGCATGCAGGAGAGCACAACCGGTCAAGACCAGTGCACTCTATGACGCTCAGCCAGGGAGGCTGGACGCTGCATGCCGGAAACGTGTGTTGTGTTCGTGTTTGTGTGTGGGTTGGGGAGATTGCAAGTGTGTATTTATCTGTTTCTTGAAGAGATCCAGATTGTAGGAAGGAGGAACCACAGACGCTGGAAGAGCATTCCATAGCTTACCGGTGGCATTAAGGAAGGAACTTTGGAAGCTGCCAGTTCTTGGTCGACATATATTAACCGTGTATGGATGTTCGGCAAGTGTAAGACGAGTTTGTCGGCTGTGAGTGGGTGCAGGAGGAATTAGTTCTTTAAGTTCCGAAGAGCAGCGACCGTGGTAATAACGGTAGAAAAGACTAAGAGAACCAACTTTACGTCTGTGTTCCATTGATTGAAATAATGGAAAGGAGTAATTTGCCGCAATGCAATATACATATTAATGAAATGTGACTGAGTTTTCATTTTTATTAGTCGTAATAACGGTTAAAAAGACAACCCTCCTTCATCAGGACAAACTTAAAACTGATAGTTTTGGTTTTTATTTTTTTTTGGATCAATAACTCTATATGGAATTCACATAATATCAAATATAAATAAAAGATTGTAAAGAAATTATTCCACAATATTTATTGGACGACGACATGTATCAATGTTTCGGCTTCGTCGGGTAGCCAATGTTGAGAAAATTAGGCCTAAATGACTTTTAAGTTTGTAAAAGTGTATTATTTCAGTTAGTGCGTTATAAGACTATAAATTAACTTGTATTTTTTAAAATTGATTATTCCTTTTTAAACATGTTTATAAATGTGTTATTGCAGATTGACACGACATCTGAAAAGCGCTGTTTCTCCTGTGGAGCCGTACTTGATGCCAAGCCCTTCCAGTACGACGATTACAAGTTCTGTGGGATCCGCTGTCTCCAGAAACATCGTATGGCTCGCCCTCTCAAATTATCTGCAAACTGAACACCACAACACGATAATCAGACATCCAAATATATTGCGTTACTTTTGAGTAAATGAAGAGCAAAGAGTATATTCACATACTACACAATATTAACTAGATTGTATTGTATATTCTATTGCAAAGCAATACTTGTACCATGAACACTATCATTTAACCATTAGGATGCCATGACTCTGAATATGCAACGCCTCGTGGATTATCGAAGATTTGAACCCCTAAATGGTGTCCAATTTTAACCTTTTTTTTTTCTTGGGCAGATGATAGATGTCGCTATAGATAAATATACAGTTTTATAACATATCGGTGTGCTCACAGCACCGGTGGTCTATGGTAATGTTCGTGTCACCGCTAATTGCTGCTACTCAGTTCTGTCAGTTGATGGCTCATCCCAAGACACTTGAATATTCATCTGAGAACATATATGGTTCCCGAAGACCTTCAAGGTAGAATCCTGTGGACTTATTTAAAAAAAATTGAATTATAAGCCCGGCACTTTTGAAGCCTGAGCCATGTTATCAACCCGACTAGCGATACGCAGTTAGCAACAGGCGGTGACCCATTCATGCTTTCGGTCCGCACTTAATGCTTTTCTTTTATGTAAATACATACAGGAGAATACGACAGATGGCGATAGTAATTCTCAAGTCTCATCTGTAGAATTCTATGACGCTTACTATAATGCATAAGGCTAAGCCCTGCATGTGGAGTGATTGATCCGCCAACGTCACAAACTACAGCCCGAGATTGACGCATCGTCCTTTATTATTACAGGAATTTACTATGAATTGGTGGTCTTCACTGGACGACTTTCGTCTACCACCAATTTTAATTAACAGGCTATGACAGGCATTTTATGGGTGAGGGATCAAATTCACTCCAACCGTATTCTAGAGCACAGAAATCTATTAAAATCCTTTTTTTTTTAATCTCCGTCGGGGATCGAACCCACGACCTTTGACTTGCAAAGCAAACGCTTTTACCATTGAGCTATAGGCGCCGGCATAAGGTTGCGAATTAACGAATTAAACTCATATGTCGAGGTACCACTGTACAACATTTTTTTTCAATTATTTTTGTATAAAACATTAACACTAAGTCATTCAAACAACTTCTAGTCTGCTGTTTCTTTGTTCGCAGTACGAGCTGATCGCAAGGAGATGGTGATTCGTCGGAAATGTGAAGGATTGTCGTCTTCCAAATGTTCTTGATTTATTCATTTGCATTTAGTACAAAATCAATCGACTACAGACAAATAAAACATAAATGAATATCCCTTCTTTTGTAACATCTTTAAGTTTTCGTGGCCAGATTTGGTTTGGTGGCTTTCGGGTTTAGCCGCACATTGCAGGGATCTTCTTCTGGGCTGAAGTCGTCAGGGACAAAGACAAGACCCTGAATTACTAGAGAATTAACGAAGAAAGAGAATAAACACACGGCTAAATCCAAAATACCATCATTTTTTTTTTTGAACATTAACGTAATCGTGATTTTTGTCATTTCTTAGTTGAATTTAAGTAAAGGTACACGCGTTCGTCTACCGTGCAAGAAGTAACAAGTTTTATAAATGATTTTTAACTAATTAATAAGCTATATATGTTGTTCATATATATATATAAATTAGTAAATGGGAGAAGTGATTTCTAACATGTAAAATATTTTTATGTCTATCAATCAAAATTTGTGATAGATTAAAGTAATTTTTAGAAATGGATGATGCGTGAATGCTGGGTTGTAGTCTGAATTTGACGGTTCCGTCGCATTTCGTCACTAGACAATTCATTTAACGACTCATCGGTAACGACGTGTGGCGCACTAGACGCCTGGTGCATGGGACATTTAGCACACGAGATAACTGGTGACTGGATGTCTTGCTAACCTAATCTAAGTTATTTCGTTAACGAGACATATGAATCTCTGGACTCTACGGTTACTAGAAAATCCTTAGGTTAGGTTAGGTTAGATTATGTTACCATGACATTCAGTACACCAGACGTCCAGTGCGCCCTACGTCGTTACCGATGAGTCGTTAAACAAATTGTCTGGGAACGATAGGTCGTGACACCGAATAGAACAATGATGGTTTCAAAGGTTCTTATTCTAGAGCTTGCCATTTCTTTTTACCCCGTATTGATGGGAGAAATGTCATGAAGATTAAATTTGCTGTAAATTAGTATGTTTGTATCAATTTATTATTATACTGATTCTTATAAACATACTCTTACATCAGTCGGCTTTTCAAGAACTGATGAAGTATGCAGAGGTAATAGAGCTAAGGTCTCCTGTACGAGTGTCCATCTCTCCAATTCTGCATCAACCTTCTTTCCCCATGACTGTTATCTCTTCGGCAGATGTGCCAACTGCCATTAGTGTTTGATAATTTTTATACATTGAGATCAATAATTTTTAAACCAATAGGAATTTATATTTGTATGTATATATATGTATCATGTTTTTGTATTAATTTATGTGTTTTAATTGTAATATACCATTATTTTGATTAATAAAAATATTAAATAAAACCAACTGAATTTCACAAATTTACTTAAATAATAAAGATATTTTATTTTAGCACTTTTAAGGTCAAAAAACTTCACAAGAAATCGATTGCCATTGTTTGGTGAAAATTCTGTCTTAAAATCATTTTTATGAAAAGGTTTTTTTTTAGATGCATGCTGATGAGTGATGTTTGTTAGTTTTTATTATTATTATATTAGTATTTGTATAGCGCTCTTTTATGATTGAATGATCATTCCAAAAGCGCTTCTTTGCCTCTCTGAGTAAAAAGGTGGGTCTTGAGTCTGCTTCTGAAGGATGCCTCCGCTTTAAGCTCTCTTTACAATATGATTGTCTATTACAGATGTTAACACTTGGGGAGCGAGTGAGTTTGCAGACGATTTGTCTATAAGCTGGCGAATTTCGTGTGCGAAATCAAGGTTGGTGGTCAAGAGCTGTAACATTGATGATAATGGTTCAATTTGAATGAAATTTGCGTTATTCCGCAGAAAAAATATTTACATATAATATAAAATGTATTTGGTTAAGATTTTTTACATTTTACAATATAAAAGGTCTGTATTTCTTTGTCCAGTAACTAAATCAAGGTTTTGGCTGTAAGTTTAATCAATTGGCAGTAAATAAAATTAATCGGCAGTAAAGTAAATAAATGTCAGTATCCACTGTGTCAGTATGAATGTGGTAAGCTATAAAATTAAAATGGCAGTAACAAAGGATCCGCTATCTAACGTTTTTTTTCAACTAGTGCTTATTTCGTGAATGGTAACACTTAGCTCATGTCTGATTTGACAGATAATTAGTTTTATCCTTCCGCTGAACGAATATGGTTGTGTATACGCTTGAACAACGCTGGAAAATATTGCAACATTACTTTGAAAATCTTGCTATTGTCCGCCATCTAACGTTTTTTTTTCAACTAGTGCTTATTTCGTGAATGGTAACACTTAGCTCATGTCTGATTTGACAGATAATTAGTTTTATCCTTCCGCTGAACGAATATGTTTGTGTATACGCTTGAGTAACGCTGGGAAATATTGCGACATTACTTTGAAAATCAGGCCATTTTTCTTCGAAAATGAGCAAGGAGTGGCCGTTACAGTCAATGGCGATCGTTATCGGGCCATTTTTGTTCACAAAAATTGAAGAGGAGGATATTGGCAACATTTGGTTTCAACAGGACGGCGCTACGTGCCACACAGCCGAAGTTACACTCGATGTTTTGCGCCCCATTTTCAAAAAAAAAAGTTATTTGGCGGACCCTTTATATTCAATATTGGTAAAAAAGTATGTAAAATTAATTCATTATTAGCCCTTAAAATGGAAACCTAACCTAACCTATTATTAATTATCATTTATTATTTATTTCCTGCCAATTTATTTTTTTACTGGCAATTGATATTTTTCTACTGCCAAATGATTATTTTTTACTTACCTTTTTATGTATACATTACTGACAGTTTACTAAATAATTACTGCAAAAGACAATAGTTGCCAATATAAAAATATAATAACCAAACGCCAAAATTTTTACAAAAAAATATGAAAGCTTAAATAATTTTGAAAATGTTCCATTTTGGTAAAATAATGTTTAAACACACAGAGTTAGAAAACAAGATGGCTGAACGGGAAAAGTACTTCAAAAATACTAAAGAACATTTTAAATAGTAAGTATGTAGGTTTTACAAAGCAGGTAAATTCACCGCCTTATTTTTTGCAAAATGTCTTTTGATGGTCTTTATGACCTTCTGCGCAAAAACTCGAAATAGTGGCAGGAACATCCTTTAAGTAATGTTTGCAATGAGGTAAATTATCATGGGTGCTTTAAATATGCATCGGATTATACGTTTCCCGCTCTCTATCGCTATTCCATTAGAAAAGAATGCATGCGTTACCTGCCTTTTATGCACAATGACAATTCGATGCATCTCCTACTGTTTAAGTGTTATAATTTTTTATAATATTATTTTCCATTACATGTTACTATTCAGTTCCATTCTTGGAAAACCACAGTAATTCAAATTGTTCTTAACCCTTTCGCATCGATTGTCGGCGTATGCCGTCAAAGATTCCCCGACCGTTGACATCGGTTGACGTATATGCGATATATCGTTATGCCACTTTCAGTACTTATTGTGACATCTACGGTAGTAAAAATTTCTACAGAAGTTACATACCTTGGCAAAATCATGGATGGTAAAAGAAGTTTCGCCGCTCACGCTCGCCATGTTGTAGATAAGGCGCGGAAGGCTTTCTTCTGTATTCTCGCCTTACGGGAAATTCATGGGGACTCAAATTTCGAGCCCTTAAAACAGTGTATGATGCGATCTTTCTCAGCACCGTGACATATGCGGCGCGGTGCTGGGTTGAGCGCACTCGATTACTCTTCATTAGACGCATTCTCTTGAGCGGTCAAAGAACCCCACTTCTCTCACTTACTAAAGCCTATCGATCCTCTGCCACCGAGTTATTGATTATCCTTGCGGGGGTGCTGCCGTTGGATCTGCAAGTGCAGGTGAGCGTCGCTATGTCGTTGCTTAGACGTGGCTTCTCTGCGGAGGTCGGGGCACTTGTCTCAATCCTCCACATGGTAAGATCACGAAAGAAACCGAAAAAGAAGTAAGACTGGCGGCGCTCGCAGCATGGCAGAGCAGATGGTCGACCTCGCTCAAGGGTAGACACACATATTCCTTCTGTCCTCGATAGAATGGAGATGCCGTGGCTTATTCCAAACCACTGGACTAGTCGATTCATGACTGGACACGGAAATTTTAAGGCTAAACTCTTCAAGTTTAGCCTCGTTTATAGTCCAGACTGCCCATGCGGCAGCCCCTTGCAGGACGCTGAACACGTTCTATGGCATTGTCCAATATTAGATTTAGGGAGGCAAAGGCTCCTTAGCGTAATCCAACAGAAGTCTGGATCGGTTGGATATATCGATCTCATATCTTCGGAGCCCAACTACCATGCATTTTCTGTATTCGCGGCGACCTTCGGCGAAGAAGTCAAAAAGTTCAAATTTTAACGTCTGAACTACTAACTTTTACACCCATGTGTGGTGTTGCTATAACGAGAATGTACTCTGAAAACAATGCCTTGGTAAGTGCTCCCAAGGAGCGCAGGTACAAGGCGACCGGCCCGGGGGCCTAAGGCTCCAAAAAAAAAAAATCTACGGTAGTAAATTGGAAGTGCAGTCATTCCCTTTATCAACCTACATGTATTCTTTACAGGAATCTGTAAATAATATAAATAAAGCATGTAAATAAATATCATTAGGTTTCGTCACAGGAGCTATTTTTCTGTAAACCACATGTGTCAATGCCACCACATCTATGGAGTTACATGATGAACGTTTGTTAAATATAATAGTTTTTTATGCATCATCTGATAGCTTCTTCTTCGTAGTATCAATCCGGCGGATTGGTTTGCAGCAACAGAATCTTGCATCTCGATCTCCATTCCTCTCGGTCCTCCGCAAACCTTTTCAGCTCAGCATAAGCGCTACAGTTCATGTCCTCGAATACTTGCTGCAAATACTCCCGTCTAGGGCGCCGTTCTGCAGTAATGTTCGAACATTCCAGGTGGCATATCTTGTTGGCTGAAGGTTTTTCTTATTTGTCTTGGTTGTTTTATCTCGAGCAGTCCCCACCCGGAGATCCGATTGGGGGACTATTTTATCTCCGGAAAATTATACTTGAGATGCAATCATTTTTTGCTGATACGTGGGATGTCTTTAAGACCTTTAATGTGGTATTTTCCCCTTTATTTCCACATCCTAATGCCGTTGACCATAAAGGTTCATCCGCCTTAGGAGGGCATTTACTACCTCCAGGACAATAGAGTGCCCTAACCAGCTTGACCTGATGAGGTTAGCTGGGTGTTAGCTTATTCCGGCCAACATTCGGTCCAAAAAATCTGATCTTTCAAATTATCATCAACCACAACGCAAATTGTTTTTCTGCGTAAAATTTCGTACAAGAAAAATGATTCATATGAGTTGTCATGGAGATATAAATAAAATAAAAAATGGCCGATATCGGCACGTCACGAGATCTTCCGCCAAAGATGTTGCGCGTCGATGGTGTTTAACGAGCGATCGCTAAAGATGCATATAAACCATAATGCACGTTTTGTAGAGAATTTGATGACGATTCTGATGGTGTTAGAGAATGTTTATAAGTTTTATTTTTAAGTGCGATCTATTGTTTAAAACAAGAGCGACGGTATAGACGTCTTCACTGCACGGCGTCTATACCGTCTTATCTGATAGCTAAAGGATAGAAAAACCAATGTGATATATGAAAATAGGTCAGATAAGTACATTTATGCGTCAAATACTAGTTTTAAAAAATGGTTTGAAATATTCACGCCGTATTGACAGTATAATTTGTATTCTACCGAGCCGTAACGAATGGGTTAATGTTATTTTCCATTACATGTTACGATGCAGTTTCATTCTTGGAAAACCACAGTAATTCAAACTGTTCTTAAGAGTTGTTCCATATATTGTAAAATACATGTCCGTGAAATAATAATATCCAAAAATTAAAATCTCATTTTCTTGGATTAGAAGTATCTTGGTCAAAATCTTTTTTTACTGTTGCTCTTTTATAATTTAAAAAAATAAATTAAGGTAGCTCTCATAAATGTGATTTGTCTTAAATTCAGATGGGTGTAACACAACCTATTTTATTTTTAGTCAACTAAAAATTACCACACAGTGTACTTTATGAAATTTTATTAGGAAATGAAAGGTTTTTACCCATAAAGTAAAATATTTTATTCTGCTTTTGTAATTGCTTATTTATTTTATTTTCAATCATGCATGCATTACAACATTTTATAAAAATGACAAACAGTTTGCATATATAAATACTTATTTAGATTTCTGGAATAGAGCTTATGCATTAAAATAAGAATAAGTACCTATATATTGATTCCCTGCATAGTCCGCCATCAATCTATCCTCTTTTTAAAATACTATATTATTCTATGCAGTGTTGCCATATTATCATATTACTATATCGCCTACTTTATAAATGAAAATGTATAAAAAAGCAAAAACGGTAAGTTCTATTTATTTATTTTTTCTCTTAAGTTCTTCGTGAATATTGTGAATTTAGGCGTCTTGCACAAATACACTTTTTTGTTAACCCTTTCGCATCGGTATTCGACATATGTCGTCTAAGATTCCCCTACCGTTGCCATCAGTAGCCGTGATATATCGTTTTGCTACTTTCAGTACTCATTGTGACATCTATAGTAGGAAATCTGAAGTGCAGTCATTCCCTTTATCAACCTACATGTATACTTTACAGGAATCTGTAAAGCATGTAAATAAATATTGTTAGGTTTAGTCACAGGAGCGATTTTTCTGTAAACCACTTGTGTCAATGCCACCACTTAAATATAATAGTTTTTATACATCATCTGATATCTCAAGGATACAAGAACCAATGTGATATATGAAAACAGGTCAGATAAGTTTTATGCTTCAAATACTAGTTTTAAGCAAAAAAAATGGTTTCAAAAATTCACGCCTTATTGACAGTATAATATATTCCACCGAGCCGTAACGAAAGGGTTAAAAAGTGGAATACGTAGCAAAAATCACGACGCATAGCAATCCTGAGTCTGATTTATACCTACAGCTTAACTTCCTGATTACATGATGGGTTCCACAAGATGAAGAGTTAAAAAAAATGTGTTATTCTAATAATATAACAATGGTTAATAGAAGTCTTAAAGAATGTTTCAAAACACATTTAAATATACAATGGTTGAGGTGGTTGGTACATGTTTTCCGGAAGAAACAAAAGAGCATTAATTACAGTTAGTTTTGTAAGCGTAGGGTTCTCGCCATCTTGGAAGGTCTTCGATAACTAATCATATAATGTATTTGGCGGAACTCCTGGATATGCACAGAAGCATTGTTAATATGTTATAACTACCATGCCCCACTACTAAATAGTGATTAATATCGATGTAAATATCTTGTAAAAATATTGAAAATCATTTTCTAACTAGACTCTTACATGTTGTTATTATAGAGATATATGAAAGGTATATTTTATCACTACTCTCGGTTAATACTTCAAGCGGCTATATAATACTCGTACAAAGTTCAGTTTTATGTATTTCCTTGTAAAACGTGATATATGCACTATCTGCACTTAAAAGATAAAATTTACCTTTCTTTTAAGTAAAAACATACAGCAGAATACCAACAGATGGTGATAGAAAATTCTGAAGTATCATCTGTGGAATTCTGTGACGCTTACCATGATGCATATGGCAAAGCGCTGCATGTGGAGTGTTACCCGGACTACAGCCCGAGATTTACGCCTCATCCTTATTATTACAGGAATTTACTATGAATGGGTGGTCTTCACGGGACGACTTTCGTCAATTCTCACCAATTTTAATGAATAGGCTATGACTGGCATTTTACGGGCGAGGAATCAAATTCACACCAACCGGGGGTATTTTAGAGTTCAGAAATCGATTAAAAATCTTTTTTTTTTTAATCTCTGTCGGGGATCGAACCCACGACCTTTGGCTTTTTTAAAATTTAACATATTTTTCATTTTTAATGCGATTTTTTTTAATGAACAAATAATCACTAAATTAAAAAAAAACAGTGAACACATTATTTCGAAAAATTCCATTATTACGAGAATATTTTTTTCTGAATTATCATCAGTTTGCTAAATGATATTGTTGCATTTTATAATATCCTTAAAAATTCTGGTTCTTGTGTCAGGTCAGGTAGGTCATCGAGCTTGGGTGGGTCTCCTTCTTTGCCGATTAGCCAGAACGTATCCATGTCTCCTTTACCCTAGAAGAAACATAAAATTGAAATAATATAATTTCATGGACTTGGGGTTCGAGGGTTATCCGTAAAATGAGGTTTCCATGGCGCTACAGTCCTGAAAAGCGCTGTTATGGTGGATCCCGCGATTCTGTAGTGTACCTTGGTTCTCCCACACCAAATCCCTTCCCTAGCGAGCTGCCTGCGGAGCTGAGTCTTGGCTTGGCAGCCGTACGTGATGAATCACCCCCTCGCTAGCAAGTAACTACCATATCTTCCCTGACATGAAGAAACACGTGGGTGAAACGCATTTCGGCGATAAAGAAGAGCTGGAAGAAGCGGTTCTCAGGTATTTGCGTGGCTTGGCGGCAGATTTTTTTGACTCGGGTATTCAAATGCTCGTATACCGCATGCAAAAATGCATTGACCTCAGTGGCGACTATGTAGAAAAATGTGTAATAGTCTGAACTTTCAAAAATGTACGCATTCATGGAATTAAACATGTTTTACGCTGTGAAAAATCACTGGGAATCTTATTTTACGGATAACCCTCGTATATTGACCAAGTGAGTATAAATTCAGAGTTATCTTTAACAGTATATTCACCTTTATATTCATCTTCCCCCTGAACTCCATCAGGTAGCCGCCAAGGTGATCCAAAGCGATCTTTGTAGTGGAGGAAATGTGAATTTTCATTTCTGGAAACATAATCAGAATTTGTAGTAAGGTAAGCTTACAAAAATAAGTGTGTAATACAACCAACAACTGTTGCACTGGATGTCTCGCTAACCTAACCTAAGGATTTGTACAGTGATCGTAGAGTCTTGAGATCAATAGGTCACGTAAACGAAATAACTTAGGTAAGGTTAGGTTAGTGAGACATCCAGTACACCAGCTATCCCGTGCGCCAAATGTATCGTGCACCAAACGTCCAGTGCGCCCTACGTAGTTACCTATGAGTCGTTGAACGAAATGCAGCAGAACCCAATCAAACATCGGCACTTCATTTAATAATTCCTAAAAAAAATCTTGAAATTTGTGTCGCAAGCACGAAAAAATACACTTAACTGAAGATGAGAAATATTATGTTGTTGTTTACTTTAGAAAAATATATTCGGACCATAGAAGTTATTATTGGCGACTCATCAGCTGCGGGCCGCAAATTTGACACCTTTGGTGCAGAGCATATTTCTTCGTAATCCGTAGATCTTTTCGCTTATTTTTTGGGTTAGATTAGGCTAGGCTTGATTAAGTTAGGTTAATGCCAGACGGCGATACACCGCGATCGGTGGAGGCACTGGGAGGCAATTTTTAGCGGGTATGGTCCTCCTTACGACGAGGAATGAGTCCCGCACAGGCCTATAGGGCGTCCTTCTCAAGGCGTGACCCGTACATACAAGGTACGAGCGCCCTTTTTAGGGCGGTGTTGGATATCGAGAATAAATCATTTAAAGCCTTCCAGTATAATTAAAGTTAGGTTAGGTCACCTTCTCCAGTGGACTCTATGCGAATGGCCGTGTTGACTGTGTCCCCGAAGAAACAGTAGCGGGGCATCTTGGAGCCCACGACCCCCACAACGCAGGGCCCCGTGTGAAGATCGCAGCGCATGCTGAGAGGTTCCGATGGACGATGGGGGGCGCGACAACGAAGCCCCATATTTGATTAGGTTAGGTTAGGTTATATCACCTTCTCCAGTGGACTCCATGCGACTGGCCGTGTTGACCGTGTCCCCAAAGAGACAGTATCGCGGCATGACCGTCCCCACCACGCCAGCCGCGCAAGGCCCCGTGTGCACGCCCACGCGTACGCGCAGCGCCTCCCCGGGCCGGTGCGGGATGAGGAAGCCTCCCAACACGGCCATGAGCTCCAGCGCCATGTCAGCTATCTCGCCAGCGTGACGATCCCCTGAAATAAAACAGTATAAACTAATTCATTTTATTTATGCATGTACGCTCCCTCAACTGGAGCCTATACATCACGAGCACATAAAGTTTGCTCCTCGCCTCGTTCCATGTCAGCTCCGCCTCCCGCAGCTCCATCGAATACATAAATAAATAGTTCCAGACGGCCTACCAGAACGGCAAAAGCCTGGGGGCTTAAGGTCGTAGTTAATGCTCTCCTGCGGCATTCGGTGGACATGTCTAGACCACGTTCACCTCCGTCTCTTGCCATAATGTAGTATGCAAGGCTGCCTCGTCCACTCTCTCACGTCGTCATTCAAACCATCTCATTCATATTATTATACGCAGACACCTGTTTTCGAAACCCATTATTCGGCTGCGTTAGCTTTTAATGAGATGCCAAGATTCACAGCCGTATAGAAGAATGAAGACGATGCAGGCGCTGCATATAATAATAATAAAAGCTTTTATTCCAGCAGGATTGGGTGGGTTGTGCAATACCCAATCTGCCATATTTTTAGATACATATATATATATATATATTTATGTAAACGCATGCAGGAGAGCACAACCGGTCAAGACCAATGCACTCTATGACGATCAGCCAGGGAGGCTGGACGCTGCATGCGGGAAACGTGTGTTGTGTTCGTGTTTGTGTGTGGGTTGGGGAGATTGCAAGTGTATATTTATCTGTTTCTTGAAGAGATCCAGATTGTAGGAAGGAGGAAACACAGACGCTGGAAGAGCATTCCATAGCTTACCGGTGGCATTAAGGAAGGAACTTTGGAAGCTGCCAGTTCTTGGTCGACATATATTAACCGTGTATATTTATAAAGTACAAACAAAATAATAATTATATATAAACATAATAATTCATGGTGGTCACTGCATCATCTCCATCCAGCGATGGCTCAGGGTGGATTGAGCCATTTAGAAGCAGCCAGGATGATGGTGTTGTTGGACTTCCTTATCCTGCTCCAGAAGTCGGCAACACGGTGACGCAATAATGCTGGGAATTAATGGACTCTGCCCTCCGCCCTGCATAGATGGCATTTTGTTTTGATCGAGTAAAGCTGTTAGTCCTAAATATTGCGCATGGTATTTAAAATCGCTCCAGCATTCCCTAGGCGGGATGCAAGCTCCTTCTGCAGGCCACCGTTCACTGTGATATGTACGCCGAAATATATGAAACTCTCAACCCTCTTAATAATTTGACCGCGCTGGTGAGTTCATGATCTACGTCTCGACAGGTGCTTTTGCACAGCAACTGGGTCTTCTTTGCATTAATTCGCAAGCCCAGACGCAGAGAGCTTGCTTGTATGTACTCGTAGAACACTTCATCATCGAGGACAAATCCTTCATAAACAAGATGAATAATAGGTGTGTTATAAAGTAATCGTTAAGGAATAAGTGGTTACCGTTTCTTCTCGGCAGGCCCGACACGACCATGTACGCGTCCCCGATGGTCTCCACCTTGTAGACATCTCTCTTGACGATTCTCGAGTCAAATAGACGGTAAAGCGAGTTGAGCAGACTGACGACCTCCAAGGGCAGTGGATCCTGCTGCGAGACGCGTGAAGCCGACAATGTCGCTGAAGTAGACCGTCACGCAGGCGAATGCTTCGGCGGGAACGGCGCGGGACAAGCGCAACTGACGTATCACGGCAGCAGGTAGCATCTGTCCCAACAGAAGGTCGCTCTTTTGCTTCTCGGACCTCAACTCCAGCGTGCGGGCATCCAGACTTGCGGCAAATGTCTACAATGAAAACAAATTTACACTGTTATAGTATATTTGCTTGATCTATTCAGTCCATGACGCATCGTTAGCGCGATACTCGAAGTTAAGCAACCTTGGGCGGGTCACAACCTGTTGCTAATCACGTATTGGGTTAACCGTTAAGGCGTTCTTTAGAAACAAATGGATTGTATGAAATGATATTAAATCAATTACAAGAAGTTGTTTCTCATCCATTCAATCTATAGTTCGGTTCGAGACCTGAGTGGTACTTACTAAAATAAATAGACTGTCGGAAAGTAATAATATTAAAAAGCTTGTGAATAAATGTTGACTACTATAGAGACATCTATCGTTATATGATGGTAACAATGGTATAAATACAACTTATTCCGCGCATCAGTTCGGGCAGGAGATAGTCGAGTGGACTAGGGTAATGAACAAGAGCAACGGTTGGTTCCAAGGCTTGCGGTTCGCATCTCGCTTCTGCCGATATTTTTTCTGAATGAATTGATGCGTATAAAGAATTTGATTTATAGTATGTGTATATTTAATAACTAATGATATTAAATCGCTACAAAACGGTCACTGCTTACTTTTTCGTTGCACATATTTCGTAATCGGTCTTTCGCTGTATCAATTTATCATGTTCCCTTGTGGACCTCCGGGTATACAGGTGTTCTGGGACAAGACATAGACAACCTAAGCTCACAGAACTGTGAAATGACAATTTTTGGTGTGCATGTGCTTCAAATATAGAGCGGATATGGTAAAAAAAACAGTTTATAGATAAATGTCAAATACAATACACGTATTCCGAAAAAAATGTTATTTCGATATAAAGTATTAAGAAGAGCTCCCAACGAGTTGTAATTGCTTCTAATTTGGATCTGGTATAGCACAAAGAGTGATTAAAACATTATTTTAGGTCTTTTTCAACATAAAAATGAAAGATATTGATTATAGAATATGTCTGTTCCGGAACTGAGGTCGCGGTCCCGAAATGACGGCATCAGCTTAAATGGTGATGTCGGAATACCAAGGTTCCGGCAAATCCAAAGACCGGAGTTGAATTGATACTAATTTATTTGATAAGAGACCCATTTTTATACCTTAGTCTTCAACGTGAGTAAGCATTTATAAAATTAATATTAATACATTAAATTTCATACACCGCAAATTCCTCGATACCTGTTGTTTAGGATCTTGATCACCTCAATTTACATACAGTGGAAAAAATGCCCTGTGTAGTACCCGACTGTATGAATCGACAGATTCCATCTAAGATAGAGCGTTTGATTATAACAATTACTTGACATCAGCATGATGTAGTCCTTGCGTGCTGTTACCGAAAACCTCGACAAACAATCTTTCGTCTTATATTTTTGTCGCTCGCCACACCTTTATGTATGTGGCTACACTGGGACGAGTTACATAGTTTTGCCACCAGGCAGCGCTGACCGACCCTGGGCCGCGGAAGTGCCGACAGCGGTCAGTTGTTCTCCAGCCTTGGCAAAGTATGGTCCGCATTGTGGCCGCGGGCATGTCATTCCGCGTGGTCTTAAAGCTTGTATTGTTTTTATCGTGAAAACATTGTCTGCGACGTAATAACGCCCCTCTCTTTTTGAGAAAGGAGGATGTTATACTTTAAAGACTTTTGGATGCTCAATACAAACTAATTATGTTCAAAATAACGTTTTGAATAATGTCATTTTTAGGCATTTAAGAATACGAAAGCCCAAGTTAACGCCACTTGCTCTTACGGTAAAATCCACATCTGATTTTCATAGGTGTATGAATTAGTATACATATTTATTTATGAACGGAATCTAGTTTCAAGTAACACAAAGGTTTTATAATAACAAAATAAGGGACAATAGAATATAAATACATTAGGATATTGTTACATAAATAAGACAAAGTAATAGGCAATACAATACAGAATAAAGGCAGGCATGGAAACGTAAATATAAGTACGAAAAAAATGACAGAGAATAGAATACGGAAAAACGAAAAACATGGAAAATTAAATATTACAAAGTAAAAGTCAGTTGATGTCAGTGGTAAAGAAAAATACAGGAATTGCGGCTTTTGGGTTTAGACGTGTGTGGCGAATTTTCTTGCACCAATATTTCGACCGCCATTGCAGGGGTCATCTTTTCATACAATCGTCAACTCTGAAGATGGCCCCTGCAATGGCGGTCGAAATATTTGTGCAATGAAATTCGCCACACACGTCTAATCCCAAAAGACGCAATACCAAATCTGGCCGTGAAAACCTGCGAAGTTGTATTTGTATAAGGAGGATAAATTGTAACAAAAAGATTGAAATCACTGATATTCTGACATCCCCCGTCTTTAAAAAGACGACAAGTCGCGGGTTCGTCACGTGGCCGCGTGGAAGAAGGATTCAGGAGCAGATTAACAACACAAAGAACTTGTTTTTGAAGCACAATTCGCATTTATTTTAAATAAAGACTTGATTTCCTCGTCCGACCGGTATGGCGTTTCGCCGGCCGCACGACAGTTAACTGACGACTGACGGAACACTGTGACATCCAGCGCCGCCAAGATAATCACGGCAAAAAAAACAAATTGACGAAAGTTGCACCAACATGAAATTGAGCAACTGTCATAACAAATAAAATGACGTATGCGAACGCCGTGTAATTTTATATATAATTGAAACTAACATTATTAGATGTGCATGTCAGGCGAGCGAACAAAAATAAGAGTCAAAAGATCGTTTTTCGAGGCTTTTCGGGATCGGTATCGATATCAATACTTGTGAATGTTATCTGCGGGCTACCTTTATTGTGTAAATAATATTTTAAGTGAAAACAGTGAAGAATGAAGCTAGCAGGGTAGAGCTAATTGTATGTGATACTTGTGATCTTACCTGGATGGTGTTGGTTGCGTGGCTCATGAGAGCGACTATGGTGGGAGCCACCACAACGAGGAATAGCAGAAGACCAATTCCAAGCACCTGCCAACGACGCGCTTCATCCATCTGTTCATCCGCTTCCAATCTAATAATCAAAATATTTCATATATGCCTGGTTTTACCAATACTTGATGATGGAAAAAAAGGAACTTCTACACACAGAAAATATTACTATAAACGAATTAATCTTGAGTTTGTTTAAGGTACGAGTAATAATAAACAAGCAATGAGGATAACCGAAATAGAGCACGACTATTCGATCAAAACAAAGTGCCGACTATACAGCGCCTGTAACGTCCCTATTTTCTTTAATGCTGTGAAACTTGGCATCTCATTATCAGATACCCCCAACACCCAGACTGAAGTTGATAAAGCAGCTTTCTGAGATCCACACAACCTCTCACATCCGGCCCTGAAAATGAGAGACTCCAGCTCTGGCAATAAGTCTCATCAGAGGATTTCATTACTCCAAAGGAAGGCCTCCAATCTGGCAAGAACCTTGACTGGCGGACATGGAAATCTCTGAACAGATTAAGAACCGGAGTCGGTTGAACAAAGGACAACTTCGAGCGGTGGGGAATGCTTCGGCAGGGAGATTCACTATTGTGCGACTGTGGAGATCTGCAGACCGCCTCACACCTAAGATCCTGCTCCTGACCTAATGCTGGGAAACACACGGACTATCGGTGTTGCCAGACACTGGGCAAAAATAATTTGACAATGCTGACACGAAGAAGAAAAAGAAGACCAATAAAAATGCAACCGTATAATAAGGTTTAAGTGCATATGCATAAGAATAGCTGGGGGTCTTCTTCTTCTTCATGTCAGCGACGTCAAATTATGCTGGGGGTACGATGGTTTGACTTTGTGAGGAATGACGAGGTGAGATAGCGGACAAGGCAGTCTTCCATACTACAGTTTATCAAGAGGCGAGGTTGAAACTGGTTGGGACACGTATTAAGTATGCCGTAGGAGTGCATAAACTACAGCTGCCAATTCTTCGATCCCCGGGAGGCCGTCGGGAACTAAACATATAATGTACTCTTCGGAACTGCGAGAGGCGGAGCTGACTTGAGTTGAGGCGAAGATTACGGCGATTGACAGCTTTGTGTGGGCAGTTCGTGAATGCCATACGCTCCATTTAGAGGAGCGGACATGGTATGATGATGGTTGCTTAACCTGTTCGCATCGGTACCCGATATATGCCGTGTAAGATTCCCCTACCGTTGTCATCGGTAGCCGTGATATATCGTTTTGCTACTTTCTTAGAATAGTTTTTTATGCATCGTCTGATAGCTAAAGGATACAAGAACCAATGTGATATATGAAAATAGACCAGATAAGTACATTTATGCTTCAAATACTAGTTTTTTGATTGACAGTATAATTTGTCTTCCACCGAGCCGTAATGAAAGGGTTAAACGAAATAAATTACATTTGCTACATTACGGGTTTTATAAAAGATAAAATCATTGAAAGTAGTACAAGCTATTTATAAATAACACAATAATAATAGAATCATTTAAAAAGTCCCGGAGCCCGCTAATCAGAAGACTCCACGAAATTACTTTGATAAATAAATTCGTGGAGCTCATGTCTAAACTGGGCTTCTCTCAAGTGGAATATATCAATATTCGAGGCGATATCGTTGAACAGTCTGATCACTCTCCCAAGAGGCATTGTCCCTGGCAGGTTAGTATTACCTCTAGGAAAAACAAACAATCTGTGCCTCCTTATCCTTAAATAATTGTCAGGGACAAACAAACCAATTTCAAACAAAATATCAGGATTTCTGAACACGCCGCGCACTAGGCGAAAGAAATGGATACTCAAGCACACATCTCTTCTAGTTCTCAACTCATTGTATCCCAACATACCCCGTATAAAGTTAGATGGGTACAGCCACGGATAATATCCATACATCCTCATGTAAGGAAACCTCAAAAATTTCTTCTGAACTCTCTCTACATGAGGCCATATTTATACTCGTGGGGAGCCCAAATAATAGATCCGCTCTCAAGTATGCTACGAACCAATGAATTGTACAGTACGACCAGTACGTTAGTGCTCGAGAAAGTCCTGGCACTACGCAGAACAAATCCTAACATCTTCAGTGCCCTTCCACACACAGCTTCAATGTGAGCATGAAACGTTAGCTTGCTTTCAATGGATATGCCAAGATCTCTGATGGATGATACTCGCGGGATGCCAATACCACCCATACTGTACCTATGGTATACCATCTTATAATTACGAGTATACGATAAGACGCTACACTTAGCGATATTAATGATGGTATATACTAATTAAGTAGGTAAATACTTATTGAATTCAAGCCCTTAACCCTTTCGCATCGGTTGTCGGCATATGCCGTCAAAGATTCCCCGACCGTTGACATCGGTTGACGTGATATATCGTTTTGCTACTTTCAGTACTCATTGTGAAATCTACGGTAGGAAATTGGAAGTGCAGTCATTCCCTTTATCAACCTACATGTATTATTTACAGGAATCTGTAAAGCATGTAAATAAATATCGTTTGGTTTCGTCACAGGAGCGATTTTTCTATAAACCACATGTGTCAATGCGACCACACGTATGGAGTTACATAATGAACGTTTGTTAAATGTAATAGTTTTTTATGCATCATCTGATAGCTAAAGGATAGAAAAATCAATGTTAAATATGAAAATAGGTCAGATAAGTACATTTATGCTTCGAATACTACTTTTAAGCAAAAAAAATGGTTTGAAAAATTCACGCCGTATTGACAATATAATTTGTATTCCACCGAGCCGTAACGAAAGGTTTAATAGACAAATGGGATAAAAAAATATTATTAGAATAATAACGGAATTTTTGTTTTTGTTACATATTATTGTTTGTTAAAAAGTATTCTTGTACTCACTCAATTGGTGTAATGATACTCTGAAGGCAATTGAAGCACTTGCCGTTGAATTCATCAGAAGAATCGATTTCCAATGATTCCCTACAAAAATAAATAATGATATTTAAAAATAATAAAAGAAACATCACTATTCAAACCTTTTCTAAAAAGAAACATTCATATTACGAAGACAAGTATACTTAACTAAATTTAAACGGGAAAATATTCTAAGATCGCGAGTCAATTGTTACGCAAAATACAGCTCTTGTGAGTGGGAGACATGTACGCTAATTTACTATTAATATTGTATTTTAATTTTTTTAAATGCTCTCATATAGGACAATGAAGCAAAATTTGCTCTCAATTTTATCGATACAATTTACATATTACACTGATGCGTAATATTATTAATCCATTTTGTTTGATCCGTGGTTCTAGTAAAAAAAAATCCGAAGAGCGACGTTGGGAAATAATTGAACACAACTGAAAAAAACGAAGATATTCCAAAAACAAAATTCAAATTGTGTCGAAAATTTTGAATCTTCCATCAATACATTTTAAAAATGTATTTACCTATTAGTCCTTTGTCTCTTACGAAATATGATGCTAGTTCAACGCATTTCAAGGTCGTGGGTTCGATTGCCGACGGAGATTAAAAAAAAAAAAGGATTTTTAATCGATTTCTGAGCTCTAAAATACCCCGGTTGGTGTGAATTTGATCCATCACAAAGTCGTCCCGTGAAGACCACCCATTTATAGTAAATTCCTGTAATAATAAAGGATGATATGTGAATCTCGGGCTGTACTCTATGACGTTGGCGGATAAACACTCCACATGCAGTGTTTAGCCATATATACCATGGTAAACGTCATAGAATTCCACAGATGAGACTTCAGAATTACTATCACCATCTGTCGGTATTATCCTGTATGTGCTTACATAAAAAGAAGATTGAACAGGTTTTTAGCGATATATCATAATACCAGACATCACGTGATTGATGTTTCATTGAACTTTTACATCCAACAGAAAAATAACATGTAAAAATACTATACATACTAATATTAAGATTCAAATTTGGAACAAATTTTGAATTTTATTTTTCGAATGTTTTTTTTTTTTCAGTTGTGTTCAATTGTTTCCCAACGTTTTTCCTTTGGATATTTTCCAGTGTTACGTGTCAATAGAAATCGGGAGCAAGATCGATTCATTTGAACCACTTTTTTCTCTGTAGAATAGCCTCAAGGGCATTTATTTCACTCGTATTTTAAATACATATTTTGTCCTCTCGGAATAAATAAGTGTAACCTCTAGTGTCGTGAATTCTTTTAAAATACTCCGTTTGTATCGACCTGCAATTTGTGAAGTGTTAAAGAGAACCCGTCAAAGAGATTAAAATCACATTCACGTGTTAAAATGAGATAGAATCTCAGCGAAAATACGAGCGAAAATGGTAAGTGCGTCGATTTTTTTAGTAGCCACATAGTCTGCATGGCCGATTGAGCCGAGGCATTTTCCTTGAATTGCATCTAAAAGGAGGCCACTTTACAACAAGAGAAACTGACAGTCCCAAAAAATGTGCTCTGAGGTCTAGAAGAAGCGCCACAGGAGTAATTTGGAACTAAATTAAATTAGTTTAATCTGTCGTTAAAAGCGTCGTGTCCAGTCATTAGCTGGGTAGACTAGTGTTTAGGGATTACCTACTTAGCAGTGAGTCTGAATTTAATGTCTGAGAAGACCAGAAAGGTTGTTGTACCTCTTTGGTGGAAGATGACCAAAGTTTTTGCCATTCAAACGTAAAAGCATCTGCAAAAGGCTTTTTGGACTTGGAAATGGCGCTCACCTGAAGTATGATATATACGATGTAAGAGTGTAGTAAAAAGAATGTTGAACAGTTGCTTACAACGTCAAGTTTATGCAAGGTGATGTTTGAAAGCCGCTTTCCTGCAGTTTCATGATGGTCAAGTGATTCCTCACAAGTTCTTGATGACCTCCGTAAGCATTCTCTGGGTCTTGCTGAGTAGCTGAGTACTCCATATTTCGCAAAGCATTGACAGCACTGGCGTGACGCCCTATCTGCAGAATCTCTTGGGACACCAGGAGAGATCTGAGGAAAAAAACATGTCTTTCTAAAAGTTATATTTTTTGTACGGAAGCGCAAGTGAACTTGCATTATTTGTTGTTCAGCTATTAAATGTAAAAAAAATACAATAATATAATGTACGTTATACCTCCATTGACTCTCAGAAGTTGATGTGACATTTTTCGCCAAGTTGAGAATGCTGACATTGATAATGTCGTAGTACTTCACCACGTGGTACTTGAGTTTGGGACCAAGCAACGTCTTCTTGAAACTGTGAAATGACAAACACATTAATAAAAAATGGTATCACGACCATCGTTCTCAGACAATTCGTTCAACGACTCATCGGTAACGACGTGAAGCGCACTGGACGTCTGGTGTACGGGACAACTAGTGCACTGGATGTCTCGCTAACTGTACAAATAGTTCACCAACATTTCGTTAGCGAGACATAGGGATCTCTGGACTCAACGATGGACAAATTCTTAGGTTAGGTTAGGTTAGCGAGACATCTCGTGCTCCAGACGTCCATTAGGCCCCACGTCGTTACCGATGAGTCGCTGAACGAATTGTCTGTGAACGAAATGCGGTGGAACCATAATAAATACATTAAATATGTTATTTTCTTCCCATTTCTATTCCACATATGAAACATACGGTCATCACAAATTTCCGCCACTTAGTTATGTCAGCTGCCACATTCCTCGTTCTATGACATATCTGTACCTGAAGGTCCACTTGGGTACATATTATATATATTTCTCGACAGCAACCAAAGCGGAAGTCCGAGTACAGGAAGAAAGGGTAGCTATAGTATCCGAGGCATATTTTTTAGTGATTTGTCAAAGTTTTTTTAAGGAAATCGAATCATAAGACCGACGTTTCCGAGGTCTGGGACATTTTGTCCTAATGGGCGGCTTTAAAATTGAATAAGTTATGTGTATTCGATTAAAATAGAAACATCGTTATAAATACAAGAGTCATTCAAATTATTACAACAGCGATCGTAAGTAATTTGAAGGTTAGTTTTTCTTGTATTTCAGGCCGAGCAAAAGTATATATTTTTTTAGATTTTAAATTTAATTTTATGTAATTGCTTTAGGAACTTACTCTTCTTTGATGCTATCCCTTACTTTGCTGCGTAAAAAATAATTAAAAGTCATTAAAAAAGCAGTGTAAATATAATCTTTCTCGGTTATAATCATTATTCAGGTGATATCAAAAGAAAATTGGGAGGAAATTGAATGCAGAATGCAGAGGATCGATATGTTAGAAGATCCTTGGAAGAGGTCCAAATTCGAAGTAAAATAAAAATAATACGTAATGTTATAGTTATAAACCAATTGATATCAGATCTCGAAACTCGCTTAGAAAACCTCGAAGAACGATCTTTCGTCTCTTATTTTCGTTTGCTCGTCTGACTGGCTGACATAAAAGGTGTTAATCTATTTTGTAGTCGGTGTCGCCATTTTGTATTTATTTGACAGGCCGTTGGCAGGACAAGTTCTGCTGATCGCCACTTGCGACGCTGAGCTGTCACCACTACGATCGCTCAGTGGCGAGTAGTGTATTGGGATCGGTCTGGTGCCTGAAAGCATGTAGTTTCGCCCGGACCGAAATTTTGTCAAGTTTATCGAAAATATATGTCAATGTGCTTCTTCAAAAGTCTTTGTGTTGCTCATCTGCTTCTCGTCTGTCCACCACGTGTCATAAAAACGATCCCGGTGACGTGAAGATGTCTTTTCTCTGAGTAAAGGTAGAATATATAAATATAGTAAAGTGAATTTCCGAATGTTATTTTTCAAATAAATTTTCTAGCATCTAAAATAAACTGTTTTTATTTTAGAAAAATAGTTTTTTGTGTCCTGAATAATAATGAAATATTTCATAAAAAAGATTGATTTTTTAAATATTCATTGAGATATATTTTTTGTAAGTATTCTGGGAGTATTATAAATTTGATGTTATACGTAAAGCTCTCGAGGTTGGAATTCGTCGAATCGACCCGTCAGCCTGTTAGTTATAATTCTGGAAAATACTTGAAAATATATACTTGGGAAAGAAGGATAATTTGTCGGTAGTTATTGATCAGTTGTTTATCGCTTTTTTTGTGAAAAAATATCACGATACTCGGGGCAGCATTTGGAAAACTAAAATATATTTTCAAAACGAAAATTCCGTAATGTCTTAAAACTAAGGCGTTTAACCAATGCATCCTCCCTGTATTAACTTATGGCGCGGAGACGTGGAATCTAACAGCAAGTACCCATAAAAGAAAGATCACCCAGCATGCTATGGAGAGATCCATTCTCGGAGTGTCTCTATAGATAGAATCCGTAACGAGGATATCCGCAGAAAAACTCAAGTAGTGGATGCTACCCAACGAATAGGCACACTCAAGTGGCAATGGGCAGGACATATCTGTCGAAGAGACGACGGTCGATGGGGAAGAAAAGTATTGGAGTGGCGCCCAAGAACTGCCATACGAAGCATTGGCCGACCCCCTGCAAGACGGATTGACGACGTAAAAATAATAGCGGGAGTGACCTAGATGCGAAAGGCGGAGGAGCGAAGAGGATGGAGACTCATGCGGGAGGCTTACGTTCAACAGTGGACGGATACAGGCTGATGATGAGGCATAAAACTAATTATTTTTTCTAGAATATAAAAATAGGCAGTGGCTGATTAAGAACTTTGGAGGCATTGTAGGAATGTGAATGTGTGTGTTGTGATCGGATTTTTGAGAAGGGAATTGTTGTGTGTCTTGGTTGAGATGTGATCAGACGGTACACGAACATTCCGAACATAAAGAGAGAAGAAATAATACACTGTATAATGTCACGGAGAATTGAATTACCTGGTGAATTTTTTTTGTTCCCAAAAACGTAAGAGGCCCATGAAAGTAAGGCCATTTTTCACAATTGTCAAAAAGTAACTTAACCTCCAAAATGCGTGACTTTCTCAGCATAATTGGGAGTCATCAAGTGGATGCGGATGGCAGAGGATCGAAGAGGATGGAGACTCGTGCGGGAGGCTTATTTTCAACAGTGGACGGATACAAGCTGATGATGATGATGTAAAGCTATACTATCTGATAATCAACATTTTCGTATTATAATATAAAAATAAATTCTTAGAAATACTTTTGGCACGAACGTTATTTTTTTATTTCTATAATTTATTTTAGATTGAAAATAATATATACAGTGGTACCTTGACATACGAGTGCCTCAACATACGAGTTTTTTGAGAAACAAGCCGTCGAGCGAGCGATTTTTGCTTTGAAATACGAGCAAAATTTGAGATACGAGCAATCGGCTTAGCGGGTCTGCCGGCTGCACACGAACCGCGCGTCACGCTTTCCCGCGTGAATCCCCCCGGCCACGGTCAGAGAATCAGTTATAAGTGTGCTGTTAAGAGTTACAATCACATGAGCATACGGAGGCTCTGCAAGAAATTGGTTTCGAGGAGCCAGAGGAGGAGGAGGTTATTTCTACAAGTGAGAGTTTCACAGTTCGTGGAAAAGAAACATCCAGAAAAAGTCGCAACTGGTCGTGAATCGGAGTTATTTAATGACAACTAACTCATTTTCGGAACTTTCTGAAAGAGAGGAAGAAACAGACCTCCTTGGACATGTTTTTATTATACGGCCCACTGATGAAGAGAGCCCTCAACATACCCACGCTGAGAAGAAGACCTGGAAGACCACAGGCAACCTAGACTGCAACTGTAAACAAGGATCTGAAAACTCTGGGCTTTACCGAGAATGCAACGCAGGACAGACGGACATGGCGAATGTGCACAAAGAAAGCCCAGATGATGGGAAATAGCGAGGCTAAAGATGAAGGCCTACTGATGAAAGTGAGAAAAGCGTGGCGAAAATGGCAAAGACCAGTGAAGAGAAAAGCAGTGACGAAAATTAAGCAAAAGTAACACTTTATAAATCTAGTTTATTTCTTACCATTCTCTTTTATTACGTTTTTTTACAATATTTTTCATTTTTAAATACATTTTTCTTTTTCAAAAAGACGGAACAAAAATAACTGGGGTGACATTTTGGGGGATGAAACGGATTAATGTCAGTTCAATTGATTTCAACGCGGAATTTTGCTTTCAGATACGAGTAATTTGATATATAAGCAAGGTTTTGGAACGAATTATAGTCGTATATCGAGGTACTACATAATTCTCAAAGGTTTTTATGAAACATAATACACCTTGTACCAATTGAAAAATAAATTGTGGAAATTGAGAACCTAAATATTATCTGATGAAAAATCGTATTATTTTGTAATATTCGAATGAAAATTAATACTCTTTCCCTTTCAGTGTTGTATTTGATCTTTTTGAATTTGTAATGGCGTATTTCTTAAAAATAACAACCTATGTATAGCAGCTCTTTTCAAATTTTAATAGATGTCTTACATTCTCAAATTTATAGAAAAAAACGTATTGAAATTCTTTCTTCGTAGTATCAATCCGGAGGATTGGTTTGCAGCAACAGAATCTTGCATCTCGATCTCCATTCTTTCGGTCCTCCGCAACCCTTTTCAGCTCAGCATAAGCGCTACAGCTCATGTCCTCGAATACTTGTTGCAAATACTCCCGTCTAGGGCGCCGTTCTGCAGTAATGTTCGAAAATTCCAGGAGGCATATCTTGTTGGCTGAAGGTTTTTCTTATTTGCTTGGTTGTTTTGTCTCGAGCAGTCCCCACCCGGAGATCCGATTGGGGGACTATTTTATCTCCGGAAAATTTTACTTGAGATGCAATCATTTTTTTTGCTGATACGTGGGATGTCTTTAAGACCTTTAATGTGGTATTTTCCCCTTTATTTCCACATCCTAATGCCGTTGACCATAAAGGTTCATCCGCCTTAGGAGGGCATTTACTACCTCCAGGACAATAGAGTGCCCTAACCAGCTTGACCTGATGAGGTTAGCTGGGTGTTAGCTTATTCCGGCCAACATTCGGTCCAAAAAATCTGATCTTTCAAATTATCATCAACCACAACGCAAATTATTGAAATTAGGATACGAAAAATACGTGTTTAGAAAAACAAGAAATCATTATAAATTATTCTTATGAATCGTGTCATACATCGTTTTATCGGGTGCCACGATCTATCGTTCACAGACAATTCGTGAAACGACTCATCGTTAACGTCGTGAAGAGCACTGGACATCTGGTTAAGTTAACGAGACATCCAATGTACCACTTGTCCCGTGCACCAAATGTCCCGTGCACCAGACGTCCAGTGCGCCCCACGTCGAGTTACCGATGAGTCGTTGTACAAATTGTCTGTGAATTAAATGCGGCGGAACCGTTTTATCGTCATCAGCTCGTGCTTGTCCACTGTTGAACTTAAGTCTCCCGCATGAGTCTCCATCCTATTCGATCCACCGCCCTACGCATCTAGGCCACTTCCGTTATTTTTCTGATGTCATCAGTCCATCTTCAGGGTTACTCGGCTAATGCTCATTTTGCTAGTTCTTGAACGCCACTTCAATACTTTTCATGCTCATCGATCGTCATCTCTTTGGTATGTCCAGCCCATTGCCACTTGGGTGTGCCTATTCGTTAGGTAGTCTCCACTATTTGAGTTCTTCTTTGGATAACGTCGATAACTTTTAGAGACACTCCGATGGATCTCTCCATGGCTTGTGTTGGGTGACCTTTATGTTATGATTATGATCTGGTTAATAGATGACTTATACTGGGAGGATGTATTGGTCGAAAGCACTCGTTTTAAATACATTAGAAAATTTTCGCTTTAAAAATGTACTTTAGTTTTTCAAATGCTACATCATTTTACCATCATCGAATTGAAAATCGTCATTAACGCTGGTGATTATAAATATTGTTTTTTTTTTATTGCACGGGTATATAAATTTACGGGTATCTCAAACAATAATGAATATTAAGACGTGTAATTTGCCACACATGTCAGTGACAGTATAAAATAAAAAGATTAATTCGAATGGCTTAACCGCGAAATTTAAATTCTTATTTCCTGGTATGTTCTGCTCACAGTAGTCTATATTTTATTGGCTTAAGATACTTTACATTAAATACACTTTGATGTTTTTTTGTTGTTGTTATGCCTATAATGAATATAACGTATTATTTTTATTAAATCAAAGCCGGCGGTCATAGCTCAATGGTCAAAGCGTTTGCTTTGCAAACCAAAGGTCGTGGATTCGATCCCCGACGGAGATTAAAAAAAAAAAGGATTTTTAATCGATTTCTGAGCTCTAAAATAGCCCCGGTTGGTGTGAATTTGATCCATCACCCGTAAAATGTCAGACATAGCCTATTCATTAAAATTGGTGGTAGACGAAATTCGTCCCGTGAAGACCACGCATTCATTGTAAATTCCTGTAATAATTTAATTTCAATTGAATTTCAATTTAATTTAAATTAATTTTCTTTTAGAAACATTACAAATAACAACATTTAATTAATTTCTAAAACAGGATAAAATAACAATTTATAAATAACACAATAATAATGGAATCATTTAAAAAGTCCTGGAGCCCGCTAAACAGAAGACTCCACGAAATTACTTTGATAAATAAATTCGTGGAGCTCATGTTGAAACTGGGACATAATAAAGGATGATGCGTGAATCTCGGACTGTAGTCTATGACGTTGGCGGATCAACACTCCACACGCAGCATTTAACCATATACACCATGGCAAGCTTCATAAAATTCCACAGATGAGACTTCAGAATTACTGTCACCATCTGTCGGTATTCTCCGGTATTTGTTTACATAAAAAAAAAAACTTACCTAATACTATCCACTATATGCTTCGGTAATGTCAACGTAGACAGTCCTGCCAAGCTTTCGTCAGTTGCGTTGAATATCGATCCCAAATCTTGATCCCTGAAAATAATATATAAATTGTAAGTAACAGTAATTAAAAGTATAAATATTTATATTATTAAAATGTAAGTCTGAACATAGTCTGTAGTTTTGTATACTCTCATACGTTGTTGATTTTAGAAGAGATAAAGTATGCAGTACAAACGAAATTATATTTTGACCCATTCATATTCATACACGTAGAATAATTTACACACATTTATTTTTGAAATACATATTCTAGAAAAAAGCGGGTACTCTTGAGATGTAATGATTTAAAACGTCCCCTATATTTTAAAAAGTCTTCCAAGAAGTTAAATACTATTTTTTATATTATTTTTCAAAGCAAGGGATTCTCTAGAGATGATTTTTTTTCTTACAGGATTTCCGTAAGTATATTTCTCACTAAGGGAACGATGGTTTGAAATTGTGTGGAATGACACCGTGAGAGGCAACTTTTCATACTATATTCGGTTAAAACGCGAAGGTCCTGTTGGGTCATATACTTAAAATGCCTGGAGGGACCATAAAAGTCCTCAACAAGAATGTCTCTCTAGAAACTTGTAACATGATTTTGGATGTTTCTAAGGTCTATTAACACGTTCGTCGCCAACACCGCTTTTTGTCTAGTGACGTGAATGTTTTTGTTATTTTGGATGTTAGGGCCACGTCGGTCATTCTGAATAGCATTTTGTATGGAGAGCATGGCCGACAACGCAAAATAAAAAGCGAAATTTATGTTTGTCGCATCGGCCACCAGTGGCTGACATGGCGATGAACCTGTTAATGATTTTTTTCAGTCGAAAAAACAGAATAATTACATGAAACCATGTCGAGACTGTAAAGTCTTCGACGTGAATGTTTCTCAGGGATGTTGTATCATGATTTTGGATGTTTTCTAAGGTCTCTTAATGCATTGTTTCAGTCGGGGAAACAGAAAAAAATACATTTAGCTATGCCGAGACTGTAAAGTCTTCGACAGCAATGTCTCTCTAGAGTCTAGGACGTTGTAATATGATTTTGGATGTTTTCTAAGGTGTCTTAATTTCTTTTTTTCAGTCGGGGAAACATCAAAAATCGCGTGGAGCCATGTGGAGACTATAAGAGGACTGGCGGACCATTGGGGTGTTGCTCCGGGCTGAACTTTACCCGCCTCACACCCGCATCACACTGGAGGACAGTACAGTCTCTTTGATGATGCGCTCATTCAGATGTTGCTCCGGACTAGAATGTTGGTAAAGACAAAGCACGCATATCTTTCATAATAAAAGTAATGCGCATGATTTTATTGTGACGCGACAATTCATGACAGCCAGTTAAGCCTAGAAGTGTGATGAGAGGTCTGTTCTTTCGACGCAGCATGCCGCTAGTGGTTTAAAGATTTTTAAGCATTTGTAGAAGACCTACCAATAAATCTATTTCTACCAGGATATGTGCATTACGAATACTTTCATTAATGTCTATGTGTAAATGACATGATGTTTTGTTGTCGCAGTTGTTGGGGATTCTCTCACCTCGATGGATCATAGATGTACTCATCATGCGTCTGTGTCTCCAATAATGCTATCACCTCCATCGTCTCTCTTTGCAGAGACGCAGTTGCTGTTGCCACACCCAAGGTTAGTACAATCTAGATAAAAAAAAACATTTTTTTATGTAAACACATACAGAAGAATACCAAAAGATGGTGATAGTAAGTCTGCAGTTTAATCTGTGGATTCTATGACGCTTACCATTTTACATATGGATAAGCGTTGTATGTGGAGTGTTGGTGTTACATTGACGCATCATCCAATTATTACAGGAATTTACTATGAACGGGTGGTCTTCACGAGACGACTTTCGTCCACCACCAATATTGATTAATAGGCTATGACTGGCATTTTACGGGCGGGAGATCAAATTCACACCAACCAGGGGTATTTTAGAGCTCAGAAATATATATATATTTTTTTAATCTCCGTTGGGGATCGAACCAACGACCTTTCGTTTGCCAAGCAAACACTTTGGCCACTGAGCTACACACGCCAGCAAAATAAAACACAGTGGAAAGCTAACATCTAATTTCTTAAAGTATTCGGTGTGAATAACTTCTTAGGTTTTCACGGCCAGATTTGATATTGTGGCTTTTGGGCTTAGCCGTGTATGGCGAATTACTCCTTTCCAATATATATAATATTTCAACTGCCATTGCAGGGGTCTTCTTCAGAGTTGATGACTTAGAAGAAGGTGACCTGAAGAAGACCCCTGCAACGGCGGCCAAAATATTGGAAAGGAGAAATTCGACACACACGGCTAAGCCCAGAAGCCACAATATAAGTCAGTGTGAGTTAGTGAAATTTTCTCGTAAAACAGTTCTACGTTGAAAATCGCTGTTCTAGAACACGTGACAGTAAGGGCACATAAGCACGTAAAACGTTTATTGAATAGCGTATCACTTC
The DNA here is from genome assembly GCA_022606575.1 of Glossosoma conforme. Classification (NCBI taxonomy): domain Eukaryota; kingdom Metazoa; phylum Arthropoda; class Insecta; order Trichoptera; family Glossosomatidae; genus Glossosoma; species Glossosoma conforme. The sequence continues at coordinate 1,922,310 of JAGTXR010000005.1, read as the reverse complement.
AGAAGTCACGATTTTAATATCTTAGAGGATATTTCTGTACGTAAAACTGCAAACAAATATATATAAACATAAAAAATGCTAAATAAATATGGAAAGGGGCGTTGACATTTTACATAAAAATAATAAAAGCAAGAAACTTGATAGTTTAGAATAATTAGACATTAAAAATGCCACTTATAATAATAGGAAAATGCTTAACAATCAATTACTTCACACGCATACCCTGATATTAAATATGTTTAAAATGAATTCACTTTGTTCAACCTGTACGTGGTACACATTACTGTGAGCTTTCTCCTCTCCCCTCAGCTTAATTTACCGTTGATTAACTGTTCTGTGTTTATGGTTAGTTTCAAGTGTGTTCTGAAGAAGGTGGGATGTCATTGAAACCGGCAGACGAATTAATAATGAAAACTCAGTGATTTCACAAAGTTTATTATTTGATTATTTGAATGTAAGCATATTCAATCGACGTTTTGTACGGTTTTGACAACTTAACATATATGGAATAATGTATTAATGGAGTATACATTTGTAAGTTACATGATGATCATTATCATAGTCAGCCTGCTTCCAATCATTGCTTAAAGAAAGATTTTGCATCCTTCTCGATCTGAAGGCAGAAAAAGTCTGAATGTCTTCCGTATTCAAGCCTCAACCACGTGTTCTGATGACTATCCCGGTGACGTGAAGTTGTTCCTTTGATTAACAGGGATGTCAATAGTATATAGGTTAGGTTAGGTAAATAAACACCCTTAGTAAAATTTTGAAAACAGTATTTTTTTTATTTTTATGGTCGCAAGAGTGTATTCATTGTAATGTATTCACAATATCCTTACCCCATCCTTGAGTCTTAGAGCGGCTAAGTATTCCTCGCTGATCTTCTTCATGTTGAGAATCGTCTGCGTGACCAGGACCACAACTGGCAGCAACGCTAATACAACCACTTGTACCAAGTAGCATCGTCTTCCAGCACTAGAACATAACAATATCCCAACAATGTCAGTGAGTTCATCTTCAGTTTCAGCAATCAGAGCAATGTCGTCAGCAAACCTTATCAATATTTTAGCCGTGTATGTTAACCCCCTCTCTATGGCCCATTTTTTCCCTGATGTCATTTATTGCATTTTGTGTGTACACGTTGAAGAGTACAGGCGACAGAGAGCCTGTACTCTTCAAGCAGTGGTTGGATGATGATACATAATTTTTGTTAAAAAAACTTAAAATTAAAAAAAACTAAACTTAAATAAAAAAACAACAAAAAGGCTCCATAATTTGACCACGACATAAAAAAGTATGAAACAGGGCAGTCATTATTTTGACAAAGTAATTTCTGAAGTAATTCACGACCAAAAGGAATGGAATAAACCGTTGGAAATAAGGTGTTTAAGGAAATTCGATTTAATTCCATTCCATTCCACTCAAAATCATCTAATCCAATTCAATTAAACCCTTTTGAATTGTAATTATTCCATTTAAAAGTGTTACAAATATATATTTATTTCGCGTTAAAAATAAATAAATGGGTACTTCAAATTAAGAATGGAATGTTAGTAATCATTTATTTTAGAAGGTCGAGTGATTAGTTCGATGCTCCCGTTGCCTGGATCGTTCGTTTCCAAGGGGCAACTCACCCCAACCGTGTGGATCAGTCGAGGAAAAGAAGGATGTGTTATTGGAATTGGTAGGAGTATACTTTATATAGGAAACATATAGAGGGATGGGAGAACACTGCCTGAAAGGGACGTGGGACGCTAGAATGTACTCGGCGGATCTGCGGGATGTGGAAAATCTGGCGGCTGAGAGACCTTTGTAGCGGTGGTTCATGAATGCAGTATACTCCAGTTAGGGGAGCTTGGTATAAACCCTTCCTGTCTTGTCCTGTTTTTGGAGACCCAGATAGGGACCCGTTACTGGACGCACGTAATAATCTATTTGTTAGCAGCATGATTCTAGGTGTATCAGTTAGATGTTAAATAGACCTCAGTACAGGGCTGCGAAGTTAGTATACTGCAGCGAGTCTCAAAATGCCTTCTTTGGTAACACGTTGCTAATCACGAAATACGTGGGAATGAATGAGGAAATGGTAAGGTTGGGAAATGGATTCTGCAGAATGGCAGACATCAGTTAGGAGTCATTTGCGTCTGCACTCTTGCAGACGGACGCGCAGAAGCGCTCAAAAGCAGCGTAATTCCGTTTGTTAACAACGAAGTCCTGGTATGCGATCGGCGCAATCCTCACAGAGTGGTGCAGCGGACAGTTCCACAGAACGGTGCGTCCTGCGGAGAGCTGCCGTCACATGGGCACTCTGCCTGGGATGTGGGTTCCAACTGTCCAAACCTGTCGAGGTAGCTCTGTAAGAATCCGTGTCCGGTTAGCAGCTGGCTCGTGTAGTGCTTCGGGACGAGCCACTTTGCGGCCATTCGCTCGCCAATCGATGAAATGAGATGATTACTCTTACTATGATTAATTATATTCATGGTGGAATTGCGAGCTCCCTTCTCCGGTGGCAGCTAACTGTTGGATTTGGAGATCCAGTGGGAGGACTCCACCTAGCATTGGGAGAGCAATGTTGGAGACGGTTCGATAGCACTTCGTGAGCATAATTAAGGCCGGTCTCTGGCCAGCAGCAAGTTTTTGCGTGTCGTAATCAGCTTATATCTTTCCGCTCAGCACACAGCCGCAAAAGTAGCCGTACTCAGGAAAATGCACTCGTAGAGGATGCGCAGCGCGTGACCTCTCAGACCTCTCAGACCTCTCAGACCTCTCAGACCCCAGTCAGTGTGCGAGAGGCGTGCCATCTTACCAAACGCGTCGCAGGCCTTGGTCGTTATCCGACGTATATGATAATCAAAAGAAAGCCTAGAGTTCTGGGTGATACCGAGGTATCACCCTGAGGTAGGGTGATACACAGACTGGGCCAACTTAACCCTGGACCCCTGGAAGCGACAGTTATTTTTAATATTCTCTACCACTTTGTATTGTTCAAATTTATGTTGTATTTGTAGAGCCGATTCTATATGAACCGCAATATTTTCATTAGCTTTTGGTAACTGAGTATTTGAATGATGTAGGTTATATTAGAAAACTTTTTCACAAATATATATCTTATATAAAAAATATAAAATAATAATCCCATTCGGCCAGTCGTGGCAAGTTGTTTGTCTCCCTCATTCCAGTTATCTACATATTTAACAAAACTTATCAACAATGCAAAAATATTCCTACCTAAACACACAATAAAAAATATTTGTGTCGTTTTATGTAGTAAACCTATTCACTAACGTCCCTATAAAACCTATTCAGTTCAAGTTCACTAATCATCAAAAAGACCAAGAAAGATTATTCCACATTATCAAAGGAGTTAAATAATGACATACTTAACTTAATACAAGTTTCCAAAAATTATTTCCAGTTAATAATAAATTTAACAAACGAACAGAAAGATTACCGATGGGTAATTTCCAAGCACACTAATAGCGGATATCTCCATGAACGATATAGAGGATCAAATATTTAATTCCAAAATTAAGCTCTTGGAGAATATAACATACTGGGAAATATATGTAAATGACAATCTTGTTATATGGAAGGGCACAACTAGACCAGTGATTCTCAACCGGTGCACCGCGAGCTTGTTGCAGGTGCACCGCTAAAGAAATGGGTAAAAATGAAAAAATCCGCAAAATGGTGAAAACCGAAAAAGTAGTTGGTGAAGTTATGAAAGACAACGAAAGTGTTAATGTGATTTCGATTTAGTCGAATCGATCGCACGTGTTGTCGCTGGCTATTTCCCAAAATGGATAAATTTATTACCAAACGAAATCGTGAATCAGACCAAAATATTAATGACACAGATAGTACAAGTGAAGGAAATAGTGACGATGTTACTAGACATCATACGTCACATACAAAAGAATATATATCCAGTAAAATCAGAAAAAATAATCGACAGTATTCTCAAGAATATTTACGTTTAGGTTTTACTAGCATCAATGAGGAAGAATATCACATTGCACTATGTGTCGTATGTGGAGAAAAACTGTCCAATAGCGCGATGTATCCCGACAAGTAAAATCACCACTTCACTATGAAGCACGCCGATCTTGCATCCAAGAGTAAAGATTACTTTGAAAGATTGTTAAGCATGCAAAAAAAACAAGCGAAATATTTTGAAAAAACTGTTAACATTTCCGATAAGGCACTACTGGCGTCATACGTGATTGCTGAATTGATCGCTGTACAATTAAAACCACATACTATAGCAGTCTCTAATTTTACCTGCATGTTGTGAAGTAGGAAAAATGATGTTTGGTGATGAAGTAAAAAAGAAAATTTCTCTTTTAACGATGCAATAAAAAGAAGAATTTAAAATATGTCTGATGATAGTAAGAAAATAGTTACCGATAAACTTTCCAAACGACATTTTGCTTTACAAATCGACTGATATTAGCAGTAAGACACAAGTACTAGGGTTCGTTCGTTTCATAAATGAAAACAACAAAGTGAATCAATTTCTATGCTGAAAAGAACTTAAGGCAAGATGTTTTTGATTATATTTCTTTGTATTTAATGGTTTTTCAATAGTAGGCTCAATTAAAGGTTTTGTTACCCTTGCAAAGAAAAGAAACCCTAATATTATATCTTCGCACTGTTTTTTACATCTTTAGTGTCGAAAAAATTACCAGCGGCACTAAAACCTGTACTAGATCAAATTGTAAATATGGTGAATTTCATAAAATCAAGACCTTTAAGAACACGAATATTTAAAAAACTTTGCATTTCTATGGAAGCTAAATTTGATTCTTTGCTTTTTCACACTGAAATAAGGTGGTTTTCTTGGGGTCAAGTTTTATCTACATTTATAGCACTTAAGAATGAGTTATTAATCTTTTTTAGAAATGAAAGTATGGATGATTTTGTTAGATGTCTTCTGAATAATGATTGGTATACTAAAGTAGCATATTTAGCAGATATTTTTAATTACTGAAATAACGTTAACACAAGCATTCAAGGAAAAAACGAAAATTATTTGTCATCCATTGACAAATTGTCAGGATTTAAGAAAAAACAACTATTTGAAAAAATCGAATAATAGAAAAGAAAAGATATGTTTCTTTCACTCAACGCAAACATTCCCGAGGAAATTATTTCCGCGATAATAGATAATTTAACAAAATATTGCAATTTAATTTCCTTCTTTAAGTATAGAAAATTATGACTGGATACGAAATCCATTTGCTACAATTGATACACCGTATTGTACATTTTCATACGCCGAAGAAGAAGAATTAGTCTCATTGTTGACTGAGGACTTTAAAATTTATGTCCAAGATGAATATCCAGTTCTTCACATGAAGGCACTGAAATTTTTTCTACAGTTTTCAACATCATATTTATGTGAGCTTGGTTTCTTCTTCTTTCAATAACTAACATGAAAACTAAAAAACAAGAAAGACTTATAAATTTAGACGAAGAATTGAGGGTAGCTATATCAAATATTCGACCGAATACTTCTGATATCTTCAAAAACCAACAAGCTCAGGTATCCCATTGATAGATTTTTGATTGATAATATAAATTACATTTTCTTAAGCTGGGACGTCATTTTGGGTGGATAAAAGGCGGGAGGGAAATGATCCCCTTTCTAGATTTCCTTCACCTTCAAATATTAATACAAATATTTTTAATAGAACGCGTATAAATATAAAATTGCTTCTTAGGAAAAATTTACGAACTAAATTTATATTCAATATAAAACATTTTATATATATGACTTAACTTCTTAATTCTTCTTAATAACCTCTTAATTCTGGTGCACCGCCATTTTTTTCCATGATCAAAATTGCACCGTGACTTCAAAAAGGTTGAGAATCACTGAACTAGACAGTTAAAAAGCTTTTTAAGTAGAAGATAACAATTCCATTAACTTCTTAGATCTCGCACTCAGTAGGGTAAATAATAAGATAACGTTTAATATGTATAGGAAACCGACTTTCACAGATGTAACTTTTTATAATTCCTCTAATCACCCTAAATCTAACAAACATTCAGCTTTCCATTCAATGATACATAGATTAATTTCAGTACCACTATCTCAAGAAAAGTTCGATTTGGAATTTAAACACTATTAAAAATATTGCGAAAAATAACGGCTATTTCTTCGAAGTATCAATCCAGTGGATTGGTTTGCAGGAACAAAATCTTGCATCTCGATCTCCAGTCCTCTCGATCCTCTGCAATCCTCTTCAGCTCAGCATAAGAGCTACAACTCATGTCCTCGAACAATTGCTGCAAATACCCTCAACCATCCCTTGCACAATGTCGTGAAGAAGACCATCGCGGCGCATGATGTGACCGATCCATCGGGCTCGCCTCTCTGAGATGGTTCTTACTATAGGTGCCTATCTTCGTTGATTATGCTGAGAGCCTCATTGTTCATGACATCATAACCATAACGGCTATCATAACCAATTAATAGATAATATCTTGAATTATAAAACACGTTTAAACGGAACATATAAATGCTTGTATCCTAGAGAAAATATTTAAGATGATAGAATGTGGAGACGAATCCTACACGTCAATAATTTTACACCTAAAATAATTAAATCGCTCCCATATGATATTAACCTTTAAACGCCCAGTGGTTTCCTTACAGGACTACAGATTTGCTATGTTCAATGCCCTACGGTCCCATACAGGAGTGCTTATGGTTCATTTCACAATCGGATTACATTAATTTGTATTAATAGTATTAAAGTAAGTTCATGGAAGAATCTATTGTGCGACGAAGCATTACAAACATTGGCCTGCTAGGGCATTGAACGACGCAAATTTGCGGTCCCGTATTGGACCACTGGGCGTTTAAATGTTAAGCCCGCATTTAATATAGATAATAAACTAGAATACGAATACGTTATACTTCTGGAATATATATATTAGAATACCAAGATTGTAAATTGTTTTATATTGGAAGGACGGCTAGAAAAATTATTATTCGAATTAACCATACTGGTATGGATCCTATGAGTCAAAATATGGGTCCGCTGCGGGAAGCCCGCCAGTGCCGTGAGCACACCGGTGTGTTATAAAACTGTATATTTTCTGTCTATAGCGACATCTATCCTCTGCCTAAGAAAAAAAAATGGTTAAAATTGGACACCATTTAGGGGTTCAAATCTTCGATAATCCACGAGTCGTTGCATAGATCTTTTCAGGGTCATGGCATTCAAAAGATTAATGAACATTTAAGGTGCCTAAAAAGCGTGAATTTTTTGAATTTCTAAGCCACGTAATAGAAAATAACTATTCATTCAATTTAGAGACAGGATTAAAAATATTGCTTGTGGAAAATAAAACTGTTAAATTAAATAGTTTAGTATATTTAGAAATATAAAAAACCATTAATAACAAAGAAGAAATAATTAATAATAAAATAAATGCCTTAAGTAATTCAGCAATTTTAAAAATGTATCCGTTAGATAAATAATTAGTAATAATAAAAATTATATAAACTAAAACACTTCTTCTTCGTAGTATCAATCCGGTGGATTGGTTTGCGGCAACAGAATCTTGCATCTCGATCTCCATTCCTCTCGGTCCTCCGCAACCCTTTTCAGCTCAGCATACGCGCTACAATTCATGTCCTCGAATACTTGCTGCAAATACTCCCGTCTAGGGCGCCCTCTACAGTTTCTACCCTCAACCATCCCCTCCACAATATCGTGAAGAAGACCATCGTCGTGCATGATGTGACCAATCCATCGGGCTCGCCTCTCTGAGATGGTTCTTATTAGGTGCCTATCTTCCTTGATTATCCTGAGAACCTCATTGTTCGTGACGTGAAAAATTTATAATAATTATCCAAAAAACAATACATAAATCATTTATTCTTCTTCATACTTGCAACCCTATCTGTCTGCCTCTCATTCCCTGATAGACACACCCCTATCCTTTCTCTTACATAAAATTGGTTTGACCACTTATAAAGTACTACTGCAGCTCAGTTATCTCTAAACAAGTGATGGATTGAGAAACGCTACGAGTTAGTGGAAACTGCAGTCTCGTATATACAGAAAACTTATCTTATGTGATCCATATAAAAACAAGGTAAATAAATAAATATTTATAATAGATCTCAAACTGAATGCTGAAAACATTGAAAAATAAAAGTTAAAAGTAGTGATTGAAACAGTGAAAGATATATTAACAAAGAAAAATGTAAAAAATAAAATAAAATAAATAAGTTAAATAAAATAAAGCAGAATTCGCCCCTGGCAATTTCGCAATGAACACATTAACGTCGGAAAAGGTATTAATACCCGTTACCTCACCTAACGGTTAATTACATGAAGGGTATTTTTACGTTTTACGCACTCTGATCTTTAATAAGTCGGGAACCCATTTATACTTGTTTTTTTCTAAAAGAATTTGGCTCTTTCTCACTTATAAGGTTCGACATTATCAGTTTTACAAAAGTAAACGCATATTTATGACACAGGGTCACTACAAATTTGTTTCAATTTTTAGAATAAATAATGTTTGTTTTATTTTGTAAAATCAACGTATATTTTAAATTTTATTGCAAAATCGCTAGCGTATAAGGTTCGATACGACATATTTTACCCTTCGTAAGGGTTAATATTACCATGAATATCATACTCTAAATCTAAAAAAATATTTATAACTCTAAAAAACGTACCCTTAAAATAACTTTTCGATGATTTTGCTGGTAGTGCTATGATTAGTGGGTGTCATATTAAAAAAAAATGTAGTTATGTTGGGTATTCCAAAAGTTATGCCATTTTTCGTAAATACGTATTTTTTACGCATGACATCGATTTTTCGCCCGTATTGGGGTCGCTTGGTGAAGACCCTCCCTGTCCCGTCCTGTTTTTGGAGACCCAGATAGGGACCCGTTACTGGACGCATGCAAAAAGCTACTTGTTAGAGAGAGGCTGAAGGCTTTCCCGTGATTCTAGATGCATAAGTTAGATGTCAACAAGACCTCAGTCTAAGGATGCTAAGTTAGTATAATACAGCGAGTCTCGAATTGCTTTCTTTGGTAACACGTTGCTAACCACGAAATACGTGGGAATGGATAAGGAAATGGTGAGGTTGGGAAATGGATTCTGCAAATCGCAGACATCAGTTAGGAGTCATTTGCGTCTGCACTCTTGCAGGCGGAAGCGCAGAAGCACTCAAAAGCAGCGTAATTCCGTTTGTTAGCAACGAAGTCCTGGTATCCTCTGGACCTGATGCCAGCCGGACAACTTCAAAGAGCGCAATCCTCACAGAGTGGTGCAGCGGACAGTACCACAGGACGTGAGATGTGTCCTGCGGAGAGCTGCCGTCACATGGGCACTCTGCCTGGGATGTGGGTTCCAACTGTCCAAACCTTAGTTAGGGGAGCGGACATGATACGATGATGATGTTTAAAATTAAGTATTGTATTTTAATACAGGGAAAAAAAAAAATAAACACCACAAAGTCTCAAAGCTCGCCAACCTCTAAAAAATTAAATCTCCACCTGTGAAAATCGTATCTGAACTGGGCCTCCCTCTTATGGAATATATCCAAATTTGAGGCGATTTGGTTGAACAGCCTAAGATGAATTTGAATAATTTCATAGCTTACTTGGAAATAGGTGTGGTGCTGCAGCATCCAATGTGCTTTGGTAGAGGCTCCGTATAGTCTTCTACCACAATGAGGGGCGCGTGGGGCCTCGGGCGGAGCATATTATTGGGGCGCCCTGGAGACAGGGCGGGGGCCGCAGATGTTAGACCTCCCATGTCTGAAACAAGAGCAACACAAACCTCTGAAAGCATTGTTTTCGTATATATATTCCTGTTGAATACTGTCGTCAAAGATTGCTAGCATACATTGCTCCCAGCTGCACATACTATGTTACAAAATATTGATTTGCAAACGATGTATATTAAATACCCATCAATCGGGTGATTAGTATTATTCTAAAGCATTTTACGAAACGTTGCTCAGGACTTTGTGTAAGCTTTGGAATGCTCTTCCAGCGTCTGTGTTTCCTCCTTCGTACAATCTGGATCTCTTCAAGAAACAGATAAATATACACGTGCAATCTCCCCAACCCACACACAAACACGAACAAAACACACGTTTCCCGCATGCAGCGTGCAGCTTCCCTGGCTGAGCGTCATAGAGTGTACTGGTCTTGACCGGCTGTGCTCTCCTGCATGCGATTACCTAAAAAAAACGCAGAAGTAGTAAGGGAAAAGGTTGGACAACCTCGAGGCGCTGGAAATTAAGAAAGCTATAAAAGTAAGAAAAACCTAATAAATAACCAAGTTATGTCGTTTAGTCCAATTCTAGATGTGTTTCCAGTAAATCGCTCCGTTCCACTGGATGCCAATCCAGAGTCTTCCCTCACTCCTACTCCCCCTTTCCACCTCCAGTGATTGACCTTTTATCTATTTTCTTAAGAGAAAATTGTGATCTGGGAAAAAAGCTGAATATCTTCGCAGCTTATTGAAAAATACATTTTTTAACGAGAATGTTGTATAGGCATATAAAAGCCTTTATTTGATTAGAAAACGGTCTCGAATATCGCCTGTATTCCAATTTATTTCCTTCATTTTCAGTATTCTTCTTGCTTTGTCTGCGTGCATTGAAATGAGAGACTCTCAAAGGGAGTTGTTTCATCCCTATGTAGATACATACAATATTGTTATTGCAATGGCTTTTGAATTACACATTGCAAGAGTACATTGGTCCCGGTAGAGACCTAGTACATATGTGTTTATGTGCTCTTCTCATATTCTAATAAGAAAATCAGTAATTTGTTTATTTTCTCGTTATCACAAACATCCTCCTCTCTCAAAAGGGGAGTTATTACGTCGCGTGAAAGCAGAATGAGGAGCAGGTCAGCAAACAAACACTTTCTTTTAGAAGCACATTGATTACATTTACTTAAAACGTTACAAGCTTTTGGCCAAGCGGAAACATACCGCTGGCCGTAACGCAACCTTGTCTCGCTAAAGGGTGGGGACCGACTATCGCCGATCTTCACGCTCATTTTTTATTAATAGACTATGCTGGCATTTTACAGTTTTTTTTATTTTACCTAAACACATACAGGAGAATACCGACTGATGGCGATCGTAATTCTGAAGTCTCATCTGTGGAATTCTATGACGATTACCATGGTGCATATGACTAAGCGCTGCATGTGGAATGTTGACCGCCAACATCGAAGACTACAGCCTGAGATTCACGCATCATCCTTTATTATTACAGGAATTTACTATGAATGGGTGGTCTTAACGGGACGACTTTCGTCAACAACCAATTTTGATTAATAAGCTATGACTGGCATTTTACGGGTGATGGATCAAATTCACACCAACCGGGGGTATTTTAGAGCTCGGAAAACGGTTAAAATTTTTTTTTTTTTAATCTCCGTTGGGGATTGAACCCACGACCATTAGCTTGCAAAGCAAACGCTTTGACCACTGAGCTATAGCCGGCGGCCGCAAAATAAGAAAAACTTTTATTTTATTTTACGTTTTTGAGCTCATAAATCTATTAAAAATACTTTTTTTTTAAATCTCAGCTGGGGATCGAACCTACGACCTTTGGCTTTCAAGGCAAACGCTTTGACCATTGAGCTATGACCGCCGGCATGGGATTTATCCTCATTAATCTCCGTTAACTAAATATGTATACGTTTAATTTATGGCTTATAAGTAAATCGCTTACTTACCTTTCTTAATGTCACAGGTTCAATGTGCGATGAAGATTAAAATAAAAATGTTTTTTTAATAATTTAAAAACTAAATAGTGACCCAATGTTTGTGTGAATCTAATCCCTCATCCAAATTGTCTCATGAACACCGTCCATTCATAGTTAGACCATCTAAAAATTGATGATGCGTGAATGGCAGTCTGTAGTCTATGACGTAATCACTAACATCCTCCTCTCTCAAAAGGGTAAATATTACGTCGCGTGAGGGCAGGATGAGGAGCAGGTCAGCAAACAAACACTTTCTTTTAGAAGCACATTGATTATATTTACTTACTCTATGCATGACATTTCTCCATTACTGTCTATCGGTGTTCTCCTGCTGTATGTATAAAAAAAACACATAATAATATTGTAGCTTTTGGGCTTAGCCGTGTGTGGTGAATTTCTTCTATCCGATATTTCGACTGCCATTACAGGGGTTTTCTTCAGGGTTGATGACTTTGTTGAAAGTCAACAAAGTCATCAACCCCTGCAATGGCGGTCGAAATTTCGGATAGAACAAATTCACCACACATGGCTTAACCCAAAAGCCACATTATCAAATCAGACCGTGAAAACTTAAGAAGTCATTTTCATAATGTTATCTTTAAAAAAAAACCTAAATTGTGTTTTTTTAAAACACAACACACATTTTTTTAATAATATAGCGTGTTTATTTTTTATAGCCATTTGAAATGTTAAGACGCTATTAATGCTATTATGCTATAAAAAAACAAATATATGTTTACGTTTATATTCATTACGGAAATAAATCATATTACGTTATATAATGAAGTTTTACGGAAAAGTTGTCAGTTTGAAATGAAAGAGCAGCATCTCTAAGTGGGACTCATCTCGTGATGCTTAGCATAAGTATTTCTAAGGAAAATATGCGCCTGAAATGGAAAATACTTGTACTGCGTCACTTATCTCTGAAGACATCATTCAGATTGGAAGCATTTTTACAACAATGTCTTATACGTGATTCGCTTTCCAATTTATTATTTCAAAACCCGTGTTTTAAATTTTCAACACGTGTTCTTTATTCAATTCAATTTCGCCCATTCCTTTCAGAAACACTACCGAATTAAAATGATGCAAGAAGAAACAATATTTAAATTTAGATACTTTACTAAATAAATAGTAAAGAAAAAAGACAAGCAACAGTCCAATGCTTATTAAAAAGACGACTTTTACAAATTATTCTTCCAAACAAATTCGTGGAGTTGGTGTCTGTACTGGGCCTCCCTTGTGTGGAATATATCAGCATCCGAATCGACGTTTTTGAATATTCTGATCGCTTTGCCAGAAGACATAGTCTATGGCAGGTTAGTGATATTCTTTGAGAGAACGAATTATCTGCGTCTCTTTATCCTCAGATAATTGTCTTCTTTCTTCCCATATCCATTCAATATCTGAAACATATGGCCACCACAAATTGTAGCTACTTAATTTTATCAGCTGCTATTGTATATTCCATGTTCTGGGACGTATCTTCACTTGAAGATCCGCTTGAGGGCAAATACGATACTCGACTACTCGACAACCTTTAAAGGTAAATAGTATCTGATGCATATTTTTGGATAATTTGTTAATCATGTTTTTACGGAAATCGAAAATTAACCCGATGCTTCCGAGGCCAAGACTATTTTGTTCTAATGAGCGGCTTAATTCAAAATAATTATCTAATCGGTTTATATGTCCCAAATAATTGTCAGGGACGTATAAACAGATTTCCGGAAGAAATGCATACCTAAGCACACATACCTTCTTGTCTTCAACTCAATGTACCCCAACATACCTCAACATGCCGGGAGGTATAGTTCAATGTTCAAAGCGTTTGCTTTGAAAGCCAAAGGTCGTGGGTTCGATCCCCAACGGAGATTAAAAAATAAAAAAATTAAATCAATTTCTGAGCTCTAAAATTACCCTCGGCTGGTGTGAATTTGATCCCTCACCCGTAAAATGCCAGCTTATAGCCTATTAATCAAAATTAGTCGTAGACGAAAATCGTCCCGTGAAGACCACCCATTCATAGTAAATTCCTGTAATAATAAAGGATGATGCGTGAATCTCGGGTTGTAGTCTATGACGTTGGCAGATCAACACTCCACATGCAGCGCTTAGTCATATGCACTATGGTAAGCGTCATAAAATAAGACTTCAGAATTACTATTACCATCTGTCGGTATTCTCCTATATGTGTTTACATAAAATAAAATAAATACCCTGTACGAAGTAAGATGCATAAAGCCGCGGATAGTATCCATACACCCCCATGTAGAGAGACCTCAGAAATTTCTTCTGTACTCTCTTTAACAGAAGGTTTCATTGCCCATGGTATGTTTTTGAAATCACTATCACCATTTCCGGTTTCCCAACTGAAGCGTTGAGTGAAAATATATATTTTTTCTTTTGATATCGAATATAATATTCTGAAGGAAAATTCTTAGAATTATATTCAAACCACTGAGAGAAACGGATATTGGAAAATGTTGTGTAACGATAAGGTCTACCACAAGTACAAAAAGTAAAACATTATAATTACACAAACCTCTTTTTGTGCGACTTTAAAGTTATGCGCTTTTTTTTAAAATGCAATATTAAAAAATATATATGTTGAGATCACATGAACGTATGTACATATGATCTCAAAAATATAAAGTCGATCCCCTTATTAAACTACTCCGAATAACACGATGTATTGAAATATTCGCCGCCTATACCCCAACTTGCGCCGAGTGTTACAAGGCCGACTATTCATTTGACACGGGTTCGGCTGCACACACACACCCGGGCGGCCGTCTGTGCAGTGCATACAGTCAAACGTTGGCTAGCGTTTGTGTATAAGAGCAATTAAAAATATTGAAATTGCAATAAGAAAATCTATTATTGACGGGACCAACATAAGTTCCAAATTATCATCATACACAAGAGATACGTTATTAGAAAAAACTGAACAAGCGCTCAGAATCTTTATTGAAGATTTAACCAAAAAAAATAATCCCGATAAGTAGTTATTTACTTCAAGAAAAAGCACGTTAATTTTATGAAGAAATTGAAAAATTGGATCTACTGATTCATGTTCCGGGGGAAATATTCTTTTTTGTGCGTTTTGGGGCATATTTTATATAGAAGTTTCAAAGTTATGCGGCTTATAAAATCCATGGAACGCATCTTCCCTTTTTCTATGTAAATCATAGCTTTTTTTGTGCGATTTTTTTGCGATTTATTACGGAACACATCTATCTCACAAAAAAAGGTTTAGGTGTAATTAAAATATTTTATTAAGCATACCTGTATTTGACTTGAGAGACTGTGGGGCAAGTGGCAAGAATGAGTGAAGTGAGAATGCCTAATGAGGTACCCTTTGCGAAGGTAGATGCACTGACGACAGACCCATGTTCAAGTGGTTTAATGCAGTGTGTGATAGGTGTCAGAAAATGGAGGGCTTCTTCTTCTATATAAAGGAAACATCCACCCTATCCTTGAATACGGTAGTCACCTTTACTTTAGTTACTTAGTCTTTTCTACCATTATTATCACGTTGCTCTTCGGAACTCAAAGAACTAATTCCTCCTGCATCCACCCACAACCGACAAACAAAAATACACCGAGAATTGCCAGTTTCCAAAGTTCCTTCCTAAATGCCTCCGGTAAGTAATCTGATAAATATACACTTGCAATCTCCCAAACCCACACACAAACACAAAAATAACACACGTTTCACGCATGCAGCGTCCAGCTACCCTGGCTGAACGTCATAGAGTGCACTGGTGTCACAGAGAGACATGTTTGGCCTTTCTTTCCCCCACCCCTGCACAATAAATGCGCAACAAAAAATGGACTGTATTTAACAGACGATGTCGATGCGAGGCGACAAAATTCGACTACCGCGTCCAAAGGTAACGTTTTTTACAAGCCATGGACTATAGTCGATTTCCGCGTCGAAGAGGAATAAAATTCGGGCGACTATAGTCGCTTTCCGCGTCCAAAGGGTTAACTTCGAATCTGGAAAACCTACGAAATTATTAGAAAATGAACTTTATAAGACCATTTTTAATAAATAAAACAATTTTTATTACGTAAAACAGCACAGGACGAAATTACTTCTCTAAAGAAATCGACAGGCGAATACAACTGGAATGGGCAGCATTTGGAAAACTAAAGTACATTTGCATAGTGAAAATTCCGCTTAGTCTTAAAACTAAGGCTTTAACCAATGCATCCTTCCTGTATTTACTTAGTGCGCAGAGACGTGGAATCTAACAGCAAGTCTTACCCATAAAATAAATGTCACCCAGCGAGCTATGGAGAGATCCATGCTCGGAGTGTCGCTAAAAGATCTGAAGAATCTGAAACGAGGATATCCTCAGAAGAACTCAAATAGTGGATGCTACCCAACGAATAGGCACACTCAAGTGGCAATGGGCAGGACATCTGTCGAAGAGACGACGGTCGATGGTTGAGAAAAGTATTGGAGTGGTGCCCAAGAACTGTCAAACGAATTATTGTGAACGAAGTAGAGTGGCCTGGATGCGGAAGGCAGAGGATCGAAAAGGATGGAGACTCATGCGGGAGGCTTATGTTCAACAGTGGACGGATACAGGGTGGTGATGATGATGATTTAAACAGAACTGAGTTAAACAAAAAAGGGTGTATAGCAGCTTATTGTAACATATCAATTAAAAAATAAATTGTCTTACTTTAATCAAAAGCTCAATGAGCTCCAGTCCAATCCAAAAGTTGGGTGACGAACTTTGCTTATTTGAGCACGACGCAGTGTCACTAAACGTAATGAACTTTGAAATACATAAAGGGTCCGCCAAATAACTTTATTTTTTTGAAAATGGGGCGCAAAACATCGAGTGTAGCTTCGGCTGTGTGGCACGTAGCACCGTCCTGTTGAAACCAAATGTTGCCAATATCCTTCTCTTCAATTTTTGTGAACAAAAATGGCCCGATAACGATCGCCATTGACTATAACGGCCACTCCTTGCTCATTTTCGAAGAAAAATGGCCTGATTTTCAAAGTAATGTCGCAATATTTTCCAGCGTTGCTTAAGCATATACACAACCATATTCGTTTAGCGGAAGAATAAAACTAATTATCTGTCAAATCAGACATGAGCTAAGTGCGAAATTATCATTATACTATTCACGAAATAAGCCCTAGTTGAAAAAAAAACGTTAGATGGCGGACCTTTACAATATATTATTGAAAATATATTATGGATATATAATAGAACTTATTTAGACATAAATAGTGTCTTAAAAATATTTCCATGTATCCATTCAAAAGCTGTAAGCCCTATGAATGAAAATATTGTATTAATAATATTTTTTTATGACCTGGTTGCTGAATTTCAAATAAGCCGGTAAGTGGTGTTCAAAGAAACATACACCGACTCCACTATTTCGTTTAGTTTGAAATAATTTCATAATTCCAAAAAAAACGTAAAACCGTCGAAAATAACCCGGTTTTTGGTTCCATTAAAAACATACCAGGTTCCCGGGAACCCGGGTTCGGTCTACCCGGTCCGAATGCCCTAAATTGCAGTATGAATTCGGCTGCACACGGGTCAACATGCGCGCCGAGTTCGTTGCAGCTATAGCGGCTATTTTCGATGTTCTTTTTCGTTTTTCAGCTTTTTACATTACAAAAACTGTTACATTTAAACATCAACCATAGTCAATTAAAGCAATATTTAAGAATTTTAACATTTTTACGGTTTGAAAATGATAATTTTCATAATGTGTAGAAAATACATATCATCGGAGATCTCCAGTGCTTTTTTAGCACAGTAAGGGGAGGGTTAATAATATTTCAAAGAATATGCTCCTAATTCGAAGTGGAATAAGTTATTATTCCACATTTCCATAAAATTTAAAATACGATGTTGTTGGTAGTCACGTTTCTAAATGATAGCATCTAATAAAATTAATGGGAATTGCATCCGTGTATCTCTATTGCGTACATGCAAGACTTGTTGCCGGAGTGTGCACTTTCATGAATTATTGAAGAACAGTGCCACGGTACTCCGTCTCACTTATCCAAGATTCATTTAGGTAGTTACCAGTATACAAAATGACACATTATGTGGGTGAAATTGTATATTTTCTTCTTAGTAGTATCAATCAGGTGGATTGTTTTGCACTCCACTCTTCTCGATTCTCTGCAACCCTCTTTGGCTCAGCATAAGAGCTACAACTCATGTCCTCGAACAATTGCTGCAAATACTCCCGTCTAGGGCACCCTCTATAGTTTCTACCCTCAACCATCGCATCCACAATGACGTGAAGAAGAACGTCGTGGCGCATGATGTGACCGATCGGTTCTCTGAGATGGTTCTTACTAGCTGCCTATCTTCTTCGATTATGCTGAGAACCTAATTGTTCGTGACGTGGGAGACCACGTCACGAACAGACTGGAGAGATCCAGGAAATTCTGAGTTCTCTTCTGTATGATCACATCTCAAAGAACTCTAGTCTTTTTTATCACTTTCAGATAAGCAGCCGTTTTATGTAACAAAAATTAATCTGATTCTTGATTAATCCGATTCTTAAGAAATAATCTGATGTGAAGGAGACACAGTGGAAAAGTGATTGTTAGAAACCCGTATTTTTTTTTCAATTATAGCGCTTTAAAGCATTTAAAAACATGGAATTTGGCATGTATTTTAGCGCAGTTAATAAATAATTATTAAAAATAATAACACATTTTATAAAATAATACAAAAATAGGGCAATCATCAAAATATAAATTCAATTATTGGAATTTTCAGGATTGAACTCTAACAATCACCAAGTTAATTTATATGAAATTTGAGAAGAAGCCGATAACGGAGAGTTTAATTAAGTTGTTTGTTTAGTCTTCATAAAAGAAATAAAAAAGGGTTACAATGTACACTATTGAATTTTATCTTACAAACAATAATATCTAACTAATATTTCTTAAAATAAATCATGGAGCATGTTTCAATGGATGAATTTGTTAGATTAGTGCGACGATCAGTTACTATTAAATAATATTTGCTGAAGAATCTTTCAACATCAACACTATTTACTGTACACCAAATTGATTTAATAGCAGTAAAACTAAATTTTTCATGCTTAACTTTTAAGGCTAATAAATGTAAAATATCTGGTTTTAAATAACTTTTTATAAATTTCAAAAGTTGTTTGAAATTTTTTTGATATCCTTCTATACATTGAGATTCTGTTAATAAATTAAATTATGGCAAGTTCTTGAATAATAAAATAGTTTGTTTAACATTAATGGTACATTTTAACCCTGCTACTACTGGATTAAAAAGTCGATTCAAAGTCTCGTAATACAAATTGGTCTTATTTATCACTAAATGAGACTCAAGTTTCAGAAGAATTTTATGTTAGTAGTTCCAGTTGAATAAAATACCAGTTCCTCTTTTATTGTTTCATTAGTGAATGAAATTATTTGTTTTGTTTCAACAGAAAAAAAAACATTAATATGATTTTGTAGGCTCCGTTTTATGTCGTCAATTTCATCCCGTAATGAGCAATGTTACCAGTGTAAAAATATTGCTATAGGCGATGTAAAGTGTGTCCATAAAATATAGGTATGTAAAAAAATATATCATTTTATATTTATACGGTGAAATTCATTTCGTAAAACAAGCAAATTGAGATTTTAGCATCTATTTGCAAATTTTATGAAATTCGCATTTATTAGCATCTATTCCGAATTTTAGCATCTATTTCACATCTTTTTCAAAATGCTTTGTCATTACCAAAATAATTGTAGATGTTTCATAAATTTGCTTCAATTTATAAATAACTTGTGCATAAATTCAGTGACTTTAAGGACCTTTACGGATTCTTATCATCTTATCAATACAATATCCGGTTCCCTAACTGGAGCATATGGCATTCACAAACCGCCGCCTCAAAGCTCTATCTTCCGCCATAATCTTCGCCTCATCCCAAGTCAGCTCCGCCTTCCGCTGCTCCGCCGAGTACATTTATGTATATTTTCTGACGGTCTTCTAGAACGGCACGGGTCTGGGGGCTTGATAAAAAAGGCAACTATAGTTTATGCCCTCCTGCAGCATTCTTAGTATATGTCTATCCAGGCACACATTTGCCTCTTGATTGACTTTTATAAAAGGCTGCCTTGTCCGCTCGCTTACCTCGTCATTCCTCACAAAGTCAAACCATCGTACACCCAGTATCCCATTGTTCGGCTGCATTGGCTTTTTGTGAGTTGCCAAGATTCACAGCCGTAAAGAAGCGTCAGATAATTGAGAGAGTTGAGGGTTTCAGATATCTCGCCGTACAAGTCTTAGAAGAAGCTCGCTTCCCGCCTTGGGATCGCTGGAGCCTCTCTCAATTCCATGCGCAGTATCTGGGACTCGCAGCTTTACTCGATCAAAACAAAATGCCATCAGCGCCTGCATCGTCACATATATATTATACTCTTGATTAATCATCGACATCCAGTATTCTACGCAGGCATCTGCTCTCGAATCCTATGATACGGCTGCATTGGTGAGATGCCAAGTTTCACAGCCGTCAACAAGAATAGGGAAGATACAGTCGTTGTAGAATTTTACACATTCTCTGGGACTGTCATTTCCTTTTGTTAGAAAGAGGAGTCCTTTCCGATGCAGTTCGAGGGAATCGCCTCGGCTCTATCGGGCATGCATTAAAATAAAATCCACACACTAATATCTTTCACGGGTTCTTTCTTTTAGCACTTCTGTGCAGTGGCCACAAGCGTTCAGAGTGGGTTCCCACTGGACTTATCAGTTGCTAACTGATCATAATCTGAATGATCACGTCATAAAGGAGACTGTCCTCCGGTGTGATGCGGGTGTAAGGCGGGTAAAGTCCTGAGCTGCGAGTCCCACATATTTTTCATAGCGTTAAAGGACGTTCCAGCGTTCCCAAGGCGGGAACGAGCACCTTCTGAAGGCCACCGTTCTCAGTGGATCTGACTCGCGTTGGTCAGTCAGTGCACGATCTGCGTCATGGATTCTATTCAATTTAAATTATGTAAATAACAATAAATATTGAATATTTGTTGTTACTTAAATAGTCAGGGATCGTGCTAATTTTGCTTAAATACATTTTAGAAAATAAATGATTGAAAAATGAGGTTTGCCAACATGACAAACAACATACCTACACATATTAAAAATACCTCGTTAATGCGTACAATGGTATTGTAATGACATTCTCTCTTTTAAGACTTAAGTCATTCTTTAAGGCCACATTTCTAAGTCATGTATTTTAATTTTAAATATCTTAAGCAATATTAAGCCGGTGGCATAGTCCAGTGGATAAAGCGTTTGTTTGTCTTTCAAATGCTGTCGGTTCAAACCCCGACTGAACTTAATTTTTAAAAATATATTCAATCAAATCTAAGCTCTATACATGCTCCCAGCAGTGTTGAGCGATACCTTAAGGGCAAAACAAAGTTGTCCAGGCCTCGGGAGCACCGGGCTGATCATCCTTAAAAACGGTGATTATTGAACACTCAAATATTTTTCTAGTACTGCAGCTCTACAAGTTCGCGGGCTCTTGCTCTGGAGGCTTCCAGGAACCATCTACGTTTTCATGTGAACTTCCGGGTATACAGGTGTTATGAGACAAGTCATAGACAACCTGAGCTTACAGAACTATGAAACAACATTTGGTTGTACCTATATGCTTCAAATATGAAGCGAATATGGTTAAAAAACAAATTTAAATGTTAATAATGATAAATCATTGTTTTTCTGCGATTATACTAGTAACTAAACAACTTACTTGAATTTGACGTTGTTTACTCGTAAAGTTACGGAGAGCTTACAGTGGTGTTGCAAAAATACTCCAGGTGACATAACGAGCGAGTTACGTATTTTTCCGTCACGTGAAGTAACCGGGAAAGGTGAAAACTGCACCAATGAATCGATAGGATAAACTTTTCGTCGCCTAGTTTCTTGCACAGCTTTATTAGCGAGATGTTTCGGTACAAAAGTTTTTCGCCAGTAATGCGAAAAGTATACGAGACCGAGAATCAATTATTTAAGAGTTCGAAAGAAAATCAATTTGTTCTTTTTGTTTCTTTCGAGCATATATTATACCAAACCTTAAGTTACCAAACTTATTTTATCCATGAGAACCTTTTATTACTATTACCATTTATTTTATATAAATTATATTCTTCTATTTCAATCATAAAATTCCACATTTTTCTTCCCATATCCGTTCCATATCTGGAACATTTGATAAATACAAATTTCCTCTACTCAGCTCTATCAGTTGCCACTGTCCATGCCTCATCCCCAAAAATAATTCTGCATCTGAAAATCCACCTAAAAAACCGACACAGGTCCAAATAAAAGCCAATATCCGCAGTATAAAAATGCTGAGAGATGGATGAGTAATTAGGAAAATTCAATGAGGTATAGTCCACGTGTTCAGGAGCGGCACGACGAACGTCGCAGGGTTGCTCTATAGTCTATGCAGTCAGAGTAACGTCGCTTTCTAGGCTCGCAAACTGAATGGGGCGGGACAATTGTCGATTCTCTGGACTATTGTGTGAGTACTCACACAATAGAATATAGATACTCGCTCGATTAGGTATGCCGCTCCAATGAAGTCAAGATGACAGAGCATTTGACGCGTTCTTTGATGTGAGCCTAAAGGAACCACGTCGAGTCGATATCAGAACATATATGGTTCTCGACGACACCCAAGGCAGAAGCTCTGGGACTCTAGAGACGACAGTTGTAATATTTGTTCCGGAACCGATGAGTCGGTCCCGAAAATGACGTCAGCTTAGTGGTGACGTCGGAACACAACAGATTCTGAGGCTAAGGAAACATCCATAGACCGTAGTCGAATTGATGCTGAGTTAAGCCATTTTGACCTAGGAAGCGGCTCAACTCGATGGAAGTATATTAAACTAATTTTACATAACTTATTTTTAAATATTTACTTAAATAATTTAAGGAAAATAATAAAGTTGTTTCTAGCATTTCAAAAGATATTCAGAAATATAAATAAATTTCACCTTAAAAGATGAAAAAAATTCACATACGATGCTATTCAATAGATATAATTTAAATGACATTAAGGTTATCACCTGACAATACTTGGTGAAACTGCATAATTATAATTTTAAATTAATTTTAGTTAAAAAATAGCAAATTAAAGAAGCCAACACTTATTTTAATTACTAATGGCTTAAAAACTGTTAACTTTCAATTAAGCAAATGGGGTAAGATAACGTATTTAGGAAAGTTGAAAAAAAGATAGAATAAGTAATTTTCTTAGAAATAAAAATTACAAATTAGCCTTCAACAATAAGCAATCTCTAGGCAATTTGCTTGTAAACACGAAAGATAAAGTAAATTACTTAGACGAAAATGGGGTATATTTGTTGAAATGTATTGATTGTAATATTAGCTACATCGGACAAACAGGTTGGGCCTTTAAAATCTGTAATAATGACCACGTAAGTGCTGGAAACATAAAAAGGATACATCTACGCTTGGAAAACATTTGTGGGAAGAAAATCATAGTTTTGATATGGAAAATAATTTCTTAATTTTACATGTTGCCAATAAAGGGAAAAAAAATTACTTCAGATTAATTTCTAATACAAATATTAGACATTTATCGTTGAAGACTCAATAAAAATATTAATGTATTAAATAAGCAGACAATCTTTTTGTCATCTCCTTTATTATATCCAACCAACAAATAAAATAAAACAATAATATATACAGTCGATTCTGCTTAATTGGGACACATCGAGACTTGGGCATTTTGTCCCAATTAAGCTGCTGTCCCAATTAAGCGAATTTCACTTTTTTTAAATTAATTTATTTGGTTTTAGCAACTAAGGCCATTAACCAGTAATACACACATAAAATTGAACAATGCATATTTTTTGCATTTTTAAAATGAGTCAAGTGTAGTCTGTCTTTTGTTTTTGTAACATTTCACTTCTACAAAATCAGCGCAGATATTCAGTGCGGATGTAGGGCTCCCTTCATTTCCTTCCTGCATAAAATAACACTGTAACACAGCCATACATTGTTTTGCCTCCTGGTTAGTATCCTCAGAGTCTTCATTATCATCGTAACATGGTAAAGTGTTATCTATGCTTGAAAATTCTTCATAGTTAATAATAGAAACTTGCAGCATATCCTGATTTACTTCATTGTTTAAAATTGACTGTCCCAATTAAGCGGAATGTTGTTCCAATTGTTTATATAAATTTACTATTGGTTTCTTGGTTTGGTTTCTGTTCTTTGAGATTTGTCCCAAATAAGCGGCTGTCCCAATTAAGCGGTGTCCCAATTAAGCGGAATCGACTGTATATCGTTATTAAATAAACTACTTGTTAACCCCTGTCTTTGTAATTCCGGTATGTGCTATTGTCTAGGGATTAAATGATAACAATATAAAATCGTTGATACTGCTAAATGTTCTTCCAGGTATCAAGCTGGAAAAATCCATACACCATGGACTAACCGTCGTCTACGCTGAAGGTCATAGATAGAATTATATATATTTTTTTAATTTAACACAATAATGTAATATTATATAACGGCTTAATACATTAAGATAACACATACCCCTTGATTTTACAATAACTTTTTTCAATGGGCTTACCCGCACATATAAAAAATCTGTAAACATGTGTGTAGTAACGTAGAAACTAATACTTATCCATACTTATATAAGCCACCGCCAGTTTTTAATTTAATCATTATTGAAGATGGTCTCCAGGGAGACCGAAACATGTAATCGTTTAAAATAAATGTGAATCAAAAGTAAATATTTTTAATTTGTTATTTTTTTAATTAAAATTAATTTAAAATATGCATAAAAATACAAATGGGAAGTAGCGCATCTTTTCATGAGTCTGGAGTTTCTTGCTCTAATCCCTTGCGATGAAATGAAATGATATGCGCTGAGATGAAGAACTAAAAAGAAGCTAAGCAAATAGTGAGTGACGGGGATTCACCGGATAGCGAGAGAAATGGAAAAATCTTAAATAGCATTCCATCAACAGAAATTTGATAATATCTTGTGTAATATCTCTGTGGATTACGAATGTAAAGCGATCGAATTTCACGCCGGTGCGAATTAATTTATTTTATGAATTTGTAATGTATAACCTATAAATATTTGTGAGATATCCAAATTGAAATACCGACGATTCAGGAGTAAGAAAGCTCATTTTATTGTTTGTTAGTCAAATAAAAAACAATGTTGTAATTAATATTGTGGCTTTTGGGTTTAGCCGTGTGTGGCTAATTTCCGCCATTGCAGGGGTCTTCTTCATGGTTGATGACTTGATGAATGAAAAAGTCTGCCCGTGAAAACCTAAGAAGTTATTTAATGTTGTAATTCCATGCGCAATATCTGAGAGTCCCAGCTTTACTCGATTAAAAAAACGTGTCTTGTATATAGCGCATGTATCGTCCCCATTCTTCTTTTATGGCTGTGAGTATTGGTATCACACCAAAAGACAATGCAGACGTGTAATAGGTTTTGAAAGCAGATGCCTGTGTTGAATACTGGGGATAGGATGGTTTTATTTTGTGAGAATTAACGAGGTGAGATAGTGGAGAAGGCAGCCTTCCATACAGTACCGGCTTTAGACCCTTCGGTACCCTAGGGCATTTTTTTTCTTAAATATATTGTTTATATTTACAATATATTTAAGAAAAATTGGTTGCCCTCGGTGCCCCTAGCTTATTCGACGCCCTGGGGCACTGACCCACTTAGCCACCCCCTAAAACCGGCACTGCTTCCATACTACAGTTGGTCTTGACCTACAGAGGCAAAGGTGAACCTGATTGGGATATAAACTAAGGATGCCACAGGAGAACATAAATTGTAGTTGCCTTTCTCTTAGTGCTGGAAGGGCTTCAGGAACTAAATACGAGTACACATAGAATGTACTCGGCGGAGATGCGGGAGAGGGAGCTGACATAGGATGAGGCGAGGACCATATCTGACAGAGTTTTGAGGCGAAGAGTTTAAAGAGCTAATTCCTCCTGCACCCACCCACAACCGAAAAATTCGTCTTACACTTACCAAACATCTTTACAGGTTAATGTTTATCGTCCAAGTACTGGTAGTTTACAAAGTTCTTTCCTTAAATGCCTCCGGTAAGCTTTGGAATGCTCATCCAGCGTCTGTGTTTTCTCCTTTCTACAATCTGGATCTCTTCAAGAAACAGATAAATATTCACTTGCAATCTCCCCCAACCCACACACAAATACAACAAACGTTTCCCGCATGCAGCCTCCAGCCACCGTGTCTGAATGTAATAGAGTGTACTGGTTGAGCTCTCCAGTATTGATTACATAAAAAAACTCAATCAGCTCATTAGATCACGGTCTTCAGATAGTAAAAATACATTCGTACGACAATTTTAAAAAACAATTATTCTCTAAATACTGAGCTGTTGTTTACTGTTTGTTGTGTACGCTTCAATAAATAAGTTATTTCAATGACTAATGCTTTTTCGAACTCTCAACTAGCAAGCTCGTAGCTCTTTTAAAGAACACCAATATACTCGCATTATTAAAATATGTCTATCAAGAACAAGTAATTCTCGATTTTTCTTTATGAAAACTATCGATATGCTTTAAACGATGCATTGTGTTTTTTTTCCTTCAATTTTTGGAAATAAACAGAAGCAAGAAAACTAGACCAATTTATCGTATCGAAAATTTTAGCCCCTTTTCTTTTGGAAGTTTCGGGACTTATTTTGGTTCTCGTAGTGTTATTGCCAGTCATATAAAAGGCACAATGAATAACTTAAGGACACTTCAGTTGGCATTCTTGATACTTCTTTGAAGAAGTTCAGGAATAGTCTTTGTAAATATAAGAGTGGTCTGCATGGTGATACTGTGTGATAGGAGTGAAAGTGCATAAATGTTTCAGTTTCCTAGATAAAATGGCCTTTGTAGTTGCTTTTTTACTTTGCAAATTTGTAGTTTTCTTTCTAAAAATAAGCATTTTAAGATAATGTAAGCGTTTTATTTTTCTTAAATATATGTTGTCTTTGTAATTAAATAAATACTCAGTACACATTGTGAGGTATATAGCAAGAAATTGACAGACCACTGGGATGGGCACCATTTAGAACATTTTTAAAACGAATATTTCGTGATACCTTAAAACTAAGTCTTTCAACCGATGCATACTCACATACAGTGCAGAGACATGGAATCTAACAGAAGGTCATATCCATAAAATAAACGTCACCCAACGTGCCATGGAGAGATCCATGCTTCGAGTATTTTTAAAAAATCTAATCCAAAACGAGGATTTCTAAAAAAGAACTCAAAAAGTGAAAGCTACACAAAGAATAGGCACAAGTTTCTATGGGGAAGACATATATGTCGTAGAGACGGCGGTCGATGGGGAAGAAAAGTGTTGAAATGGCGTTCAGGAACTGGTAAACGTAGCGTTGGCCGACCCCCTGCAAGATAGACTGACAATATCATATGGATTTAGGGAGTAGCCTGAATGCGGAGAGTGGATGATCGAGTAGAATAGAGACTCATGCGGTAGGTCTATGTTCAATATTGGACTAACACAGTTGATGATGGTGAATGGTATGGCTGTATGGTATCTGTTAGCAAATCTAATATCAAAAAAAGCTTTCAAACTCTTCAACGTCAATCTAAAAATCACGAACCTTACCGCCTCTTAGAGCCCACTATTCTATTTTAGTTTACTTTTGGTGTTCTCCAGAAAGCATTTCCTTGAAAAAAAAAAACTTCAAATTAAGTACTTTACCTGCTAAACCTGAAAATGAGATGCGAGTAATACGCCTGAATAATCATTTGATACAAGTACAATGAAATATTTCATCCGCCTATTTTTTGTCTGTTTTTCAGATGTTTCTCATGAATAAAAGGTTCGTTATTAGTCGCTTACAGCGCACCTGAAAAATATTAACATTTTTCGTGAATGTATAATCTTCGTTTTCCGCCTAACCTTGACCCTATTTCTTTTAAGGAACGGAGATGAAAATTTTCACTAATTCTAACCCGAAAGAAAATGGAATTAATGATGTAGCGTTTCTACTTAGGTTATCTTTTAATGAGATGTATAATTAAAATTTATATTTCAAGCCTCCAAATAAGATTATGTTGTTTTATGTAAATAACATTTATTTTTACCGACAAAATGACCTCTCGTCCTTGTAAAAATATACAGTTTATGACAAATGCCATCCATTAAAATGATACATGACGTATTAATTTCTCTAATATTAAGGTTATTAACTGACAATACTTGGTGAAACTGCATAGTTATAATTTTAAATTAATTTTAATTAAAAAAATAACTAATTAAAAATATTTAGTCTTGATTCACATTTATTTAAAATGATTACATGTTTCGGCCTCCCTGGAGACCATCCAATAATTATATATATTAAATAAGAGATTATTGAAGATCGTCTCTAGGGAGGCCGAAACATGTAATCATTTACAATAAATGTGAATCAAAACTAAATATTTTAAATTTAATCATTTTTTAATTTAAATTATTTTTAAGTTATATTCATTTCTCGACTTGATGCGGCGACGAAAAGAGGTGAGTGGTCATCGCATTGGGCAAAAGAACTGGACAACAATGGTGTAACGTGGTTAGTAATTCGAATCCCCGCATCAGCTGTTTATTTTTCTCCGATTAATTGATGATATATGATGTATGCTGTGAAATTCCATGTGTATATATTGTTACTAGAGTTTGTCTAATGTGTGAATCTGTCTTTTTTTTTCTTTTATGAGTTTCCATAAAGTTAATTGAAATGGGTATTGCTTATTGGTAAAGCGTTTTCTTACCACACTAAAAGACGTGGGTTTGATCCACGTCGGGGATAAAATTGAAAATGGTTTTTAAACGTTATATTACAATCTAGAAATACGCTTGCAATATGCTTGTATCAAACACTAAGCTATACGAGTCTCGGTATAAGCCGTATAAAGGTGAAACCGCGAATGGCTCAATATTTCAGTTTGGGATCCTTAGATCGTACACAGTACTTACTTGGATAACTGTGGCAATTCTAAAACTAATACATGCAAATGAAGTTCCAAATAATGACGGGAGGGATGCTTTTATTAGATTCATCTAGAATACCCCTGTTTGTGTGAATTTGATGCCTCATCCGTTAAGTACCACAGTCACAGTCTGTTAATTAAAGTTGGTGGTAGACGAAAGTCGTCCCGTAAGCTCTACCCATTTATATCAAGTCCACATAAAAAAGGAATAATGTGTTAATTCCAGGCGTCTATGTCGTTGATGGAACTATAATCCACACGCAGCGATTAGTCAAACTCAAAATTGGCAAGCGTCACGAAATCCACAGATGAGATTTCTACACTAACGTCTTTCGGTAATCACCTGTATGTGTTTACATAATAACCTTATTATATGCCGTTACATCGATAATGAGCTCAAGATTTTGAGCTTTGAATTTTTTCATAATACACGTATCGTGTTTTGATGTGGCTCATTAACGCCAGTGGCGTATCGCGTAATAAAGTTAATTTTTCAGATTTATTATTCAGCAGCGGCTTTTATTTACTGAGTTACGGCTGACGGGGTGATTAAATTTGAAAAATTGCCATGCGCGGCAAATGCAAATAAAAAACCGACTGTTAATCATAACATATGCTCAAGTAGCGCATTACCATAGATGCTGTTTTTCTTCCCATATCTGCCGGCTGGTATAGTTCAGTGATTAAGGCGTTTGCTTTCCATACGGGAGGTCTACGAAGCAATATTTTTCGCGGACAAAAACTTGGAAGGGTCACCGTCTGTTGCTAATCGCATGTTGTTGGTTATCATCCGGTCTCCTAAAAAATATCCGATTTAAAAAATACGTCAAAAAGTGCTTTGAAACTATATATGCCGTCTTTTCGAATCTTTAGGCTTCTGCTTTGGAGGTAATCATGAATGTTCCCAGGTGGACCATCTGTTGCAGAGATGTCTCGGGATGATGCATGAACAATGGCAACTGAAAGAACTGAGTAGCAGTAATTTGTGATGGTCCAGATATGTAACGGATATGGGTAGAGGTTCTAAGGAATATGATAGTGGTTTGGTAATGACCGGCGGGTATAGCTCAGTTGGTAAAGCGTTTGCTTGGCGAGCTCAAGATCGTGGGTTCGATCCTCGACGGAGATAAGGATGATGCGTGAATGTCGGGATGTAGTCTATGACGTTGGCGGATCGACACTCCACAAGCAGCGCTTCGCCATATACAGCATGGTAAGTGTCATAGAATTACACAGATGATATTTCAGAATCACTTTCACCATCTGTATTCTCCTGTATGTGCTTATATAAAGAAAATGTTAGGTTAGGTTCGGTGCTTAGTATGCGTCCTCAACGATGATGAAAAATAAACATTCAATTAATTCGTCTTTTGTAAGCCTCATATAATTCCATAGATGGTATGCTTCTGTATGTGTTTACATAAAAACATGACAAAGGAGTAAATTAAATTGAATATTTTTTGGAATTTTGGCTTTGGGGTTAAGCCATGTGTGGCTTAAGCCCTAATTATTTCGATTTAATATTTCGACAGCCATTGCAGGGACCTCCTCCAGGGTCGATGACTTTGTCACTATCAAAATCATCAACCCTGAAGAAGACCCCTGCAATGGCGGTCAAAATATTGGATCGAAACAATTCGCCACACACGGCTAAGCCAAAAAGCCACAATACCAAATCTGGCCGTGAAAACCTAAGAAGTTATTTAACCCTTTCGCATCAGTTGTCGGCATATGCCGTCATGAGATTTCCCGGCCGTTGACATCGGTTGACGTGATATTATCGTTTTGCTACTTTCTTAGAATAGTTTTTTATGCATCATCTGATAGCTAAATGATACAAGAACCAATGTGATATTTGAAAATAGACCAGATAAGTACATTTGTGCTTCAAATACTAGTTTTATAAAAGACAGTATAATTTGTATTCAAACCGAGCCGTAATGGAAAAGTTAAAAATGTATTTTTCAAAGGCTTTCCATTTTTCAAAAGCATTGCATAAGAAACGTAACTTTCATATTATTACAGAAATCCTCGGCTGAATTCTGACATTTCATTTTAACATCTTTTCACTTTTACAGTTTACGTTGACCGACATTCAATTTCTGAGAGTGCAGACGAAGTTCAAAAACGAAAAAAAAGTACACAAAAGTTCTTTTTAAAGTCACTAAATGTGCACAGCTTTCCGAACATTGCCCTTGGGAACACTCACAACCATAACTGGTGGTTATTTTCTGTTTTCATTTTATTCCTACATCGTAAACTACAAATTGAATATACTCCGGGAGCTCCGGGAGGCAGAAATTATGTGATATTTGTTTTGTAGATTAATTTAACAAATTTTACATATTCGCATATAGCTTATAACATAAATATTTTATATTTTGATTAAGTTAAACGTAAATATTTTATGTTTATATATCCAGATCATATTTGCCAAAACATAAAAAGTTATATAGTACATAAACATTGAACGTTAAAATCGATTCCTTTTTTATATAAACACATTTGCCGGCTTGTATAGCTCCACAAACAACTTGCCAAAACACTTGTTTGGTGCATCTTAATGTACGGCTGTGAGACATGGTGCTTATCTGAAAGTGATAAAAAAAACTAGAGGCTTTTGAGATGTGGTCGTAGAGAAGAATTTTCGGAATTTCCTGGAGAGATCACGTCACGAACAATGAGGTTCTCAGGATAATCAAGGAAGATAGGCAACTAATAAGAACCATCTCAGAGAGGCGAGCCCGATGGATTGGTCACATCATGCACCACGATGGTCTTCTTCAAGATATTGTGGAGGGGATGGTTGAGGGTAGAAACTGTAGAGGGCGCCCTAGACGGGAGTATTTGCAGCAAGTATTCGAGGACATGAATTGTATCGCTTACGCTGAGCTGAAAAGGGTTGCGGAGGACCGAGAGGAATGGAGATCGAGATGCAAGATTCTGGTGCTGCAAACCAATCCACCGGATTGATACTACGAAGAAGATAGCTCAATGGTCAAAGCGTTTGCTTTGCAAGCAAAAGGTCGTGGGTGCGATCTCCGACGAAGATTTGAAAAAAAAAAAATTAATCGATTTCTGAGCTCTATTGGTGTGAATATGATCCCTCATCCATAAAATGCCAGTCTTAGCCTATTAATTAAAATCGGTGGTGAACGAAAGTCATCCCGTGAAGACCCCACCATTCATAGTGAATTCCTGTAATAATAAGGATGATGCGTGAATCTAGGGCTGTAGTGTATGACGTTGGCGGATCAACACTCCACATACAGCGATTAACCATTTGTAACAAAGTAAGCGCCATGGAATCCACAGATGAGACTTCAGAATTACCATCACCATCTGTCGGTATTCTCCTGTATGTGCTTACATAAAAAAGATAGAATATACTCGGGGGAGTATATTCTATCTTTTTTTCCCGGGAGGCAGAAATTATGTGATTTTTATTTTAAATATTCATTGAACAAATTTTAAATTTTTGTTCATAGCATAAATTATATTAAGATAAATATTTTGTAATTTTTTTAAGTTTAACATAAATATTTTATTTTTATGTTTATATATTCAGGTCATATTTTCCAAAATATTAAAAGTTATATAGTACATAAACACGTTAAAAAAGATTCCTTTTTTATCTAAACACATACAGGAGAATATCTACAGATGGTGATAGTAATTCTGATGTTTCCGACTTTATCCCGACATTCACGCATCATCCTTATTATTACAGGAATTCACTATGAATGGGTGGTCTCCACGGGACGACTTTCGTCTACCGCCGATTTTGATTAATAGGCTATGACTGGCACTAGCTGACAGAGCTTAGAAATCGATTATAAAACTTTTTTAATCTCAGTTAGGGATCGAGCCCATGACCTTTGGGTCTACTACTAAGCTATGCTCGCCGGCAGATTTAAACCAATCATAGTAATTTGAAGATAGGAAATACAAACGGTTAAAATTAATGAAAATATTTCATACCTTGTTTTTAACAGGAATTACACTGAACACTGTTTAATTACTGGAACTAACGGATCCTTAATTAATGGCGAAACTGCAGTCTTTTTAGCAACTGATTAAACAGTGCTCAGTGTGATCCATGTCAAAACAAAAATATAAATAACAAAAGTTTTATATGACCTGCATTTATTTGTTCAATAATTATTTAATCAAGTGGCAGTAAATTAAATTAATCGGCAGTAGATTGAATAAATTGGCAGTATCCACTGTGGCAGTATAAATGTGGTCAGTTATAAAATTAAAAATGACAGTTATATATTCAATAATGCCAGTAATTAATGTAAAATTAATTAATAATTATCACAAAAAATGGAAACCTAACCTATATTAATAACCATTCATGAATTATTTTCTCTGCCTATTTATCATTTGTCTACTGACAATGTTTTTTTTTTCTGCCAATTGATTATTTGTACTTTTTATGTATTCATTACTGACCATTTCATAAATAATTACAATCAATTGAATTAATAACTGCTAAAATAATTGGTTGCCGTATTATATTAGCAAAAGACACTCTCTTTTCTACATCTAAATCATAGAATATGGTTTTACAAATGTCAAGAAACTTCCGATTCCCGCGTTCCAAATGATTTTTTTCATCCAGAAGCTTACATCCCACAGAATATCGCTTAAAACATGAAAATAGTCGGATATAACCATTGTTATTGAACAAGATTTTTATCATTGTAAAAATCATTTATTTGTATTTCGGTGTCACTAACTCGTAGCATTCTTCAATCATGTTACCGACAAGAGATAACGTCAAAAGTTGTCCCTTGACAGTGACGGATTAAGGAAGACTACGAATAAGTTGAAAATACAGTCTCATTAAGAGA
Organism: Glossosoma conforme; assembly: GCA_022606575.1. Taxonomy (NCBI): domain Eukaryota; kingdom Metazoa; phylum Arthropoda; class Insecta; order Trichoptera; family Glossosomatidae; genus Glossosoma; species Glossosoma conforme. Next base: position 1,888,618 of record JAGTXR010000005.1, on the reverse strand, counting down.
AGTTATACTATCTACGTGATCCACGTAAAACGAGATAAATAAATAAATATTATTTAAAAACAAATATATTTTTGGCATTCATAAAGATTTCTAATTACAAATTTAATTTATGCAAGCACTTGCCTTTTAGATGTTTTGTGATTAGTTTCTCGTAGCAAGGTGTTATCGTAGCACGAAACTACCGCGTAGAGGCGTCGCGACGCCTACGTTCGTAGGGTTTGCACGTCCGAACACAACTGACGATTCGCTAGGAAGGGGAAATGAATGCTACGCTTACATGGTATTACCATGCGCGAAAAATAATGAATTTAAACAATAAAAATATATAAAATAGATATTTTTTTTCAACTTTTTTTTATTACTTTCCTTCCGATTAATAAATTACACATTTGATATTTAGATAACTTTACCTTGGAAAACAATGAGAGAAACACATTGCTTGCATGGTTTTCGTTAGAACACTAACGTTAAGCAATATTAAATTGCGGAAAAAACTTGCATTGGTTACTGCCAGTTTTTTTATGTAAACATATACAGGAGAATACCGACAGGTGGTGATAGTGATGCTGAAATCTCATCTGTGGATTCTATGGCGCTTACTTTGTTACGAATGGTTAAGCGCTGCATGTGGAGTGTTGATCCGCCAACGTCTTAGACTACAGCGAGACATTCATGCATCATCCTTATTATTATAGGCATTCACTATGAATGGGTGGTCTTCACGGGACGACTTTCATTTACCACTAATTTTAATTAATAAGCTATGACGGGTGAGGGATTCACAATCACACCAACTCTCTCAGAAATCGATTAAAAATCTTTATTTTTTAATTTCCGTCGGGGATCAAGCCCATGACCTTTGGCTTGCCAAGCAAACGCTTTGACCATTGAGCTATACCCGCCGGCAAATTAGATTACGTTGAGCACTGTTTATTCAAATACTAGATGACCGTAGTTTCTGGCTCAATGATAGCTTATTCAGTTCTCCACGTTTACAAACTTAATGTCATTTATTTCACCATGTGTGAAATATAGTAGATCGAAAAATGAATGCTTAACATATAAATAATATAATTTCTAATTACTTTGTAATTAATTCTCAAATCAGTAGGTGGACACAATTAGCGAATTTTCAGACAAATTTTATGACGCTTAACATGGTACATATGGTTAAGCGCTGCATGTGAAGTGTTAATCCGCCAACGTCATATAAGAGATTTCCGCATCATCCTTTATTATTACAGGAATTTACTATGAATGGGTGGTCTTCACGGGACGACTTTCGTCTACCACCAATTTTCAATCAACTCAGGAGTTCCACAGGGCTCTGTGCTGTCGCCCACTCTTTTCCTTCTGCATGTGAATGATTTGCTTCAATGCGCAAACATTCACTGTTATGCCGACGACAGCACTGTCCATGAGAGTATAATCTTCCAAAAACCTCCGAAACATTCGGAACTGTCTGCTGCTAGGGAGTCTCTGGTGGAGAGGATGAACATGTCTCTTGAAAGGGTTTCACGATGGGGCGACCTCAACCTCGTCAGTTTCAACATTTCAAAAACCCAATCATGTACTTTCTCCACCAAGAAGACTGCTATGGATCCTGTATCTTTCAACGGTTGTTCTCTTCCGAAAACAAGCTCCATCAACATGCTTGGATTATCAATATCGAATAATGTCAAATATTACGAGTCAATTAAGTGTAAAGCCGGTCTCGCTTCCAAAAAACTAGGTGTACTATATAGATCACGTCGGTATTTCAACGATAAACAACTTCTTCTTCTATATAAAGGACAAATCCGACCTATCCTTGAATACGGCAGTCACCTTTGGATTGGAGCCCCAAAATACCTTCTAAATTTAATTGACTCAGTTCAAAGAAGAGCAATTCGTTTAATAAACAATGACACCCTTACGTCTAATCTACAATCAATGGAACACAGACGTAAGGTTGGTTCTCTTAGTCTTTTCTACCGTTATTACCACGGTCGCTGCTCTTCGGAACTTAAAGAACTAATTCCTCCTGCGCCCACTCACAGCCGACAAACTCGTCTTACACTTGCCGAACATCCATACACTGTTAATGTGTGTCAAACCAAGAACTGGCAGTTTCCAAAGTTCCTTCCTTAATGCCACCGGTAAGCTTTAGAATGCTCTTCCAGCGTCTGTGTTTCCTCTTTCCTATAATCTAGATCTCTTCAAGAAACAGATAAATATACACTTGCAATCTCCCCAACCCACACACAAACACGAACACAACACACGTTTTCCGCATGCAGCGTCCAGCCTCCCTGGCTGAGCGTCATAGAGTGCACTGGTCTTGACCGGTTGTGCTCTCCTGCATGCGTTTACATAAAAAAAAAATATTTAATTAATAGGCTACGACAGGCATTTTACGGGTGAGCGATCAAATCCACGCCAACCTTTTTTTTATCTCCGTCGGGGATCGAACCCACGACCTTTGGCTTGCAAAGCAAACGCTTTGACCATTGAGCTATACCCGCCGGCGAAATAACTTACAGCTGATGACATTTACGGTGATTATGTGTTGACCATATGCTCTATAATTCATTGTCAAAAGTGGAAATATCATGCAATGGTTACCCTACAGTTGTCTAGACATATACTAGGCCTATAGTCTGTTCTGCGCTGATCAAAGCGCTGGAAAATGAACATAAGGCAAACGTTCGCGCCGCGATTATTTGAATAAAAAAATAATGTTCCATTCTATAGATGCGAATACAGCAACAAGTTGAAAATATATCACGACTCTTTTGTTAATTAATATTTAAATTTTCGAATAAAATAAATGCATTACATTTTGGTTATATCACCTATTTTTTTTTGAGTAAACTTTCTTTAGCGCAGCACGTGAATACGTAAGGCAATCAACCAACCGTCCCACACTGCTTGTACGAGTTAAATCAGATACCCCCAACACCCAGAATGAAGTCGCGAAGCAGCTTTCTGAGATCCACAAAACATCTCACATCCGGCCCTGAAAATGAGAGACTCCAGCTCTGGCAACAAATCGCATCAGAGGATTTCATTACTCCAAAGGAAGCAAAGCCTCCCAACTGGCAAGGACCTAGACTGGCGGACCTGGAAATCCCTTAACAGATTAAGAACCAGAGTTGGTAGAACAAAGTTAATAAGCTATGACTAACATTTTACGGGTGAGGGATCACATTCACACCAATAAAGGGTATTTATAAAGTTTAGAAATCGATTAAAAGTCTTTTATTTATTTAAATCTTTGACAGGTATCGAACCCACGATCATCGGATTGGAAAGCTAGCGCTTTAACCACTGATCCTATATACTCTGAGATGTTGAAAGTAACGGGAAACTACTTCATTAAGGTGGACCTGACTTGGACATGTATTAAAAATGCCGCAGGAGATAATAAACTATAGCTGCATTTTTTTCAAGCGCCGTCCTGGAAGGCCATCGGGAATCATACATAGAATATACTCGGTGGAGCTGCGGAAGCCGAAGCTGACTTGGGATGAGGCGAAGAGTATGACAGCTGACAGAGCTTTGTGGCGGAAGTTCATGAATTCAATATGCTCCAGTTAGGGAAGCGGAAAAGGTATGATGATGATGTACATGTTTCGGACCTTATAACTTCCATCCTGTGGAATATTTTTTATTTAAACACATACAGAAGAATACCGAGAGATGGTGATAGTAATACTGATGTTTTTCATACGGATAAATAAGCGCTGCGTGTAGAGTGTTGATCCGCCAACGTCATAGACTACAGCCCAACATTACGCTATCATCTTTATTATATACATATAATTTTACCTTAATTTACTATGAATGGGTGGTTCTTCATTGGACATTGGACTTTCGTTTATCAGCAATTTTAATTTAGGCTATGACTGGGATTTTACGGGTGAGGGATCAAATTCACACTAACCGGGGGTATTTTTTAAGCTCAAAAATATATTTAATTGTGTTACCCAAGACCTTTAGCTTGCCAAGCAAACGCTTTAACCACTGAGCTATGCCACCCGGAAATTGGATCACGTTGAGCACCGTTTATTAAAAAACTGGATGATCGTAGTTTCTCGTTCAATGAGAGCTATAGAGATTTTTTTTTAGTTAGTAAAAAATATTCAATAACATCTTCAGCTTTCACGCCCAGATTTGGTATTGTGGCTTTCAGGTTTAGCCGTGTGTGGCGAATAGTTTCGATCCAATATTTCGACCACCATTGCATTGGTCTTCTTCAGGGTTGATGACTTTGATAGTGACAAAGTATGCATATTCACATATCATATATTCATATACCAAATTGTCGACGCCTCGGAAGCGTCGGGATTATCATCAGATTTCCTTAAAAAATGCAATTAAAAAATCACACAAAACCATGCTGTCTGATACAACAGCTGCCGTCTCTTCAAGTACTCGGTCTTCTGCTCTGAAGGTTACCGGGAACCAAATATATATGCTCCCAAGTGGACCTTCAGGTGTAGACATGTCTTTAAACGAGTGGCAGCTGAAAGAACTAAGTGACCATATGTTTCAGATATGGAACAGATATGGGAAGAAAAATTAATTATCCTACAAAAGATGTGAAAATTGATCTCTCATCCGTGAAACGACAGTCGTAGCCTATTAAATGAAAAAATCATTCCATACTGGTATAACTATACTCAAGAAAATATATCGTGATTCCTGAGTATTTACCTAAATAATTTAATATTTATTTAAAAAAATATATATTATAATAATATGATAATTTATTTTATTTCTATAATGATGATAGGTATTCTTCTTATGTCGTCAGTCCATCTTGCAGGGGGTCGGCCAATGCTTCGTTTTTAAAGTTCTTGGACGCCACTCCAATACTTTTCTTCCCCATCGATCGTCGTCTCTTCGACATATATGTCCTACCCATTGCCACTTGAGTGTGCCTATCCGTTGGGTAGCCTCCACTACTCGAGTTCTTCTGCGGATATCCTCGTTTCGGATTTTATCTTTTAGCGACACTCCGAGCATGGATCTCACCATAGCACGCTGGGTGACCTTTACTTTATGGGTAAGACATACTGTTAGATTCCACGTCATAAGTTCATACGTGAGTGGCGGTCTTTGGGGAAGAAAAGTACAGCAGTGGCGCCCAAAACTGGCCAACAAAGCATTGGGCCGACCCCCTGAAAGATGGACTGACGATATAAAAAGAATAGCGGGAGTGGCCTGGATGCGGAATGCAGAGGATCGAAGAGACACATGCGGGAGGTTTACGTTCAACAGTGGACGGATACAGGCTGATGATGACGATGACAGGTATTACGACATCAAGGAAATTTAGTTTATGATAATACCGAGCAAAAATATTTAAATATATTGTAATTTATGTGTATATACAGGTATATATATAATTGTGATAACACTATTATGTGTACATTTTATTCGATATCTATAATTATCTTTTCAATCGTTAATATCGCTCGCGCATGTGAATTCCTGTCACCGAATAAATCGAATTAAATCGCATTTGAAAAATACAAATTCTTCAGTGAATTCAGTTTTATTTCAATAGTATAAAAAACATCAAATATAACAACTTCCAAGTCATCAATGATAATATAAAAATATATATATTTAAAGTAAGTAATTAAATATACATATACTATACATAAAATTCTTTAAGCGAGTCAATTCATTCAGAAAAAATATCGGCAGGAGCGGGATGCGAACCGCGGACCGTTGGAGCCAACCATTTTGCCCAGGTATTACATACTGCTCGGCCACCGTGGCCATTTCTTCCGCCTGAGCTCTGACTCGTCTTGGAACTTCTATATATGTCATTCTTATCATCGTATGATAGATGTCGCTATAATATATATTCAAAGCATGTATATTTTTTATTTTTATTATTCAATCAGACTGCATTTCTTTACAAGCTTAATAATAATAATTTAAGAATCTATATATATATATTTAATGTGATTTCAACCATTTCTACGTGTTTTGTGCATTGTGAAAAAATCGTTGTTCATGTGTGGCGGCTCAAAACAGCTGCTGTAAAATACTGACATCCCCCTGTCTTTAAAATAACGACAAGTCGCGGGTTCGTCACGTGGCCGCGTGGAGGAAGGATGCAGGAGCACATTAACAACACAAAGAACTTGTTTTTGAAACACAATTCGCTTTTATATTTATTAAAGACTTGCTTTTTCGGAACCTGTGACATCCAGCGCCACCAACAATCGCGGCAAAAAAGCAAATTAGAGATGACAGTTGCACCAACATGAAATGGAGCAACTGTCATAACAAAGAAAGTGGCGAATGCCATAACAAAGAAAGTGTAATATTATATAATTAAAACTAACATTATTAGATGTGCATGTCAGGCGAGCGAACAAAAATAAGAGACATGAGATCGTTTTTTTTAGGCTTTACGGCATCAGCCTAAAAGAGCTATATCAAGCTGATATCAATACAAAAGCATATTTTATGTGATAAGTCAATCGGATTTTTAAGGAGATTTAGGATTTTTTAGGATGATTAGTCTGATGCTCTCGAGACCTGGAATAATTGTCCTATGGTTAAGACTCAACCCAACCAACTTTACGTGGTAAGGATCCATATTTTGTTTCTCATAAAAGTTTGCTTAACATCCACAATAAAATGGTGTTCTTCAGTGAATGCTGTTACCTGAAGACAAGTGATCCATAACCATACAAGGTATTTACTATATTTTCTAGCATATGGGCGTCACAAGCTGTCGCCGTGTAGTGTCTTCCGCGAGTACATTCTATGTATAGTTCCCGACGGTTGGTAAAAAACAGGAATGTTGTTAATGCTCTCTTGATACATCCGAAGTATATACAAGTCTTCTTCATAGACAGTAATGTTGCCATGTCACGCTCCCTTCTTTTTATGTCAAACTATCGTACCCGCAGTATTTTACGCAAAGATTTATTTTCACAATCCATTATATGCCTGCATTGGCTTTTCAAAACCATATTTTAATAATTTATTTATTATTTTTTAAATATAAATTTTATATTATTCGATATAATAACATAATCGAGGAACACGTTTCCACATACGATGCCCTAACTGGAAAATACGCGTATGGTTATTAAGAACTTTAGAAGTAGTAAAAAGAATGTATAAATACCATTTTGTTTTTTATCTAGTACAGGTACGTATCTCATATAATTTCAAAATATTTTAAAAGATTCTCCAACGTTTCTAAGGCTTCGGGTATTCAAGACCCAGGGATCTCGTCGCTATAGAAGATCATAGGAAACTACACAACTAAATACAATATCCTTTTTTTTATGTAAGCAGATACAAGAAAAAACCAACAGATGGTGATAGTAATTCTTAAGTCTCATCTGTGGAATTCTATGACGCTTACCATGGTGCATATGGCTAAGCGCTGCATGTGGAGTGTTGATCCTCCAACCTTATAAACTACAGCCCAAGATTCACGCATCATCCTTATTATTACAGGAATTTACTATGAATGGGTGGTCTTCACGGGACGACTTTCGTCTACCATCAATTTTAATTAATAGGCTATGGCTGGCATTTTACGGTTGAGGGATCAAATTCACACCAACCGGGGGTATTTTATAGCTCAGAAATCGATTAAAAATCATTTTTTTTAATCTCCGTCGGGGATCGAACCCACGACCTTTGGCTTGCAAAGCAAACGCTTTGACCATTGATCTATACTTGCCGGCCAGCGGGTATAGTTCATAGTTGTATAGTTTCCTCACTAGAAAAAACTGACATGAAACACGGAAACTGATCTGAAGAGATACGTTTAAACAGCTGTATGCTCCAGCTAGAGAACGAAAATGGAATTATGTAACGTAACTTGAATCATTTTAAACTTATTAAATGTTTCTTGTTTGCAGGGATTTTGCAGTCACCGTGGATCGAAAAATCGTGCTGCAGAAGTATGTAATTTTTAAAAAAATATTATCTATGCCTTTCAGCCATATCAACATTGAAAATTGAACATATCGCCACCACAAATAATCATCAAAAACCTTAATATTCATCCACAAGATTATTTGCCTCGTCCCAAGTAAAATATTGTAAAATCCTGTGAAATATATGAGAATTCATTACTTTACTAAATAAATAACCTATTTACCTTTATATTTGATACTAATAAAAAAATATGGTTGCTTCTAAAGTAATAGCTGTTTACCTACTGGCTGTTTTAAGGAAATGTTACAGCATCGCCTCCCATAAGCTCAGACTGCCATTCTTAAGGCAAAACGAGACAGCTGGAAGCATTTTGTTTATGTTATTAGCGGATCGGATCCTTGGGGAGCTTTGTGTTTATCCAAAAAGAGTAGACAACCTGTGTTTTTGATTGGAATAACGACTCCCTCTGGAGTTCATAACAATCACCGCTAAGGAAACAACCTTCGCTTTTCTAGACGCACTCATATCATCTGACGATCCTTCTATCGATTCTCTGGATCACCAGCATATTCGTCTCTAAGCGAATTTCCCTCCCTGCACGGTTCTTAATTCTAATTCTTCAAAGGTAACGCTGAACTTGACGTTATTTTCAAAGGACTGAAGCCAAAAAAGACCCCCGGTCTTGACCGTATAGATTCATCTCTTGCGCTCAGGGCTTGGTGCTTGGGTCGACATGAGATAACGCTGCTATTCGGTTCATGTCTAGAGCAGAGAGTTTTCCATGGCTGCTGGAAAACAGGCTTTCTCACCGTGATTCCCAAGCGCTGTGACAAGCCTCTCATCGACCCCAAAGCTTACTGACCAATTTCTCTATTACCAGTCTTTGTAAAAATATTAGAAAGTCTAATCTGTGTTAGAATTGAAACACACATTAAAGAGAAAAATCCACTCTTTGATAGACAGTTTGGGTACCGACCCAAACTATCAACAGAGGATGCATTAAACATTAAACAATTTACTACGTGTCATAGATGTTTTTTCTTTTAAATACGTCTTAGCCATTTCACTTTCCGGTGCTATTGATAACGCTTGGTGGCCTATGATCTTAACTAAATTTAAAGTTCGACAAATTCCAGTAAACATCATTTTAAGTTATTTTTACACAATTGTCACGTAAAATTCTTATCATTTTGTATCATCAGAAATGTATGAAAAATTCTCATTATCGCCTTGCCACGAAACGTATCACAAATTCATTGAAAAAAAAAATGTCGTTTACTCAGTATGTATGACAAACGCTCGCTTTAGGCTTGACACGTAAAGAAACACACTTTACGTCAAATAGTGTCATTTATATGAACTATGTGAAAAGTTCTCGTTATAGGCCTGCAATGTTACGTATCATAAATGTCAATGAAAAATGTGTATTGTTTACTGAGTATATATGAAAAACACCTTTTTTGGCTGGATACGTATTGTAACACAATTTTCTTGTAAAATACGTCAATGAAATCGTAATAAAATACATATCATTTATCAGAAATGTATGAAAAAAATATATATATAATGCTTGCCATGCAACGTATTTAAAAGATAACCACACGGCTCAAATCAAGAAAAAGTTTCCTACAGTCGACAACGGAACTGATGATACCTGAGGCCACCCTGCGGCTGAACATGTGGAGAAGCGCAACTGAGGGGAATATTTGGATTGCCCCGAAAGAGGACCTAGCCCCTGGACATGACCAAGGGTGGAATATATCGAGGTCCCTTAATAGACATCGGACCGGAGTATGCAAGACGAGGTCACAAATGAAAGCCTAGCAGTTTTATAGCGGACCGACTGAAAATGACTGCGGCGTGTAGCAGAGCCTGTCACACCATCTGGAGTGTGCGCTGTGTCCGAGTAGTTGCACCCAGAAGGACCTGATGACGGCCAAAAGTAACGCTATCGACGTCGCCCACTTCTGGGCAGACAGGATCTAACCCTGTTGTTTCCGACACGATTACATATATATATGCAACGTATCACAAATGATTTGTAAAATATAACTCTTAACGTTGGCTTTTTATGAGATGCCAACGTTCACAATCAAGGAAGATAGACACCTAATAAGAACCATCTCAGAAAGGCGAGCCCGATGGATCGGTCACATCATGCGCCACGATGGTCTTCTTCACGACATTGTGGAGGGGACGGTTGAGGGTAGAAACTGTAGAGGGCGCCGTAGACGGGAGTGCTTGCAGCAAGTGTTCGAGGACATGAGTTGTAGCTCTTATGCTGAGCTGAAGAGAGGAATGACCGAGAGGAATGAAGATCGAGATGCAAGATTTTGTTGCTGCAAACCAATCCACCGGATTGATACTGCTAAGAAGAATCTTCACACCCATAAACAAGTAGTGTGGTACTCATATACATATTTATAACTTACGTTGGCTCGAAAAATGTTCGCGCACATAAAATATTACTCACTACAAAACTACCATACCATCAATGACTTGTATAAAATATTGAATTTGGGAAATGGAAGATTGTCGTTAGATCTCCTAAATGCAACAATAGACGCGGATCACAACTTTGATGGAGCACCGCAGCGTGTCGCTGGTCTGCTTGCGGCGCTCGTTAGAGGAATGAATTGTAAATTTTAATTCACTTAAAATTACACTTTGAACAAAGGGGCTTAGAAATGTTTTGTTCATCATCATCAGCCTGTGTCCGTCCACTGTTGAACGTAGGCCTCCCGCATGAGTCTCCATCCTCTTCGATCCTCCGCCTTCCGCATCCAGGTCACTCCCGCTATTCTTCTTATATCGTCAGTCCATCTTGTAGGGGGTCGGCCAATGCTTCGTTTGCCAGTTCTTGGGCGCCATTCCAATACTTTTCTTCCCCATCGACCGTCGTCTCTTCGAAAGATATGTCCTGCCCATTGCCACTTGAGTGTGCCTATTCGTTGGGTAGCATTCATTACTACGAAATGTTTTGTTATATTATTTAAATTTTATTGTTTGTTTTAATATCTTTATTTTATAAGTAGGCAAATTCTCCGTGAGAACGTAACACTAATCGTATCTACTCCAACTAACGATAAATATCTTCCTCAATGATATAAGTTTTTATTTTATGTTCATTTTATATATCTACCTTTATACTTGTGGAAGAACGGCGATGTATGAAAACACAGGCTAGGCTAAAACAAACAAATACAAAAAACACAGTAACATCCTCCTCTTTTTAAAAGGTTGTTATTCAGTCGCGTGGTGGCAGGATAATGAGCAGGTTAGAAAAAAATATATTTTTCTGAAACACTTTGACGTATATATTTCGATAACTTTACAAACTTATGGCCCGGTCCTAGTCACAGCATTCAGGCGGGGCCACAATACGACCTGTTTCGCGGTCGGTACATGACTTACTGCCATGCGACGCCGTTCTTGGTCACGCAGCGCCCCATTGGCGATCTATGTAACTAGTCCTCCTAACGACATTACAAAATGACGACACATACATGTACGACAAGCGTACAGAAATAGTAGACGAAAGATTGTATATCGAGGTTTTCGGTACCAGTCAGCAAGGGCTATATCATGCTGTAATATAATGTAATTCTGTATCAATAGTAAGCGTAAAAATAACCTAGATGCTTTTTTTTTCTTTCCACGTCCGTTTCATATTTGAAACATATGGTAACTGCAAATTTGCGATACTAAGTTCTGTCAGTTGCCATTGTCCTTGGCTCGTCCCAAGACATATCTGCACCTGAAAATTTACCTGGAAACATAATACAAGCCATGATAAATAGTCATATTTCCCAGACTTTTGATCCTATTTCCATTGGAGGAATACAAATAGAGGTAGTGAACGATTATACCTATCTGGGATAAGTAATACAACTAGGGCGAATTAACTTCTCAAAAGAAATCGACAGGCGTATACAACTGGGATGGGCAGCATTTGGAAAACTAAAGGACATTTTTAAACCGAAAATTCCGCAATGTCTTAAGACTAAGGCGTTTAACCAATGCATCCTCCCTGTATTAACTTATGGCGCAGATACGTGGAATCTAACAGCAAGTCTCACCGATAAAATAAAGGTCAGAGGTCAAAGGAAAGATCTATGCTCGGAGTGTCGCAAGATAGAATCCGAAACGTGGCAATGGGCAGGACATATCTATCGAAGAGACGACGGTCGATGGGGAAGAAAAGTATTGGAATGGCGACCGAGAACTGGCAAACGAAGCATTGGCCGAGACCCTGCAAGATGGGCTGACGACATAAGAAGAATAGCGGGAGTGACCTGGATGCGGAAGGCGGAGGATTGAAGAGGATAGAGACTCATGCGGAAGGCTTTCGTACAACAGTGGACGGATACAGGCTGATGATGATATAATATATGGTTCTCGATGATCTACAGTGCCGTAACTTCAAAACCAAAGACTCGAAGACACTGCACTGTAGAAGTATCCGAGGCATATTTTTGGGTGATTTATTATCCCATCCACGTTTCGGTCTGAGCCCAATATTTAATAACTTCGGTGATCTAACGACAACCGCGCTAACGAGGTTATATTGCCGCTTTCATTTTTTGTTGTTGATAAAAGTTACCCTGTGAACACCATTCTAAGCGAGTCCTTTTTTAAAATAAGAGATGCGTGAATACCGGTCTAATAACATTGGCGGTTCGATAATACGAGTATATTCAGTCGTATTTAAAAATGACAAGTGTAATTAAATCGATAAAAAATATTTGTCTTTTACCGTCTTTCGGTATTCTCTTATATGCGTTTACATAAAAAAGAATACACACCGGCAAATGGTAATATTTTAAGACCTAATTAAAGTACATTCATTTTTTTTTTTTTCAAATTTTAAATAATTGTGTGTATACTGATGTAAGTCTTTACTAATTTTCTTATAAGCTTTCTCAATAATGCGAATGCACACTATCTATACTCTATAGTATATTCATATTTTTACTTTATATGCATAGTAAAATAGTAGATAAATAATATTTAATATAATTTATGTGGTTATTTATTTTTCAATATTAAACCTAACTTAGGTACGTTAGCGTAACCTTACGTAATTTAACCAAACCAAACCAAAACCAACCTAACCTAAGACCGAAAATACTATATATCTGGATCTGTAAAACCTAGAAGATGCATACATATACTACTAACCTTTTCTATGCCAAGCGGTTTTCGTATGGGGAGACCCCGAGGGCCGTCATTTTAAAAAAAAATCAAAAGCTATTTTTAAAATCGATGTATTATCGATAATTCTTGAAAATACGTAGTAGATAATTATTTCAACATGGCAGCAAGAGATGTCACTGAGTGTTCTATATTTTAAAATAACCAAAAAAACGGGACATATGATGACACAGAGGAGAGCGAGAATACTCGCTTTTTTTCTATAGCCGGCCTGCTGGGCACGGCCAAGAATGCGAGTAATCTCGCTCTTGGCACAGAAGCGGCTAAGAGTGTTTTTTTATGTAAAAACATACAGAAAAATACCGACAAATGATGATAGTAATTCTGAAGTCTCATTTGTGGAATTCTATGACGCTTACCATGCTGCATATGGCTTAGTGCTTCATGTGGAGTGTTGATCCACCAACGGCATAGACTACAGCCCGAGATTCACGCAACATCTAACGAATTTACTATAATAAGTTTTCTTCACGGGACGACTTTCGTCTACCACCAATTTTGATTAATAGGCTATGACTGGCATTTTACAGGTGAGGGATCAAGTTCACATAAACTGGAGGTATTTTAGAACTCAGAAATCGATTAAAAGTCTTTAGTGTACATAAGATTTATCATTTCATGTTTGTAGACGCTTTCGCTAAGACGTCTCTATAGTGCGAACACGAATTTGCAAATGTATGAATTTACATTTACGAACACTCTGACTGTAATATCAACACTGCCTTCCGGAGCTCAGCCGAGTACATTTTTTTCTCATTTTATTAAAAAAATGGTGAGAGCCCAGGGGCTGTAGTTAGAGTTTTGAAACAGGCAACTACAGTTTATTCTCTCCTGCAGCATTCGAAGTAAATGTCCCAACCAGGTCCATCCTTGTCTCTTAGCTGACTGTAAATATAAAAGGCTGCTTTGTACGCTCCCTCATCTCGTCATACAAGAAGTTTTTTATATTCATCTCATATTTACTTTCAAGTCTTATAATGTACTTTTGACATATGAAATTGCAGGCTAGATTAAAACAAATAAAAATATTTATTTATAGGTATAGCTCAATGGTCAAAGCGTTCGCTTTGCAAGCCAAAGGTCGTGGGATTGATCCCCGACGAAGATTTAAAAAACAAGTTTTTTAATCGATTTCAGAGCTCTAAAATACTCCCGGTTGGTATGAATTGATGAGCCAGACATAGCCTATTAATTAAAATTGGTGGTAGACAAAAGTCGTGCCGTGAAGACCACCCATTCATAGTATATTCCTGTAATAATAACAAGGATGATGCGTGAATCTCAGGCTGTAAGTCTATGACGTTGGCAGATTAACACTCCACATGCAGCGCTTAGCCATATGCAGCATGGTAAGCGTAATAAAATTCCACGGATGAGACTTCAGAATTACTATCACCATCTGTCGGTATTCTCCTGTATGTGTTCAAATAAAAATACAAAAATGATGAAAGTCATCTCGTGAAAAACATTTTAAAATTAATCTTCCTAAAAATGAGAGATGTGTGAATGCCGGGCTTTAATTTAATCAAATTGGCAGATGAACACTACATTTTGCATTTATCCGTTATTAAAAATGGCAAGAGTAATAAGATTCGTAGATGAGATTTTTCTTTTCCCGTGGGAATTTTCACGTAAACAAAAAAATAATACCTGCAAATGGAAATAATTTAAGGCGTAATAAGAGTAAATTTTGTAAGATTTTTTGTGTAATTTTCTCCATGTTAGGTACAGCAAAACAACCACAGCGCCGATGAAGAGGCATACATTGACATGGTTTAATATATTCGGTGAATATATTTTTGAAGCAAAAGGACCACTTCTTCATTCCATACTTCGAGAAAAAATTAATTAAGATTTGTTAATTTATACGCGGCCGATTAATTTTTGTCGGTCAACCTCCTCCAGGTTGATCGTACGGGAAAGGTCGGAATGTACTGCGGCCATACGTTATGCTTAACAACAATAACTGGCGGGGCGCTGGTCAGGCAGCCTCATGGTTCTCTGCCCTGGCACACATTCCGATCGAGGGAGGTTCTTCAACAGGTTGGACAGCCTCCCTCGACATTCGGAAAAAAGTAATAATCACAAGTTTAGTGTAAGTGCGCGTGCTCTGGCGCCCTTGACCGGGAGTCTAGCACAGCGGGCAAGCGGAGGGCCGAATGCCTACAACACCCATAGTTATTTTGAGTATTACATTTATATTTAAACTCTTCTTGAAACTTATGTTTGTATCTGTTTAATGAAATAAATTATTTTATAAAATTACTTATGACTGACTTTTATTATTAATCTTCTTTATTCCTCTTACAATTTCAGAACACTACCCTTTACCCCAACATATCACACAATTACTATGCTTACATTCCTCAGATAATGCTCAGTTAGCAACAGAATTGTTATCAATTAGGAACTTACTGAATAACAGAATCCAATATTTAAAAAAATATATTAAAGAATAACAATTGCTTCCGCGCAATTAAAAGAATGCACTATCACCATTTGACTATTTTTTTATTCAAATGGTGATTCTGCATTTTTATGATTGGGCTTTCGATTGGAACGAAGTTTTACTTATTTAGATACATAACACACAAGTGAAACTAAAAATAAAACGATTCGAAAACTTATAAAGCTAATTTTTGCATAAAAATATTGACAAATCACATGCATTGTTTTGGACACAAAATTAATACGAGATGAACTGGGAATGGGACCAATAATATATATATAATAATTAACAGGAATTTTGTGAGTATGCACACAGGATTTGTACAAACTGGAATGGCCAGGAGTAATCGGGAATAAACGGGTATGAGAACCGATAAACTATTAGAGTTTATTGCGATTATGCCTGCAAAGGTTTGTAAAAGAACTGGAATGGCATGAAATAAACCGGGAATTACCGGGATTAACCAAGAATAACCTAAAATGGGAACCGATAAACTATCAGAATTTATTGCGAGTATTCCCGCATAGTTCCTGTACAAAAAGGAACGTCAGGAATAATCGGGAATAACCGGGAATAACCGGGAATGGGAACCGATAAACTATCAGAATTTATTGCGAGTATGCCTGCATAGTTCGTGCACAAAAAGGAACGTCAGGAATAATCTAGAAAAACCGGGAACAATCACGAATAAACGAGAATAATTGGGAATAACCGGGAATAATCGGAAACAACCGGGAATGAGAACCGATAAACTATCAGAATTTATTGCGAGTGTCCCCGCATAGTTCGTGTGAAAAAAGGAACGTCAGGAATAATCAAGAATAATCGGGAATAATAGGGAACAACCGGAAATGGGAACCGATAAACTATTAGTTTATTGCGATTATGCCTGCAAAGGTTTGTGTAAAAGCTGGAATGACATGAAGTAAGCCGGGAATTACCGGGAATAACCAGGAATAACCTAAAATGGGAACCGATAAACTATCAAAATTTATTGCGAGTATGCCCGCATAAGTTTGTCAACAAATCAGAACAACTGGGAAGTTAACTTAATTCAGTTTTTTATTTAGGTCAAGTGTATTTTATCTTTATGTAGTTGTTTCCAAAATCAAAATATATGAAAAAAAAAATCTTTAATATTTTTTCCGATTTATTTTTCATCGTTTTATACCTACTAAGATTTTGAACAAAAAGTCCAACAAATCAAGAATTATGAAAACCAGTTCAGCCCTTCTTGAGTTTTTCAGAGAACAATTAGTGTAACTAACAGGAATGACTATCTTTTATGTTTATATACAATAGATTATAACTACAATAAAAAATCAAAGTTTTTGATTGTGAGGTCAGAATTGTTTTACTCCACCATATACTTACAGGTTTTACTGAATTTTGCTATTCGATGAGCAGTCTCTCTCTGCATTGTCAGAAAAGTGATTGTCTGATGTAACATGTAGGGTTCTGTTCTTTAGTGAATTAAGACTGTAGGAGAAATAAGTTGGATAGAGTAATGAATATAATAACAAAAGTCAGTCATAAGTAATTTTATAAATAATTTATTTCATTAAAGTGATACAAACATAGGTTTCAAGAAGATTTTAAATGTAAATGTATAACTCAATAACTATGGGTGTTGTAGGCATTCGGCCCTCCGCTTGCCCGCTGTGCTAGACTCCCGGTCAAGGGCGCCAGAGCACGCGCACTTACACTAAACTTGTGATTATTACTTTTTTCCGAATGTCGAGGGAGGCTGTCCAACCTGTTGAAGAACCTCCCTCGATCGGAATGTGTGCCAGGGCAGAGAACCATGAGGCTGCCTGACCAGCGCCTTGCCAGTTATTGTTGTTACACATAACGTATGGCCGCAGTACATTCCGACCTTTCCCGTACGATCAACCTGGAGGAGGTTTACCGACAAAAATTAATCGGCCGCGTATAAATTAACAAATTTTAAGTAATTTCTTCTCGAATTATGGAATGAAGAAGTGGTCCTTTTGCTTCAAAAATATATTAAGCCAGGTCAATGTATGCCTCTTCATCGGCGCTGGGGTTGTTTTGCTGTACCTAACATGGAGAAAATAACACAAAAAAAAAACAAAACATTTATTATTTAAGTCTTGTCTTCTGTTTTAGATTACGTTAGTTATTATTATTTAGTCTTCATAGATATTTGAATCTGACCCGCTCAATGAAGCGAGTAAATATTTGATAATGCACCTAAAAAAGGCTGAAAGACAATTAAATAGTTTAAGAAGTACACACAACCCTTCAAATATGATAAAATTAAGTTTTTTTTCTACTCCTGTAAAGAATAAAATTATTGAGAACATGACATGGCAAAAATGGTAACAAAAACATAATTTGAGTTATAAATACCTGAAAAAAATATTAAATAAACATTTATAATTAGCTAACAGTATCTTATACTACAACTTAAGAATACTTAAATCTATAAGACTTACATCTATAACAATGATACAACTTAAATATGTAAAAGTTATCAGATTAACATTTACAACAATGACAACTTAAGTCTATACAACTTAAATCTATGAAACTTATAAGACTATCATTTATAACAATAACCACTTAAGTCTATTCAACTTAAAACTATAATACTTATACACTATAACTATTATGAATGATGTCAGTTTGGCCTAGCAAGAAGACAGTGCTTGCTAACTTGGCCCCCTTGGTTTTGGCTTCCAGGGCAGACGTTCGAGCAAATCACGGACATCCATCACGCCCTTCGTATCTAGGGTCCGGCCTATTCTGAATAGGTGCCAACTGGGTCATCGTACAGCGCTATTCCGCTACGCACAGAGGGCATGCGTAGACAGAGGTCATAATGCCTTCTCACCAGGTCAGACTTGGACCTACCGGCTTGAATGGTATGCCAAACTACCGGAAATCTCCAGAGCCATCACCACAACTTAGAGGTTGACGATTGCCCGCTTAGCCACGCTTGTCCACGCCGGTTGCCGCCACGGCAGGAGCTTCCATGAGCAAACATCAATAAACTCACAAGGCCAAACTGACTATTCAAGTAGTGCAACCGAGAGTCACCTCGGTTGCGGTGTAATACATTTAGCGTTACCCGGGATGCACTGCGAGGAAGCGTATTACTTTACATCCCATTTTAAAAATGTGTAGGAATCTACTTACTGTGAATGTGAAGATGGCCGGTTTCTTGAGTTTCAGTGGAAGAGTATAATAAATCACTCTTCAAAATCCTGTTACTCATGACAGAGCATTGCACACCTGACTATCAGTATGAGTCTCCCTCAGTAACTCTCCTTCTTTACAAATATAATTATAAGTTATTATCCTTTACAGCCAATAATTATTTCTTATATTCTAAATTATACATTTATTGAAATAAGGTAAGGTACATATATTAATTATTATTCTAAAGATAGGCGCATCAATATTTTGAAATTATTTCAAGTTGTAACTGACTTCTGTAATTATAAGTAATAAAGAGTCTGTTACGTACGTCTCACGCTGAAAACGACAGCTGTTGATAGTTATGTGTTATGATATAGGAATTCGATGGTTTATTACACTTTGCATCCCACGAGTATTATCGGGCGGACCTTCAATAAAGAAACAGTCCGTGAGCCCCGACCGATTGTTAGAAAGGGGGCCATAAATATTCAATAAGCCAAAAACGTCGCCCTTTGTTGGCCAGCGTGAGATGCGTCTATTCTCGGGAAGATGTCATAAATATTAAATATTCAGAAAGTGTTCCTTTGTTTAGTAAAGCGTGCGAACGGGCCTAGGATGCGTTTCAGTTTTAGCCATAAAAACATAAACCGATGTTTATGGCTAGGATTACTTGTCTCCGGGCACGTTTCGTATAGTAATAAAACCCTAAGAAAGGAATACAGACTCGTGCGACCGTAACTATTCTCACGGCCGCAAAAGTAGGTACCAGAAAATTAATGTATAAAAAGCACCGACTTGAACGTTAAATAAATCAGTTTAGACTTGAATCTCTTGCGTTTCATTTCTATCTCCCACCCTCCTGTGAAGCCGCGCCGGCTGCCTGAAATCTGGAGAAATGAGGCTGTCCGCCCACTTCAGATTGATGGCGTAACTAATTACCTTACAAGTAACTGGGAGAAGATGGTCTAGTGAAGAGCGGAAAACCGATACACGCCCGTAGAGCGGATCGTCAGCGGAACTGGAAGCTGTCGTCTACATTTGGTCCTTCGAGCCGGATTCTGCCTTCGTGAAGAAGATCATCTCCTGACCTGATCATGCCTGCCAATCGATCACCGATTGCAACGCGATCAGGAAGCAACCGTGGAACTAACATGGAGGAGGACGACGCCCGATCAGAATCGGGGGAGTCAATGAGGTCCGTGGACTCCAGAGAGGCGCCGCAAGGCTGACCAGTCGCTGAACGCTCTCTCACCGACATGATGGCCCAGCTCGTCGCAGCCGTGACGACAAGCAGCGCGCAAAACCAACGCAGCCGTGACGACAACCAACGCAGCCATCGCAAGCTTGGCCGCCAGCCTACAAGTTCAGCGGACCACGGAGCTCCCGCCCGCACATGAAGCGGACCGCCGTGCGGCCCGCAGTACAGGCGAAGCAACTCACGCCCCGATGCAGCAGCCCGCCACGCCGAGGTCTGTGCAAGTCATACGTTGAGGAGGACCACTACCGTGCAGCCTGCAGCGCCGGTGAGTCAGTCCCGCCCGCACATGAAGCGGACCGCCGTGCGGCCCGCAGTACAGGCGAAGCAACTCACGCCCCGATGCAGCAGCCCGCTTACGAGTGGGTGAGGCAGGAGCCAGCCGCGCAAGAACAGCTGAGCTCCATGACTGGTCGTGAAGAGCGCGCGGGGCATATGGCTGCCGCGGTTCGAGAGCGCCCAGCGCCGTGTCGGTCGGGCGCGGAAGCCGAGGCCGAGCAGCCCGCTTACGAGTGGGTGAGGCAGGAGCCAGCCGCGCAAGAACAGCTGAGCTCCATGACTGGTCGTGAAGAGCGCGCGGGGCATATGGCTGCCGCGGTTCGAGAGCGCCCAGCGCCGTGTCGGTCGGGCGCGGAAGCCGAGGCCAGACGGCACACAAATGAGTGGGTGAAACAATCGTGTCCCCCAGTGGACCACCAGAAACCCCCCTCAGCGACGACGGACCATGCCGCAATGCTTGCAGCCGTTTTAGGGTGTTAAACAGAGAAGGCGAGTCAGCAGGGACCTCCGGTACGCGGCACTACGGGAACGACCCTAAGCTGGCCACACTTATTGCCAAGACCAACCTGGAAGGACCTACCCCAATTCGGTGGTGACCCCATGGACTGGCTGATATTTAAAAGCGCCTTCGAGGACACCACGACCGCATACGACCTCTCTCACCGAAAACCTCGGCCGTATACGGAGCGCGTTGACAGGGAAAGCCAGGCGAGCGGTGGAAAGCCTGCTAATAAACCCGAAAAACGTACCGGAGATTATGACGGCACTCGAAAAGAACTTCGGAAACCCAGAGCTCGTAGTGAACAGGCTGATGGAGCAGATCAAGAGGTTACCGAAGCTTCATGACTCTATTGCCCCGAATGCACTCATAGTGACCGAGTTTGCGACGCAGGTATCAAACATCGTCACAACCATGGAGCACTACGACTGTGACCTGCACCCTGCTGCTCCGAAACTCCTGTCCGAGATGGTGCTGAAGCTACCCCCAGCCTTGATGTGGCATTGGGTGATTATGCGGGACAACCATACGAGGAGCACCCCGAGACTTCGCGCGATTCGCAGGATATCACCGACGGATTGCCCCTGAAGGGTGCACCCGGTGCAAATCGAGCCAACATCTCGAACCGAGAAGAGGAACGCTCGAAACAAGTGTTCATGACGGAAAAAGTTCCAGAGAGTGAACTGCGTGATGTGCGACGGGCCACACCAGATTGGCTCTTGCGCAAGTTTCATGAATCTGGAGCAGCCGGAAAAGTGGAACATTGTGCGCCGACGGAATCTGTGTCAGTCGTGCCTGAACGAGCGCTGCCACAGCACGGTATGCCACGCAAAATGCAACAGGATGGCTGCCAAGGCAGACATCACCGGACATTGCATCAACCGCGGGCACCACATACTCCGACAGCAGCCCCCTGAACGTAAGGTACTTCATGCGTCGAATCGAGAAGACGCAGTGACCCTTAAGGTCCTGCCGGTGAAGTTGAGTGGGCCCAAAGGGTCAGTGAACACGTACGCCCTCCTGGACGAAGGCTCGACTGTGACACTTGTCGAACAGAAGTGGCCGCCGCCATCCGGAGCATATGGCCCGCGTGCTGGACTACGCATAGCGGGCGCGGCAGGCATTAGTGTAAACGAAAGTGGTTCGAGACGAGTGAGGCTGACGATAGCCGGGGACGCGAGCACGTTCGAAGCGGTCGCGTACACCATTAAGAGACTTAATCTAGAGACCCACGTGTGCGCGACGAGTAGCAGTACAAAATACAGAACGATCAATGTGCGACCTCAACTGCTGATCAATGGACAATGCGCAGTTGATCGGAGGCGCGAACGGAAAGTGGTCCGCGGACGGAATGATCGTGAGCGACACGCCGCTAGACGCGTCACGTTCGATAATTACGCAAGCTAGCGAAAGCAGCTCAAGAACCGATGGACGGAGAAGCGACCACGGTGAGCCGAAGACGGTCATGGTGAGCCTCAAGAAGCCGTGCCGAGACGACGCGCTGGAGGCCCTCGTAAAACCAATTTCGCGCTTGAGACAGTAGGAGTCTCGGCGACGCCACGAGTCAATGCAGCCGACAAACGGGCACTCGAGATCATGGACGCCGACGAAGCAGCTTTCTACCGGGAGGTGGGAAGCAGGACTACTATGGAGAGAGGATGCCTCAACGCTCCCGGACAACAGGAAAGCCGCCGAGAAACGTTTCAACTCGCTGATGCGAAAATTGATTAAAGATCCAATGCTAGAGGCGTACCGAGCCAAGATGGCGGAGTATGAAATCAAAGGATATGCTATCGAGTTGCCGCGAGGAATCGCTGGAGTACCCGCGAAAAATGGTACTTGCCACATTTCGCCGTGCGAAACGAATAAACCCGGCAAGATCAGAATAGTCTTCGACGCGGCGAACCGTCATCGCGGCGTATGTCTGAACGACCAGCTGCTAACTGGGCCGGATCTGCTAACGTCCGTGGTGGGCGGGATCCAGCGTTTCAGAGAAGGCGGCATAGCCCTCGCCGCCGACATAAAGGAGATGTTTTACGCATCCAGATGAAGCCCAGCGATCAGATGTCTCAGCTGTTCTTGTGGCGCCGCGCGCCGGCGAAGAGATCACGACATTCGCCTTGACGTCGATGAGTTTCAGGGCGACGTGCTCCCGAGCAGCGCGCAATTTGTTCGCAATCAAGTGGCGGCCGGGCGCGGAAAATTGGGCGGCGCGCGCGATAGCCGAAAACATGTATGGACGACTACCTGGATGCTGTAGATACGCCGGAAGAGGCGGTCGAGATGTTGAGGAACGTCGTATCCTGAGATCGGGGGGTTCGAATTAACCGGTTGGGCCTCAACAATAATAACTTGTTGAGCTCGGTCAAGAGCGAAGATCGGGCCAAGTCGACCATTATAATCGGGGACTCGGCCGTAACGGAACGCGTTCTAGGTGTCCACTGGGACCCACGCACAGACTTGTTTATGTTCCGATACGAAGGCGAAGGAAAAGGGCGCCTGATTGGCCGACGAAGCGACAGTTACTAAGCGAGGTGATGAAGGTATTCGACCGATGGGGTTCATTGCGTGCATAACCATCAGAGGGCGGATACTTCTACAAGCGGTATGGCGCTCCAACATTGGTTGGGATGATGCGCTGCAGGAAGAACACGCGGTCAAATGGGCCGAACTGAAATCACTAATGGAGCAAAATGATTGCGCAATCGAGATGCTGCATTAAGCGAAAGAAGGAAGAGGTCACGCTACACCTCTTCAGCGACGCCTCGAGTTGGCATGTTGTGCCGTGGCATATTTCGTACACAGAGCTGGCACGAGCTTCGTGATAGCCAAAACGAAGGTTGCTCCGCTCAAACCACTCTCGATTCCACGCCTCGAACTGCAGGGCGCCTTGCTCGCCGCGCTGGCTGCCGAGCATAAAACGAGTAAAGATCGCCAACACCGTATGGACGGACTCTAGTACGATCCTCTGAAATACTCGGCAACCGACTGGGCGAGATCGATGAAATAGCCGGCACGAGCGGGTGGCGCTGGGTGCCAACAAAATGAACCCAGCGGACGTCGGTACGCGCGACGCCCAGCCGCCAGAACATGTCGCCCGGCGGATTATGGCTGCGAGGACCAGACTTCCTCTCACGGCCGGAAGAGAAAGACAGTTACGCCGGCTGACGACGTACTGGAGACTAAGCCGCCACGATACTTCGTGGGGCACTGCGTCGTCTTAGAGGGACTACCGACCGTATCGCGATTTTCGTCGTGGACGAAACTACTGAGAACAACCGCATGGGTTATGCGATTTCGATCGCTGTCGGAATCCCCTACGTAAAAATGAGCCGACCCGATGCCTGAAACCTGGAGAGTTCGACTCCGAGCGGAAGAAATCGTCAACGCCGAGATGATGGGTGCGTCTTTCCCAGAGACGCGCGTTCGGCGACGAAATGGAGATCCTGCGACGGGGGCTGCTCCCACCGGCGGACGCCTGCGGGCGTTCTCGCCATGTTGGACGAAGAAGGCGTATTACGACTAAACACACGCCTGCTGCAGTACACAGCGGGGAAAAGGATAGCGTGGAAATTTATCCTCGTCCCCGCACTTTGGAGGCGCCTGGGAGCGATTGGTACGCTCAGTGAGAGCCTTGGCGGCCACTCCAAAGCTCCGACGCTGTTGACCGTGCTCGCGGAAACTGAGAACACGATTAACAGTCGACCGCTGACACACGTCTCCAGTCGACGTGGCAGACGAAGAACCTCTGACCCGAATCACTTCCTGATAGGATCAGCTGGTGGCATGACGACCCTGGTACAGTACGACACGGAGGAAGATGTGTCTCAGAAACAATGGCGGGCGTCACAACAGATGGCAGATACGGGAGTACTAACGTTGGCGCGGCGCCCGAAGTGGAGGACCCCGAATTCAGGAAGGAGACCTGGTACTCGTTGCGGATCCGAAGTTGCCGCGCAACACATGGCCAAGGACAACGCGAGCGACTCAGCAGCCGACGGGCGGGTTCGCGTGGTTCAGATAAAGACCATAACAGGGACTTATACGCGGCCAGCGGCGAAGCTGGCGGTTTTCAACACAGAACGAGTCGAGACGTCCGAGGCAGAGTACAGCAGAGACTGCACGGTGGGGGAGTGTTACGTACGTCTCACGCTGAAAACGACAGCTGTTGATAGTTATGTGTTATGATATAGGAATTCGATGGTTTATTTCCCACGAAATATTAACCTTCAATAAAGAAACAGTCCGTGAGCCCCGACCGATTGTTAGAAAGGGGGCCATAAATATTCAATAAGCCAAAAACGTCGCCCTTTGTTGGCCAGCGTGAGATGGTATTCTCGGGAAGATGTCATAAATTAAATATTCAGAAAGTGTTCCTTTGTTTAGTAAAGCGTGCGAACGGGCCTAGGATGCGTTTCAGTTTTAGCCATAAAAACATAAACCGATGTTTATGGCTAGGATTATTCTCCGGGCACGTTTCGTATAGTAATAAAACCTAAGAAGGAATACAGACTCGTGCGACCGTAACTATTCTCACGGCCGCAAAATTGAAAATTAATGTGTAAAGCACCGACTTGAACGTTAAAATAAATCAGTTTAGACTTGAATCTCTTGCGTTTCATTTCTATCTCCCACCCTCCTGTGAAGCCGCGCCGGCTGCCTGAAATCTGGAGAAATGAGGCTGTCCGCCCACTTCAGATTGATGGCGTAACTGAATTACTAGTAACTGGAAGATGGTCTAGTGAAGAGCGGAAAACCGATACACGCCCGTAGAGCGGATCGTCAGCGGAACTGGAAGCTGTCGTCTACAGAGTCAATACAGAACATTATCAATACTAGTAATATTGTTAAACATACCCTGATGATGTTGCGGAACTTGGTAATTTGTTTAGATGGCCCAAGCTCTCCAATCTCTTGGAAGTCGAAGTTGGAAGTCGTCATACGAGATGACTCCATTTTTTTGATGTCCAACACGCCGTGGAAGGCGTGCATCTACCAACGCCAAAACTCAGCCTGGAAAAGAAAAAAAAACAATGTAGAGTTCAAAATAACACAATACACATGTACATATGCGTCAGTCAATTCGTTTTGACAAGAGTTTTACAATTGGTTTGGGCAGTATTTGGAAAACTTAAGTTTATAGTATTAAACAATGCAAAGTACTCCGAGAAGCAGAGCTAACTTGGGCAAACGAGGCAAAGACCATGGCGGCAGATAGATAACTTTTATTCCTCCTTAATACATTTACGTATTGAAAAAAAATTATAATAATAGGCACTCATCGGGAGCAGGAAATATTTTTCTACAATCCTGAATAAATTCACCACTACACTCAAGACGCGTCAACTGTCATGTATTCATTCGACCTGTCGGAAGCGTGTGCAAAAATAAAATTAAAAAATACCCAGATGCGTCGACATCTATACTCCTCACTCTCGCTGACGTACTAATATGAGTGAGCGAGACGGGAAACCTCAGTTGGTCGGCTAGTTCGAAATGATATCGATGCGCGTCGGCTCATCCATATGTCAACAGGCTAAGTAATGTTAGTAGCTCTCGGAAGTACGCGCTAAGGTGCGTCTGGCCGTTTGAGGTCTTCGTCTGATGTTTTTCATGTTTTTAGCTATTAAATGTCAATTATTACTGCTTATTGACATCAACTATTATAAAATTAAGCGATATCTTTGAATATTTTCATTTTTTCAAATTTCTACTCATTTTATTCACTTTAAATCAGAATGTGTAACGAGTACACACCATCGGAACGCGCGGAAGTTTTTAACATAGTAAGGCGAGGGTTAACTAACTAATAATACTTATATTATCTTAATAAATCTAGGACATTATAGTTGGCAAAAATAAAAGGACGTTAAAATAAAGTTACAATCATTTTAATAATTTTAAAAAGCGTAATTTTAGTTATGTTTACATGAGTTGAAGCTGTAAGAAATCACTTCCTCTATCTTAGAAACCATTGCTTCAATAATATATATGTAAATTATGTTTAGAGTGTGATTCACGCACTAAAACGATACTATATTTTGCAAAAACATTTACCGATCGGCTGATGATAATAGATTTAAAAGCAGCGTAGAAAATGCTCGATGTCAACCGCCCGACGTACAGCGAAATACTAAAGAGATAACTGCTGTGAACAATGCCACAGACGACGGCTGGGTTTTGCCGTACCTATTGCGTTCGCTCATTGAAAATACCTACATCTAGTTTGGTAGGTACATTCTTAATAAAAATTGCACAATATTTAGACATTATGAAATTGATATACATATATGTTTTTAACATATCAGTGCATAGTTTCTGATAACCTGCAAGGCCGAGACTCGAAGACTTGATGATACAACAGCTGTAGTATTGGATACTATAGATGCTTAGGAAGCATATTTTTGGGTGAATTTAATCGGATATTTTTAAGGAGATCGGATGATTTTCTCAACACTCCCGAGGCCTAGACCATTTGATTCTAAGGATTGGTTCAACCCATCCAACGAAACGCGGTTAGCAACAGACGATGACCCATTCATGTTTTGGCCGAGTTAAGCCACTCTTTAAATGAAATCCGATTAACAAATTACCCAAAAATATGCCTCGGATATTACAGGTGTTGTCCCTTTAACTTCTCGAGCTTCAGCCCAGAATGTCGTCGAAACCATATATGTTCCCAGGTGGACGTTTGGGTGCAGAAATATCTAAGGATGAGGCATGAACAGTGACAACTAATAGAATTGAGCGGCGGCAACTTGTGGTGACCACATGTTCCAGATATGGAACGTATATAAGAAGAAAAATATATAATAATCTATACATTATTTAATTTAGAGATAAGTTAAGTGTGATGTCCACATAAGACACACCTAAAAACGGTCATATGACGAGCGTGGACAAAGCTGAGATATGTTGTTCGGATGTTGCACGGGTTTATAAACTACAGCAGTCTTTTATTCCGACTCCCGGGCTCTCGCGATTATGGAAAATTGTAGAAGGACGTCAGAAACTAAGTATAAAATGTGTTCAGCGGAGTTCCGAAAGGCAAAACAATAGGGATAAAGAGAGGATCATAGCAGCTGAGAAAACTTAATGTCGGTAGTTTGTGAGAAGCATATGCTCTAGCTATTGATCAGATGTAGTAATGATTATGATAAAACTAACCCAACACGAACATATTTATTTATTGAACCTATTTCGGATTTCAACAAACACGTTTTTACATTACATTATAAATACGAAAAAAAGACGAGAAATTTCAGAAACGGCTGACTTGGGTCGAGACGTTGAAGACCAAGGCAGCTAACAAAACTTTAAAGCGACAATTTATGGCGATAATATACCTCCAGTTAGGGAGTATGTCTAGGAATGAAATCAAATTTTCAAATTCGAACTCGATTAAAATAATTCTGTAATACGAGTATTTTCGTTATCCGATTTTGTTGCAAAAATAAGTTAAATATATCAAATGATCAACCCTGAAGATGAAACCCAAAGGTCGTAATGCTATTTTAAAATTTCAGTTGGGCTTAAATTAGCAATCATCTATTAATCCTCTCAAATATTCACATAATGCTTCCATAAAAATTTCATAACATTGTGTCATCTAATGATTACTATCAAAATGTTTTATTTATCGATATTTTATTAAAAAATGCGTAAATAATTTATATACAATACGTTTAATATGATCAGTGCAATGAATTAAGATTATATTTGTTAAAAACACTTACCGAAAACTGGACGATTATGAATAACTAATCAGAGGTTCGTCCTTGTCGACTCGAGCACTCGAAGTGAGAGAGCAATAAACAAAACTGCACATCACGTGACCGATATCGCAACCAATAGCGTTCATTTGTTTTATAGTGTTTGAATTTTGGAATATGTACCTATTTGAAAATTGGTAGGTACACGCAAATTTAAAAAAAAAATTGCAATTTCTTAAAGTTACGTGTAATAATTAAAGAAAATATAATCTAATATCAATTTCAGGAATAAGGGATTTATTTTATTATATAAATTACCACAATAATAACGGAAATTTGTATTTTAAAAAAGAATTACTATTTATTCGCTTAAAAAAATATCTATGTAGAAGGAAGTGATGTGTTAGATCATTTACAATATAAGATTATGCTGAATTATTTGGTTTAGCCGCTAGAGACTGTACCCAATTTTGCCCTTCATAAAAAATAAAATAATTCATTTATAAAAATAATTTATTAAACAAATAAAATGCGCCAAAGGAGATTTTATTACAATAATTACTTAACTTTTTAGCTGTGCTCTGAATTTAATTTAATTTTAGTAGAATCAAGTATATTATTCTTAAACTGTTTTTATTTAATATTTTAACCCTTTCATTACGGCTCGGTTTGAATACAAATTATATTGTCAATAATAAAACTAGTATTTGAAGGATAAATGTACTTATCTGGTCTATTTTCATATATCACATTGGTTCTTGTATCCTTTAGCTATCAGATGATGCATAAAAAACTATTCTAAGAAAGTAGCAAAGCGATATATCACGTCAACCGATGTCAACGGTCGGGGATTCTTATGACGGCATATGCCGACAACCGATGCGAAAGGGTTAAAAATATTAATTTGAATTAAATTAAATTTTCGAATTAAAGTTTCGGTCCACGAATAATGTTTGATGATCTAACGAGAACCACGCTTACGTTGTGCTATTGTCGCTGAACAATCATTAAACTGTTTTAATTTAAACAATTATTTTATATAAATTCAACCACTTATTTAGAAAATCAGCAATTATAATTTTATTTATAGTAATTGCATATAAATAATTTATTTATAATTATGATTTATTAATTGGGATTTTTTTAATTACATACTATTTTTGTTTAGACGCTTGCTTTACTCAAGCGGTGCTTTTTAATTTGATGCTTAATTTGACTTTGATAGTTTCACTGCCTCCTGTGCATTTTTTATAGATACAATTTGAATATTCAATACCTACCATAAATTATTTCTTATGGAAAATTTATAGAAAGCAGTGGCACTGCAAAGTCAATGTAAGTGTTATAGTAAAAAGCACCACCGAAGTAATGAAAACATTCAAATTAATGTTTTATCTAATATAAAATTTATTTTTATTTTTATATTAAAATGATTATTGTATTATTTAACATTTTAAGCAAGTTTAATAAGTTAAATGAGATTAGGGTAGATTAGATTATGTTAGGTTAGGTAATGTTAGGTTAGATTGAGTTGAGTTTATACATAACTATGTATACATTTTAAATAATGCACAAGAATAATATTTTTATTTTATATTCTGATTAAAAAAAGTTTAGACAAGATCATCATCGTCAGCCTGTATCCGTCCACTGTTGAACGTAAGCCTCTCGCATGAGTCTCCATCCTCTTCGATCCTCCGCCTTCCGCATCCAGGTCACTCCCTCTATTCTTGTAATGTCGTCAGTCCATCTTGCAGGGGGTCGGCCAATGCTTCGTTTGCCAGTTCTTGGACGCCATTCTAATACTCTTCTTCCCCAGACGAGATATGTTTGTGTAATTGGGTGCTGTAAATTTCATTTCATGCAAAAACATAAATTCTGAAACGTAATTTATCAATCTATCAGTAATAATATAAAAAGGATTAGGTATTTTTATTAGGTAGTTAATAAACATAATATAACAATATGTTTGTATATTTTTTTGTATTGTTTACATATTTATTTAAAAATACATAAAACGTTCACACTTAGATTTAAAAAATACATATAAAATATATTACATTGTACATTAAAATCGAATAAAATACATTGAAATACAACACTATATAAATATATATAAAAATCTGTCTAAAACATAGGCCATAACAAGCATAAGATATTATAATATATATTAGTTTACCTGTAGGTATTAAACATAAGCATGATATAGCCCTTGCTGACTGGTACCGAAAACCTCGATATACAATCTATCGTCTCTTATTTCTGTTCGCTTATCGTACATGTGTGTGTCGCCATATTGGAATTTCGGACAAGTCCAGCCACAGGTGTGACGTTAGTTATATAGATCGCCACTTGCGACGGTGAGCGACAGCCCATCACGAGCGCGCTTCTTTGTTTGCCCTTTGTTTGCTCCTTTGTTTTGTTTAAAGTTATCGAAATTTATATAATTTTAAAATTAATTTTAATTAAAAAATCAATTAATTAAAAATATTTACTTTTGATTCACAATATAAATTGTGAATCAAAACTATTTTATTTTTTTAATTGAAATTAATTTTTAAATTACAATTATGCAGTTTCACCAAGTATTGTCAGTTTATAACCTTAATGTTAACGAAATATATGTGTCAAAGTGCTTCAGAAAAAGTCTTTGTGTTGTTAATCTGCTCCTCATCCTGCCGCAACGCGACTGAATAACAACCTTTTAAAGAGAGGAGGATGTTTGTATATATTGCCATCAAAAAATTACTGACATATAACTCATTTAGCTCTAAAATCTGTAGTCTTTAAAATCTGATGCTAAATTTTAAGCATTAACCGAATTTTTGTGTTATTGTTTGTATCTAAACCTACTACAAGAATATATATTGAAAAAAATAGCAACAAGATATATTTTAAATTTACTTAATACTTTTTAAAACATTAAAGATTCACACTCATATAAAAATTCATAGCAAACATCATCTTATATGACAATTCTCTTTTTTTACAAAAGCACAAACGAGTGTTGATCCGCCAACGTCTTAGACTACAACCTGACACTCAAACATATTTTTTTAAATTAATTATCTCTGAATGGGTGGTGTTCAAGGGACAAATTTCTTTACCACCAACATTAATAAATAAGCTTTAACTGGCATTTAACGTGCGAGGGATCAAATTCACACCAATCGGGAGTATTTAAAGAAGATATAAGAAATCATTTAAAAATATGTTTTTTTATCTCCTTCGGGAATCGATCGTACGACCTTTGGTTTGGAAAGCAAACGCTTTCACCAACAAGCCATACACGCCTGTAAGTCATTAATGAATTGGAGGAAAAATAAACGGAGAACGTGGGGATTCGAACCAATGACCATATATACCACATACAGTCCTTTTCACTCATATTTTGAAGTCAATTTCTTACAAAAAAAACAATGCTAAATAATCCAAATAGCATACTGCTATTTTATACTAGTTGTATATATATTATATATATTCGTATATAATAAGTTAGTACGTATATGTTATTTTATGCAAAAAAAAAAAATACTAATTTTAATGTAACATATTTTGTACTGAACACAGAACCGGCTTTGGACCTTGCGGCGCCCTGGGCAAAAAAAAGGGCGTCCCCTGTTTTTTTTTTGTAGGAGGAGAGATTTTCAAAAAACCTCCACTGTAGGAGCTAAGGCCGTCCTTAGCGCCCATAGTTCATTCGGCGCCCTGGGCTGCTGACCCACTGCGCCACCCCTTAAAACCGGCACTGACTGGACATTCCAATCGCCTTTTTATTTATAAAAATGCAATAAAAAATATACAATGGAAAATATCTATGATAGTTTTATATATTTTAACCTTTAAACGCCCAGTGGTTTCCTTACGGGACCGCAGATTTGCTATGTTCAATGCCCTACGCTCCCATACAGGAGTGCTTATGGATCATTTCACAATCGGATTACATTATTTTGTAATAATAGTATTAAATTAAGTTCATGGAAGAATCTATTGTTCGACGAAACATTACAAACATTGGCCTGCTAGGGCATTTAACGACGCAAATTTTCTGTCCCGTATGGGACCACTGGGCGTTTAAAGGTTAAGGATGGTGGATCCCAGGTTATAAGATGTATTTCATATTTTTTTACAACATATAATAACATAGAACTATAATAAGATACACATTTTACTTATAACAATCATCGGTATATAATTATCTAAACTTCATACGGAAATGTGAAATATATATGTATACTGATACTTTGTATCATACACTATATTCCAACGAAAAACTGACCAAATATCGCCACTGTCGATATCAGGAACTGCGCTTCCAAGCAGCGCCACTCACGACATAGTTATCGACGAAGGAAGCAAGCTTTGTGTGGTGCCACACAAGGGGTTCCGCGGCATTTCGTTCACAGGCAATTCAGTGACTCATTGGTAACGACATGGGGCTCACTGGACAACTGGTGCACGAGACAACTAGTGCACTGGAAGTCTTATACACGTATACAGACGTTTAGATTTGAGGTAAGTCGTGAGCTAAGGTTTCTTCACTTTATTCATTTATAAGCAGAGTAACTATAATAAGTTTGTTACCATTAGAAATGTATTTACATACAAGTATCCATTTTATGCAAACTGTTTTATTAGCTTGCTCAATTAAGAAGTAATCACGTAGCAATATAATTAAATAAAACAAACAGCACATTGTGTTAATTATTTGACAAGTTTTCAAACAGCACATTGTGGTAAGTATTTGACAAGTTTTCAAACAGCACATTGTGGTAAGTATTTGACAAGTTTTCAAACAGCACATTGTGGTAAGTATTTGACAAGTTTTCAAACAGCACATTATGGTAAGTATTTGACAAGTTTTTTTTAGTAAATAAAGTTGATCATCGTTACTTCAAAAAGTACTTTTGTAGCATTACTGCTTGTGTCCCTTCTTGGAGCAGAGTCTCTTTAAGTAAGCAGGTTGCTCGTTGTCAGGAAGAGCGGCGCTTGCTTGAGTGTCGTCATGTGAACCATCAGCATGTCTGCTCAACCAGTAAGTAGTCATCAATCCCTTTCCCTAAACAAAAAGTATACACTGTTATTAACCAAATTCCCTTTTCCTTATCCACATACGAAATGAAGAGTATAGTCATCACAGTCACCAAGAAACTGCCAGCTGCGAATTCCTGCGGCATATTTCACGTCAATTTCTCACCCAGAAGCTTACATCCAACATAATATGGTCTACCAGTAGCGAATCACCTGTCATAAATTTTTTTTAAAGTTAGGTGAAGTAATTTACTTACTTTATAGTTTTTTCCATTTATTACATCTCTACCTAATGTCTAGTGAAACTCTTTCCTTTTTAGTTATTTACTTCCATAGATCCTACCTATTTATCCCTACTTCTACACATCACTTAATTACCCTCTAGTGAAACGATTTCTTTATCAGTAAATATTAACTTATACGTCAGTACGTTTGTGCACAGTGGAACTGATCAAGCTTGCATAGATAGTTAAACTGCAGTCTTCTATCAAGTGAAACAATGCTTAATGTGATTCATATTTAAACAAGGATGAAATTATTATATATTTGATAATTTACCTACATCGAAAGCTCCACCCATCCTCTCTTCCTACTTTCTTGCACACCCTTATATATATTTGAAATATATTTACTCATCAGCATGCTTAAGCATCAACTTTCTACGTGTTTAAACACGTAGGAAGTTGATGAAGCCTTCATCGAGCAAGTGATTAAACAGTGCTTAGTGTGATCCATGTTAAAACAACGTATGAAGTATTTATCTATTTAATATTTAAATGGATCTCAAAGTGAATGCTTCAAATATAAATAACATGATATTATTAATATTTTAAAATTAATTTTGTGGTACTCGTACCTTGATGTCCACTTCTCCTCTTTTGGTTAACATGAAGGCAGCAGCAGCTTGGAGAGCTTTTTGCATCTTCTCGCTTATATGAATGCGAAATGCTGAAACAGAGATTTCGAAATACAATTAAACCAACATAATTACAACATGTAGTAACTGCCTATTAGATTATAAATATATTTTTACCTACTCCACTGTGTCTGAACGTGTTCCTCTTTTGGTTATAATCGGAAGTTTACCAGAGAAAAACTTAAAAGCGAGGGATAAAAAAATCTGACAAAAATATAATAGGCATATAGACTAATGCAAAGGTAAATATAGGTGAAATTATATTATATATATAGATATAAATACAAAGGTAACTAAATCAAAAATAAATAGACTACCGGAAAGTAATGATATTAAGCTTGTGAATAAATGAATACTTAGAATAATAAAAATATACTTTGAATATATACTATGGCGACATCTGTTGTACGATAATAACAATGATATAAATACTAGTTTCATGGTCTAGGCATAGTAATGGCGCGATTCGCCGAGCGGTTTACAATATTGCTGGTTTCCAAAGTCCGCGGTTCGCATCCCGCTTCTGCCGTTATTTTTGTGTTGGATTGACGCGTTGAAAAAAGAATTTTATGTTTAGTATATGTATATTTAAGTAATAATAAATCAAAGGTTGTTGAATATACAAACACTGGAGGAGATGTAGCATCATGGTTCGCAATTGTTTCGTAGAGTTTTGTGTTCGGTGGCGTTGCGTCTCGAGGTCTAGAGCGTTCCATTGTCCGTTGGTGGCGCTGCATTGGCGCGCCGTCAGTGTGGTGTTGCCACAGATTCAAAGTATACAAAGATTTTAATCTCCCACGAAAAAAAGGTGGCTTAGGTTATTTTATGTAATCGCATGCAGGTGAGCACAACCGGTCGAAAGTAGTGTACTCTATGACGTTCAGCTAGGGCCGCTGGACGCTGCATGCAGGAAACGTGTGTGTATTAGGAAGATTGTGTATATTTATAATATGTGTATATATTTTTCTTAAAGAGATTTAGATTGTATGAAGAAGGAAATATAGATGCTGGAAGAGCATTCCAGAGCTTACCGGTGATATTGGAAGGAACTTTGGAAGCTGTCAGTTCTTGGTCGACATACATTATCTTTATATGGTGAGGTTAGGTTAGTCACCTGCGCCCGTGGACTCCATGCGGCTAGCTGTGTTGACCGTGTCCCCGAAGAGACAGTAGCGCGGCATCTTGGACCCCACGACCCCCGCCACGCAGGGCCCCGTGTGGAGACCACAGCGCATGCGGAGAGGCTCCGATGGCCGATGGGGGGCACGACAGCGGAGCCCCGCCTCGAGGAGCTCCAGAGCCATGTACGCAATCTCCGAAGCGTGCTTTTCCCCTGTAAAGATATTTTTTTTATGTAGACAGATAGTGATTTTGAAATTTCATCTGAGGATTCTATGACGCCGACCATTCTACATATGACTAAGCGCTGCATCTGGAGTGTTGATCCGCCAACGTCATAGACTACAGCCCATTTATGCATTATCCTTATTATTACAGGAATTCACTATGAATGTGTGGTCTTCACGGGACGAATTTCGTCTACCACAAATATTGATTGATAGGCTATGATTGGCATGTTACGGGTGAGTGATCAAATTCAAACCAACCGGGGGTATTTTTATAGCTTAGAAATCGATAAAAAAAACTTTTTTTTATATATTTACTCCGTCGGGGATCGAACCAACGACCTTCGGTTTGGCAAGCAAATGCTTTAAACACTAAGCTATGACCGCCGGCATTGCCAAGTGGTTAACTGTATTGTTTGCAGAACAAGATGTCAAGACCAAACAAGTTTAGGTCTTGTTTATGTTATGATATTCTGGCTTTTGGGTTTAGCCGTGTGTGGCGAACTTCCTTCAACCAATATTTTGACTGCCATTGCACAGGTCTTCTTCAGAATTGATGCCTTATTTATTTATTTAGGAAGTTCGCCACACACGGCTAAGCCCAAAAGCCACAATATCAAATCTGGCCGTGAAAACCTAAGGAGTTAATTGTTCATGTTACTTAATTAACTTAATACAACTTTGTTTTAAAATGAGAACCGCATTTACAATGTCCAATTACCGTTTGGTGGAAGAAAACTTTGTACCGTGAATTTTTTATGACCTTTTTATTCGTTTACAACCCGATTTAATTTATTTTCGCTAGAACAAATTTATGTTAACTTAACTCGTTCAACCACATACCGTGTTTTTTTATTTATTTTCCTGAGCTCAACTTCACTGTGAACTTTATTCGGGAAAAGTTTTCGTTAAAGAATACGAGTTAGAGAATTTTGTTTTCCAACAAACGTGAATGTACAGAGATACTAAACCCGATACGAATTGTAACATTATGATACTTGATACAATTCGCTTTCCATATAGGAAGTGTATATTTTAATCTCTTTTAGGCTGATGTCGAAAAGCCTAGAAAGACGATCTTTTGTCTCTTATTTTTGTTCGCTCGCCTGACATGCACATCTAATAATGTTTATTTTAATTATATACAAAATTACACGGCGTTTGCATACTCCATTTTATTTGTTATGACAGTTGCTACATTTTATTTTGGTTCCACTGTCATCACTTTAATTTGTTTTTTGCCATGATTATCTTGGCGGCGCTGCATGTCACAGTGTTCCTGCAGTCGTCAGTCAAGGGGCTTTCGACCGAGGCGGAAGTAACGTCATGTTACGCTCAAACGGGGAAAGCAAGTCACAGTGTTCCTTTAATTTGTTTTTTGCCGTCGTCAGTCAAGTGTTCGTTCGACCGAGGCGGAAGTAACGTCATGTTACGCTCAAACGGGGAAAGCAAGTCTTTAATTAAATTATCTTTAAAAAAATGCGAATTGTGCTTCAAAAACAAGTTCTTTTGCTTTGTGATCTGCTCCTGCATCCTTCCTCCACGTAGTCACGTGACATTTTTAGGGGGTACAAGGCAGCCTGCCATACTACAGTCGCTCAAGAGGCGAAGTTGGAACATATACTTACGATGCCGCAGTAGAGCATAAGCTACAGTTGCATTTTACGCTGGAAGGCCTACGGAAACCAAATAAGGAATGTACTCGACGGAGCTACAAGAAGAAGTCCTGACATGGAATGAGGTGAAGATCATAGTGGCTGACAGTAATTTGCGGCGGGAATTTTTGACTTCAGCTAACTGAAGTCACAAATTATTAAATATTTATATATATATATTTATATAATAAATAATATATATGTATTATTTTATATAAATATATATAAATTTTTACCATATCAATGTTTTTGAATATTTTAAAAATATAACATAAGTGTGCATAAGAAGAGCGGACATGATGTGATGATTGTACGTTAAGAAAGGAACAACAAATCATCAAGGAACTCAAAGCACGCTTGTAGTGTACTAACATCAATGAAACTAGTCTGGGGTCAGTTTGTCGTTGTGCTGTGCGCTGCATTAGAGTCGCAGGAAGAACTTCAGCCACTTTCAAAATGTTTGCTTTTTATGAGCGTACTTTATGATGTGTCCCATTCGGAAATTAATAAAATGATTTTTCACAGTGTAAAACATGTTTAATTCCATGAATGCGTACATTTTTGGAAACTTCAGACTTTTACCTATTTTTCTACATAGTCGCCAATGAGGTCAATGCATTTTTGCATGCGGTATACGAGCTTTTGAATGCCCGAGCCAAAAAAATCTGCCGCCAAGCCACGCAGATACCTGAGAACCGCTTCTTCCAGCTCTTCTCTATCGCCGAAATGCGTTCCACCCAGGTTTTTCTTCATATCAGGGAATAGATAGTAGTTACTTGGTGCTAAGTCCGGGCTGTAGGGTGGGTGTTTGACATTACCTAATAACCATGACTGGTTGTTACCATTTTTGACAGGAAGTCCTGAAGCCACCATGTACGAGTCCCCAATGGTCTCCACCTTGTAGACGTCATACCGCTCGATGGTATCATCAAACAGCTGGTAAACTGAGTTGAGGAATGTTACCACCTGCAATAAGAAAAGTGTTTTTATTTTAATGAAAACTTATGTTATATATTTTTCAAGTCAAAGTGATCATTGCAAAACATTGTGGATTTAATGTCTTCACCAATACGCAGAATTATTCCCTCACTTGTGTGCACCTTTCAACGGTTGTTCTCTTCCAAAAGCAAGCTTCATCAACAGTCTTGAATTATCAATCTCGAATAAGGAAAAATAACCTTTCTCAATCCTTCACTTGTTAAGAGATGACTAAGATGAGAAGGATTGAGAAAGGCTACGAGTTTTAGTCGAAACTGCAGTCTCCTAATAGAGAACTTATCATACGTGATCCATGTAAAAACAAGGTAAATAAATATACATAATTTATGATGGATCTCAAAGTGAATTTTGAAAACATTGAAAACACCTGTATACTCGGAGTTATCTACATGGCAACATAAATGGTTCCCGGGAGCCTCCAGGGCAAAAGCCAGCAAATTTGCATAGACTGCGGCTGTAGTACCAGTTAATATTTGAGTGTTCATTCACTGACCAGGGTTTTTTTAAAGGAGATCAGATCATCAGCCTGACGCTCCCGAGGCTTGGACATTTTTTTTCCTCAAGTGGTGGTTCAACCCTACCGGGGGCATGTATAGAAGGTAGATTTTTTTATATATTTTTTTAAAATACGCTTGTTCGGGGTTTGAACCGACAGTGTCTGAATGACAAACAAACGATCTTACCACTGGACTATGCTTCCCCCTGTACGTGTATAAGTATATATGACAAAATTGTGAAAAGCAGCTGTAGATGGTTGGTCAGATTGTTAAAATTTGATTTCCTACCTGTAAAGGTGTGGTTCCAGCCGCTATTTCCGTGAAACCTTCAATATCGCTGAAATATATGCTGACAGACTCAAAGTATTCAGCTGGAACCTGAAATTTAAATGATGCCGTAATTACTTTCCTCTCACTGCTTCGTTTTTAGTTATTTTTATGGGTAAATACATCAATTTATCGCCAGCTACAAAAAGGTATAAAACAATACATTTTATTGATGGCTTTTTTTTGTTCATACATTATTCATTTATATAAATCTTTATATATTCTAATAATGCTTTGTCATCGATATCAATTAGATGAACAAAATTTCAGTTTGATTGGATCTCGAAAAATATTTAAATTTTGACTTAAAAAATACCATTCAAAGACATTTAAATATATATATATATATCATTCGTCGTTCGACCATTACAGAGTGCGGACGTACATTAATTAGTAGCTCCAATAAATTTCGGAGTAGTGACGTGTGTGCAACAATAATAATAATAAAAAAAACTGATTTAATAATAATTTCTAGTGAAAATCAAAGTGTGATTAAATGAATCAAGATAGAATGCGATGGAGATGGAAGAATTAATAATTAATACTAAAGAGCTTATCAATAAGATAAGCTCAGCAAAAGATAATAAATTAAAAATTCAACTGGAAAAAATATTCAAGAAATTGAAGAAATTACAAAAAAGCAAAAAATTGACTTACAAGAAAAAATAATTGATTTACAAAACGAATTAATTAATAACAGCAAGAAACAAATGAAAAAGATTGAAGAAATTATCTCTAAATCGAACATATCTTATGCAACAATCACAAAGAGTTCACCAAAAGAACCAACTAAATTTACAACGAAACAAGACTCAAAACATGCAATCATAATAGAGTCAAAAAAGAATGCTAGTGCTGAAATAGTTAAAACTAAAATAGCAAAAAATGTGAACCTAAATAAAATGAAAATGGGAATAATTAGTTTCAAAAACATCGGAGAAAAAAAGAATCTAATAATCTGCGCAACAAAAGAGGAAGCTAATTTACTGTGCAATGAAATAAATAAGAGAATCGGAGACGAGGTTACCGCTGAAGAAATTGAAAAGAAACAACCAAAATTAATTATTAAGAGACTACAAAAAGGCATTACTGAAGAAGAATTAATCAGTAACATAATCAACCAAAACGGACTAAATGAAGAGGACGAGACTAAAATTAAATTAATCAAAGAAATTAAAATCAAGAAAAGCAACGATGGAAAAGAGTGGGATACCACAAACTATATCATACAGACAACTCCTTCTATTAGAAGACATCTGATGGAAAAAAAAAAGATTAATATTGGATACAACAGAGTCAACATTGAGGACTGCAACCCACTAATGCAATGTTACCATTGCCAAAAATTTGGACACACAGCAATACGATGTCTGGCCAAGGATCAACCACCAACCTGCTTTCACTGTTCACAAAACCACAACCATATTAACTGTAAAAATAAAGAGACACCAATTTGCATCAATTGTTCCAACTCAAACAAAATTCACAAAACAAACATACCCACTAACCACAATGCCAATAACCACCAGTGCATGATCAGAGATAAAATGCTTAAAATCGCAAACAGCTGGATTGATTTCGGCTGAATTCTATATTTATTATCGAAGTTAATAACTTAAAGTATACCTACATCATTTACAATTCCTGTACTGCATTTACTATTGAGGTTAATAATTTAAAGCATACCTACATCATTCACAATTTATGTAATGTATTTACTATCGAGTTTAATAATATAAACTATACCTACATCATTTACAATTTCAAAATTAATGCTTACCAATGAATGACTTTACATGCAACAATATTAACAATAAAATTCAAATAAAAGAACTCATACATGACTCGATCAAAGATCGCAACCAATTAGTTCAAAATTTTGAAAACACACTTACAACTTACCATATGAACATTAGAAGCATTGAAAAACATTGATGAACTAACAGTTTCGTTAGCATCATTAAAATTTTTACCCGACTGTATAGTTTTGTCGGAATCACACTCCCATGGAGAAAAAGAAATATCACTTGCCCGGTTATAATTATTACTCAACAACCGCCAAAATCAACAAAAACAGTGGAATATCAATGTTCATCTCAAATCGACTGGAAATAGTACAAATTGACGAGATAAAAGATATTAATAAAACCAACACATTAAATGTCGAAATTAAATTCAAAAAACAATTATATAATATTATGGCTATATACCGCACCCACGCATCAAATGTAATTGGATTCATTGAAGAACTTAAAAATTATCTATTAAAAATAAAAAATAAAAAAATATTATTGTTGGGGACATAAATTTAAATATATCAAATGATACTAACACAACTGAAAAGAGATTTACCTAAACATGTTAGCTGAATTAAACTACCTTCAGTGTATTAGTAATATAACGAGAAAAATACATGGTCAAAAACCAACATGTATAGATCATATATTTACAAATATAACTGATATCAGAAATTTAACATCTACCGTCGTTCACACTAATATCACTGATCATTATTCGTGTTTCCTACTCTACGAATTTCAAACTAGTCAAATTCTGAAAATATAAAATGTAACAATAATATAAAATTCTTACAACTTGATACTTTTAAAGACAAATTAAAAATTAATGCTGGAACAAACTATATAATTGTAGTGATGCAAACGAATGTGGTGAAATATTTAACAATAAAATCGCTGAAATCGTGAGCTTATCATCAAAAGTCGAACGAAACCGTTACTCTCTAAATACAGACCTATCAAACCATGGATTACACAGGGTCTAATAATATCAATACGACATAAAGATAGACTATTTAAACTTACGATTAAACAACCAAATAACGTCAACTTAAGTAAACAATATATATCATATAAAAATAAACTCACATATTTAATAAAGAAAACAAAAGAATCATACTATAAACAAAAAACTAAACATCACTGATAAAAACGGTAAAGAGGTTTGGAATGTAATAAATGAAATAATTGACAAAAATAAACATAAAACTAATTCAATTAAACAAATAAAACATGACAATCAAATAATTTGCTGCACAACAAACCCAGCTAAAGCCGCAAAACTATTTAATAATTATTTTGTTAACGTTGGAAAACAACTTGCACAACTCATAGATGCCAAAAAAACCTAATATGAATCACACTGCAGACGTTAACATTGAACAAAAAATAACAAATTTTCAAAATACAACAGAAGCTGAAATTGAATTAATCATTGATAACATGAAAGACGGTTCATCACCAGGATTTGACGGCATTAAAGTACATACTCTTAAACATGTTAAAAACAAATTTCCAAACCTCTCTCGCGTTTATCATAAATAAAAGCCTACAAACTGAATTTTTCCAAATGTTTATAAACAAACAAATATCACACCTATTTTCAAGTCTGGCGACCCTGACGATATTACAAACTACAGACCAATATCAATAATTTCAAACATAGCAAAAATATTCGAAAAAATAGTTAAATTAGATTAAATAAATTCATTAATTCTAATAATCTAATTAATGAAAACCAATTCGGATTCATGGAAAACAGAAACACCCAAGATGCCATTGCTAAACTTTCAAGCTATATACTTGACTCATTAGATAAATCAAATAAATGTCTAGGTATATTCATAGATTTAAAAAGGCATTCGACAGCATATCCCACCCAAAACTAATTTCAAAATTAAAACACATTGAATTAGTGATAGCGCATTGGAATGGATAAAAAGTTATCTATATCAACGACCTCAAGTAGTTAAAATTAATAAAATACCGAGTCAAAAGAAACTAGTGAATTTGGAATACCGCAAGGAACGGTATTGGGACCACTACTTTTATTATCTATGTTAATGATATATTCAAACTGAATATTAACGGTAAAAATAATATCATATGCTGACGACACAGCAATAATAATTGAGAGTAATAACTGGAAGGAAGCAATAAAAATTAGCCAACGATGACATTAACTGTCTCAAAAGGTGGTTTGACATTAATCTACTTACATTAAATGCAGAAAAAGACATATCTAATCCCATTCTCCATAAACAAAATAAAATAAAAACACCTATTACTAAATTATTTATACATTGCCCTGGATGTAATAATTCTAACTGTGAAAAAAACTGCTCAATGATCAAATCCACAGAAAAAATAAAATACCTGGGTATATTAATTGACAGTAACTTAAATGGAACATGCACACAGCCGAACTAGTGAAACGTATACGCAAATGCATCTACATATTCATTAGACTCAGAAACATCCTATCTAGAGCAGATTTAAAAAATGGTTTACTACTCCATTGTCCAATCTCAACTGCAATATGGCATTGTCGGCTGGGGAGGAACATACCTAAATATCACCAACCCCATTAGAACTGTACAAAACTTATCATCAAAATCATATTAAAAAAACCTCCCACATACCCAACAGAAAGCCTATTCAATGAATTTAAAGTGCCAACGGTAGATTCATTATACCAAAAATACACTGTTCTACAGACAATAAAAAGAAAGGAGAATTGAAAACTGGAACACTCATCACTCTGCTAGGTATATACATAATCTACTAATACCAAAATTTAACACACAACATGCAAAGAATGGTTACAAATACAACGGAATAGTGAATTTCAACAATCTTCCTCCGGAAATAAAAGCGATCAGTGACATGAAAATAATGAATAAAGGGTAAAACGGTTCTTCAAAAATAAAAAATCAGATCTGACGTAATTGTACAAAAATGAGAAATAAATGATATATATAATTTTTTTATTACATTATAATGTTACTATTATTAAAATGATACTAATGTAAACCTCTCTGTATATGATTCAAGCTAGGTACTAAGTAGTAATTGTATGTATATGATCCAAGCATAATAAGTATAGAATTTATATAAATTGTATAAAATATTTATATTGTTAAAAAGTATTGATTATATTAAGTTCATTACAATGTGTCTGGTGGAAATTGAGACTTACATGGGTCGAGGCTATTAAAGAATCGAAATATTTATGTAAATGATGCTGAAATTGTCACTTCGACT
The DNA here is from genome assembly GCA_022606575.1 of Glossosoma conforme. NCBI lineage: Eukaryota > Metazoa > Arthropoda > Insecta > Trichoptera > Glossosomatidae > Glossosoma > Glossosoma conforme. Next base: position 1,844,306 of record JAGTXR010000005.1, on the reverse strand, counting down.
ATAAAAATTTATAAATATGATATTATTTTATATTCTAAAAAAAAAAAATATGTTATTATGTAAAAATGTAAAAAATAATATTATAAATTAAGCAACACTTAAATCAAAAGATGAATCCCACGCCACACAAGATCTACCTTTAAGTGGCGTGGAATGCGAAAAAAATGAATGTAATTATCAAAAAAAATCTTAAATGTATCCTATTATATTTGATTAAATAAAAAAAAAAAAAAATATATATATATAAGATACAAGTAGGGAATGTGGCTTTCAGGCTAAGCCATGAGTGGTGAATTTCTTCTTCCTTAGTAACCTTGATGATGTCCCACCTGCTGCTCCCTCTTGAGGCGCATGGCAACACTTGGTGGCAGCATCTGGCACAGCAAAGAGTCTGACAACTGCTTTTCTCTCTTCAGCTCTTGCGCTTTCTCCGCCAGGTTCTTGGCGTACAACTTTTGGACAAAAAAAAACGGATTTTAGTAGCTTTTTTGGAATGTTTCTAAGAATATACGACTTTCGTCTACCATAAATTTTGATTAATAGGCTATGATTGGTATATTACGGGTGAGTGAGTGATCAATTTCACACCAACCGGGTGTGTTTTAGAGCTCAAATATCGATTAAAAATATATATTTTTTATCTCCGTCGGGGATCGAGAACCCACGACCTTCGCCTTGTCAAGTAAACGCTTTAACCACTGAGCTATACCTGCCGGCGGCGGTGATTCTTGTCTAGATCATAATTTAACAATAGCTGGAACACAGGCGTAAGATTGGTTCACTTAGTCTTTTCTACCGTTATTACCACGATCGCTGCTCTTCGGAACTTAAAGAACTAATTCCTCCTGCACCCAACCACAACCGACAAATTCGTCTTACACTTGCCGAACATCCGTACACGGTTAATGTGTGTCGGCCAAGAACTGTCAGTTTCCAAAGTTCCTTCCTTAATGCCACCGGTAAGCTTTGGAGCGTCTGTGTTTCCTCCTTTCTGCAATCTGGATCTCTTCAAGAAACAGAAAAATATACACTTGCATTCTCTCCAACCCACACACAAACACGAACACAACAACCGTTTCCGGCATGCAGCGTCCAGCCTCCCTGGCTGTGCGTCATAGAGTGCACTGGTCTCGACCGGCTGTGCTCTCCTGCATGCGATTACATAAAAAACTATACTGATGATTTTACCTGTATCGTGTTGACAGCCCCTCTGATCATGACGATGATGACCGGTGACAGCGCCAGAACCAGCACGAGAATTCCAAACCCAAGTACTTCAGATCTTTGAGCTTCACTCAAACTTTGCTCAACACTCTTTCTGCAATAAAAAAGACATCACAATACAAACAGTACATATTGACATCAGCATGATGTAGTCCTTGCTGACTGGTACCGAAAACCTTGATATACAATCTTTCGTCTCTTATTTCTGTTCGCTTGTCATACATTTATGTGTCCGCCATTTGGGACTAGTTATATAGACCGCCGCTAGTAGCGCTGGGCGAGAGCCATCACGAGCGCGGCAGTCGTACCCCGCCCGTTGGCGAGAGCAGATTGTATTGTGGCTCGGCCTATGTTGTGACTAGGTCGAGCCAGAAGTTTGTAAATTTTTAACGTAAATATATGTCCATATGCTTCTGAAAAAGTCTTTGTTTTGCTGACCTGTTCCTCATCATGCCATCACGTGACGGAATAACACCTTTTTGAAAGAGAGGGTGTTAATATTTCTCTGTAAAAACTACGAATATTTACATGTGTGTCACTATTGTCAAGGTGCATCATCTATGAGAACATAAAACATGATCTGTGTCGTCCCGTGAACACCACCCATTCATAGTAAATTCCTGTAATAATAAGGATTATGCGTGAATCTTGGGCTATAGTCTATGCCAGTGGCGGATCAACACTTTACATGCAGTGCCATATGCAGCATGGTAAGCGTCATAGAATTCCAAGATGAGACTTCAGAATTATTATCACCATCTGTCGGTATTCTCCTGTCTATGTGTTTACAATATGGGCTATATAAACTGGCATTTTACGGGTGATAGATCAAATTCACACCAACCGGGGGTATTTTAGAACTCATAAATTGATTAAAGATCCCTTTTTTTATTTTACCTTTGGCTTGCAAAGCAAACGCTTTGACCATAAAGCTATGACCGCCGGCTTTGTCGAAACCCATATATGATCCCAAGTAAACCTTCAGGTGCAGATATGTCCTAGAACGAGGAATGGACAGTGCAAAGTGACGGAACAAAGTGGCGGCAAGATATGTATGCAGTCAAGCTAGCATAATTGATGGTTTCGATATATTTTTAAAAATAATGTTTCACTGCTTTTTGTAACGCATTCTCGAAACTTTGTTGAATGGTTCACTGAAGTTTTTCGGAAAGAGTAATTGCAAATAAGTTATGTTTCCGAGCACGAGTGTAGCGATCGGGAACAAAGAGTTTGAGGCAAGCCATATCTAATACTTGCTGTATATATTTTGTAACTTTTATTTGAGTTTGTACCGTATGAATCCTCGAAGCGCCCTTTGAAGTTCTCTCAATTCATTGTGATATTCTGCCGCGTCATCGAAGTATTCAATGGCTTGTTTCAAGTTTCCGGGACGACGCTCGTTGTTTGTGATTTGTTGGCTTCTGAAAAAAAAAATATCAGTATAGGTTCAACGTGTACAACTCTGCTCTAAGTGATGGAATGGTGTTCCGTGGTTCTGCAGCTCCTTCAAAGAAGGCTACTGGAGTGAAGATGGCGTATCTTCACGCCAAGGGTCTTCAGCCAGATACATCGGCTGACGGCTTGCAGAGCTTCTTGGCAGCGACCGCTGCATTCAATCCCTCTTGGATGACCATCAGGAGATTTGTCAGCAGACGGACGTTGTCAACATCTTTCAAAGTCGGGGTCATCGCGACTTCGCTGGAGTCTCTCATGGAGCTTGAAGTGTGGCCTGAAAGGACCATCGTTCAACCGTGGATACGTGTAAGACGAAAGAATCGCAGTGAGTAGTGGTTGAAACCAACTTGAGTGAAGATATTGACATATTTAGTGTAATATTGCTTCAGATTCAGTGCTGGTGTTGACAGATACTAAATGTTGGACGTTTGATTTTATAACAATAATGCCGTGTTATTTGTGTGTCAACCATGATATACTTATGACATGGTTTTTGTTGTTACAAATCCAACTATTTGCGTTGAGTATTCCAACACTTGTTCTGCGTGTGAGGTCATGGACACTAAATGTGTCAATACATTTACAACGCCACACTTATATGTTAGTACTTCAATAATGAATTAAAATGTAAAATATTTTGTAATGTTATTGTAGGAAAAAATATAGAATTGAATTGAATCATCTATAATTGAAACATTGGTAGTCACCATCATTGGCATTTAACATGTGGCGGATCGATCGAGTGTACACTTTCTACTATCTATGACTTGCTTTTAATGTTTGCATTATATGATCACAGAGAAGTATTGTAGATATCACAAGGAGACGCTGCCTCTTGTGACAGAGCGGGCCCTATATAAGGAGGAAAATCACAATGGATCAGCTTTTTTTTCTACGCTCCGTCACAGCACTCCAACCTTCGCAAGACCGCTCTCCTAGTCGACTGGATGCGACGGCTGTCCGAACACGGCCCGATCATCGCTGTCAAAAACTACCGACGTAACTCCGCGACCCGCTGTTAAATCAACTCCAGAGCTTTTAAAGTGATTCAGTAAAGTCTTAGGTTAATTGAACTTCAACCGCGATAATCTAAATTCCAACAAACATAGGATACCATCCCAACCCAAAGTGCATTTGGAACTAGAATTCAACTTCTTCTAGCCCTGTGATTCGTATGAAACGCAAAAATCGCAGTGTAAACAGTGCAATGGTGATTTGACAAGAGGATATTAACATATAGGGTCCGCCATCTAACGTTTTTTTTTTTCAACTAGTGCTTATTTCGTGAATGGTAACACATAACTCATGTCTGATTTGACAGGTAATTAGTTTTATCTTTCCGCTGAACGAATATGGTTTTATATACGCTTGAACAACGCTGGAAAATATTGTGACATTACTTTGAAAATTAGGCTATTTTTCTTCAAAAATGAGCAAGGAGTGGCCGTTACAGTCAATGGCGATCGTTATTGGGCCATTTTTTTCACAAAAATTAAAGAAGAGGATATTGGCAACATTTGGTTTCAACAGGACGGCGCTACGTGCCACACAGCCGAAGCTACACTCGATGTTTTGCGATGTTTTCAAAAAAAAAAAAAGTTATTTGGCAGACCCTATATTTGGTGTGATATTGCTTCGGATTCAGTGCTGGTGCGGACGGACAAGGATTGTTGGATGCTTGATTTTGTGATGATTAATCCCCTGTGTTTTTTGTCTTACGTTTGATGTCCTTACGACGTGTTTTTATTGTTACAATTTCTGACTATCGGCGCTCCGTATTGTGTGTCTCTACTTGTGCTGAACGTGAGATTTTTTATACTAAATATGTCAATACTTGGCATCCTTGATATCACAAAGTACAAACACTAATATTCGATGTGCCTTTGCGTCATTCTTTATTGTTCTTGTTTGTATCCATTATTTGTTTATTTATAAACCCTTTAAAATAAGATAAAAATTAAATTGAATTCATAGGAGACAAAAAGACGTAAGACGTAAATACATTTTAAAATAATTGATGGAAGAAACTAATTTCGAACAAAAGTAGTATGCCAAAAAGGAACATGTTCAAAAATATATAATTCCATTAGCCTCGTTTAAATTTGTTTACCTTAGCTTAAACTAGAAATGTCACGAAGGCTATCAACACGTGAAACGATCTTTTTTAACCTTTCCGAATCTAAGGGGTGCTTTAAGATTTCCTTACATTAACGTTTCACTTTATAATACATATATATACACTTTTTTTAAAATGGATTAATCTTTGTAATAGTACATATGTAGTATATATATACATGTATTTACAATTACTTTATAAATACTCGTATAATATTTCAACTTAAATTAGTATTAGCCGGGCGGCATAGTCCAGTGGTAAAAGGGTTTGTTTGTCATTTATACGCCGTCGGTTAAATGCCCAGCCAACCTTAATTTGTAAAATCTATTTAATCAAATGCAAGCTCTATATATGCTTCTGATAGGGTTAAGCTACCTCGGGAGCGTCGGGTCATCATCAATCTGCTTTAAAAAAATAGTAATTATTGAACACAATCTGAATCTTAAACAGACCTGTGAAACGGCAATTTGGTGTGTCCATGTGATCGAAACGCGAAGCAGATATGGTAAAAAAGTCGCTCAAGTCATGTTAAGTCACGTTAACTTAGGTCATTGGTTGTAATTGCCGGAAAAGTGATGAAGCTGAAAGAAGAGGCAGAAAGAGAAAGAAGAATGAAGACTCAAGAAGACATGCTATTCACTCTATAGCAAACGCCGGCAGGGGAAGGGGAGAACAAAAGGAGGAGAGTTTAGTCGGTAAGAATCCGACACCATTCTTCGAATGCTGATTCGAAGGGTGTCTATGATAATTCTCTCCTATTGAAAAAAAAAGTTATGTCATTGGATAGTTTACTTGTTTTGTACGCGTTGCCAAGCGCTACTTGCACCAGACGGGAGGCTGGGCACATAGTTGAGGGCATTCTCCAGTAGGTCTCTCGCCACCGCGAGTCTCTGCACGAATGCCGTGTGGTTGGCGGTGGAGAGCGTTCCCCGTCCAAAGTAGCTGATGCCCAACATGGCCGCCACGCCGAAGCTCTCGGTGCTGCGCAGCAGGTTCTTGAAGCCCACCAGGTATCTAAAACGTGTGCATCGTCTTATATAACATTTCTCTCATCAATCCCGTCAACACCACCCATTCGTAGAGAATTCTTGTAATAAATGGATGATGCGTGAATATTGAACTATAGTATACAAAGTTCGAGGGTCAACACGCCACATCCAACGCTTAGCTTATGTTACATGGTAAGCGTCATAGAATCCACTCATGAAATTTCTGCTTATCATCACCATCTGTTGAATTCTTCTGTATGTGCTTATATAAATTAAAATATATGACATGGCAATGAGAGATACCTCCAAATGGTGCTGCTGTCTGCTTCCTTGATGTGGTTGGTGAGATGCTGCAGCAGGGCAGAGTTGACTGCTGTGTACCAGTGCATCACTTCCAGCATGGAGCTTTCATCAGAACTGATCTTCTCCCTGAGGAATAATTCAATGGCTTACTTCATACGCTACAACAGTTTCAATAATAGATATATTAAGACTGGACAACCATCATGGTCTTGGTTGCTGATCGTGTGCCCAAATGCCGGCGGGTTTAGCTCAGTGCTTACTGTGTTTACAAGCCGAAGGTCGTAAGTTCGATACCCGACGGAGATTGAAAAAAAAAACGATTTCTGAGCCGTAAAATATCTTGTTACATAACATTAAATATAAAGTGTTTACATAAATGATTGACAAAAATTTATATAGCGTGACTCTAAATAATTTATATGACAAGAGATTTTATAACGCCTTATTTGACATAAAATGAACGTAATAAAATTAAATCCTTTACGTAAATAGTATTAAATTAATAAGACATATTACATTCACTTCTTTCTTCTTGCTGCATTACAAACTTTGGAGTTCTACGGGGTTCTATACTCATGATCTTTCTCTTACCAAGAATGATTTAAATCGCAACCCGAAGGTCGTGGGTTCGATCCCTGACGGAAATTAAAAAGGGGATTTAGAATTACAACAAAATTCTTTAAAAAACTGCCACTAGTTTTTCAGACATGATTATCAATTAACTTAAAATGAACTTCATTTTATTTATAAAACGAAGTTCATTTTGTAAATTCACTTCGTTATGATATTCCTTGTGGTATAATTATGCAGATTGGTTTGGCGTGTATTACACTGTTGATTGCATGGAAGGCATTATAAATCAACTGACACACATTTCCTCACATTTTTCCCCATATTTGTGTTGCCAGTTTATAATTAATAAATTGCATTTCCATGAAGAAGACTCGGGGAAACGAATCAGATCCGAACTCTGAAATGCATCTAATACTTTCTTTATACGGTTGTTATAACCCAATAGGCAGTGGGAAAAGCTTTGCGTTTTCTTTCGTGGTATCAAAAGATAACCACACGGCTCAAATCAAGAAGAAGTTTCCTACAGTCGACAACGGAACTGGTGATACCAGGGTCACCCTGCGGCTGGGCATGTGGAGAGGCACAACTGAGGGGAATTCTTGGATTGCCCCGAAAGAGGACCTAGCCCCTGGACACAACCAGGGGTGGAATATATGGAAGTCCCTTAACAGACTTTGGACCGGAGTATGCAAAACGAGGACACAAATGAAAGACTGGCAGTTTTACAGCGGACCGATTGAATGTGACTCCGGTGCGGAGCAGACCCTGTCACTCTTTCTGGAGTGTGCGCTGTGTCCGAGTAGCTGCACCCAGGAAGACCTGATGATGGCCGGAAGTAACGCCATCGACGTCGCCCATTTCTGGGCAGACAGGATCTGACCCTGTTGTTTCCGACACGATATATATTTATGAAATGGTCAGTAATGAATACATAAAATGGTCAATAAAAATAAACAAATGGAATAAATTTGTACAGTTTTTTTTCAATAATTTATGAGAGAAATGTCATATAAGATGATATTTGCTGTGGATATTGTATGTGAGTGTCAATTTGTTTAAAAAAATAAAGATCTTCAATTATCTATCAAGTATTAGAATAATAGGCCTTTGAGATGTGGTCATACAGAAGAATTCTCAGAATTTCCTCGAGAGACTACGTCACGAACAATAAGCTTCTCAGTATAATCAAGGAAGGGAGGCACCTAGTAAGAACCATCTCAGAGAGGCGAACCCGATGGATCGGTCTTCTTTACGACATTGTGGAGGGGGTGGTTGAGGGTAGAAGCTGTGGAGGGCACGCTAGATGGGAGTATATGCAGCAAGTGTTCGAGGACATGAGTTGTAGCTCTTATTCTGAGCTGAAGAGGGTTGCGGAGGACCGAGAAGAGTGGAGATCGAGATGCAAGATTTTATTGCTGCAAACCAATCCACCGGATTGATACAACCAAGAAGAATTAGAAAGTTATATATTCTTAAGTCTCTTGGAAGGATTTAATAGTAAGGATGAGCAATGTCTATAAAAGTCACGACAAGAAGGGGTTAGTATATCGACTGAATGTCTTTGTTCTATGAAATGAAAATTAGACTTTTTGGTACCGTTGTTTAACATATGCACTATTAAATATGCTACACATTGCCGGCGGGTATAGTTCAATGGTTAAGGCATTAGCTTTCCAAGCCGGAGTTCGTGGGTTGGATTCCCGAAGGATTTTAAAAAAAACAAGATTTTCTGAGCTTTATAAATCCCACTGGTTGGTACAAATTAGATCTTTCACTCGTAAAATTTCACTCATAGCCTATTAATCAAAATTGGTGGTACACGAAACTCGTCCCGTGAAGACCACCCATTCATGGTGAATTCCTTTAATAATTAGATGATGCGTGAATATTGGGCTGTAGTCTATGACGTTGGCGATTCATCACTCCACATGCAGCGCTTAGCCATATGCAGCATGGTAAGCGTCATAGATTCCATAGATAAGACTTTACAATCATTATTCATCATATGTCGGTATACTCCTTTATAATTGACGAGTTCGTAAAAAATAAATTAATGAAAAAAAATAATAAGTAAATTCTAATTCGGCTCTGTGTGTCTGTTGGTGGAGCAGGGATCGTCAACTTGAGTGCGCCAGTAATTAGGTTAATTTAACTCTTTTATGCGGATCGGTGAAGCCAACCTTTCTGGAAACGGAAACAGAATAATAAATACATGTTACTTATACCTGCATGGGGTTTGCATACAACACATATTAGACTGAAACATTCCCACACTATGAATATTTATAAGACAAATCTGCAGTTTTTGTGAATAGGAAAAATCTTATTTATCATGTTCTGTTTCGGAACCGATGTCTCAGTCACGAAATGACGACGTCAGCTAACTGGTAACGTCAGAGTACCATAAATTCCAGCACTAAGAAATAGTCCAAAGACCGGAGTCTAGTCAAGATACGAGTACCTTTGGACGGTCATCGTGGCATCTAACCAATCACCAATGCAGGGTGTAAAGTTTTTTATGTAAACACATACGGAAGAATATCGACAGATGGTGATAGCCATTCTAAAGCTTCATCTGTGAATTCTATGGCGCTTATGTTACAAATGGTTAGGCGCTGCATGTAGAGTGTTGATCCGCCAACGTCATAGACTACAGCCCGTCATTCAAGCATCATCCTTATTATTACAGTAATTAACTGCGAATGAGTGATCTTCACTAAATGAATTCCGTCTATCACCAATTTTGATTAATAAAGGCTATAACTGGCATTTTACAAGTGATGGATCAAATTCACACAAACCGGGTGATTTTTGGAGCTTAGAAAACGTTTTTTTAAAACTCCGTCGGATACCGAACACACAAACTTCGGTTTGGCAAGCAAACTCTGTAACCACCAAGCTATACACGCAAGTATACCAAGTCGTATTGCAAAATGAATTCGAGAGGGAATGATTTTTAGATAAAACCAAAAGCAAAATTACGGGTTAATTAAAAATTCAAAAAAAAACTTTTTTTATACGAAAAACTCGCGAATAAAAAAATACATTTATTTAATTTATTTCGCGTTCCATACAAATATTGTACAACAAGTGAGTTGAAGTGAGAACAAAACGAGTGAAAAACTTGAGTTCTTCTTCGAATATCGTCGTTTCTATAAATAACACCTGCATATATTCCGGAAGAAATCGATTAAAATCACAAAAAAATTATTCAATAAGCATTAAAATCTTAATTATGGTAATCAGAAAGCATAAAATTTTATAATGAAAAATAATGAATCCTCAGTACTTCAAATAGATTTCACTTTAAGAACTCTTATTGGTATTTAAGAGGTTAACAGAGCTTCCTTTAAGAGAGTTTTCTCTTAAGGTTGTATTCTAGTCAAGATAATTATTACTAAGATTATATAGTTAATATCTGTTTTTTTTTTTAAAAAGTATTCCATGTATTTAATAATAAGATATGTAGCTAATAAAAAATCATTCCATTTATCTAATGTAGGATTATTAATATAGTATTAGATTTTTTGGAAGGTAGTTTAGTTTTTGTTACAAAAAAACCTTTATCGTCATATATTTTGACAGTTGATATTGTAGGCTTTCCTGTAAAAATGTTTCGTTGCTTCTACGCTGTAGTTTTAGAATTTTCGTAATATCAATAGATAAACAAGATAAAAATGCTTTTAAGCAAGTAAAAAATATCCGATGTGTATGGCTTAGATGTATTGACATAACGCCAGTGTCAACAATGGTTTGCAAATTTAAATACGGCAATTTTGATATGGGTTGATCCGCCTTTTAGGACAAAATAGTCCAAGACTCGGGAACGTCGGGCTGATGACCCGATTTCATTTAAAAACCGATTAATAAGTCTCCTCAAAAATTGCTCGGGTTCTAGAACAAGTAAAGATAGTGGCAGCCGACAGAACTAAGTGCCGGCAATTTGCGGTGACCGTATGTTCCATATATGTAAGGGATATAGATGAAAATAATTTTGATAATGAAAATGCACTACATTCATGAAAAGTAATGCAATAATCATCATACAATCTTTGCTCCCATATCTGGAGCGTATAGTCGTCATAAAGCTCTGTCAGCCGCCATGGTTCTCGCCTCATCCCATGTGAGCTCCGAGTACATCGTATGTATTGTTTCCAACGGTTTTACAGGACGGTGCAAGCCCGCGGACTTGAAGAAGAGGCAGCTACTGGCTGGGACATGTACTACGGATGCCGTAGTATAGCATAAACTAGCCACCGGACTCACACCGTCCTAGAAGGCCTTCAGAAACTATTTATAGAATGTACTCAGCGGAACGCAGAGCTGACTTGAGATGAGACGAAGACTATGGCGGTTGACAGTGCTTTGTGGGATTTTTTTTCTTTTGATTTTTATTTATATCAACTTTTGATTTAAAGTAAATTGATATACACATACAAATCTACAGCAAATATCGTCTTTATGACATTTCTCTCATCAATATCAGAGGAAAAAACCGCGGACGCTGAGATTCGAACTCGAAACGGTGACGAAAGGGTAACCTTTATTTTATGGGCGAGACTTGCTGTTAGATTCCACGTCTCTACGTCATAAGTTAACCACAAGTTACTGGAAGAAAGCATTGTTTAAACGCGTTACTTTTAAATTTAGAATATTGAAATATGTTCTACAAATAAACAATTTAATGTCGATTTAAGTGTGTTTTTTTTTCTTCATTTTTCAATCGCCTGAAGTACTTTCTTTGGTATAATGTAAGTGAGGAAGTAATCGCCGGCCGTGATCTTTATTGTAGGAGATGTTTACACTTTTCTTAATTAATCTACGGCTCTGGGGAAGTTATGGCCTGGACGTGGTCGGGCATCGAAGTGAAGTCAGCAAACAACGCCGAGGGGAAAACCAATCAAAAACTTAATGGCCGCCGAGATTCAAACTTTTTTTTTCACGAAACAAATGCGTTCGAAAAATTCTAAATTTCAAAATACACTATTCAAAAAATGGAATATTTAATTTTTGCTGTTTGGACCGCGCAGTATATTTTTGTTTCTTAAATGATTTTTAGTTTTAAAAAGAAGCATATTTTCAGTTTATTAATATAATACAAGCGATAGTTAGTTTTAAAAACCAATTAAAGGTAAAATAATGGCCGATGAATTTTTTAGTTTTTTTTCACGAAACAAATGCGTTAGAAATATTATAAATTTAAAAATACACTTTTTTCAAAAAGTAATATAAATTTTTTGCTGCTATTTAATTTTTTTCTTCCTAACCTCATTTTTAGAAATGTGCTTACACTATCAGTATGTTTTTGTTTCTTAAATAAAATTCAGTTTCATCAAAAATAAAAAAAAGTTTTTAAATATAATACACGGAATAGTGAGTTTAAAAACCAATTAAAAATAAATAACCCAATGGCACTGAACAATTCATTTACATGAAATCATATTTTGAATTTTAATTACATTTTTTATTTTGTAAAAAATATTATTAATGTAATATGTAGGAAAATTATTATAAAAATTGGCCGACCCCCTACAAGATGGACTGACGATATAAGAAGAATAGCGGGAGTGACCTGGATGCGGAAGGCGGAGGATCGAAGAGGATGGAGACTCATGCGGGAGGCCTACGTTCAACAGTGCACGGACACAGGCTGATGATGATGATGATGTAGGAAAAGTTTAGTTGATTATTTAATTTTGTATTTGGTATTGTTTTTTTGGGTATAGCCGTGCGTGGCGAATTTTCTAGCACCAATATTTCAAGCGCCATTGCAGAAATCATAGACAGGGTTAAAAAAAACATCCTAAAATGGTTGCCCCTTAAATCACGATAAAAAAATATTTTTAAAATATAGCTGCTATGAGTTGTCATAGTTATATAATCCATTACTGGGTAAACCATTACAATGATGATGGTATTAGGTGCATGGAACATACCTGAGTAAAGCTAGACGGTTGACAAAGGTTGTTTTCGGAAGATCTCGAGGTTCTGGAGGCAAAGCAATGGGCGGCCACGCGACCAGCTGCTCTAGAGCAGAATCGGTCTCAGCGAAGCTATGAGGTAGGGTAACTCTGGAAAGCAACATACAAAGAATCTATGAATGGTGATAAATGTAGTCAAAAGCAAAAAGGGTGCTTCAATGCTTTGGAATAACATTATCAAGAAGGGTGGACCCTGCTAAAGTATAAGCTATCTTGCTTGTATGTTTGTTTGTCAGATGGACTAACCTTTTCCTTCTTTAGATCGAGAATACACTAGAAGACGTTGAAGAAAAATGTTTGTTCATTACGCTTTCGTGATAAGTGGTTCTTCACCCACCCGCCCTACACAACGGCGCTTTGCTAGCAAGCTCAGTGTCGGTGCAGCAGGCATTCGCGATGGATGTCCCGATTGGTGCTCCCACCAATCACAAACTGCGGTTTTTCATTAGGTTTTTTATGCACATATGGCTGCTTCGATTGAAATTCATCGCCAATTAGAAGAAACGTAGTGTAACTAGTAAGAACCATCTCAGAGATGCGAGCCCAATGGATCGGTAACATCATGCGCCACGATGGTCTTCTTCACGACATTGTGGAAGGGATGGTAGAGGGTAGAAACTGCAGAGGGCGCGAGTATTTGCAGCAAGTGTTTGAGGACATAAGTTGTAGCTCTTATGTTGAACTAAAGAGGATTACAGAGGACCGAGAAGAGTGGAGATCGAGATGCAAGATTTTGTTGCTGCAAACCAATCCACCGGATTAATGATACGAAGAAGAAGTGTAACATTGTCACTCATCGCGCAATTCGTATAGGTGAATGACCACCCACCTTAAAGTTCAGAAAATTATCTTTCCAGCGCTAAAAAATGAAGAAAATTTGCGAACGACGAGGAAGTTCAAGAGATTGTTTTTACCTTCATACGAGAAAAGAAGGAAAGCCATTTTGAGGAGGGAACACGAAATTCACTCCCGGATACGGAAAATCATCGAAATAAAAGGCGACTACATGGAAAAATAGCCAAAAATTCAAGGTTTCTAACTACAGGTATGATTTCGTATGTACGATGGTTGTTCAAAGAATATGGTGACTTTTGAATTTCGCGAACTACGTACGAGTATATTATATTTTCTTAACACTTTCGCATCGGTTGTCGGCAGATGACATCAAAGTTTCCCCGATGTTGACATCGGTTGACGTGATATATCGTTTTGCTACTTTCAGTACTCATTATGACATCTACGGTAGGAAATTAGAAGTGCAATCATTCCCTTTATCAAACTACATGTATTCTTTACAGGAATCTGTAAAGCATGTAAATAAATATCGTTAGATTTTTCTGTAAACCACATGTGTCAATGCTACCACATGTATGGAGTTACATAATGAACGTTTGATAAATATAATAGTGTCTTATGCATCATCTGATAGCTAAAGGATAGAAGAACCAATTTGACACATGAAAATAGGTCAGATAAGTACATTTATGCTTCAAATACTAGTTTTAAGCAAAAAATGGTTTGAAGTGTCACGCCGTATCGACAGTATAATTTGTATTCCACCGAACCGTATCGAAAGTGTTAAAGAGGTTTTTGGTTGTATTTAAGAGTGAAAAAACATTCATTAAATATTAATGTATAAAAAGTCTAAGCGAGATTGACGCACATGTCATTTTCAATCAAATTATTGTTATTCTTTTCAAAAAGAAAAGTAAATTGGATATTTATGTATTTCAAATATAGAATCAAATTTATAATACAATGTCGGAAAATTAAACAAAAGTTAAAGCAACAACTAAAAGTAGAAAATAAATAACTTTCTACACAAGACGACGAGAACTTTCTTAGTTGGCAAGGATTGAATAGGGTCATCTCAAAAGATAAACTATCTTCCGGGAATTCAGACAGTTGAGTGAATAAACATGTCCAGTATGTACTTTACTCATATGTAACGTTATGTTTGTAATTGCTTTTACATAGAGTCGACAAAATATATTTTGAAAATTTGAAAATTGTTTATTGCAACAACAGCTTGCAAAAACGGTTTCCTTCCTCCATTATTTTTCAATGAAATAGGCACATATGATAAGAAAGGTCTGCATTTTTTTAATACAAGAGTGATCCGAAAAATACGTTTCCCATGGCGCCACAGTCCTGAAAAGCGCTGTTATGGTGGATCCCGCGATACTGTAGTGTACCTTGGTTCCCCCACTCCAAATCCCTTCCCTAGCGAGCTGCCTGCGGAGCTTAGTCTTGGCTTGGCAGTTGTACGTGATGGATCTCCCCCGCGCTTCACCCGCCAGATGTGAGCTGCGCTAGGTGATCCATTTCCTGTCTGCAAAAAACATTGCGCCTGTAGAAATCCATTCCCAGCTATGCGAAATCTATGGAGACATTTGTTTGAGCGTACAACACGTGCGCAAATGGTACAGAGAGTTCAAGAACGGGCGTATTGACGTCCGTGATGAGGAGCGTTCCGAACGGCCATCTGTTTCTGACGAAACAATCGCAAAAGTGGAGGCAGCGATGCTCTCAGATCGAAGAGTGACGGTTCGTAAGTTCTCCGAAATGATCCCTGATGTCAACAAAACCTCTATTCACAAGATTTTGACGGAGCATCTAGGATATGCTTAGGTTTGCGCGAGGTGGGTGCCAAGAATTTTGACCGAAGACCACAAACTTCAACTTGTTAAAGCGGCCCAAGAACTTCTTCAAGACCACGGAACTCATGGCGAGGAATACCTCGACTCCATCGTCACTGGAGACGAGACTTGGGTGCACTACCTCACACCAGAAATCAAAGAACAGTCCAAACAATGGAAGCACCCAGAGTCGCCGACAGGAAACGGATCATCGACCGCAGGTCACACCTATCGAGGAGGGAGATCCATCACGTACGGCTGCCAAGCCAAGACTGAGCTCCGCAGGCAGCTCGCTAGGGAAGGGAGTGGGAGAACCAAGGTACACTACAGAATCGCGGGATCCACCATATTAGCGCTTTTCAGGACTGTAGCGCCATGGGAAACTTATTTTACGGATCACCAGATCGCAGTTAATAAGATTTATTTTCCATGTACGAGTCAATTAAAAAGTTGAGGCCTTCGTTCGCAACCTTCTACGAAAAACTTGTACCACATATAAATGTTTGTTTTTGTTCAGTAAACAATTACCAAAAGGTTCGCGCATCATTTCCGTAACATCCACGCTTAATTTTGTTTTTCACACAAAATTTGATGCAAATTCTTTGGTCCATTGTATGGAATAGGCAAAAATCGCCGCAGAGCAAAAACACGTCTGAACAAAATATTTTTTTTAAAATTAACTGAACATCTAAAATGACCGATCTTGTCAGCAAAAGTGAGGTACATGAGTACTGACAAAATGTACAAGAAATTATAAAATCCAATAAACATAGCCCGCGATAATTCAAAAGTAACTTTATTTTTTTGAACAGCCCTCGTATTCCCATATGTTCCAGTCATGTAACGGATATTGAAGTATATTGATTCATTGAGTAATCTTAATAGGAAGAGTTTTCCGCAGGATGAAACCTTACCTGAGTTTGCTGCCGTTGGTGAAGATGTAGAAGGCGACCTCCGACCTTTCTAGCTGAAGCCTGGTCACCAACTTTCCCAGTTCGGTCGCTCTGCTGACCTGAGAACAAAACTCATAATTAAGTTAAGCATAGACTATTCACTCGCTGAACTCAGATTGTGGATGTTGGTTACTAGCTAGCAGAGATCACTGTTTGTGTATTATGGTAGCTACATCATCAGCCTGTCTCCTCCCACTATTGAACGTAGGCCTTCTTCATGAATCTCTATCCTTTTCGATCCCCTGCCTTCTGCATTCAGGCCACTCCCGCTGTTCTTCCTATGTTATTAGTCCATCTTGCAGAAGGTCGACCAACGCTTCTTTTGCCAGTTCTTAGACGCCACTCAAACACTTTCTTCCCCATCGACCGTCGTCTCTTCGATAGATATGTCCAGCCCAATGCCACTTGAGTGTGCCTATTCGTTGGGTAGCCTCCACTACTTGAGTTCTTCTGCGAATATCCTCGTTTTGGATTCTTTTAGGGACATTCCGACCATGGGTCTCTTCGTGGCACGCTGGGTGACCTTTATTATACGGGTAATACTTGCTATTAGATTCCACGTCTCTGCGCCATAAGTTAATACAGGGAGTATGCATTAGTTAAACGCCTTAGCTTTAAGATATTGCGTAATTTTCGCTTTAAAAGTGAACATAAGTTTTCCAAATGCTTCCCATCCCAGTTGTATACGCCAGTCGTTTTCTTTTGAGAAGTTATTTCGTTTCAGTTGGATTATTAGTTCCAAATTATTATATTATTACACTATATTCATTTACATCCTCTATTTTTTCCTTCATTGTAAATCGGGTGAAAAGTCTGCGAAATATGACTATTTATCATGCCTTTAGTTTTTATCCATGTTCATTTTTAGACGAATTTTGTTCGACGCTTCATTGAGGACGAAGATGTACGCTTAGTTTAAAGTTTGTCCTAAAGAAGGTGCGTAGTCGCCGAAACCAGTGGGCGAATAAATATTAAAAACTTAATGCTTTTACAAAGTTAATTTTTTCATTCTTCTTTTACTAACTATAATCAAAAATATTATATTATAATTTTTACCATGCGTATATAGATACTGCCTTGAATGATGCATGCAGTCGTCACAGGCTGCCTCAAACCATCACCCATTTCTAAACTATACCCCTTGGCTGGTATCGCACCAGCAAACATAAGACGCAAAGTCATATGCGTCGAAGAAATGCGTAAGGCAATCAACCAACCGTCCCACTGCTTGTATAATCAGATACCCCCAACACACAGACTGAAGTCGCGAAGTAGCTTTCTGAGATCCATACAACCTCTCACAGCCTGCAAGAACCTTGACTGGCAGACCTGGAAATCCCTGAACAAATTAAGAAGCGGAGTTGGTAGAACAAAGGACAACCTCGAACAGTGGGGAATGCTTCGGCAGGGAGTCAGTATTGTGTGACTGTGGAGACCTGCCGACCGCCCCACACCTAAGATCGTGCTCCATGTGCCCAACAAGCTGCACATCTCAAGACCTAATGCTAGGCAACACACTATTGATGTTGCAAGATATTGGGCAGAAATAATTTAGCGTCGCTGACACGAAGAAGAAGACCATGCGTATTACCTTTAACATCTTACATACATCACGCCTGTAGACTTGTGGGAGTTGATATTAGTGTTATTGGTTCTCGTATGGCTTCTCGCGGTTAATGAAGTCCTTCGGGACTGGAACTCGTGTTTTTCAGGCAGATTTTCAGTGACATTTTATTTTTCTGGCCTCTCAAGTCGTACGTCAGAGCTTTGCGAATCTCTATCTACAAATAGTACGGCAAAATTTCATCAAATATCGAACAAAAACGAAATTTTGTCGTTTTAGCATTACATTTTAAAATACAGGAGAATACCGACAGATGGTGATAGTAATTTTGAAGTCTCATCTGTGGAATTCTATGACGCTTGCCATGGTGCATATGGCTAAGCGCTGCATGTGTTCATCCGAAAACATCATAGACTACAGCCCGAGATTTACGCATCATTCTTATTATTACAGGAATTTACTATGAATGGGTGGTCTTTACGCGACGACTTTCATCTACCACCAATTTTGATTAATATGCTATGACTGGCCCTTTACGGGTGAGGGATCAAATTCACACTAACTGGGGGTAATTTAGAGCTCAGAAATCGATTAATTTTTATTATTTTTAACCTCCGTCGGGGATCGAACCCAAGACCTTTGGCTTGCAAAGCAAACGCTATGACCATTGGAACTATACCCGCTGGTAAAATTAGTACTGTTCCGCTCCTATATATGGAGCATATTGTCTTTCAACAAAGTCTGACGTTTAGCAGTGTCCGCCATTTTCTGACGCGTCACGTGACCAAAGTGCATAGACAAAACACCATCTGTGTGATCACTTTGAAACTACTTAACTGTCATTTTTGTAATTGATATCTGTCTTCGAATCTGACGTTTAAAGTACTATTATTGTGTTGTTTACGTGTGAACTGTCATTGTTGGACTTGTGTTAAAGCAGAGGCATCCTTTAGAAGCAGACTCAAGACCCACCTTTCTACTCAGAGAGCTACAAATACTAATATAAATAATAATAATAATAATATGGCATTCACAAAGCTCTGTCAGCCGCCACAGTCTTCGTCTCTTCCCAAGTCAGTTCCGTCTCCCGCAGCTCCGCCGAGTACAATCTATATATGGTTTCGAACGGCCTTTCAGGACTGCGCAAACCCAGGTTCGTGGAAGGAAAGGCGGCTGTCATTTATGCTCTCCTGCGGCATTCTCAGTACATGTCCATAAGGTCCACCTTGGCCTATTAATAGACTGTGGTATGGAAGGCTGCCTTGTCCGCTCTCTCACCTCGTTATTCCTCAAAAAGTTAAACCATCGTACTCTAAGTATTCTACCCAGGCATCTGCTCTTAAATTACATTATACGGCTGCATTGGCTATTGGTGAGATGTCAAGATTCACAGCCATAAAAAGAAAAAAGAGGCACTTTGTTTTGATTGAATAGAGCTGTGAGTCCCTGATACTCGTATGTCGCACATAACAAAAAAAAATCCTTTGGCTTACAGAAATACGACGAATTTGTAAAAACTACGTTTATAACATACGTTGATGTCCGAATTTTTAATTATAAATGTTACAAAGTGATCGATCAACAGCTTATGTGTTCTCAAAAAGGTTATGTTAATTAATGATTGTCAATATTTCATAATTTTAACTGCCAATATACCTTCTTCGTGTCAGCGACGTCAAATTATTTCTGCCCAGTATCTGGCTACGTCCGTGTGTTGCCTAGCATTAAGTCTTGAGGTGTGCAGCTTGTTGGGCACATGGAGCAGGATCTTAGGTGTGAGGCGGTCTCCGCAGTCGCACAATAGTGAGAGAAAGAGGAAGAGGAGCATGAAAAGAACCTCCACGCGGCGCCCCCTGGAAACGGAATCTTCCTCCTCCGGCCAATCTTTTCAACCCAGCGACAACAAAAAGCCAATATATCAATACTTGATTCTAGTTGTCAGGCACCTTTAAAATAAATTCTGACATTAAAAGCAAAATACTTGTAATAATTAATTTTTGTTCACAAAAATTGAAGAGGAGGATACTGGCAACATTTGGTTTCAACAGGACGGCGCTACGTGCCACACAGCCGAAGCTACACTCGATGTGACTCAATGTGACTCAAAAAAAAAAGGTTTTTTGGCGGACCCTATATATATCATGTACTCGGTAAAGCTACGGGAAGCAGAGCTGACATGGGATGATGCGTGGACCAAGGCAGCTGACAGAGTTTTGTGACAGCGGCTCGTTTTGTCCATATGCTCCAGTTGAGAGAGCGGGTATGGAAAATTAATGAAATGTTAATCATATTTTTGAATAATTACCACGACGCTCACGTAGCACAGACCATTAGGTCCTGAGGAGCGACTCAACCCCGATTAGCAACACACATCCATGTTTTGTTTCACGCCCAATGTTGCTTATCTACGGTGATCTGACGAAAACCGTGCTTACGGTATGCTACTGTCGCTGAACAAAAATTTAAATATGTTTTTTTTTTATGTAAACGCATGCAGGAGAGCACAACCGGTCAAGACCAGCGCACTCTATGACGCTCAGCCAGGGAGGCTGGACGCTGCATGCAGGAAACGTGTGTTGTGTTCGTGTTTGTGTGTGGGTTGGGGAGATTGCAAGTGTATATTTATCTGTTTCTTGAAGAGATCCAGATTGTAGGAAGGAGGAAGCACAGACGCTGGAAGAGCATTCCATAGCTTACCGATGGCATTAAGGAAGGAACTTTGGAAGCTGCCAGTTCTTGGTCGACATATTTTAACCGTGTATGGATGTTCGGCAAGTGTAAGACGAGTTTGTCGGCTGTGGGTGGGTGCAGGAGGAATTAGTTCTTTAAGTTCCGAAGAGCAGCGACCGTGGTAATAACGGTAGAAAAGACTAATAGAACCAATCTTACGTCTGTGTTCCATTGATTGTAGATTAGACGTAAGGGTGTCATTATTTATCAAACGAATTGCTCTTCTTTGAACTGAGTCAATTAAGTTTAGAAGGTATTTTGGGGCTCCAATCCAAAGGTGACTGCCGTATTCAAGGATAGGTCGGATTTGTCCTTTATATAGAAGAAGAAGTTGTTTATCGTTGAAATACCGACGTGATATATACATATAATACACCTAGTTTTTTGGAAGCGAGACCGGCTTTACACTTAATTGACTCGAATAGTATAACATAACTGTTTTTGCTTTAAGTATATACTTAGATTTTCACTCCCGAAAACCATAAACGAGATTTATCCATTGTTTGGGAGTAAAAACACGTCCGTTCAAGACAATTCTCAAAAGTTAACTAAACATACAAAATTGCCGACCTTTGCAGCACAAATGACAGACGAGTACCAACACACTCTTAATTACATTTAAAATATATATAATCGAACATACTGACATCAGCACGATGTAGCCCTTGCTAACTGTTACCGAAAACATCGATAAACGTTTCTTATTTTTGTCGCTTGCCATAATTTTATGTGTCCGTCATATTGGGACTAGTTATATAGTTTTGCCACCGACGGCGCTGGTGACCGACCACGGGCCGCAGGATTCTTAGCGCCGACGAGCGCATCAGTTATGTGTTGACGATCGAGAAGATCGCATGACGGCCAGCGGCATGTCCTCCTGCTTGGCCGGAAGCTTGTAAAGTTTATCATGAATATAATCATTGTGCAGGAGCGCAGGTACAGGGCGACCGGCCCGGGGGCCTATGGCCCCAAAAAAAAAAAAACATTGTGCTTCTAAAAGATGGTCTTTGTTTGCTGACCTGCTCCTCATCCTGCCCAAACGCGACGTATTAACACTCTTGTTGAGAGAGAGGAAGATGTTAATACGTAGATTACGAAAATTAAAAATTCACCTCATTTTTTTAACAGCCTTCGATTCCCATATGTTCAAAACGTTATTTTGAACATAACTGTGTTGTATTAAACATTCTAAAGTCTTTAAAGTAATTGTTATAATCAACTCTTTATCTTAGATTCATTCATTCAGGTATGACACAGGGCATTTTGCCAATCTATGCAAATTGAAGGGATCAAGATCCAAAACAACAAGTATCGAAGAATTTTCGGTGTACGAAATTCTATGTATTAGTAATATTAATATTAATAAGGAATGCTTACGCATCGATACGGAGCATGGGCCATCCCAATAATCTGCCACTCTATGTGGATTGAAAGGATCAAGGTCCAAAAACGGTATCAAGGAATGTGCAGTGTATGACATTCAATGTATTAATAATACTTTTATAACAGCTTACTCATAAATAACTTCTTAGGTTTTCACGGCCAGATTTGATATGGTGGTTTTTGGGCTTAGCCGTGTGTGGTGAACTTCCTTCAACCAATATTTGACCGCCATTGCAGGGGTCTTCTTCAGGATTAATAATTTATTTAGTTTTTAGTTGGTTTATTGAGATTATACAGTGGTGCCTCGCATAACGAACGCCTCGCACAGCGAACGCTGCACACAACGAACTTCCTTTTCGTTCATTTCACGATTCATACAACGAACTTCGCTTCACACAACGAACTTCGCTTCACACAACGAAGTCGCCCACTTCACACGATCACTGCCGATTTATTGCATCCTTCCGCGCAGGCAGTCGTTAGTCACTGAGCAGTACGCTTAACTTACGCACGTATCGCAGCAATCGTTCTTCATTACGAATTAAATCGCACACGTATCACGGCAGTCGTCCTTTAAGATAAACTCAACATTTTTTTTTATATGATGGGTTCTAAAAAAGCAGGAAGGTGATTTCTCTTGAAATGAAACAGGAAATAATTAGAAGGAGTGAATGTGGGGTAAAACAGTGTGACCTCGTCAAAGAGTTTGGCCTCAACAAGACCACCATTTTCACCATTTTGACAAACAAGGATGCAATAAAATCAGCCAAAGTAGCCAAAGGAGTATCAAAAGAAGAAATATTGCAGGAAAATTATCCTTTTATCAAGGTGCAGTATTTGGCACCAAACACCACATCCATTCTCCAGCCAATGGATCAGCAAGTTATTGCGAACTTTAAAAACTCTACACTAGAGCCCTCTTTAATAAGGTGTTTGAAGAATGCGAGTTTGGTGGAGACAATATGACTATCCGAATGTTTTGGAAGGAGAAATTTGATATCCTTTTGGCAATACGACTTATACAGAAGGCCTGGGAAGAAGTGTCACAAAGGACCCTCTTTTCTGCTTGGAAGATGCTTGTGCCTTCGTGGATTCAGGAAGAAGCAGTAGTTGATGACACAGAAGTGGTGAAGGACATCATCACAGTGGCCCAAAGGTTGGAATTAGAGGTAGAGGAAGAGGATGTAGAGGAGCTTATTGAGGAACACAAAGAAGAGCTGACAACTGAAGAGCTCCAAACACTTCTGGCCCAACAACAGGACAATGCTCAAAGGGTCATCTGATAACGAGGAGCAACAATCAAACAATCAACCAATTCCAACTGCTGACATCAAGAACATCCTGGTCAAATGGAAAGCAGTTCAGGAGTTTACCAATGCCCACTATCCGGATTCCGCTGAAGCAAACAGGATCAACGACCTGTACTCCGATACTCTTGTCCATTATTTCCGGCAGATGTTGAAGAAAAGAGAGAAACAAACGACTTTGGATAGGTTTTTCACTGCACCATCGGCCAAAAAGCGGAAAATGGATGAAGATGTGCAAGATTCGATTATTTCTTAAAATTAAAAAATGTGTGTTTTTTCATTATGTTTTTAGATGTATCTAAATAAAAATAATAACAAAAATTTATCTTTTTTTTATGTCATCTTACCATATTTTATGCTACAGAACGAATTTTTTTTTAACATGTATTGTTATGGGAAAACGCGTTTCACATAACGAACTTTTCGCATAACGAACTTGCTCCTGGAACGAATTAAGTTCGTTGTGTGAGGCACCACTGTATATTTCTTTTGTGAACGTTATTGATTAACATCTTACTCATGTTGTAAATTAGTGTATAAAAAGGGGTCTCGTATTAAATAAATTAGTACCAACTCAACTCCGGTCTTTGGATCTATCCTCAGTGCCAGATACTTGGTATTCCGGCATCACCATTTAGCTGTAATTTCGGGACCGTGACCTCGGTTCCGAAACACCATATGAATCTGCAGATGCAGAATTTTTGAAAAACGATTAAACAACGGCATTTAATAATTCGGACATGGTTTTTAAAAATGAATATTTCATGATCGCATAAGACGCTCGGTGTGCGTTACGGAAGTACTCGCTTCCAGTTTCCACTTAATATTTATGTCGCATTAATGTAATTCCGGTCCACTAGCTGAAAAGATACTTCCGTTTCCCGCGCGACATTACTCCCAATGATGAAGTGGCAATTTATACAAAAGAATTTACATAACTCGAGTGGATATGTTCCAACAAAATATGAACCTACCGAATATAAAAAATGGCATTATCCAATTTGTATTTTAGATACTCTGTACAAAATATCTTCTAAGGCGTTTGTCAAGAGTTTACAAGTTAAAACGTCTCCTTGTCTAACACCTTTTTTTATAGTCTTCTTTTTCTTCTTCGTGTCAGCGACGTCAAATTATTTTTTCTCAGTATCAGGCAACATCGATAGCTCGTGTGTTGCCCAGCATTATTTCCTGAGATGTGCAGCTTGTTGGGCACATGGAGCAGTATCATAGGTGTGAGGCGGTCTGCATGTCTCCACAGTCGCACAATAGTGACTCTCCCTGCCGACGTATTTCCCACCGCTCGAGGATATCCTTTGTTCTACCAACTCTGGATCTTAATCTGTTCCGGGATTTCTAGGTCCGCCAGTCAAGGTTTTTGCCAGTTGGGAGGCCTTCCTTTGGCGTAATGAAATCCTCTGATGCGACTTTCTGCCAGAGCTGGAGTCTCTCCTTTTCAGGGCCAGGTGTGAGAGGTTTTTTTAATTTCATTTACAGGATGTTTATAGTAATATTTTTAGTGCTATCATGGAGCTGGACCAACATTATGCAGAGTTGTCTAGAGATTTAATAACCTCTAAATACCGATAGTTTATTTAACAGAGTAGTAGTGACTCTAGAACTAGCCATGTCTCGATTGAGTCGAATGCCTTTTCGTAATCTACAAATATCTATGATAAATAATCATATTTCCCAGACTTTTGACCCGGTTTCCATCGAAGGAACACAAATAGAGGTTGTAAATGAATATACATGTCTGGTCAAGTAATACAACTAGGACGAAATAACTTCTCAAATGAAATCGACAGGCGTATACAACTGGGATGGGCAGCATTTGAAAAACTAAAGTACATTTTTAAAGCGAAATTTCCGCTGTGTCTTAAAACTAAAGACGTATAACCAATGCATCCTCCCTGAATTAACTTACGGAGTAGAAACGTGGAATCTATCAGTAGGTCTTACGTATAAAATAGAGGTCACCCAGCATGCTATGGACAGATCCTCGGAGTGTATCTAAAAGAATCCGAAGAAGATCTCAAGTAGTGGAGGCTACGAATGGGCACACTCAATTGGCAATCGGCAGGACATATCAATGAGGAAGAAAAATGTTCGAATGACGCCTAAGAGCTGGCAAAAGAAGGGTTGACCGACCCCCTGCAAGATGAACTGACAACATAAGAAGAATAGCGGGAGTGGCCTGGATGCGGAAGGCTGAGGATCGTAGAGGATGGAGGCTCGTGCGGGAGGCTTACGTTCAACAGTGGACGGATACAGGCTAATGATGAATGAATGAATACAAAATATAAAAGTGTGTATGTTTGTTACTTATGGATGCCATTACTGCTTATCCAATTATGATGAAATTTTATCAATATGTTAATTACGCATTTGAGAAGGTTTCTGTATCATTAAAACCATTTTACAACTCGATCTAACACTATTTTAAGATGAAAAAAAATCCAGTACTACAGGTCGAAAATCTGACGTTTGTTGATTGTAGTCGCCTTATTTACGCAAGCAATTCAAAGAATAACACTCGATGTAAGTACTTTTGGGTACTATCCCCGACAGAGATAAAATAAAAACGATTTCTAAGGTCTATAAATACTCGTTGGTGTGAATTTGATCCAAAGTGCCAGTCATAGTATATTAATCAAAATTGGTGCTAGACGAAAGTCGTCCCACGAAAACCACCCATTCATAGTGAATTCCTGTAATAATAAGGATGATGCGTGAATGTAGGGCTGTAGTCTATGAAGTTGAAGGTTAAACACTCCACATGCGGCGCTTATCCGTATGTAGAATGGTAAGCGTCATAGAATACAAATATTTAAAACTTCAGAATCACTACCACCATCTGTCGGTATAAATACAATATTTCGTCTCATATTTTTGTTAGCTCGTCGGACACGCATACGTCGCCGTATTAGTTGTTTGACAGGTGTAGTTCTGTGGATAGCCACGGGATGAATTTGAACGCTGGGTATCAACGTCTACGAGCGCTTAGTGGACAGCCATCAGTCTGTGTCTGCTCGAGGTGTGCCTAGAGCAGACCGAAAGTTCGTTAATCTTCTAATGAAATATATCTCAATGTGTTATTGGAAAAGTCTTTGTGTTGCTCATTTGCTGCTCATTCCTCCACCACGCGTTCTAATAACGATCCCGGCGACGTGAAGTCGTCTTTTCTTAAAGAAATGGGGATGTTGAAATATTTGATTAGTTTGATTTTCAAGAATAGGAGATTTGAACATTTGAACATTGTGATACTTTCAATGTTATTTTTGCACAACGCGATATATCACATTGCACTTAAGATATTTGCAGTTTGTCGTAATGTACTGCCGATGCTTAATACTCGTATGTCAAAACTACAATTGCTGAAAAGCGTAACAATTTTAATTGAAGGAATATTTTCCTTAAAAATTTAAATGCAACAATTTAAAGTTTTAGTTTTACTTCACATTATTTATTTTAAGTAATTGTACGCGTTTCGAAGCAAGTTAAGACTAATTTTTTTTTCAACGTTTTCAGTATTCACTTTGATATCCATTATAAAATATAAATATTTATTTATTTACCTTGTTTTTACATGAATCACGTAAGGTAAGTTCTCTATTAGGAGACTGCAGTTTCGATTAACTCGTAGCCTTTCTCAATCGTCCTCTTCTTAAGAGATAACTTCTCTTGTTAAGATATACTCTTATCAAGGATCGAGAAATACATACTACGAGTTAGTCGAAACTTCAGTCTCCTAATAGAGAACTTATCTTACGTGATCCATGTAAAAACAAGGTAAATAAAATAATATTTATGTTTTACTTTAGGACTATTTTCAACAATGAGCAAACCCTACAACAACAGTCGATTATATATATAGTATACTTAATGGAAATACATGTGAATTCATGTACATTGTGCATTACGAATGTAATTTATTATTTCACAAAGTTATTTTACTTTAGAATAGAATATATAAAAGAGCATATGGACAGCACAACTTGCCGTTTCACAGTTCTGTAAGGTCAGATTGTCCATGCCTTGTTCCAGACCACCTGTATACCCGCAGGTCCACATGGAAACATCGATAGTTCCCGGAAGCCTCCAGGGCAAGGTCCCGCGCACTTGCTTAGACTGCGGCTGTAATGCCAGATAAATGTTTTGGTGTTCAATAATCAAGTGTATTTTTAAGGAAATCCAATGATCAGCCCAACGTTCCCGAGGCCTGGATCATTTTGTTCTTAGAGGCGGCTCAACCCTTACCGACAAACCCTTTTCTTTTTAATTTATAATTTTTATGACAATTACAACAACATACGAGTATCCACTTTAGAGGTTGTCGGGAATCATATATTTTTCCAGGTGAACTTTTAGGTGCAGATGTGTCTTAACCTTTTAACTGCCGGCAGGTACATGTATGGCGGTACCCAGCACGCCGCGAATTTTACGACAAAAATAAAACCTTCCAAACATATCGTTATTGAAAGTGCAATAAAGTTTATTTATAAAACTTACCAAATAAATGAAGAGCGCGCCAGTCGTGCAGTTATTTATCCATAATCATAAAATTAATTGTTCATTGTGCATTGTTGATTGTTCATTTAAAACGGCGCGTCTTAAGACGTAATTTTTGTATGAGCGGCGATCCGTTCACATAAAATTATGCGTCTTAAGACGCTTTTGGCAGTTAAAGCGTTAAAACGAGGAATTTACAGTGACAACTGATAAAACAAAGTGGCGCAAATTGTGGTGACAAAATGTTACAGATATGGAATGGATATAAGAAGAAGAATGTAAGGAATGAAATCTAAATCGTTTCTTAAATGGGTCTTATAAATTTTTCAAGCTTCCCATTGATCACTACATTTCAAGTTTTACAAATGTATCGGAAACTAACCTGCTCCTCCACTTCAGAGACTTCTTGACGATACTGCAAGCTGTCCTTTAGTCCCAGGGTTGTTTGGACTATCAGCGCCAAGATCGGTATGAAAGGAAGTAACAATAGTCTCCATAAACTTGCCCGTCCACCTTCTCCTCCCTTCAGTTCTATCCCACTGGAATCATCATCTGAATCGTCGTCCATGATCTGAAATACATTATAACTAATTACATTATCATATAAAGTTATTTTACATTTATCAAAAATTTGTATAACTGTTTATTTATTTATTTTAACACAACCGTAGTTCCAAGATATACAAAAAATAAGCATAGAATAATAAATAATATAATCATAAGAGACACAAAGAGCTTATTTAATTAAACTGAAATCAGCATGAAATAGCCCTTGCTGACTGGTACCGAAAACATCGATATACAATCTTTCGTCTCTTATTTCTGTTCGCTTGTTGTACATGTATGTGTCGCCATATTGTCATTTGGCTAGTTACGTAGATAGCCACTGAGGCGTTGTGTGACAGATCGCAGCGCCGCACGGCAGTTAGTTGTGTGCCGACCGTGAAAACGGTCGTATTGCTGTTGGCCCGGCCTGTTGAATGTTGTAACTAGGTCAGGAACATGTAGAAGTATGTAAAGTTATCGAAATATATATGTCAATGTGTTTCAGAAAAAGGCTCTGTGTTATTAATCTGCTCCTCATCCTGCCACCAAGCGACGGAATAACAACCTTTTTTTAAAGAGAGGAGGATATTAAGACATACATACAAAAATACATAAAAAATAAGAAGGTGACACGTGTCAAAGATCACAGAGATCTAGGAAAACAATACCATCGACAAAAGAGGAAAAGGATGTGAGGAATGGATTGAGGTGTGCTGGTAGGCCATTTAGGAGTGCCATTGAAGTTGTACTGAATTGGGTGCTCGAAGCTTCACAAGTACCAAGTAGTATGGAAAACAATGGATGGGTACGAGCACGGGTGAATTTATCCGGAACGTAGAAGTCAAAGTATTCAAGAATCCCAGGATTTTAAATTGCACCGCAAAGAAGAAGGAATGAATGTTTGAGAGCAGCAATTTTCCTACTGGACTCTAACGAATGGAAATAGAGCATCCCTAGAAGAAAGAGAGTTAGATACGGAATTTATTAAGTTGATTTTTTTTATGTAAACACATACAGGAGAATACTAACAGATGGTAATAGTAATTCTGAAGTTTCATCTGTGGAATTCAATGACGCTTACCATAGTGCATATGGCTGAGCGCTGCATGTGGAGTGTTGATCATTCTTATTATTACAGGAATTTAATATGAATGGGTGGTCTTCACGAGACGAATTTCGTCTACCGCCAAATTTAATTAATAGGCTATGACTGGAAATTTACGGGTGAGGGATCGAATTCACACCAATCGGGGGTATTTTAGAGCTCAGAAATCGATTAAAATCTTTTTTTTTAATCTCCGTCGGGGATCGAACCCACGACTTTTGGCTTGCAAAGCAAACGCTTTGACCATTGAACTATACCCGCCGGCAATGAATGGATAGTTTCCAAACATTTAAAAATAGAGACTCTTTGCAAGATGGACTGATGACATCAAAAGAATAGCGGGAGTGACCTGGATGCGGAAGATGAAAGATCGACGAGGGTGGATACTAATGCGGGAGGCCTACGTTCAACAGTGGATGGACACAGGCTGATGATGATGAGGGGAGCGGATATAAGATGATATACATAATATGTGATGATATCCCCCCGTCTTTAAAAATAACAACTTGATTTCCTCGTCTGACCGATATGGCGTACGCCGGCCAAACGAGAGTTAACTGACAACTGCCGAAACAATC
Organism: Glossosoma conforme; assembly: GCA_022606575.1. Lineage (NCBI taxonomy): Eukaryota > Metazoa > Arthropoda > Insecta > Trichoptera > Glossosomatidae > Glossosoma > Glossosoma conforme. The sequence goes on along the minus strand of JAGTXR010000005.1, from coordinate 1,814,351 downwards.
TCATGCAGCGCCGCCAATAATCGCGGCAAAAAACCAAATTAAATATGACAGTTGCACCAACATGAAATGGAGCAACTGTCATAACAAATAAAATGGAGTATAAAAAAGCCGTGTAATATTATATAATCAAAGCTAACATTATTGGTGTGCATGTCAGGCGAGCGCACAAAAATAAGAGACAAGAGATCGTTTTTCGAGGCTTTTCGGCATCAGCCTAAAAGAGCTATATCAAGCTGTTCTCAGTGATATGTCATCTAAAGAAAAGTGTCTGATATATAAAAAAAGTAGTGCAGAATAGGATAAAGACTCACAAAGCAAATCAACTGATAAGCTTTCATGCATTCCACACGACGGAACAGTTCTCGAACAATTCAAATTTACGGTTCCTTTTACTACGTTCATACTGTGAAGAATCTATGGCAGCTGATCAACAAAAGTTTCTTTCACTATAGATAAATAAGTTGACATCAGCATGATATAGCCCTTGCTGACTGGTACCGAAAACCTCGATGTACAAAATTTCGTCTCTTATTTCTGTTCGCTTGTCGTACATGTATGTGTCGCCATGTTGGAATTTTGGACAAGTCCGGTCGCGGGAGTGACGTTAGTTAATTAGATCGCCACTTGCGACGCTCGACGACAGCCCGTCACGAGCGCGCTCAGCCAATTGTTGGCCCGACCTGTTGAATTCTGTGACTAGGTCCGGGCCATAAGTTTGTAAGGTTATCGAAATATATGTCAATGTGCTTCAGAAAAAGTCTTTGTTTTGTTAATCTGCTGTTCATTCTGCCACCACGCGACTGAATAACAATCATAAATAAGAGAGGAGACTGTTAAAGTTTTATATATTTTTGATGCATATAGCCACCATAACATTAAAGCAGTAATCTCTGCCAGCTAATTACTACGATACTTATATCAGTTCTTCATACAGAAAAAATAAGATTATAAAATTTAACACGACTTGAGTTTTATGAAACATGAGTCTTATATTTTATTCAAAGAGTATAGTTTCATTTGCCGGGCGGCATAGCCCAGTGGTTAAAGCGTTTGCTTCTCACTCAGCGCCGTCGGTTCGCGTCCCGAACAAGTTTGATTTTCTTAAATCGATTTAAATGAATCTAAGCACTTTGCATGCCCCCGGTAGAGTTGGGCCACCCCTTAAGGGCAAAATAAAAATTGTCGAGGCCTCCAGAGCGTCGGGCTGATTATCCGATCTCCTTAAAAAAAAACCCTCATCATTGAGCACCCAAATATTTCTCTCATACTAAAGTTGTCTATGCAAGTTCGCGGGCTCTTGCCCTGGAGGCTGCCGGGGACCATCTATGATCCCATGTGGACCTTCGGGAATTCAGGGGTACTGGGACAAGGCATAGACAACTTGTGCTTACAGAACTGTGAATCGTCAATTTGTGGTGTCCATATGCTCCACACGCGGATATGGTAAAAAAAAATCATTTTAGACCACTTTAACTAGATATTTTCAAATTATAAAGGGTCCGCCAAATAACTTTTTTTTTTAAAACAGGGCGCAAAACATGGAGTGTAGCTTCGGCTGTATGGCACGTAGCGCCGTCCTGTTGAAACCAAATGTTGCCAATATCCTCCTCTTCAATTTTTGTTAACAAAAATTCGTTCAACATGGCCGCGCCGCATTGAAGCGCCATTGATGGCGCTTCACGCACACTTTCTGCCACAGCAGCAATATTCTCGGGTGTACGCACTGTTTTTGGCTTTTCACGCTTTGGTTTATCGATGAGGATGCCAGTTTCTTTCACTTTTTTCACAAGATAACGAACATACGGAGCTGACGGTGATTCTCTTCTTCCAAAATCCGTACGCAATTTTCGCACACATTCTGCAACATTACCATGATTTTCAAAGTAATGTCGCAATATTTCCCAGCGTTGTTCAAGCGTATACACAACCATATTCGTTCAGCGGAAGGGTAAAACTAATTATCTGTCAAATCAGATATGAGCTAAGTGTTACGATTCACGAAATAAGAACTCGTTAAAAAAAACGTTAGATGGCGGACCCTATATAATTATACTTAAGAAATTATAGCTTGATCCCTATATCAATTTAGAAATTGCATGTGATATAATATTGTAAGGAATTCATGTATTATATTATCCTAACTTATCTTACCGAGAGCCAATGCAGCCGTATTATAAGATTTGAGTGCAGATACCTGCGTAGAATACTGAGGGTACGATGGTTTGACTTTGTGGGGAATGACGAGGTGAGAGAGTTGACATGGCCTTCCATACTGCAGTCGTTCAAGGGGCGAACGTGAACCTGGCTGGGACATGTATTAAGAATGCCGCAGGAGAAAATAAACTACAGCTGCCTTTTCTTCAGGTCTCCGAGCTCGCGCAATCCTGGAATATCGTTGGGAACTATACAGAGAATGTATCCGGTGGATCTGCGAACTGCGGAGCTGATATGGGGAGTAAGACAAGCATGGCGGCTCACTAAAGATGGTGGTGACCATATGTACAATTAGGGAAGCGAACATAGTATGAAGTAATACATTGAATGCTTGTCGGCTCTCCTCGTACAAATGGATTCTATTACGATTACCATGCTACATATGGCTAATCGCTGCACACGTGGAGTGTTGATCCTCCAACGTCATAGACTGCAGCCCGAGATTCACGCATCATCCTTATTGTTACAGAAATTTACTATGAGAAATATTTGGGTGTTAAATAATCAGCGTGGGACGACTTTCGTGTAACATCAATTTTAATTAATAGGCTATGACTGGCATTTTACGGGTGAGGAATCAAATTGACACCAACCAAGGGTATTTTAGAGCTTAGAAATAAAAAAAAAATTAAATCTCCGTCGGGGATCGAACCCACGACCTTTGGCTTGCAAATCAAACGCTTTGACCATTGAGAACCTGCCGGTCTAATGCAAACATGCAAACAATGTGCTTTTGTCATTGTTATCGCAGGTATAGTGTATCTAAATATCAAATATACAAGTTTGCTATTGCTTCTAAATGATGTAATATACCGTTCCGAGACGCTCGACTGGGTTTAGAGTTGAAACAGTTTGTGAGAAATGCGTCTATAAACAACGCCGTGTTCGGTTCTGACATCCACTGTTCTTGCCTCACGGTGCATAATACTGAAGGAATTCCTCGACCGATTTAATGGCATGAGAATGAAGCCAAGCATTTATATAGTACGTGATTATGATCTACTGGACGTAGACAGCAAGATAGATGCTATATAGAACTGTTGTTGGAACTTGGAAAAGATCAATATTCAATAGAATATGCTCTTTTCCTTAAAATGCGTTTAGACCAAACGGTCATTCGTATATGCTATACAGAATATTAATTTAAGGCACCGTAAGCAACTTGCCAAAACATTTGTCTGGAGCATCTTGATGTACGGCTGTAAGACATGGTGCTTATCTGAAAGTGATAAAAAAAGACTAGAGGCCATTGAGACGTGGTCATACAGAAGAATTCTCGGAATTTCCTTGAGAGACCACGTCACGAACAATGACGTTCTCAGGATAATCAAGGAAGATAGGCACCTAATAAGAACCATCTCAGAGAGGCGAGCCCGATGGATCGGTCACATCATGCACCACGATGGTCTTCTTCACGATATTGTGGAGGAGATGGTTGAGGGTAGAAACTGTAGAGGGCGCCTTAGACGGGAGTATTTGCAGCAACTGTTCGAGGACATGAATTGTAGCTCTTATGCTGAGCTGAAGAGAGGAATGGAGATCAAGTTGCAGATTCTGTTGCTGCAAACCAATCCACCGAATTTTTACTATATACAAAGAAGATTGTCTAAATATTGTAGTACCCTCAGAAATATTATCCCGATTAACGGTTTTCTTGCAAAATTCCTAATACATATTCGAAAGTACTATAAAATGGAAACGCTCAACACGGTGATGAAGTTTGTGTCATGCAATGTTGCTAGGCAGTCACGCTAGCGTGTTTGCTCAAAACGTGGTACCCACGTGTTTGACCTATATCGTCTGTGTCGCTAAACGCCTTAGTTTTAGGACATTGCGGAATTTTTGCTTTAAAAATTTACGCTCTTCGACAGATATATCCTGCCCATTGCCACTTCAGTGTGCTTAGTCGTTGGGTAGCCTCCTGTATTGGAGTTCTTCTAGAGACACTCCGAGCTTATATGTCTCCATGGATTCCACGTCTCTGTGTAGTAAGTTATTCCTGAGAGGATGCATTGGTTAAACGCCTTAGTTTTATAACATTGCAGATTTTTTTGATTAAAAATTTACTTAAGTTTTCCAAATGCTTAATCGGCGGGTATAGCTAATGGTCAAAGCGTTTGCTTTGCAAGCCAAAGGTCGTAGGTTCGATCCCCGACGAAGATTAAAAATAAAAAAGGATTTTGAATCGATTTCTGAGCTCTAAAATATCCCCGGTTGGAGCGAATTTGATCCCTCACCCGTAAAATGCCAGTCATAGCCTATTAATTAAAATTGGTGCTAGACGAAAGTCGTCCCATGCAGACCACCCACTCATAGTAAATTCCTGTAATAATGAGGGATGATGCGGGAATCTCGGGCTGCAGTCTATGACGCTGGCAGATATATATATATATAATCGTGTCGGAAGCAACAGGGTCAGATCCTGTCTGCCCAGAAGTGGGCGACGTCTATGGCGTTACTTCTGGCCATCATCAGGTCTTCCTGGGTGCAGCTATTCGGGCACAGCGCACACTCCAGAAGGTGTGACAGGGTCTGCTCCACGCCGCAGTCACATTCAGTCGATCCGCTGTAAAACTGCCAGGCCCTCATTTGTGTCCTCGTCTTGCATACTCCGGTCCGAAGTCTGTTAACACTCTGCTGGCAGATTAACACTCGACATGCAGCGCTTAGCTATATGCACCATGGTAAGCGTCATATAATTCGACACATGAGACTTCAGAATTACTATCACCAGCTGTCGGTATTCTCCCGTATGTGTTTACATAAAAATAAAAAATGCTGCCCATCCTAGTTGTATACGCCTATCGTTATCTTTCAAAAAGTTGTTTCGTCTTAGTGACATTACTTGTAGCAGAAAATTATATTCATTTAAAATTTACTGTTTTTATAAAGTATGAGCTCGATATGCACTTGGCTTAAAGTGGCGCTGGGCGCAATACACACATATACGTGTTATAACTAGCCGAGTATAGCCGTGTAAAGCCGAGTATAGCCAACTATAGCCGACTATAGGAATTGCAGTTTGTTTACTTCGACTTCCTTATTTGTGTACTCTAGGGGCATTTCCTCGACGGGAAGTGGAAGGGGATCGCCGTAAGCCGCATTTAGACCAAACGAACACGATTTGACAATTATATTTCTAATTAATGCTTTTCAGCAATGTTGTTTATATTTTTAGCATTCACTTTGAGATCCATTTTAATATTAAATAGACAAAATTTTCAGTTGTTTTGCATGTGCACATTGTTCTCGTTCGGTCACCAACGTTAACCCTTTCATTACGGCTCGGTTTGAATACAAATTATACTGTCAATTATAAAACTAGTATTTGAAGCATAAATGTACTTATTTGATCTATTTTCATATATAACTTTGGTTCTTGTATCCTTTAGGTATCAGATGATGCATACAGAACTATTCTAAGAAAGTCGCAAAACGATATATCACGTCAACCGATGTCAACAGCCGGGGAATATTATGACGGCATATGCTGACAACCGATGCGAAAGGGTTAAGCAACATTAGACGCGAAAAAAACTTGGATTGGTTACTGTTTGTTGCTTAAATCGTTGCGTTAGTTCAGTCAAGCTCATTAGCTTCGCCAGCGTCGGGTTGGTCATCCCATTTCCTTCCGATTAGCAAATCACACAAAATATGCCACATATCCCGTCTCTCACAGTCCGCAAGTCGTCAGGAACCATATATTTTTTTTATGTAAACACATACAGAAGAAAACCAAATTACACATGCTGAACATCCAAACACGGTTAATATACGTCGATCAAGAACTGGCAGTTTCCAAAGTTCCTTCCTTAATGCCACCGGTAAGCTATGGAATGCTCTTCCAGCGTCTGTGTTTCCTCCTAAATACAATCAGGATCTCTTCAATAAACGGATAAATATACGCTTGCATTCTCCCCAACCCACACACAAACACGAACACAACACACGTTTCCCGAATGTAGCGTCCAGCCTCCCTGGCTGAGCGTCATAGAGTGCACTGGTCTTGACCGGGTGTACTCTCCTGCATGCGATTACATAAAAAAAAACCGTTGGTGATTCTGAAGTTGTATCTGTGTATTCTATGACGCTTACCATTCTACACATGGATAAGCACTGCATGTAGAGTGTTGATCTGCCAACGTCATAGACTACAGCCTGACATTCACGCATGATTCTTATTATTACAGAAATCAACTACAAATATGTGATCTTCACGGAGTGACTTTCGTCCACCACCAATTTCAGGCTATGACTGGCATTTTATGGGTGAGCGATCAAATTCAGAGGAACCAGGGGTATTTTAGAGCTCAGAAATCGAATAGATTTTTTTTTAATCTCCGTTGGGGATCGAACCCATCTGGCTTAACCACTGAGCTATACCTGCTGACAATAAAGATATGCTATTCGTATTTAGGTTAAAAAAATAAGCTACAAAACATATATTTTGTCACTTACGCCGTATTTAGTTTACATATTTGTATTACGTAACTAACCAACACGTGAAATGGAAAATTCTACGTTATAATATATTTCATTGTTTCCTGGATTTGTGCGCATCGCATTCTGACACGTGTTCAAATAATTTGAAAATGAATTGTTCCACAAAATTAATTTTGTAATTTAGAGCGTTGCACGTGCTTATGATAAGGTTTTTAAATTATTATCAAGTACTTTTAATACTCAGTTAGAAATCGATTACACTTCAATCTCTTCGGTTAAGTGTACTCGTTATTATATGAACATCACGATCCGCAGCCATGAAACTGTCAGCCGCCTTGGTCTCCATCCCATGTCAGCTCCGCCTCCCGTAAATCCACCAAATACATTCTGTATATATTTAGTTCCCGGCGGCCTTCCAGGACGGCGAGAGCCTGGAGCCTTGAATAAAAGGCATTCGTAGTTAATGCTCTACTGCGGCATTCATGGGGAAATATCCCAGGCAAGTTCACCTTCGTCTCTTGGCTTGTAGTATGCAAGGGTACTTCGTCCGCTTTCTCATTGTCATTCCTCACGATGTCAAACCTTCGCTCTCCTAGTATTCTACGCAGACACCTGTTTTCGAAACCTATTATTCGGCTGCATTGGGTCAAACTATAATAATATAATATCATACGCCTATATTGTAGATATATGTATATTTATTTTACCATATCCGCTCCATATTTGAGGTATATGGACGCCACAATTTGTCGTATCATAGTTCTTTACATGTCCCAAAACACCTGTATACCCGGAGGTCCACATGAGAACAAATTTGGTTCCCGGGAGCCTCCAGGGCAAGAACCCTCGAGCTTGCATATTATGTACCGGAAAAAATATTTGGGTGTTCAATAATCAGCGTATTTAAATAGATTGGATAATAAACCAGATGCCTCCGAAGCTTGGACAATTTTATTTTGTATTTAAGAGATGGCTTAACGCTAAACCCAACTGGGGGCATGTATAGAGCTAAGATTTGTTTTTTTTAATCAAGCTTGGTCGGTATTTGAACTGACAGCTTCTGATGATTTTGTAGCTATGCGAGTGCAAAAAAACGCATAAAGTGTCGTGCAAATATACAGTAAGCAAGTTGATAATTTCAGTACATTTTGCATCGATCATTGTGTTCTCTGAGTGGATCGAATAATTCACATGAGTGGTCTCTGCCATGGGACCACTCATATTAGAATATGGGTACTTTATAAGAGTCGAAGGCAGAAGTTTCTAACCTTTTTTTCTAATCTTTAGATCGCGACCCCCAAGGAGATCATGAAAGGTTTTCTACGGGGTCGTTAATATTACATATTAATCTGAAAAATATTCACTATTATGGTTTTTTTTTATGAAAATAAACGTCAGCATCAATTTGTTGACCTAAAAAAGTAGAAACTACATTTTTTATATAATCGTGTGCGGGAGAGCACAGCCGGTAGTGACGTGTGCACTCTATGACAATCAGCCAAGGACGCTGGACGCTGCATGCAGGAAACGTGTGTTGTGTTCGTGTTTGTGTGTGGGTTGGGGAGATTGCAATTGTATTATATTATGCCGTTTCTTAAAGAGATCCAGATTGTAGGAAGGAATAAACATGGATGCTGGAAGAGAATTCCAAACCTTACCGGTAGCATTTAGGAAGGAACTTTAGAAACTGCCAGTTCTTGGTCGACAAACATTAGCCGTGTATGAATATTCCCGCAAGCGTAAGACGAGTTTGTCGGTTGGGGTGGGTGCAGGAGGAATTAGTTCATTAATTTCCAAAGAGCAGCGACCGTGGTAATAACGGTAGAAAAGACTAAGTGAACCAATCTAACACCTGTGTTCCATTGATTGCATGTTAAACTTAAGAGTGTTATTGTTTAAAAAGACACTTTATACACTTTCTGCTTCCCTTGGTGTAACCAACACTCCCGATGAATTCTTGAAATTGCAAAACGATTTTTTGGCAAGTAACTTTTTTAAAAGCATTTTCACACACAATTCTGGTTGTGGTGTGTATCATTTTACCCAAATGTAAGGATACTTTCCATTCGACGCTTAGTTCCACGTATGTCTACATATGATTATATCTGCTAACATCCTACTCTCTTTTAAAAGGCTTTTTATTCAGTCGCGTGAGGACATGATGAGGAGCAGGTCAGCAAAATAAAGACTTTTTCAGAAGCACATTGACATAATTTTACCATAAAACTTGGTTTCCCGATCGATCGTAATATGGCGTTACTTTCGCCGCGACCGATCGGGTCTTAACAATGCGGTCTCGCCGAAGGGCGGAACACGACTGGCTCCGCGCTCGGGATGGGCTCTCGCCCGCGCCATAAGCGGCGGTCTATATAACTAGTCCCAAAAATGGCGGACAGATAAATGTATGACAAGCGAACAGAAATAAGAGACGAAAGATTGTATATTGAGGTTTTTGGTACCAGTCAGCAAGGGCTACATAATGCTGGTGTCACTGCAAATGTGTATTTTATTCGACTTTACATCGTCTGCATCATTTCCATTCTTCTTCACAGCTATGAATCTTGACATCTCACTAAAAGCCAATGCAGCCGTCTAATACGTTTCGAAATCAGGTCCGGGCAAGCAAAGCAAGGCGGAGAACTATATATATATTTTTTTCCGGAGCTACGGAAGGCAAAGCTGACATGGAATGAAACAAGGTCCATGTGTGTTGAAAAGTTTTGTGACGGCAGTTCGTGACGATTAATATCTGAGACTAAGGAGGCACAGATTGTTCGCTCTCCCAATGAGTAACACTAACCTGCCAGAGACTATGCCTCTTGGGAAGGGATCGGACTGTTTAAACAAATCGCCTCGGATGTTGATATATTTCACGTAAGGGAGGCCCAATTCAGACATGAACTCCACGAGTTTCTTTGGAGGAATAATTTGTTAGCGTCATCTGTTTGATGAGCATTGAGACCTTCTGTTGCTTGTCTTTATTACTTTGTTCTTAGTTCTTAATCATTAGTACCTATATTTGTATATATTGTATTTTTTTATTTTAGGATTAATTATTATTGTACTTCAGAAATGAATTGAGTTGTTCAAATTTGTAAAATTTTGGAAAAAAATAATTAATAAATCATATGCTTCAGTTAGAGTAGCTGACATGGTATGATGATGATTGTTTGATTTTATGGGGATCGCGGGTCTCATTGCTTTTAATTAAAAGGGGTCGCAACATTTAAAAGATTAGGAACCTGTGCTCTAAGATGTTTGCAAGTAGTTTTTCCGATAAAATATCAATCACAATGTCCATGTACCCAGCAGATTACTGCAGTCAGCGTATGACCTCGCCCACTTGATTAGACTATTTTCAATTCATGAAAACTTTTTATGCGATACTTGGCATTCATTCCAACGAACTTTTGCCTGAGTGTTTATCATCGAAGAAGAAACATATATTTTACTAAAGCTAATATCATTACACTTTGCAACCAAGTAATTGTTCTTGTTAAATCCTTTCACAAACTGACTTTATCAGCTGTTTTTATGATGTTGTTAACCCTTTCGCATCGGTTGTCGACATATGCCGTCATAAGATTCCCCGGCCGTTGCCATCGTTTGACGTGATATATCTTTTTGCTACTTTCAGTACTCATTGTGACATCTACGGTAGGAAATTGGAACTGCAGTCATTTCCTTTATCAACCTACATGTATTCTTTTCAGGAATCAGTAAATCATGTAAATAAATATCCTTAGGTTTCGTCACAGGAGCGATTGTTCTGCAAACCACATGTGTGAATGCCACCACATGCATGGAGTTACATAATGAACGTTTGTTAAATATAATAGTTTTTATGCATCATCTGATAGCTAAAGGATTGAAGAACCAATGTGATATATGAAAATAGGTCAGATAAGTACATTTATTCAAAAACTAGTTTTAAGAAAAAAAAAATGGTTTGAAAAATTCACGTCGTATTGACAGATTATTTTTTATTCCACCGAGCCGTAACGAAAGGGTTAATACACATAGTAGGAAGTTCCTTAACATCTTCGTAGTATCAATCCGGTGGATGGGTTTACGGCAACAAAATCTTGCATCTCAATCTCGACTCTTCGCGATCTTCTGCAACCCTCTTTAGCTCAGCATTAGAGCTGCAACTCATATTCTCGATCAATTGCTCCAAATACTTCCGCCTAGGGCGCCCTCTGCTGTTTCTCCCCTCAACGATCCCTTCGTCTCACTCTTGTAAACTATCATAAAATAAGTTTTAAACAAAAAATCAGTTTTAAATAAATCTTAATGAAATATGTAGAATTATACATTGATATCCTCCTCTCTAAGTTGCGTATCGAATCAATGGATGACAGGATGCAGGACCAGGTTAAAAATACAAGGAACTTGTTTTCGAAGCACGATTCTCGTTTATTTCATTACAGACTTGCTTTCTTGTCCGACCGATATGGCATTCGCCATACCGGTCGAAAAGTCAACTATCACCTGGCGGAGCACTCTGACACTAGCGCCCCAAGACAGTCGCGCCAAAATAGGAAATTAAAGATGACAGTTGCACCAACATGAAATGGAGCAACTGTGATAACAACTAAAATGACGTATGCAAACGCCTGCGTAAAATTCTATAATTAAAACTAACATTAGATGTGCATTTCAAGCGAGCGAACAAAAATAAGAGACAAAAGATTGTTTTTCGACGTTTTACGGCATCAGCCTAAAAGAGCTATATCAAGCTGATATCAATATAAACGTGCAATTTACAGCAAAGCCTATCTATAATAATACATGGCAATACTAAAAGCACATCTTAAATTCTCAACTCAGTGGGCGGGGGCAATGGCATGGTAATAAACGCTGTATATAGAATTGAACAAAGCGCAAAGTTCTTGGTTCATATAACACTGTCTACCGATGATTTGCTGTGGATTTGTTTGCGAGTATCAATTTGTTCAAATAAGTTTAGCTGGGATTTAAATTAGTGACTATTCTCATGACAGTTTGGTACTTTAACCACTTGGTCACATCCCCAACTGAACATTTTGATACTCTTCTTGTGTTATAATGTCCTGTAATATTACACCGCAGCCCAATTTGCGAAGAAAGACACTTGACCTTGTGCGACACACGACATTACTCTCTTCCTCTGCTCAATTCAGAGTGTCGTGGTCCTCTAAAGTGACAGCGACTAATACATTATGTCGCCAGAGATTAGTATACAGTGGTTTCATGTTGCCTCAATTACAGTAGTTCTTAAAGCCATCTAGTTATCATTCTGTCGTGGGCATTGTGTGCCTTTTGTCGTCTTCAGAATAAAGAATAAAACATATATTTTTTATGTACATACATTAAGCATACTGTCGACATATGTTGATATGCCGTTGATTATAGCTCAGTGGTTAAAGCGTTTGCTTGGCGAGCCGAAGATCGTGTGTTTCATCCCCGATGGGGATTTAAGAAAAATACTTTTAATCGATTTCTGAGATCTAAAATACCCCCGGTTGGTGTAAATTTGATCCCTCGTACGTAAAATACTAGTCATAGCCTATTAATCAAAATTGGTGGTGGACGAAAGTCGTCCCCAATAGACCAACCATTCATAATGAACTCCTGTAATAATAAGGATGATGCGTTAATGTCGGGCACATCACCATCTGTCGGTATTCTCCTGTATGTGTTTACATAAAAAAAAGTGAAACACAAATCTCATCTGTGGATTCTATGGCGTTTATCATGATACGAGTACATATTTCTAAGGGCTGCGTGTGAAATGTTGATCCGCCAAGATCATAGACTATAGCTCGACATTCACGCATCATTCAAATATTATAGAAATTCACAATTAATTATTTTAGCTACCACCAATTTTGATTAATAGGCTATGACTGTCATTTTACGGATGGAGGATCACATTCACACCAACTGGGGGTATTTGTAAAGCTTAGAAATCGATTAAAAATATATTTTTTAATCTCCGTCGGAGAACGAACCAACGACCTTCGGTTTGGTAAGCAAACGCTTTAACCACTGAGCGCTAGCCGCCAGCAAAATTTTATGAGTATGTACGAGTATCATGATTTTAATTTTAAAAGCAAAAATCAACCCAAAAAAGCCTTACATACTAAATTTGTATTGAAAATGTTCTGTTTATAATGGGCTTGTCTAAGATATCAAAAGCAAGGCTTTACGAATAGCTAGTAATCATTTATGTTATATTGTTGGGCACGTGGAGCAGGATTCTAGGTGTGAGGTGGCTGCAGGTCTACACAGTCGCACAACAGTGACTCTCCCCGCCGAAGAATTCCCCACCGCTCGAGGTTGTCCTTTGTTCTACCACCTCCGGTTCTTAATAGTCTACAACGCACCCAAATTCTGTCACATTACTCCAATACTACACCGACTGCACTGGTTGAGAGTTTCGGCTAGAATCCAGTATAAATTATGCCTCTTAGCTTACAAGGCACTCAACGGAACTGCACCGGGCTATCTGACAGAACTTATTAAGCCTTCAGAAATAAGCGCGCGTGGAGAGACACTCAGATCGGCTAGAGCAAATAGAAGCACCCTGCAGCTTGACGGGAGGTAGTCCTAGCACGGTCTTTGGCAATCGGGCTTTCAGCTACGCTGCGCCAATGGCCTGGAACTCACTACCGGAAAGCATAAGAGAGCGTAAAGCGGAGGCATCCTTCAGAAGCAGACTCAAGACCCACCTTTTTACTCAGAGAGGCAAAGAAGCGCTTTTGGAATTATCATTCGGTCATAAAAGAGCGCTATACAAATACTAATATTATAATAATAATTAATCTGTTCAGAGATTTCCGGGTCCGCCAATCAAGGTTCTTGGCAGTTGGGAGGCCTTCCTTTGGAGTAATGAACTCTTCTGATGCGATTTTTTGCTTGATTTGGAGTCTCTGACTTTCAGGGCCGGATGTGAGAGGTTGTGTGGATCTTAGGCCTAATTACATAGTATTGGGGAGCATGAAAAGAACCTCCACGCGGTGCCCCCTGGAAACGGAATCTCGGACTTCGACAACAAAGAGGTTAAGTACATAGTATTGTTTGCACATATCGATGTTAATTTTTTTACTTCTTCGCTAATATACGTTTCTGCGTTTAAGAAAACGCTTCTTAGTATAACTCCGTAGCGATGAGATCGACGTATCCAGCCGCTCCACTACTCTTTTTAATCACGCTGAAGAGCTATTCTCTACTTTTTTATGAAATCACATGCAGAAGATCACAACCGATCGACACCAGTGCACTCTATGACGCTCAGCCAGAGTGGCTGGACGCTGCATACGGAAAACGTGTGTTATTTTTTTTGTTTGTGTGCGGGTTGGAAAGATTTCAAGCTTAAATTTATCTGTTTCTTGAAGAGATCCGCATTGTAAGAAGGAGGAAACACAGATGCTGGAAGAGCATTCCAAAGCTTACCAGTGGCATTTAGAAACTTTGAAAACTGTCAGATCTTGGTCGACAAACATTAACCGTGTATGGATGTTAAGCAAGTGTAAGACGAGTTTGTCGGTTGTGGGTGGGTGCAGGAGGAATTAGTTATTTAAGATCCGAACAGCAGCGACCTTGATTATTTATAAGCATTAAAATAATAACGAATAACCAACATATATATAATTAAATTTACACTTACTTGATATTGTGGCTTTTGGGTTTAGGCGTGTGTGGCGAATTACTTATTTCCAATATTTCTAATAAGTCATCAACCCAGAAGAAGACTCCTGCAACGGCGGTCGAAATATTGGACAGAAGTGATTCGCCACACACGGCTAAACTCAAAAGCCACAATATCAAATCTGGCCGTGAAAACCTAAGAAGCTATTTACACTTACTTGTTTTTCTTTTTACTTTATGTAATCCTCTTTCACTCTTTATTACATTTATATTATAAGTATCAAAATCACATAATAATTTTAATTATGCTGTTTTTAAATAAAAATATAAAATTGAGTATCACAATCTGCATCACCGATAATGGGGCTCACAAGGGTGCTGTAACTCACAAAAACATCAAAGTTTGAAAACTTTCATATTACCAGCAACGTACTTTCATAAAATAAATAAACCGTAAAGTTTCCCTACACTTTAATTCATGAAAAGTTTTTCAGTTACTTTGAATTTACTGAGAGATTTTTTATTATTATTTGCAACGGCGTAAAAAACGTCCGCTCCTCACGAGTCATTGAACGATACTGACTAGAGAATTTCACCCTTATTCAACACTGACGATACCCTACACGTACACGGGAAAAGCGCTGCATACAAGTACAACTTTTCATGAAATTCAACACGTTTTTATTGCTTTAAATGCATTATTTTGTATTTTGTCGTGAAAACTTTATGTCAACATCAACTTAAAGGGAACATCTCTGCACACAAGTTCGATTTGACAAGAAATCAATCGTATTTTTTACACTATTAAATTAATGTATTTTGTTGTTGTTGTGAGAGCTTTTCTCGTTAATGTTTGTTTATTCATTGAAAAACTCTTAGTGGAGGAAATGTTTTCGTAATATTATCATCAGATGTATTCTTTTATTATTAAATGTCACGTTTATTTTCGGATTTAATTGGTGTTTACAAAAACGGGTGTTTTTCCGTTTTATTTTCGTCTCTGAAAAAAAAATGCAAATTCTAATTGTGTGTGGCTTATTTTTGAGCAATCGATTTGATAGAAAAGAGTATTTTTGTAGGTTTTTAAAAAACTAATACAACAACAATATTATCTAAGTAAAATATTTCTTTAATAAATGAAAATAATGGTTATAAATCATACAGCTTAGCGTATTTATTCGTTTTGTACGAATAATGTTTTTTTATGGTTTTCACGTAACTAAAAATGAGGTTCTCAGAGAGAGACGAGCCCGATGGATTGGTCTTCTTCACGACATAGTGGAAGGGATGGTTGAGGGTAGAAACTTCAGAGAGTGCCCTAGACGGAAGTATTTGCAGCAAGTGTTCGAGGACATGAGTTGCAGCTCTTACGCTGAGCTAAAAAGGGCTGCAGAAGATCGAGAATAGTCGAGATTGAGATGCAATTGTTGCTGCAAACCAATGCACCGGATTGACGCTACGAAGAAGATGGTTTTTAGTTTCTTTGTTTAACATACAGTTGCGAATCTTGCCAAAATTCAATGCAGCCGTACAATGATCTCTGAGAACAAGTTTTTTTTATTTAAGGTAAAAATTATGCAAGCTTACAATAATAATTACTCAAAATTAAATTTCCAGACTTGATAATCTCTCAACTTATTACATAATGTTTTAGATAATATGACAAGCATTTTCGTAACTTAATATATTTAATTATAAATAAATTAAATTACACCTTCCTTGAAATGGAAGAGATTTCTTTCATATATATATTTTTTCTTAATACTAGAAGTTAAGACTAGGATATATAGACAAGAATAAGTGCTTGTCTTGAATACTAAGGGTACGTTGGGTTGACCATTGTCGGGCGGCATAGTTCAGTGGTTTAAGCGCGTCGGTTCAAATCCCGACCGCGCTTGATTTAAAAAAAAAACATCAAATCTAAGATTTTATATGCCCCCGGTTGGGTTGAGCATCCCTTTAAGGACAATAAAAACATTACACAAATGCAAACAAAATTTTACAGGCCTCGGGAGAGTCGGACTCATCTTCCAATCTACTTTAAAAAATACCCTGATTATTATACAACTAAATATTTCTCTGGTACTACGCTGTCTATCCAAGTTCGCGGACTCTTGCACTGGAGGCTCCCGGAAACTATCTATATTATCATCTGGGCCTCTGGGTGCGAGTGTTCTGGGACAAGGCATAGACAACTTCAGCTTACAGAACTGTGAAACGACAATTTGTTATGTCAGTTGCTTCAAATATGGAGCGGATATGATTACAAATAAAGAATTAATTAACTCGATCAAGATACAGTGAAGACTGCCTTATCGGCTCCTTTACCAAGTCAAACCATCGTACCCCAAGTATTCAACGCATTTAAAATATAAACTTTCAGCCATACAAAACTTCTGTAAGCCCAAACAGTGAGTACAAACTGAGCATTGGGCTTGCAAACAGTTCGATTTCGAATCCCAGCGTCCGCGTTTTTTTTTCTCAAATATTGATGTAAGAAATGTTATAGAAAACATGATATTTGTTTTAGATTTGTGTTTATTTATCAATATAATATTATTTTAGTTTTCTTCGTGTGATTTGGGGGAGCAAGCTGTTAGTCCGGGACCCACGCAGAGGGCGTAGGCCATAATATGGGGCACCACATTTTGCTCATAGGAGCCCGAGAAAAGGTGTTCAAGGGGACCACGAGCGAACACGGTGACGTCGTCTAGGGAGTCAAACTCCACTGCCCCTGGAATTCCAGCTGGGTATCGGAAACGAGGATCATCTGAAACGATATATTATCAATTAAATACATAAAAGATAGTCGTATCAAGAACAATGAGATTCTCAGCATAATCAAGAAGGATAGGCACATAGTAAGAACCATCTCGGAGAGGTGATCGGTCACATCATGCGCCACAATGGTCTTCTTCACGACATTGTGGAAGGGTTGGTTGAAACAGTAGAGGGGCCCTAGACGGGAGTATTTGCAGCATGTGTTCAAGGACATGAGTTGTAGCTCTTATGCTGAGCTGAAGAGGACTGAAGAGGATTGAGAGGAGTGGAGATCGAGATGCAAGATTCTATAGCTGCAAACCAATCCACCGGATCGATACTACGAAGAAGAAGTCGTATTAGTTACATCATTTATAACTCAAGAACGGCTGGACCGATTTTCACAATCTTTAATTTGTTAAATTTATCTTGATCTCGGATAGAATAATAAGCGTTAAGACTTTGGAAAATAAATCACCGTAAAAAATATAAAGAAATAATTTTTTATACATTGATCGACTTTTTAGTTTTTTTTTAACTTTTTATGTTGGGTCCAGTGGTGTAATAAAAAAATATACATGCAATTTTTAATGAAGGACATCTAAATAATAATACTTATTGATAATATAAATAGTTCTAAAATTTTCTAGTCAGCAAGTGGAAGCATTTGGTCAATGGACTAAACGCATTGTATAAAATAGAACAAAAGTTCCAACCACAGCATCTGCCGTTTCTTTTTCTCCGATATTGACGAGAGAAATATCTTCTTTATGTAAACACATACATGAGAATACCGACAGATAATGATAGTTATTCTGAATTCTCATCTGTGGAAATCTATGACGCTTATCATGGTGCATATGGTTAAGCGCTGCATGTGGAATGTTGATCCGGCACGTAATAGACTACAGCCCGACATTCACGCATCATCCTTTTTTATTACAGGAATTTACTATGAATGGGACGACTTTCGTCTACCACCAATTTTAATTAATAGGCTATAACTTTCATTTTACGGGTGAAGGATCAAATTCACACCAACCGGGATATTTTCGAGTTCAGAAATCTATTAAATATGCTTTTTTTTCAATCTTCGTCGGGGATCGAACCCACGACCATTGGGTTGCAAAGCAAACGCTTTGACCATTGAGCTGTACCCGCCGGCAAATCATGATATGGAGATAACATTTACTGTAGATTTGTATGTGTATATCAATTTGTATAAATTTTTATTCTTACTATTAATGAAGCCTTCTTCACAAGTGACATCAACTCTTGTTCCATCATTATTCGGTCTTCTGTAGCCTCCTCCACTTGCATAACTCAGTGTGACATATGGAAGACCATCAGCAGCCGGATACATGGTTCCGGCTCCAAGGACGTCCTGCCCCCTGGGAGAAAACCCTGATGCTGTCAGGCTGCTGGAGTGACCTGACGTTACGAGGATTAGAGTCTCTTCTTGGCTGGTCATCATCATTGCTTTCTCAACGGCAGACGCAAGTTGAAGAGTGTCTTCTAAGGCCATTCGGGGCTGGTTTCCATGATGGCCAAAAGAAATTCTGCTATCTAAAAAAAAAAAAATGATACCAAATCGGTTTTCGCAGTCACTCCATATCATGTGGGAACGGCTTGTTCCATAAATGGCCGCTATGTTAATTTCAGCGCAGTAAATGTCACTGCCGCCGCCTGCAGTCTTAGCCCGGGCGCCGTGAAGTAAACCTCATTGTCTACGTCCCGGGCGGAGGAACAATTTTTTTCAGTCTTTTTTTGTAAAATAAATATCATATTCTTTGCTTTGGTGACCTGCTTCTCATCGATCTAGCACGCATCCCAATGACAAGCCCGCGATCTGGAGTAAAATAAGTGGTAGACTCGTGTACCACAAACCAGGGGTATTTAAAGGTCTTACAAAGCGAACGAAAAACTTTTTTTAAATCTTCGTTTGAGATCGAACCCACGACCTTCGCTTTAGTAAGCAAACGCTTTCACTAATAAGTCATACCCGCCGGCAGAAAAATTATATAATCGTGATAAGATGAAATATTCTCGGGTGTACTGATATTATGAGCATTTTGTACCGTTGATGGAACGTCATGAAATCCTTTGTTACTTCACTTGCATTACGGCCATTGTTCGCAATTTCTCCCTCTATACATTGTATTTCGAGATCTTGCCACTCAATTGTCAAATAGATTATCAAGGATTAATAATATTAACGGAATAAATTTTGAAATCCTTTTATATGTATTATCTTGTAATAAGTTTTATACTTATTACCGACTCGCTAAATATCTTTTTCTTTTTTATTTTGCTCTTATTAATGAATTGGTGGGAAGGTATACTTGTATGTGTATGCTTCAAGTATATTATATATATATATAGAATATATAGGCATATAATGAAATAGTTAAAACTAAAATAGCAAAAAATGTGAACCTAAACAAAATGAAAATGGGAATAATTAGTTTAAAAA
This sequence comes from Glossosoma conforme, assembly GCA_022606575.1. Lineage (NCBI taxonomy): Eukaryota > Metazoa > Arthropoda > Insecta > Trichoptera > Glossosomatidae > Glossosoma > Glossosoma conforme. Next base: position 1,794,829 of record JAGTXR010000005.1, on the reverse strand, counting down.
AATCGGAGAAAAAAAGAATCTAATAATCTGCGCAACAAAAGAGGAAGCAAATTTACTGTGCAATGAAATAAATAAGAGAATCGGAGACGAGGTTACCGCTGAAGAAATTAAAAAGAAACAACCAAACTTAATTATTAAGAGACTACAAAAAGGCATTACTGAAGAAGAATTAATCAGTAACATAGTCAACCAAAACGGACTAAATGAAGAGGACGAGACTAAAATTAAATTAATCAAAGAAATTAAAATCAAGAAAAGCAACGATGGAAAAGAGTGGGATACCACAAACTATATCATACAGACAACTCCTTCCATTAGAAGACATCTGATAGAAAGAAAAAAAATCAACATTGGATACAACAGAGTCAACATTGAGGACTGCAACCCACTAATGCAGTGTTACCATTGTCAAAAATTTGGACACACAGCACTACGATGTCTGGCCAAGGATCAACCACCAACCTGCTTGCACTGTTCACAAAATCACAACCACATAAACTGTAAATTTAAAGAGACACCAATTTGCATCAATTGTACCAATTCAAACAAATTTCACAAATCAAATATACCCACTAACCACAACGGCAATAGCCACCAGTGCATGATCAGAGAGAAAATGCTTAAAATCGCAAACAGCCGGATTGATTTCGGCTGAATTCTGTATTTATTATCGAGGTTAATAATTTAAAGTATACCTACATCATCTACAATTCCTGTACTGTATTTACTATCGAGGTTAATAATTTAAAGCATACCTACATCATTTACAATTTATGTAATGTATTTAGTATCGAGGTTAATAATATAAAGTATACCTACATCATTTACAATTTCAAAATTAATGCTTACCAATGAATGACTTTACATGCAACAATATTAACAATAAAATTCAAATAAAAGAACTCATACATGACTCGATCAAAGATCTCAACTAATTAGTACAAAATTTTGAAAACACGCTTACAACTTACCATATGAATAAATTTTAATGATATTATTTTATATTCTAAAAAATGTATATATGCAACACTTAAATCAAAGATGAATCCCACGCCACACACAAGATCTACCTTTAAGTGGCGTGGAAAGCGAATTCCAAAAATAAACAAACAAAAAAAAAATTAATGTAATACTGTCAATAAAATCTTAAATGTATCCTATTATATTTGATTAAATAAAAATAAAAAAATATATATATATATAGATTAAAATATATAGATGAAAATATTAAGTACCTTAAAAGGTGTCTGGTTGAGATAGAGATTGAGTTTGGGCGAGGTTGTAGAAAATCGATATTATTATATGAATGATGCTGAAATTGTTATTTAACTGTATAAAATTGTATAAAACTGTGTAATTTGTGTAAAATTGTGTAAAAATATGTAAAATTGTGTATCACTGTAATATCATGGATGAATCCCACGCCGCACACAAGATTCTTCAATCATCATGTGATTTAAGTGGCGTGGTTAGCGAATTTACAAAAAAAAAAAAAAACATTAATTACTGTCACTTAATCCTTAACTGTATATTTTATATTTGTTTATAAAAAAATAAAAATAAAAATAAAATCAACCCAACGCTTACGAGGCCTGGACATTATTTTTGTCCTTAAGAGATGGTTAAAACCTAGCGGAGCATGTATAGAACTTAGATTTGATTAAATTAATTTTATAAAAATCAAGCATTGTCGGGACTTGAACCGACAGTATCTGAATGACAAACAAACGCTCTTACTTCTGAACTATGCCAACCGGCAATTCTTAGTGACCATATATTCCATATAGTGAATGTACATGGAAAGAAGTATGTTTACCGTCTACAAGAAGGAAGTATCGTTTTTTATTCTTGCTCAAAACTTTTATAGCAGCTTCAGTCATTTCTTCCAAAGTAGGCTGTTGTTCATGGTCTGCTAGTACATGTTGTTTCATGCTGTTTTTATTGAAGAGCCCAAGCAAATAATCGGTATCCTGCCTCAAACTCATCAGTTCATCTTTGTTGGCGACATACTGTGGAGAAGCATTCCTTTCCACCTTATCTTTAATCCAGTCTTGGGTCAGATCCAGTCCATCTGAACGCATCCCTTTGTTTACGTCTGGATAACCAGGAAGAAAATTAATACTTCCTCCACCCACAATGACCTGAAAAATTAAAAATCAAGCTTTATCATCTTTCAGTGTGATTCATTTCATGTTATTTATATTTTTAACATTCATTTTTAAATTTAATTTAATTACATCAACTACTCTTAAAAACATTCCATTGAATAAATAACCTTTTACTATTGGGTTGGGACCGCAAAATACCTTCTAGATTTAATTAACTCGGTTCAAAGAAGAACAATTCGTTTCATAAATAATGACACTCTTACGTATTACCATCAATAAATAGAACACAAGTGTCATATCGGTCCACTTAGTATTTTCTATCGATATTTACTTAGTCGTTGCTCTTCGGAACTCAAAGAATAAATTCCTTCTACACCCTACCACAACCGACATGTTCGTCTTAAGCTTGCCAAATTATTTACACAGTTAATTTTTGTAGACCAACAACTGGCAGGCTCCAAAGTTCCTTCCTAAATGCAATAGATAAGCTCTGAAAAGATCTTTCAGGGTATGTGTTTCTTCCTTCGTAGAATCTAAATCTCTTCAAGAAACAGATAAATATACATTTTCAAATCCACACACAAACACAACACACGTTTACCGCTTGCAGCGTCTAGGCGTTCTTCTAAGTCTGTTATAGATTGTTTGTGCTCTCCTGCATGCGATTTCATAAAAAAAGGGAGTATATATATAATCGTGTCGGAAACAACAGGGTCAGATCCTGTCTGCCCAGAAGTAGGTGACGTCGATGGCGTTACTTCTGGCCATCATCAGGTCTTCTTGGGTGCAGCTATTCGGGCACAGCGCACACTCCAGAAGGTGTGACAGGGTCTGCTCCACGCCACAGTCACATTCAGTCGGTCCGCTGTAAAACTGCCAGGCCCTCATTTGTGTCCTCACTTAACTCCGGTCCGAAGTCTGTTAAGGGACCTCCATATATTCCACCCTTGGTCATGTCCAGGGGCTAGGTCCTCTTCCGGGCAAATATTCCCCTCAGTTGCGCTTCTCCACATGTTCAGCCGTAGGGTGGCCTCAGGTATCACCAGTTTCGTTGTCGACTGTATGAAACTTCTTCTTGATTTGAGCCGTGTGGTTATCTTTTGGTCACCAAACATAGGTTATAATATGTCGGGTTGCTTTGGTGAGTTCCTTCTTGGTAGTAACAGCTTCGCCAGTATCCGGAATGCCAAAATGTTGATATAATTTGATTGGGGTAGGTTTTAGGCACCCTTACCGGCACGTTTCATTCACGTGTATCCACTTTCTTGGTATGGGCAGACCTCGCCCATACTGGCGCAGCATACTCGCCAGCAGAGAAACAGAGAGCTAGAGCACTTGTGCGGATCAGGTTTGGCGGGCTGACCACTTCGTACCTGCCACTTTTCGAGGTAGGTTGTTTCTGGTGGACACCGTTTGCTTAACAGACTGACAGTGTTTCTGATAAGTGAGGTCTATCCAATAGGTTAAATTTAGGTGTGTCGCAGTGCTCTAACACCAAGTCGTTCCAGGTAATGTGCAACATACTTTGGAAAGTCTGTTATTGAGATGAAAGGCGCAGACTTGGGTCTTGCTTGGGTTTGGCTGTAGTCGGTTCTGGTGGTAGTACGAAGAGAGGAGTAAAACGCTTTAACGTTCATATGCATTTTTTTATCTGCGTCACCATTATATTTTGTCGCTCCTTTCATACTATAAGCCAAAGCTTTTTGTAAGAACCTATGAGCTACGTGATAGACGTTGAAAAAAACTTTCATTCCTGGGAGAGTAATTAATGCAACGTTTAAAGATTAATGTGGCATAACTAAACGATCAAAACTCACCTTGAAGTCCTTTACTGGATAGTTATGGACCAGCTGGTAGGAGTTATCCCGACAAATCTTGGGATTAAGATCATCCCACGTGACTTCTGTGTCTGAGTGCCAGTTGAGAGAGGAACTGTGAGAGTAAGCTGCTGTCACGGAATGGTCTGTGACTCTTCTTGTCGTCACCAAACCTAGAAGAATATAATACTGTTGATGCATTACTTGGAGAAAAATCACATGTGCTGACACGGGGGTAAATAAAAGCCAGTATCCGGAAAGTCAAAATGTTAAGAAATGATTGAGTAATTACAAAAAATTACCGAGGTATATATATTTAGAGCTCAGAAATCGATTAAATTATCTTTTTTGATCTCCGTCATTGATCGAACCTACGCCCTTTGGCTGGCAAAGCAAACGCTTTGACTATTGAGCTATACCTGCTGGCATAAGTGTTTTGTATAATACTAATTTGGCACACTGTAGAGGGAAACACTGATCTAGATGGTTCATCTATGGAAGTTTGATAGTTACCGATACTCTTTCCAGCTTCAATGGCGTATTGTGTGATTGGCTTGACGTGGTTTGTGAGGTTGAGCATGGCTTCACAGTCATTGAATTTGACTCTTGCAGATAGTCCAGAAGTACCAGCGTTGCTCTTGACACCACCCATCAGCGCTGTAGAGGAACATCCAAGAGGGACTTGAGAGTCTACGCAGTATGTCTAGAAACAAACATTATATTGCACTTATTGTACGATATATTTAAAATTGAAAAAAAAATATGTAATTTTTCTAATAAAAAAAAAATGATAAAATATAAGTGTATTGATATCCTCCTCTCGGAATTTCGATATCAATTTACTGGATGACAGGATGCAGGATCAGGTTCACAATACAAAGAACTTGTTTACGTATCACAATTAGCTTTTATTTGTCAAACACTTGCTTTTAAGACATCCGTTATGGCGCACGCCTAATAGCGCACGCCATTACGGTCGCGAGACAGTGCCAACTGTCAACTAACTCCGCGCTCTGACATCTCGGCGCTCCGAATTCAAGATGACAGTGGTGCCAACAGGAAATGCGAACAAAAATAAGACACAAAAGATCGTTTTTCGAGGCTTTACGGCATCAGCCTAAAGGAGCTATATATCAAGCTGATATAAGTATATAATATCCAAGTGACGATGACGTATCTTTAGCGCGGCTCTTGTTAGATCACCGAAGATAAACAACATTGAGTGCAGGTCAAAACTTGGATGTATTTTGCTAACTTGTAGCTGATTGAGTTCAGCCGCTCCTTACGACAAATTTGTCCAGGACTCGGGAGCCTCATCTGATGTTCTTAACAAAAAATGTATAAATCACGAGAAAATATGACTCAGATTATTATTATGACTCCATTTATTCAAGTACGGAAGTGCTCGATATTCTACCTAATAGTCGATCTTCACTGGAGGGTCCGCCAAATATTTTTTTTTTTTTTTAAATGGGTTCAAAACATCGAAACAAACTTCGTTTTGTGGCACATAAAACAGCCGTCCTCTTTTAAACCAAAATGTTGCCAATATCCTCCTCTTCTTCAATTTTTGTGAACAATAATTTGTTCAATTTTTGAGAACGACGGTGAATTGATGTTTTTTTTTTTATGTAAACGCATGCAGGAGAGCACAACCGGTCAAGACCAGTGGGACTCATATGACGCTCAAACCAGGGTATGATGCGCTGCATGCAGCACGGTGACATCGTGTTTGGCGTGGGTTTGGGAGATTGCAAGTGCATATTTATCTGTTTCTTGAAGACGAATTCTCTTTGAGCGGAAGGAGGAAACACAGACGCTGGAAGAGCATTCCACTTCCACTTACCGGTGGCATTAAGGAAGGAACTTTGGAAGCTGCCAGTTCTTGGTCGACATATATTAACCGTGTATGGATGTTCGGCAAGTGTAAGACGAGTTTGTCGGCTGTAGGTGGGTGCAGGAGGAATTAGTTCTTTAAGTTCCGAAGAGCGGCGACCGTGGTAATAACGGTAGAAAAGACTAAGAGAACCAACCTTACGTCTGTGTTCCATTGATTGTAGATTAGACGTAAGGGAACCACATCAAACGAATTGCTCTTCTTTAAACTGAGTCAATTAAGTTTAGAAGGTATTTTGGGGCTCCAATCCAAAGGTGACTGCCGTATTCAAGGATAGGTCGGATTTGTCCTTTATATAGATGTTGATGGCGCTTCACGCACACTTTCTGCCACAGCAGCAATATTCTCGGGTGTACGCACTATTTTTGGCTTTTCACGCTTTGGTTTATCGATGAGGATGCCAGTTTCTTTCACTTTTTTCACAAGATAACGAACATACGAATTTGACGGTGATTCTCTTCTTCCAAAAACCCGTACGCAATTTTCGCACACAAAACCTGTAACATTACCATGATTTTCAAAAGTAATGTCGCAATATTTCCCAGCGTTGTTCAAGCGTATACACAACCATATTCGTTTAGCGGAAAGATAAAACTAATTATCTGTCAAATCAGACATGAGCTAAGTGTTACCATTCATGAAATAAGCACTAGTTGAAAAAAAAAACGTTAGATGGCGGACCCTATATGTATATTCCCCAGATGGACAATAGCAAATAATATAACTGAGTGGCGATAATTTGTAGTGACTAGTACCAGCTTTAGGCCCGCGGCGCCTTGGGGCATTTTTTTATAGCGCCCCATATTGCTTTACATTTTAAAAGAATCTAGGCAAGATTGGTTGCACACGTCGCCCCTAGCTTATTTGACGCCCTGGGGCACTGACCCACTTTGCCACCCCCTAAAACCGGCACTGGTAGTGACCATATATTACAAATATGTAAAAAATATGATAAGAAGAAAATACAAGAATATACGACGGCTGTTCAAATAAAAAAGTTTTTATTTTCGCGGGCTATGTACTATATTTGTTTTTTTATTCTATTATGTTAGTACTTGTGTTCTTTACTTGTGCTGACAACATCGACAAATATGGATATTTAATTAATTTTTGACAATTCTCTTGTTAGAACGCGTTTTTGCTCTGCTGTGATTTTTGCATATCGACTTCTTTCAAAAAATGACTGTTTCATTAAAATTAAAATATTTTTTCATGAATCGAGAACACGTCAAAACATTATCAATTGTTTTTAGAGTTTTATAATTTTAAATTAATTTTAATTAAAAAATTAACAAATTAAAGACATTTAGTTTTGATTCACAATTTGTTTTTAATGATGACATGTTTCGGCCTCCCTGGAGACCATCTTCAATAAAAATATCTTAAATTTGTTAATTTTTTAATTAAAATTAATTTAAAATTATAATTATGCAGTTTCACCAAGTATAGTCGGTTGATAACGTTAATTTTATTTACATATTTATGGATAATATTTAACAACATTATCCTGAGCCAACATTAGGTAATAATGTTATAATTTTGATTTAATTAATTTATATTTTTAATAATTGCTTCGATGTCAACAATTGACACCTTCACACTATCTTTAATTTGTAATTTAAAATACATAGCTTTCACTTACTTTGGCTAATCCTACATAAGGGAACTCTTCAAATATCAACTTGTTTTCTTCACCGGGACGTCCTTTCTTTTGCCCTGCGAGGATCCTGGCAGAGGTCAACGTGGAAGTGGAAAGTCCATCAGCAGTGAAGAGAATCAAATTCTTGGCTTTTTGAGCTGTGATCTTCCTCAAAAGCTTCTGCTTCAGGGAATCTTGGCCAGACAGCAACCAATAAGATTGATCTTTTTCCAGGTTTAGGAGATCATCTGCAAAAATATACATAATACAGGTAATGTTGAGGTAAATTGAGTAAAATACAAGAATGGATGAGTGCTTGGAAATGCATTTTTTCCAGCTGTTGCGTGGCGTGTTCGGGAATTTTTACGTTTTTTGGAAATCGTTTTTTTATGTAAACACATTCAGGAGAATACTGTCAGGTGATAGTGATTCTGAAGTTTCATATGTGGAATTATATAACGCTTACCATGCTGCATATGGCTAAGCACTGCATCTGGAGTGCTGATCTGCCAACTTCATAGACTACAGCCCGACATTCTCGCATCATCCTTATTATTAGAGGAATTCACTATGAATGGGTGGACGACTTTCGTTCACCACCAATTTTGATTAATAAGCTAAGGCTGGCATTTTACAGTTGAGGGATCAAATTCACACTAACCGGGGGTCGACTATATTTATAGAGCATAGAAAAATATTAAAAATCATTTTTTTAATCTTCGTCGGGGACTTCAACCACGACTTTCGCTTTAATAAACAATCGATTTCAACACTAAGCTACACCAGCCAACAGACTGGTATGAAATAGAATGAAAGAATGACACAAATTACTACTAACCGGGGATATTTTAGAGCTCAGAAATTGATTAAAAATATTATTTTAATCTCCTTCGAGGAATGAACCTACGACCTTCGGGTTGCCAAGCAAACGCTTTAACCACTGAACTATACCCGCTGGCAAATATGTCCCCGACAATTATTGTGTGTTAAAGAAGAGTTGACAGTAAAATAAAGTAATGAAATGTTTCTTCCTACCATCGATAAATATTTTTTCTGATACAACAACACAAAGATAAAAAATTAAGACAATGTGAACTAGCGAAGCCATCTTTGTGAAATGTGCAATTTCAGAGAAATGTTCAGTCTTTGAATTATCTTGTTATCACAGACTATCTATTTGTGTTCCGATATCTTTACTGCAGGATATTGTAACAATAAAACATAAGATTACATGAATGATTAAATACTATTTTTTTATGTAAGCACATACAGGACAATACCGACAGACAGTGATAGTAATTCTGAAGTTTCATTTGTGGAATTCTATGACGCTTACCATTGTGTATATGGCTAAACGCATCATGTGGAGTGTTGATTCGCCAACTTCATAGACTACAGCCCGAGATTCACGCATCATCCTTTATTATTACAGGAATTTACTATGAATTGGTGGTCTTCACGGGACGACTTTCGTCTACCACCAATTTTAATTAATAGGCTATGACTGGCATTTTAGAGCTCATAAATCGATTAAAAATCCTTTTTTATCTTAATCTCCATTGGGGATCGAACCCACAACCTTTGGCTTGCAAAGCAAACGCTTTGACCATTGAGCTATGACCGCCGGCAAATTATTTATTTATTATTTATAATTAATATTATATTACTATACAAACAATAAAGATTAATAACTAAATAACTACTTATGAATCATTATTGTTACACTATTGGTATTTATTTCGTGATTATTTCCTGACTTGGGATTTATTTTCAAAATTGAAAAATTTCAAAAAGTTTTTTTTAAATTCATTTATTTATTCATATGTCAATGGCCTTTCTTAGTTTTTTCTCACTTTAAGTGTCATAGAATTACACAGATGATACTTCAGAATCTCTATCACCATCTGAATTCTCCTGTATGTGTTTACATACAGAAAATGTTAGGTTAGGCTAGGTACTGACATCCCGTCGCGGGTTCGTCACGTGGCCGCGTGGAGGAAGGATGCAGGAGCAGGTCGCAAAGCAAAGAACTTGTTTTCGCAGCACAGTTCATATTCATTTTTAATAAAGACTTGATTTCCTCGTCCGACCCTTACATGACGTTTCGCCGGGCCGGACTTAACTGACGACTAAGCGCGCTCGCAATGAGATGTCGCCCAGCGCCGCAAGTGGCGATCCACAAAATTGATTCCGCACCAATCACAGCAGCCATTTACATAATCTAACTTTATACGGGGTATGTTGGGATACAATGAGTTGAGAACTAGAAGAGATGTGTGCTTGAGTATGCATTTCTTTCGCCTAGTGCGCGGCGTGTTCAGAAATCCTGATATTTTGTTTGAAATTGGTTTGTTTGTCCCTGACAATTATTTAAGGATAAGGAGGCACAGATTGTTTGTTCTTCCTAGAGGTAACACTAACCTGCCAGGGACTATGCCTCTTGGGAGAGTGATCAGACTGTTCAACGATATCGCCTCGAATATTGATATATTCCACTTGAGAGAAGCCCAGTTTAGACATGAGCTCCACGAATTTATTTATCAAAGTAATTTCGTGGAGTCTTCTGTTTAGCGGGCTCCGGGACTTTTTTTTTTTAAATGATTGTATTATTATTGTACTATTTATAAATTGTTATTTTATCCTGTTTCAGAAATGAATTAAATATTGTTATTTGTAATGTTTCTGAAAGAAAATAAATTGAAATTGAATAAAAAATAAAATAACTTACGTCACACCCGTGACTGGACTTATCAAATCGTCAATATGGCAACACATACATGTCCGACAAGCGAACAGAAATAAGAGACGAAAGATTGTACATCGAGGTTGTCGACACCAGTCGGCAAGGGATGTATCATGCTTAGAAGTGTCCTCATCGATGATTGAAAATAAACATTAAATTAATTCGTCTTTTATCAAATAAAAGCATTTTATAATACTTTTCGATCCAGTATTTCTTTGATGGAAAATTATTTCTAGCAAAATTGATAAGCGGCAGGGGATCTTAATTGGGAATATAAAGGCCACATGGCTTTGAAAAGGTCTCAGTGAAATTGGTTTTCTATTCATATGCCACAAAAGGACCGTCTCTGGACTTTGTCAATATAGGACAGCGACGAATGAAGCCCCATCAACACACTTATTAAAGCGAACACCATGGAACAAATAAATCTAATAAAGTTTTGATCAATTTGCAGATACAAACAGTGAAAAGTTATAAACGGAATAATTCATGAGTGGTTAGTTAATTTCAAAAGCAAACACCATCCGGCGGGTATAGCTCAATGGTCAAAGCGTTTGCTTTGCATGCCAAAGGTCGTGGGTTCGATCCCCGTCGGAGATTAAAAAAAACTTTTGCTTTAACGTTGACAATTATAATTTGTAATTTAGTTTGTCACATTGGAGGCATCTATTTACCAGGAGCAGCGATCAATACAAGTACTTTAAAGGACATTTTAAAACTCTGTAATATTTAATATTTTTGTAATATTTATCTCAGAGAGGCGAGCCCGATGGATTGGTCACATCATGCGCCACGATGGTCTTCTTCACGATATTGTGGAGGGGATGGTTGAGGGTAGAAACTGTAGAGGGCGCCCTAGACGGGAGTATTTGCAGCAAGTATTCGAGGACATGAATTGTAGCGCTTATGCTGAGCTGAAAAGGGTTGCGGAGGACCGAGAGGAATGGAGATCGAGATGCAAGATTCTGTTGCTGCAAACCAATCCACCGGATTGATACTACGAAGAAGAATATTTAATAGTAATTCTGAAGTCTCATCTGTGGAATTCTATGACGCTTACCATGGTGCATATGGCTAAGCCTGCATGTGGAGTGATTGATCCGCCAGGGTCATAAACTACAGCCCGATATTCACGCATCGTAAATTATTACAGGAATTCACTATGAATGAGTGGTGTTCACGGGACGACTTTCGTTTACCACCAATTTTGATTAATGGACTATGACTGGCATTTTACGGATGAGGGATCAAATTCACACCAACCGGAGGTATTTTAAAGCATAGAATTCGATTAAATAACTTTTTTTTGTCTCCGTCGGGGATTGAACTCACTACCTTCGGATTGCCAAGAAAATGCTTTAACCACTGAGCTATACCCGCCGGTTGAATATATTATGTTAAAGAGATTGCAAATGTATTTTAATATTTTTCTTGAAGAGATTCAGGGTCTTCCAGTTTTTGGTCGCCACTCCAACAGTTTTCTTTCCCATCGATCGTCGTCTCATCGACATACATGTCCTAAATAATTTATCTGCTCTCGAATTCCATTATTCTTTTTTTTTATGTAAACGCATGCAGGAGAGCACAACCGGTCAAGACCAGTGCACTCTATTACGCTCAGCCAGGGAGGCTGGACGCTGCATGCGGGAAACGTGTGTTGTGTTCGTATTTGTGTGTGGGTTGGGGAGATTGCAAGTGTATATTTATCTGTTTCTTGAAGAGATCCAGATTGTAGGAAGGAGGAAACACAGACGCTGGAAGAGCATTCCATAGCTTACCGGTGGCATTAAGGATGGAACTTTGGAAGCTGCCAGTTCTTGGTCGACATATATTAACCGTGTATGGATGTTTGGCAAGTGTAAGACGAGTTTGTCGGCTGTGAGTGGGTGCAAGAGGAATTAGTTCTTTAAGTTCCGAAGAGCAGCGACCGTGGTAATAACGGTAGAAAAGACTAAGAGAATTCGGCTGCATTGGCTCTTGGTGAGGTGCCAAGATTAACAGCCGTAAAGAAGAATAGGGACGATACAGGCGCTGTAGAGTCGGCATTTTGTTTTGATTGAGTAGAGCTGTGAGTCTCATTAGTAGAAATTAGCAAATTAAAAAAACTTCTTTAAGATACTAACATCCTCCTCTCACAAAAATAGGCGTTATTACGTCGCATGAGGGCAGGATGAGGAGCAGGTCAGCAGACAAACACTTCATTTTTGAAGTACAGATTATATTTACTTTAAAAGTATTACAAGTTTGTGACCACGCGGGTTGACATGCCGCGTGGCCGCAATGCGATCTTTCCAAGCCAAAGGGTGGGGACCATCTGCCGGCCGTCGGCACTTCCGCGGCCCGTGGTCGGTCACCAGCGCCGCCGGTGGCAAAGCTATGTAACTAGTCCCAATGTTGCCATACATAATGGTATGGCAAGCGACAAAAATACGAGACGAAAGATTGTCTATCGAGGTTTTCGGTACCAGTTAGCCAGGGCTACATCGTGCTGATGTCAATACTTGTAATGATTACTGCTCCGGAAAAAAAATGCCTTCAATAAGACATACTTAATTACAAATTGTAACTGTCAACGTTAAAGCATTTGATTAGAGAGAATTATAATATTGGAGGATAAAAGCTATAAAAACAGCCATTTTGGTCAGTTAATGACATTATAAAAGATCCTAGAGGTTATTACGTTTAAGAACCTTTGGTAATGGAGACAGTAAAGCAAGGCTTTATCTATATCAGAAGGTACAAAACTTTTTGAGAAACGGCCCGAATTATTTTTTTCAAACCAGAGCACTAGATGAAAAATTAAATACGTTTTTTTTAGATGATAATTACAGGATATTACCGTTCGTGTTATCATATACTCGTATGTTCGTTTTTAAAGACTCTCACTGTGAATGAGTGGTATTCACGGGATGACTTTGATACACTTCGATTATAGATTAATTATATTCTACTCGTCTTACACTTGCAGAACATCTTTACACGGTTAATGTGTGTTGACCAAGAGCTGGCAGTTTCCGAAGTTCCTTCTTAAATGCTACCGGTAATCTATGGAATGCTCTTCCAGCACCTGTGTTTCCTCTTACAATCTCCCCAACCCACACACAAACACAAACATAAAACACGTGTCCCGCATGCAGCGTCCAGCCAGCCTGGCTGAACGTCATAAAGTGCACTTGGAATTCACTATGAATTCTTGGGCGGAATTCTTAAAGAGGTCTTCAAGGTACGACTTTCGTCTACCGCCAATTTTGATAAATAGGCCATGACCTGCATTTTACGCGTGAGGGATCAAATTCACACCAAACGGGGGTATTTTTAGAGCTCAGAAGTCGATTTTTTTTTTAATCTCAGTTGGGGATCGAACCCACAACCTTTGGCTTGCCAAGCAAACGCTTTAACCACTGAGCTATACCCGCCGGCTATACTTATAGGAGGGTTGACTGTATACGATAAAGAATGTATTCTATTATAAAAAAAAAACTAATTTCCGAACAACGTAATAAATAGACAAGCTCAACGATAAACAACTTCTTCTTCTATATAAAGGACAAATCCGACCTATCCTTGAATACGTCGGTCACCTTTGGATTGGAGCCCCATAATACCTTCTACACTTAATCAACTCAGTTCAAAGAAGAGAAATTCGTTTGACAAACAGTGACACTCTTACGTCTAACCTACAATCAATGGAACACAAGCGTAAGATTGGTTCACTTAGTCTTTTCAACCGTTATTACCACGGTCGCTGCTCTTCGGAACTTAAAGAACTAATTCCTCCTGCATCCAACCACAACCGACAAATCCGTCTTACACTTGCCGAACATACATACACGGTTAATGTGTGTCGACCAAGAACTGGCAGTTTCCAAAGTTCCTTTCTTAATGCCACCGGTATAAGCTATGGAATGATCTTCCAGCGTCTGTGTTTCCTCCTTCCTACAATCTGGATCTCTTCAAGAATCAGATAAATATACACTTGCAATCTCCCCAACCCACACACAAACACGAACACCACACACGTTTTCCGCATGCAGCGTCCAGCCTCCTAGGCGTCATAGTGCACTGTTCTTGACCGGGTGTGCTCTCCTGCATGCGATTACAAAAAAAAAAGTTATGGTAGAAAATATTTTTCCGGACCAATAAAAAGTCGCGGGCCGCAGTTTGGTGATCGCTGAGCTATATAGCACAAAAACACTAATTGATTAATAATAATGGTGGCGCTTAAATTTGAATGTTCTATTATATGACAAGCAATTAAATGATTATATCCTCTTACTATTATATAACGAGAATTTTAATCAAATGGAATAATATTTGAAATAATGGCTTTTGGTATATACTTCCTAGTTGGAGCATATGACATCACAAAATTATTATCACTATGAATAAGAAAGCGTGTTAGCGCCCTTACTCTTCAATATCTACACAAACGACCAGCCAATACTGAACAATACCAGGTCCTTCATCTACGCAGATGACTTGGCGCTCACAGCACAAGGGGTCTCTTTCGAGGAAGTAGAAACCCAGCTTACTAAAGCACTCACCACCCTCTCTTCGTACTACCACCAAAACCGACTACAGCCAAACCCAAGCAAGACCCAAGTCTGCGCCTTTTATCTCAATAACAGACTTGCCAAGAGAAAGCTGCACATTACCTGGAACGACTTGGTGTTAGTGCACTGCGACACACCTGAATACATAGGGGTCAAGCTGGATAGGACCTTCACTTATCAGAAACACTGTCAGTCTGTTAAGCAAAAGGTGTCCACCAGAAACAACCTACTCCGAAAGGTGGCAGGTACGAAGTGGGGAGCCCAACCAAACCTGATCCGCACAAGTGCTCTAGCTCTCTGTTTCTCTGCTGGCGAGTATGCTGCGCCAGTATGGGCGAGGTCTGCCCATACCAAGAAAGTGGATATTGCTCTGAATGAAACGTGCCGGGTGGTTACGGGGTGCCTAAAACCTACCCCAATATCAAAGCTATATCAACTCTCGGGCATTGCCCCACCAAACATACGGCGAGAAGTCACTACCAAGAAGGAGCTCACCAAAGCAACCCACGACGCACTCCACCCTATGTTTGGGTACCAAAAGATAACCACACGGCTCAAATCAAGAAGAAGTTTCCTACAGTCGACAATGGAACTGGTGATACCTGAGGCCACCCTGCGGCTGAACATGTGGAGAAGCGCAACTGAGGGTAATACTTGGATTGCCCCGAAAGAGGACCTAACCCCTGGACATGACCAAGGGTGGAATATATGGAGGTCCCTTAACAGACTTCGGACCGGAGTATGCAAGACGAAGACACAAATGAGGGCCTAGCAGTTTTACAGCGGACCGACTGAATGTGACTGCGGCGTGGAGCAGACCCTGTCACACCTTCTGGAGTGTGCGCTGTGCCCGAATAGCTGCACCCAGGAAGACCTGATGATGGCCAGAAGTAACGCCATCGACGTCGCCCACTTCTGGGCAGACAGGATCTGACCCTGTTGTTTCCGACACGATTATATATATACTATGAATTTAGATATGAATTACGCTGCATACAAGATGGGGTTTGTGTGTGAAAAAAAATGCTTAAAAAGTACAAAAATACTCGTATGTTAAAACAAAAATGCTTAAATATATACTAATACAAAGTTATACATTATTGATTTCCAAAACACATATACCCATCACACAATTCATATCCACCTTCTCACTCACTCTGCTTTATATAGAGCCAACACTCACTGTACTAATCGACTTGAAAATGGCCACTCGACGTGGCCGAAAAATGTCGTCTACAAATATATTGTGGGATAAATTCTACATACTCTTTTATTTATATCTAGTACAAAGTCGTCAACCCTGAAGAAGACTCCTGCGGCGGTCGAAATATTGGATCGAAAAAATTCGCCACAGACGGCTAAACCCAAAAGCCACAATACAAAATCTGGCCGTGAAAACCTAAGAAGTTGTTTACAAATATACTATTTTTCTTCCAATATCTTTGATATACCACAAATTGTTGCCACAAAGCTCTGATACCTGCCAATGTCCACGTGTTATCTCGAGATATCTCTGCTCCCGAAGGTCCACTTGGGAACAGATATTGTTCCCGATGGACTCATAGCAAACTCTAGAGTTCTGGGACTAGAAGAGACAGCAGCTTAGTCATCACCAGCCAGTGCTTGTCCACTGTTGAACGTAGGCCTTCTGCATGAGTCTTCATCCTCTTCGATCCTTTCACATTTAGATCACTCCCGCTATTCTTATGATGTCGTCAGTCCATTTTAAAGGGGGTAGGCCCCTTTAAAATGGACTGACGTTCTACGACAATTCTAAGCGGCAAGCGATATGCGGTAAGCTATGTTAATTTTTTTCTGCGTACAATATTGCTTAACAACGATAATCTAATGAGAACCAAACCAACGATCGATTATTGGTCATAAAAATTAACACAATTATTTCACGCCCTTGCAAAGTAATGCGTTTGTAAACTGTAGCTGTCTGGTTCACAATTGTCAAATGTCATTGACGCACGGCGCCATTTGCAAAAATTATAACATTTTTCGATAGGGTTCAAAAAAAATATATAATATTCTAAAGTCAAAAAATAATAATTTTAAGCTCCGCAAGCAACTTGCCAAAACATTTGTATGATGCATCATGATGTACGGCTTTTAGACATGGTGCTTATCTGAAAGTGATAAGAAAAGACTTTAGTTCTTTGAGATGTAGCCTTACAGAAGAATTATCGGAATTTCCTAAAGAGAGACCACGTCAAGAACAATGAGGTTCTCAGTATAATCTAGAAAGATAGGTACCTCGTAAAAACCATCTCAGAGAGGCGATCGGTCACATCACACAGGTGAAAGTGAGAAAAACATGGAGAAAAAGGCAAAGACCAGTGAATAGAAAAGCAATGACGAAAATTAAGCGAAAGTAACACTTTATAAACCTAATTCCTTAATATTCTCTTTTTTTATGTTTTTTTACAATATTTGTGATTTTAATATATTTTTCTTATTCAAAAACACGTAACAAAAATAACTGGGGTGGCATTTTGGAGGCTGGAACGGATTAATGGCAGTTCAATTCAATTCAGAGGAAATTTGCTTTGAGTAATTTGAAAGATGCAAAAGAATTTGTATACCTTGGAAGTACAATCACCTGTGATGGCAGAACAAAAAGAGAAGTCAACAGTCGAATACATCAAGCAAGGCTAGCTTTCAATAAAAAAGCCAAAATTCTTGAATCAAAGAATATTT
The DNA here is from genome assembly GCA_022606575.1 of Glossosoma conforme. Taxonomy (NCBI): domain Eukaryota; kingdom Metazoa; phylum Arthropoda; class Insecta; order Trichoptera; family Glossosomatidae; genus Glossosoma; species Glossosoma conforme. Next base: position 1,777,369 of record JAGTXR010000005.1, on the reverse strand, counting down.
CTTTAGAGCTCCGCAAGCAACTTGCCAAAACACTTGTTTGGGGCATCTTAATGTACGGCTGTGAGACATGGTGCTAATCTGAAAGTGATAAAAAAAGACTAGAGGCCTTTGAAATGTGGTCGTACAGAAGAATTCTCGGAATTTCCTGGAGAGACCACGTCACGAACAATGAGGTTCTCAGGATAATCAAGGAAGATAGGCACCTAATAAGAACCATCTCAGAGAGGCGAGCCCGATGGATTGGTCACATCATGCGCCACGATGGTCTTCTTCACGATATTGTGGAGGGGATGGTTGAGGGTAGAAACTGTAGAGGGCGCCCTAGACGGGAGTATTTGCAGCAAGTATTCGAGGACATGAATTGTAGCGCTTATGCTGAGCTGAAAAGGGTTGCGGAGGACCGAGAGGAATGGAGATCGAGATTTAAGATTCTGTTGCTGCAAACCAATCCACCGGATTGATACTACGAAGAAGAAGAATTTGAAATACGAGCAAAGTTGCGGAACGAATTAAACTTGTGTGTCGAGGTACTACTGTACTATATTTAATCGCTCTCTTAGGTCACGAAACTCCTTCTATTGTAAATAAACACAATACCTAATACCATTACAATACATTATACCATTAGATATATATAATAATGTTTCTAGGAACAAACGGCTTGGAAATAATTTGTACCACATTGCTATTATGGAAATTCCAAGTAAACGTTACGAAAGTTTAGTGATATTGGAGAACAGTATAGGAGAAACTTTCAGAATAATTTATGAAAGAAAAGCTCTACTTTCTACTTTAAATATTGTATTTTTCTTTAAGTGAAATTATGCAGGAGAATACTTAATAGCATTAAGTATGTTAATTTAATATATTTACTCTCCAGCTCTGGCAAGAAGTCGCATCAGAGGATTTTATTACTCCAAAAAGGCCTGCCAACTGGCAAGAACCTTGACTGACGGATCTGGAAATCCCTGAACCGATTAAGAACCGGAGTTAGTAGAACAAAGGACAACCACGAGCGGTGGGGAATGCTTCGGGAGGGAGAATCACTATTGTGTGACTGTGGAGACCTGCTGACCGTCTCACACCTAAGATCCTGCTCCATGTGCCCAACAAGCTGCACATCCCGAGACCTAATGCTGGGCAACACACGGGCTATCGATGTTGCCAGATACTGGGCAAAAACAATATGACGTCGCTGACACGAAGAAGAAAATATATTATTTATTATTAAATACTAAAGTTTTATATTATTATATATATATATATATATATATATATATATATATATATATATATATTAAGCATATGCTCCAGCTAAGAAGCGGATTCAAAAATGATGACAATTTACTTCATAATATGGTTTTAATTTTTGTACAATTCTTCCTATATCCGTTCCAAACATGGAACATATGGTCACCACAAATTGTCGCCATTTAGTTAGTCAGCTGCCACAGTCCATTCCTCGTTCTATCTGCACCAGAAGGTCCACTTCGGATCATATATAGTATGATTCCGATAACTTCCAGAGCAGAAGTCTGAATACTTGAAGAGGCTGTAGTATCCGTGAAATATTTTTGGGTGATTTGTAAATCGGATTTTTTAAGGAAATTGGATGATTAGTCCGACGCTTTCGAAGCATGGAACATTTTGTCCTAAAGGGCTGGTCAACTCCTATTTTATTTATTCTTTCCATATCCGTTCTATAGCTGGAATATATAGTCACCACAAATTGCCACTACTTAGTTAGGTCAGCTGCCACTGTCTATTCCTCGTTCTAGGACATATAAACACCTGAAGGTTCACTTGTAAATATACGAGCATTCGATTCCCGACAACCTCCAGCGCAGAAGTACGAATGCTTGAAAAGGGGGTAGCTATAGTATCTAAGGTATATTTTTGAGTTATTTGTAAATCGAAAATATTTTTTTTAGGAAAACGGATGATTAACCCGACGTTTTCGAGGCTTGGACTATTTGTCCTAAGGGTCAGCTCAACTCATATTTTATAGGGGCATAATATAATGTTTTAAAGATGATTTACGGAACGGTCTTTAATTTTTAGGACAATTAAACTATACGATTAGGTTAGAAATATGTTTGTAATTTTTTAAATAATCTTTGTTAATTCAATTTACTGTTCAAAGTTTTTAAGCCAATGGCGTAGCTATCACAATTGTTTATGTGAGTGTATAATTGTTTGTTCCAGGAGTATTATTGGAAGGGCGTCATGAAATACCTGAAATACTAGAAATACAATGAAATTTCTGTTGTGGAGGATTAGTTTCATTGCCAATCGACCCAAGGTTTAACTGTGCATTGTTTAGTTAAGGGCTTAAGTTAATATTATCATAAATTTAAACTACACAAATAGGTACAAATGGAACGATTTTAAATCCTGACCACAAACAATATAAATTATATTAATTATATTTTATTTTACGAATAATAAATGGTTTTTCAAAATATACTCGTATTTCAAATACTTATGAATTTTTTACGTGTGTTTAGATGTTCCCTGAATCCTTCAGATTCACAATTGGTCACATTTTTTCTTCACATTCATAATTTCTTATCGTAGTTGGCTGAATTAAAAGTGAGAAATAGACCAGTTTTTAAAAGAAATTAAGGCGTATTCATTATTTGAATCCGGTGCCATTGTTTTAGATTCATATAAAAATTCCATCGAAAAAATGACATTCAGTTTTCTAATTTTTATTTATAAAAAGTAATTTCAGCAATTAAGAAAATTTCAAAAATGGGATATGATAAATGGCAACGGGATGGGAATGAGCGGGAACTGTATGGGTACGGAATAATAACGAAATGGAAGTGGTATGAGAGCGGTATGGTAACGGACGGGAAGTAGTAACGAAAGGGATGGGAATGAGGTGAAAACGGCATGGAAACGGTTATTAACAGAGAAATCGAGATATGTTGATCGACAGAGATCTGTTTTACCGTCCGAGATCTATTGGTCGACTGAGATCTGTTTTATCGACCGATATATTTTAATCAAACGAGATCTGCTTTCTTAACCGCGATCTGCTTACCGACCAAGATCTGTTTTATCGTTTGAGATCTGCTTACCGACCGATATACGTTTTATTGACCGAAATCTTTGTACCGACCGAGATCTGTTTTATTGGCCGAGGTGTACTTACTGACGGAGTTCTGTTTTATCGACCGAGATCTGCTTATAGACCGAAATGTGTTGACTGTCCGAGATATGTTTTACTGAACGAGGTGTGCTTACCGATTGATATCTATTTTATCGGCCGAGATCTGCTTACCCACCGAGATCTGTTGACCGACTGAGATCGGTTTTTTGACTGAGATTGGTTTTACCGACCGGATGGCAACAGACGGCAATCGGGTGGTAACGGTCGAGAACGAGTGGGAGCGAGATGGTAACATGATGATAGCGGGATGTGTTTTAGATACAGCCCAAAATACTATTGGTAGAACCGAATAAAAATCCTTTTAATGACGAATGGCCTGGGAAAAGTGGTGTTCTGGCATTGTAAGGAGAAAATTAGAAATCAAAATATATTTTTAATAATATAAAATTAAATATATATTTTTAATATTTTCTGATTTTTGGAGTTGATGGAAATAATAATAGTTCCTTTATATTGCGATTTTTTTAATTTTATCTTAATATAAATTTAGGTATTTTGTAATAATTTCACATTTCCATAAATATATTTTTCAGTAATATCTTTACTTTGAAAAATTTTTTTATCGTTGGATAACTTTTTTTTCCTTTTTTTTTGGGATTTTTTTTAAATTCCGTTTGAGGTTAATATATGTTTATTTGTTTTTTTATTCCTGAAAACTAAATTTACTTTGATTGGACGCACTTTTTGGAGCTAGAATTAGGAGCCAGCTTGAAATCTATATTCTAAAATAGTATTTAAATAAGTCACACACAAAAATTATAACATTTGTTTTTTTTAAATGGTATGCAAAATAATACTAACAAAAACGGTTTAACGTATTGAACAATCGATAATTTATATTAATTTATTATTTTTGCCCGGGCGACAACGTTCAAAGGTCAACTAGCCATAAATACCTAATGAACCAATCACTAGCTGAATAACACAAAAGCGTATTTTGCTCTGAGTTCTATAAAAGATATGCTGTTATGTCATTCGACATTCTACATTGCTCGTGACACTTGAATAACATAAGAGCGTATCTTGAAACCAATACATAACAATATACGCTTTTATGTTATTGAGTTAAAGAAATTACTTGAATAAGTGACACTTGTACTTTGACAGAGTGTCATATTGTTTTTTGACTGGCTTTTTATTTTCGCTATCTTTCGTTTTATCTGTGACCGCGGTGAACCTCAATATCTCACCATTTAAAAAACAATTACATTCTTGTCATTTATGCCCCGCTTCTCGGACATAAAAGTCAGCAAGAGAATCACAAAAATGTCAGGTGAGCGAAACTTTCTTGCCCAACTAAAAACATCACGTAGCATAAAAAATAATATCTAAGTATTAACTTGACAACTTTATAAATTATGAATTACGTGATAAAACGAAATTTACAACGATTCCTTAATTTCGAATAATTTATTTTCATTATCACACATATTATCCATGATTATGAATGCTCTAAATTATTTAGGTTAATTAAATATTGTATATATGTATACGTATTAATAATTATTTTATACATATCATATTTACTATTAGTCCTGTATATATATTAGATGAAAATTAATTGTCTTTTTTACCTACCTACATTTAAAGATTTGCAAGATAATTCAAAATTAATATAATAAATTTCATGATGATATTTACAACCATCCAGTTAAATTAATACTTTTAAAAGTTAATAGTACAGTCTTTATAATTTTATTAAATAAACACTACTAAGTCTTAAACAATATAAAGCTTTAAATGTGAAAATGGATAATATAATACAGCCAACTCCATGGACTGATATTATTATCCATCTCCCTAATATAATTCAACAGCAAGAAATAATTCTTAAGTGTGGTAGGTATAGTGTGATATTCAATTGGTGTTGGCCCTAAAAATTAGGTATGTTATGGAAAGAAATGACATTATACCCAAGTGTCAGGTATATAAATAGGTATGTAAATATTCCGATATAAAAAAGCCGTTTTTAATGTAAAATTGGCAGCCTGTCATCTTATTCGGTTCCAATGTAAAATTAATGTCGGATGAAGATTACATTAATTCACAACAATGTAAATTGATTTTGAACTGTTTTTTTTATGAAATAAATTAATAACGTTTTTTTTTAATTCTTGACTTACTCCACTTTCATAATTATGGGCACATATATTGACTTTGATGACTAGAAAAGGAACATTGTACAAGAAACCATTATAAAAAAAAATCTTCAGTGTATTTTTATTTTTTATATCGTCTTACTTTTCTTTTTTTATTTACATTTCATTTTATTGTATGAAGTATATTATTTTGATCTCTATTATTATTTTGAACTCTGTTAATACTCTATTGTTGTACTTGTTCTATTATTTTGAAATTAGAATTTAAATAAAAAAATAGGTTTGACAAGAAATGACAATAAATGGCTTATATTTGTGATTTAACAACTTAATTTAGTTGACAAGTGCTAATTGTAAAACAATTAATTCACCCGTAATTTGGACAAATGATTAATGGAGCTTAAATAGTATGTAATGTATGAATAAATATTCAATTAAAGTATAAGTCTTTGATAATATTATCACATTTTATTTCAGGAAACAATCCTTTCGAAAAGAACCTGAAGAGCATCAACATTAGAGGAAAGGAATTCAAATATTATGACTTGCTGTCCTTTGGAGCTAAATATGGTAAGCAACACAATCATTATTTTAAGTAATTACTCACATTCTCATTTCTCACAAAGTAAATAATATTTTACAGCCCAGTTGAAACTGGTACTTTTAAACTTTGTGTTTAATTACTTTTATTAATTGAACAAACTTTCATGTAATTAAGTTTAAAATGTTTTATTGTTATGTATTTGTAAGAGAAAATATTATTTATAATTACAAAAAAATATCTGTCAATCAAAATAAAATACTGGAACGAACTGGAATTTAGCCGCCTTGCACACAAATCATACCAGAGGACAATTAAATCTCCTTGATGATTCCGCGCTCATTCAGATTATCAGAAGTCCAGAAGGAGTCCCCTTCGAACAATTGTGGCCCTCTGCACACAGATGCTAAAAAAAAGAAGCCGTGAAAGATATTAGAATCTTAGTTCCGATAACCCATTTATGGAAAAAAATAGATCTATTCACCGAAAATACGAGTGAAATATACATAAAGTAAAAGCTTAAACATCACATTCCTGTATGTGTTTTTGCGTTAATATTCCAATGCTTTTAACAAATAATAATTTAACAATTAATAATTTACTAATATATACTGTTAAAGTATGGCATAATTTTAATTGTCCTTCCAGAAAAACTTCCGTACAGTGTCCGAGTGCTGCTGGAGTCTTGCGTGAGGAATTGCGATGGCTTCCAGGTACTGGAGAAGGATGTAAACAATGTCCTCGACTGGCAAACCAACCAGGACTCTCCCGGAGGAGTGGAAATTGCCTTCCGACCGGCAAGAGTAATCCTACAGGTAAGCAACTTATTTCTTCTGTTCATCTTTAACATAAACTTTCATTCTGGAGAATATTATTACCACAAATTGATATAGTTGAGCTCCTACGATGTTTTTCTCATATAGAATCTTTTTTACATCATATCTTTGCTGAGTACATTGTGTACATTCATTGTAAATAGCTTTAACTGGGCGGTGAGAACTCGAAACCTTGACAAAAAACCTTCTATAGCTTAAGCTTTCCTTTGGTACCAACATAACAACTTATAGCCTGCAGAACATTTCATAGCCTTTGTCATTAGTTTTTATGTTTACAATTTCATTTTTATTTAATAACTAGTTGTACCTGGCATGCGTTGCAATGCATTATGTTTATTCAAGTATTTTTGCTTATTTTTGCTTTTGAAACATCAGAAACTATGGCGGTCATGCACACAATAACTCGAGAAAGTTTCATCGTAATCGGTTGAATGATATTGGATCGCATGTGCCCGTTCCGGTCCCGTTCTCCTCCTGTTCTCATCCCATTCCGATCCCATTCCCGTTCCCGTTTTAATATGAATACCTATGCGGGCATGCAAACTTATTTAAGTTTCATCGAAATTGGTTGAACAATATAAGAACGCATATTCCTAATCTTGTCCCGTTCCTATTCCTATTTTTTATAAACCACAAACATCGATAAATATATATATTTATAGATTCACTATCTTTCGTCTCTTATTTTTGTTCGCTCGTCCGACATGTGTCGCCATTTTGGTTGTTTTGACAGAAGATAATTCGTCAAAGGGCCGACAGATGATAGAAGTGCGCTGCGGTGTTACGAAGCGCCCTGTCTCAGTTCGGCTTGGCTCTCAACGGAGGTAGTTCAGTGATTGTCAGTGACCTGAGCCGAATTCCAAAGATTGACAATTTTTAACTTGAATATATCTTAATGTGCTAGTAAAAAAAGTATGTGTGTTGTTCATCTGCTCCTCATACGTCCACCAAGTGTCCTAATAACGATCCCGGCAATGTGAAGTCATTCTTTCTTAAATAAAGGGGATGTTATAATAAATATGAAAATAATTTGATTTACAATGCGCTTGGTGTCTATTCAAGTGTTAAATTTTTTTGCATGTATTAACTATTAAACAATATATATTGAATTGAACAATGCTTGAAATCATAAATTTATAGTCTTCCTTATCTATAAAGAAATTATCATTTGTAATTAATTTGAAATGATACATAAAATGGCAAATATTATAAAATGGCCTTTAAAAATAGGTCAACTAGTTGGACTTCTTATCTGCCAATGCAGATTTAATCCCGCTTAAACCCTCACACCCATTTGATATTTATTTTATGTAAATAAATATAGAAGAATTAATTATATGATGTTTGCCATTTGATGATAGAAGTACTGCATGTGGAAAAGTGTTCTGCAAATATTATTACATATTTATTACGTTATTTAAATGAGATCTTTTTTTTTTACCTAAATACAAGTACATACCCGAGAAATCCAATAGATGGTGATGCAGAAATCTATCTCATCTGTAGATTCTTTGAAGCTTACCATGTTACATATGACTAAGCTCTGTGTGTGGAGTTTTGATCCGCCAACGTCATAGACTACAGCCCGACATTTACGCATCATCCATATATTACAAGAATTCACTATGAATGGGTGGTATTCACAGGACAACTTTCGTCTACCACCAATTTCAATTAATAGGCTATGTGGCTGAAAAATGGGTCGAGGGATCAAATTCCCATTAATCGGGAGAATTTATAAGCTTAAAAACAATTTTAAAAAATCTTATTCTAAACTCCGTTGGAGAACAAACCCACGACCTTCGGTACGACAAGCAAACTCTATCACCCCTAAGCAATACCTGCCAGCAAAAATATCTACAAATGAAGCTGGTGTGGTTCTCACTGACTTTTCACACGAGGACTTCTACAGCCGCCTTATTTGATTAATCAATTATTTCAGGCGTTTTTACATGTGAAATATCAGTCACCCAAGCCGGGGGTGTATTTTTGCCCTAACTTCTAGTTTTTCAATGATAATTTCTTTGTTTCCAGGATTTTACCGGAGTACCTGCTGTGGTGGACTTTGCCGCAATGCGAGATGCCGTCCGATCGCTCGACGGGAACGCCGACAAAATAAACCCTGTCTGTCCATCAGATCTGGTCATCGACCACTCGGTGCAAGTCGACTTTGCAAGAAGGTAACAATGGAATACCAAAATAATTTAGTAGATTTTTACGGACAGATTTGGTAATGAGGCTTTTGAATTTAATTGTTGGTTTAGAATTTTCCTGGACTAATATTTCAACCGCCATTGCAGGGGTCATATTCAACCCTGAAGTGGCCGTCATAATATTGGTCCAGAGAACTTCAACACACAAGGCTAAACACAAAAGCCACAATTCCATGATTTGCCAAACTTTTAATTTTATTTGTTGGAAATAAAAAAGGAGGCAATTAAAAAGAATCTTCAATTTTAAATGCTGCATTGAAAAATAAATTCTTTATATCAAATAGATCAGTATTCCATAAATGTTCAGTACGTTTGTATACATTGGAACTGATGAAGCCTTCATAGATCGCAGAATTACATTCTTCAAGCAAGTGAAATAGTGATCAGTGTTATCCATATTAACCTTTACACGCCCGTGCGCCGTGCGCAATAGAGGTAGCTCACTGCCCAAGCATTTTTTCTCGCAAATTTAGCGTAGCCTGTAAACTATTATATAAATAACTATATCTCTAAAACTAGTCATCCTATTTGGGTAAAATAAAAAGCATTGTTAAAAGAAAACATTGTTTATAATTTACAAATGGTTTATTTTTAATTTTTCACATTTTATATAGTTACACATTACAGTTAAAGAATTAAAACTTTAATAATTACACAAAACTTAAAGCATCTAATACCATCGAATTACAAAAATTAAAGAATATAAAATAATAAAGACATACGGCTGATTTATTACAGTTCTCATAATATAACACACATGCTTACATAACTCATTATAACAAAAATATTTATCGAAACCGATGAAAGATGTTTATATAATTTATTATTACAAAAATATTTATCGAAACCGAAAATAAAATTATGGATCAATATCTCAAAGTCATTATTTGTGTAATATTCATATTTTGAATAATACTATCATAAATCAGTGTAATCCGATAGCGAAATGTACCATAAGCACTGGTCCCGCACGGGACCGTTGGGCATTGAACGACGCAAATCTGCGGTCCTGTACGGGACCACTGAGCGGATAAAGGTTAAAGTAGAATCTGCTACTTAACACAATGATTGAAGCAAAACAATCATGATGTATTTAAAATTTAAACACAATTGGTTACTTTTTCAGTCCGGACGCCTTGCAGAAAAATCAAGAGCTCGAATTTGAAAGGAACAAGGAACGTTTTACATTCTTAAAGGTAAACACTATAACTCGCTTCTTCTCTTTGTATAAAATATCTTCTTATGGCCTTTTCATTTACTAAAACATTACCTTTCAGTTTAATTATTAATTTTGTAAAAAAAAATTCTTTCTAAAAAAAAATATTTTCAAAGCATTTAAAATTTTAATTATTACATAATTCAAACAAATAATTAGTTTCTTTGCTTCCTTTTTCTATTTAACCCCCCCAGAGAGAAAATATTTTCTTAGATTAAAAATAAAGTTTTCAGCTTTATTTATGTAGTATATCAACATATAGTCTTCTATGTCTAGCAAAAATAATTATTATAGCCCTTTCAGGCTGGTGCCGAAAAGCCTCGATATGCAATCTTTTATATTTTAATTTTGTTCACTCGTCTGACACTCAAATATAAAAATGTTACGTTTTAGATTTAAGTAGTTATAAGACGCGGTGTTTACAGGTCCATAGATGGCCGCTATGTAAATTTCGGCGCAGTAACTCTCAAGTGGCCAAGTCAGTGTCCATCCGGGGCCTGTGAAGTACACAGCTTTATCTGTGCCCCGGACGGTCGACTGACTTTTGTCATTTAACGCAAGATAAATATCAAATGTGTTTCTCGACGAGTTCTTTGATTACCCACCTGCTCCTTATCTATTCACCACGCGTCTCGATGACGATCCTGGCGATTTGAAGTCGCTTTGATTAGACAGGGGATGTCAGACTGATGGCTAAGATGTCCATAGATGTGATGTATGTTTTGATGTTTGCGTTCCAGTGGGGCGCAGGGGCCTTCGACAGAATGCTGATCGTTCCTCCCGGCTCCGGCATCGTGCACCAGGTCAACTTGGAGCATTTAGCACGCGTAGTCTTCAGCGACGGCACCGGGGGTCTGCTATACCCCGACTCTGTTGTGGGCACAGACTCGCACACCACCATGGTCAACGGCCTCGGTGTGCTGGGATGGGGAGTGGGAGGTAATTATTCCTGAATTATCTGGCTAACCTACAAAATATTCCATTTAATATAAGTTGTTGATCGGATGCCAACCTCGCTTGAGACTGGTCGAGGTTTGAGTCGGTCCTGCTTAGGACATCTCTTCCTGGCCGTGACTTAGTCTCAAGGCCATTAGAATTAACACATGTCGTAGTTCTAAGTGGAATTCTTGTATTCTCCTTCATTTTAAATAAATAAGAGTAAACTCAAGTGCAGTGGCTTTCATCAATCTTTTAGTATCATAGAAGGCTTGTAGATGTGAGTGCTGCGATAATCTGTCGCAAATAGTCTTCTAAATTACAAATAAGGTATAATGGTTTTCTTGTAAAATGATCTAAAATCTTTACCAAGAGCTCTGAGGACATATCATACTCTGACCATGCAATGATCACAAACTCACCCGATACTATTTTTACGGCCTATTAAAGCTGAGGAAATGAAAATCCCTAAACTACCCTGATACACAATAATTCAGATGGCAAATGCTTAATGTAAGTTATCGGAAAAATACAGACCTTCAATTTCTTCAATGAGTTGATATGAAATGTGTGATTTTCAGGCATCGAAGCTGAAGCCGTGATGTTGGGGCAAGCCATCTCCATGCTGCTGCCACCGGTTGTTGGATACAAGCTCGTGGGAGAGCTCAGCCAGTTGGCCACTTCTACCGACTTGGTTTTGACTATAACAAAGGTAATTTTTTAATATGTTTTTTTAAATTGAAAATGGAACTTTATATTATCATATTATTTGTAATTAATACCTTCAAAATGATGTCGAACTGTTCAATTAAATAATAGTAAATGCTGTTAAAATAAATATTAGAAAATCATTGAAAGTTACAATTAAAACTAGATTATTGTTTTTAGTGGATTTTTTAGGATATATTTCAATATTCTTTTTTTTTTCAATTACCTTTTTTATTTTTGTTATATTGTTTTAGTTGCAATGATATTAGCAGCATACTTATTTCCCTCAGATGTGACTTTTCGTATTAGGTAGTCCGTAAAAAAGGATTGAAAAAATTGTAGATGTGTTGTGCAAGATGCTGAAATTAGGTATACTCTATCTCCAGTAGTAAAATCAATATTTGGATAGTAATTATCCTCATACGTAACATCAATGATGCTTTATCTACATCTGAAATGTTATTTAAAAACCTTTTTTACTGCTGGAAATTCTTCGAAGGCTTCGTTGAAGATATAACAGTAAAATCTAATTGAATAAATCGGGTTCTATGACAGCTGCAAATGAAGGTTCTGGATCTGTACTGCTTTGTCCTTTTCTTTGCAATAGTGAAATTGGAGAAACACTTTCTGGGAATGGGTTATTTTATATTTTGACTTGCATCTGACTTGAGATGAATGTTCCAGCATCTGCGTCAGCTGGGCGTTGTGGGCAAGTTTGTGGAGTTCTTTGGTCCCGGAGTGGCTGGGCTGAGCATCGCAGACAGAGCAACTGTATCAAACATGTGTCCCGAGTATGGCGCCACCGCTGCATTCTTCCCGGTGGACGCTCGTTCTCTGGATTACCTAAGACAGACAGGTACCAAAGAATGCATTCTATTTTATTCTTTAAATATATAACTCTGTTTGCCAGTTCTTGGACAGTAAAAAGTAAGTAAAAAGTTTACATTAAAAGTATATCACCTTGATTTTTTTAGCATATTTTAAAATGTATTTACTGACTTAAGTAATAGTTTTTCTAAATGTTTTAAAAATGTTTTTAAGATCGTCCTGATGAAAAGGTGGCAATCATCGAAGAGTACCTCCGAGTGACCGGCCAACTGAGGGACTACTCTGATCCCGCCCAAGATCCAGTGTTCTCAGAGGTTGTATATAATTATATATTATTCATATTGATATCAGCTTGATATAGCTCCTTAAGGCCGATGCCGTAAAGCCTCAACAAGCGATCTTTTGTCTATTATTTTGGTTCGCTTGCGTGACATCTACATCGAATGTTAAGCGGTGTTTGCATACGCCAAAATAATTGTTATGACAGTTGGCCTATTGCCGGTTGGTAAGACTGTCATATTAGCAGTTGGTACCGTGGAGATGTGAGATCGCGCCGTGGGCTGGCAGTTGAAGTTTGACTCGCGCCCGTCACAGTGCTGTCCCTGTGCTCGCTGTGGCGGGCGACGTTTGTGACAATAAACAAATAATATGTGAAACAAGTGTTTATATTGTAAGCCTGATCCTGCATCCTTCATCCAGTAGATCGATGTCTTAAATGGAAGAGGATGATATCAATATTCATACTAGAACATAATAAATATGTGGTTGTCAATTTGTTATTAGAACTTCCCTTGAACAGTAAGGATTTAAAAGTTAAAACAAATTTCATTCTAACTGTTTTTAAGTTAATGGTTCTACAAGTATTGTGATCTTTTGTACAGTTTTTTTAAGGATTCTAGACAAGGTTATTTAAAAAGTAATTAAGAAGTAATTAACTTTAAATATAGAGTCCATTCAGCAGATATTTTAATCATTATATTGAAAGTAATTAATTTTGATCACAATGGAAATATTGGCTCAGCCCAGAATTGCATTTTACAAGTAAAAAGATGCCTATAGAGCATTCTACAAACTGAAAGACTTTTTTAAATCCAAAAATGCATGTTATAATGCAGAAAAGTCTTTGATTTCGAACCCCAATGAATCAGAATCTATCAAGATTGTGGCAACACCACACTGACGGAGCACGCCAATGCAGCGCTACCGACAGACAACAGTCGCACTCCTGACCTCGAGACAAAAAGTCCCCCACGAACTGCTCAGAAACCATGACGCTACATCTTCTCCATTAACAAATAGTTTGTAAAATTAACAATATCAAATGAAAATATAAATAACATAACTCTTGATGACCAGGTGGTGGAGCTTGACCTGAGCAGCGTGGTGACATCGGTGAGCGGCCCCAAGAGACCGCACGACCGCATCTCAGTGTCTGACATGAAGAAAGACTTCAACGATTGCCTCACAAACAAGGTAAGCCATCAATTTATTAACACTACCATTCATCAACAGCCTGTTTTCCTCCACTGTTGAACGTAGTTCTTCTACATGAGTTCCATCCTTCACGATCCTCTTCCCTCTGTATCCAGGATACTTCCGCTACTCTTCTGATTGTCAGTCCATCTTCCAGGGAGTCAACCAACGCTCCGTTTGTCAGATTTTAGATACCACTCCAAAACTTTTCTTCCCCATCGACTGTCGTCTAATCGACAGATATGTCCTGCCCATTGCCATGTAAATATACCTATTCGTTGGGTAGCCTCCACTACTTGCGTTCTTCTTCGGATATCCTCGTTTAGGATTCTATCTTTTAGAGACACTACGAGCATATATCTCTCCGTGGGTTCCACGTCTCTGCGTCATAAGTTAATCCTGAGAGGATACATTGCTTAAACGCCTTAGTTTTTAGACTTTGCGGAATTTTCGCTTTGAAAATGTACTTAAGTTTTCCAAATGCTGCCTATCCCAGTTGTGTATGTCTGTCAATTTCTTTCAAAAGGTTATTTCGTTCTAGTTGTTTTACTTGTCCCAGATACGTTTAGTCATTTACAACCTCTATTTGTGTTCCTCCAATGGAAATCGGGTCAAAAGTCTGGGAAATATGACTATTTATCATGGCTTTAGTTGTATCTTCTGACACTTCATTGAGGTCGTAGAGCATGTCTTGAAGCTTAACAGGTGATTCGGTTATTAGCACTATGTCATCTACAAATCAGAGATGAAAAATGTACTCTCCGTTTATATTACTTGTCCCAGATAAGTGTATTCATTTAAGAACAACACTAATAATAATAAGGCACAAATTGCTTGGCTTTCCGATTGCGCCACTAAATGAAGACCAAACATGGCTGACAATCATTTTCAGAAATATATTATAATTCAAAAATAATAAACAACTTGTCACATTCACAACCACAGCAAAAAAATATGTAATTACATATTTTTTCATGTTTCTCATAATTTATTATTTCGAATTATTGCATAATGCTGTAGAAAAATATACTCTTATGGTGATTTTAGTTTCATAAATGATTTATTTGGTGACCAAACTTAGATAAACAAATTATTTGCTACCACATGTTTTTCAACTTAGGCCAGAAGCCTGGGGAAATTAAAAGACGACAGTATTACTTAAAAAATGCAGATATGTCTTCTCTCTTTTGTGGTATTTAAACGTCCTAAAAAATATCAACAATAAACTTATCTTAATAGTATCTACAAAAATCTATAAAAAAAAACCTCCGTGTAATCTCATAACCACAAAAACACCCTCCCTGCAAATTGATAATATTTTATACAAAACACAAAATAAGAATAACAATGACATCTGGTAACCATTTTTTCTTTTTTGTAAATAGAGAATATTAAAAGTATGTTTTGAATTTTCATTACAATGGTACAACCAAACAAGAACTCGCTTCGTGAAAGCCCTCCCTGTCCCGTCCTGTTTTTGGAGACCCAGATGGGGACCCATTACTGGGCGCATGCAAAAAGCTACTTGTTAAAGAGTGGCTGAAGGCCTTCCCGTGATTCTAGATGCATCAGTTAGATGTCAAATAGACCTTAGTCTAAGGCTGCGAAGTTAGTATACTACAGCGAGTCTCGAATCGCCTTCTTTGGTAACACGTTGCTAACCACGAAATACGTGGCAATGGATAAGGAAATGGTAAGGTTGGGATAATATGTGGGCTGAACAAACAAGAACTAAAGCATATCTAGCAAAGATAATATTATTATGTTTGTTCTGATAACTAATTGTCGATGGAAGCGATGTAACATCGAGATTCGTCGGCGGTCTGTGGGGCGTTTAAGTATCGAGGATTGTAGCGTGTCCTGACGTGCCGGATTCTAGGGACTGTTTGATGTTAGTCTTCGTGCTTAGTGGCATGTCCGTATAGTGTTGCCACATGGCTCTCCTCCAGCATTTGCGCAGCTTGTGCCAATGATATTAGCGTTGCGCCAAAGCGACATGTTTTCTTAAACATATTTTTAACCCTTTCGCATCGGTTGTCGATATATGCCGTCCAAGATTCCCCTACCGTTGACATCGGGAGCCGTGATATATCGTTTTGCTACTTTCAGTATTCATTGTGACGTCTACGGTAGGAACTTGGAACTGCAGTCATTCCTTTATCAACCTACATGTATTCTTTACAGGAATCTGTAAAGCATGTAAATAAATATTGTTAGGTTTCATCACAGAAGTAATTTTTCTGTAAACCACACGTATCAACGCCACCACATGTATGGAGTCTTATAATGAACGTTTGTTTAATATAATAGTTTTTTATGCATAATCTGATAGCTAAAGGATACAAGAACCAATGTGATATATAAAAATAGGCCGTATTGACAGTATAATTTGTATTCTACCGAGCCGTAACGAAAGGGTTAATAACCTAAAAATAATAATCTTTGCTTTAATAAAGCGATGATCAATCAATGGCGTTAGGGAATAAAATTACTGAAATTACAAAGTAATGGTTACAAGTGGCGATATAATAATTTAGATATCCTGGTACAGATTGTCGATCATCGATGACTTTGGCTGTGTTCATAAGATGAATTATACCCAGTGAAGATATCAATTATCACTTCAACCGAATTTGATTCACCACATAATACAACAGCCTATCTTCTAGCCGTGCAGTACATAAAATACATATCATTATTATTTGGATTTTAATTTTTATTAGAATATTTTTCATTAAACTAATCTTATTTTATAGATAATTGATCTATATTTCAAAATTATTAGTAATTAAATACGGACATACAATTCTACATCAAATTTTACGCATCAATTTATTCAGAAAAAATATCGGCAGACGCGAGATTCGAACCTCGACTGATTGAATCATAAAAATAATAATATACATACTCTGAATATATACTACAGACACATCTATCGTTATATGATGTCAACAATGGCATATATATGCATCAAGTTTCACGTATCTGTCCAGGCAGATAATGGTCGTGGACAGTGCGGTGTGTAGGATAGAGCAAAGGTGCAACGCTCGAGGTTCGAATCCCGCTAATTAATTATAAACTATAAATTCTAATTATTAATTAATACAGGCAAATTAAGTGCACATTCAAAATATCCCAGGACTTACACCTCGATGTAGTTAAGCAGCCACACATAGACAATTAACACCCAGTGATGAATTCAAATCAGCACCACTAGGGCATCAATCATCTAAGTGTAAATGCAAAGTTAGCAATCCATTAAGTAATCAAATAAAAAGGCTGATGGTGGAGTAGTAAAGTAGCAACCTTGCTTGGTCATTGTTACCCAGTGATGGCTTTATATTATCATCAACTGAACAGCTTTGACCAAGCAAAATTATCACATACGTACATGAAGAATGCAGTTTTGCAGCTTTATCGTTGCATTTTACATCAGGGGCCCAGCTTTATGAAATCAAATAGAACATAAAACTTGAAACACTGAAGTAACATACAGGAATGTGGTTCTCGTGCGAAACATTTTAAGAAGAAAAATCCAACACAATACAATTAAAACAAAAGGAGTGGACCATATTATAGAAATCAAAATAACAATATATAAAGAAGCAAAACCGTGTTAAATTAGAACAATGCAAGACACTTCAGAACAAGTAAATATTTTGTAGAAATAACGAACCACCTCATCTGGACAACGGCACCCAGTGATGAGTCAACATAACCATCTACTGAATGATTTTGTCCAAGCAATGTGGCTCTATGAACGAGTTTATTTTCTTCTTAATAGCCAAATATTGTAGTGAGCCTTTTGCATCATTCTATGGTGTTTTAGCTTTATGAAATCAAATTCAATCATTAAAACTAGAAAACCAAAGTAAAATGTAAAAGTAAATCTTCCAATATTCCATCGATCTGATGTGTTGTGATAACATCGAGTCTTGTAGTGAAGTTGCAATGTTTCTATTCGGTATTCTAGCTTTATGACTTGAAATATAATCACAAAAACTAGACAACCAAAGTAAAATAAAGCAGCAGGATGCGGTCACTTCAAATATCTTGACTTTTTCGCCGTAGTCACTCCCTCGCTTCACCCTAGATGAGCAATTTACACCACAGTAGTCCGCTGACTCGCTTAAATGCATAAATCCTGCTGTTCTTCCATACGTCATTGTACACCTCCATATATATTAACTGGAAAATTATACAATTGACTAATCATAAAGTCTTGAGAAAGCATTATAAACCCTTTGCACCAGTAAAAGCTTTTAATAACTACTTTTACTCGGACATCGAGTATATAAGACATTCCATTAGGAAAGTCACATATCTTAAAACACAAGGACATGTATCACTGAAGTGACCGGCGGCTTCCACGAATGAATCTTACCCAGTGAATATAATAAAAGCACTTCTCCCGTTCTAGATTCATCTAGGAAAAACGCCATCATTATTAATAAATACAGACAAATTAGATGGACGTCTAAAGTACCCCAGGATTTATATCTCGATGTTGTTGAAGCAGCCACACATAGATAATTAACACCCAGTGATAAATTCAAATCAGTACCACTAGGGCATCAATCATCTAAGTGTAAATGCAAATCAGCAATCCTTTAAATATTCTCAGGTGCCAACATCTTAAATGTACACAGTATCAATAGAAAAAATCTGCTGAATCAAAGATGGTGTACATTGTTAAATTAAAAATCATATTGCTTAGCTTCGCCTTCTAAGAAAACTAAAGCATAATGTTGTGGTTGCTATTGTTTCGGTACCACCACCCTTTCTAGCTCAAATGTCTATTGAAACCCAGCATTAGAAAGTGTATTACACACACAGCTTTATGAAATCGACTTTAATCATTACAAATGTTAGACCAAAATAAAATAAAACTCTGTACGGTGAAAAACCTACATAAGAATCAGATAATACCGTTAAGACAACAATAATATTTTACTTTTTGCATTGCAGTGTTTTTGTTTGTCGCAAACCCTGAAAGGTAACTACAGCTGTGATAGGATTACAAAACAACTATCACACCGGGAGTTCCTTACGGAGCAAGCTAAGTTCATTTCACGACTGCCCATCCCTTCATGATGTAATATTTTTAATAGTTTTCCTTACTATATTCGACTACAGTCTATGTAGCTTAATGAACAAAACTACATATAAAAGCTACAAAACTGGAGGGAAATACATCAGTTCACATGATTGTGGTCTGGATGCTTTTCCAGGCGATGATGAATGATGTAATCTGCAGAAATGCCATTTAATGGAAAGCTAAAAGCTACATTGTAATAAAGTAGTAAAGTAACAAATCACCTTTCTTGGTCATTGTTACCCAGTGATGGCTTTATATTATCATCAACTGAACAGCTTTGACCTAGAAAAATGATCACACACGTACATGAAGAATGCAGTTTTGCAGCTTTATCGTTGCATTTTACTCCAGTGATCCAGCTTTATGAAATCAAATAGAACATAAAACTTGAAACACCTAAGTAATATACAGGAATATGTGGTTCTCGTGTTTAACATTCTAAGAAGGAAAAACCAACACAATAACAACTAAAACATAAATAAATGAACCATGTTATAGAAATCGAAATAACAATATATGAAGAACCAAATTTGTGTTGACTCAGAGCATGAAAGACAATTCAAAACAAATATTTTGTAGAAATAACGAACCACCTCATCTGGACAACGGCACCCAGTGATGAGTCAACATAACCATCTACTGAATGATTCTGTCCAAGCAATGTGGCTCTATGAACGAGTTTATTTTCTTCTTAATAGCCAAATATTGTAGTGAGCCTTTTACATCATTCTATGGTGTCTTAGCTTTATGAAATCAAATTCAATCATGAAAGCTAGAAAACCAAAGCAAAATATAAAAGTATTTCTTATATTATTCCATTGATCTGGGGCGTCGTGATAGTATCAAGTCTTGTAGTGAAAGTTGCTACATTTATATTCGATGTTCTAGCTTTATGAATTGAAATATAATCACAAAAGCTTGAACACCAAAGTAAAATAAAGCAGCAGGATGCGGTCTTCAAATACCTTGATTTTATGTCGCCGTAGTCACTCCCTTTGCATCGCTCTAGACAAGCAATTTACACAACAGTAGTCCGCTGACTCGTTTAAATGCATCAATCCTGCTGTTGTTCCATACGTTGTTGTACACCTCCATATATATTAACTGAAAAATGATACACTTGACTAATCATCAAGTCTTGAGAAAGCATTATAAACTCTTTGTACCAGTAAAAGCTTTTAATAGCTACTTTTACTCGGACATCGAGTATATAAGACATTCTATTGGTCAAGTCACGTGTCTCAAAACACAAGGATAAATATCATTGAAGTTTCCGGCGGCTTCCACGGATGAATCTTGCCCGGTGAAGATAATAAAACACTTCTCCCGTTCTAGATTCATCTACGGAAATCACCATCATTATTTATAAATACAGACAAATTAAATTCACGTTCAAAATATCCCAGGACTTACATCTCGATGTTGTTGAAGCAGCCACACATAGATAATTAACACCCAGTGATGAATTCAAATCAGCACCACTAGGGCATCAATCATCTAAGTGTAAATGCTAAGTCAGCAATCCATTAAGTAATCAAATAAAATAATTAAAATATCCTTAGGTGCCAAATCTTGAATGCATAAAATATCAGTTAAAAAAATCAGCTGAAACAAAAATGGTATCCAATTTTAAATTAAAAATCACATTTCTTAGCGTCACCCAAAATTTTCTTGCATTGCAAAAAAGTGTGTTGTGTTTGCCTCCTATGTGTGTTGCTTGATTCTTGAGTACCTAGAGAAACTGTATAAAATATGAGAATTTACATTAAAAAATGAATAAATAAAGATATATCACCGATGCATAATATCATCATATGACTACAACAATATAAGCAAGGTACCAAGATGTGTATTTATAAATATTCGTTATTTGTTTGGTTACAAACCCCGGAAGGAACTACAGCTGTGATAGGATTACAAAACAACTGTCACACCGGGAGTTCCTTACGGAGCAAGTAAAGTTCATTTCACAACTGCCGATCCCTTCGTAATATATTATTTTCCATAGTTTACTTACTGTATTCCACTACGATCTATGTAGCTTAATGAACCAAATTACACATAGAAGCTACCAAACCGAAGTGAAATACAACAGTTCACGTGATTTTGGACGATAATGAAGAGATATCATCTGCAGACTTGCCATTTTATGGATATCTAAAAGCTACATTGTAATAAAGTAGTAAAGTAACAAATCCCATTCCTTAGTCATTGTTACCCAGTGATGGCTTTATATTATCATCAACTGAGCAGCTATGACCAAGCAAAATGATCACTCACGTACATGAAGAATGCAGTTTTGCAGCTTTATCGTTGCATTTTACTCCAGTGATCCAGCTTTATGAAATCAAATATAACATAAAACTTGAAACACCAAAGTAATATACAGGAATATGTGGTTCTCGTGCCAAAGAAGGAAAAACGACACAATACAACTAAAACATAATAAAATGAACTTTGTTATTGAAATCAAATCAACAATATAATAAGGACCAAAACTGTTTGAATCAGAATGAAAGACACATCAAAACAAATAAATCATCATCATCATCAGCCTGTGTCCGTCCACTGTTGAACGTAGGCCTCCCGCATGAGTTTCATTTGGGGTGGTTGGCTTAAAACGCCACGCTTGCCAGGCGACTTGGCGAGTTTATGGCCGGTTTACACCGTGCCTAGTTGAAGCTGGGAGAGTTCTTTTGATAACTCTCTCAGCCCTCCTTTCTCCCGTCAGTTCATCACGTCATATCGCCTAAAGGGATTGGTTACCGCAATCTTGATGTGACATGACTATGTACGGCTCACCACGTACAGGTGGGAGTGGAGTTGGTTGTGAGAGGCTATAAACTGCTGTTTTAATAGCAGTCGGTATGTGCGCATCACCACCCAAAAGCCCCAAAGTTAACAGCCAAATATTGTAGTTACTCTTTTGCATTATTCTATGGTGTTGTAGCTTTATGAAATCAAATTCAATCATGAAAGCTAGAAAACCAAAGTAAAATGTAAAAGTAAATCTTCGAATATTCCATTGATCTGGTGTGTTGTGCGTAGCATCAAGTCTTGTGGTGAAGTTGCTACATTTCAATTCGATATTCTAGCTTTATGAATTGAAATATAATCACAAAAGCTAGAACACCAAAGCAAAATAAAGCAGCAGGTTGCGGTCACTTCAAATGAGTCTGATGACTTGTTTAAATGCACAAATCTAGCTGCTGTTCCATACATATTTTTACATGTCAATGTATATTAAATAAAGAATGATCAATATGGCTGCCTTGTCTGGATCAAGGTACCCAGATGACTCGATATATAACATCAACTGAGCGACTTCATCCGGACAAGAAAGTTTTTCATTCACATTTTAGGCTATATATATTTGTAACTCTCATTTGGCACTTTTTTTTAATAAAAGGAAATTAGTTCCCAATTTTGCTATGAATAGTTATCATTTGTTTTCATTGATAGATCACGTTTGTTTAATTATTAGTTATTGAACAAGACAATTTATATATATAGCGCGTATACTTTCAGGCTTAAACATAACTGTTATAATAATGTAATAATATCTGTCTGAAATGAGTTTCACTTAGAAGGAATATATATGAATGAGATTAATAACATTGGACACCTATTGTAGCAATAAACCACCTTGTCGGGTCCAAAGACATCCGGTGGTGAAGCTAAATAACCATCAACTAAATGAGTTCCGTTCAAATTGGATACTTTTATAATGGATTCACCTGAGAACAATAATTCACAAATATTGATTAAATTCAAGTAATTTAAGAGTAAAGTTGTAGTGTGTTCTAAAATTTAAGTTTTCATAACTGTGTAGTCGACTGGACTTTACCCGCCTCACACCCGCATCACACCGGAGGACAGTTAAGTCTCCTTGATGATGCGCTCATTCAGATTATGATCAGTTAGCAACTGATAAGTCCAGTGGGAGTCCCCTCTGAACAATTGTGGCCACTGCACAGAAGGGCTAAAAAAAAGAACCCGTGAAAGAGATTAGAATCGCATTCACCGGTTGTAAAGAGATGGAGATGGAAGATAGATTCTCTCTCCGAAAATACGAGCGAAAATTGTAAATGCGTGGAAATTTTTTTTAGTGGCCACAAATTCTGCATGCCCGATAGGGCCGAGGTGATTTCCTCGAACTGCATCGAAAAGGACTCCTCTTTCTAACAAGAGGAACTGACAGTCCCAGAGAATGTGCTCTGAGGTCTGGAAGAGGACGCCACAGGGGCAACTAGGGTTTGAAACAAAATTAAATGAGTATAATCTGTCATTAAAAGCGCCGTGCCCAGTCATTAGTTGGGTAGACCAGTGATCAGGGCTAATACATTTAGCAGTTATTCTGAAGTAAATGTCTGGAAAGAACAGAAAGGTAGTTCTACCTTTGGTGGAAGATAACCAACGTTTTTGCCATGCGGCCGTAAGGGCATCAGCACAAAGCTTTTTTACGGAGTGTGTAGTCGACTATTACATCTCTACTCCGGTAAACAAGCTTTATGAAATTAAAATGACTCATTGAAAGCTCGTTAACCGGCGTGAAATGTATCAGTGTAATATATGATCAGCTCCTAGTTGTCTTGTATGAAGTTATTTGTACAACAGTAAATAAAAGGTTATCGAAATGTACAGTAAAACCAATATTTTAAATCAGCTGGACGATGTGCAAGTTCACTCAACCCAGAAGGTAACTACAGCTGTGATAGGTTATTAAGAAAAACTATCACACCGGGAGTTCCTTTTGGGGCAAGCAATGTTCACTGCAATCAATGATTAATTTACTGAAAAATACACAGGTACATAAGTAAGATAAATAACATAGAATACTCTTACGTCAACTCGGCCCGTTTTACAGCAGTACAACATTAAACTAACTGTTGAACGTAGGCCTCCCGCATGTGTCTCCATCCTCTTCGATCCTCCGCCTTCCGCATCCAGGCCACTCCCGCTTCTGATGTCGTCAGACCATCTTGCAATGGATAGGCCAACGCTTCGTTCGCCAGTTGTTGGACGCCACTCCAACGCTTTTCTTCCTCATCGACCGTCGTCTCTTCTACAGTGTGCATATTTGTTGGGTAGCCTCCACTACTTGAGTTCTTCTGCGGATATCCTCGTTTCGGATTCCATCTTTTAGAGACACTCCGAGCATGAATCTCTCGCTGGGTGACATTTATTTTATGGATAAGACTTGCTGTTAGATTCCTCGTCTCTGCGCCATGAACCATCTTACTTGGTCTAAAGTAACCCAGTGATGACTTCAATTATTACATCAACTGAGCGACTTTGACCAAGCAAGAAAGGTTGCATATAGATCAGATTATCAACATCAGCACACATACAAGAAAGCCATTCCTTATTATACAGTGGTGCAGTATTTTCCCGCTACATTTTGACTCCGGTAAACTAGCTTTATGAAATCAAAATCAATCATTAAAGCTAGAATACCAAAGCAAAACTCAGCAGATTGAAGCTCCGACAAATACACAAACCACCATCTTGAAGTTCGATGCATTGTCATTAAATGGTACACAATCGTAGAATATTTTTTCAAGAGAGTAATCATGTAAACACAAACAAAATAGCGAACTCTGAACCTTGCAGATATAGTGTCAAGTAGTCGCTACACTTGACACTATATTGTCACGTAGTCAATTCACCACAATCGGCTACGATCTTTAATAATTACAATAATGAGTGAATTAATTCATGAAAATTCGTAAGAATTTAAACAAAAAAATATTTAATGGTGCACTAGAAAAATCCTCCTCTTCATATCACATATAGCGTAAACTACTGAAATGTTCTGAAATAGTATTATTAAATCATAATAGCTTGAAGCTAATCAAGTGTCGATGAGTTTCTTCTACGACATCGCGTAGGCTTTTAGAAGAATACCGACAGATATTAACAGTTTTGGAGAAAATATAACCTGTGAATTATATAAATCTTACCATGTTACATATTGGTAAACGCTGCACGTGGAGTGTTAATCCTTCCGGCGCAGACTACAGCCCGACATTCACGCATCAACCATTAAATACAAAATTTCACTATTAATGGGTGGTGTTTACGGGACGATTTTCGTCTACCACAAATCTTAATTAACAAGCTTTGGTATTTTACGGGTGAGGGATCAAATTCACACCAACCGGGGCTGGACGATATTTATAGAGATTACAAATAGATTAAAAATATTATTTTTAATCTCCGTCGGGGATCGAAATCACGATCTACGTTTTAGTAAGCAAACGATTTCTACACTAAGCTACACCCGCCTACATAATGCATGAAATATAATTAAAATGTGACACGAAAATTGGCAATTTTTACAGAATTTACATCAAAGTTTAAAAATAATATATATTTAGACTCACTGTATTTACTGCATACTGCCTTGTGTGAAATAGGAACAACCGCACCTAGACAAACTACACCCAGTGATGGTTCTTAACACCACCGACTGAGGGAAGTTCATCCAGAGGCAATGGTCTTCTCTTCTCCCGCTCGTGCTTCCTCACCCGATGCTCACTACACAATGACAATTCGTGGCACTGTTTAATTTAAAATGACTTCGATGCACCGCATTGAACTCGAATTCTGCTTCGGGCGCAACTTGCAGAAATACGAGAATCATGTGATTCATGTTGCTCGACGCTCACATACTTTTCAGAGAATTTTTCTAGCTTATCAAATTGAAATATTATATCCCTTTGATGCATTCTTTTGCCGCTCAAAAATATACGCCGCAAATATTTGACACCGAAGCGAAAATTCAAAACAATAATTAACACAATAATCAAAATCTACTTTTATAATGCGAGTAAGTCACTCTCTGAAATTGACAACTGTTTCTAAGTGTTTAAGTAATGTTAAGATAGCACTGCACTGGGTAACTCCTGAACGTGGAATGATTTTGGGGTTGTAGCCGCCGGCCTTATATAGTAACCCTCGGAGAAAGTGGTGGGGTATATCCATGTAGCTCACTTGAACTCTCTCTGCAATATGCATATAAAACTTTATAAACTATAGTATTCCTTAAATCCACAGAAATCTATTGCCACATAAATTGTATTTATTTATTTTTTCCCCTATGCATTTTTTAATGTACTCGTACCTTCATATGCAAGGTTTATTATATTACATTTTAAACTGTATCATCACATTATTTGATACATCTACGTATTAATTTATTATTTTAATGTTTTTATACGTATAAAATGTGTAAGCAATGTGTGCCATTACAGCCGTATGATGGGTTTCAAAAGCAAATGCCTGCGAATAATATTGTGGGTACTATGGTTTGACTTTGTGAGTAATGACGTGATGAGAGAGTGGACAAGGCAGCCTTACATACTACACTCGGTGAAGAGGCGAATGTAGAACTGGTTAGGACATGCGCTAAGGATGCCTCAGGAGAGGGTTAACTATAGCTGCCTTTTCTTCAAGCCCCGAGCTCTCGCATCCGTCGGGAATTATTCATACAATGTATTCGGTAGAGCTGCGGAAAGGCAGAGCTGTCTTGGGATGGTCGGTATTCTCCTGAATGTTTTTACTTAAAAAATATATCTTAGCATAACTTTGGGATTATTTTTGATGTATTCGTTTCTCTGGAGATTAATCTTCATGCGGACATGTATTTACTATTGACAATGACATTTGGTCACTTAAAAAAAACTAGGTGATATGGTTTTAATAATACGGCAATACAAAAATTTTTAGCCCATAAATTGTTGTGGTTTTTCCAGTGTTAAGTACTTAATGCAGATTAGTCTTAGACCGTGATAATGTATCTTTCTTCTCCATCAACCTTCACACAATCAGACAAGTTATAGCAGCCTTTCCACTTTCGAAGTAACCTAAATATAATTTAGGTTACTTCAGGTTTATTATTAAATGTCTTAAAACTAAGGCGCTTAATCAATGCATCCTCCCAGTATTAACTTATGGCGCAGAGACGTGGAGTCTAACATCAGGTCTTACACATAAAATTAAGGTGACCCAACGTGCCATGGAGAGATCCATGCTTGGAGTCTCTCTAAAAGATAGAATCGGAAACGAGGTTATACGAAGAAGAACTCAAGTAGTGGAAGATACCGAAAGAATATGCACACACAAGTGGAGAGACGACGGTCGATGAGAAAGAAAAATGTAGGGGTCTGCTCTCCTTGTGCATATTCGCCATGTCTGTCTGTCCTGCGTTACATTCTCGGTCAAGCCCAGAGTTTTCAGATCCTTGTCTACAGTTTCAGTCCAGGTTGCCTGTGGTCTTCCGGGTCTTCTTCTCAGCGTGGATATGTTGAGGGCTTTCTTCACCATGTGGTCCTCATCTCTCCGTGTCACATGCCCATACCATCTTAGGCGGTTTTCCTCTATCTTTTCAGGTATGGGGGCCACTCGAAATGAACCCCGAATATGCTCGTTTCGAACTCTGTCCACTCTAGTCACACCGCCCGCCCACCTCAGCATCTTCATCTCTGCCACATGAATCCTATCCAAGTCACGTTTCAGCGGGGTCCAACACCCCGATCTGTAGAGCATAGAGCTGGTCTTACAGCAGTTTTGTAGATTTTACCTTTGGTCCTAACTGGAATCTTGCTATCACACAAAACCCCAGAGAGAGATCCATTTCAGCCATCCTGTGTTTATTCTATGATCCACGTCGGAGCCGAGATATTTAAAAGTATCAACCTCTTTTGCGGTAAATATTTACGTAAATATTTATTTTTTAAAATATGTTTTACATGTTTGCCTGATATTAAGTATTTTAACTTTTATATAGACCCGGATTCTAATAAATATAATATATTCAGTTAATCAATCAAAGAATGTGAAAAAAAATCTGGAGTATAATCATGTATTAACTTGTTTTTCATGATATTATATGATCATAAATAAGTAATAATGCTATCTTATCTCCATTTGAAATTAGATTTCTCTTTGAAATTTTAAATATTCGGGCAAAAGGTTTCATTAACTAATTACTTTTTAATGCATCTTCCATTGTTTGTCAACCAAGTCGTAAATATTTTTCGTCCTGCGTAAGCATTATCCATTACGTTAACTGCACTTGTAATTACCTATATCCTTTCCTGGTAATTCCGTTATTGATACAAAGGTATTATTGCAATTAATAATTTCGTATTGCATACTTAACACATGAAATAGAAATAGTCAAACAGAATGATAAATATTATGAATTTAATGATTATTATATTCAATAAATAAATAAGTGACTCACTTATACCTCGATTCCTTGAGTAAATCATCACCTAGTAAGAACCATCATAGAGAGGCGAGCCCGATTAATCAGTATTCTACGGAGATATTTCTTTTCAAAACCTATCATACGGCTGCATTGGCTTTTGATGAGATGACAAGATTCCCAGCCGTAAAGAAGAATAATAAGATACAGGTGTTTTACAGACGGCACCTTGTTTCGATCAAGTAACGCTGCGAGTCCCAGATATTGGGCATATAATTAAAAGACACTTTTTTAAAAGTATATATCACGTTAGAATATTTTTGGAAAAAATTGTCAAACCTGATGTTCACAAACAATGAGGTGCTTAGCATAATCAAGGAAGATAGGCACTTAGTAAGAACCATCTCAGAGAGACGAGCCCGATGGAGCGGTCACATCATGCTCCGCGATGGTCTTCTTCGCGGCATTGTGAAAGAAATGGTTGAGGGGAGAAACTAAAAGAGGGCGGCCTGAACGGGAGTATTTGCAGCAAGTTTTTTTATGTAATCGCATGCATTTTTATGTAAGACCAGTGCACTCTATGACGCTCAGCCAGACAGGCTGGACGCTGCATTCGGGAAACGTGTGTTGTGTTAATGTTTGTGTGTGGGTTGGGGAGATTCGGCTTGCCAATCAAACGCTTTAAGCACTGAGCTATACCCGCTGGCAAAAATTAGGTTTTTTGGAATGAAAATGAAACATCCATCACATGATTCTAGAAACGAATGAAAATTATGGAATGTTATAAAAAATCAATGCAAACCCTCAAGTATTCACTGCTTTCATTAATTTTGATGAAATCGCTGATCTAGTGTGATATTGAAAATCATCCTTCGAAATTCGGTATTTTGTAATTAATTACTTGTTATTTTGCGTTTAATGCCTAGGTAGGTAAAATATTTCCAATGGACTGACCCAATGTAATATGATTCTTGTACAGCTGCGATAGCGAATTAAATTAAATTTAAAAAAAAATTCAGGAAATATTGCTGAATCCTTTTTTTTAATGTTTAATATTATTATATGAATAAAGCGTTTTAACCCTTTGGTTACTAAAAATTTTCTTAGCGAACTTGCGAAAAAAACGAAGCGATTTTAAAGCATTTTTTAGTATGTACTTTCAAAATTAAACATAATTTTTATCTTTTTTACGCTAGATAGTAAAAATAAAAATAATGTTAATTCTTCAAACAGTTCATACTTCAGATTAAGCAAATAAAAAATAATCAATAATAATTATACTTGCCAATAAAAAAATATAAACATCAAAAAATAAAATATCCGAACTGAAATTTTGATTTTTGTGATCATATATGATGTAAATAATAAATCTTTATTACTGTCAACTTGTGTTTAGATGAGCGTCGAATATTCGACGCTTTATCTTTTTCGCACGAGAATGAACCGATTTTCGTCGAATATTCGACGCTTAGTAACCAAATGCTCTTCTTCACGACATTGTAGAGGGGATGGTTGAGGGTAGAAACTGTAGAGGGCGCCCTAGACGGGAGTATTTGCAGCAAGTGTTCGAGGACATGAGTTGTAGCTCTTATGCTGAGCTGAAGAGGGTTGCGGAGGACCGAGAGGAATGGAGATCGAGATGCAAGATTCTGTTGCTGCAAACCAATCCAGTGGATTGATACTACGAAGAAGTAACCAAAGGATCCAATTTATGCATTAGTTATTTATGATGACTTTTAAACAACACATTTTAAAAACTTGAAGTATGAATACGTATGATATGTTTCAAAATAATATTATTAAAATATCAAAGGTCCAAACCTTTTTTATGTAATACCAAAAAAAAACATAGGGGGTTGATATATATACCTTAAAAAAATGTTTAGACGAGCGTTGAATATTCGACGCTTCGTCTTTTTCGCACGAGAATCGACCGTCGAATATTCGACGCTTAGTAACCGAAGGGTTAAAGCGTAATTAAAATCCACATAAAATACGCTTAGTGATTAAAAATCTATGTATTTTTTAGGACTGCATAAATTATGTAAAAAAACAATTACTAAGAATTACTTGTCCATCGGCAAAAACACATAGTTAGCGAGTTTCTCGGCATATACCGAAGCCAAGCAATATTGGATGCGGACGAAAGCTTGGATGATTCACCGCCTGTTGTTAACCGCGAGTCGCTGGTCAGGTTGAGCCGAGCCGACCAAATAGTCAAGGCCTCGGAAGCGTCGGACTAATTATCCAAAATCTTTTAAAAAAACTGATGTCACCGAAAAAATATGCTTCGGAGCAGTGTCGAGAGTGTAGAGACTGATGAAGTAGTACAGCAACCGTCTCTTTAAGTCCTCGAGGTCGTCGGGAACCATGAATGTATCCAGGTGTTCCTTGAGGTGAAGAGATTTCTTGGGACGAAGCATTAATCGCAATAAACTGCCGCCACTCAGTTCCGTCAGTTGCCACTGTCCACGCCTCATTCCCAGACATCTCTACATCCGAAATCCCGCCTGGGAACATATATGGTTCCCGATACGTTCCCTGTACGGCATCTGTAGCATCCGAGACATGTTTAGGTGATATTTTAATTGGATTTTTCTGTTATGATTAGGCCAACAACGTCCCCTTCCAAAGCAAGCCAATGGTCGCGGGTTCGATCCCCGACGGAGATTAAAAGAAAAAAGAATTTTAATCGTTTTATGAGCTCTAAAATACCCCCGGTTGGTGTAAATTTGATCTATCACCCGTAAAATGCCAGTCATAGCCTATTAATTAAAATTGGTAGTAGACGAAAGTCGTCCCGTGAAGACCACCCATTCATAGTAAATTCCTGTAATAATAAGGATGATGCGTGAATCTCGGGCTGTAGTCTATGACGTTGGCGGATCAACACTACATGCAGCGTTTAGCCATATGCACCATGGTAAACGTCATAGAATTCAACGGATGAAACTAGAATTACTATCACCATCTGTCGGTATTCTCCTGTATGTGCTTACATAAAAAATACCATGTCCGCTCCCCTAACTGGAGCATATGGCATTCACGAACTGCCGCTACAAAGCTCTGTCAACCGCCATAGTCTTTGCCTCATCCTAAGTCGGCTCCGCCTCGCGCAGATCCGCTGAGTACATGTATAGTTCCCGACGACTTTCAAGGAAGGCACGAGCCCGGAGATTTGAAGAAAAGGCCGCTTTAATTTATGCTCTCCTGCGGCATTCTTAGGATAAACTATTATTAACAGGGGGTATATTAATGGTGGATGCTTCAAATAAGAAAAACACTAAGAAAGAAATGAGTATTTTTGATTAGCTATGACTCATTCAAATGATATATTAATTATCTTTAAAGTAAACAAATGATATTATAACTTAATCATCATTATTACTTAAAGTTAGATTGTTTGTTTATTGCAATTTCAAACAATTAAAGATAAATTTATAACATTAATTAAAATCGAATTTACGTAAATTATTTCTTTTTTTCATATCCACTCTCTAGCTTAAAAACATTAGTCGGGTTGAATCTTCTTTTAGGACAAAATGGCCCAGACCTCAGGAGCGTATATCATCCGATTTTCCCTAAAAAAAGGTTAATATATCAGCCAAAAATGTGCCTCTAATAGTGCAGCTTTACCTTTTTAAAGTACTCTCTGCTCTGGATGATATCGGGAACTATATATGTTCGCAAGTGAACCTTCGGGTGCAGATATGCTATAGAATGAGTAATGGACGCTGACAGAACTGCAGAAGACTGTTTCGTAGAACTGTACTGAAAATGGCTGCAGTTGGTGGTGACCATATATACCAGATATGAGAAGAAGAATTTGTAACATATGAGCTCCACGAATGTATAAAATTAATACTGGGAGCTGCTAAAAAAATCGCGTAAAACTGAAATCGCGTAACAAAAATTCGCGTAGATGAAGGACTTGGTGTATTGTTAGTTTGCAACAATCCAAGAAAGATTTTTTACTTCACGTAAAGTCAAACATCGCGCCTCTATTTTTCTCCCCATACACCTGTTCTGAAAATATTTTCAATTATGCGGCTGCATTAGCTCTCGCTTAAATCACATGGGAGTCACAGCCATACAAAAAAAAATGGGTTCAAAAATATGCAACAAACTGAGTCAGTAATGGAATTTTAACTTTGATGTTAAGCCGTGTGTGGCGAATTTTTTCTTCTCCAATATTTCGACCGCCAATGCAGAGGTCATCTTCAGGAAGGATGAAAGACGATGATGACTCCTTCAGAAATAATTCGTCACACGTGGCTCAACCCAAAAGCCGCAATTCCAGTGCCGGCTTTAGACCTTGCGGCGCCCTGGGCAAAAAAAAATCTGGCGCCCTTTGTTTTTTGGGTGGTAGGGAAAATCTTCAGAAAATACCACCTGTAGGAGCTAAAGCCACCTTGAGCGCCCTTAGTTCATTCAGCGCCCTTGGCAACCGACCCACTACGCCACCCTCTAAAACCGGCACTGCGCAATTCCAAATCTGAACGTTGAAACATACGAAATTATTTTGTTCAGTAATATTTGCCATTTAAGGAAGGTGATGTAATAACATTCATTATTAAGCAATATTAAATTAAGTAATTATTAATAGTAAATCTGGCCGTGAAAACCTAAGGAGTTATTTAATTATTAATAGATTATTAATAGCTTTCACATTCCCGCTTTCTAAAATCATTGTTTGGGTGACGTTATACCCTTTCATCTTGGGAAATACCTACATAAATTCCAAAAATAAAAAAATAAACCTTATTTACATTCTTCTTCTTCCATATCGCTTCCAAGGTGAAGCATATTTATCAAATATTTGGAATATATGGCCACCACAAACTGCCGCCGCTCATTTTTGGCAGTTGACACTATCCATTCCTCATCCTATGATATATCTGCAATCCAAGTTCCACCTGGAAGCATATAGTCAACCACACATAACTGTAGTCTATGCTAAAGCTCTGTCGACCGCCATAGTTTTAGCCTCATCATATGTCAGCTCTGCCTCCCGCAACTCCGCTGAGCACATTCTATGTATATTTTCCGATGGCCTTCCAGGACGGTGCCAGCCCGGGGCTTGAATAAAAGGCAGTTTTAGTATTGTGTTTTCTACAGAACCCTCCGGGGTACTGTAGAAAAAAGTAGGGTAGAAACTGCAAAGGCGCCCTAGACTGGAGTATTTGCAGCAAGTATTGGAGGACATGAGTTGCAGATCTTATGCTGAGCTAAAGAGGGTTGCAGAAAATCGAAAAGAGTGGAGATCGAGATGCAAGATTTTGTTGCTGCAAACCAATCCACTGGATTGACGCTACGAAGAAGACCCTCCGGGTCTCGTCTAAACTGTAAAATTAATGGAAACCACTTTATCTTGCCTTGAGTCTTTAGGTGGAAGAATTCGTCTTGGTTGATCGCGCCGTGTATAGAATAGAACTTAGGTGCATGGTTCGCGAATCCTTATAGAGGTTTTTTTTCTCCGAAATTGACCGGAGTAATGTCATAAAATATAATATTTTGCGTAGATTTGTGTGTATATCTATTTATTAAATGGAGTGTTTTTGTGTTGTTCAGGTCGGCTTCAAGGGCTTTGGCCTCGCGCCCGCTAAGCTGTCGGCATCTGGTTCCTTCACCTACCATGACCGCAAGGAGTACACCATCACACACGGCTCCGTAGTCATCGCAGCCATCACTTCCTGCACCAACACCAGCAACCCCAGCGTCATGCTGGGCTCAGGTACGTCTCGAGCCTTTCAACATCAGCTGTAGTCATCAGCTTGTGTCCGTCCGTGCTATTATCTTAACCCTTTCGTTACGGCTAGGTGGAATACAAATTCTACTGTCAATACGGCATGAATTTTTCGAACCATTTTTTTTGCTTAAAACTAGTATTTTAAAATTATTATAAACTATTATCACATTGGTTCTTGTATCCTTTAGCTATCAGATGAAGCATATTAACTATTATATTTAACAAATGTTCATTATATAACTCCATACATGTAATGGCATTGACACATGTGGTTTACAGAAAAATCGCTCCTGTGTCGAAACTTAACGATATTTATTTACATGCTTTACAGATACCTGTTAAGAATACATGTAGATTGATAAAGGGAATGACTGCAGTTCCAAGTTCCTACCGTAGATGTCACAATGAGTACTCAAAGTAGCAAAACGATATATCACGGCTCCCGATGTCAACGGTAGGGGAATCTTGGACGGCATATATCGGCTACCGATGCGAAAGGGTTAATTTTGTTATTCTATCTTGATCGACCAATACTCCATTTGCCAGTTCTTGGATGCCCCTCTAATAATTTTCTTCCCAATCGACTGTTGTCTCTTCTCCAGATATGCCACATTGCCACTTGTGTGTTCATTCATTCATTGGTTAGCCCCCACTAATTAAGTTCTTCGGGTATTCTTGTTATGGATTTTGTCTTATAGAGACACTGAGCATGGATCTCTCCATGGCATAATGAGTGACCTTTATTTTATGGCTAAGACTTAATTATACTTTGCAAATCTGTGCGCCATAAGATAATATACTGGAAGAATGCATTAGTAAGCTGTAGTATCCAAGCCGGGCGGCATAGTCCAATGTTTTTTTTTATATAAACACACTGAAAGAATACCGACAGATGGTTATAGTAATTCTGAAGTCTCATATATAGTGCGCTTATGAATTTGATTGATGACTTTTCAGGACTTTTGGCAAAGAAAGCTGTTGAAGCCGGACTGTCTGTGCGTCCGTACATCAAGACCTCCCTGTCTCCAGGATCCGGGGTCGTCACCTACTATCTCAAGGTTCTTTTTGATATCAATAATTTGTACATAATGAAATAATACACTTTGTAAAACCACTGAGCTTAAATTTTTATCATTTTACTGACTTCAGAGACAAATCTCCTTCATCAGGACAAACTTAAAACTCCAGTTTGATTTTTTTATTACGAATATTACGTAGAACTATTCTTCATGGTGAATGGATTGTAAGCCCTGTTAGAGAAACAAACTATTCAGTTGCAAAAAATAAGTAACTATGTAAATATAAGTAACTATGTAAATATAAAGCAGATTCTGAATAATAATCCAAAATCGTGTGTTAATAATGAAGAATGCCAAACAAAATCGTTAACTCTGAAGATGACCCCTACAATGGCGGTCAAAATGTTGCTCAGAAGAAATTCGCCACACATGGCTCAACCCAAAGCCACAACTACAAATCTGGCCGTGAAAATCAACGGAATTTTTGTATTATAATATATATTGTATTGATCAACCAAAGCTTTTTTATCTTTTTGTTAAACTCAAGTCGCAATTGTTTTTCAGGAATCAGGAGTCATTCCTTATTTGGAGAAGCTGGGCTTCGATGTGGTCGGCTACGGCTGCATGACTTGCATCGGCAACTCGGGACCCATCGAGGAAAACATCGCCAACACCATTGAGACGGTAAACATTTAAGATCACTAACATAAGTAGCAACACTAAGCTTGATCACACGATCGCAACATCAAATATTCTTATTTTTTTGCAAATATAACAGAAAACTCAAAAATAACAGATGGTTTCTCTTAACACATTGTTGTCGGGAGACATATTAATAAAACGTATTTTTTAGTCTGGTGCTCAAATGCGGAAAACGTATTAATACGTTTTTTACTCTCTGGTGGTGGACGTCGGGTAACGTAATAATATGTGTTGCGTAATAACGGACTTTGTTGCTAAATCGTATATCTTACTTCAAACTACACATTTCACTCACAAATTTGTAATTACTATGCTTTAGTTTTAATTTATTAATAAATTATGTAAAGAAAAAAAAATGTCCAAAAATATACAATTTTTTGTGTGCTCGAAGAAAACTTGACGCAGATCCCTTTGGCTTGATTTTTTTTTGACCTTCAATGCGCAATAATTGTTTTCAACTTGTACAGAGAATTGGGGTTCTTTCTACCAGACGAAGGGACGAATGGTAGAAATGTTTTGTTCATATTTCTAAAAAATATTTGTGTTTATGTAGTTTAATAAGTGTTACTTTAAAGGCCGTTTTTTTTATGTTTGTTTACCATCATTTTATCATTGCTGCACAATAAGTTAAACTACATTTGAAGTGTTAACAATGTAATTAATTGACTTTAACTGTTTTTGTACTACGAAAACTTGTCCAAGATTACTGGTGTCGCTGTTTTTTTATGTTAACACATACAGGACAATACAAACAGATGGTAATAGCAATGCTGAACTCTCATCTGTGGTTTCTATGATGCTTACTTACGATTCTACATATGGCTAAAGCGCTGCATGTGGAGCGTTGCTCCGACAATGTCATCGATTACACCGCGATACTCACGCATCACACAATTATTACAAGAATTCGCAATGAATGGATGGTTTTCACAGGATGATTTTCGTCTACAACCAATTTTGATTGATAGGCTATGACTGGAATTTTACAGGTGAGGGATCAAATTCACACCAACCAAGGGTATTTCTAGAGCTTAGAAATCGATTAAAAAACTTTTTTTTTTTAATTTCCGTCGGGGATCGAACCCATGACCTTCAGTTTGGTAAGCAAACGCTTTAACCACCAAGCTATGCCCACCAGCCGTATGACCATGTTTGGTAACATTTGAACTGAATAACATTAAGGTTATCCACTGACAATACTTGGTGAAACTGCATGATAATAATTTTAAAACTAATTTTAATTAAAAAAATAATAAATTTAAAATATTTAGTTTTGATTCACAATTTATTTTAAACGATTACATGTTCCGGCCTCCCTGAAGACCATCTTCAATAATTATTGAAGATGGTCCAATTTAATTAAAATTAATTTTAAAATTATGAACTGAAACTGAAATTTTATGCAAATGCAATGCCACGAATGTACCAAAAACTCAATGCCTTTTTATTTGTGTTTTTCAGAATGAGCTTGTGTGCTGCGGTGTGCTGTCAGGAAATCGCAACTTCGAGGGTCGCATCCATCCCAACACCCGGGCAAACTACCTCGCCTCCCCGCTGCTGGTCATCGCATACGCCATCGCCGGGACAGTTGACATCGACTTCGAGAAAGAACCACTTGGTAACAAAAAAAAAATCTATGCTGTAACATTTTCTGTCAATTACTGTCAACAACTGTCTGTATTATGGCAATACCCCTGCAATGGCAGTCGAAATATTAGTGCTAGAAAATTCGCCACACCAAATCTGGCTGTAAAAACCTACAAAGTTATATGTCTGTACTATGTCAGTTAACATCCCCTTTACTTAAGGAAGAACGATTTCACGTCGCCGGGATCATTATTTCAACGCGTGGTGGATGAATGAAGAGCAGATGATAAACACAAAGACTTTTTCCGAAGTACATTGACAAGTAGGCAAGTAAAATGGTATTAGCTTGGACTACACACCATAAATGACAATATAACTGATTATGAATATCCAAAAAAAACAGGGTGTTAATTTTTTACTCAAATTGTTTTTTGACACATTGTGTTTTATATTTCCAGGCAACAGACCTGACGGAAGCCCCGTGTTCCTGGCCGATATTTGGCCTAGCCGCCAGGAAATCCAGACTATTGAGCAAAAGCATGTTATTCCCGCAATGTTCAAAGAGGTACTTTCCTTCTTTATTCACTCATCTGATACTCGTTTTTAATTCCGTTATATTATGCTAAGAGTTTTTTTGTACATTTAGTACATAGTTATTTTTTAACCATGGGGGGCATTTTTCAGGTAAGATGTATTTCTTGTGAGTGCACACCATAATTTTTTTAATATTTGAAATTTTTAAGTCTGCTTAAAGCGTTTTTTTGGCTCGATATAAATTTTTGATACGAAAAAAACACATCGCTTGGATGAATGATTTTTATTTAATATTTTTTCTCTTTTAGGTTTATGCCAAGATTGAGACCGGTTCTCCATCGTGGCAAGCGCTGAACGCCCCCGCGGGTCGCTTGTACCCTTGGGACACAGCCTCTACATACATCAAGCACCCACCCTTCTTCCAGGGGATGACCAAGGTGAGCTATTATTCTTAATTTCTTTAATTTCTCACTGAAACCAAAATTCCAAGTAAACCTTAGGCGTGCTTCATCACTTGGTCCACGGCCTACAGATAGAATGTCATGTGTACATCTTTTCAGTCACATTAGATATATATATAATCGTGTCGGAAACAACAGGGTCAGATGCTGTCTGCCCAGAAGTAGGCGACGTCGATGGCGTTTCTTCTGGCCATCATCAGGTCTTCCTGGGTGCAGCTATTTGGTCACAGCGCACACTCCAGAAGGTGTGACTGGGTCTGCTTCACGCCGCAGTCACATTCAGTCGGTCCGCTGTAAAACTGCCAGGCTTTCATTTGTGTCCTTGTCTTGCATACTCCGGTCCGAAGTCTATTAAGGGACCTCCATATATTCCACCCTTGGTCATGTCCAGGGGCTAGGTCCTCTTTCGGGGCAATCCAAGTATTCCCCTCAGTTGCGCTTCTCCACATGTTCAGCCGCAGGGTGGCCTCAGGTATCACCAGTTCCGTTGTCGACTGTAGGAAACTTATTCTTGATTTGAGCCGTGTGGTTATCTTTTGATACCTAAACATAGGGTGGAGTGCGTCATGGGTTGCTTTGGTGAGCTCCTTCTTGGTAGTGACTTCTCGCCGTATGTTTGGTGGAGCGATGCCCGAGAGTTGATATAGCTTTGATATTGGGGTAGGTTTTAGGCACCCCGTAACCACCCGGCATGTTTTATTCAGAGCAATATTCACTTTCTTGGTATGGGCAGCATACTCGCCAGCAGAGAAACAGAGAGCTAGAGCACTTGTGCGGATCAGTTTTGGTTGGGCTCCCCACTTCGTACCTGCCAATTTTCGGAGTAGGTTGTTTCTGGTGGACACCTTTTGCTTAACAGACTGACAGTGTTTCTGATAAGTAAGGGTCCTATCCAGCTTGACCCCTAGGTATTTAGGTGTGTCGCAGTGTTCTAACACAAAGTCGTTCCAGGTAATGTGTAGCTTTCTCTTGGCAAGTCTGTTATTGAGATGAAAGGCGCAGACTTGGGTCTTGCTTGGGTTTGGCTGTAGTCGATTTTGGTGGTAGTACGAAGAGAGGGTTGTGAGTGCTTTAGTAAGCTGGGTTTCTACTTCCTCGAAAGAGACCCCTTGTCTGTGAGAGCCAAGTCATCTGCGTAGATGAAGGACCTGGTATTGTTTAGTATTGGCTGGTCGTTTGTGTAGACATTGAAGAGTAAGAGTGCTAACACGCTTCCTTGAGGGAGTCCATTTCTGTTTGTGCGCCATCTGCTACGCTTACCTTCATGATCAACATAAAATCTACGGTTCTGTAGCATAGTTGCTAACATTAGATAATACTGTTTTTCTAGATTCAGCCAGCCAGCCGAACAATTCAAGCAATTACAGTCATTAAAAAATGCAGCAGCACAACTCTTGTGCAAAGCGCCCAAATTTTGTCACATTACTGCGATACTACTCCACCGACTGCATTGGTTGAGAGTTCCGGCTAGAATACAGTACAAGCTCTGCCTTTTAGCTTATAAAGCACTCCATGGAACTGCACCAAGCTATTTGACATAGCTTATCAAGCCAGTGGAGATAAGTGCGTATGAAGAGACACTCAGATCAGCCAACACAAGTGAAAACATCCTATAGCTGACGAGAAGTAGTCCTAGCACGGTATTTGGCAATCCATAACTGGATATCCCAAGACCTAATGCTGGGCAACACACGGGTCATCAATATTGACTGATATTGGAAAGAAGAAGAAGAGGCAATCCATTTGTAGTAAAACCATTAGTTATTACGGTTATAAAACATTATAAGCTAAATATCAATCTGAAAATTAAAATATTTGCGTCCTTTTTTCAGGATCTTCCTGAAGTGAAGGGAATAGAAGGCGCCCGCTGCTTGCTGTACCTGGGAGACTCGGTGACCACGGATCACATCTCACCCGCAGGCAGCATCGCCCGCAACAGTCCGGCTGCTAGATACCTGGCAGAGAGAGGGTCAGTCTGCCTCAATAACCCTCCCTAGCCTCTCAGGACAGAGGTTGAGGTATTTAGTAATACTCTCTCCTCAACCAAAAGAAAAATTCTAAGCATTGTAAATTCTTTCTTAAAAGCTTAGCTTTAATGATACGCCAATTGAAAATGAAAATTAACTTAACCAGAAAAAGACTTACACAGTGAAGCCCCGCTTAACGCTGTCTCGTTTAGCACTGTTTCGGTTTAGCGCTCTTTTATTTCCCGAAATTATGCGCAGCTAGCTTTAAGTAAGAGCGAAGACATTGGACACTCTGTCGATATGGATGAAATAGTGGAAGAAATAGTGGAATTAGCGAAACAAACCGGTTTAGATGAGTAACCAACTTAAGACCCGTTTACAGAGACATTTCTTAAGGTAACCAACCTGTAAAAGCTACTTTTAGAATTATTAAAGTGAAGAAGCCTCAGTCCTCGACTCACCTCAACAAATGTTCAAAAATCTCGTCTTGCGTCGATTGGTGACACTAACAATTGGTGGCCAACGAGATAACCGTATGGTTCCCTATATCTTCGTGGGTGACAGGATTATCCAAAGAAGAATTTTGTGTTTCCTGGTAGCACCAATCAAGGACTTGGTGGTTGAGCAAGGTACCACTCTCCCAACGTGAACTAGCTATCTGACACTGATCTTGCTAGCGAACTGGTCAAATTAAAGCAGGTTCTACTTTTGGACCACTCTCCTGGCCATAGCACAGCCTCACGGTATACCCAGGGGTAAATTGATTAAAGTCACGAATTAAAATTACTATCGTTTATTTAGAATTTAAAAAAAAAATGAACTTAAGAATCATGGCACGCAGTAATGCTGATATCTTAAGTCGAGTCAAAGCACCATGTCAGGAGAGCTATCTAACAGCAAGATTGCCGCAACTATGATGTGTCCCATGCGGTGGTAGGTACCCGACTAACTGACGGGGCGTGTGGGGGTAGTTCCTTCTTTTGCCGCTGTCTATGCTGATGGCGCTACCGGGGAACAATGATTCTTTCGTCTACCCAGCGGTGTCACTAACATATGATGCCGGTCATCGTAACAGCTCTATCGCTAAATATAAACATTATTTTGACTTACTTTCGGTGATGAAATCGTCATTTATCTTTTTTTAATTTTTCAGCTTGACACCCCGCGAGTTCAACTCTTATGGATCTCGGCGTGGGAACGACGCAGTGATGGCCCGGGGGACCTTCGCCAACACTCGCATCATCAACAAGCTGCTGGGCGGCCCGGCCGGGCCCCGCACCCGACATCTGCCCTCTAATGACGTGATGGACGTTTTTGACTGCGCTGAAAGGTAATACATAATAACATTTTAATACAAATTTAAAAAGTAATTTATTAATACTATTTTTAACAAAGAAACACAAGGTATTTATTAATTTTTTTACCGTATCCGCTTTGTATTCAAATATCTGGTTCACAGTCCTGTTAAGCTCACAGATTGTCTATACCTTCTTCGTCTTAGAACACCTTAATACTCGGAGGTAGATGGAAACATAGATGTTTCCCAGGAGTCTCCAGGACAAAAGTCCGCAAACTTGCATGGGGTGCAGTTGTAGTACCAGATAAATATTTGGGTGATCGGCCTGACGCTCCCGAGGCCAAGACAATTTTCGTTTTGATGCTTAAGGGGTGGCTCAACTCTACCGGTGGCATGTATAAAGCTTTTATTAGATTTTTTTTTAAATTAAGCTTAGTCTGGATTTAAAAAAAATACATATATAAATACGTTTTATGTACATGATATATAAATAAATGTTTTTAAGTAAGATATTTAATTATTATGACGTATTTAAAGGTTTCTCGCTTTATTCGTTCCAGCATATCGTTTTTTTTGGGTGCCTTGAAAAAATAAATAACGATATTTCTATGTACTGATTTATTTTATCAAATTTATACACACATACATATTTACATCACATATTATCTTTTATGACATTTCTCTCCTCAATATCGAAGAAAAATAAAACGGCATACGCTGGGATTCGCGAACGTTGCACTTTTATTCTATTCATACACACTTAGCTAATTGCTTCTACCTACCGACTTGAGAATTAAGATGTGTTTGAAGTATTGATATACATTATTGCAGATATCAAATTACGTATTTATTTTTATTAAAATATTTTGATTTTATTTTTTGAACATACTATATCATTTCTTTGAAGATATGCTGAGGAAGGCGTTCCTCTGATCCTCCTGGTTGGAAAGGACTACGGCTCCGGGTCCAGCCGCGACTGGGCAGCTAAAGGACCTTTCTTGTTGGTGAGTTACAATTGACTCAATTCTAAAAGATGTAAGGTCTTACAAGGTGCTACATTAAATTCTCTTTTTGCACGGAAGATCGTTCCACAGATAACCGTGCAAACAGAAACCATGTAAAAAAAAATTGTTCATTTAAAAATAGTAGATAGGTGCCAAAGCAGTGGAAAAATCTTCCTTTTTCAAAGTATATTATATTTCATTTAAAAATATATCTTTAACATCATATATTTACAGCATACTAATTATTTAGTCATTCAATTCCACTACTTGACAATAAATATGCCTGTTTTTATTGTTTTTTTATCTAGAAAAAATATTTTTGTCACTGGAAAATATTTATTGGTGATTTATCTATAGGTGTGGCTTGAATATAATTAACATGTTTCTTTTCTTTCATTAGTGTATACAAATTCAGTTATTGTATGCTGAGATTTTTTTTTCCTTATATGATTCTTAACCCTTTCATTACGGCTCGGTGGAATACAAATTATACTGTCAATTATAAAGCTAGTATTTGAAGCATAAATGATCTTATCTGGTCTACAGGTATTTTCATATATCACATTGGTTCTTGTATCCTTTAGCTATCAGATGATGCATAAAAAACTATAAGAAAGTAGAAAAACGATATTTATCGGCTACAGATGCTAACAGGTTAATAGCGTGACATAATCATATTTAAAAATGAAGAAATACTTACATTCTCTGAAATACTATCTGGAATTTGTTCTTCACTAAGAACTTCATTGAATGTCAATTTATACTCACTGTGTCAGGAAAGAGGTTAATACATATTACTTGCCGGCGAACACAGCTTAGTGGTTTAAGTATTTGCTTGTCAAACTGAAGGTCGTGGGTTCGATACCCGAAGGAGATTTAAAAAAAAGATTTCTAAGCTCTATAAATACCACCGGTTGGTGTGAATTTGATCTCTCGTCCCTAAAATGACAGTTGTAGCCTATTTAACATAATCGGTGGTAGACGAAAGTAGTCCCGTGAAGACCACCCATTCATAGTGAATTCCTGTAATAATAAGGATGATGCGTGATGTTGTTGGAATATCAACACTCCACATGCAGCACTGAACCATATGAGCCCATGATTATAAAAGTGGTCTATGTCACGTTTCATTCGTTCTGAGATATTTAAAGGTTTGTGTTTTGATGTTGGTTGAAAACCAATGAAAGTGACAACTTTGTGTTGCTTAAAATGCAAAATTAAGATTTTTTAAATTCATGTTGGATGAAGATTATTTTAATTCACAACAATATGAACTGAAATAAATGAAAAACTCATTTTTTTTAATTTCTTGACTTAGGCCACTTTCATAATTATGGGCACGTATGTAAATTGGTAAGCGTCATAAAATCCAATTCAGAATCACTATCACCGTCTGTCGTTATTCTGCTGTATGGTGTTTACATAAAAAAAAACATGAATCATTTAATGCAAACTTTGACTAAAATTTTGTCTTCAGGGTATCAAAGCCGTCATCGCTGAATCGTACGAGAGGATCCACCGCTCCAACCTTGTGGGCATGGGCGTGATACCGCTGCAGTTCCTTGAGGGGCAGAGCGCCTCCGAGCTCGGCCTCACCGGCGAAGAGAAGTTCTCTGTGCATTTGCCAGACAACCTGCGTCCGCTGCAAACCATCAGCATTCAGGTCATATCATTACAGTCACTAATTAAGATAATCAACACCAACAAATGAAGATATTCTTTTAATTTTCAGCAATATCCTAAATAGGACGGCATATACTCAAAAATCTTTTGTTTTCCGAATCGGCAATCCTTGGTCAATTTGAATGAATGCTATTTATATTTTTAGCATTTACTTTGAGATGCATTTCAATATTAAATATATAAGTATTTAAAACTTTGTTTTAACATGGATCACACTGAGCACTGTTTCACTTACCGGAAGACCGCAGTTTCTCGATCTATAAAGGCTTCCACTCAGTGTGATCCATGTTAAAACAAGGTATGACATACTTATCTATTTTATTAAAGAATGATGTTTCCGTTTCCTTCTATACAATTGTTTTGGAGGTTTCAATACCATTTATTATTTGTTTGGGTCTTTTGTAACCCTTTGATTTTTAATGCGTAATGTTTTTTTATTTGTAAGATCTTCAAAATCATTTTTCCCTAGCTTGGTCTATGACTTCACGGTCA
The DNA here is from genome assembly GCA_022606575.1 of Glossosoma conforme. NCBI lineage: Eukaryota > Metazoa > Arthropoda > Insecta > Trichoptera > Glossosomatidae > Glossosoma > Glossosoma conforme. The sequence continues at coordinate 1,732,534 of JAGTXR010000005.1, read as the reverse complement.
ATATCAACATCAAGTTTCTGGCAAAACTCTAAAATGGAGTTTGTAATGTGTTCAATTTCATTTTCTTTTTCAAGTTGCGACTGTTTTTTTTTTAATCGCTTAATAAGCTTTTTCCATATTCCATAGATGCACGATGATGTGACCTCTTGCCCTCCCTTTCCTATACTGCTTGACAAATATTGAAAATAAAAATAAAACTTTCTTCTGTCAAAGTCGAACGGTCATAAGTCGAGGCCTACCTGTATTCTACGTGTATGTCCTGAGTATCTTTTTCCATATCCATAGCAATCATCTTTTAATTGTCCATACCTTTCAATCCTCAACCTTCCACATATCGTCCACAAACAATATTATCGGTCCATCCAGCAAGATCAATAAAATTATTTTTAACGTTATTTATTTTGTCTGAAACAGGTGGATGACGGCAGAGAGTTTGATGTCATTGTCAGATTCGACACGGAAGTGGACCTAACCTACTACAAGAACGGTGGCATCCTCAACTACATGGTCCGTAAGATGGCCATGTAACTGACATTCGTTCAAGCAGACCGCCATCAACAATGTTCAAACTATAAGCCTTATTACTAGCCATATTATATTGGTCACGGTACTCTTAAGTAACAAACAACTTACCCTTTTGTTGTAAGGAGAGACGAGAAAAAAATGGAGATTTAAAGAATATCTTGAGTGTGAAGCTGATGAGGAAAACTGAGTCAGTGTCTTGAATGTATTTATAAAGGTGTCACAACCTATCATCCCCAGACAAATTATTCCACGACTCATCGATAATGATGTAGGGTGAACTAGACGTCAGGTGATGGGACTTTTGGTCCCCGGTTAACTGGTGCACCGGCTGTCTTGCTAACCTAACCTAACTTAAGAATTTGTCCAGTGATCGTAGGGTCCAGAGATCCATAGGTCTCGTTAACGAAATAACTTAGGTAAGTTAGGTTAGTGAGACATTCTGTGTCCGGGGATCAAATGTCCTGTGCACAATATGGCCAATGCGCCCCACGTTGTTACCGATGAGTTGATGAACGAATTGTCTAAGGACTAAATGCGGTGGAACCATTTATAACTGGGGAACTCACACCCTCTCTCTCACTCTCTCTCTTTCGTTTCCGCATGATAATACTTTATAAATATTTATACATTTTATAATATTTTAATAATTTATATTCAATACTCTATTCCATTAAATCTCATAAAACATTTTTTTTATTAGAAAATTATACATTATGTTGTCATATTTCATTACAAAGTGTAATATATTTTCATTAATTTTAAGAAGAGGTGTTTGTGATTTTTTTTATCAATTTTACATGGATGTTGCCATCACTATTTTATTACTTAATTATTACTGCTGTGTAAAGAAATTATTTGTTATGGTTTGTTTAATATTTTATTTTATTAATAAACATTGAAAAAAATATAGTAAATCTTGTCTCTCAAACGAAAATATACATATATATATATACTCAATATATCATACCCAATATAGACAACTTATTTACGTAAAATTACAACATACATGTATAAATTTATATTATGTATATTCCAAGAAGACATGTTGATGGTTTAAAACTCAGAACAACTAACTCTACTTTTGGGAAAAAAACTATTTTTTCTTTTTGATAACAAATCAATAAAAGAAACCCGTGAAATAGGCTGTACAAAAATATGTTACTTAAAAGGTCTATTTAAAAATAATTAATTTAATAGACATTTATATTGTAAGATTGACTTGTTGATATATAACTCTTATGTCTCTAAGACGTTATTTAAATCATAATTTTGATGAATTGTAGTAATTTTTAAGTTATAATAGTAATAGTATAAGGTTTGTTCTCGTGGATTTCATCTGCTTGTAATCTGCTTCACCACACTTAGGCTCGAACACATTTCATCCTCTTAGTGGTTCTGTCGAGTTCACATTTCTCATACGAGTTGCATTTCACATTATTGCAATACGACCCCGAACCTCCACCTGAAATGAAACATCACTTATAACCAAACATAATCATTTATATATTTACGGAATGAATGCTCCAATAAATAATACAAAAAACAAAAATTAAACATATCTTTTCAAATTTAAAAAAACACAAACTTTATTAAAAACCTATAATTATTAAATTAAAGTGAAATGTAATCACTGGTATCATATATACGCTTATATCAAATATCAGCGCCCGTCATACAATATAACACTTTTATTGATACTAATTAAATACCATAATTTGTGCGATAAACACAACACACACGATATATATCAGCTTGTAACAGTTAATAACCGCATCAACTGATTGTCATCTTCTGAGAGCAGACGATACAAATGTTTATTGATGAATCATAAAAATGAATTTAGTGCATATCATCTAGGGTCTAATATTGATCACATTCTGTATTATTTATCGCATATTATAATATTATTTTCTGCAGTAATTAAGCAGATTGATTAACCTGTTTATCACTTTATGTGAATGCAGGCTTCCACGGGTCACGTAAGGTCACAAAATCATTAAAGATAAAGTTATAAATGATCATTCTATCAGTTTTAAGTGGGTTTTATTTAATTGTATTGATGACATACTTGTCTCAGAAAATAATTACAAGCAGCAATATATGGATGGTTTGTTAATTTAGCTATTCCTTACTCTGGTGAATTGTATTCATTGTACAAATTTCATGGAGGTCCTTTTTACCTCAAGGTTCGCATTTTTCTATACTTGTCTCAAAAATTCTCTCAAAATAATTTGTTACTCTTTATTCTCATCAAATGCGAAATAATTTGTGACTCATTAAATGATAAACTTTTAAAATAAGTAAACAAGTATGGCTGAAGCAATGCACTGAGTGTATAAAATTATAGTCTTGACTGATGTACCGTGCACGGCAAAAGCGTTGGTCATCAAACACCAAAGGTAGAACAATCTTCCTGTTTTTCCCAGATATTAATTTCAGACTCACTGCTAAATGAACTTGTTTACCCAGCTAATGACTCAGCAAGGCACTTATAACGGTAGATTAAAGTCATTTAACTCTTTCATCACGGCTCGGTTTGAATACAAATTATACTGTCAATTATAAAACTAGTATTTGAAGCATAAATGTTACCACTATGCTTACCTGGTCTATTTTCATATATCACATTGGTTCTTGTATCCTTTAGCTATCAGATGATGCATAAGAAACTATTCTAAGAAAGTAGCAAAACGATATATCACGTCAACCGATGTCAATGGCCAGGGAATCTTATGATGGCATATGCCGACAACCGATGCGAAAGGGTTAAATGAGTTTCGTACCCTGGTTGCCCCTGTGTCACCCCCTTTCAGACCTCAGAGCACATTCTCTGGGACTGTCATTTCCTCTTACCAGAAAAAGGGATCCTTTTCAATACAATTTTTAAAAATGCTTCGGTCCTATCAAGCATGGAAACTAAGTGACCACCAAAAAATTTCCACACACTTCCCATATTCGTTTATATTTTTTATGAGAAAATATATCTTCCATATCCTTTTAACACTTGAACGCGATTCTAATCTTATTCGTGGGTTTTCTTTCTCATTGGCACTTCTGTGTAGTGACCATAATTGCTCAGAAAGGATTCCCACTGGACTTATCAGTTGCTAAACGATTATAATCTGAATGAGCGCATCTTTAAGGAAACTTAATTGCCCCTCGGGGTGATGCGGGTGTGAGAATGGTAAAGTCCAGTCCACTCCTCATATAAGAGACTGGATCTCATCAATCCAAGGTTATATAAATGTATGAGGTAGGTCTAGTGTTGGCATGTGTTGTACTTACTGCCCTTGGAGCCCGAGGAGCCTGAGTTGGTGGGCTCCGCACAGGACTTGGTGTTGCACAGGTTGGAGCAACACTTCTTGCCGTAGGTACAATCAGAGTCCTGCAGGCACTTGGGCTGGCATGATGCCACCTTGCTGGCAAGCGGACAGTCACCAGCTGGAATCATAAAAAAAAAACTAAATATACTAGCAATATATTATGCGGTTTAAGTCATGTTTCATTTGTTCTGAGATATTTAAAGGTTGTGTTTTGATGTTGCATAAAATGCTTTATTTAGATTTCTTCAATTTATGTTGGATGAAGATTATATTAATTCGCAGCAATGTGAACTGAAATAAATGAATAACTATTTTTTTTTCAATTTCTTGACTTACACCACTTTCATAATTATGGGCACAAGTTTAGTTATTTCTGTTTTTAATATAATCTGTTTTTTATTTGTAAAATTAATATTTTATTTGATTCTGAAGTAAACCCGTTAATGTTCCAGCAAGATTCTTGTTAGAAGTATAATAAAATATTCATTACAAACAAAATCTTATCAAATGAACACACTAAACATTATTTTAATAATTCCACCATTACAGTTTTTGCAAGTCGTTTTTCTTATTTCACCCTTTTGCAAATAAAATTAATCCTGTTTAAAAAACGAGGTGGACGAATGTTACTACCCACTCATAGTGAGACCCTATAAAAATGCATGATGCGTGAATGTCAAGGTACATTCTATGAAATTCAATTTTCAATTTAAATTACAATTTATTTTCTTCCAGAAACATTACAAATATAAATATTTAATTCGATTCTGAAACAGGATATAATACAACAATTTATAAATAACACAATAAATTGGCCGATCAACACCCACATGCTAAGGGCTTTTGTTTTTAGGATGTCCGAGCTAAGCTCGTTGTATGTGGAGTATTGATCCGCCAACGTTATAGACTGCAGCCCGACATTCACGCATCATCCATTATTAGAGTGACTTACTTTGAATAGGTAATGTCTTTAGCCTACCACCATTTGGATAAATAGGCTATGACTGACAGTTAGTTAAAATCCTTTTTTTTTAATTATTAATATCATTTTTAAAAGCGTTAATTTCATTTCCAAAATGGTAATACGAGTCGAAGAGACGACGGTCGATGGGGAAGAAAAGTATTGGAATGGCGCCCAAGAACTGGCAAACGAAGCATTGGCCGACCCCCTACAAGATGGACTGACGATATAAGAAGAATAGCGGGAGTGACCTGGATGCGGAAGGCGGAGGATCGAAGAGGATGGAGACTCATGCGGGAGGCCTACGTTCAACAGTGGACGGACACAGGCTGATGATGATGATGATGAATACGAGTAATAGACAAAAACTGTAAAATAATTTACCCGCAATTAACCCGATACGTGAGAGGCGTAAATAACGGTAAACCCTGAATTAGGCAAACTGAGGTGTACTTTTGATAAGTTCTCAAACATATACTTAATCTGGAATCAAAAATTATAAGAATATCAGTAAAATGTACTTACATGCTTCTGCCTTGTTCAAAAATATGGCCAAGAGGAAGAATCCAAGGAGAGCGAAAAATACCTTTGCTAAAATGGAAAAAGAAATACTGTTATATTTATATTCGTATCGTCCGTAAAAACTATATATTTGATTTCGTCTTTCAAATATTAAAGGAAGAATATTGAAGTCGGCAGTTCATTTTTTCGTTCAATTAAAAAAAAGAAATCTAAAATTCGGTAACCTTTCTGTTAACTAAAATTCGTCAAAAAAAACGCGCTTCACTAATTACATATTTGATAAAAAAAAACAAAAAACATTTTTCAAATTCTAAATAATTCCTTTGAATATTTAGAATCTTCTTTGAATAGGTACAAATCAATCATTTTGTTTATACATAGGACATAGGTTATATAAAATCAACATAAATATTAATTTAAATATTATTTGATACCTATGCATAATTTAATACCATATCTCGATCGAATAAAATTCAATAAATCGTTTACACAAAGCTCTTAAAAATAATTATAATTTTACAAGTAGAAAAAAAAATATTCCATTAGAAATAAATGAGCATACAACATTTCAAATGAAACACTCGAATAAAAAACACACAAACAATGTTCGAGTTCTCATGAAGATTGTACAACGCATAATATGTAAACTAATCTGAAAAGCAATCAATTTAATTATTTTATTAATGCGAGTCGAGTAATGTTTTTTTAAACGGTTTTTTAAACTAACTGAAAATAAGAAGGGTCGGCTAATAATAACAAAATCATCAGGCATCAAAAGGTAATTTTCGTCCCATCGTGGATTGTACAATATTACATTAAACCCACAACATAAATAATTTCATTCTTGGAAAAATTATCCGGCACTAAACATACCCATTTCAGATGATTGCGATAATTTTTATGTTCGTTATGAAATTGATTGGTGACACAATATCACGAACGTCTGCGATCTTCAAAGCACGAAGCAACACTAAATCCAATTTTACAACTACGAAGCATAAAAGAGTTAAATTAATAATATATGTCACGTTCTGCACACATAGGATTTATAGTACTATCTTTACTTGTGTGGTAAATTATATTACAAGTATAAGCTCTTAACGAGATTCACAAACCGGTTAATTTACTTATTTATTCAGATAAATGCAGCGGTGTAAATAACATGCAGTTGTGAGCAACATTTTTAGTACATTTCCGTCTTTTTATGTACGAGTACTGAAACCCAGGAGAATAGTATGATCATGAAGAGATCTTATCTGTGGATTATGGACTCTTTTTTGAGAACAGATAAAAGCTCCCTATGGATTTCTAATTAGTCAACATCATCGTTTTTTAAAAAAATTACACTCTGATAAAACTCTTGCAATTTTTGTAGAAATATCGGAAGCAATTCGTTGCACACGGCTCATTCTAAAAGCTATAAATTGTATAAGAGTACCATGTGATATTTTTGTGTCCAATTTGGCAAATAAGTTCAAAATGATGCAACGGTTTCTCATCCACACATACACATTGATATTAATTCAGTATTCAGAAAAAAACCACAGCACTAGACGTAACACTCATTTATTTTAAATTAAAAATAATACAAAAAATATCTCAATAATTACGAGATAATTACAAGAGTCACTCTTGGTTCCAATTATTGTAGACGATACACACTTTGCAAATGTTGGAAAACAACTGAATACAACTTAAGAAAAAAAACAAAGATATTCGAAAAACAAAATTCATTTTTTTTTCCAAATTCGAATCTTAATGTAACGAGTATTTTCACAGGACTTAACATTCCCGTTGAATAAGAGGTTCGATATCAACGTTACGCACTTTGTCTAACGTTGACTAATTTAAATGCTTATAGTTGCATACACCTGATTCTAAACATTGTATTTTATAAAAAAACGTTTATTACTAATCAATAGATGGGATTAAAAAGTTTAGATTTATTTGCACACAGTGCTGATAAAAAACTGGTCACGATCTCAACTTTTACAAAGCTACAGACACATAAACACAGGTTTTTTTAAATTATAATATTATTTGTATATATTATATATTACTTTGAGATCTTGACGTAAATATGTAATGGGCAAATATATTAAATTATGTTTTCGTTTTTTTACCCTTATTTCAATTACACCTTACAGTGAGTTTACACTTTTATTTCAAGCTTTGTGTATCTTTTTAAACAATTCCGTCGTATTTTTTATTTCAATTAAGCTGAAAATAAATTTAACATAAGTCGAATTCGAACCGCGATTGGTTAGAGATGTATGAATTTATTTTTGCAAAAAATATTTTTCTTACAAATAAATCCTTGGCCAATAAAAATGCCTTACGTCATTGTGCTCGAAGCAAGGATAGTGATGCAGTAATAAATCGCAATGTAGTGTTAGTGTCATTGCATGTAAGGCCACTACAAGGCGCAATAAATGGTTAAGTGTATAAACACCTAGAATCTACATTTTAGATGAGTCGGGGATACAAACATTACAATTTTTTAATATCTTATATGTAAGAAAAAGGCTAGTCTACACGCAAAAAAAAGTAAGGACCGAAATTTTTCGCATTATTTCTTTTTAATATTCTGGATCGCCCTAGGACCTAGGTCCTAGACGACAAGCACGATAATTACACCCCTTTTTTCGACAAATAATTTCTATATACAACTGTTTAGTTGAAAAAAACAAAAAATTGGCAGTGTAAAATAATATTTGTAATGATTTGATTGAAAAGACATGAGAATCAATATGTATGTTGCCATTGCTTTATAAATATAGAAAAGGGTATTCTTTGAAAACACATATTTATAAAGTGGTTCAAGGTTAATCATATTTACAGACTGTTACATTTTACAAGGTTTCTTTATTATCAGTTCTTAATAACCTACTAGATAACGACATAGATATTATATAATAGTATATATCTACTACAAAAGTTAACTTAAACTGTAGAGTCGCAGCTGCTTAATATGTTGTTATAATTTAAGTAATTATTACTTGCGTAAAGTATTTTTGGTGTTATTCATAATATAAGTACCTACCCATTTATTAAGTAAGTCATCGTCATCATAATTACCTTATCCGCTCCTCTAACTGGAGCATATAACATTCACCAACTGCCGCCACAAAGCTCTATCAGCCGTCATAGTCTTCGCCTCTTCTAATGTCAGCTTTACCTCCCGCAGCTCCGCCGAGTACAATTTATGTATCGTTCCTAAAGGCCTTCCAGGTCGGCGCGAGCCCGGGGGCTTGAATAAAAGGCAGCTGTAGCTTATGCTCTTCTGCGGCATCTGAAGTTCTTATTCCAACCAGGTCCACCTTATCCTCTTGATAGACTTAGTATGGAAGATTACCTTGTCTTCTTTCTCACCTCGTCATTCCACACAAAGTTAAAACATCATACCCCCAGTTTTCTACGCAGGCATCTGCTCTCGAAACCCATAATACGGCTGCATTGGCTTTAGGTGAGATGCCAAGATTCACAGCCGTAAAGAAGAATGGGAACGATACAGGCGCCAAATAGATCAGCGTTTCCCAACCTTTTTACTGCCGCGGCTCTTGAGACTGGGCAGTCATGAATCTTCTCAGATGCAATCAGTGAGAACAGAAATAATTGCTCTTGAATAGTAAAGCTACATACTCGTACAAAGCCCAACCTAAATATATTTCAAGAATTAAATAATACATTATTGTTCTCATTTTGGAAAGGACAACAGAAAAAGTAACTATAACTATTTATCAACCATGTACTTTATATTATTTAATTGATGAAATAACTATCCCAAAAACCAGCATCTCTGAAAATCGAGAATGTTTTTTACATTAACTTTAGTTGAATATTAATAAACTAAAAATGTTTAGTTTTATCTCACGTTTCGAAACCTATCAGGTTCACCCTGAGTGAGCCTTAAAAAATAAATAAATCCACTTAAAAATAAATGTAAAAAAAAAAGGTATTTGTTTTATTTTAATAAAACTTTATTATTATTGTTGCAGTTGTTAAATATTTTCCTCAAAACTACAAAATTCATAATTTAACGATCTACTCAAGAAAATGTAGCATGAATCACAGTTCTAATGTCATTATATAACAGCTCGGCATTCGTCCATCATCTACATAATTTTATTTTCCCCCAGTTCTACAACAAGGTGGATGATAATAGAAATCAAATATTGTCAGTACAACAAAAAAATATAAAAAACACCCATTAGGCATTTTCATAACTGATCAAACAAATTAATTATGTACATTGCTAATTAAATATATTGCAATATAATAATAAATTTATTATAATTCATTACTAATCTAAACTATAAACTTAATGGAAACTACTTTATCTTGCCTTAAGTCTTTAGGTGGAAGAATTTGTCTTGTTTGATCGCGCTGTGTATAGATACGAAGAAGATAAAACTTCCATTATCACTTTAATTGATAAATGATAATGCATTCCGTAAGAACCACTAATTATGTACCAGCTTAAATCTATAGATTGCTTCATATATTGATTTTTAATAAGTGCAAAAAAAACGACTTAATAATTTTTAAATAAATTTATTGTTTTTATTTCAAAAGTAGGCTTTATGAATTAAACATTATTTTTATTTTTTGGAGATAAATATTTACTAAATCACAACCATCAATGGTAATGGAAAGCATATTTCTATAAGGCACACAGTAACAATGTCAGAATTCTTTATTTTATACTTAAGCTAAAAACTGGAAGCATATGTTTTTTTTTAATTTAATGGCACAGTTCTTAAACAATAATAGATATGAAGACAATATACAAAGTCCCGAAATATTTCCTCTGGGAATAATAAAAGTGATTGTTACACATGAAACAGTTTGTGTATCTTACAACTATATACAAGCATAATACTTATATTGTCCAGTTAGGGATGCCAGGAACTCTTGGAATACAAAATATAATGATATTTTTTTTTATTTTATATAAACACATACAGGAGAATACCGACAGATGATGATAGTAATTCTGAAATCCCATCTGTGGAATTCTATGACGCTTACTATAGTGCATACGGCTAAGCGCTGCATATGGAGTGTTGATCCGCCAACGTCATAGACTATAGCTCGAAATTCACGTATCATCCTTATTGTTACACGAATTTACTACGAATGGACGGTCTTAACGGGATGACTTTCGTCTACCACCAATTTTAATTAATAGGCTATGACTGACATTTTACGGGTGAGGGATCAAATTCACATCAACCGTAGTACTTTAGAGCTCAGAAATCGGTTAAAAAACCTTTTTTTTTAATCTCCGTCGGGGATTAAGCCCACGGTTTTGACTTGCAAAGCAAACGCTTTGACCATTGAGCTATACCCGCCGGCGTATCTTCAATCTATCAGGTGTCTTTATGGACTAGCGCTGACAAAGCCAACACTGTGGTGGTTTAACAAAATTCCACGCGCTTATCATTGAGGATTGTGACACCACCCATCTCCCAAATAACATCCATCTTTAGGATGAGGACTGGATCGAAAAAACTTTTCGCCACCACGCAACACACTTCCACTAACACAACGCGCACATTTATAGCAGTGACACCTTATATGTCATACACAACTCGACTGCCGTCCACCGCAGTCACACTACTTGGATCTAGAAGCTTACATAGTTCTTCTTTAACCACCATACGTGATTTTTTTACCATGAGCACTGCAAATTGCCGTTCACAGCTCTGAAAACTCAGATTGTCTATGCCTTGTCCCAGAACACCTGTATACTTGAAGGTCCACATGGAAACATATAAGGTTCCCAGAAGTTTCCAAGGCAAGAGCCTGCGAACTTGTTTCGACTGCGGCTGTAGTACTACAAAAACATTTAAGTCGACAAATATCAATATTTTTTTAAGGGCATCGGATTATGAGCCTGACGTTCCCAAGGCATGGTCATTTTTTTGCCCTTAAGGGGTGGCTCAACCCTATCGGAGGTATGTATAGAACGTAGATTTGATAAAATCAATTTTTAAAAATTAAATTAGTTTATTTGATGTCATTATAGGTGTAAAAGATAATTCGACGCTATGTGAACATGCGTTTATTCATTTAATATTTTATGTGCATTTATTAGCTTTCATAGTTTTGATTACACATAAACATTTTGATAACACAAATGTCAAACAATAGACAAATAACTTTTACTGGATGGCCATAAACAAAACAGCTGGATGATGAATAGATAGATGTACGAGCAAAGCCTTTTTGTTTAAAAATCTAAATTAAATAATCTATCAATTATTATATAAAAGAAAAAAATATAAATTCATACATAAAAATATCTCATTTAAACGTATAATTTTATAATTTTAAAAAATTTGCATTGTAAAATTTTCTACAAGTATTTGTTTTTGAAAAAATATTTGCTTTCATAATGTTTTTTTTTTTGTTTTGATTTATAACTACCGTATTTCATTAAAAGCTGTTCATACAAGCGATACAAATTACATATTTGCTGAATTATTTTAAAAATACAAAACCAAAAATTTCCATTGTTTTATTTTTCACGTGCCGTGTTACAAAATTTTCAGAAGTGTTGTTGGTTGTAATTACAGAACTAAGCCTTTCAAATTTTCTTTTCAAATCCTGCTGCCTGTCTAGCTGTGTCTGTTTTCAATAAATGAAATAACATAAAACTGGTAGTTTATATGTGCAGCTTTTTAACTTATATCTTTATTTATGTTTGGAACAGTATAAAAAGTTTATTTTTATGACAATTTTTACCGTTTGGTAGACATATGCTACATGATTCATTCAGGCAAACGCAATTGGTCGAGACCAATATACTATATAATTAATTTTTTAATTTTTATTAGAATATTATTTTATTATTTCAATATTCTAATCTACTTTTATAGATCATTGACTATATTACAATATTATCATTACTTAAATATACATATACTATACATAAAATTCTTTTTTCAACGCGTCAATCCAAGCACAAAAATAACGGCAGAAGCGGGATGCGAACCGCGGACCTTGGAAACCAACATATGCCCAGGTGTTCATACCGCTCGGCGAATCACGCCATTACTGTGCCCGGACTGACTGCGGTGAAACTAGTATTTATAGCATTGTTAGCATCGTACGACAGATGTCGCCATAGTATATATTCAAAGTATGTATATTTTTATTATTATTCTATCAGTCTTCATTTATTCACAAGCTTAATATTATTACTTTCCGGCAGTCTATTTATTTTAGTAAGTACCACTCGGGTCTCGAACCAAACTAAAGACTGAATGGATGTGAAACGACTACTTATAGTTCCGACTCGGACTTTATAATCAATCATTTACCTGTGTTACTGATGGATAATTTTACCTTCTTGATATTGTCTCAAGGAGACATTATTAATTAATTTTTTAATTTTTATTAGAATATTATTTTATTATTTCAATATTCTAATCTACTTTTATAGATCATTGACTATATTACAATATTATCATTACTTAAATATACATATACTATACATAAAATTCTTTTTTCAACGCGTCAATCCAAGCACAAAATAACGGCAGAAGCGGGATGCGAACCGCGGACCTTGGAAACCAACATATGCCCAGGTGTTCATACCGCTCGGCGAATCACGCCATTACTGTGCCCGGACTGACTGCGGTGAAACTAGTATTTATAGCATTGTTAGCATCGTACGACAGATGTCGCCATAGTATATATTCAAAGTATGTATATTTTTATTATTATTCTATCAGTCTTCATTTATTCACAAGCTTAATATTATTACTTTCCGGCAGTCTATTTATTTTAGTAAGTACCACTCGGGTGTATATTTAAGTAATGATACTATATAACGTTCAGCCAGGGCGACTGGATTTTGCACGTTGGAATCTTGTATTGTGTTAGTGTGTAAGTTCAGGAGATTGAAAGTGTATATTTACCAGTTTCTTGAAGAAAACCAGATTGTATGAAGGAGGAAGCACTGACACTGGTGATAGTAGGTATTTTATGCTACTATCTTTATAATTTATTAAAAATTTAAAACTGTAATAAGTTTTAAAGCATGTAGTTAAGTCCAAAATAAAAATATTTGTACAGTCATTAATTATCATAATAACATTTGCTTATTTTTTTCAAAAAATTTCCACCGTGGAAAAACTTTGTATGATTTTTGTTAACGTTCCTTCCTGGAATATATCTGTATTATTTTGTTCGCGTAGTTGGTGGCAATGCTTTCACAGCAATCGCCCAGTATAACGTCACCTGCGGTTTTATTTTATCAAAAATAGTTATGTTTTCGCGAAATTCAGCCGAATTTTTGTCGCGAGAAAACAAGCTGACACCAGGCAGCTAGTCCGACTGCACCTTATTCGCTTCCGCACCGGAGATAATCCCCAGTGAAATGTCAAATCCCAAGTATCAGCCGTCTCGTTAACATGGCGGAAGCGACATCGGGACCCGTCTGTTTACTCGCTATTTGATCGTGTTTTTGAGCAAAACAAAGCGAGAACCGTCTCCTTAAACCACGTAAACAGGTATATTAACAAATAAAATATGTATCTATGTACTAAAGCCTTGCAAGATACCATTTGAATATATTTTTATTTAAAAATACTATATGAAAAGTGGTCTACAGTATCTCGAAAATTGTCTTCGTTGCAACTTTTTACCACCAAAAATAATGTTAACGTTGATAATTCTCCCGTTTAACTCATAAGTAAAAGTGTATTGACATATTCGTGATGTCCTTGGCTTAATTCTGCAGTATGCTTCGGATGTGTCATTTTTCCATTAAGAAAATTTGTATGTGGGTCAACCATAGTACTGTTTGGTGGTGTGTATAAGTTTGTCTCGCACTGCTGTATAAGTTTCTCTCTTACTTGTTCCCGAACGCTGAGGGTGGAAAGGGGAAATTTGTGTTACTGGGTCACCGATAATATTTTGACATCATATTATTATTCGAAAACATATTTTTATAATCATCCCTCGTATTAAAAATAATCCCTTTATTTAATTTTCTTAGTGCGATTGAATCCATTTGTTGTCGCCCAACCAAAAAACGTTTACCTAACTAAATGTAAAATTTGATTGACAATTCTTTATAAAAATCGTAATTATTTAATTAACATATTTTATTATATTATCTAGTATTATTAATAATCAGAACAACACTTCTTAGTTTATTAAATGGTAATTAACTTTATATAAAGTTTTATAAAATCAATTGTGTGTCATAAATAAAGAGCTTTTGTTGTTCTGTTGTTTCTTTGTAGCATTGCTCATTATCAGATTTACCATTTTAATGAAAAAAAAAACGTTTTTAAACTTTATATTGACAATTGATAACAAAATCAAATGCAAAATATCTATCGATAAACTTAATTGTGAAATGTCTATTTTTAATCTAGAATTCAATGTTTGATTTAGGGCATGTTCAATTAAAACAGTGCGGACCCATGTTTTTATTCCAAAATATTTGCTTAAATGAAAACAGTGTTTCTCAGGGAAGGTCTGTCAAAGCTGTCAGAGAAAGTAGAAAAAATTAATAAGTAACAGTTATGTAAAGTAAAGCTGACTATTATTAAAATCATGTAAGTTACATATTATCCTTCTTTATTTAAAAAAAAAATATTTATTTATAAATTTCTATTTAAAGAAAATTATATGCAAGAAGCCGGTCCCTTAGGAACATTTTTTTATGTAAACACTTACAGGAGAATACCGACAGATGGTGGTAGTGATACCATACTTGTCATGTTACATATGGCTATGCGCTACATATGAAGTGTTGATCCGCCAATTTCATAGACTACAGCCTGACATTCACACATCTTCCATTTATTACTGGAAAACACTATGAATGGGTGGTGTTGGCGGGGTGACTTTCGCCTACCAATTTTTATTAATATGCTATGGCTGAAAAAATATACCAGTCTGCCTACCATTAAAGTTTGAGAAACATAGATCATTATTATGCTTTGTGTTTATTTTTAATCAATGTAGTAATTTCAAAATATAATGAAAAAATAATGATTTACATCTATATATATATAAAAGAAATTCATGTTAGTTACACCATATGTAACTCAAGAACCGCTGAAACAGATTTTCATGATTTATTTGTTTTTTTTTTAATCCCGAATAGAATTATTATTGAGTATTTATTAGAACTTAATAAAAAACTGAATTTATTAAGCTAAGAATAGTTAATAGAATATTCATTGCTTCCGAGGCGGTACAAAGTTTGCCAGGTCAACTAGTTGCAAATAAATGACTTATAGATTGTAAACTTCCAGTTGACTGCATGTTGGAGCACTGGGAGCGGGGCGCGCTGCCCGGGGCGCCGCCGGCCCGCGCATGAGCCCCTCATCACAACCAGGTGAGCACCACATTCACAATATCCACAATCCACCATGAACAGATTGACAGACTTGAATATATTAGGGTTGTTTGTAAAATAAGGTTCCCAATGCAAGTTCTGAGATACGCTTAAAAAAAATAATGTTACAAATGATTCTTTAATGCGTTTATAAATAATGGAATAATTAATACAAATAAATATAAACAACAACTCACATAAAAAGCACTGACGTACAAGAAAGTACAAGAAACAATATATTAAATATAGGTACTTATGATTATGTTCTAAAGAAGAAAAACAAAGAAGTAAGACAAGCAGCAGAAAGTCCTAGGGTAAAGGTCAATAAACAGAAGACTCCAACAAATTACTTCTCAAAAAAAAATCATTGGGCTCGTGTCTGGACTGAGCCTGAGAGAAAAATCTGCTAAACAATCGCTTGTCTGCCGTGTCTACTGGGCTATGGCGTGTGCCTTGGTTCCTCCACCACTTAAACCCTCCCCAGCTAACACGCTGCGATGCCCAGTCTTGGCTTGGCAGCTGTTAAAGGTGAAACTCTTACTCGCTTTGCCCGTCAGGTTTTTGAAGCCTATTGAACCGGGTTGAGCCACCCCTTAAGACAAAATAGTCCAGGCCTCAGAAGTGTCAGTCTAATCACCCAATTTCCTTAAAAAAATCGATTACAGTGGCAGCTGACAGAACTAAGTGGCGGAAATTTGTGGTGACCTTATGTTCCATATATGGAACGGATATGAAAAATATATTAAACTGATAGTGAGAAATTCTTAGACTTCATTGTCACTGGGGACGAGTCCTGGGTCAAAATGACTATGAAAAAGAATTATCTAGCTGTAACTTATGAAATGAAGCTATCTTCTAAATAAATCTTTGTGTATCTAATTTGGAGCTGCCAATTAGTTTGTGAGCGTCCTTTGCAGATATTTATTATTATCATTTCAAATGGGAGTATCCCCGGACATTATAACTGCGCTATCAGTGACACAGCAAATGTACAAAAATAACAATAGAGCTAATGATGATGATTCATTATAAGTAGTAACATAATTATACTTGTTTCAATTTCTACCATATGCCTCATTTTATCAAAGCTTTTATTCGTAGTCTGATATGCCTATAAAAACATACACCGTGCTTTATTAACTACATGTCTATGTAACTAACACGATATAACAAGGTCGTTTATAGTAAAAATTGATAATAAAAAACAAGTGAAACGTCGTCCGTTTTGAAAATAAAGTTCCGAAAATAAAATACTATAATTGGTATAGGTATTCATTAGCTTCTGTTGCCGCGGCTGCAGATAACCTTCTTAACTGAAATGTAGTTGTAGCTTCAATGATCAGGTAGAAAAATGGCCAAAGTGGGAGTAAGTACACAATAGTAATCACTGTGACCATACGGTCACACTTGTCATTGGAAGGTTAATGAAATGTTTTATTTTGTTGTGTTGCAGGTCCTACGTGGTGTTGCCCGGCCTTGGCTCTGCTGTGCTGCAGGCGGAGCCCCATGGGGGCCGGACTCTCACAGACACAGGTACACAACAGACTCCAGACAGACGAAAACTACTTAAATTGTCACAAAGTATTTTTATTTACAAATTAAAAAATAACTACTGCCGTCTCATTGCTCGATAAGTTACCAAATGATAGTTAAGGTTAAAATATGATTAATAAATTGTGTGTTTATTGTCAGGATGGCGCTGTGCTGGCGTCTCAACACGCCGCGCAGCCCGCCACCATGGCCGAGGTCGTCAGGTATGTCAAGCAATCGTATTCTCCTCTCCTTCGGAAAAAATCACACATTATAAATAACTTATTACTTATATACTTTCTTAAGAGCTGGCTTTCTCTTTCACGCAGTCTGATGAGCGTCTAGTTAGTGACTTAAAGTGTTAACCCTTTCAAAGGCAAATAATAAATTGGTTAATAAATTAACCAGCTGCTTTACGGTCTATATTTCCTAATGAGTTCATAGAAATGTCAACTTTTATATGTTGTTGAGAACGTTCTTTGTCAAAATTATTGTCTTAACTGTGTGAAATTTGAGCCCTTTATTACCTGGTTACATACACAATGGTCAATGGTTAATTTTGTGGTGTGAGCCTAAGCATGTGGATTTCTAGGTAACAATGCAAATTTCATTCAGTTAGAACAATAAATTAACCAAAGAACATTCTCGACAATCTATTAAAAGTATGAAAATTCACGTTTTCATTAACGCCTAGTTAATATCAAAATATAGATCTTGATAGCGACTAGCTAATATATTAACCATTTTTGGTCTTTGCCATGTAAAGGATTTAAAAAAGTACGTGTATTAAGCTGTTATGTATTTTTAGGGAGCGAAAGAAAAAAATGAACGGCGGTCTGGCAACGCTGAAGCGCCGGCTGCTGGCGGGGCGGCGCGGTGCGCGCTGGCAGCGCTGGCTCGCGCGCCGGCGACCGCGCCAGCGCGGCTGGCGCGACCTGCTGAAGGAGTGGTCGCCCCTGGAGGTGGGCGCGCTGCTGGAGGAGTACGAGGCCCTGGCCGCGCTAAGCGCGACCTGTGTGTGCAGGCCGAGCTGGCGCGCCCGCCCGCCCGCCGCTGCTGCGCACCGACCTGGCCGCCCTCTACGACCAGAGGTAGCTTCCTTCATATCTCCACCTCTATGTTCCAGCTTTACAGTGGAACCTTAAGATACGAGTCTAATTCGTTCTGTAACTTTCGCCCTTATGTCAAAGTGCTTGTATTTCAAAGTAATTTTTTTCATTGAAATTAATAAAAATACCATATATATTCGTTCCAGCCCCCAAAATGTTACGTGTTTTTGACTAAGAATAAAGATTTTTTAAATATATTTTAATATTGTATTTGATAATTGAAAATTTATACCAATGTTAAAAAAAAAATTGATACACAGTATATCCCATGTTGACAGACATGTTATTTTCTTATTATTTAACTTGAGTTTAATAAATTAATTTTTCATTTGATATAATTTGTAGGATCTGCCCTGATGCCGAGCTCATATACAAGGGAGCCTGCTTCCCCATCCACCGTGCCGTGCTCTCCGCTAGGTGCCCGTACTTCAGAGATCTTCTTAACGGCTATCCGAGGTATGTACCGCCACCAGTTGAGATGCAGGGGATAGCTATTGTTCCATACAGATATCGTCTTAGTCTTCTTGGTGTCATCAATGACCCATCATTAGTTCTTGATGTGCAGCTAGCCGGGCACATGGAGCATGATCTTAGGTATGAGGTAGTCTGCAGATCTCCACAGTCACACAGCAGTAACTTCCTGCTGAAGCACTCCCCACCACTTGAGTTAGTCCTTTGTTTAATTAAATCTACAAAACAATTATTGTAGATTTAGGGGGCCGTAACATGAAATTAATTGGAAAGCACTGAAATTACAGTAAGACAAGGATCAGCACACAATTTGTTGTGTATGTAATTAGTTATATTTAATTTTAAGTAATATTTTGAATTTCGCATTGTCTTCAGCTTGGGGGCCCGCGTGAGCCTGGAAGCCCCCCTGCCCCCACAAGTGGACCCGGCTGCCCTAGATGGACTGTTGCGCTACCTGTATGCCGGCGAACCTGCGCCCCCGCCATGCCCTGCCTGCGGTCAGTACATACCTACACTACTACAAACACTAAAATGCATTGGAAATATTTTTAAACACATTAGAAACATTTTTCTGTCAAATAAATACATAGGTTTTCATAGCCTGAGTTAGAGTTGTAGTTTATAGATGGAGAATTTCTTCTGCCCGATATTTCGACTGCCATTGCAGGGGTCATGCTAGTCCACAAAAACGCCAATCTTGAGGGTGACTTCCCTGCAATGGTGGTCGAAACATCTGTTGAAATAAATTCGCCAAACATGACTCAACGCAAAGAGCCACAATTCCATTTTTATGTCAGAGTTTATTTTTATTTTTTTATTATATTAAATACCCTGCAAATCACACATGAGGTTAAACCACATGAGATGTAATTTAACAACAAATGATCATCAAAACTAGACAGCAATTCAAGAAGAGCTTCCCAAGAAATGGCAGACTCCCAGGCGACAACGCAGAACAGTCGCTTGTTCTCATGGATGATGAAAGAGGGAAACATCTGTTTACGAACTTCGTCAAAGTCACAGTTAAAAAAATTGGTACTAAATATTTATAAGTTGGAACCGAATAATGTGACGTATTATTTTTTTAACAGATGGAGAAGGTCTAGAAGTGTCCAGCAGGAGGCGCCCGACCAGCAGCGTCCCGGATTGTTGCCCGGCTCAGACCGATTCTCTTCGCTCCCAGCACGGTAATATTTTTGTGATTATTTTTTCTCGGGCTTCTCGTAATTGGAAATCGGATCACTGCTATGTGATCGGTCGTTAACGAACGCCCCCGACTGATGTTTCCAATGGCCACGTAGCGAAAAATATTAGACATAGAGACATTGCGCTTATAATCCAACTCCTTTTCTTATAAGTAGCTTTCTTTCTATTGGTTCCCGTAGGAAAATATTTGCTCACAAACATTCATTCTTCGTGGTACTATTTACAATCCTGGGATTCTTGAATGCTTTAATTTTTACCTTCCGGATAGGTATACTCTTGCTCGTAGACATCCATTGTTTTCCATTCCAATTGGTACTTGTAGAACCACTCAATTTTGCTCATCTGCAATGGCGCTTTTAAATGTGCTACCAGCACCTTGATGCTTTTCTCATATCCTTTGTTGTATCTTTTCTTTTTTATAGCTTTCTCTTATTTTTATGCATACATCACATTAATTGTTATATATTGAAATAGCTTTGTGAATTAACTGTCTATTTCTTTGTCATATTATCTATATATTTGATTTGCTTGGTTATCAATCATTTAACTATAGTATTCTTGTATTGTAGCTTGCTGTATTTTACTTGGAATTAGTTTCCGTTAATAAATAAATAAAATAATCAAGAATGTATAAAATATTAAATTGGAAAGGCTTACTTTTTTAGGTGTAGGAGGGCGGTTAGCTCTGGATGTGGTTGGTGGAGGCTGCGCTCGGCGCCCCGACCCGGCGCTGCTGCGGCGCCTGGCCGCTGATCTGGGAGCCTCGCCGGCCGCTCTGCA
Source organism: Glossosoma conforme (assembly GCA_022606575.1). NCBI lineage: Eukaryota > Metazoa > Arthropoda > Insecta > Trichoptera > Glossosomatidae > Glossosoma > Glossosoma conforme. The sequence continues at coordinate 1,711,741 of JAGTXR010000005.1, read as the reverse complement.
CCGAGACATGCGACATCTTCTCGACACAGGTAAACGACTCCTCAACAATATTTCTCTTCAATGATGATCGTACCTTTACCAAATCACCAGCCGAATCTGTGGAAGACGCCAGCCGTTAGCTGGCCGTGATGAAGTCATAGATTCAGCAGAGGACTTAATTAAAACTACATGAAAGTGTCATTTCAGCAGCGTGCTTATGTATATATGCACATTCTTAGCTCACTTTTACTGAATACACCTATCCCCCGATTTACACGGTAGATACGTTCCTGAGAAAAAAGTGTAAGTCGAAAATTAAAAAATTTCAAGTCAAAACCGTGTAAATCGAAAAGCTTGCAGAAAATTCATAATTTTGCTATTTAACAGTTGTGATTTTTTTCAATATTTTTAGGTGTACACAGAAATAAAAATAAAATGCATTGACAGGTTAAAATATGTAATATATTACGGAAACACTGTTTTTTTATTTAATTACAATACATACATACATTAAACAGAAGAACAAAAAATAAAACCAAAGGTGTTTTATTATCCTTCATCACTATCAGAAATTACTCTCATTCTTTTTTTCGGAATCGAAGGTTGGAATTCACTTTCATCACTCAAGTTATTTGTGCCGATTCGATGTTTGAAGCAGAAATATTTACATTCTGAGAGGTGGTAATAAAATCGGTTATTAACAATTGCTTCGAATTTTTTGTAAGATCTTTGTAAACTTCTTCATATTGAGCCAAGCAGCGATTTATGTCACGTTGGAATCGTAAAGCCCTTTCAACGTTTGTGTCATTTTGTATAAAATGATTACCCAGCTTTCTTCCCAATGCGAGTCCTTCAAGGATGACTTTAGCAGTGAATGTTACTGGTACTAATTCCTCTTCATCAGATTTGTCAGACTCACTTTCCCAAACTAAGTTAACTAAATCATCCTCACTTAGTTCTTTATCAGCCATTAACTCTGTGATATCATCATCAGTAAAATCATCAAAACCTTCTCCGCCCAACGAATGCGCCATCTGTACTATCTGCGAATATTCATCATTTAACGTTGAAATGGAATGTTCATTTTTGACTACATTTGGCCACAATTTTTTCCAACAGCTATTGAGCGTTGTTTGCTTAATCGCAGTGTATGATAAGGCGATATGCTTCACACAGTCTAATATTGTAAAAAATTTCCAAGCACTAATAACTGTTAAAGATTCATTGTTCTCCATTTGTTCCAAAATATATGTAAAAGCTCGTTTTATGTACAAAGCTTTAAAAGTAGAAATTATGCCTTGGTCCAATGGTTGTAATAATGAAGTTGTATTTTTCGGTAAAAATTTTACTTCAACGTTCTCATATTCTAGATCTTGTGGGTGACCCGGCGCATTGTCAATTAACAAAAGCACTTTAAAAGGCAATCCCTTTGAACTTAAATATTTTTTGGCATCTGGGATAAAACATTCATGAAACCATTCAGTAAACATTGCAGCAGTAACCCACGCTTTCTTATTAGCCCTCCAATAAACGGGAAGATTATTGATGTTTACTCCTTTAAAGGCACGGGGCATTTTTGATTTGTTAATCACTAATGGTTTCATAATATAATCTCCTGAAGCATTGCTACAGAAAAGAATTGTTATGCGATCTTTTGCTGCTTTATGACCACTAGCCGATTTATAAAATTTTGAGACATAAGTCCTTTCAGGCATTTTTTTCCAGAATAACCCTGACTCATCAGCATTGAAAACCTGATCATGGGTGTATGAATTGTCGTTAATAATTTCTGCAAAATTTGCTGGATATTCTTGGGCTGCATCTACGCCGCCAGAAGCCAGTTCACCTTTTAATTTTAAGCTGTGTAAAGAATGTCTTATTTTAAATTTTTCAAACCAGCCATGACTTTCCAAATAATTTGGCTTCTTTTCAGTTGAAGAAGAAGATGGTAATTGCTCTACAATTTTTTCGTAAATTCGTAATGCTTTATTTGTTATAGCGGCCGTATCAATGGGTACTCTTTTTTGTGTTTGATCTTCTATCCAAAGCATTAACGCTTTCTCCATTTTTTCCATTGCGATATTTCTGGTGTATGATGTTGTGCCCATACTCGTGGTATTGCCAGCTGCAACACTCTTTCTAATTGTGTTTTCATTTGTTCTAATAGTTCTTATTGTAGCTTCGTTCATGCTATATGATTTTGCAACATCTACTACTCTATCTCCCTTTCGTAAGCGATCCAAAATTTCGATTTTAGTTTCTAAAGAAATAACTTTTCTTTTAACTTCTTTCGACATTATAAGCCTATAATTTTTTTTAATTTATGTTAATTTATAATAACCTAAATTATGCACTCACTTGTAATTTACGAATATGGAAAATTAAATCTTTCTGAAACTGTGAAACTTTCACTCAAATACAATTTTCCGTAGATAAAACTTTAATTTTATGCGAAGAAATACAGACACAGTGTGCGTGTGCAGCAAGTCAGCACAACTAGCTCGGGATTCCCCGTGAGATGTGTACACAGCGCACGTGTTCAAACACAGTAGCATTTAGTAGAGTGCGATAAAAACAAAAAAAAAACTTATTTGGAAAACCGTGTAAAACCGAAAACGTGTAAAACAAGTACCGTGTAAATCGGGGGATAGGTGTATTTTAAAAACAACGGGTCTAAGCTCTCTCCTTATAAAACTTTAAGGAATGACAGTCAGTTTAAGATTAGAACCACTAATCCAGACTGTTCAAAATGATTTTAAAAATTTTCTTCATGCCCAATAAAATAAATGTAAACATGATCACCAGCTTAAAACTGGCATTGATCTGTAAAGGTGCCACAGATCGAATTCCTTCATATCCATATAATTCTTCAATTGTATATATCAACGGGCCAAATTTGATTGGTCTGAAAGCGCACTGACGATGATAACGCTACTCAAATCTCTTCCATTAAACCTTGGAGGGCTGCTGAAGAAAGAAGAATACGAGCCATTGCGAATCTTTTTTTAACCCAAATGTATATTCCAACCTGCATACAAACAGACCACTTATTTCATAATGCACCAAGACATCATATAACACGGTCATATGGTTCCACAAAAACGCTGTGTATTACAAATCCATATTATACGAGGTTTAAATTTCATACAAAATTAGGGTTTGCTTTCCAAGAAAGTATCGAAGTTGGTTAAAATCCATTATTTTTCAAAATAAACAATGGAAAAAATATACATTTACGTATTAATCGAAAAAACCATTAATAGTATAGAACTTTTTAAAAATATATTTCACACCTATTTGAATTTTCAGCGGAGTACGCGGATGCCTCGCTCGTGTTCACATCAGAGCCTCCGCCCGCGCTGGCGCCCCCCGCGGCCCCCGGCTCCTCGGGCTGCGGTGAAGCGCCTCGATGTCAGCCGGGCCCGGGGGTGCCTCCCGCTCGCACCGGTTCCCCACCAAGTTCAGACTATGGCTTCCGGCCGCGGCTGGAATTACCTTGCCACCGAGCCGTTCTCAGTGCCAGATCTCCTTTCTTCAGGTCAGAACAACTTTCTCCTGGCGAGCCTCATCTATTATATATATATAAGAATTAAAATTTCAACATCCTCTATGTGAAAAGAATTAAAATTTCGGACTTCTTCTTAAATAACTTTGTAGGTTTTCACAAAATCGTCAACCCTGAAGATGACCCTTGCAATGTCGGTCGAAATATTTTTTATGGAAAAAATTTGCCACAAGCAGCTAAACCCACAATAAAGTCACAATTCCGGTCTTCAACATGTATGGCCTGTGTGCTACCCAGCAATAGGTCTTGGGATTTGCAGCTAGTCAGGCACATGGGGCAGGATCTTATGTGTGAGGCGGTCCACAGTCAAAGTCTTCACAGTCACAAGCAATGAATCTCACTGCCCAAGCACTCCCCACCGCTCGAGGTTATCCTTTTTTCTGCCGACTCCGGTTATCAGTCTGTACAGGAATTTCCAGGTCCACCAGTCAAGGTTCTTGCCCGGTAGGGTTTCCTTTAAGCTAATGAAATTACTGCTGACAAAATTTCGGTGAATTTAATAAAATTGTAATACCCGTGAAATACTGTTTGTTATTATTTTATTGCTCTCTCTCACGTCGGGCATAAAGATGATATGGAGGGTAACGACATCTCCCGAATGATATTTTGATTTATTTATTCAGGAGTGTGATCCAGCGCCGGTGTCGCCAGCAGCAGCAACAGCAGCAGCCGGCTGCTGACCCCGGCTCAGTGAAGATCGTGTTAGACGAGCGCGTCATACCGCACAAGTATGCCCGGGTGCTGTTGCACGCCGTCTACACAGATCAGGTGTGTATAACAGGATTCCTATCTCTCTGGTTTTGCTCAGAGTTTGATTTCAAGCTTATATCAAACTGATTAATATCAGCTTGATATAGCTCCTTTAGGCTGATGCCGTAAAGCCTCGAAAAACAATCTTTTGTCTCTTATTTTTGTCCGCTCGCCTGACATGCACATCTAATGTTAGTTTTAATTATATTGTTATTTGTTATGACAGTTGGCCCATTTCCTGTTGGTACCACTGTCATCTTGAATTCGCTTTTTTCAGCAGCGTCGGTTGGCAGCGCCAATATGTCAGAGCGTGCCGTCAGTTGAAAGTTGGAGCTCGCGACCATGATGGCGTGCGCCTAACGGCGCGCGCTACAATGGTCTTTTTATTGCAAGTGTTAGACAAATAAACCGTGACAATATGTGAAACAAAAACCTGATCCTGCATCCTGTCATCCAGTAAATCGATATCGAATAAGAGAGGAGGATATCAGTATATTATAATTAATTGTAGTCATCATCCGGCAATTCGGATGACCTGACTGTTCCCCAGCATTTTGTTTAGGGCGGAGCATCCAATCAGACATATGAGGCAAGATCTTCATTTTTTTAATATGATTCTGAAATAAGATAATAAAAAATAAACAATATATAAATATGGGTACTTTGATTAAGTACTAAAAAAAAACAATAGAGACAAGCAACAGAAAGTGGCAATGCTCATTAAACAAACGAGTCCAACAAATTACTCCTCCAAACAAATTTGTAGAATACGTGTCTGAACTGGGCTTCCCTTGCGTGGAATATATCAATATCTATCGCTAGAAGGTTGAACAGTCTGATCCAGTTCCCAATGTTATAGTATACAATCTGTCTGTCTCCGCAGATTTAATAATCGCGATGACAAATTTATTTTGTGTTTGCAGGTGGATCTAAACCTCATCATGCGCGGCGGAGGCTCCATATTCGGCTGCTCTCTGTTGGGCAATCACAGCTCCAGCCTCGGAGAGGTAACTAATTAATCAATCAAAATATTTCTGATATAAATACAATATCATCATCTTGACATCATTAAGAAATTCTCGATTTTAGATTCAAAAGTTCAGTGCTTTTGTTGAAAATGTTTACTGTTTCGATGATATTTGTTGTATGAGTGTATGTTTGTGTTTTTAGGCGCAGGCTCTGGCCGGCAGTCGGCCGGGGGGCGCGGCCAGGGGCGGCGCCTCCGGGACAACTCCGCACCAGCCCTCGCCACTGGAAGAGGCTATGGAGCTCTACGAGATTGGACGGTAATTTATTAAAATAATTCTTCTCATTCAGAATGTCCTTTGGATACTAATTTCTTAAAGAGCTAATAGTATTTTAAAGACGGTGATCACTAGATCAGGTCTGGAGGAAGGTTTTTTACCTTATCTGCTCTATATTTGGAGCATGTGGACATCGCGAATTGCTGTTTCACAGTTTTGTAAGCTTAGATTTTTTTATGTCTTGTCCCAGAACATCCTTATACCAGAAGGTCCACTTGAGAACATAGATAGTTCCTGGGAGCATATATGGCAAGAGCCTGCAAAGTTGCATAGACTGTGGCTGTAGCACCAGAGAAATATTTGTGTGTTCAATAATCAGTGTTTTTAAGGAGATCGGATGATCAGCCTGACGCTCCTGAAGCCTCGACAATTTTGTTTTCTCTTGTAGGGGTGGCTCAACCCTGCACGTATAGAGCGTAGATTTGATTAAATCAATTTTGAAAAACCTATCTAGGTCTGGTTTTGAACCGACTATGACCGGCAAGAAGATAGGCAGACAAAATAAAAATCTCTTAATATGGCAATTCATACGAGCTTGAACCGATAGAGATAGAGAGAAATGGCGCCTGAGACTAAGCACATTCCAAAGAACTACAATCGGTTTTAGTTTCATGTTCATTTTGGCAATATCCATTATAAAGCAATGAAAAATTTTCTAACGCGGTCAAAAACTTTTACATTATAAATTGATTTAAAATGTAGTGGCGGAATATTTAACTTTTTACTTATTACTTTATCTGTGTCTGTCAATTATTAGTTTCCTTGTCTGGCCCATAGATGTCAATTCCTTTCTACAACAGTGATCACAGCACACACACAACATCTATTCCGTGAATGTCATTAATATTTGTGTTGTTTTTCAGTTTTCTGGAGCTGGACATCCTAAGCCAGGGATGCGAGGACATCATCGCTGAGCGCCTGAGCGCCAACACGCTGGCCGCCGTGCTCAAGTGGTCCACTCAGCCGCACGGCTCCAAGTGGGTCCATCGGTGAGTCCATCTTCACATATAGCATGTGTAGCAAAAACTGCTAAAAGCTCTGGTAACCTAACTCTTAACTTAAATTGCTGGCCGGCTTCTGATGCCAACACAGGCAATCTTTAGCATACTTACCATAAGCAACATAATCAAATGGTGTATCAAACATGAATGATGACAGTTTTATATTTAACCTAAATAATTATTATCTATAATAATATATCAGTTTTTAAAAATCTTTATTTCTATATCTTATTATTAGAAGATATTGAACTAATAAGAAGAATAGAAATAAAAATCAGCACTAGCAAAATACAAATTGCCAAAAAAATGCTTGATGGAACTATTATTACTAATTACGCCGACAAAAAAGTATGCCATCTAATGACTTTTGATATCAGACATCAAAAAGTGCTTAAAGTATGTGTAAAACCACACCGATTTTTAGCACCGTAAAAACCCCGGATTATTTAAGGTCCCGCAAACCAGCAGCAGTTTCCAAAAACGGATTATTACAGGTCCCGCAATCCAGCAGCATTTTCACAAAAACAGAAAAATCCGTGTACCTTCATTCGTTCAACATCAAAAATCATTTCCACTTTACTTTGTCATATCCGCCTCCAGAGCTCATTGGAATTATAAAATTTGTCAGCAATCCGCGTTTTTATAGGTTATGTTTCTTGTGTTTGCAGACAAGCTCTTCGGTTCCTGCGCGAGGAATTCCTGACCGTAGCCGGCGGGCCGGCGCTGCCGCAGCTGGAGGCCGGGCACCTGGCTCATGCGCTGCGCTGCCCCTTCCTGCAGGCCTCGGAGCTGGACGCCCCACGGGCCGCACTGCGCTGGGGGGAACATCGACTCGTCAAGCGCATGGAGGACAGAGAGCCCAACTTGCTGTCCCACACGGCGCACTCTGTGGCCAGGAAGGGAGTAAAGAAGCGCGACCTGAGTGACACAGAGCTGCGCGAGTTGCTGGCCGAGCTGCTGCCGCTCAGACGTATCGATCACATCCTGCCGCCCAACAACGAGCTGCTCAGCCAGGTGAGACAACCCAACCACACAACTTACGTGTGCTAGCTTGTAATAGGAACATGTGATGATGAAACATGAAAGCGGTTGTCTGAAATATGAAACTCATTCCCTGTCTGCTTCCATCACTCCTGATGCCATTCTTGCGAAACTAAATTGATAAACCTTGATCACTTTTTTATGACCTAATGGTCCTTCCAACAGCGCAAGCCTTGAGAGATTTACTGCACTCTTTGATACACAAATGTTTATGACGGTCACAATACACCATTAAGAGTTATTTATATTTTTAGCATTCACTTTGAGATCAATTTCAAATGTTAGATAAATACTTCCTGCATTACTTTAACATTTGTAAATACCTAAGCATCCTTCATGTCACGAATACAAACTCTAATATTTTATGTGCCTATTATTAATTTATATGTAGATGAATTAATGAATGTGTTAATGTTTGCAGGCTATCAGACGCGGACTGGTGAGCAGCCCCCCGTCCTGCATGCTGGGGGACGAGGGCGGCCCGAGTTCTCGTGCAGACGCCTGGATCCGCGGCAAGGGACACGGGGGTCTCTACATCCGCCCCCGACTCTACATGCCGAATTACGAGGAGGTCAAGGTGAGGAACACGTCCCCAACGGTCATTAATATTTTAATGGTTTAACAATTTCACTGTGCGAGAATTTATTTTTAAGATTATTTGAGGTACCCAGGAGAAAGTTCGTATTTTAACACATAATCTAGCCGTCAATTCTGACTCGTCTCTCATTCAGTTTTCGTGGACATCTGGACAGTATATTAAACAACCCCACTTAGAATGGTAACCTTCATTCCGATGAAGGAATATTTTCGCGCGTATATCCTGTATAAGTTTCATAAAAATAAAACGTGCGACTTAGGTAACGAAAAACATTTATGATGCTTATGCTGAAATGTAGGGACTCCCGTTAGTGTGAAAAATGGTATCGAAGACTTAGCTCCGGTGATTTTTCACTTGATGACAAACCTAAAAGCGGCACACCAATGTTTGTCTGAAATTAAAGTCGAACCGGTAATGTCGATACAGGAATTGGCAGATATAACTGAATATTCGTAGTCGAGCATTCAAATGTGCTTAAAATATCTTATTTGAAAAAATAAATATTTGCAAATATAATCTTTCTTCTGGGTACTTCAATTATTGACTTTCATGATGGAAAGTCCCTTCAAATGCTTTAAATTTATTTAAATCAAAATTGATATTGTTTTAATTTCATCATCCATGGCAAAGACGGCTGACATAAAATAAAGTATTCAATGACATAACTGTTTTTATTAAAACATATATTTTTTTAGGCTCTTTTGGAGGACCAACTGGTGCAAGAAACTGAGCTAGTGAGGATGAGACGAGCTCGATATATTCCGGACATTCCAGATACTCTCTACATGGTGAGAACTCCTTCCCAACACCACAAATAATGTTTTTTTTATGTAATCTTCTTTTTCGTGTCAGCGACGTCAAATTATTTTTTCCCAATATCTGGCAACATCGATAGCTCGTGTGTTGCCCAGCATTAGGTCCTGAGATGTGCAACTTGTTGGGCACATGGAGCAGCATCGTAGGTGTGAGGCGGTCTGCAGGTCTCCACAGTCGCACAATAGTGTCTCTCCCTGCCGAAGCATTCCCCACCGCTCGAGGTTGTCCTTTGTTCTACCAACTCCGGTTCTTAATCTGCTTAGGGATTTCCAGGTCGGCCAGTCAAGGCTCTTGCCAGTTGGGAGGCCTTCCTTTGGAGTAATGAAATCCTCTGGTGCGATTTGTTGCCAGAGTTGGAGTCTCTCATTTTCAGGGCCGGATGTGAGAGGTTGATGTTTAGAGATTTATATAATAATATTATAGAAGAAGTTTTTTGTCGGTGAAATACCGACGTGATCTATATAAAGCACACCAAAAAATTATTTTGGATGCAAGACCGGCTTCAGATTTAACTTCTCCAATGATGTTGAAGCTTTTACTCTGAAGAGTACAACCATTGAAAGATAGAAGATCTATTGCAGTCTTCTTGATGGAGAAAGTGCATGATTGGGTTTTGGAAATGTTAAAATTTATCAGGTTGAGGTCACCCATCTTGAAACCATTTCGAGGGAACATGTTCATCTTCTCCACCAGAGACTACCTTGCAAGAGAGAGTTGCTGAGAATATTCCCTATTTCCTAGTTCAATATAATCAATCTTCGTCTTTGAGGGGTCTTTTTTTTTAAGATAATCGAGTTTGGTCAATAATAAAATTATTTTTTAGGTATCGGCTGAGCCGCGAGCCCGCTCGTCTGGCAGTGGAGGAGCACCAGCTGAGAGTCCACGTGGTGGCGCCCCCGGAGGCCCTGGTGAGGTTACCCGGCCGGGGGCGGCTGCTCCTGTGGCTCCCCCAGCTGTGCGCGCCGCTATGTTGGCGCGGGAGCGAGAACTGCGCCGAGCCCCGGCCTGTCTACGAGCCACCGGACTGCCTCTCAGTCACACCGTGGAAATCAACAGACAGGTGCATTAAATTGATTAAATGTTGTGATGCCATCAGTCCACGGTAGGAAGTAAAATCAGTACCTTGCAGAGGTTCTAAAAGTTGCAACTACAGACAAGATTTCTCCTAACATTGAGATCTTTTTTTTTATTTCAATTTAATTTCTTTGTTATTTTATATTCCATCATTATTTTTATTGTTCTTTTATGTTATGATTGAAGCATCCCCCAGGACAAAATGGTCCAGGCGTCAGGAGATTTGAGCTAATAAACCGATTTTCTTAAAAAATCACAACAAACCAATCAAAAAAAAAATGTCTCATCAGAATAGCATTGATACAAACCTGATACTTATGAAGATAATATCCCAAGGAGTTGATGATGATAAGGTTTACTGCAACAGTCTCACAAGAATTCTCTTTCTATTAACGAATCCAACAAGAAGGTGCCGCGCTCAAAACATTAAATGAATTACTTTTTTCAGATTCGTCTTCGCGTAGTGAGGGAGTTCAATCTGCCCGACTCTGTGGCGGACACTCTGGAGCAGCCGCCCGAACCCGGTAGCCGGGCCTCGGCCGCAGACCTGGATGAGGCTCCTCGCGACGCCCAGCAAGATGGTGCCAGGTCATTATTACCCTTACCTACTTCTTCGTGTCGGTAATGTCAAATCTTTACAAACACGGCCTGTCTGTTGCCTAACATAAGTCAAAGAGCAACAACTAGTACAACACGTTAGGCTGGATCTTAGGTGTGATGCGGCTGCAATATAAAAGGGTACATTCCCTTTTTATAAATATATTTTTTTATTATTTGTTTTATCACCAAATAATGTAAATAAGGACTACAGTTGCCTTTTTTAATTTTTGTGAACTCTATCCATCCTGTCTAGAATGATATTTTCAATTATTTTTTTTGTTTTCTAAAACATTACAAAGTTAAGTTTATTACAATCTTGAAATAATAGAAAAACTCAATTTATCAAATATAGGTACATAACATTAAGTTCTATTTTTTTAACAATCTTGAAATTAGAAAAAATTACAAGCGACAGAAAGTCCCAACGCTCATATAAGATGACTCCAATAAATAATTTCTCCAAACAAATTTGTGGAGCATGTGTCTGAACGGGCCTCCCTTACATGGAATATATAAATATAATCAATACAGATTGAATATAACTGAATTTTGGGACAAGGTGAGAAACATAGCCGTCAATAGAAGTTTATGGACCGTCTGGTGACCGTATTCAGAGAAAATGTTTAAGAAAAAAAAAACGGAGAAAAACATTAGCACGATTCTGTATCGTTCTAATAAATAGTTTTATATTCTGTTGCTAGGTCTGGAGCTGATGAAGATGACACCGACCTGGAGACTGACGAGCTGGGCAGCCGCAGGTGTCTGCAGAACTCCAGGGAGGGGATCGGTAAGACTTTCTTTCATTCGTTTCTTCATTCAGTGTGAGACGCCTGAACAAAAACTTTTAAATAGCTCATTAAAAAAATGCCTTCTTTCCGCTGCATATATTATTTGGTATAAATATTTTTTCATCTGGTTTCATGGCTTCTTAATCTTTAATCTATAACAAATGGACAGCCCGGCCAACACAGGGCAGCTCTTCTCCTTGGGAGTCAATTTATATTGGGTGTTACATGCATATTGTAGTTAAACATTTCCTAATCTACACCTTATCGTCAAAATAGCTACGATGGTTACATTTTATACAAACAAATAAGGTTTTTTTTTTACATTCTATTACAATATTTATTAAGGTTAATCAATATTTATTTTTATAATTTAGATGGTTGGCACGGATCACCTGGAGCTGGTCGCCGGCCGGCCACGCTCGCAGATGCCGGGGATCCTAACAGGTAATAACTTGATAACCTCATTTTTTTTATATATAATGTGCATTTAAGGATAAACCCGTCTCGCAATCCAATTAGGAGGAAGGCGACATTATGATACGGAGACTGAGAGAGAAAAAGAACAACATCCATTTATAATATCTTATTTTATTTATAAAAGATGTAAAAGAAAGTCGTGTTAGTTACTATTTATTTTATTTTATTAACTTAAGAACGGCTGAACCGAATTTTATGATTCTTAATTTGTTAGATTCGTCTTGATCACGAATAGAAAAGTAGAAACTAAAACATTTAAAAAAAACACGGTACAAAAATTAATAAAGAAATTAATTTTGTGTGGTAGGCCATTTAAGTTTATGCTAGCTTCATGATGGCGTTGTTTGCATTATCATTTTGCACACAGTATTCATTTGAACTTAATAAAATATATAATTTAATTCAGCTTAACTAAGCACAACATTTATTAACCTTTAAACGCCCAGTGGTCCCATATGGGACTGCACATTTGCATCGTTCAATGAGCAGGCCAATGTTTGTAATGTTTCATCGCACAATAGATTCTTCCGATGAACTTACTTAAATACTATTATTACAAATTAATGTTATCCGATTGTGAAATGAACCATAAGTACTCTGTGGGACCGTAGGGCATTGAACAACGCAAATCTGCGGTCCCGTAAGGAAACCACTGGGCGTTTAAAGATTAATTCTGGTGCGGTACGAATTACGTCAGATCAGCTGGTATAATTATAATATCAGATATAAAATAAAAGATTCTTTAGAATTTATTCCACATATATTTTTTTTGACGACATGTTTCAGCCAGGTCGGATGGCCATTTTCAAGTCATGTTTCAGCCAGGCCATCCGACCTGGCTGAAACATGTCGTCAAAAAAAATATATGTGGAATAAATTCTAAAGAATCTTTTATTTTACATCTGATATTATGGAATTCCACCAAGAAATATCGATAGAAAAAATCGAAATAATTAATTATAATATCTTAATTGTTATTATCTTCAGAATGCATTCTTCGGACGGCAACTCTTCGACGCGCCAACGTCGCCGCCGAGCCCAAAACCAAACGCAAATACAAACGCATGGACCGCCGCTCGGCCGCGGTCTCTCTGAGGCGATGCCCGATGTCGCCATGGCAACCTCCTCGCTCGGCCGCCTGCGACTCGGCCGCGACCACGTCACCGTGCACAGCAGCCGTCCCAACAGGAGCACTTACAATCCCGCCGAAGATCCCAAACCCGAACCCCAAGAATTATGCGGCAATAAAAACAGGCATCCCGGCTTTGAAAACGACGCCAAAGTCAATGAAGATACAGCTGCTGCTGCTGCGGCTGCTGGAAGCTCGGCTTGTTATGCGTTTAATCAAGCGACGGGAAGTTTGCGGGACAATGGGTTCAACGCGGTATCGCGTGAGATCTGCACGTATTCGTTGACGCGGGATGCAGAGCGCCTGCTGCGGCGTCATGGCAGCAGGGAGCTGCTGCAGCGGGAGGCGATGCCGGTGCCCTTCATGAACCCCAATCAGCATCTGCTGCAGGAGGGATGCGGGCTGGGCGGCTACGGGGCGCCACGCGTGCGAACACAGCCATGGGGACACGGTAAACACTCGACAACAATTTATTCATTATTTTTTAGCATAAAATACCGCACATGTGTCTCTTCAATTTCAAGAGTCTGCATTTTTCTACTACTGTAAAAAAGTTAAAATGACAAAATGAAAAGAATACAAACAGCTTAAAAATAATACCAACCAGCTAATTCAATGATAACTGGTGACAGTGATTTTAAAGCCACAGAATAAATATAATTTCTTTCCGGTTACTTAATATTATATAAAATGCAGAGGCATCCATTTAATTTGTTTACTGGTTTAAAGTTTTATACAGTCAATACTCCTATAGCGTACACTTCCAAAGTCACTTTACCTACTGTGCTTAACACGTTTAACGCCAACGTAATGTTTTTAATGCATTTGACTCAGGACGCGCCATATAGTTCACATTCAATGTTGAAATTCCATTGAAATGTAACCGCTGGCGTACAGGGACTTTTTCTTCGAAAAAAAAACGTAGGTCACAGGTAACCTACAGGGCGCCCTTTTCAACAACAGCTTAGGTCACCGGTGACCTACGTGGCGTGGAACGTGTTAAGCCTTACTACAAGTAATATTCGTATATGCCTTACCTTAGCGATAAAGTGTATACGATATGACTCCTACACATTTTTAAGATGCACTACAAAAAATATTTAGAAATCAAAAGGTATCATAATGTTGCTGTAACGCGATGTGACATTTGTTGCAGACCTGTCCCCCTTCCAGCAGCGCACGGAGGGCGAGGCGCCCGGCGCTGCAGCTGGACCTCGGGGACGGCAACCGGCACTCCAGCCCCGGCAGACAGACTTCTGGTGAGATCATCTATTTACCAAGTCGTGCACCAACTTTACTTTTAGATTATTTCTCCGTCCTCATCATTACATAGTCAGTAGTCCTCCCGGTCGAGATCCTGGGGCAGTCTATAAGAAAGGCTCAGCTACTAACTTCTCCTTATACATAAAAATGTGTAAGGAGAAGTTATCTCCAACTGTTCAATATTTAAGAGACCAACCATTTTAGGAGGCTGATTTTATCTTTTGTGATTTTTTTATGAGAATGTGATAACTTAGAGGTCTTTTTATTTATATTTTGATCTACATATTCAAAAATTTAAAAGAGTTTTTCTCAGATAGTGTCCTAATTATAAGCTGCACATGGTGTTTGAAAATAAGGTGTACCGTTATTATATTTGAAATTAACCAGGATTCGATGTAAAAAGGTTCCTTAGAATGTTATAGTAAGGTCAGATATAAAATAAAAGATTCTTTAGAATTTATTCCACATATTTTTTTTTTGACGACATGTTTCAGCCAGGTCGGATGGCCATTTTCAAGACTTTCAATTAAATTCGTATTTTAACCTTTCTACAGCTTCTACAAAATCCTACGAATTGTGTCTCGCAGTGACCATTAGCTTACCATGTTTCTATAATGATATAAAATAATTATTGTTTTAGGTTCCCAGTCACCTTGGGGCCACACGCGACAGCCGGAGCGACAGAGAGCGACTCTTGCAGCTGACTACGGGCAGAATCAGGTGAGGCTATTACCAAACCGTGTGTATCACATTACCTTCGAGGGTATTTGTTTTAACACCGTCTGCCAATGCTATATAATGGATGTGGAAGAAGAATACGGTGTAGTTACCAACAGTGGTGTTGTGTCTTCCAGTATCAGGCGTGTCCATCTCCCCCGGGTCGGCAAGGCGGCAGCTACTCCCGTTACCTGTCATCTCAGCAGCCGGCTCCGCAGCAGCCGCCGCCGCTTTTCCAGAAAAAACAACCTGACATGTTCATGAACGCGCAGCAGCAGCATCCTCAGGTTAGAACAAATCACATGAACTGTTCCCGGGCTTGAAACATGGGAAATATTCAATATTTGTGTAATACAAATTAATTTTTTAATAAAAATAATTGCTCTTATGATGAAAAAAGGTGTTTTTTTAGAATTTGTTTTAATAAATAATCACTTAACCGGTTTCGTTGTCACCACACCTTCCTCAGATGCTACTTAATAAAAACTGTCTTTAGTAAGTATTAACACATTCGCATCGGGAAAGTTATTAATACCCGTTACCTCAACTGACGGTTAATTACGGGAAGGGTATTTTTACGTTTTACACACTCCGATCTTTAAAGTCGGGTAGGGTATTTATACTTGTTTCTTTCTACAAGCATTTGACTTTTTCTTACTTACAAGGTTCGACATTATCAGTTTTAAAATAGTAAATGCCTATTTAAGACACTGGGTTACTACAAATTTGTTTCAATTTGTAGAATAAATAATGTTTGTTTTTTTGTTAAATCAACATATATTTTTAATTTTATTGCATAATCGCTTGTATTTTATGTATATTTTTTGTGATAATATCCTTTTTACCCTAAGTTTTCGATAATTTTACGGGTAGTCCTATGATTAGTGAGTATCATATTGAAAAAAAAAGTAGTTATGTTGGATATTTTAAAAGTTATGCCATTTTAGATTTATCGCCCGTATTAGGGTACAGCGGTGCGTGAATCTCACCTGATGTGAATGTGTTAAGTTTCTGAGGAAGGTGCGGTGGCATGGAAACCAAGTAAGTGATTATTTATTAAAATTCAGTGTTTTTATATAAAGTTTTACCTGTTTTATTCTTTAAATATGACAAACCACAAAGTTTCTGTATTCTACAAGTGCATTCTACGAGTAAATTCTATAATAATTTCGTAATAATAAGTCAAAAACTATTTTCAGGGCTTTTCAACACTCCAACACCAGGCCGGGCGAGGACGAACATCGCGTCCGTCTCCTGGAGGGGCCACATTGCAGCGCCCGCGACCTCCTGGCCAGGGCGCTCCGCCCCGTGACCCGGGCCCCGCGACCTCCAGCTGTGGCGGCTGTGCAGCTGCTCCTGCTAGTGATGCTCCTGGGGTGCAGCGCTCACACAGCGCCGGCTCTGTCACTAGCATGGGTATGGAGGCTGACAGGCGGCCAGACAACAAGAGAGGTGTTCAGAATGTGTCAGGTGAGATGCACTTGAATTACAAAACTATTTTTTTTTTACAAATTGATACACACATATAATTAACATCAAATATCATATTGTGTTACATTTCTCTCATCAATATCGGGGAAAAATAAACAGCTGACACAGGGATTCGAGCCGTGAACTGAGGTGCATAGTTCACGATTTGAATCCTAGCGTCTGCCGTTTCTTAATCTATTATAATTATAAGAGGAATGTAATTAAAAAATATATTTCATATAGATTTGTATGTTTCTTATCAATTGATTAAAAATATTGCTATAAATCATTTATTCATAGAGTATTAGAATTTTGAAATATATTCTAAAAACAAAAAAAACATTAATCTGAAAAACCATTATATTTCAGCTGATTATTTCTGCAGGCAAAGAAAATTGATTGCCTTGGCTCCAAATTGACGGTCATTAAAACTGTGTTCCAGGTTACAATCATCCGCCGCAGTATTCTAACCCGGAACCGCCTCCCGGGCAATCGAGCACACGCCCCGAAGCCTCCCCGCGTCACCTGCGCCCTGCAGGACCTGAGGAATGTTCCCGCAGCGCCAGCTATCAGCTCGGAGCCGCCCTCATCGCCGAGAGTGTCCGCAACCATCACCAATACCTTTCAGCTGAAGGCTGGAGTCGCCCGCCCAATCCTCCGTACGACGACAGAATGTTCCTCCCGGGAAGCTCTCCACGAGACATTCCTTTCTATCCGATAGCGAACCCGGCGTTCTCCAACTCGAGAGAAGGAACTCTTCGAAACGTTTTATCGACGAGCCCGTATCAATCGATCAATGATGGCTACGGCAATCAATCGAGAGGTGAAAGTCCGTTTAACTGTCAAAGTTCTCGACCAGGATCTTGCGGGGAGAGTCCCTTATACGGCGCTTCGTCGTCTCGAGGTGGCAGCCCGTTCCGTACTCTAGATGCACAGTCAACCCAATCGGCTCAGTTTTCTCGAGGGAACAGTCCGTACTCTTCCCGCCTGGAGTACGCGGCTCGCTACGAGCGCCCACCCTCGCAGGCGCCCGCCTCTCGCCCGCACTCCACCAGCTCGCCGTGCAACCTTAAGGTGCAGCGGACACTGTCGGGCTCCCCGTCCTTCGCCGGAGGCTTCTCCGGTTACAGCTCCGGAGGAAATCTGAAAAATGCAGCATCTCAAAACGCAGTGCGGACCTTGACCAACTCTCCTTCCCCGTCAGTCGCATACGGCATGCAGACTTCCTCTGCCGGCCGTTCCATAGTTAACTCTCCATCAGTCACGGCTTTCAACCAATCGGCCGGATCGTCCAACAGTCTAAAGACATGCCCTACTTACAATGTCACGAAATCTCCAAGGACAACCAATCAGGGCTTCGCTCCGCCCTCGGCTGCCGCATCCGTTCACGGACTGAAGCCGAGCGGGAGAGACAAAGAACGAGGATCCGTATCTCCGTCTTCATCTTCAGTCGGTTTCGGTCAGCAGGAGGCACCGGGTCAGGGTCAACCCGGCCGCGATAAGCGACCTAGTGGCCAGTACTCGGGTGAGGGCCGGCCGCGATACTTGTGATGAAGGGGGCGTCCCCTCAGGGAGTCCGGCTTCGATATGACGCTGTAAACCGATATCTGAATGTTAAAAACATCGACTGACCAGATCTGTACATTTTTGGCAGTGTTGTCCGTTCCTATTTCATTCATTTTTTATAATGCATCTCGTCGATGTTGTAATCAGTTTTCAAAATTTTCAAAGGCGAATTTAAATGTTAGTAATGTTTTATTATTGGAAGACACTGCCACTTGTCATATATGGGAATGTTATGTAATGTCTAGTGAAAGTGATCAGTAGCAGTGCAGGCAGTCCTACACATACGTACAGGTAATCGCCTCAATGTTCCACTGATGTATATTCTCTATATCCACCGCAAACTGAGTAACACGTTTTAACCATTTACTTGGTATTGGAGGCTGGGGTAAGCATGATTGATGTTAGTAGATAGAGGTTGAGATGTCAAGTGGCTCTTAAAGTAAAGATTAATGGTCTGATGCAAATACTCTGATATTGTTGAGCGTGTGATATGACGTTGTAAAATAATAATAAAAGACAGGCGATATGATAAGTACAAATAATGCAATGACAGAGTAATGTTGTTGAATTTTCACGATGAATTAGTTTCCATTGATTGTAAATTAATTTACTCTGACACATATACATGTGATGTGTGCAGGTGTGCGCATGCAATGTACATGTTTCATGTAAAACTTATCTCTCTCGGATATGTTACATAAACATACGTAAACAAAAACGAAAAATACATTCTGTCCACTTGAGAGTGAAAATTGTATAACTATACATTTGAACAAACCTTATGAGAATGTCTTTTTTTATATAAATTATTTAGTCCGTTTATGTTATATTTTATTTATTTATGAACGGAATGTTCATTCTCTTGATTTGTTTTACAATTTTCACTCAAAACGAGACGATTTGTTTTTTATATATCATTAGAATCATGTTGTAACAAAATATATTTTTTTTGTTTTCAATCAGAACTGTCATTTATTTGCTTTGCAAAAATATTGATATTCACATTTCGTTTAACTTATTGATTAGATGATGAATTATTTACAGCTTGACACAGAAATGTCAGTTAATCATTGAAGTAATAAATAATTAATAATTAAGTATACTTCATGGAAATAATACTTCAATGCGGGAAATGAAGAGTACAGTCCTGAGTATTTTACCCATGAGCGGCAGAAGACTGATGTTTGTTTGGTATTTACTTGTCAACAACAAAAGAGCTGCTATGCGCGGTGATGCCTACCTAACCTACGTACGCGACCCGATGTATTAACTGAAACCTCCACCTTGTTATGTTGTAATCAAATATCAATTACAAAGGATAAAAGACTCTTAACATTTATTTGTATCTGATGGATTTTAAATAATTTGTTTATACATAGATCGATTCCAACGTATTACAGAAGTCAAATCATTTATATTCTTTGTAATATATTTTTTTCTACATTATTTATTCTAAGATTAATATATCACTATTTCCTTTTTTTTATTGAATTCATATACAATATTATTATTAAACCTTTTGAATGCTGATGTGTAAATAAAATATTTTATTATTATTTGCTGTGAAAGTTAAAGTAAACACAGTAATTGATTTACCATTTTGGTAATTTTTCCATATCAAGTTTCCACTTTTAGTCAAATGTGTACTAAAGCACCAAAAATATATCATTTGTATGATATGTCGGAAATTCACTTAAAATATCACAGATTATAAATCAGATGTATTAAATCGATAGATTCATAATTAAATGGCATCTACAGTAACGATAATAGCAACACCGATACATAAAACAAATATTTGATAAAAACTTGGCAGGCCGAGTTAATTTTTTTGCTTAAAAATCAGTCTGAATCACTATTTTTTTCTTTTAGATATATATGTGAAAGAAACATAAACTGTATCCTCAAAATTACATTAAAAAAATACTAATTATGATTTAGTATTTATTAGTACTTTAATAAGTACATACATTTTCTTTTTTTTACAAAATCAATCCCGACTGTGATAAGTTTAATTCAATTGTGAAAAAAACAAACACTGATTCTTCTACTGTATTGTTATTTTTTATGCAACTCACAAAATGTTTAAAGACACAAACATTCTTTAGTTTTTCTTTAAACATAATATATTTTCATTATTTTGAAAAATGTCTTGTAATTGAAAATAAATTTAACCATGTCATAGGTTCTTATATTGCGTTAACCTGTTAACCGGGTATGACGTAATATTCCGTCATTCCAAGAAAGCAACTGTAGCAGGTATGACGATATATTCCGTCAAGACATTTTAACGATTAAAATTTAAATTACACTCTAACAGGCGTGATGAGCTACAGCTTATTATGTTTGTTCATCATATCCATGTACATCTAGGCATGAGTTGCACGGACTCGCCGCGTGTTTTCTTTTTAACATTAGCAAAATTAAATTGCCCGGTTAACAGGTTAAGCGTTAATGAACTTAAAGTATTAAAAAGTGTGGACGCCACGATATACAAGAAGCTTTGTTCTTCAGTTGATTATGAAGTTATGTGTCTCAAGAGAGCAAGGTAATAAGAGTCACTGTAAGAACAACTCTAATATTTATTTCTTGCCATATTCTTATTTTAAAAATTTAATAAATTGGTATCCAACTTCAGGTTGAATGTATCTAAAATAAACCTTATAAAGTTATCTCTCTAGCTTTAATTATGGATTCTACAAAGAAAATGTTGATATTTATTACAATACGTAAGTACGATGTATGTGATCTTATTATATTACGATATGGAAAAAGAGAAATACTTTGTGGATAATAACAATATTTGTATGTAAATAATAAGTATAAAGAAATGTGAAACAAATTATATGGAGGTGTAAAAATAATTATAAAAATTAAATCATGTACCTACTTGTTTATCTAAAAAATATGTTTATCGAATTATAGGTTAATTGTAATTATTTCAACTGTCGATTTTGTGATAAAAAAAATATATTTATTTATTATTGGAATGTAATATCAATGGTGGAAGGACTTGTGACTACGAGTGACTTCATTTTGAAGCGTGAAATGTTTAAAACTTCTCTGATCGGTAAAATAGTATCCATTTTACAATCCAATTAGACTAATTAGAGGGTTCAGAACCACAAGGTTGACTGGTAGTGAGAGACCAGATGCAATCCCGTCATTTATCTGTCCGAATTAATTCTTAAGACAAATGTAACCTCCATTGCATAGTCTTCTGTGTTTGCGGTCATTTATTTTGTAAAACTCGTGTATCTAGATTCTAGATGATTAGTCACCTAATGAAGGTGGGAATTTTACAAGTCCTCCTGCCATAGTTTCACCATAAGTTACTGAAGAACAAAAAGCTCAGTTGTTAATGCATTTGATTATCTGGAAGCAAATGCTGTTAACCCTAGCAACCGCTCCCTAGTTGCATCATATTATCATCACATATATCCGAAGAACACATCTCTGGTAATAGTGCTTCTGTGGAGTCAAAATTTAATGTCTGCGACACATAATTTGCCTTTTTTCCCAATACTATATTTGAGTTAAGCCGCCTCTTGGATACAATCGGTCCAGGCCTTAAAAACGTCGGGATAATCATACGATATTATAAATTATGATTATCAAATAACCCAAAAAATGCCTCAGGTACAGCAATCGTCTCTTCCAACCAAGTCCCTGGGTTCCTGTTTTGGTAGTCGCCAGGAACCATATTATTATATTAGTATTTGTATAGCGCTCTTTTATGACCGAATGATCATTCCAAAAGCGCTTCTTTGCCTCTCTGAGTAAAAAGGTGGGTCTTGAGTCTGCTTCTGAAGGATGCCTCCGCTTTAAGCTCTCTTATGCTTTCCGGTAGTGAGTTCCAGGCCATTGGTGCAGCGTAGCTGAAAGCCCGATTGCCAAAGACCGTGCTAGGACTACCTCCCGTCAGCTGCAGGGTGCTTCTATTTGCTCTAGCTGATCTGAGTGTCTCTCCACGCGCGCTTATTTCTGAAGGCTTGATAAGTTCTGTCAAATAGCCCGGTGCAGTTCCGTTGAGTGCCTTGTAAGCTAAGAGGCATAATTTATACTGGATTCTAGCCGAAACTCTCAACCAGTGCAGTCGGTGTAGTATTGGAGTAATGTGACAGAATTTGGGCGCGTTGTAGACTAGTCGTGCCGCTGCGTTTTGTAACGACTGCAATCGATTTAATTGTTTGGCTGGCTGGCCTGCGTGCAGTGCGTTGCAGTAGTCCATTTTGGAGACTATAAACGCATTCTACCAAACTCTTTGTAGCGTCTCTGGGTAAGCATCTTTTTACCGACCGTATCTGCCGCAGGTTAAAAAATCCAGATTTCACCGTTTTTGTGATATTACCGCTAAGATTGAGGAACTGGTCAATTTCTACTCGCAGCAGCTTGACGCTTGTAGAAGGGATGACATCATTACCACAAATGGCCAAGGGTTGTAAGTCCAATAGATGTTGTCTTCGAGCTGTGGCCATAAAGAGTATTTCCGTCTTTTCCGGATTAAGAGCGAGCCTATTTGCTGACATCCACTGTCCGATCTCCTCTATACAGCCGACCATCCTTTCTTTCATGTTGCCAATTTCCTCGGGTCCACAAGAAGAGTAGAGCTGGCAGTCATCTGCGTAGCAGTGTACTTTTATCTCCCATCTCTCAGCAATCTCCTCAATTTCTTTGGTGTATAGAATAAAGAATAATGGGCCGAGAACTGAGCCTTGTGGGACACCACATGATAGAGTAGATGGTCTCGACATTTTATTCTGTAGACAGATGGTTTGCTTACGGTTTTCTAGGTATGACTGAAACCAGTCTAGGGCCTTTCCAGATATACCGTAATGTATTCATACATATTTCCAGGTAAGCTTTCAGATACAGACATAGTAATTAACTGCAATGAATGGCAAAAATTTATGATACTTAAATATGGAAAGTATAAAGAAAAATAAAAAATTTGGTCCATCATTTATTTTGTTGCTCCATAAACTGCCTTTAAAACCATCTCTTTTTAAAAAAGTTGAGAATCACTGCTCTTATCCCTACATTATCTGAGGATGCAATCGTGAGCACATAATCATATTTTTAAGGAGGTCTGCTGATTAGCGAAACGAGTATTAGCAAAAGCATTATGTTATGATGTATGTTATTGTGAATATAATGAATTACGAATTTATAAAATGATTTACTATTTTGTATCCAATGATTATTTGACTATTTATTTATTTTACGACTGATTTATTTTTAAAATATTTAATTTGTTTTTAAAACACAGGCTCAAAATGAGTTCACAGTTAGTTTTTTTTTTTTTTTTTTTTTGCATAAAATATCAACCCACCTGTGTATCTGATGGGCTATGTTATTATTAATTGTTTGTATACTTGTGCAATATTTAAAAAAATCAATGTGATATATATATTGTTCCATGAAAATCATTTTATTTTATATGAAAGGTTATTTGCCTTAACTGAAGGCTGGTTTGGTTATATTTCTGACATTTTATTTAAAAATTAAATCTATCAAATTGATTAAATGAACTATTATTAGCTGAGAACTTATAATTGTAAAATATTTTTTTGTGGTCATAAATATTACTAAAGAAATTTATAGTAACGAAAATCTGATGGAATATTGCTTACAGATTTTCTAGGCCTAAAACGGGACATTATATAATTGAAAAAATATAAAGTCACTCTTTGATCATCTTCTTTATATCAATTTTTTTACATTTATTTTTTGCACTTAAAAACATACCCATGTGTAGAATTTGTGGTACAGTTTTTTTTTTTTAAAGTTGCCTGGTTTTTTATCTACTTGGGTTCTCTTTATATGAATATCTACAAGTAGAAATAAATATATAATAATGATATATTATAAAAAAAATACTCATTTGATGTGTAATCTCAATGATATTGATGCATTTATTTTAATGTATTTATTGTAAATTCAATTGGATTTACGCCATAATTTGATTCAGTTCCAGGGGTGCATATCTAACCTAAACACTGTTTAATATTGTTAATTTTTAGTTTAAATAAGTGACTTGTGGCGATGTCAACACAATCACTGCATTGTGCATTGTTGGATTTAAATAAACCTGGAATTTCTATGAATGATATTGTAAAGACATAAAAGTTGTTGTAGTTCCGTAGACTCTAAAGACATTTTAAAGAAGCGACTACAACATAAGCTTACTTGTGTAACTCTTGTACAGTCAAAAGTTTGTAGAATTAGTCCGAGATGTATTTATTGCTATATATTATTATTGTAATATTAAAAATACATGATATGCAAAATAAAAAATAAATATTACTTACTGTGTTTTAATTTAGTAGGCAGCTGTCCTTAAACCTTTTGCACACTATGAAGGACTCTATTTTTTCAATACCCATAGGCGGGACATAACTTCGAATATTTATGTATACAAGTAAATGTCAAATAATGACATTCTGACCCAAATTATATAAACAGAGCAGATTTTCACAATATGAAACCAGACCCTTAACCCTTTCGTTACGGCTCGGTTTGAATACAAATTATACTGTCAATTATAAAACTAGTATTTGAAGCATAAATGTACCTATCTGGTCTATTTTCATATATCACATTGGTTCATATATCCTTAATCTATCAGATGATGCATAAAAAACTATTCTAAGAAAGTAGCAAAACGATATATCACGGCTACCGATGCCAACAGGTTATATGTCAACACGCTGAGATGTTTGTAAAAAGCAATAACATAACAATAACATTAAGATTATCAACTAACAATACTTGACATAGAACTACGTGAAACTGCATAATTATAATCTTAAATTAAAAAATTAACAAATTGAAAATATTTAGTTTTGATTCACAGTTTATTTTTAAAGATTACATGTTTCAGCGTCCCTGGAGACCATTGAAGATTGGAGATTATTGAAGATGATCTCCAGAGAGGCCGAAACACGTAATCTTTAAAGATTACATGTTTCAGCGTCCCTGGAGACCATTGAAGATTGGAGATTATTGAAGATGATCTCCAGAGAGGCCGAAACACGTAATCTTTAAAGATTACATGTTTCAGCGTCCCTGGAGACCATTGAAGATTGGAGATTATTGAAGATGATCTCCAGAGAGGCCGAAACACGTAATCTTTAAAGATTACATGTTTCAGCGTCCCTGGAGACCATTGAAGATTGGAGATTATTGAAGATGATCTCAGAGAGGCCGAAACACGTAATCTTTAAAGATTACATGTTTCAGCGTCCCTGGAGACCATTGAAGATTGGAGATTATTGAAGATGATCTCCAGAGAGGCCGAAATACGTAATCTTTAAAGATTACATGTTTCAGCGTCCCTGGAGACCATTGAAGATTGGAGATTATTGAAGATGATCTCCAGAGGCCGAAACACGTAATCTTTAAAAATAAATTTTGAATCAAAACTAAATATGTTTAAATTAATTTAAAATTCCAAAAACATAAAGTTGCATACAAAAAATACTTTATCATTCATTATGCACATGTTTTAGACCACTGCATTGATAGACATAATTGATGCGCACCATTATCACATTTAACTTTTATTTCATAAAAACTAATTCAAAAACTCAAACCCATAAGTTACTAAAACAATAATAACCCATAATTTACTAACACTCAAATTAATACGAGAATCTGAATTAATTCAATCTCGTACCAAGTAATGAGATCGGCGCAAGTTACAAGTTTTTCCTAGTTCGCGCAAACAGCTAAATATTACTAGCGCCAGCAGTCGGCGAAATCTTGAACTGTTGGGTCATAAATAAGTTTGGTCAAATTATTTTGATAATAAGAATATATTCAATGATATCAATGTACAGAACATAGTTTCATAATAGTTGGTAGTATAAAACAAGTTATCAGGTATAAAGAGTAACATAAATTATACTTCATATTTAAAATTCTTAGAAATCTACTCACACGAACAATAAGCGATACAAAACGATCAACTGCACATCTATCGCTCTAATTTGTATAAAAGTATTAAAAAGCTTTCAGTATCGTTCGTTGTCAGGACAACAAAATGGAATTCTCTAGAGATGATTATGTTTGTATAACTGTCCCTGTCTATCGTCCCTCTTCAAAAGTTCAGCAATCATAGAAGTAGTATCGTCGTTTGAATAGTCTTTAATAATAATATATAATAATGAGAATCAATAAGTATTTACTTCTAGGGTTTTAAAATGCAACATGAATGTAAACATGAAAATTGAGTATTTTTAAATTAAAAATTAATATAATTAAATGTAATAAATCTTTGGCTCAATTCTGGCCATAGGCTAAGTATTCAAATTATTTCATAAAATAATGGTATTCATTTAAATTGATTTTTTTAAGTTTTATTCTTTAAAGATACAGATGTGACTGCTATAAAAAAAATTATTTACATTCAAAGTAATTTAATAAACATAGAAATGACTTCCACTACAGTTTTCACAATCTATACCACATCCCAAGTCATCACTGTACACAAAGTTCCTCAAAGTATATCATATGAATACTTTCTGGAAAACGAAAATGTAGATAGAATCAGAGGCATATTTAGATGTTTCTTCATGACACAAATCATTTGATGCCAAGGGGTGGCTAACGTAAGATAACAAAATTTGATATATCAATAGGTTTTGTAGTTATATCAAGAATTTAGAGGGAAAAATTCACAAGAACCGAGGACTGATGATGACTTTGTGGAATATCTGTAGATTAAACATTGATATGTAAAACACTTTTGAACAAACAATATGTTTAAGTAGTAAAATTAAATTTCTCTGTTGAGGCGTCCCGCGCCCCATCAAGTTAAATAATAAAAAAAATGCAAAAATTTAAATAATGTTTTATTATTACTGAATAAAAATTTCTGAACTGCATTGGAATAAAGCAATTTAGAATTTTATTTTCATACATTTGATTAGATTACAACAACATTGTTACAAAGCCTCGTTTAAAAATCATGGTTTCAATTTCTATTTGAATATTCTTTATGACATTCATAATAATTATTAATTTTACAATTTGTGAAAACAGCCAAATGTGTCATATTTTTTTGTAATATCAGGAAAATACAATTTATTCAATTGCAATAAATCAAAACACTAAATTTTAATCATCATCAGTGAATTATATTTTAATAAGAATATGTAAAAATATTATAAAAACATGTCTTGCTAAATAAAAAAGTAAAAAAAACAGTATATCAAAAAGCATGTGAAATATCACAATTACAAAATTTTTGTGGAAACGTATAAAAATTTAATATTGTCGTTGGATACTTACTTTTTGACATTGACAGCAATTTCTTTTATCTATGTCTTTGCTTACTAATAACATGAAATATTAATCCTTGATTTCGATCTCCATTATCAATGTAATTAATTATATTTGTGATGTACAAAAACATTTATTTACAGTACATTCATCGGAATCGATTATTCAAATGAAATATAGAAAATTTAACCATTATTTGGATATTGTCAATCTGTTTTGTAAAAAAAAGGTTTTCATTTATTACATTACAATTATTTATATCCTTCCATCTCAGAGTAAAACGCCAGCATCTATTATTTAAATAACAACTCATAAGCTCGTAAATTGCATGAAGAATCTATTTAAAATCAAAGTGAGAAAATTTTCAGTCTCTGGAGCGTTTTGGTGATTTGAAATTGCGAGGTAACGTATAGTGTTGTCTTTGTGTCACGTTCACACATGATGATCAGTGATCGGGTCACGCTGTGGTGCGATCGCTGTAGAGTTGCGGATGTTTCCAGAACGGGCTGTCGGGCTGGTCGGTGATCTTCAGGAGCAGCAAGTAGCGCAGCGTGTCCCGTACGCCTGCAGGGAACCACGTCTCGGCGATGCACCCGGCTAACACCTCTGCGCAGTTCTTGACGTCCCACACCACTTTCGGTTTCGTCTCAGACTGCAAAACAACATAATATTATTTAATTATAACTAGCTGACCTGGCGAACTTCGTACTGCCTCAGATTCAGAATGCTTTACTTATTTCAGTTGTATTGATTTCAGTTTTATATTAAGTTGAAATGAATACTAATGATAATGTATACAAAGCCTGGAAGCAGCTAAAATCTACAGTCGTTCCATGCAAAATGGATAAAAATAAACATTTATATTTTGCCATTTTTTTCCTGATTTTTTTCCAAATGTTTTAATAGTTACGGGTATACCAAAAAAATAATGTAATAAATTGAATGTAATACATTTTAGGTTTAAAACATTGTTTATGAAATTATTTTTCTTTAAATATGCACACATGTTATGTATTCTAAGTGCTTTGTATTTTTCAATTGGAACATTTGTTCTGTAAAATATACAAATTAATAGTTATTTATTTATTCGAAATCAACACGAATCCATCAAACTAAAAATCGGTCCGGCTGTTCTCGAGTTATAAATGGCGTAACTTTATTTATTCTTTATTTATATCACTGCAAAATAATGTGATTTTATCTCCAGCTTCTAACAATAGTGATTCTTATTTTACAGGATATTTCAGTGTTATCAGTTTTTCATTTATTCAGAGATGTCTACATACACTAAGAATATGCAAGTCTCGGATGTATTAAACTACAGAAATTAAGTAAAGAACGTAATTTACGAGGGTTATCCGTAAAACAAGGTTTCCAGTGATTTTCCAACGTGTAAAACATGTTTAATTCCATGAATACGTACATTTTTGGAAAGTACAGACTTTTACCTATTTCCCTACATAGTCGCCAATGAGGTCAATGCATTTTTGCATGCGGTATACGAGCTTTTGAATGCCTTTTGAGTCAAAAAAAAACTGCCACCAAGCCACGCAGATACCTGAGTACCGCTTCTTCCAGCTCTTCTCTATCGCCGAAATGGGGAAAGGGATTTGGAGTGGGGGAACCAAGGTGCACTACGGAATCGCGGGATCCACCATAACAGCGCTGTTCAGGACTGTAGCGCCATGGGAACCTTCTTTTACAGATAACCCTTGTATACTAACAGCTATATTATAATTGCGTTGCATATCTCTTGCATTGGAATGCATAAATAGAAACAACTACATTGACACTAAAAATACAGCTACGGCCTGTAGGTGTTTAGACCGTGAAGCTTGGAGTATTTGCCCCCACCTTCATGACGCCCAGGTACTCTAAGATGGCGTTGGTGAGGCTGTGCTGGCGGACGGGATGCTTGACCGCCCAGGCGGCCAGGCAGCGGTACAGCTCCCGCGCAGCCGCCTCCTCGCGCACCGACGACACGCAGCACACGGCCATCATGCACTTGTTGCTGTACTCCACAACGTCTTCATTCTGTATACATAACATCTCATCACAACAATGCGTCTAGTAAACATTGAAACTTTAATTAGTCAATATGTGTCCACTGGACATCGATCTTTTCAAAATCTGTTTAATTATATTTTTGCACATTCACCACCATGGAAATTTTCAAACACAATATTGATAATCCAACAACATTAAGCAATATCTATGAAATATAAGTAAGACATGAAAAGGAAAAAAGTTTATAACAATAGTTCACAAATTATATATATTGTTTAATATACATAATTATATATCATTTAAACAGTTTATTATATATTCAATGAAACGATTTGGCAAATTTCTTAGAATTTACAATTCTTTCAATTTTGTATCGAAAGCTTATGGAATGCATTTGTACACACGACTAGTCGTTACCACCTTGAGGATGGTGTTTGTCCAGTCTCCATATGGATATTATTGAAACAGTTGAAATTAGATATTTTAATTTTACTTATTTCTTATTTTTTTAAGTTTTTAATATTACGCTGTTAAATGGATAATCACTTTAAAAAAGGTAAACTTCTATTATATAATATATCAAGAGAGAGCCGAGTAAAAATCTGATGTATTAAGGGACATTAAAAACACGAAAAAGATTAGAACCCTCTGCTATGTAATGTTAAAAAAACTAAATTAAAAATGTTAATACATATTAAATTGGAATAATTTGGTCAAATACTAAAAACATTTTAATTTAAGGAATTTTTTAATCGAAGGATTATTTATATATTATATATTATTCCCTGCCATATTTATATATAAAATTAATTGAATTCATTTACACATTATTTATTTTTTATAATAATCAATACTAATACATGGATATTCGGCTGTAATATTCTTTTTTTCATTTACCTTAAAGTGGTCAAGAAGAGCCTTGACAGGTTCTGGTCCCAGGGCGGTGAAGGCGGCTTGGGAAGGATCGGCCAAGAACACTTTAATGGCTTTGCTAATTTCGCTCTCCGACTCCTCGTTTCCTAAAAACAAAACTACCAAATAAAAATCACAAAAAAACAACACAAAATAATAATAAACCCAAAAGCCACAATACACAATGCAAAAAGTGTGTATTTTTTTTTAATCCGGCATTTTCATACGGTATAGTCAATCACCTTCGTCGTCGGAGACCTCCTCAACTTCGTCCGCACTGCTGTCTTCGCCACTCTCATCCTCTTCATCATCCTGATCGTCCTGGTCATCTTCCTCATCACTGTCGGGCGGGGCGCCATCTTCACGCGTGGCGAAGTTAGCGCGAGCCCCGCTGGCTGTGACGATGGCCTTCTTGCCAGCCGCTCCGAGCCAGTTTCCTCCGAGTCGCGCCGTGAGGTCTGGCCGAGTCACCAGTTCGCTTTGCACCATAAAAGCCGCATCTTTGCAAATCTCATTGAAACGAATGTCCAAGACCTGTAAACCGATAATCAGATGAGGAACATTGACCCCACAAAGGACAAGCAGGACCATATATGTCAACAGTGATATAATAGTGTACTTTCCCCTCATTTGGTCGTTTTTCTACCTGAATATTGTACCCATTTTGACAACATTTTAACATTTTCCCACAGTTATCCTGCAGCTGCGGCAACGAAAACATCTACCAAAATACCCTTTTGCTTTTTTTTCATTTACAGTTAGAATATTTTAATCAAAATGGACATTTCACTTATTTTTCACCATTAAATTTTACAATATGCAACCCTATAAGGATGAGTGACTTTACAGTAACATAGACATGTTGTTAATAAGGCTGTGATTTTTTTTTTAATATTTCTTTTTATAGATGTTTACTTCTTGATTGGATGTAGCTTAAAACTCTTTTAACAAAAAAACTTTTGTCTCTGGTGGGTTAATAACCCATTTATCAGTCCAGACCTCATAAGGGTCACCTAATAATCGAATGCCTAAATAAGCCTGAGATCGTGCAGCCTCCTTCACTTCACTGAATTATGCAGAAGTTGGTGGAGAGTAATTTCATTAGCCCAAAGGAAAGCCTCCCAACTGGCAAGAACCTTGACTGGCAGTCCTGGAAATACCTATATAGAACAAAGGAAAGAATAATTTATTTCTAGTTGTTTTCTGACATCCAACAAACCTGTAGCTCAGGGACGTTATTCTTCATGGCCGCCAGGAGTCGCCGGGCCCCCTTGGTCTTGAGCAGACAGTCTCCCAGGTTGAGGTTCTGCAGCATCGGGACGTGCGGCAGGATGCGACCGAGGAAGCGCGCTCAGCGGCGGCCGACCGTGTTGTCGTTAAAGTTGAGTGTGCGCAACCGCGGCTGCAACGCCAGACCCTCGGCCAGTGCCTTCACGCCCTCGTGGTAGATGCCGTTCTGAGGAATCGACAGCTCCTCCAAGTTGTTCAGCCTCTGATATAAACAATAATATATTCCATTTGGTTATTGCAATTTTACCGTACAACTAAAAAGTTTATTAAAAAACAGGTGTTATGAAATTGTTTTTGTTTTTTCAGAATAAATTTTAATATTCTAAAACATTATAGATAACTGAAGATCTAAATTGATATACACATATAAATCTACAGCAAATATCATCTATATGACATTTCTTTCATCAATATCGAAGAGAAAAAAAGAAGGCTACAATTAAAATATCTTTCTAACTTTAGATTCAACTATTTTGATCCTTTTTAGTTTGGGTCTGATTGACAAGATGCGATGTTACCTTCAGGACTCCAGCGAGGGCAATGGCCCCCGGATTCTCCAATCGGTTGCGTCCCATGACAAGAGTCTTCAAGTTAGGCGGCGGCCTCTCCAGAGCCTTCACCAAGATTCCGACACCTTCAATCCCCAAACCGTTGTTGTTCAAACGCAGAACCTAAAATTCAAAACGACACATCTTAGTCTAAATTCTGTCACAATACTGTCACGATACTACACCAAGCACCTTGCAGTAAATTTATGAAAGAAATAACTTTGGATGGATGGACTTTCGTCAAGCTCATGTTAAATTTTTTGATTTAAATGTATTCCACATATTAAATGAAAAAATATATATATATTCCGTACCTCCAATTTTTCGCAGACGGGGCTGCTAAGCAACTCGGCCAAGCCTCGAACGCCGATAGGGCCAAAGGCGTTGTCACAAAGGTCAAGGACACACAACTGGGTCCCTGCTTGGATCATACCGGCTCCTATCGCACTCTAAAAAAGAAAAATATCTCTTAATAACATTGTTTTATTCAAATCAAAGAAGTACCATACAAGAATCTCGCTCTAAAATTATGTCATATACCAAATTGTAACAACGGATCATCATGGACAGCAGCAAATAACTCGGGCAATATCTGGGAAAAACTCTTTAAAGTTTTAGATTACCCTTTCTTCATGTACTCAGACTTCTGTTCTGGAAATTGTCGGAAGCCATATTTGTTCCCAAGTGAACCTTCAGGTGCAGATATGTCCTAGAACGAAGAATGGACAGTGGCACTTGACAGAATTAAGTGGTGGTAATTTGTGTTGTTGTTGTTCCATATATGGAACAGATATAGAAAAAATTATAAAAATCTCTCTCAAGAAAAAACTCTAAGCAACTATAACATTTTATCTGATTGTGTATCGCATAATCCTCGGGTATTTACCTACATAATTGACATAAATTAGACTTTATATGTTTTAAGTTCGATGTTTCAAAAACCCAGTTCTTGACACGTTTAACGCCAAGTAGGTCACCATTACGTACGTTTTTTTTCACCGAACAAACAGTATCTTTACGCCAGTGGTTACATTTCAATGGAATTTTAACATTGAATGTGACCTATATGGCGCCTCTGAGTCGAATGCATTAAAAACATTACGTGGCGTTAAACATATTAAACCGGGTTCTCAGGTCTACCTTGAAAAAATACCCAAAAACCGGGTTATTATTTTGGCAGGGTTTTTGGATGCCCTCTATACTATGTAAGTAAATTATAATATTTTGTGTAAATTTCAAGGGATGTGACGCCACTGCAGTATACGCATCTACATATGATTGGTTTTCACTCACCAGAGCTTTGGGAATCTCTGTCTTCATGCGTCCCGTGAAGATGTCGGACCAGAGTGCATGCTTCAGCTCGGGCCGGGTGTTGAGCGCCTACCCCAGCGCGGTGGCCGCCTCCACGCTCACCGAGTTGCCGCTCAGATTCAGGAATTCCAACTTTTCACATTTTTTTATTGCCTCCACCAGCTTGGTCACTGAAAACCGGAACAAAAAATGAATTACAAGAACTAATGTCAATCTTACATAATAAAGGAGTGATGGATGTTTTTTATATTTAATTGTGTTATGACATTATTTTATTCTGCCTGATTTAAATGTTATCTTTCATATTTGAATTTCATTTTATAAATACATTTTAAAAAGACAGTAATGTATTTAATTGTATTTTTATTTACTTTGATATTTATAATATTCATGGTGAGGGACATATCCATAATTTATGAAATACAGATTACTTGAGTTGGGGTCAATTAATCCAATACACTGGTTTTTCCATAACATTATTGTAATTTAAATATTTTCTTTCGTTTATGGTAACCACTACAAAAACTAAAAACTTACTAAAAATTGCATAAATATTGTTAAAATAGTAAATCTAACAATGTGAAATAATACTCCCAAGAACCACTAGCCCTCATATTCATCAGTTTTGACATCTGAAATGTGATTCTTAGAAGAGTTATTTCTATCCTTAAGAGATGGTTAGACTAAATACTACAGCTAAATGCTGTGTATAAAACGTAGGAGTTTAAAAATTCTACCAAGCATAAATTACAACCACATGAAAGGTGGTTCCAAAGGACAGCATAAGCTACTACTTTATTTGACGGATAATAATAATGTACCATTAATTTTATTTAATCTCACGGTTTCTACACTACACGGAGATCGTTAAACTTCAATTTTACAATATTTTTCCGCTTTTTTATTGAAATGTTGTATAAAAATGCCGAGTTACCTTCATCAGTATCAGCATTAAACTTTAAGCCCCAACCAGAGTAGTCCACGCCCACGAGAGGCTCACTGACCGTCTCATTAACTTTCTCTAGAGCCGATTTAAGCTGATCCATAGTAAATTCTGCCATTGTCGCTGAATTATTTAAATAAATCGAAGTTTCGCGACGTACTGTTGAAATGACCGGTAGAATGCTTGGAAGTTAAAGGTTACCAGTTGTAACATGTCTTATTTTTATGGCAATCAAGTGCGCTGTTTTACAGGACACGTATAACCAACCGTCATTTTATGTCAAAATTTGAAAAAATCGCTTGGTAGGTAGTACAACAAATATTTCAATACCTTATGAAAAACGGAATACAAATGTATGTAAAGTCTCAGTATTGCAAATAATATTTTGTTGATGATGAAATTATACAATTTATTTACATTTTTTTAAATATATCCGCTCCATATTTGGAGCATATGGACATCGCAAATTTCTATTTCACGGTTTTGTAAGCTCAGATTGTCTACGCCTTGTCCCAGAACACTTGTATACCCGGAAGTTCACATGGGAGCATAAATGGTTCCCAGGAGCCTCCAGGGCAAGAATCTGCGAATTTACAAAAACTGCGGATATATTATTAAAGAAATATTTGAGTATTGAATGATCATAGTTTTCTAAGGAGTTTGGAAGATCAGCCCGACGCTCCCGGGGCCTGGACAATTTTTGTTTTGTCTTTAAGAGGAGGCTCAACCCTAATGAGGTCATATATAGAGCTTAGATTTTTAATTAAATTATTTACAAATTAAACTAATACAATCGTTTTTTCGGCTTAACTGTGAATTAACACAAAACACCTCGCTAAGCAATCAATTTTTAAAATAAAATTACGGAAGTTTGTTTAATTAACTTTATTAAAAATAGTTTATTATAACTTTTTTAGACATGATTAAAATAAAATAAAATAATTAAATTGGTTTATAATCATTTGATTTATAGTTTATTGAATACAATTTGTAGTTTTTTTTTGAAAATGAGAGGGTGTTACAAAAACTAATTTAATTATTTTATTTTAATATAAAAAATATTTCGAACTCAAGAAAGTTTATAATTTACCTTTATGTGATACGATTTCATAGCCAAAATTTATAAAAGTGACTAAAGTGTGTTGCCATTGTTCATTACTTTTACGAAAATCTACATAACATAATTGATTCCTCATGACTCCAAGTGCAGGTTCCGCGGAACTTAAAAAGACGTCCACTATAAAATATTTTATTTAATTTGGGTGTATTGTGAATCGAACTTTTTAAAGAGTTATTTTAAGGCCCGGACTACTTTGTCATAAGGGTCGGCTCATTACAATAGACCACTACTTAACGTGCTAACATTATAGGTATTATTGCTTAATAGTTAGTGGATAATATGTCTTTTGTTATGGTAACACTGTTTCTTTCAACTTGACACTCTTGGCAAAGCCGCAACAAAACATAACCTTATCCGGAATTCTTGCATTAAAATTTATCGTATTTCAGTCAATCTTCAGACATTATCTTTAATTTACAATGGAAGATTGGGACATCGACAGCTACAGGACGGAGCATGAGTCCGACGAGCACTGGGAGCTAAGAAGAAACTTTATGGAGTCGCACAAAGACAGGTTCTCTGAGGACGAACTCGTCTGTCTGGCCAGGGTTTTCACCAATGTCGAGCTGCTCGGCTGTCGGTAAGTACATTTTAATTTCTAATATAGGTAACATAGATAACACTTCACTATGAAGTTAATCAAACTCAATAATATAATATTATCATATACAAAGTCATCAACCCTGAAGAAGACCCCTGCAATGGCGGTCGAAATATCGGAGAGAAGAAATTCGCCACACACGGCTAAACCCAAAAGCCACAATATCAAATCTGGCCGTGAAAACCTAAGAATTTATTTATATAATATTATGTTATTAGGCATAAGCAATAGGCAATGTTTTTTAGTAACAATTCCCTCTATCAGATTATCAATTTTATTATTAACAATCTAGTTTTTCACACATCATGATGATTTTTTTAACAATAGACGAGCTAAATTTCGATTCGAAAGGTGTTTTTTTTTTAATCTAAAATTACTTGTCGGAATTAGGTTAGGTTTAGTTAACACAACGGCTGGTTTTCCATAAAAATTCATTTACGTTGTAACTTTTTTTTGAAATGTCAAGGATATTGTGAAAAATTACATCTTTACTTACGAAATAGTAAAAAAACTAACAATGGGATATGATAATCGGGACCATTTATTATGATTTTATAAATTTGATATTGGTTGATAGTGAAAGTGAAGAGATGCGTAAATGTGACCGTCATGCGGCCATCTTCTTGATTGAAACACACCAACCAGGTTGGGTAAATTGGAGGACTGTAAATGTTTATTAATCTATTTTGTGAAAAGATTATGGTAAAGGCCAAGAATATTGTCCGATACTATTTGAACTTTAATACAACATGACTTGTGATTTTTTAATATTATAATACGTATTCGTTTGTGGTTCTCTAAGTAAAAAAATATATTTTAAAGGAAATAACTTCTTCGACTGCAATCAAAAAAACATGACAAGTAATGCCTATATTCCATTGCTTACATTTTTTTTCTAGATATCCTTTGGAGACTATGAAGTTGGTTGCCGAGCTATCCAAGGACGTAGCTTCTTCGTACCGTCAGAAGAGGGAGTCCAAGCTAAAGCGAACTTTCGTGCAAGCGTCTGATGCTGCCCAAGCCAAGGCCAAAAGATAAAATGCCAATACATAACAAAGTCACTCTGTGTGTGCGAGTTTTTGATTACCACATTTAAGAATAATGGTACTCATGAAGAAAATTAATTGTCTTTATTGTAGACGCATCTACAATACTTACATTGTTTTTAATGATATTTAAATATATATCACAAAAAATCAACAAAGAACATGTATTTTTAATTTCAAAAAATATTTTTATGTTGAATGAATTGCGTTTTGTGTATTTATTGAGTAATGGTTTATTAGTTACAAAAATAACTTGTAATAAATAATTAATTTGTAATAAAAAAATAAAATATTTTCAATGTTTTATTTACATTTAAATATACTTATCACAAAATAATACAAGATGTATTGATGACATGGAATAGGAGACTCTGATGAAGACATGAATAAAGCCTTAAATAATCAAGAAAAAAAATGCTAAATATTTATTTTATTCAATATTAATTAATGAATCACAGATTTGGTAGGATTCATGGGTAATTTATAAACTAAAATAAATATTCTGAACACTGGGAGTGAATTACCAACAGGTTTTCAGACAATTCATTGATCAAAAAAAAAAACAATCACTGTTCATATGAAAACATTATTTTTTTCAAAACATGATATTTTATAGATTATAGATTTATTATGATAACTGTGAGACATGGTGCTTATCTGAAAGTGATAAAAAAAGACTTGAGGCCTTTGAGATGTGGTCTTACAGAAGAATTCTCGGAATTTCCTGGAGAGACCACATCACGAACAATGAGGTTCTCAGCATAATCAAAGAAGATAGGCACCTAGTAAGAACCATCTCAGAGAGGTGATCGGTCACATCATGCACCACGATGGTCTTCTTCACGACATTGTGAAAAGGATGGTTGAGGGTAGATACTGCAGAGGGCGCTCTAGGAGGTAGTATTTGCAGCAAGTGTTCGAGGACATGAGTTGTAGCTCTTGTGCTGAGCTAAAGAGGATTGCGGAGGATTGAGAAGAGTGACGATCGAGATGCAAGATTTTATTGCTGAAAACCAATCCACCGGATTGATACCACGAAGAAGATGATAATAACAGCTGTTTGTGACGATTATCAGTTTACTTCACAATAATAGCAAACTTCGAAAAGTTGGGTAAGTTAAGGTAAGTTTTTTATTTTAGTAACCTACACATTATAAATATATTCTCATCTATATTTGGGATATCTCTTATACATTAAGCTTTTGCAAAAAAATACATTTTTACATACAAACAACTTTATCTTAACCTAAACAAATCACAATTACGAGGCACATCAATTTAAACTTATTGGCCTGGATTACTTCACAATTACTGCATACAAAATTACTTGTCTTAATTTGTTAATCATTATTTTTTAAGTTACTAGTCAATTTATATTTAGAGTCTGATAGAAAACTGGTGACAAATTGGGATGGCAAAGTGATGTCAAGAATTGTAGGGTCAGGTTGAGAAATATGAAAAGGTAAACTGTCCTTATTATACCACACTGAGAAAACTCTGTTATCATTATATTACATAATATTTTCAATTCACTGGATGCAGCAAAGTTCTCGATGGACATCTTCAGCCATCTCCTCCTGCATCAGCTGAGACTCCTGCAGTGCTTTGATGCTCTCCGCTTCCCGCAACCATTCGTCTATCTGAGAATACAGAAAAACCATATATATATATATAATATAAAAAGTTTTTGAAAAATTAGTTAGTCTTTCATTTTTATTATTAAGAAGTTTATCTTTTCGTAAAATAAAACACAGCCTTTTCTATTCTTATTTACGGCTGTTAATCTTGGCATCTCACCAAAAGCTAATGCAGCCATATAATGAGTTTCGTAAAATGATGTCTGCGTAGAATACTAGGAGTATGATGATTTCACTTTGTGAGAAATGACCAAGTTAAAGAGCGGAGCCTTTCATACTAGTCTGTCAAGAGACAAAGGTAAACCCGGCTGGGACATGTATTATGAGTATAGCAGGAAAGCATTAACTACAGCTGCCTTTTCTTCAAGCCGCCGGAATCGCGCCTTTCTGGAAAGTCGTCAGGAACTATAT
Source organism: Glossosoma conforme (assembly GCA_022606575.1). NCBI lineage: Eukaryota > Metazoa > Arthropoda > Insecta > Trichoptera > Glossosomatidae > Glossosoma > Glossosoma conforme. Next base: position 1,672,492 of record JAGTXR010000005.1, on the reverse strand, counting down.
GTATAGAATGTATTAGCGGAGCTACGGGAAGCAAACCTGACATGGGATGAGGCAAGGACCAAGATGGCTGGCAGAATTTGTGGTGATGGCTTGTGATGTCCATATGCTCCAGTTAGGGGAGCAGACATGAAAATGATGAAAAAAGTTTGTGAGAGTACCTTTTCGGCTAGCAAACCACGGCGAACTCCTGGTGGCTCTCGTTCACATGCTCGTAGAAGTTCTGCCAGTGCAGCGCGGTACAGCCTCAGGGCGTCTTCTAGTCGTCCATCTCTCACGTACATCTCGGCTGCCAATCCTGACTGCAGGGCATCACGAAGAGCACTCGTTGAGGTGCATAATGCATCTAGATATAACAGAAACATCATTTCACTGATTGTAATTTTAAAAAATCATGCAGGAGAGCATAAATGTTCGAGACCAGTCCACTTTAAGACAATCAGCCAGGATGGCTGGACGTTTGTGTGTGGATTGGGGAGATTGCAAGTATATATTTATCTACTTTTTTAAAAAAAATACTAGATTGTATGAAGGAGAAAACAGAGACGCTGGATGAACATTCCAGAGCTTACAGGTGGCATTTAGGAAGGGACTTTGGAAACTGCCAGTTCTAGCCGACATATATTAACTGTTATGGATGTTCAGAAGGTGAAAGACGAGTTTGTCGGTTGTGGGTGAGCGCTGGAGGAATTAGTTCTTTAAGTTCCGAAGAGCAATGACCATAGTTACGTGGTAACAACGATAAAGGAGACTAAGTGAACCAATCTTACGCCTGTGTTCCATTGATTGCAGGTAGACGTAAGAGTCTCATTATTTGTCAAACAAATTGCTCTTCTTTAAACTGAGTCAATAAAATTTAGAAGGTATTTTGGGGCTGCAACCCAAAGGTGACTGCTGTATTCAAGAATAGGGACGATTCATCCTTTATATATAGAAGTTTTTTTGCTTAATGGTTTACTACCCGATCTGCATCCTAAAGTCCCATTTAATATTTTATGCAGTCGACAATGCTCTAAGATGGCTTAGAGCTCAAATAATAGTTAGCATTGGTTTATACTTCCCTGTGATAACTTATCCAGCTAGGTCCATCATCGGAGACTTCTGTGAAGGGTGTGTATAATCAATCTTTTCTTAAGGAGGCTACGGTGATTTACATTGGTTTACATACTACGCACTAGCTTTGTATTAGACCATTTATTTTATTGATAAAATAAACAGAAAACCCATTTATTTTTCAACAGAATTTCGACTTTTACTGCAGCGACATTAGTCCATAAATAAGATGTACTGTCATTAACTTTAAACTTCATATGAATTGTAGTGAACTCACATAATTGATCAAACTTCTCTTTGGACCTGGCCAGGTAACGCTCAATTTCTTGGCGATCAAGATGGCCGCTATCCTCCGAAGAGGTACACGGTATGGTAATGGCTGCTTCCTCCACTGTTTCTCTTCCATTAGAGCCGGATATGCCTTTCGTGTATGAAACACTAACCGATCCGGATTGCTTGTCAACCTGTTAGTACAGTAAAAAGACATTTATTATTTTTATATTAATCTAATCTTTAATAGGCGTGGAGCAGATCCTGTCACACTTTCTGGAGTATGCGCTGTGTCCGAATAGCTGCACAGACATTTACTCCCTAAGACTAAACTGTTAGATTCCAAAATGTAGGTTAACTCAGCGGCATCTGTGACTTGAAATTATACCACATGTCAAAAAATAATAACTGAAAATAATAAAAATTAAGACTTATTAATAAATTTAAATTAAAAATAATGTGTTTAGAATATTACAGCACTCACCTTTGTTTTGACACTATCGCTTGAGACATCCGTGGCCGCGTGTTGGTCCGGCAGTTCCCCAGTGAGGTCAATGCTGGCCGCCAGCCTCGCAGGAAGTTGTCTGCTGTCTCCGCTCACCGTGAAGATCTTCAATTGTTCTGCTCGTTTGATGTAACCATTTACCTTTAAATACGAGCATTCAATCTTTACTTTTAAAAAAACATATAACTTTTTGCGCCTTTCTGTCTTGACCCCAAACCATTGATTACTGATCAACGTATCTTTATAATAAATAATGGAACTATACAAATATACAATAAAATAAAATTACATAGTTATTATTAGAATACCAGGATAAATTTATAGCCTCTTTTATTATAATGTAACCTACAAGTGCTGCTTCATCCACCTTAAAAATGAAACCGTACTCAGAAATCATCTAGATGCCTTTTTCATTTCAAAGGAGCCTGAATTCTACTAAAGCGTCGAAAAGTTGCCTAAATTTTGGAGATACATTATAAATAAAGAAGGAAAATATTAGTATATAAAATAAATTATTCATAATTTTGTGGTAATTTTTTTTGTACTAAAATCACGGCGATTAATTTTTGCTTTACCTATTATTATTTATTATTTTTTAATTTTATTAGAATATTTATTATTTCAATATTCTAATCTACTTTTATAGATCATTGACTATATTACAATATTATCATTACTTAAATATACATACACTATACATAAAATTCTTTTTCAACGCGTCAATCCAAGCACAAAATAACGGCAGAAGCGGGATGCGAACCGCGGACCTTGGAATCAACCATATGCCCAGGTATTCATACCGCTCGGCGAATCACGCCATTACTGTGCCCAGACTGACTGCGGTGAAACTAGTATTTATAGCATTGTTAGCATGTCGACAGATGTCGCCATAGTATATATTCAAAGTATGTATATTTTTATTATTATTCTATCAGTCTTCATTTATTCACAAGCTTAATATTATTACTTTCCGGCAGTCTATTTATTTTAGTAAGTACCACTCGGGTCTCGAACCAAACTATAGACTGAATGGATGTGAAACGACTACTTATAGTTCCGACTCGGACTTTATAACCAATCATTTACCTGTGTTACTGATGGATAATTTTACCTTCTTGATATTGTAAGTAATAATATTAAGCTTGTGAATAAATGAAGACTGATAGAATAATAATAAAAATATACATACTTTGAATATATACTATGGCGACATCTGTCGTACTAACAATGCTATAAATACTAGTTTCACCGCAGTCAGTCTGGGCACAGTAATGGCGTGATTCGCCGAGCGGTATGAATACCTGGGCATATGGATTCCAAGGTCCGCGTTCGCATCCCGCTTCTGCCGTTATTTTTGTGCTTGGATTGACGCGAAAAGAATTTATGTATATTTTAAGTAATGATAATATTGTAATATAGTCAATGATCTATAAAAGTAGATTAGAATATTGAAATAATAAAATAATATTCTAATAAAAATTATAAAGTCCGAGTCGGAACTATAAGTAGTCGTTTCACATCCATTCAGTCTATAGTTTGGTTCGAGACCCGAGTGGTACTTACTAAAATAAATAGACTGCCGGAAAGTAATAATATTAAGCTTGTGAATAAATGAAGACTGATAGAATAATAATAAAAATATACATACTTTGAATATATACTATGGCGACATCTGTCGTACGATGCTAACAATGCTATAAATACTAGTTTCACCGCAGTCAGTCTGGGCACAGTAATGGCGTGATTCGCCGAGCGGTATGAATACCTGGGCATATGGTTGGATTCCAAGGTCCGCGGTTCGCATCCCGCTTCTGCCGTTATTTTTGTGCTTGGATTGACGCGTTGAAAAAAGAATTTTATGTATAGTGTATGTATATTTAAGTAATGATAATATTGTAATATAGTCAATGATCTATAAAAGTAGATTAGAATATTGAAATAATAAAATAATATTCTAATAAAAATTATAAAGTCCGAGTCGGAACTATAAGTAGTCGTTTCACATCCATTCAGTCTATAGTTTGGTTCGAGACCCGAGTGGTACTTACTAAAATAAATAGACTGCCGGAAAGTAATAATATTAAGCTTGTGAATAAATGAAGACTGATAGAATAATAATAAAAATATACATACTTTGAATATATACTATGGCGACATCTGTCGTACGATGCTAACAATGCTATAAATACTAGTTTCACCGCAGTCAGTCTGGGCACAGTAATGGCGTGATTCGCCGAGCGGTATGAATACCTGGGCATATGGTTGGATTCCAAGGTCCGCGGTTCGCATCCCGCTTCTGCCGTTATTTTTGTGCTTGGATTGACGCGTTGAAAAAAGAATTTTATGTATAGTGTATGTATATTTAAGTAATAATATTATTATTTATTTTCTCACTTCTGTGTTTTTGCTCTGGAGACACTCAGGAGAACATAAGCCTTTGTAACAATTTCTCTGAACTCCTGGGATCATTCCTATTTCTATAATAATCTTCAACTAATAAAAGTATTTAGCAGTGCTTTGGGATATAAAGTTTACTAAGGATAAGGCAAATAGAATTCCTCTGCACCGGCTTGTAATTTTAATCGAATGTGCGATATTAAATGTATGGTTATTATTATCACCTTGGATCGGAGCTCATTCTTCTTGGTGATGTTGTGTTCCTCGATCACCATGGACACAAAGTAGCGCAGACTCTCGCAGTACAGATGATAGGCCGTCTCAAAGTTTCTTGCCGAATCGTTATCCACGGCTCGGCTCACAAGATCCACTGCCTTAAACGTGACATGATAAGTTGATTCTTTAAGAAAGATGTTATGTACACTTATGGCATGCTTCATAAAAGTATTTTAAACCTTTTCTAAGCAGTTTTGATTATAGAGTCTGAGAAATATACTAAAACTATAATAAACATGGGTCAATTTTTATTTCAAAGGAAAATGATGAACGCAAACTTCTGAAACTCTCAAATCTTTAAATTTTTAATCAAAATGTTTTTTAGATTTTTGTACAATATACAGAGAGCGCAAAAAAGATCTGACGGTTTTCGTTGTTGTTTTGATTTACAAATTTATTTCAATGTTACTAATACTTGTTTATATTCTGATATTAAAGATAATCAAAGATCTATGCAAATATTTTAAATAAATTTCAACACTACAAATACATTTTAATTTCTCATTTCAGTGAAGGGAAGCCATTGCCAAAAATAGGCTAGTGCTGTGTATAAAATAGAACAAAAGTTGCAAAGTTTGCGGTTCGAATCTCAGCATTACTTATTCTCAGATATTGATGAGAGAAATGATATTTGCTGTAGATTTGTATCAATTTTTTTAAAAATTTAATTTCAAAAGTTCAATCCCCTCCCTCCTACTGGAGATTACTTGACCGGCATGTCAACAAGTGCTGTTGCATAACAACTGGTTTTTCTTAAACTTCTAATCATTATACCATGTCCGCTCCCTAACTGGAGCATATGGCACTCACGAGCTGTCGCCACAAATCTCTGTCAGCCGACATACTCTTCGCCTCATCCCATGTCAGCTCCCCCTCTCCCAGCTCCACCGAGTACATTCTATGTATAATTAATTATATAAATTTCTAAGCATTAAAGATAGAACTACAATTGTAGTAACTAAAAAAAATATTCATACATCCATCAGTACACCATCAAGAAGACTTTAATTCAGTGTAATACAGGTGAGAGGTGGAATAAGTCCTACTCAGTAAATAAAAAGAATATAGTACGTTTGCATAGAGTTTAAATTATTTACAGAAAAATTGTTTCTCACCTTTGCATAATTTTCTGGACTGGGCATGTGTTTCAAATCCAAAAACTCGTGATCGAAAAACTCTTCGTAGGACATCCTGGCAGCGGGGTCGTGCTGCAGCAGGCAACACAGCAGGTCGCGGCACTCTGGGGTGATGCAGCTGTTCGCGGGGATCTATGATACGGTAAATAAAACACTTCAAGAAAACACAATCATAACCTCAAAAGAGCTTGAACAGCTTTCAGGTTAATCAGTAAATATCATTTCTAAAATTATTGAAATGTTATCATTTTGTAAAAGGTGTTTTATACATTTTATATATATATATTTTTTTTATGTAAACGCGTGCAGGAGACCACACCCGGTCAAGACCAGTGCACTCTATGACGCTCAGCCAGGGAGGCTGGACGCTGCATGCGAGAAACGTGTGTTGTGTTCGTGTTTTTGTGTGGGTTGGGGAGATTGAAAGTGTATATTTATCTGTTTCTTGAAGAGATCCAGATTGTAGGAAGGAGGAAACAAAGACGCTGGAAGAGCATTCCATAGCTTACCGGTGGCATTAAGGAAGGAACTTTGGAAGCTGCCAGTTCTTGGTCGACATATATTAACCGTGTATGGATGTTCGGCAAGTGTAAGACGAGTTTGTCGGCTGTGAGTGGGTGCAGGAGGAATTAGTTCTTTAAGTTCCGAAGAGCAGCGACCGTGGTAATAACGGTAGAAAAACTAAGAGAACCAATCTTACGTCTGTGTTCCATTGATTGTAGATTAGACGTAAGGGTGTCATTGTTTATCAAACGAATTGCTCTTCTTTGAACTGAGTCAATTAAGTTTAGAAGGTATTTTGGGGCTCCAATCCAAAGGTGACTGCCGTATTCAAGGATAGGTCGGATTTGTCCTTTATATACAAGAAGAAGTTGTTTATCGTTGAAATACCGATGTGATCTATATAATACACCTAGTTTTTTAGAAACGAGACCGGCTTTATACTTAATTGACTCGTAATATTTGACATTATTTGACATTGATAATCCAAGAATGTTGATGGAGCTTGCTTTTGGAAGAGAACAACCGTTGAAAGATACAGGATCCATAGCAGTCTTCTTGGTGGAGAAAGTACATGATTGGGTTTTGGAAATGTTGAAACTGACGAGGTTGAGGTCGCCCCATCGTGAAACCCTTTCAAGAGACATGTTCATCTTATCCACCAGAGATTCCCTAGCAGCAGATAGTTCCGATTAAATTAAAAATTAAATAAATATGCACAATTTTTTGATGCCGAGCTGGTTTATGATAAAGCACAGAATCTGTTAGATACCAGAAGTCACTTATTTAGGTTTGTGGAGGACCAATGCTCCAAATTAGGTGTAGATATGGAAAGAGGGAAAAAATTGATCAAATAATAGAAATATGCCACTTAACAACGCTGCTTACCTCAATTTTTTGCCGACTCCAAATTTTTTCCATTAGCTCTTTGAAACTGTTAGAGCTGTAGGGAGCTTTCCCAAATAGACATTCATATAATATAACACCTGAAAAATACAAACATTTTCCTTTTATAAGAGTGAAATTTTGCAGATATAAGTGTATCTGGAGGTGAGTTTTTTTTTTATATATTAATTATTTACTTTTTATAAATTTATTTCATAGTCAACCAGAGTGCAGGACTAGTGCTGCTTTATAAATAAATGACAACGGGCGGACATATACACCAAACTCCTTTGAGGATATTTTTTTGTATGGATGTACTTGTACAACCATACTCCTGGACAGTTAAGTTATAGTGTAGCATGTATTAATATCATGAATTTTAAAGAATCATCTTAAGTAATATGGATTTTAAAAAAGGCTTAGGATTACATTCCATGTAACATTTTCATTGACCTTCCAAAATGACAAAGAAAAGTAACTTAAGAAGAAGCAGCTATGATTTATGCTCTCCTTATGAGACTTGAAAATGTATTTTAGCCATGTTCACGTGCTCCTTACCGAACATCCGATACCTCGACATTCCATGCAGAGTCAAAACATCACTTCAATAATACGCTCTTGAAGCACTCGCTTACAAAGTTGTATTGTAATACATCCAACTGCATTGCAAATATAAGAATGAAAGTGGCTGAATTACGTTTTAAATAATTCCTATTCAAAGTTATATTTTGAAGTTTATGGCAACTTAATGAAAGAAAAAGTATTTTTTATTAAATAATAAGCCTCTCACCGACGCTCCACAGATCACACTTGGCGCCATATTGAACCGCCTTGTTCTCCTTGCACGCCCGGAACATCTCTGGCGCCATGTACAGCGGAGACCCTCGCATGGAGTCCAGCCGGCTCTCATCAGACATGTACTGGGCCAACCTAAAAATTAACAAACATCAATGTATCACCATTTCTTTGTCCAAGCCTGAGTTTTTTCTTTTTGCAAAACAAATGTCACATGCTGATTATTTCAAACCTCGCCGTATCCAAAAGATTACCAGTTTTAACTTGACCCAAAATTAAGCATATTTTCACCACAAACGTCTGCACCGCATCACTCTTATTAACACATTGTTGTCGGGAGACGTATTAATACGTTTTTTACTCTTTGGTGATGGACGTCGGGTAACGTAATAATATGTGTTGCTTAATAACGGATTTTGTTGCTAAAACGTATATCTTACTTCAAACTACACATTTCACTCACAAATTTGTAATTATTATGCTTTAGTTTTAATTTATTAATGAATTATGAAAAGAAAAAAAAATGCCTATAAATATACAATTTTTTGTGTGCTCGAAGAAACCTTGACGCGGATCCCGTTGGCTTGATTTTTTTTGACCTTCAATGCGCAACATTTGTTTTCAACTTGTACGGAGAATTGGGGTTCTTTCTACCTGACGAAGGGATGAATGGTAGAAATGTTTTGTACATATTTCTACAAAATATTTGTGTGTATGTAAAGTGTTACTTTAAAGGCCGTTTTTTGTGTTTATTTACCATCATTTTATCATTGCTGCACAATAAGCTAAAACTGCATTTAAAATTTCACTAAATTATCGCGAATATTTCATAAGTTATAGACTTTTAAAAAATGATAAAAAAAACTCGCGCGCAAACCCAAAAACCGCCCGCGCCAGGCTGCAATCAGCATAAAACGAGCCCGCAAACAATGTGTTAATCAATGTGTAGTTACACTCAAATCATTAGAAACCATCTCGGGAGTCTTTCATTGTAAATGCTGAAGCACAAACCAAGGCATTAATAACAGAGCACTCTTTCGTTGTGTAAACAAGAGGCTTTTGGTGAGGTAGACCAAGATGTAGTCACATCTTTTAGACATTATATTTACGATCTTTGATTACTAATAGATTACCCAAAATCTGCTATTTTCAGTGTTATCTCTCCATTTGATGGCTTATGGAGAAGTAAATTTTGAGGCTTCAAATCCATATGCGCTATTCCTGTAAAGATTATTCAAATCAATTAGATGTATGAAATACACACATTAATGTAATTTTAAGTATTTTTATTAGTAGAATAGAAATTATATAATATATTGAATCAAATTATTAATAATAATATATTACATCAAATAAGTGTGATATAGTTTACTAGTATCTTAGAGTAAATTTTTAGAGTAAAAATAACCTTTTATACAGTTTATGTACCTTTTCCTCTTAGTTCCTGAAGAGCACTAGCGAGTTGTCTCAACAGTCTCCGACAGGCCCTTTCAGGAACCCCGCCCCGCTTCTTGACATGCTTTGATAGATCTCCGGCATTGCAAAATTCCATCACAATGTAGACAAACCTACAATGATATTAAAAGTAAAATTGTAAATAAAACTCTTCGATTAAGAAACATTTCAATTGACCATTAAAATAGTTCTACAAATACATACTATATATAAATAGACTCAGAGTCAGATAAATATAGTCCAGTGGTTAAAAAGTTTGCTTCTCAGTAAAACGCCGTCGGTTCGCATCCCGACCATGCTTGATTTTCTTACAAATTGATTTAGTTAAATCCAAGCTCTTTACATGCCCCCGGTAGGGTCGAGCCATCCCTTAAGGAGAAAACAAAAATTGTCCAGGCTTCGGAAGTGTCGGACTGATCATGCGATCTCCTTAAAAACTCTGACCATTGAACACCCAAATATTAATATATTTCAAAGATGACATCTTTAAATAAATAATAACAAACTGATCTTACTTGTCATCCCAGAGGAAGTCCTTCATTGCCACGATGTGGGGATGCTTGAGGGTCTTCAGCAGACGGATCTCGGTGATGAGTTTGTCCACACCAACTGATAACATAAGTGCCCTCTGGATGCATTTAATGGCAACCACATCTCTAGCACCGCTCTGCAAGACAAAGTTAATTTACCCTAATGTATTAATATTTTAGAATCTTCCAGAAAGATAGTAGAGTCTGTATAAGATAGCCATCACAAGGATGTTTAAAATTATGGAAACGAAAGACTTATCTTCAGGAATTTAGAACTAAAAAAATAAGAAACAATTACTCTTTTCGAACGGAAGCCAATTGGTTGCACAAGATAATCACAATAATTATTAATCAAACTACCATTTTATAAATAACATTTTGTAGAACATCAACATTCACCATTAGATTTTTTTATCTAGGAAGGATTATATATACTGTAGCAATACATTTAATATATTTGAAATCATTGATCTTACACGAGTCATAGTAAATAAACAATATGTAGTATTTTATAGATAATAAATCATATTAAAGACAATAACAAAAAGTACCTTGCTAAATGCTTTGTACACTGTAGCATAGCTCCCGACACCTATTTTTTCTACGATTACGTATCCCTCAACAGTTGGAAATGACATTCTATAATTTTTATAGCATTTATTCGCACTCGTAAACAAAATAAAAGCTCATTTCATGTTCGACAAATTCAAGAGATATGGTATTTTTATATTCGTTTATTGAACACATCTATCGATTAAACTGTATACATACTAATGATGAAAGTATTTGAATTTACGTAAATTAATCTCATTATCTCAATATTTTTAATTGTTTTGAAATCGATAAATTTTTGTGAACATGTCAAGTTAATGTCAAAACAAAGCCAATGCTGCCAGTGCTATAACATAATTAAGCTTAAAAATAAAGTAGGGAAAAAGTGGATTATTAAGTGACGTTGTCATCAAGATTCTGTTACTCCAAAAAGTGACATATTGTGAATATTTGATCAAATATATAATGTATCTCGAACTTAGAGATGAATAAAAAATAACCTTTCATTTTGAATTGTGGTGAACTCTTGGGTTTATTTTTCCTAATTTTATTTTTGAACTATATTTAAAAATATTTATGAATAGATATGTTTTTCAGTATCTTACTTTTCTCAGGTTTCAATGTTTATTTAGATTTTAAATCTTTTTCCCCCTTATTAATATGCACTATATATATACATATTGTTTTGTATTGTTAACTTCATAACCAATAAATAATAAGGTGTTAGTATACAACCAATTGTCAACAAACATCATTAAAAAATATATATATATACTTTTTTGAGACATTTTTTGTTATTTCGTTACAAATATTCTCAGGATTCAAATTATTTGTAGGTATTTTTATGAAATATAACAATACTATTTTTATCCATAGCCACTGACCAGATGACCATATCAAATATAAATAGAAGACTTTTAGAATAATAATTTCAATTCATGAAAAATACTAACTTTGCATAGTATTTATTAGCGATAGGTATTATGGTGTTATTTCCAATTGACAGATGTGTATATTATTAACACTGGCAGCCCCGGCCGTCCCCGGTGTTTGTCCAAATGTCATTGCAACGTGTGAGCGGAGCTGAAATCAGGGAGGCCGAGACCGCGGCACGGGGAGGGAGACATGTCAGACTGGCAGTGCTCACTTTCTAACCGAGTTAGTCGCTCGCTTCACGGCGGTAGTTATTGCGGCATTCGTTCGCGTCCACGAACGCGGAAAACATCCAACATCGCCAACTGATTTCAGTCATTCGCCCGTTACGAATACGCCCCTCGAGTACGTCTTAACTCGACGATCATTTCCCGCTCAAAAGACAAATAGTCGTTTTCAATTTCTCAACCATGTCGCAGTTCGAAGACGTCCGTGCCTCACTCGCCGCGCACGGCCAGGAGCACCTTCTGACCTTCTGGGGCGAGCTCTCCGCCGCCGAGCAGACGCAGCTGCTCCATGACATCTCCGAGCTGAACCTCACCGAGGTCAACAACTATTTCGTCCGCGCGACAGAAAGCTTGAACGACGCCGGGGAGAAGTTGGACGAGCGTCTCAAACCGGTCCCGGCGTCCCATGTCGAGTCTGTCATATCAACGCCGCGCGAAAAACTACTTCAATACGAGAGCGAAGGCCTCGACGCGATCTCCCGCGGGGAGGTCGGCGTGCTGCTGATGGCCGGCGGCCAGGGTACCCGGCTCGGCTTCCCGCATCCCAAGGGAATGTACGACGTCGGCCTGCCGTCCGGCAAGACTCTCTTCCAGATCCAAGCTGAGAGAATCCTGAAGTTGGAACGGTTGGCAGCGAAGAAGACCGGCACCGCCGGCAACATCACCTGGTACATCATGACCTCGGAGCACACGGTCGGACCGACCGAAGACTATTTCGAAAAGAACAATTATTTCGGATTGCGTCCCGAAAACATCCGCACATTCGAACAGGGTAGCCTCCCGTGTTACAGGATGGACGGGAAGATCATCCTCGATCAAAAGTTCAAAGTGGCCAGGTCGCCCGACGGCAACGGAGGAATCTACCGCGCGCTGCGGGACAGGGGGGTCCTGGAGGACATGGAGAAGAGGGGCATCCTGTACCTTCACGCGCACTCCGTCGACAACATCCTCATCAAAGTCGCGGATCCTGTCTTCATCGGCTACTGCATTGCCAAGAACTCCGACTGCGCTGCGAAAGTTGTCGAGAAGTCATCTCCGACCGAAGCCGTCGGTGTCGTTTGCCAGGTGGACGGTCTCTACCAAGTCGTCGAGTACTCTGAGATCACCCGAGCCACGGCCGAGCTTCGGAACCCCGACGGAAAGCTGACGTTCAACGCTGGAAACATTTGCAATCATTACTTTTCGACGGCTTTTTTGAGGCGGGTCGCCGATCGGCACGAAGCAGAGCTGAAGCTGCACGTCGCGAACAAGAAGATTCCTTCCATAGACTTAGTCAGCGGGGAAAGAATCTCTCCCGACAAGCCGAACGGAATCAAAATCGAGAAGTTTGTCTTTGACGTTTTTCAATTCGCTGAAAAATTCGTCACTCTCGAAGTTGCCAGGGACGTCGAGTTCAGCGCCCTGAAGAACGCGGACTCCGCGGGCAAGGACTGTCCCAGAACGGCGAGGAGTGACGTGTTCAGGCTGCACGACAGGTATGTGCGCGAGGCTGGAGGAAAACTGGGCCCAGATGTGTGCGTGGAAATCTCTCCCTTGCTGTCTTACGCCGGGGAAGGACTGGAAAGCGCAGTGAAAGACAAGGAATTCAACACTTCACCAGTCTTGCTGAAGAGCAGCGTCGAATCGGCTTGCACAAACGGTAATACGAAAACCAACGGAAAATTATAATTTAAAAAATCACCGATGCACCTATTTTATGTATGTATTTTAAATCTAAATGTTAACAAAATTTTATGCTTCAAACAAATCAACCGGATTTGTTCATTGTTTTCGGCTTAAAATCTTCATGTAGAAAGTTGAGGACGTTTATGCATTAAATTGCGCGAGTAGTGTAGGATCACCAATTTATGAATAATGCATACAACGGATACATATAGCGAATGCAATTACTGTGATGCACGATTCAGAGTTCCTCGCAAAGAACGGTTGTAATAGTTTCCCTTCAATTTGAGCGAACGACATTCTTGACTACTGTCATTAGAAAAACGTTGCCAAAACGAAGACGGGGACGGACAAACCTCGTTATGCATTTTTAAAATCACAAAAAACCTTTTTTTTCATTATTCTAGAGCAAAAAAATACTATTAAGAGTTTAATGAGACGAATTGTTGTTTTCGTTGTTGTAAATATTCATCATTTACCCAATTTTCTATGTCACAATGTTACGAACTCTAAGAATCTCCTATTATTTGATAAAGTGTAGTCTTCGATTTTAAAACTATAAAATATAGTTTTTCGTAAATTATTGTATTCTAAGAAACGCAAATAAAATATATTGTGTTCATAATTTTTAATTCAGCATTCCGCTTAATGTTTTAATGCTATAATATTGTAATTAGGGAATTTTTAGAGTCGTAGTAATAATTGATAAAATTAGTATCGGGACCAAATCGTTTTCGAATGATGTATATGTACTTAGGTATTTTTCAAACTTTTCTATTAAAGCTCTGCAAAAAAACGTCAAGGTAAAGGACTCGTAATAAACAACATTACATCTGTCATTACAATCTCGCTATTTGCATGAATGTATAATTGAATAGTTAAATTATATTTTTGGCTTTCTAGTTTTTTAAATAAGCTTGTTTCCTAGAACAAAATAAGCTGTGTGGGGGCTTTTAATGGCATATCAATGATGTTATGACTACATTTTTAAATCCCAAAAAACGGAAGAGGATTTTGTCCTTGCGATGAACTTGACGACATTCAGTCGGGCCGGCTAGATGTTACATGTGGGAAGGATATATTGTAATGGATTGTTTTGCAAAAGACGATTTGTTTACAGTTAATTTCGTTACATAAGAATTTTTGTATGTTATTGGTTCAGTTGTGCCAACATGTCTAGCAGTTATTAATGCTTATGTAATTCAGTTGTACTTTTTGTTTTATTTCTTTGTATAATATATTACCGATATTAAGAATATAGCAGTAACGAAGAATGAAATTGCCAGCTAATACGTTTTTTATAGAGAATAATCATAGAACCACTGGATGAAAAAAAAACAAAGAAAATTCGATTATTTTAAAATGAAGTCATAATATTAAATTATTCTTATAATTAAATGTGGAGCGTTGAATTGGTCATCGGAGCTACCTAATTATGTTTTGATTATAATACCGCAAAAACGGAAAAAAGGATTTGGTATATATTTGCCAAAATGCGTGATTATGTGCTCTAATAATTAAAAAAATATACAAAGTTTAATTAAAGGACCGTCGTTGAGTTAACAACCGATCTAACTTGAAACTTTTGTTGAGTGGCTGAATTTTGTGGTGGCCAAGCATTCCGAATAAAGCATAGTTAATTGACTGGTCACATGAATTGCCTATTTAAGTTATAACTAAAAATGCGTTTTGTAAACCACAAAGATTTTTTAATATTGGCCAAATATGGTTACATACGTCTTACATTTCTTCATTCTAAATTGATGAAAGAATAGCAGGATTTTAAAATTATGCATTTATTCCTTATTTTATTAGTCATATAAAATAAATTATAATACACTCTTGAGATTGTATTTACAGGGTTTAAAATCAAATGTGCAACCATGCAAAAAACCACGCAAAAGTAAATTTCGGAACTCCAACAAATAATCATTAATTTAACACTATTCAAAATAAACAATTATAAAAGCTGCTTAGAGGTATTGTTAATCAATGTTCTGTTTTAATCCAAGACGCTGTTTTTTTGTTGATTTTCAACACTTTTGATTAAAGAAATGCGATGACCTTCAGCGCCTCTCGATAACGAAATAATTGTCCACCTTGAGAATACTTTCTAGTAAATTGCACCTTATGTCGGCCCTGGTTGTTGTTAAACCTTTCGATTGCTTTTGATACAAAGCAGAACTAATTTCGCGATTGGGCAATTTTTGTCGTTTTATTTCTGTGCGATCTATATTATAAATAATCGGTTAGAAAATTTTAAAATCTACTAAAAAGGATGTAAAGGAGCATAATTAGTAAAAATTGGTTTTTGTAGCTATCTCCTAAGTATATTGCGTCGTCTTCGTCTTTCTCCTACAAGAAGCTTTACGGAATAAATAAATAAAACTATTTGTTTATGATTTTATATCATTTATTACTTACTTCAACGATTGGTAAGTATTATATCCATAATTCATTTTACAAAATGTATATTGTTCGATTTGAAAAGTGAAAATTGTATAAGTCTGCTTTCAAAATCACCAACTTTTATGATATTTCATCAATAGTCTCAAAAAAAACGTTTTAAAATTTGACGATGCTCAGTTTATATTTAGTTTCATTTCACATTATTTTATTCTTAAGTGATTGTACAAGTTTCGGAACAATTCAAATCTAGTTTGAACAATGAGCAAACCCTTCAACAACCATCGATTACACTTGTATATGCTAAGTTTGTCGAAGTATCATTTTCTGAGTTTATAAATAAATTGTTGAATTATACAATTTTCTCTTTAAAGCAAACGATATTATGATGTCTGGCATAAAAAAGAGTTCATTCGCGTATAAAATTTTATCTTGGGCGTTGGGTTAATCACTATTTTATATGTACTTACATAGATTGCATCTTTATCACAACAGACTAATACGCAAGAATACGCCAGGCACTGTCATAAAGGAATCTACGAACTAATTATGCTTCTAGTAGACATAATTATTACATACATACTCTTACATTGAATAGCGAAAACAATTTCTACTTTTTCATTCTTATCGAATATTTATACATAATGCTTAAAATACATTAATTTGAGGGAACTTCAGTATGCGATTTTAACAAGACAAAGGACTTTTCAACTGACAAGACATCCAGGCTGTTACAGCAGTTTTGTATTGATCATGTTCATGCGACCAAACTGTCGCGTATTCGCGTGTCGTAAAACTTTGTGTTAATTTAGCGTGCATTAGAAACTGTTAAATTGTTGCGTGTCAAATTTGACACAAAGAAATCTGATACCATCGGGAGGGATGCGTCAATGAGCATTTATATTATTATCTAAAATCTATATTAAGAAATAAATACATCGATTTACTAACATATGAATTGATTGTCTAGACTAGACCAGCGATTTTTAATCATTTTGAAGTCACGGAACACTTGAGATTTGTAAGATTAGTTCGTATTCCGGGGAGTACCGATCAAGAACCACTGGTCTAGTAAAATATAGCATTACATATATTGTGTTCGTGATTATGTTGTTTGTTTTTTTAAGTGAGAGGCCATAAACAGTTAATCTACTTTAAGCAATAACAATATTGATTATGCTCTTCAGAAATGTCAAGTGTTCAATATAAACAATTATTAATCAATGATGTATGTATTGTTTTTTTGAAAAAAAAATGTTATTATTTCTCATAACAATGATTTTACACTTGAAGATCTCCTTTTATTTACCAGAATTGATTCACAATGAATGTAAATTATCAATAAACTACTAAAAACTAAAATAATAAAAAAACATAATTTTTTATTAATTCTAAAGCTTTAAAACAATAACTAAAAAAATAAATTTGCATAAGAATGTGTATACAATGCATCGTAAAAAAGCTACGGCAGGAATTGTTGAAAGAATCAGCTGTCGCTCTTCTTCGCAGCTTCTTGGTCCATGAACATCTTCTTCGCCGGGCTGCGATTGGCCGGAGTCTTGTTCGCTGCATCTCGATTGGTAGAATTACCGCACTCCATATTGGGTGACGCAACTTCATTTCCTGGTTTCTCACAGTCCGCTCTGTCTCCGGGTTGATCATCGTCGTGATTGGCTGAAGCTGCTCCGCACAATACATCCTGATTGGCCGAGCTCTTTTGGGCGGCCGCTTCTTCGGCGCATTTTCCTTGGTCTTCTTCAAGGTCGAACTTTAGAAGGCAGCCGACGGCTCCGAAATACCCTTCATGTTCCAAGAAAAGAGCCTTGAGTGTCCCCTTGGACCAGTAGTCCATGGCGTAGGCCAGCAGCTGCATGGCGATTGGATTTACTCGCAAAAAGTTCCCGCAGAACACCACCCGCTCAATGTTCTCGTTGAGGGCGCAGAGCCTGGCAATGGAGCCAATGTTGTTGGTGATGGTCACCAGAGTGGCACGAGCCAGATCCTCCTTGAGGACCTGCGATCTCCTGTCTGTGGAGTTCATCTGGCCAAAGCTGCTGGCTACCAAGTCACCCGGCAAACCAAATCTTGCATAGTCTCCCCCATAGATGTCTCTAACGAGCTTGTCCACCTTGGTGTTGTCCCCAGCGGCCGCCAGAGCCGTTGCCTCTTCGAACGTGCGGCAGCCGGTCAGCAAACAACACAGACCGAGGAAAGTGCCCCCACCAAGACTGGTGCCGCTGATTCTTCTATAGTCTTTGGGTCCGCGCACAGCTAGCACCGACACACCAGAGCCAATGTTGACTATGATGAAAGGATACGGCCGAGAGAAGTCAAAGGAGTGTCGAGTGTACAAGAAGGGAGTCTCTTCCTCTTGTGGTTGGTCTTCTGTGTGGCTCGGTGCATAGTAGTAGCATTCGGTGTTGCTCAGAGTGTCAATGTACAGGATGCCCGCAATTAGCGCGTCCAGTTCATCTAGCTTTGACAGTCGCATGTTTACGACACGCTGGAAGTCGCCTTCAAACTTATAGGCGCCACCGCCCGTGGCACACACGCATGTCAGAAGTGCCCCCATGTCTTTGGAATGCGCGAGCGAGAGGAATGCGCCCATCTCGCTCGTTGGGAAGCGGATGAAATGCAGAGTCCCGCGACGACCTCGAACGTGTACATTGTCCATTTGAAGGTGTTGATCTCTGTGACCGGTTCCTCCATATGCACTATTCTTGGTGAGGTAGTGACGTATGCTTCGCAGAGCCTCTGCTTCTCTCGCCAGCTCTCTGCGTGATGAATCACGAGGTTCGAAGTACACCAATTTGGTGAGGGTGCCACCGATGTCCATGCCGAACCATGGCATAGCGGGTGCGGGCGAGGGTGCAGGGGTAGGCGAGGCTCCGGGGGTACCCATGGCGATGCGAGCACAGAAACCACCACTTCTTTTTAACTTGCGGCGCCGGGTCCTGCAGGGGGTTAGGGCCCCTTCACGCCGCCTCGGCAGCCGCATGGCGCCCCCAACTTAGCAAATCTGAAGACTTGCCGACGGTTATAATCACGAGAAACACAAAAATGTATCTGAAGCACAAGTTACTGTGTTTTGTATGTCAAGTTCAAAGCGGCGGCAGTCAACACTACTTGGATATCAACAGTAAAATTGTCGGTATGGTTTTATTTTAAGTGATGTAGATTTAATACGAAATAGTTTTGAATGTTTAATTGGTGTGCACTTGGGTTTTTTTAATGTGTTTTTGTACAATTATCGGCGGCTTCGCTTAGTATTTTAGTTTATTTTAGGGAACAGGCGTTTGTCAGTATTTTTGGGAGTCTGACAGTTGGAATAAATGGGGTCGCTTCTTCTTTATCTATAAAGATTTAAGATTTATAATACAATATATAACTTTGTACTAGCATTGCAATATATTTTAAAAAACAGTTATTTAAGTATCGTATATAAAGATAATATAATGTCTTAATGTTACAAAACATTCCTTATTTCTAAAATAATATATGCAATATAAGTAAGGTTAGCGTATAAGTTAGTGAGGTACCTGACGTGAAAATAAATAAGAATCAATCGTCAGTGACGCTTAAAGAATGTCTGTGAAATTTTATATTGAAAACCACAAAATGTTATCAGATACCCAACACTCTTAGCATACAAAAACGAAAATTTAAATATTATAATAATAAAAGGCGAATGTTTTTACAAGAACTTAAAATATCTAAAAGTACATATGTTATAACTGTGGGAATATGGAATTTGGTTTGAAGTATTTTATATATGTATATCTAAACGCAAGATTTTTTTTTAAATTTCGACTATTCTTCCCAATTCATTTTAGGGGTTACCAGCTAGTAAAAAAATCGTTTCCTATCCAGTAACAATCAATTATGTGCAAATTGATGCGGATTTTGTAAATAAATTTTATTATTTCAAATGTTAAGACAAAATTAGTCGTTTCCAATTTTAAATTGGAACTTTTATTTAAAAAATTAAGGCTGTAAAGTCTAAGGGATTGTTGTGGTACAAATTATGATATGTGTGTTTTTTTTAATAATAGGAATTTATGATATGCTTAATAGGTATTTGTATGATTCCTTTGTCTGTTGCTCTGAATTAAAATTTTCGATTTTGCAATTTAGAGTTACTTAAATTTAATGGTAAAGTACATTTCGATCTATTTTACTGCAATTTAATTAATGGTGTATATTTCTAATCTATATCTATGTTACTTCACGATTTTGTGATACAAAAAATGATAAAGACACTATTTATGAGATAATTGGTTACGTTTTCCACGAAAGTGTAGGTGAACAAAATTGTTGATATCTCAAATTAAAAGATTTTAAAATAGTTTTTATATAACTAGCAGTGTTTATTGTGTTATTTTATTTAAATAGTCTTTTGTATAATTAAATCAAATATATATGTGAGTTTTGTTAAGTCAAGTATTATTTTTATATGTGAAATAAATAAAATGTACTTAGTAATTTTACAAGCTGATTTCTTGTTTTATTACATACACCCTCTAAAATGATAAAATTTCCAATATTCAGTTTATCTTTTCAGGGCCACATTAATTGTACAGTTAAAATATTATCAATATGTGTTGGTTAAATATACAACACACTTCATTTATCTACCTTGATTATCAAAAACACAAAACACGGAAGTCGAGTTGTTACAGATGTTTTTGGCACGAAATTTGTTATGGAACTTTCTTTATTATATACTAGCTGACCCGGCAGACTTCGTACTAACTCAATCGATAAATAAAAGACCTAAACTTTTGAATAAAATAATCTTAAAACAAACAAAACGAATCCGTATTTAATAAAAAAAGCATTTTTTTAATGAAGCATGAAGTTTTATTATTATTTTCGACATATCATGTTGCTTATTTACAAAAAAGAGTTTTCCTGAAATACTGGCTATTTATAAAGCTTAAATTTGATATTGACAGACACACACTGTTATGATACAGTCTGTTAATCAATTTAAAGCTTTCGCATAAACTATATTTTTTGTTTTGTTTTGTGGTGCGTAAATAAACAAAGACGATTTTCCGACGCGCGAACACGCGACGTATAATTGTCCATGCGCGAAACAGGGAAACTTCAAGTTGATTCCGCAAACTTCTAACGACTGTCCTTGCGATTTATTTATGGTTATTGCAAAGGCCAGACGTACTGGAAATTGTAAGCGTTTAAAATCGAATGGTAAATCCGTTGGAATCATCGGTATCCGCGGGATCAAGACATGCTCTCCTTTGTATTTTCCTTTTATGATTGTTGCCTTAATGACGTTATTCATCAGCTTTTCACAGCCAGTCTGTTCCATTGCACAGTCGAGGTTGATTAATGTTACGCAGCATGATGACAACTGATCCTACTTTTAACTGCAAATTGTGAGGTGGTAATCCAGACAATTCCAGTGAATTTAAAAACTCCGTGGGATAGTTGACTACATCATCCTGGTTCATAACGGTGTCGACTGATTTGAAGGAAACCAACTGTCCTGGAAGAAAATTCTGAATGGTCGCATTGAGATCCTCGACATCTTTATTTTTCGCCGCCAATATTGCTCGTTCACCCAGCCAATTATGGTTATTGAACTTTTGCGCTATATCTGGGAAAACACGCCGAATAAGCTCCTCTTTTGAGTCTGTGATGTGACAGAAATCTGTGGGTAATGTGATGAATCTGGTCGAGGTGTCCACTAAAACTTTATTATTTCCAATGTCTAACATTTGCTTCTCAAACACATTTGCAGTTTCATCTTGTTGCAAAAATACTCGTATGTTAGTTGTTAATTGGAGTGTCTTTACATACTGCCACAAATTCGATGATTTTAGGCATGCATTTAGTTCATCAGCAACAGTTGATCGGGGAATAACTGGAAGAGTCTGACGAAAATCACCTGACAACAGAATCATGGCCCAACCAAAATATTTTGGTTGTCACGAAGATCTTTCAACGTTCTGTCCAGTGCCTCCAGTGACCTTTTATGGGCCATTGTACATTCATCCCAAACAATCAATTTGCATACCTGTAGGATCTTGGCCATTGCGCTATTTTTGGCGATGTTGCAAATTGGTGTTTCGGTGATTTTCATGTTTAATGGTAATTTCAAGGCAGAATGTGCAGTTCGCCCGCCTTCTAGCAGAGTCGCAGCTATTCCAGATGAAGCCAACGCTAGAGCAACATCATTTCGCGATCTAATCCTCGCCAAAAGCAATGAAATTAAGAACGTTTTTCCAGTCCTCCGGGAGCATCAAGGAAATAAATTCCACCATATCCACTGTTCACAGCTTCTATCAAAGTGTTGTACGCAATTCTTTGTTGTTGATTTAATTGTGGAACATTTGTACGAACTGTTTCGGCCAATGCTTCAATGTCGTACTGTTGTTCTCTTTGCAACTCGTGGTTTAATGCATCGTGCATATGACCATTTGGTGCTGTCATTCCCAAACACGACAATACTTTATTTGCCATCAATAAACACATATCTTCTATCATGATCAATGTCTCATTGTAAATTTCTGCAGTCATTTGTAGTGTAGGATTCAAAGTTTGACGGCGCACACGATGCAAAACATCCTCAGACATGTCATCTCTATACTTAACCCACAAATCTTTTGGATTCGAGGAGAAACATGTCGATATGATAATCGCAAACAATGTGCGAATTTGATGCGGCGATGAAGATATTACGGAATCCTTGAGCGTATCATCCCAGTACGAATCGTTCTCAAGAAAATGTAATAGTTGACATGCCTCACGGTAAGTCGCACACAGCTGTCCATTAATTGTTCTCAGTTGTTTAAACGATGTCGGACCACGAACATTCACCAACAACAACCGCAAATAATAACATTCATCGTTATTTGGATGTACTGTGTTGATGCGACCCAGAGCGTCTGAAGCAAATACATTTGGATGTCCTTCAACTGGTGTTCCTTGTTTTCGACGCTGAAATGATTTCGATGATGCATTCCATGTGTAATAGCGTGGCATGTCAGCATACAGCAAAGTACGAGCAAAATTATCAGTTTGACAGACTGTGAAGAAACTTGTTAATGTTGTTGACGGTGGACGTGCCGCTCTGTCTGCCGCGTTCGATTCATTAAAATAAACTCGTTGAACATTTTCTAAATGGACTGCCAAATGGACTACTGCAGGGTGTCTTTCATGGATCGCAAATGAAAAGATACGCCAAATTGCTTCGTTGCTACTTACATAGCAACCCATCTGGTACTGTGATATTTCATCATTTGCATTGGTTACAGCGAAGACAGCCATATCGCTACCTTTGTTAACATATTTACATGTGTACTTTATCGACTTCACAGAGTTACAATATTCCACATTGATGTGAGTCTCAAAAGCTTTGGACAATATTGGCGAGTATGGCACAATCCAACGATTGTCTACATTAACATTTTGTCCTCTTACCTTCACAACTACCGATCGCCCATTGTCTGAAACTGATCGCCGACGATACAATGGGTATCCATAATTTGCCGTTATGGTTTCAGCAAGCAGGTCTCTTGGGTATCGCTTGGAACACTTGCCGTCCACCATACACGGTGAATTGTAGTTGAAAAGTCCGCAAGGTCCATGTATCATGTGTTTGGTAACTACTGCATGCACTTTTGGATCAACTGTTTCATCTGGAATTTCAGCTGAAATTATGGAATCAATCTCATCTGGCCTTATTTTGTCCACTAACCAGACTAAAATGTGCGCATGTGGCAATCCACGCTTTTGCCATTCTACAGAGTACATCCAACAACGGACCCGGCCATACACACAATGCTTTATTAAAAAATTCATGAGAGATTTTAATTTTTACTTAAAAACTCTGGCAGTTATGACATGTCTATCAACTGGTGTTTGGCTATGTAGCAATTCCCTCTTGATTTCGGACCATTTTGGGTTACATGTGAATGTAACAAATAAGTCTGGGCGGCCATAATGCCTAACATATGACATAGCATCCTGAGCATATTCGTGCATATGGCGTGGGCTTTCCATATGGATTTATATATATTTATATAACTTATATAAGTGGCTGGCAAAATTGTCATTCTTCCCACATTATTCACATTGCCATCGGCATTTATAGCATCGCGGAGATGAATGTATTCCTCTGATCGTAGCTGTCGTTGGTTCAAACGGATGTATGTCAATCGTTCAGTCTCAATTTTGACATACATGTCAACTGCAAACTGATGAAAAAGTTTTTGAGACATCAAAATATGATTTACTTCACCTTGACGGATCATGAGTCTGTATGAATAGAAATTCATAGCACTAACTTTTTTGTTGGTTTCAGCACCTACAATCAAAAATGATAATTGTTTAATTTGTTACTTAGATGAATTGAATTTAAAAATATTATTTAATCTTGTTCAATTTATTTACCTGTTACTTGATTTACCATTTTGATATTTAAATGGTATCCATCTTCCCCCTGCCAGAAGATCAAAGGATACTGTAATACATCATAACTCCTGTGTGTTTCAGATACACGTTTTAAATCACTATTCCGACGATGAAGCACAATATCTCTAGATTGTAAATTTTCTCCCACAATGACAACAGCCACCTCGTCAATGTTAGGTGAATTAAACCTCCTTGTGTGTTCACCGGCAGGTATTTTGTCAGCTCGAGTGATAATATTATGGCTATCAGATGGCATCCGATCCAATGCTATTTTGAACATGTTTACTAAATTGTTATTCTGATGAAGAAACATTTGTAATTCTTGGACAACAGTTCTCTTCACTGTTGGATTATGAGCACAACGATTATCAACTTCCGCATCTGAATTGACCGTAAAATAAATTTGTAAAAATTGATAATCTGCATCAGGTAGTGATAACAGTGTGGGGGCACTGGGGGGTTAGTGATAAATTGGTCCTTGTATCTGTAATTTTTTTAAATTTGTCCATTAATTATTTCCGATACATATATTTTAGTACATATTGAATATTATAAAAAAATATTCTGGAAAACCTTGAAAGTGGGCATGAAATTGTCCTGTATAATATGTGTAGCGCCAAATGATGTCATCTGGAAACAGCTGTTATATTTCTGAATGTTGGCCAAGAAGTGCTTAGAATCATTTCCAATCCCAGAAACTAAAGATCGTAAAGGATTTGGAGGTGGGACCAATTGTAGCAATTTTACTTTGTCTCCAGCACAACATAATCCAGTAGATTCACCAGTGTATTTGAACGCCTTACAATATTTACAAATTATTTTCATTTCCCCAATTGTTACCGATTTGTCGGCACAATAATCAATTGGCGGATCATAGTGGAATGCAGCTCGTTCAAGAATCACAGGAGCACTGCGTCTGCGGATTCGCTCAATTTCATTATCGTGCTTGCTGTTGTTGTGTTTGATGTGCACGAACTCGTTGCATTCTAAGCCTATCTACTTCATTGTCACTCACTAAATAACGCAATTCTGACATAGCAATACGACTATTTTCTTGATCTGTCTCTCTCTGGTCATCAGTGCGGTTAGCACGTGAGGTAGCTCTTTGCACATTTCATTGACTGCGACGACCTAAGTCAGGTCGTCTTCTCCTCGGCATTGTAAATTGTAATTAATCAAAGTGAGAAAATTTCTTGCTCACTTAGCAGTAAAGTGTCACTATCACAAAATATCAACAACAACAAAAAGAACCGCGTCACTGTTGACAGTTCACTCGTTCGCTTTGCGCGTTGTTTTGTTTGTGTTCGTTTTCGCAGAGGTACCAACCAATGGTGTTGCCATATACTGTCGCGCACTCATAGATATCGTGACACAATATCGTAATACTTTTTTCCGTGTGCGACAGGATGGATTGACATATTAGTTGGTTGTCAAATCTAATATCAAATATTATTGTTGCGTTCAGAAATTTAATTTGTGAGAAAACTTAATATTTATAAAACAAAATAATCTGATAGAATGATAGATTAACAACTGAAGTTAGCTAAAACTAAGTTTCGCAAAGCCGACCAAATTGAAAATCAGTACTACTAATGATCTATTACATTTTGTGACTATACAATTTGGTTGCATTCGCGATATTATCACTTTTTTTGAGTTTCGGAATACGACATTAGATCATTCAACGCGCACGCGAAGACTATTTTGATAGATATGATTGAATTTGAACTTTGTGCAGCGGTAATAAATTGCAAATTGACACTTCAAAGTTAGGAACACACATACATTTCTTAGACAACAGTGAGTGATTATAATTTAATATGAACTTTATTTACTACTCTACATTTTATTTAGAAAACGTTGATATGGGAAAAAGAAAAAGGCCGTTTTTAGGGTTTTCCCGGCAATTGTTCAAATTTTTCTCACCTTTCATACCTTCCTTAGACCTCCACGAACATTTCAAGACCAAGGTAAGATAAATCTGTTCAGCCGTTCTTGAGTTATATCGATATATAGATATAGAGATATAGAGATATAGATATATAGATATATAGATATATAGATATAGATAGATATATATAGATAGATATATAGATAATACGTACCGAGAAACTGTGTCAAGTGCGCAGTAAGCACTCTGCGCACACAACGTTATTCGTTCATAAAGCGCGCCGCACAAATTGAAATGTCAACCGCGCGGTAAATATTATGTACACACTTCGCGTTCTCATAATAACACGCGGTGCGTGAAATGAATAAAGCATATGAAAGATGAGATTGTGTACAAATCTTGTTTATATGGGACGTTTATATGGGAAAAAGAAAAGGGCGGTTTTTAGGGTTTTCCCGGCAATTATTCAACAAATTTCTCACCTTTCGTACCTTCCTTAGACCTCCACAAACATTTCAAGATCAAGATAAGATAAATCCGTTCAGCCGTTCTCGAGTTTTAGCCAGACTAACGAACACCAATTGATTTATATATATATATATATATATATATATATATATATATTTATATTTGATTAAATAATATATATATATATATATATTTATATTATTTAATCAAATATAAAAAGATACATTTTTTACATAGTAATTTACATTCCAATCTTTTTTTTTTTTTTTCTTTTTTTTTTTACATTCGCTTACCACACCACTTAAAGACAAGATCTTGTGTGTGGCGTAGTATATATATAGATAGACAAAGGGAAATTGTAGGCTTATACATTGCTATGACAATAATTATTGGAATCCAATATTGCCAGTTCGTAATATTTTACCAATATATAATAATAATAAATATAATAATCAAATATTTCATTCTGGGCTTGCACTCCTAAGAAAAATAAATTTGCAATAATGTTCAACCTCACAATTGACACATAACAGTTCTAACAAAAGACCTTTTTACCGTGATAATATACCTTCGTAGTCTTTTTCTACATCAGAGCCTTAGAATTATCAACTCTTGGAACCCTTTTTTTTAAATTACCAACATTAGGGGGGTAAAAATCCGTTACGTAGCATCGGTGTCATTTCCGCGAACAGGAACATTTATTTGCATACATATTTATATGTACTAAACTCTTAGTTTTTTATTATTTAAATGTACTTTTTTTATTGAAAAATAAATTATGTTTCATGTACCTTAAAAAATCAAGTTTGTAGCGGATTGATTACAACATACATAGACTAAAATATAAAAATATCGCTTTATTCTTGCAGGTATAATCAATTGCACTCTATAAATGGTCACACAAATATTTATTGTTACTAAACGTTTTTAAGTTAAATATATATAATTTCTTAAAATAATAATAATTAATATATTACCATCTAAATGTATAAAAACAAAAGTTATACTCAACATCATAATTGAATAAAAAATGCTGGACAAATTCAAACAATCTGTAGATTTAGAAACATATTTTATAGTTTTTCATCTAACCCAAATACATACTATATAAGTATAATGTTGGGTCTGTGTACTTATACTTACCTACAGTCATATAATCAGATTGAAAGTATGACCTTTCCCAAGCAGAATTGCATTGAGCCTTCCCCAGCTTATTTTGTAAGCTGGTTTAAAATAAACTATTCTACTACATTACGAATTCCATTTTTCGATTTAAAATGTGCCTCAATATTTTTTACGTCGTTCTGAAGTTTTCAGAATAAACCAATGCAAGCATTCTTGTGATTGCTATAATGCAGCCAGTTATTGTAATGAAAAATCAAAATAACTTATAGAAAGTTGTTTGTCACGTTTCCTAGACCAATAACCTCCTTGAGCAGTAAGATCGATACCGGTTGTATCGCCTTCCGGATTTATTATTTAATCAATAACCTCAATTGAATATGAAAATTATATTATACCAACCTACAGGCCCCAAGCGTACGTGTGAATGTCATATATAATTATTCAAGTGACGAGAAAGCTTAACCTTGATATTGGAACAGATTTTGAAGGCGAAAATATTATATAAACGACTTGATTATTAAATTTGTAAAAATCTTAGATCAGCTGACTGTTAATGCAAAATATATCAATACATTTATATTAAATTGCACCTCTATAATCTCCATTGAGACAATGAGATTTTTTTATGTAAACACATACAGGATAATACTGACAGATGGTGATAGTAAATCTGAAGTTTCATCTGTGGATTCTATGACGCTTTCTATTCTACATATGGCTATCCGCTGCATGTGGAGTATTAATCCGCCAACGTCATAGACTACATCCGGACATTCACGTATCATCTTTATTCATACATGAATTCACTATGAATGGTTGGCCTTCACGGGTCGAGTTTCGTATACCACTAATTTTTTATTACCAGGCCATGGCTTGCATTTTTACGGATGATGGATAAAATTCACCCAACCAAGGTATTTTAGAGCTCAGAAATCGATTAAAAATCTTTTTCTTTTTTAATCTCCGTCGTGGATCTAAAACCCACGACCTTCGCCTTGTCAAGCAAACGCTTCAACTATTTAGCTATACGATACAAAAATTGTATAAGAAAATACACTGTCCTGACTAATGAATATAAGGATGCTTGAAGCGCGCAACTCAGATTTGGCTTTAAAAAATATATTTTTTTAATAAGTAGCAATAAGTATTAAAATATTTCGCGTATTAGATACATCTGAGATAAGTAATGACTTACTGTATCTCAAAATACGCAGTATCTTATTTTGATTAAATAATTGTAAGAATGCAAAAAAAAATTCAATCCGTTAATGTAAATTTTGTATTTATTATTTTAAAAATATCAAACGCAATGAAGCTTTGCGGGATGACGTTTGTTATCGACACAATAATCGTGAAAGCTGTGGCGTAATTAGGGTGCTCCTCCCCTCGTACAAAATATGCTTTAAAATATTATATTGTCAATAAAAACAAGCGTACTTCAATATATAATTATATTTTTAAGGTAGCAGCAAATAATAAATACTGAATTCTCTGAAATAAATATATTTATACGTCATACAAATCCTTGAATTTGCCAGCTCCCCTTAATTCTACCTCACGTTTTACATATTTCAAAAAAAATGTATTTGACTCCTGTTATTTTTATCATACATATAAAGATTCAAATATGGAATGTTTTTTGTGTTTTAAATAAATGCAATAGGTATTATGGCTGTATAATTCATTCTTCAATTTACTCAGCGATACGACATATTTATATTATAATCCTTTAGGATTACATTGCAATCTTATGGTCGTGGGTGCGCCATTGACCTGCAATATTTTTCATTCTTATGAATTATTTGTCTTGACTTCGAAATTACAAACATGTATTATTTCTATCTAAATGTAAGACTATTTTATCTCAGTTGAAATGATAAAAAAAAAAACACTCTTAACAGAACCGTAATCTGATTTCGAGATAATTATATTTTTATTATATTTTCACCGTTGATTGCAATCTTCTTAGATAACCTTATTTTATAGGTTGGGCGATGTAATAAAATTGATCGTATTATTATGAATAATAAATCTTAATCAATCTCATCAAAAATGATATAATATATGTTTATTTTAAGACAATGAGGTATACTTATTGCATACATTACTATCAATTAATTGTTTTAAGTGTATATTAAATTAACTAATTAATTTTAGAAAACATAAGTCTGTATTTAGAACTATATTTACTTTTAAGAACAGCTATTTGAAATGAGATATACATATTGTATGTTTCCTCAATTATTATAAAGGGACTTAATAATGACGAAAGCTATTATTTACTTATTGCCTTACATGTAGAATTTTCACATTCTTGATGCACCCCATAAGACCAAATCCTCCAGGCCTTGGAAGTATTGCGCTTATCAACCGATTCTCTAAAAACTGATTGACAAACGACCAAATATGTCTAGGATACTGGAGCTGCCTTTTCTTCAAGCCGCCGGGCTCCTGTACTGGTGAGTTGTCAGGAACTAGAGAATACACTTGGCAAAGCTTCGGGTGAGTAACGATGACTTACGACTATGTATATAGACAAGGATCATGGAAACTGATCAAAGTTAGAGACGGCAATCAGTGGCGAACACATTTTCTGACTAAAGAGCGGATATGGATAAAGAATAATATTAATTAATAAATAAATAATAAATAAAATGGTTAAAATATTATCAGCCGAATTACTAAAATACATATATACGAGTACATATTATAAAGATTTTCAAAAGTTGATTCGTTACGTTTACGAAGATATCTTAAGTATTTTATTTATGGATATATTACATTATTATCTCAATAAGATCAAATGCAGTAGTATAATGGGTTTCGAAAGCAAATGCCTACATAGAATACTGTGGGTGCGATGGTTTGACTTTGTGAGGAATGACTATATAGGTGAGAGAGCGAACAAGGCAGCCTTCCATACTAAAGCCGGTCAAGACTGTCAAGAGGCGAAAGTGGATCTGGTTGGGACATGTATTAAGGATGTCGCAGGAGATCATAAATACAACTGCCTTTTATGCCTATGCATAGAACGTACTCGGCGGAGCTGCGGGAGGTAGAGCTGACATGGGATTAGGGGAAGACTATGGCGGCTGACAAGAGTTTTGTGGCGGCAGTTCGTGAATGCCATATGCTCCAGTTAGGGGAGCGGACATGGTAATGATGATGATGAGACATTAATACTATTTTAAAACCTTGTGTTTTCTATTATTATAGAAAACGGATCAATTTGTAGTAACAAAATGCATTATTTATACAAAAAAGACTTTGCATTTTGCCAAAATAATGCGAATTATTTAGGTTCTTTCTAATCAGTTATCCAATCATTTATCCCCATAACCTACATCAACATAACCTTAATAATAATATAATGATAAAATTTAACTGGGTTCTCTCCATTGCTACCTCTCTCGTTTCATTGCCCGTAACTTTGTCATTTTTCGTCCTTTCTCCACCGTTACAATCTCGCACCGGGACACATCCTTGAAAATAAAACGCCCTGCTCACATCCTACGTCCAACACACTCTTTCATTCACACTCCATAAAAATAATGTGTTGCTTACTCGCTCGTTGAAGATTTAACCCTACACTCCGTATTTTCTTCTTAAAAAAATATATTTATTTTCAAAATGTTATACATATTCGTTTTTGTCAAATAAATGGAGAGTTGAATACACACAGAAGCTTTATAACTTCTATTCCCGGCTCTTGAGCAGCTAATAAATAATCGCTAATACAAGGGTAATTATCATTTACAGTATTGCGTATCACCTGAAAGTCTAAGACCTCAGTAAATAATTATTATAATTGACTTTTTATGAACAGATAGTTTGTTTAAATAATATAAACTATTTTTAAGAACTGCTTTTAATATCAACTCTTGGAAGACTATCGTCCAGGAAAACCATTTGCAATTTTTTAAAAATATATATCAGCGCTTCGGGATTTAAATCGTAATATTTAGTTATTTTTATTGTTACCTCCTACAAATTTTCAGATTTATTTGTTTTAGTGTGCCCGATGAAATTGTGAATTAGTTCAGGTAGATAGGTAGTGAATTTAACAATATAAAAAAGTCGTCAAAAATATACAAACGATTCCTAGATGTTTTTCAAGTTATTTTCGGTTTTTTTTTCCATCGATAATTTTTGGTGGGACGCCATAATTTCAAATAAAAACAAAAGATTGTTCAATTTTTTTTAATCATGTTTCGGTTACTTTGAGTATGTATCATCGAGTTTATTTATAGTTTTCAAAGTTATATTTTTGAAAGTTATATTTTGTGATAGTGAGCGGCGCGAGGTTTATAATATATTCTGGATACTATATTGTTCGGGAGCCGCTCTCTGTCTGCCTTGCAGGCGGCGAGGATCATGCTGCGCGCGTCTCTCTCGGGCGGGAGTGCGAGCTCGCGAGGGAACGGAGTCGACAGGCACGTACGTCGACACCGACAGCTTTGACGTCCAGAATCCGGGTGCCTGGAGCCCATGGCGAGTAGTCTCTCCTCGCTTCTCTAATCCTGTAATAACCGCCCCGCCGGGTTCGAAACATTAAAAACATCACGCAAGAAAAACCTTCCCCGTAGCCATACAAAACATGCCGCGAATCGCCCCTTGATCGCTTCGCAGACAGATACCCGAGTGCGATACCGTCACCGAGACATTCCACCCAGAAATCACTACTCTATACAATTTTACAAATACTAAATAGTATCAGACATCAGATAACGCGCCTGGATATTATCGGGAGATTATGGACTAATTGAGTGCAATTTCCGCGTTATAATTACCCATTCTTATCGATTATTTATTTGCGCTGAGGCTGTGACTTGTGTTATCATAAAAACATAAAAGGTAACCATTTTTCGTTTTCGACTGTTCTTTATAAACCAAGATTTCTTCATTCAATCGTTTCTACGCTTGTCAATCATGAGGATGCGCTTTAATCGTTTTAAGTTAAAAGATTTGGAGTAGTCGGAAATTGTATAGTTATCCAAACAAATAATTTTACTATGTAATGAATATCATAAATCATACAAGTTCTTTTTAAAGGATAATAATATTATTATCAACTTACTTTAAATGGCAAACGGTTATAAATATTGTTATCTATTCACACTGATATATTTGTTAAAACTAAGATTGTATGATCTTAATGTGATAACATCAATCATTTTATAATTTAATTGTTCATAACAATAAATTGATAAGATTTTTGTAATGAATCACTTTTAACAATTTGACTTATTTTCATCAAAAGATCTTTAAATAATAATAATATAAATGTAGTTACACTTCAGGATGAAACATGGCTTGAAAATAAACAAAACAAGAACACTTGCATTCATTTAGTTCACATTCACTTTTTGCATTTTTATTTTTAGAACATGCACTCTTTATTTTTTGTACAAGGTTTATCCCTTTCTTTGTTTTTTAACCTTCTGTAACCTAATATAAGTATTATCAGGATCTAAAAATCATAATTAGTGTATTATTTAAAACCATTAACAGAAAATGTAATTCACTAATAAATATATTTAAAAAAAATAACAATCCTTAAAAAAAACAAGTATAAGAATACAAATATTTAGCTTGAACAATGCTTGTAACCATTAAATCATAACTATTTTATACACAATACAATATATGAAGTATATTGAAACCTTCATAATTATCTACTCTTGATATTTCCACACTGATCCGCCATGTATTCATTAATTGATCAATTAAAATACCCTATTGGCATATGTAAATTTATAATTTTCAAAATTACATGTTCATTAACAGTGATAATTATTGTTTTTAGATTTTGGGAAGAATTCTTCGATATTTCTAATAAGCTACAAGGATTAAGAAAGAAATAAGCAAGTAAGGAAACTCTTTAATAATTTAATTGTATTTCAAATGTATAAATTTAACCATTTTAGTTTGATATAAAGAACACCTGGTAACCACACAGCAGGTAACAAATTATATATTTATACAGACAACCACCCTGTAATAAGATTATATGATTAGCCCGATGCTCCCGATACCTGGACCATTCAGTCCTTAGAGGCCATTCAACCTAAAATAACAACATAGAAGGGACCGTTACGTGAAAAATTGTCGCTAGCGCTCTAAGAAAAATCTCCATTATAAATTTAAAAAAGTATGCGTTATGGGAGAGTTGACTATATAGGCATTAAAATATTGACTGTCTATTCTTTATAATATATTAACCGTTGACTGCCATCATATTTTGCATATCTGCAACCTCAAAGCCAATATGGAAAAAAAATCGGGGTCACAATCATTATATAAAAATACATAGATTTAAAAAAAAAACGAAAACAACAGTAATATTTAAGACTTCAACTGACACGCCACACGCCACACGCCACACGCCACACTGCACACAGTCGCTCAATGCGAAGGCCGACGCAAGACTACTCGATGCAAAATGTGCGCAATGGACAACCCTGACTGGGGTTCGTGGTAGTCGACGAGTTAAATAAGCAAATTAATAAAAAAATATGAAGTCAGTCTCTTTCATGTTAATTTGTGATCTCATAGATTTGTTTTTACCTTGTGAATCATTTCTGTCTATCCCTCTCGAGACATGTTGAGCTCTAGTCAGTAAGCGCTGATACCAAGGCATAAATTGACTAAAGCCATGACTGTTGAGTTACGCATTTATTTAAAATTTAAAACAAAAATACTGGATTTAAGCTTAAAATTATGTTTTACGTTAATGCAATGGTGTGAGGCTGAGCCCCTGCCAGCAAGAGCGGTCCAAAAATGGTACCGACTCAAACTTTGACCAGTCCTCAAGCGGGGTCAGCGTTAGACTGCTTGGGCCACGTAGGAAGTGTTACTTTCTCCGAGCACTATATCCTTGTTAGCGCCACAAGGAAGCATACTTACCTAGTTGGCCACTATGTGTAAGTGGCGCTATATGAAAGAGCAGTTTCTAATATTGACAGTCGTGCTGTTTGGTTGGCTTTTAGTTGGAACTTGATACACGATGCCAGTATCAGCGCTTATGAACAAATCTTTAGGAAGACATATTTTTGATACAGGTTGCTGGTGGACAGTGCGGGGTGGAAGGATGGCCTGATTGCAGTGTGGCGAGAATGGTGACCATGAGCTCGGCGGAGAAGGGGGGCCGGGCGACTGAGGCTGCGGCGCCCCCCGCGCCACAGCAGCCTGAAGAGTCCCCCAACTCACTGGTCTACAAAAAGGTTTATAGACAATTGAAGGGCACCAAATGGGTGACAGACTACGTATTATCTTTTATCAGCAGTATCCTATGCGTCTACCTTCCGATACAATCAATTTGGGACTGAACAAAAACAATAACCATTAAAATAAATGACAAATTAATTTCAACAAAGGATTTAGTTTGTGTTAATGTTTTGTGTCATTTCCCCAGTGAATCCTATTGAAATATCATACAAAATACTAAACTACTGTTGTGATTTGATCGGTGCAAATTCATATTTAACTGCCTCTATCTATTAAGAAAAACATCGTTTTTTAAAGACCTCTTTTAAAAGTAAAACAATGAAAGTTTCATAGAAAAACATCAAATAGATCAAAAGATATGAATATGTTACGAAAAGTCTAATTTTTGATAGCAAATTTCAAAAAGCCCCGCGTTATGACGTCATTTGACAGGAATACGTCCGCTTACAAATGTTAATATGTTTCCTGTTTCGGTGAAATTCACATTGAATTAATTTTTCTAGATGGAGGCTTTGGTGGAAAGAATGCAAGATGAAGTCCACGGAGTTCCAGTCAAAACAGTGAAGAGCTTCATGTCTAAAATACCCTCTGTAAGTCCAATCATTGACATTTTATGCTATTCACTAAGTTATGCCTTATGTTAAAATATTATCACCTGAAAACGGTATACTAATTTTATATCACACATACAATGCATATATAGCTTCCTTTTATTACAGTTTTATTACACTGTTGTAATGTTCAAAATTCGCGGAATATGATATCTATTGTATTATAGTCGAATAAATACATTATAACAACTTGTATTTTTATTTACGGAAAATATATCACAATCTACATTAATTGTTTAAAAATTAATTTACAAATCCACAAATCCACAAAAAAAGGTGCCGCAGTCAAAAGGTTAAGAATATCTCCCACCCAAATGCAAGTGACTTTACAATTTACAGACTAATGCTATGTTAGTCTATCATTTTCAGAACACCTGTATACCAGGAGGTCAATATGGGAACATAGATGATTCCCGAAGCTTTGAGAGCGAAAGCTTGTAAAGTAACGTCACTGCGGCTGTAGTACCAGAGAAATATTTGGGTGTTCAATAATCATCGCTTTTAAGGAGATTGGATAATCAGCCCGGCACTCCCGAGACAATTTTGATTTGTCCTTAACGGGTGGCTCAATCCTACTGGGGACATGTTTTTAGCTTAGATTTGATTAAATAATTTTTAAAAAATCAAGCTTGATCGGGTTTTGAACCGACAGCGTCTGAATTCAAACAAACGTTCTTACCACTGGGTATGTCCCCTAGCAGATAAATCTTTCATATAATAATCGTTTAATGTTGTATTTGTTTCTTAAGGTCTTCACTGGTAGTGATCTGGTGGCGTGGATATCTCGGCGATTGGCACTGGAAGAGGGCGCGGAGGCGCTGCACCTGGCGCATCTGCTGGCCGCCCACGGTTATCTCTTCCCCGTGGACGACCACTGCCTCACGGTTAAGAACGATGGTACACACTATCGCTTCCAGACGCCATACTTCTGGCCCTCTAACCAGTGGGAGCCTGAAAACACCGACTATGGTAATTACATTTATTACATTGATTAATTACACAATCCAAATTATTATAAAATATCCTTTCTTCATATCCGTACTCTATCCTGTCTAGTTCTTCTTTGTGTCAGCGACGTCAAATTATTTCCCAGGGCAGGATTTTAGGTGTGAGGCGGTTTGCAGTTCTCCACAGTCAAACAGCAGTGACTGTGTCTGCCGAAACATTCCCCACCGCTCGAGGTTATCCTCTATTCTACCGACTCTTGTTCTTAATCTTTTCAGGGATTTCGAAGTCCGCCAGTCAAGGTTCGTGCCAGAGGAATGTAATGAAACTTTCTCGGTAATGAAACGCTACCGTTTATTACCCCGTCATATGGCAAACTGCTGTAGAAACATTGTCCATATGTTTAGTGTAAAAATTTATCCACTGCAACAATATATTTGATGTTTACAAATGCAGAATAAGTTTTGTATATTGGCCGCTATGAGGTGTTCGCATGTTATCTTAACCACTTTACCCAAAAGTACGCACAAATGAAAACATAAATAAACATATATTATAATTGATATTCCAGTGTTGAGTGGATTTATAAATCTTATTTGACACCGTAAATAATAACTATTTTTTGTTATTAGTTAAATCTACTTTGTGGTCTAGTCAATGTATTTTTATATTTGTTTTGATAGTAGGTATGAACTGACATAAGCACGATGTATCCCTTGCCGACTGGTACCGAAAACCTCGATATACAATCTTTTATTTATTATTTTGTGTTCACTTGCCCGCTCACGGGTGTGTAAATTATAGAGCGCCAGGGGCGCGGGCGAGAGCCCGATCACGAGCGAGTCAGTTATGTGTTGACGACTGAGAAGGTCGCTTTTTGAGAGAGAGGAGGATGTTAGAACTTATTAACAGTACCATATAATTATCACACAGTATCCTATGTGAGGATGCCCTTATAAATGTATTTTTATTTATTGTTGTGATTTTTCTTTTCAGCCGTTTACTTGTGTAAGAGGACCATGCAGAACAAGACTCGGCTGGAGCTGGCGGACTATGAGGCGGAGAGTCTGGCGCGGCTGCAGAAGATGTTCTCCAGAAAGTGGGAGTTCATCTTCATGCAAGCTGAAGCCCAGAGCAAGGTGAGGCACATCAGGGCATTCATCTTCACAACAACTCAGATTGTCTTCCCTTATCTGTTCCATATCTTGAACATATAGTCACCACAAATTGCCTCCACTTAGTTATGTCAGCTGCCACTGTCTATTACTCTATAATTCCTTCATATAATGTTTTTTCCTTAACTCTCCAGATGCGAAACATTTTGTTTTTATAAAAAAAGCTTAAGCTATCAACTGTCTAGCAGAAATATTTAAAAACTATACACAGTGCTTTCTTAACTGAGTTTCTTTGTTGCACATTACCGTATAGTCACGCTAGGTGTACAGGGTCGCATATTGTAAAATTCGATGATGAAAAACAAACAAAATATCCATTATGATGAAAATAATTTAAACAAAAAAAAATCGCAAGGGGAATTTGGTAGTTGTTTGTGTTGCTGCGGTTGCAGGATAACCTTCCTGAACCGAAACTGAGAAAAATTACCAAAATAGGTCACACTCGTCTCTGGAGGGTGAGACTTTGGAGCTTAAAAAAGTCTTCCTTTTTTAATATTCTCCTGGGGTTTTTTTATATAGAAACTTGTATAGGAGAATAAGGTGAAAAGAAATGTTGTATGTTGATTATATGGTTGCGCGATGCTCTTACCGTAAAACTAAATTGTTACGTTCTTTCAGGTTGACAAGAAAAGAGACAAACTGGAGAGGAAGGTCCTGGACAGCCAGGAGAGAGCCTTCTGGGATATGCACAGACCTATGGTGAGAACATTAATAATTAGTAACAAATATCAACCTTCCATAAAATGCATATTTCTATGCCCTATTTATATTTTAAGATCTTTACTGGTAAGTCATGCGCTTCGAAGAAATCATTGATTATTGAAATTTGTTGACCGTTGTTAAAATTAAATATTTATTTTTGTTTTCAAGCCTGGCTGTGTTAACACGACTGAAGTGGACATCAAGAAGGCGTGTCGGTGCGGAGGGAAACCTCCTCCTGCTCCGCCCGCCAAGCCTGCCAACGTAAGCAAACAGTTAATGTAACAACCGAGACTGACTATTATTGGCAATCTAGACAATCAGTGTTGTTTTTTATTAAATAATAGGGGAACCCAGGAGAAAGTTTGTATTTATTTATTCCTTTAAATGCTTGACCATAAATAACCAGTTTTATCTGCCAATTCCTGTATCAACATTTCCGATTAGACTTCAATTTCAGACAATATCCGATCTTTATCAACAACTTTAGTTTGCCGCTTTTTGGTTTGTCATCAAGTGAAAAATCTCCGTAACAAAATTTTCATAATCATTTTGCCCACTGACGGATTCCCAACACTTCATTAATATATTACAAATATTTGTTGTTGCCGTATCGGCAGATTATTTTTTATGACACTCATTCAGCATACACGTCCACAAATACTCCTTCTTCGAAGCGAAGATTTTCATTAGGGTTGTGGTTCAAGTGGGATTGTTTTTTGTTTATTTTCTCACTTGCAATACACTTTCCGGATATCCATGAAAATCAATAGCAAGAAAGACATGTATTCCGAAGGACAGACAAGTTAGAACTGACCCGCTAAGTTATTCTTTAAAAAAAACTAACTTTCTTCTGGGTACACGTAATACTTTTCGCTATAATGGATAGATGCCCAGAAAATATATTGTATCATTATTGAGTGTTGTTTTAATTGCAGACTGG
Organism: Glossosoma conforme; assembly: GCA_022606575.1. Lineage (NCBI taxonomy): Eukaryota > Metazoa > Arthropoda > Insecta > Trichoptera > Glossosomatidae > Glossosoma > Glossosoma conforme. The sequence continues at coordinate 1,633,389 of JAGTXR010000005.1, read as the reverse complement.
GCCTGCCATGCCAATGGTAACAGTGACGGCTCCCGGGCAAGGAGACGAGGCTTCAAATGCCGTACCAGCCCCGGGAACAGCTCAACCCACCACTGATTCCAGGTACAATTGTCCCACATCTCTAAAATTATGTGAAAATTTGTGATATTAACTGATTGTAGGACGCTGAACACGTTCTGTGGCATTGTCCAATTAGAGTCAAATAGAAAAGGCTCTTCAGCGTATCTCCACCAGAGACCTGGACTGATTGGATACGTCTAATACATCAACAGTTCAGGATGGAGATAATAAAATATGTATCTGCACCTACAGGGTCGCTACAACGGACTCTCGGCTGGAAGCCGCTCGTCGGCAAGTTTCTCTCCTTAAGCAGCGGATCGAGAGAAGAAATATCAAGGTCTCCAAAGTAGCTGAAGCGTGAGTTCAATTTTATACACTGAGTTATTTTTTATTTAACAACTGTATTGTGACTACTTACAAAAGAGTTCACTCCATATTTTTGTTATGCGTCTTATGTTTCACTCGCTTTGTTTGAATCTCTAGTTTGTGTCTAATTTTGTATTATGATAAAGATATAAAAATATGAGTAAAGTATTATGTTGCAATAGTGTGATAATTCAATGTTCGTATTCAAACAAATGTTGTCAAAGTTAACGCTTCTGTACATTATTAAGTGCTCCATAGACTTTATGATTCTGATAAATAAATAACAGGATTTGTTTTCAGGTGCATTAATTACTTTGAACAGTATGTGGAATACGATGCATTCCTGACGCCTCCCGAGTGGCCCAACCCCTGGCTGTCAGATGGAACAGACCTGTGGGACCAGGACAAGCAGAGGTAAACTGTTATCTCTTATAACAAAGCGATATCTATTGTAATATCCATATGTTAATCCGAATAGCTTCCCTAGATTATTGAACATTGAGTAGAAAAAAATCATCTGAAAATTGATGTAATAACACTTATTGATCACAGATAATGTTTCTATGATTGACATGTCTGAATTGTTGGCTTGCAGCAAAGAGGTTCCACTGCGGCGAGTGCGGCGATGGGCCTTTGGTCTGCGAGAGCTGCTGCAGGACACGGCCGGGAGAGATCACTTCACTCGGTTCCTGGACAAGGAGTTCTCTGGTGAAAACCTCAAGTAAGTTATAAACATTATGTAGAACTAAAGGAAGAGAAAAAGCTGCAAATAGATTTACCAATAATGACCAGGTACTGCACCAATATTTACCCAGGATTTACAATTCAATTCACATAATGAAGCATTGCTTTTGATTGAGGACATATGTTTACTAATCGCTAACAAATCACTGGTACAATTGGAAATAGCTGCGCTGAATTCATCTAAAAACGACATACTTGATTGTGATTTCCAGTAAGAAACACACTTTGATGTCGATGAAGTGGGTAAATTTGTTCAAACGAATCTTTCCGAATGGTTCCAGAACAACGTGTATGACACAATTATGGATGCGATTACAAGTCAAAGTGGTGGATTGTATTTCCTAGATGCGCCTGGAAGCACAAGTAAAATCATCTCCATTTCACTCATTTTGGCAGCCATTCGATCACGAAAAAACATTGCACTATCAATCGCTTCATCTGGAATTGCAGCAACTCTTTTGGATGGTGGCCGAACAGTGCATTTAGCACTGAAATTACCAAATCAACAAAAATTCTTAAATTAGAAAAAATCTTCAATCATGTAAAATCATTGTATGGGAGGAATGTACTATGGCTCACAAAAAAATCATTGGAAGCACTTCGTCGCACACTAAAAGATTTGAGAGAAATGAACAACTTTGTCCAGACAAAAAAATGAGTGGTGCACTCATTTTTCATTTACATAAACTCGCGGTTTCTTTTGCTATACACGTTAGTGTTAAATAAACAATTCTGATGTTTTATTTACGTTTTAAGATTCTGGGAAGCGGTGCAGGAGCTGAAGGCGCTGCCGCAGCGCCAGGTGCGCACGCGAGCCTCAGAGATCTGGCGCGAGTACCTGGCCCCCGACGCGCCGTGCCCCGTGAACGTGGACTCCTGCAGCCGCTCTGCCTGCCGCGCTAACGTGGAGGCCGGCGCTGATCGCTGGAGCTTCGACCACGCCCAGGTCCGCTACCTTACCTTAAAACTTGACATCACTAGTGCAGCTATTGATGCTTATTCAGCATTTGGAATTGCAACTGATGGTTACCATTTGAAAAAATTTAAGAGAAACTGGAAAAGGAATTCTTCATTGATTATTAAACCTCCAGAGGCGAGATATTTGTTGATAAAAATTTGAGTTTTAAGCTATATTCAATCAACATGTAGTTTGATACACAATGAATAAAAATGGCTGGTAGATACCCTTTTGAACTGAAATTCAGTGATACTGTGTTTGTTTGAAAATATGCCTTGGCCTTATATTAATTTTGTAGCGGAAAAGCTATATAAGACTGAAAATAAGACCCAGTCTTATTTTCGGAAAAAAGGATTGCTACAATGTTCAGGTATAAAAAAGACCAAAGTATAGATAAATACACAATAGTAATCACGGACCATATTGTCACGCTCGTCCTTAGATGGTTAAACTGAAAGGATCTATAATATTGCCATATTAGTGTGAGCTTTATAATTTTCTCATGAGCGAAATATACAATATTTTTTAATATACAAATGCATTCCTTTCCCTGACTCCACATGTTGTCATATCGAATATCCATTTGTACGGAATTTTCTTACGGTCTCAGTTAAATTTTTGTATGATGACTTTACAGGCGCACGTGTACCATCTTATGAAATCCGACAGCTATTCCAGATATCTCCGCTCCGAAATGTATAAAGACTTCCTCAACGGCTCAAAGAAGAAGGTATTTAATTATTTTATTGTCCAATATTTTTTCTTTTCCATTTTTTCTATAAATTTATACCTAACAGTAATATTTCATAGACTATGGCTTATTTTTTTAATTGTCTTTGAATAAACATTGGAATTGTTTAAAATAAACTACATATCATTGCGAGCATTAAACAATAGATGATCGTAATACAACCACATATAGGGTGATAAATCAATTTTTTAATTAGAAAATATTATTTTGTGTTTGGTTTAAAACATTTTGTATTTGTTTTCAGACCTCCGTCAAGGGAATAAGATCAATTGTTTCATTTTCGGCAAGAAAGGAACCATCAACATCTTAAATCAAAATATTCCAAAGGCAAATTCTTCCAACATTATAAAAGAAACCCTTGATAATATAAGAAGAAGCGTAATGAGCGGTTATGAACATAATTACATTGTGCCATATTGCATTTTTCCGGAATCATTATAAAGTAACAACTTTGTACTGATATTATTATACTCCTTAAACGTGTTAACACATTCTAGATTATTCTTTGTAATATTTCGTCGGTTGGGTTCAATGTATATCATAGGAAGTATGATACAAAGCGATAGAAAACATAATGTAACACATTCGTTTCCATCATTTCAATGTACATATGATTTCTTAGCCTTATATATAGTGACATCCTCGATGATCTCTTAGGTCTTCATACGATACAATATAAAGAACTTTATTATTCTCATAAACCCGGTCCTCTCTTCATGCTTTTTCTTTACTTTTTAAACCAGTGTCAATCATCGTAACAACTTTGAGAATATCCTATTAATTAACTTGTTATTGATGACTCTGCTCATTAAAAATTGCAAATACTAATTTATAGATGATTTCCAAGCACAGGCACTGCATCAGTTTTGAAAATTATTTTTTCTATGAGTCTTACAATAAATTAATTTAGTTGAGCTTATAAATGAAAAGTTGCTTGGTTTATTTAATTTAAAAAATCACCTGCTTATTTCAATCTCCTTATTTTATCTCATGATGACATGCACAATCTCCGCAAACAATGTCTTTATCAATGCTGTGACATTAAATATTTATTAGTTAATGAAGAAAAAAAAGTTGATCTCTGACTCATTTATCTCAACTGACAATATTAACATAGGTGTGTTAAATTTTTGTATTGTCATATATTTAAAATTTTCCTTATTAATTAACCCCTAGGGGTTTCCTTAGAGTTTCATGATTAGTGAAGTGTTCCATCACAACAAAGTTTGCGATACCCAGGAACAGATGATCACTTTTTAAAATCATAGACATCAATGCGCAGAGTTTTTTTATGTCACTTAAATAATTGTCACTGTTAAATATTTTAAAACAAAATGAAGTATGTATTATAAATCAATGTGGTCATAATATTATTTCAAAATAAAATTTATCAACCAAACGTTAATGAATTAGACACTGACCAAATAATGTGTTGCCATTTATAATGTGATGTGAAAACTTATTCCTTTGAAAAAAAAACTAAAATAAAATCACACGAAGGAAGCAATAATGTTTTTTTTTAATTTTAATGACATAAAAGTATATGCTTTCGAAAATCTGAAAAGGTAATACAAGTACTCAAAGTAGTAAAATGGCATTCATTGGATTTTCATGATTATTACATTTTTTTAATGATAGTGGTTTAATTTTTTAAATATAAAATAACTTAAGTAATATTTTAAGGTAACTTATGATAGGGAAGCGAGTGAAATATTAATTAATTGATTGTTAAAACCTTAATATTGGAAAAGTGATCTCATTATTAGTATTGAATAAATAATTTAAATAATTATTCTTGTAGCGTATGGAAATAATTTTCATTCGCGATTATCAATGAGTTCATAAGAATAATTTAAAAAATTACATTTTAGGAGTATTCACTATGAATTAATTGTTTAGAATAAATGCATGATGAAATTTCAAATATATAAATAACGGTAGGTATCAAATTAATAGTGATAGTTTAAACATATTTAAAGAAAAACGGGTATTAAAATTATTATTATTAATAATTGTATTTCGAAAGTTCTGTGCGTGAAAAAAAGAAAACCTTCAAGGCTTGTTCGGTTGTCATAACAAAGAAAAATGTATTTCTTGATATATCGGTTAATTATAAATGTACAGTAAACTTATGAATCTTAATTAATTGTCATTGAAAATGCTGTCTGTAATTATTATGTACAATTTGTTTAACAAAGACTCAAAACTTATGTGATTACATTTCATCAGCATCTGTGTTCCATTTCTTACATTTCATTGTATTATACCTAACATTCCAAAATTATTATTTTACTTGTACTGAAACATAATCTATCGTTTATCGTTATTTATTTTAACTTTCTCGGTTTTACTATCACATTAAATTTTATGCACTATTTTCTCTTGTAATTAAATATAAGAAATCATCTAGGTGTATTGACATACTCACACTCTGAAGATGACTCCAGCAATGGTGGCTGAAATATCAGACAAAAAAATCATCGCCACGATTCAAAAAAATAACCACGATATACATTATTTATCGTGTCATAAAAATAACTCATTTATTCAAAATATAATAAATTATTTTTAAATCGAGTTGAATTATTAACTCCAGGGAAATGGCTTAGACCAGCGCCTCCCAAACTATCATTAATCCCAGCGATCTGGGCGTCTAGGGCACAAAATATATATGTATGTAGGCTTATCATCTACTGTTTATTCTTAGTTGTATTGTTTTAAATGTTACTTGTAAGATTATAAGGTTACGAAAATAATATGTTTCACTTATCATTACCATGTGAATGTAAATTATTGACAATGTGACTTGCAGAGCGGTGAACTGCTTAGAGCGATGTTTCAGTTTGAAAGATCACTCTTTATTTTTATCACTTTGTGGAATATATTTATATGGGTTTTTGGCGAGGACTCGGCCCAAGTCGTGTGAATTCTGAAATATATATTTATTTTACAAAAATAATTATTTTGTAATTATATATTTAAAATGATAATGTGTTTATGGTATTATTATAAAAATAATATTAAATTCATTTAGATTAAAGATTGTCATAATATTATTATTATTACTTGTGTTGAGTTAGTGTTATTAATATTAACCTTTAAACGCCTAGTGGTTTCCTTATGGGACTGCAGATTTGTGTCGTTCAATGCCCTACGGTCCCATACAGAGTGCTTGTGGTTCATTTCACAATCGGATTACATTAATTTGTAATAATAGTATTAAAGTAATTTTATGGAAGAATCTATTGTGCGATGAAACATTACAAACATTGGCCTGCTAGGGCATTGAACGATGCAAATTTGCCACAGGGACCACTGGGCGTTTGAAGGTTAATAGCAAAGATATTACAAAATTGTAAACGTTAAAAGTAATGATATTGAAAATTTTAGAAGGAAGTGTTCGTATAATATGAAAATATTAATATTGGATATTTACGGTTAAATCTGAGTTAAGTATTCTTCTAAGAGGACACAAAATTAAAAGAAAAAATGCAAGAAAGCATAACAATATTTTTATTTAAAAAAATATTATTTAAACAAGTTATTACTTGGGCGCTACAATATTTTTTAATTTCAAAATATATTTTATATTAACAAACATGACTAAACTAATCAAGAATTTCACTGACAAGCAAAACACTTAATTTTATTTTATCGACTTATTTAGAATTCAAGCATCAAATTTCTCTAGCGTATCTTTTTTATAATACGGAGAAATAATTATATGGCAAATGAATTATTTAATTGTGAACAGTTTACTTAATCATATGTGTAATAAATTTCATTGAAAATGAAATTTGTTATAAAATAACATTGTAATATGTACATGTATGATCCAAAAATATTACATTTATTTCATCGTCATGTCAATCACATAAAAAGTTAACAGATTCCTTACAAAAGTAACAATACTTTATCCTTCATTAATAAAATACATCTTATTTTAAAGGTATTATTTTACTATGTGTATTAAGTTTATATTGTTAAAATTCATACCAGCATATGTAAAAAAAAAATTATTGATAATGATCTAAAGAAGTATTGTTATTGTCAGATTTACCATCTTATCAAATTATATTTTTCAGCATTTTAGGAAATTTTGAAAGTTGTACCAATACACCTTTCAATCTAAGCAAATATTATGGGATAACCAGCTGACTTACGTGTATAAAAAAAGAATCTTGTGCAAGTTAAGGTTCAACTTCATCTTTCCCAACTCAAACAAGTGCATTTAAAAAAATCATGAGTATAAATTGAATTGTAGTCATCTGTAAATGTATTGATTTATATTTTGCTGTCATTGAAGTATGAAAACTGATACTTTAACTGTGAAATAATGAATTTAACATTGAGAAATGTTTGTTAAACTTGACAAAAATTATAACATAGTAATGAATTTTATAAAGCTTGATACACTATAGTGAAATCTTACCATTTAAAAACTGTATTCATAATAGATCCATGACTTGATTTAAAACATTATTAATTGGCCACGAATGATGTTATTTATATTTCTTATACCTTAACTGATAAGTGTATTTTTTTAATTGGATAATTTTTATTTTTTGCTTATTTTGTGATGTTTTATTTAATATAAGTTATTGAATCCCCGCAATGTTTGTAAATAATGCAATCATATAATGTTGCCTCATCTCATATTGTAGGTATTAATGTAAAGAGAAACCATTACCAAAGATGTCTTAGTCCACTTGATTAATAATATCTTAAATGTCTTATATAAGTAATTAAAATAAAGCCCTTTCATTGCAATATTATGCATTATTAAAAATGTCAGTGCATTCTTACATATACAGAGTAAAGCTTACAAACTTCCATTACTAATCAGGATTGAATGAAATGAAAGAATCCCATTGCATATATCTTGTTCTAATTTATCATTTGAGTATATTTTCCATGCAATACTGTGTAAAAAGTGAATTTACATAAATAAGTGTGGTAGATATTTTTTCCTGTGAAAATACAATTTAGTTCATCAAAAAAGATGTTGTATTTTTTTAAATTATTGAGAATCACTGACAGACAATTGACATACCCTCTAAAAGGAAATATGGGAAGACTTCACATGAAATAGCTAGAGGCTATGTTATATTTGTATTTTTTTTTTCATATGTTTGCATTGTATTACTTTAAAAATGTGATAATTGTAAAAAAATTAATCTCTTTTTTCTATAGCCATTTCCATTATTTGTGGTCAAGTTGGTCGGTCGTAAAAAGGGAGTATTTTGAAACATTGACAATGTAAAAAAAACTTATTTTATTCCAGATTACTGTCATTTTTAAGGTGTAATGTAATCCTCCTTTATCTTAACTTCCACAAATACATGTATAATTTATTATATTAAATATTATGTAATACGAGTCTGTAGAGAAGATGCAGATAAAAAGACTGTATGTTTGGATAATCTTTAAATTAAGATCCATTAGTTATGTTTCATTATTTTTTTGTGAGGCACACATAAATAAATCACGCAACACGAGAACATGACTTTCTAACCCACCACCATTTTGAATTTTATTTATACAACATTGACTTGGTGACGGATAGACACTAGCAACAACAAAAAAAAATGTGTATTAAAATAATGAATTATACGGAATTTTTTATTCATGCTAAATAAACTGACGAATGAAAATTTTAACGTAAAAAGTGAATTCATGCCTTTTTCAATATTATATTATTAGTATTGAGTAATACTGATGTACAAGTATATTTATTTTATTCTAAAACATAAATGGAATTAAAATAATTCATGAGAAATTGATGTAATTTAAAAATGTTAAATAGTAACCCAGGAATCTCCATATTATGTAACTGTAAATGGGGATTCTCCTATAGAATGTGAAAAAATGTGAAGGGTTTGTCTGATTTATAAATGTTGATATTATTTGCAAATGGGGCTCATTCCAGAATTTTTGAAAAGTTAAACTAAAATATGGTTTAATGAAATAAAATATTATGTATATAATATATATGGTATGCCTGCATTTAGTTATATTTTTTAACATCTGATTAATAAAAATAAAAAGTATTTCATTGATATTTATGATAACTGAAACTGCCTTTTTGTCAAACATGGCAATACTTTGGAGATATCTCTTGTTACAAAAAATAATCTCTTATAAATATTATAATGGTAAGAATTATCTTTGTAGATTCTACATGCATATACTCAAGTTGGATGAAAAGCTCGGTATTGTAGGAGCTTTGATATTAAATTGATGTTTTAAATTTAAAAAATAAGAGACATCTACAAGGTGTTACCAGTTTACCAAAAATCAATCATTTATGTAATAAGTGTTGCCACATAAAAAGATAATAAAAGAGTATTGAAAATAAAAAGTGTTTCAATTATTTGACAAAATGATTTCTATGTAAATGGGTATAATATGTTAATATATTACTTCTACTACAAATTTATGTTTCAAAAACGAATTAAATTCATTAATGCAAACTAAAAATATCTAGATACTTTGTGAGAATCAGACCAGATCTGACTTAGTTTCCAAATACCAAATGTGCAGAAACTTGGTGTCACAAAGCTTCGAAAGATAGCTTTCACGTAGAAACCTTTTTATCTAAAATTAAAATTCAACTATTTAAAATAAATTCATTATTTTCGTTGACTTATTTTTTATAATTAAAAACATCAAATGTTATCGAAACAAACCAGAATCCGCAATGTAAGAACATATTACGTACTAACGGTTGTCGAAATATATCATAAAAAGTTTCCACAGCACATAGCTCAATCTAAAAGTTACGAACTTCAAGGTAAATCAATTTAATAACACACTAATTGTATTTTCTATATTCAAAGAACTTGATCTCCAGACCATACCTAAGACAAATAGCAGATCCTGACATCTAACGACTAGTGTTATAAAAAGCGGGAAGGGAGTGAGTATATATGGAAAAACAAATACTTGTGGAAATAAAATAAAAACATTTTTAATACTACCTACCATTATATTTATTATATTACAAATATAAAACCACCGTTTTCTACAATTATTGTAGGTATGAAATTACCTAAATTTTATAGATGTAGGGCAATCGGATCTCCGGGTGGGGACTGCTCGAGACAAAACAACCAAGACAAATTAAGCAACAAGTATTCGAGGACATGAACTGTAGCGCTTATGCTGAGCTGAAAAGGGTTGCGAAGGACCGAGAGGAATGGAGATCGAGATGCAAGATTCTGTTGCAGCAAACCAATCCACCGGATTGATACTACGAAGAAGAAGAAGGGCTGTCTAAATTCTATGTTGATTGACATCTAAAGAAGACGAAGAATTTATATGAATCTGCCAAAACCAAAATATTGTTTGTGTTTGAAATAATATCAAATTATTAATAACAAACATAAACATTATGGACTCTAATGATCAAGTGGTTTTAGAGCATTTGACAATCAAACAGGAATACGACCAAACGTCAGTAAACAACTCTGATCATGACGAGGAAATGAACATTGAAGTCCAGAGTATAATAAAGGAGGAGTTGTCCTGTTATCCAAGAATTCTGACTGACAAAGAAGTCAAAGTCAAATACAATAATGTGTCCAAAAATGAAAATAATATTAATAAGACTGGTAATTGTTTATTTTATTTGTAATGCTAAACTAATGTCAACATCAAAACAGTCCTATGTAAAGAAAATTCTGCTATTTTTTAGCACAATGTATGACATTTCTACTAAATATCAACGAATAATATCAGGCAGAGAGCGAACATGAGCTGTCCCCTAACATGATAAGTGATCAATATAAACATCATCCCCTTTTACATACATATGCATTGTTTTTCTCAATATTACACTAGTGTATGTGACCATACCTTGCAAATATCTATAAAATAAGCTGATCAAACATCCTCCTTTGAGGTGGATTGTCTTCCTTTTGAAAAATTTATCCTCCTCAAAAATTGAGTCCTTTTATCAGATTATATATATAATCGTGTCGGAAACAACAGGGTCAGATCCTGTCTGCCCAGAAGTGGGCGACGTCGATGGCGTTACTTCTGGCCATCATCAGGTCTTCCTGGGTGCAGCCACTCGGGCACAGCGCACACTCCAGAAGGTGTGACAGGGTCTGCTCCACGCCGCAGTCACATTCAGTCGGTCCGCTGTAAAACTGCCAGGCCCTCATTTGTGTCCTCGTCTTGCATACTCCGGTCCGAAGTCTGTTAAGGGACCTCCATATATTCCACCCTTGGTCATGTCCAGGGGCTAGGTCCTCTTTCGGGGCAATCCAAGTATTCCCCTCAGTTGCGCTTCTCCACATGTTCAGCCGCAGGGTGGCCTCAGGTATCTCCAGTTCCGTTGTCGACTGTAGGAAACTTCTTCTTGATTTGAGCCGTGTAGTTATCTTTTGGTACCCAAACATAGGGTGGAGTGCGTCGTGGGTTGCTTTGGTGAGTTCCTTTTTGGTAGTAACTTCTCGCCGTATGTTTGGTGGGGCAATGCCCGAGAGTTGATATAGCTTTGATATTGGGGTAGGTTTTAGGCATCCCGTAACCACCCGGCACGTTTCATTCAGAGCAATATCCACTTTCTTGGTATGGGCAGACCTCGCCCATACTGGCGCAGCATACTCGCCAGCAGAGAAACAGAGAGCTAGAGCACTTGTGCGGATCAGGTTTGGTTGGGCTCCCCACTTCTTACCTGCCACTTTTCGGAGTAGGTTGTTTCTGGTGGACACCTTTTGCTTAACAGACTGACAGTGTTTCTGATAAGTGAGGGTCCTATCCAGCTTGACCCCTAGGTATTTAGGTGTGTCGCAGTGCTCTAACACCAAGTCGTTCCAGGTAATGTGCAGCTTTCTCTTGGCAAGTCTGTTATTAAGATGAAAGGCGCAGACTTGGGTCTTGCTTGGGTTTGGCTGTAGTCGGTTTTGGTGGTAGTACGAAGAGAGGGGTGGTGAGTGCGTTAGTAAGCTGGGTTTCTACTTCCTCGAAAGAGACCCCTTGTGCTGTGAGCGCCAAGTCATCTGCGTAGATGAAGGACCTGGTATTGTTCAGTATTGGCTGGTCGTTTGTGTAGACATTGAAGAGTAAGGGCGCTAACACGCTTCCTTGAGGTAGTCCATTTTGTTCGTGCGCCATCTGCTACGCTTACCTTCATGATCAACATAAAATCTACGGTTCTGTAGCATAGTTGCTATTACATTAGTAATAGTTGCATCATGGGTAATATTCTGTAGTTTAAGCAGAAGGGTTTTGTGGTGGACTGTGTCATAGGCAGCGGTTAGGTCTACAAAGGCTGCTCCCGTTATTTGTCTCTTCTCAAACCCATCTTCGATGTGTTGTGTGAGGTTCAGAATCTGTCCAGTGCATGATTTTCTAGGGCGGAAACCAGCTTGTTGTGGGATGAGAAGCGGGTCTATAAGGGGCGCTAGTCGGTTGAGAAGGATTCTCTCCAACAGCTTATACAAATGACAGAGCAAGGAGATTGGACGGAAATTCTTTGGGTTGTCTGGGCTTTTCCCGGGTTTAAGTATTGTGATTACTCTTGACTTCCTCCATATTTTTGGTATATGTTGAGTACTGATACAATTATTTAAAAACAGGAGAATCCATTTCTTTGTCTGTGGTCCAAAGTGTTTTATTTGTTCCGTCCTAATGTCGTCCAGTCCTGCGGCTTTCCCATTCTTCATTATGCTCACTGCTTTATCAGATTAACCTCCATGCACTCCATTAATCAAATTTGCTAACCAGGAAAACTTCGACTTTGACGAAGCACACAGAATCAATCATATTGTTAAAGTGTGTGGACAGAAGATAAAATGGTATATTAATGAATGACTACTTATGATTTATTGAAATATCGAAAGATTCCCAATGCTAAAAAATTCAGTTGAAATAGCATTGTGTTTGCCGGATACAAACGCCATTTTCCTGAATTTCTTGCAAAATAATAAAGATTTACTCAAAAAATACACAGAAACAATAAATATTATCATTCATATTGTAATAAATCGGCGATATGCCACACACAAGATCTTATCTTTAAGTGGTGTGGTAAGCGAATGTAAAAAAAAAAAGAAAAAAAAAAAAGATTGGAATATAAATTACTATGTAAAAAATGTATCTTTTTATATTTGATTAAATAAAAAAAAATTAAAAAAAATATGAATTATAAAGAGTATTACTAGACGTTGTTTTATTGATATTCATTTTTAGAAACTGTCTTTTGACATTTTCAAAACGTGGTCACCTTAATAATATTGTACCAGGCCATAGCTTGAATTTCCTGTAAGAAGCACATAGTTGTTTACATTCATATGTTTATGTATTAATGTAAATAAATAGCTATATAAATAATAATTAAATTAACTATTTTCACTTCAGATACAGATCCTTTACTCCTTCAGAATGTTAAAAAAAAGAAATCGCTAAAAAGAAGTGATGTGCTCATAGAGTGTAGCGAATGTTCCTACACGACTTGCTTCAAGGCTTACCTGAGGAGACACCGCCAGGTTCACGCTGATAAAACATTCGCGTGCAGTCAGTGCGACTATCGCAGTCCCGGGGAATATCAGCTCAAGGTAGTAAAATAACATTTTCATTACAACTGGTTCGTCGACTTCATTGTTAAAAAAGTAAATAGCAATTTTATCACTAAACAAAATAATGTGGTTTTAAATTGTGTACAACAACTCATAATAAATCCACTAAATCAGTTCCAATTATTTTCATTTGCTATGAACATCTGTAAATAAAATCTATTCCGCTTACTGCTAACACTGATTACAGAATTATAATATATATTTTTTTTGTTTAACTACTACACGGCTTGGCGAACTTTGTGCCGCCCAAGAATCAATAAATGCTATTCACTTATTTTAGCTAAATTAAAAGTTTTTTATTAACTTCAAATCAATCCTAAAGAAAGATGGCGCTGTGTGCAAAATGATAATGCATACGTTATCTACTGGAACCAGCATAAATGTAAAAATCATTTCATACAAAATGTGTGAAAAAATTAATTCTTTCATAATTTTTTCCCTTGATATTTTTTTAACTTTTTAATAGTTAAAGTGGCGTAAATTATGTTGCATTCCTTTGGAGATATTAAAAGGTTTGTGTTTTGATGTTGTTTGAAAACCAATGAAATTGACATATTGCATAAAATGTTGTATTTAGATTTTTTTTAATTTATTTTAGACAAATATTATATTAATACACAACAATGTGTGTACTGAAATAAATGAATGACTACTTTTTTTTAATTTGTTGACTTACACAGCTTTCATAATTATGGGTACATATATAGATTATGCATATTTAATTTGCATATTTTTTTTAAGATCCACAGCCAGATCCACGAGCTGATAAAGCCATTCAGCTGCGAGCAATGCGACTACACGTGTCGCCGGCGCGCTCACCTTCAGCTGCATGAACTCACCCACTCGGGACTCAAACCTTACGCCTGCAACCTCTGCGAATACACTTGCCGCCAGCCCACCTCTCTGACCGAACACAGACGAACCCACACCGGTGAAAAACCTTATGCCTGTGACAAGTGCGACTACACATGCAAAAGATACGGCACGCTAAAAACGCACTGGCTAAAACATTCAGGAACTCGACCCTACGCTTGCGACTTGTGCAGTTACACAGAGTGGAAAAATGAGTGCCGTCCGAGTGCACAGATTAATTCATTCAACAGACCGAACCTTCCCTTGCAAAGTCTGCGACTTCACTTCTAATCATCCCGATGGTATTCGAGCGCACCGCAGAATACACTTTCCCCGGAAGAAATGTTACGTCTGTTCTAAATGCTCTTTTACTTGTGACGAAGCGCATAGAATGGCGCAGCATCGACACTCTCACACCACCGAGAAGCTCTACGCATGTCAGCAGTGCGATCAACGTTTCTCTGTAACGGGAGCACTCAAGAGACACACGCGGACGCATTACCGAGAATCATTATCTTGTAAAGAGTGCGAGTACACTTGTAAAAAACTGAGCACGATGATCAAGCATCGAATTAAGCACAAGAAAGATGATAAGGAAGAAGTGGAAGTGCATATTTGCTAATCCAGTAACCCGACTGCATATTATTAAGGCAGTATCATTCAGAGGGTATCCTGAAAATTCACCGACTGCACTGATAAAAAATTATATTTACCGATCTTAAAAATTGCCGATTAAAAAACACTCATACATTCGTATGCCGCGGATACTACGGCTTTCTTATCTTGAAGGTTAAAAAAATTAAGTTTATCCATCTATGTGAAAAACTTTCTGGGCTTTAGTAATCGGTAAATTATTATCTGTTCAAAGATTACGGGCCCATGAATTTGCTCGTAAATTGTTTGAGTGAATTTTTTGTGGGTGAATTACAGTCGGTGATGTTTATTAAATCCACTTTTAAGTATCTCATTATTGGAGAAAATAAATATTGGATAACCAATTACTTCTGAGTATTATCAATCCAAAAATATATCCTATTACTGGTCAAGTATTACTTTAAGGTTCCTAGGAAACCTAAACTCTCCCTACGGAACCTAAACTAACCCTAGGAAACACCAGGTTTGAAGTCCTGGTTGGAAAAACACATTAACATTACATATATTGGCCTCTATAATATATATAAAAGATTATATATAATATTACAATGTATTTACTAATAATTTAGTAATAAAATGTATATTGGGCCTACAATTGGTTGCCAAAGTTTATATACACATATATATAAATTAAATTTTTATTTTGGTTTTTAAAAACATTACAATCTTTTTGGTTGTTCAGTGTATTAAAAAATGATTAAAATGAATTTTAAAAATACAGATGATGATTAAAATGTGTACCTAAGTGTAGATAATAAAATATAAGATGATTATAAAGCATTTTAAAGCCTGCTTATGGCTATGTTATGGAAGGAGTTGGCAAACATGTTCCTTTGACATATGTCAAGTATGTAAGGATGACAGGAAATTTAAGAAAGTTGTGAGTAAAAATAAATAAACAGTGTAACTATTTTTTCTGTAAAAATCTTAATTACTTATTTTTTCTACAGTTTGAATGTAGGATATTTCTTTAAGTGTTAACAATTGGGTAATTTGTGCAATTATAAAATAATAGTATTGTTGATGAATCTCAACATGATTCATATATTTATGTTTGTAAATAAATGACTGTTTTATTTTTATGGCAAATGTTTGTTCTGTAGTAAAATATTTATTATAATTGTTTAATATTTTCAAATAGCGTATTTCTTTTAAGTATAAACTAATTATATTTTTTTATTAGGGTAAATAAAAGAAATATGACTAAAAATATTGAGATTGTTAGTACTTGTATGAATTATGTTACGATTGTTGTACCCATAGTAGATATTTTCCTGTAATCTTAAAGTATATAAAGTATGAGTATGTATTTCATAAAAATAAACACAGAGGAAGAAAGAAATGAAGTGTTTTATTTGCACGGGTTACAATCAATAAAAAATAATAATAAATAATCACCATTACACAATATTTCTTTCATTATTTTTTAAATATTAATAATACTATAATTTGGGTACAGCTAAATCACAGATAAAATAATAACATTCACGAAAAACGCTAATGTAAATGACACTAGAATATAAATTTAATTAACAAGTTCCACGCCACGTAGGTCACCAGTGACCTACGTTGTTGAAAAAGGCGCCACGTAGGTCACCAGTGACCTACGTTTTTTTTTCGAACAATCAGTCCCTGTACGCCAGCGGTTACATTTCAATGTAATTTTAACATTGAATGTGACCTATATGGCACCTCTGAGCTGAATGCATTAAAAACATTACGTGGCGTTAAACATGTTAATGCACAGGGTTTAAATTAGTATAACTCGATCGCAACTCAATTTTTTATAACAATAAAAAAATTAAACATTCATAAATATACTTCTTTGAGATCAATCTAAATATGACTTTGATAGAACAAACATAGGACATTTGATGGCAACAGAAGAGGTTGTGAATAATTCCTATTAATTAAATCTAGACAAAATTAAATATATATAAACACTGGCAGTTAACCTAGCTTTTTTGCATGGATGTATCACAAACCTAATAAAATCTGGAATAAATGTTTTTTGAGTTAAACCACGTGCAGTGAATTTTTTTCTCTGATATTATATCCACCTTTGGATGGATTATTATTATGGTATGATGTATTTTTTAAACGATACCACCAGGAAGCTAAGTAAAGTTGTTAAACTGTCAATTGAGAGACCCACCTTAAGCCTCACTGCGTTACAAGTTTTTGCTGACAGCTCAACTTGTGATTTCATTACATTTAACATCCATGACGAAAACAATTCACCGCACATAAATCATCATTTAAAAAACATGAATCCCACATTTGGACAAAAAAACCTTTGAAAATAAACTTATTCATTTGAGCTACTTCCATTTTAGTTTTGTATCTATAAATATTATGTCATAACAATATTTTTGATACTGTAGTCATTTCCAAGCATATAATATTTTCCTTGTTTGAAATTTATAGGAGCGACATCTTTTAGCCAATTAGTCATTAAATAGAACACTCTTATTTCCAGTACCTATTATTCTAGTGTACCGTGAATAGTGTTTATTTATTATATAAAGACTAAAAACTACTTTATAATTTTTTTTTTAAAAAAGAAATAATGTATACATGTGACAATAAAAAATCTTGTAAAACTGTACATGTGCATAAAGCTAATTATTTTTTGCTGAACACTAATGCATTAATATTATTATAAATATAATAAAAAATTACATTAATAAATGTAATCATTCGATGATTATTCATATGACTGTTTCATTTTTTATTTGACTCTTTTGGACTATACTTTCAACACTTTGCTAAATACACACACACATATTATATTATTTACACTGTTCTATACAAATAAAGTCAGTCTTTAAGCCTTCAAGTGTACACACCAAATTTTGTGAATAGAAACAATAATTGATTTCATATATTAATAACTTTACAAGTCATCTATTCGGAACTATGTGTGTAACAGTTATCACATTGTTGACAAGCAATTTAATCTCAATTATAAAGGGGATTAAAACTAAACGAAATGTGGACACACAAAAGTATTAGTTTTATTTATTCATGAAACTATTAGATGAATCGAGCGATTAAATTCGACGCATATAACGGAATCGGAAAGCGAGTAAAATGTTTTCATTCTAATACGATTGGGTCATCTCATTTGAAGGGCGTTCAATATACACATTCAGATTTAATGTCTAGAGGTAATAACTGGTTATCATCTGGCCGGGATTTATCCAAAAGAGATGAAATTGATGATGTTTGTGTATTTTCTCGGGCTTCACTTGGGGCGGGAGGACTTTCAGATGTTTCTCCGGCGAGATCAGAAGATTCAGATTGCAACGGTCGGTCTTCTTCAGACGGACAGGCCTGAATAGTTTCTATATGTTCCTGAGGTTCGCCGGCCATAATAGAAGACAGCAAGAGTGCGTCGACTCCGAACTGGTCGTCATCAGGGGGTTCGACTTTGAAAATGACTTCTTTGTGGTGAACGACTTTGTGATACTTGACCCCGGTCTGGCTGCGGGCGGTGAACTCGCAGAGGTCGCACGCATACGGGCGCTCCCCGGTGTGGATGCGCCGGTGGCGTTGCAAGTGGCAGGATTGTTTGCAGGTGTATTCGCACTCGTTACACGAAAACGGCCGTTCCAGTGAGTGCGTGCGTTTGTGGATGCGCAAGGCCGTAGATTCGGCGCAACAATAGTTGCACTCGTCACAGGAAAACGGCTTCTCTCCCGTGTGGATGCGTTTGTGCTTTATCAAGTTGCAGAGCTGCTTGCAAGTGTAGTCGCACTCGTCGCAGGCGAAGGGTTTGTATTCGGAGTGAACGCGCATGTGACGCTTGAGCGCCGTGGACTCGGCGCAGGCGTAGTCGCACAACTGGCAGGCAAAGGGCTTCTCGCCCGTATGGATGCGCTTGTGACGCACGAGGGCGCTGGACACCTTGGTGGAGTAGGTGCACGCCTCACAACTGTACACGCGCTCCTCGAGGTGGCGATGGCGGTGGCGCTTGTAGTCCTCGAGGTTCTCGCAGACGTCTCCGCACTGCCCGCAGGCGCGCGGCTTGCTGTCCGCGTGCCCTTTCTTGTGCTTGGCGAGGAGAGTCGGCAGCTTGCAAGCGAAGGAGCATTCGTCGCAGGGGTAGGCTCGGTTGGCAGCGTGCTTCTTCTTGTGCATCTTGAGCAAGTCGCTGCGGCTGCAGGTGTAGTCGCACTCGTCGCAGGCGTAAGGTTTGAGACCCGTGTGAGTGATCTTGTGCACCTTCATGGTGCCGAAGTGACTGCACACGTAGTCGCAATAGTTACACACATAAGGCTTCTCCCCGGTGTGCTTGCGCATGTGGATCTTGAGAACGTCCTTCCTCCGGCAGCGATAGTCGCAAGCCGCGCACACGAAAGGCTTGTTGCCGTCGTGCACCTGGCGGTGAGCGCGCAGCCGTTCCGGCTGAGCCGTGCTGTAGCCGCAGTCCTCGCAGATGAGTTTCCCCCCGGCGTGCGCGGGCGCGTGCAAGCGCAGCTGCGTCAGGTTGCGGGCGCGGAAGTCGCAGAGCTTGCAGCAGAAGCGGCTCCGGCCCCGACCGCTGTGTGCACGGGAGTGTTCCCTCATCTCGGCCTCGGTGAGGCTGATGAAGTCGCATCGCTGGCAGTGAATAAAGTCTTTGGTGTCGACGATCGATTCGGCCGGGGACATAGAACCGTCTGAAATAATAAATATTGTAGATAACAAAAGTCAAACGGAACGAGAAATTTATTATTGGATGAAGACCGAGAATTTTTATTTCCGATAAATACAGTACATGACATGACGATAAATATGAATTTAGAGGACGGATGTGAGAAGACGGACAACGTTCAAATGACGAGAGAATATTTCTGAAAACCGTGAATCTACAATAGCGTCTTGTCAATACGTTTATTAAATTGATTAAATACCTGGCATCTCCGATTTGATAAAGGAAATATCGAGTCGATCCTTTGTTCCGACATTTTCATCTGTCAGACGTCCGTCTATTTCGGGTTCTTGTTTAATGAAAACTTGTTCATTTTCATCCAACGAAAACGAATTGTCGTGCGTGTCTTCGTCCTCGTCGTCGCTATCTGGTTTTTCTAATTTTATTGCGACGAAATGTGGAGAAAAATCATTTTCAGTTTCCATATTGACAAGCCAAAATTTTCTAACCACAAAGCTGACATTTATCAATATTGCCAGAGTGCTATTATCTCATAAGTCACGATTCCCATTATCAATATTTTGTTGATAAAAGAATATAGATGGTACCTATTAACATTTTCCCCGAGAATGAGATTTGTTTTACCATATTTTATTGAGACAAAAACTTCAATTAAAAATTTCAAATCAAAAATAAAAAAATCACTGTAATAAAAAATAAAAACATACATTAATTGTAGTTGTCTGTCCCTCACTTGTAGAGAGCAGCAAAATCAAATAGATTTATGATAAGAAGTTGATTTCACATATGCATGAAATCAAATCACTATTCATGGATACTAAGCCATTTCTAATTATAATTAATTATTATAAGAACAATTGTAAATGCACAAATAAATGTATTCTATTTAAATAGAACTAAAAAATATATTTGCTAATCGTATTATAAATAAAAGGTTTATTTTTTCCAAATATTTCTTTTTTGGCATTACTAATTTTCCCATATCTCTAAAAAGGTCAGGTCAAATGATGGTTTTCCAGTAGTTAGTAGTAAGTAATGTGGTAGTTATTACACTTTAAAATTGTGTGCCTGTCAGACTCATTGCGACCTACCGAAGGCGTAAATCTTTTGCGACCGGAGGGTTAAACAACATTTGAACTTTGCAAAAATAATACCATTAAAGATGGAGCACACAATGGCATTCATTTTCAAAGGTGAGGGTCTTGTCGTTTCTTAATTTTATCGATATTCAGTAAAAGAAAGTCTATGCAGAGAGATGATGCAAAAATTCTCGCCTAACTTTTTCTTCCCGTGGGCTAGCGCTTGATGTCTTGAGGTAGTTCAGCCGTCAGCCTAACGTACCTCCACTGACCACAAAAGCAAAGTTTTTGTTTTAAATATAAATTAGAGACTAAAACGCATTTTTTAAGAAACAGGCTCATTTAAAATTAGTATATTTGCGTACCAACAAACATATGTCTTTTCATATATTTATATACTACCCAAATTGTACACTTGGAATTATGAGCCTGTAATTTTATGTACAACTGTAATGAACATTTTATAAAATCTAAATAAATGTCTTAGCAAATTTACCCCACATTTTATTATTTTTTGTGTTTGTAGCAACCCTAACTAGGCAAGATAAGTATGCCTTGTGTTTGTAGTTGTGTATTTAAACACCAATTTTTTGGGTGCGACAGTGTGTGTACCTCTCCAGGTATAAGCTTGGATGCATTCGTCATGGGCTCAAGTATGTAATAAGTCGGTCGTTCTACATCTAGTAGTGTATACACAGATGTTAAACATCTAAAGATATGATCTTCTTCGTAGTATCAATCCGGTGGATTGGTTTGCAGCAACAGAATCTTGCATCTCGATCTCCATTCCTCTCGGTCCTCCGCAACCCTTTTCAGCTCAGCATAAGCGCTACAATTCATGTCCTCGAATACTTGCTGCAAATACTCCCGTCTAGGGCGCCCTCTACAGTTTCTACCCTCAACCATCCCCTCCACAATGTCGTGAAGAAGACCATCGTGGCGCATGATGTGACCAATCCATCGGGCTCGCCTCTCTGAGATGGTTCTTATTAGGTGCCTAAAATTTTCCGGAGATAAAATAGTCCCCCAATCGGATCTCCGGGTGGGGACTGCTCGAGACAAAACAACCAAGACAAAAAAGGAAAACCTTCAGCCAACAAGATATGCCACCTGGAATGTTCGAACATTGCTGCAGAACAGCAAACTAGATAACCTAAAATTAGAAATGCAGAAAATGAAACTGAACATTCTAGGGATAGCAGAAATGAGATGGCCAAATTGCGGAGACTTTTGGAGTGGAGAATATAGGATAATACACACAGGATGTATTGAAAATAAACCTGGCCAAGGCGGAGTAGGTATTGCACTGTGCAAGGAATGGGGAAAGCGTGTGAAGGGATATGTGCAATATAATGGAAGATATGATATCGACCCCAAAATGTGTCCGAACTACGAAATGGCGCCTTTAGGCTCATTGTTTGAGATGTACCGACTCAGCCTTCTTGGCTTAACAGGGTAGAAGCCTTCAGGGCTGTACAAAATATTCATAATATGTTTAATAAGTGATACATACATACAAATCTACATCAAATTACTCTCATCAATTTGTAGAGAAAAAGAAATGGCAGACGCTGAGATTCGAATCACGAACTATGCACCTCAGTTCTTTTTGTTTATAGTTTATCTCTTTAAATACCATTAATATTTCTAAAATGTCAAATATCAAGGTTTCAATTACTATGAATAAAATTATTTTTCTTTCTTCACTCTTGGTTTTATTGGATTGTTTTAAATTTCCCGTTCTGTTGGTCACCTGTACTTTAAAATATTAGGCTTTGACATTTGTTTAAAACAAGTAGACTCTCAATTTCGGAAATCTACCGTGAGGAAGAATGCAGTAGACATCGAGAAAAATTAATAATTTTATTTTTCTACTTATCGCGATCAATTGAAAACACATTAATACAACTGTTCTAGGGATAATGCTATAATTTCCCAAGTATAAATGCTCCCACTCTTTTTGGGAAACGCTGAAATAAGATCAGTGACGTTACTTCGGGTTGTGGTAGGCGGCATTTCGTCGGTCATTTTATACAAGGATTTCTTCTTTCTTAAATGAATAGTAGTTTTTCTCAAGGGTTTGAAATTAGAAAAGGTGCCCTACTCGTGAAAAACGTTTGATTGCTGATAAATATTTTTCTGGGGAAAGAGAGAGCAGCGCCTAAATCGTCCCTAGTCTAGTCTGTGAATCTTGGCATCTCACCAAAAGCCAATGCAGCCGTATTAGGGTTTCAAAAACGGATGTCTACGTAGAATACTGAGAGTAAGATGGTTTGAGTGAAGAATGATGTTTATGTGAATAATGAAAAGGTAGACCTGGCTGTAACAAGTACTACGGATTACGCAGGAGAGCATTAACTACAGCGGCCTTTTCTTCAGAGCCCTGGGCTCGATCCGTCCTGAAAGGCCTTCGGAAACTAGGTATAGAACGTACTCGGTGGAGCTGTGGAAGGCAGAGCTAACATGGGTTGAAGTGATAACTAAGGCGGCTGACAGAGTTTTATGGCGGCGGCTCGTGATGTCCATATGCTCTAGTTAAGAGAGCGGGCATAGAAATTATGGTCTTTTTCTTCTTGTCAGCGACGTCAAATTGTTTCCGCCCAATATCTCGCAACGTTGCCCAGCATTAGGTCCTGGGATGTGCAGCTATTCGGGCACATGGAGCAGGATCTTAGGTGTGCGGCAGTCTGCAGGTCTCCACAGTCGTACAATAGTTACTCTTCCTACCGAAGCATTCCCCACCGCTCGAGGTTGTCCTTTGTTCTATCAACTCCGGTTCTTAATCTGTTCAGGAATTTCAAGGCCCGCCAGTCAAGGTTTTTGCCAATTGGGAGGCTTTCCTGTGGGATAATGAAGTCTTCTGATGCGATTTGTTGCCAAAGCTGGAGTTCATCAATCCAGCGATAGCAAAAAAAAGAGAAATGATGGTAAGAGCGGCAAAGTTAGAGACCCCACGGCGGCAAACCCTCTAGTTACGCCACTGAATGGGACAATACATTCGCTTACGGCATGCGATCCTACCCTTGTTATAATGCGAAGCTATACCTGATCTTCTTGGTAGGTTAGTCAAGCACTCAAGCTTTGAAAAATCTGTTATTTTTAAGAAGTCAACGGTCTTTTCCTAGCCATATACAAATCGATAGTCTATAACGATAGGGATTATAAAGATAAAACGTTCTTTTCTTCAAAACGAAATTTCTCAGGAACTTAAAAATAAGTATTTAATTTACTGATGTATTGAAATAATGTATGATATTAATTATTAAATAGAATTTCGTGATATAATTGGAGACGAGGCGAAAGCTATTTTACCCAAATAAATTTACATAGTACGTATTTTTTATGTTTACAAATACAGGAGAATAGCGACAGATGGTGACAATGATGCAGATGTCCGATCTGTGGATTCTATGACACTTGCTGCATATGGCAAAGCGCTGCATGTGTTGATCCGCCAACGTCACAAACTACAACCCGACATTCGCTCATCTTCCGTTTATTACAGAAATTCACTATGAATGGGTCATGTTCTCGGGACGACTTTCGCAAATCACCAATTTTAAATTAATAGGCTATGACTGTCATTTTACGGGTGAGGAATCAAAATCACATCAACCGGGGGTATTTTTCGAACTTACAAATCGATTAATAAACTTTTTTTGTACATTTTCTATCACCTGGTAAGTTAACTTTATCAATTATGGCGGCAGTTTGCGGCAACCATATGCATCACCAATGAAACAGAAGATATATAAATTTGAATTATAAATACATACTTCCAGACTGTCATTTATGTATTAAAATGTAATATAAGTGTAAGTTAATTTTAAGCAAAACCAACAAATTAAACATATTTTGTTTTATTTCACATATATATTTTAAGCTTTGGATGAATGAAAGATTATTGAAAAATATTCCATTTTGATCGCAACACGTATAAACAAGTGAAATAAACTGTAATATTTTTAATCTATTCATTTTTAATTAAACCTTACAAATATAATTGTGGAGCTTTGCCAATAATTGTCCGTTAATAACGTTAACAAGTACAATATAATATATCAATGATCACAACATATGATATACATATGTGTTACGTACATACATTAGGATCCATAATAGGCATCTAGTTTCCGTTTAAATAATAAAAACTCCTTTTTATCTAACCCTCGCAAGTAAGCGGTATACGCTAGTAAGTAGGTACTTGGCGACAAGCAGCTGGGAAGAGTTTTAAAATCGTTATTAAAAAGGGGACATCATACAACTGCGTAAAGTCCCCTTGCATGATGCAAGTAACAAAAAATCAATCTTTGCGTTTGGTTCCCACATATGACACGATACGTCCTAAAAAACAAAGAAAAAACCCAAACGCAGTTAGCCATGGACGTAGCTTGACAGTTGTTTCGGCGCGGGGCCTATTGTTTCTTTATTATTTCAATGTTTTTCGGTGTGCAGTGACCATATGCACAAACTAGGCAGTGGAAGAGAACACAAATTATTATCACTGAAAATGTAATATATATATTGTCGAAAAAACAATACAAATTACATAAATATGTTATTTAATGATGTCGGATTCTGGTTGTCGTGACACATCATCATAATTATCATTTCCATGTTCGCTCTCCCTAACTGGAGCATATGGACCTCAGGAACTGGCGTCACAATACTCTGTCAGCCACCATGATCCTCGCCTCATTCTATGTCCAGTTTATTATATGTATACTTAAGCGAAATAATGATATCAATTGAATTTTAATGTATTCTCCACTGTTCAATTATGCATAATTGTTAACTTTCTAGTACGTTTGATTACATTTACAGAAAATATCATAATTTCTAAGTAAGGTGTAGAAATGTACAACGGAATGCGACTTACCTAACGCGGTCTACAATATTTTTAGTTTCACTTCGCACTTCCCCTAATACTATTTATATGACAACATGATAATTCGCCTCACAATTAAGGATAATATCTTAATGTACATACTCGTTTATTACATTTTCAATGAAATAGCAATTATATCGTAAAGCAAACGTGTGCTGTATATATTTTAAATTTGGATTACGATCTAGTGACGGCAAAAGTTAATATTTTGTTAATATAAAGCATTAATTTATTTTATGCATGTATATTATTTAATAAATAATACTAGTATCCCCACGTAAAAAGGATCATATACATCGTACATTATACGCAACAATTTAGCTGACACATTTTTCCGTTTCTGGCCAGTTCTATGGAAATTAAAAATATCGTCAAATAATCTGACAATGCCCAGAATTCTGCCGAAGAAACGAAAGTCGATGGGCTAAAAAAGACTGAAGTGACAGGCAAGAGTTGGCAAACGGATTGCTGACCGTCCTGTAATATGCATTGACGATCAGCAGAATAGCAGGAGGAGGCTGGATGCGATAATCGAATGATCGAGAGGGTTGGGGACTCCCGGACTCATATGGCAGCCACAGGCTAACGATGTTTTTGGTTCATCAAATTTTTAGAGGTATAAAATTTATGAATTGTACACGTTTGGAGCGTCTAAATCGGAAACCGACTCAGTAGGCAAATACTGTAGTAACGCCACTGGGATATTTATGGATATTTAAATTAAATGGCAAACGGTTAACATGGAAGACATTATATTTTGATACTTTTAATTTTTGATACAACTTAACTTGATGGGTATAAGTTGGTTGGCAATTGTTCAAAAGAGACTTCCACTGTAGTATCCGTGGGATATTTTGACTGATTTGTTAACTTTTTTTTAAGGAGAACGGATGATTAGCCCGACGTCCCCAATACTGTCTCTTCAAGTCCCCGGGCTTCTTTTTTGGGGGTCGTTGGAGACCATATATGTTTTTAAATGGACTCTCGTGTGCAAATATGTCTGGGGATAAGGCATGGTTAATGACAACTGACATAACTCAGTGTTGGTCTGTGTGGTGGCCATATTTTCCAGACAGGAAAGGATATGGGAATAAAAAAAATGACCAGCTGAGGATTATATGATACTATTTTTTCATTTTTGGTATATTGTTCCTCACTTAATTTGGTTGACCACTGTGCTATTCATGAGTTCATGTCTGCAGATCTGACGGCTTCGTTAAATTATAAAACCTAATAATTTATTGTAATTATTGACGAAGTAGATTCCCCTAGTGTAAAATCCAACTAGACTTGAAATTGGTTGGACAAAGACCTTTCCAATGATTCAATCTCCAGTATCATAATAATATCAAAATAAAAGATTATTTTGAAATTATTCCACATTTTTTATTATGGGACGATATGTTTCTTCTACATCGTGTAGCCATTCGCAAGACTCCAGTTATAAAAAATGTGAAATGATTTATAAATAATATTTTATTTTTTATTTTGAACCATAAAATGTATTTTTGTGGTACAATTCACAAAATAAATAAGAGGAGAGTTGGTAATAAATGGTGTTAATGTCTTCATTTTGACTCTGTAGAATATTTCGGCTCGTTAATATTTAAAAAATAGTCAAGAATAAATTTTACTATACAAAATCTTGATACTCAAAATATATATGTAGCTTCTAAATAATCTATTTGAACCAAAAATTAATAAATATTAACACTCTAGTCACTGAACATAACTACAAAAAATCTGCATAAGTTTGCCAAATAAACAATCTAAAAGGGGGGAAAGGGGCATAAAATTTCTTATAGAACTAAGTGCGGTGCTGGTCCATTATGTACGATGTTTATGATATTACATTAAACTGGAAAGATCCACAGTGCGTAAAAACCAATACTTAGATTTGAAGATATATGATATTTTTATATAAGTATTTATTTTATTACTCCTTTTTGTTGTACTTAATTATTATTTTTTGTGATTTAATATATGCAAGTACATACATATGCAAAAAATCCACATAGTCAATAAATGATTATTATTAATTCAAATAAAATATTAATTATAAATTATATAAAAGAAAGGAATTGACTCGACAACAGCAACCCGATGTAGCTGAAACATGTCGTCCTCTAAAAAACACCTAGAATAATTTCTTAATATTTTTCATTTTCATTTAATATAATGGAATTCGACAGAAAAACATTAGTATTTACTTGACAGATAGGTATTTTACAATGCACATTGTGTGGATTTATTTCAGGTGTTGTTAGCCCTGCATCAGATTCTCTTGCCGGCGTTTCTTACATTTACGCGCTCAGCGTGACAGATCCCAAGGCATCTTACTTTGTCTCACGTTTATTATTACCCATTTATTATTGTCATTACGTTTATTATTACCCATTGAAAAGAAGCTATAAAGTATCAACACGCGAAATGGATTTCCTTGAATATTCTGACATCACCGCCGAAGTAAAAGGATCAATGGTAAGATTGCACATTGTCGAATATGAAACACATTGTTATTACACTCAGCAATACACTAAATTGCCTGTTAAACTGATTTTTATTTTAATGCCAGGTTCCCGGCCGCCTGAAAATGACCGACCAAAATATCGTATTCAAAAACAGCAAAACAGGAAAAGTTGAACAGTTGAATTCAAACGATATAGAGCTGGTCAACTTTCAGAGGTTCATAGGATCTTGGGGACTGAGAGTGTTCTTAAAGAACGGATTGTTGCATCGATTTGGTGGTTTCAAAGATGGGGTGAGTAACACATGGTAAAACTTCACTTAAAAGTGTATCAATATTTTTAAAATCTAGACTTACCTTACACAACCAAAACTATGATATACTGACAAACAGTAGCCCTGAAAATCATCGTTTTATCATGTCAACGGTAAATATGACGCTTTACAAACAAAGTAATTCATTTTTTTAAATTAAGAAATATATAATATTTTATTGTTATATTTTGCAGGAACAAGAGAAGGTTGCAAAGTTCTTCAAGTCTAATTATCATAAGGACATGTTAGAAAAAGAACTGTCCTTAAAAGGTTGGAACTGGGGCACGGCTAAATTCAATGGATCTGTCTTAAATTTCAATGTTGGAACACGAACAGCTTTTGAAATACCTCTTCACAATGTGTCGCAATGTAACACTGGGAAAAACGAAGTTACTCTAGAATTCCATCAGGTAATTTGTATTCAAAAATATAAAATCATAAATTTTTGTTTTTATCATATTTGAAGAAACGGGGAATTTTTAGAAATTTCAAATTTGAATTGTTTTGGAATATAAAAAGCATATTCTAATTAAAAATATTAGTTTTATCTGATCAAGGCCCTAATTAAAAATTATTAAATATGTAGCTAAACTGTTTACATTCATCTACATTTACACTTTCTCGCTCATACTCTTTTGGTGATAGGAACCATTAAGATCATAGGCCACCTATAAGATTTTCTACGAGGCAATATTTCTTTACCGGTGATGGAGATCTAACTCCTGTGTGCCGACTTGTGTTCCCCTGGGCCCTATAGAAGGCGATCTTACCATCGAAATTTCCTTTACTTATATAATACAAAATCTCTTTTTGGGTTTTATTTCTCACAGATTTGAAATTGAAACATCACAGGGTCCTTGAATTCATTATATACACACTTTAGTTGAAACTTATCATAACAGACTTTTTAGTATCAGGAATATAAACAAAAAATGTATATACTTTCGATTTACACTACAAAGCAATAACTCATAAATATTCTACAACGCTTGTTTATTATTTTTCAGAATGATGACACGCCTGTCTCATTGATGGAGATGAGATTCCACATCCCCACCAGTGAAATGGCTGGTGACCTTGACCCCGTAGATGCCTTCCAGCAGCAGGTCATGTCCAAGGCCAGTGTTATTTCTGTCTCCGGTGATGCCATCGCTATCTTCAGGGAGTTGCAATGCCTTACACCTAGGTTAGTGTCTTGGCTTTTTTATATTATCTGTTATAATATGTCATATCACTCATGTTAAAGTAATACCTTGTAAGCCACTTCTTCGGAATAGGCAAAAAAAAAATTGCAGCTGCCTTAATAGGATAAGAGGAATTCCTATATTTTAATATGAAACTAATTATTCTTACATAGGAGATATTCTAAATTCAAATAAAAAAATATGCTGCCATAAACGATTTTATCAGTGATACTTTATTAGCATTAACAGTGATACCTCCAAACACTGTTTTCAAACATAAATGGAAGTAAATAATGTGCTGATTATTTATTATACTAAAAAAAAATTATCATCAGCCTGTGTCCGTCCACTGTTGAACGTAGGCCTCCCGCATGAGTCTCCATCCTCTTCGATCCTCCGCCTTCGGCATCCAGGTCACTCCCGTTATTCTTCTTATATCGTCAGTCCATCTTGTAAGGGGTCGGCCAATGCTTCGTTTGCTAGTTCTTGGGCGCCATTCCAGTACTTTTCTTCCCCATCGACCGTCGTTTCTTCGACAGATATGTCCTGCCCATTGCCACTTGAGTGTGCCTATTTGTTGGGTAGCATTCACTACTTGAGTTCTTCTGCGTATTTCCTCGTTTCGGATTCTATCTTTTAGCGACACTCCGAGCATGGATCTCTCCATTGCACACTGGGTGACTTTTATTTTATGGGTAAGACCCGATTTGCAGATGACATAGTGCTAATAGCCGAATCACCTGACAAGCTCCAAGACATGCTCTACGACCTCAATGAAGCGTCGAACAAAATTGGTCTGAAAATGAACATGGATAAAACAAAAGCCATGATTAATAGTCATATTTCACAGACCTTTGATCCTATTTCCATTGGAGGAACAGAAATAGAGGTTGTAAACGACTATACCTATCTGGGACAAGTAATACAACTAGGGCGAAATAACTTCTCAAAAGAAATCGACAGGCGCATACAACTGGGATGGGCAGCATTTGGAAAACTAAAGTACATTTTTAAAGCAAAAATTCCGCAATGCCTTAAAACTAAGGCGTTTAACCAATGCATCCTCCCTGTATTAACTTATGGCGCAGAGACGTGGAATCTGACAGCAAGTCTTACCCATAGAATAAAAGAAAATTTATCATGACCCCTTAAAAAATATTTAACTAGATAAATTAAATTTACTGTAGCCCAGGCTAATATAAAAGTTAAAATACTTACAAAATTAAATAATATACAAAATATTATTTGAGACGAATACATGAAATATTAAAAATTCTAATAAATATAAATTATTTATGTTGATACTTAGGGATCAAGCTATATTGTCTTAAAAATATCTTAATAACAATTTGCTTATTTTATCGTTTTAAGTATCATATTTACAGTAAGTTTATTACGTGTTTTAATTATTTAATGCTTTCTGTTTTCAGAGGTCGTTATGATATCAAAATATTCCAGTCTTTCTTCCAACTCCACGGAAAAACTTATGACTACAAAATTCCTATGTCTACTGTTCTCCGACTATTCCTGCTGCCGCACAAAGACTCCCGACAAATGTTCTTTGTGGTGTCATTAGACCCGCCCATAAAGCAAGGACAGACTCGGTACCACTTCTTGGTTTTGCTCTTTGGAAAGGAAGAAGAGACAACTGTAGATCTACCATTTACAGAGTATGTACCCATTATTTCTAATTATTTATATATCACATTTATTTCAACATTATCGATTACGAAAATTGTATGAATGTATTTACAAAATATTATTATTTTACAGGAGCGAACTGAAAGAAAAATATGATGACAAGATTACAAAAGAATTAACCGGCCCCACGTATGAAGTCTTAGGAAAGATTATGAAAGTTATCATCAACAGAAAACTGACAGGACCTGGAAATTTTGTCGGGTATTTATTTTTATTGATTTTAAAATAATCAAGACTTTTATTTTATTGGTTGATTAAATAAAATGTTAATAAATGGAAGTCGCACTATATTTAACAATATATTTAAACACAGTAGTTTCTGTGTAGAATGCTTTTGTCCTGAAACATACATATAAATCTTAAAATTCACGGCTACTCTCACAACCATTAGGTAATTAAGCTGTCTTCCGAGACTTATTCTGCAAACATAGGAAGAATGCAGGGGCTTATTTTGTAATGATGGATTAAAACCGTTTAAATGCCTAGTACATAAATAAATGTGCCAATGGGTATATCAAAGATGATGAAATGCTTAGTTTGTAAAACCATAGTTATTCTTGAAATACTGTTAAAAAACAACTAACAATGCTGTATGCTAATTTGTCAAATAGATAAAACAATTCTTATATAGTTAAATAATAGGTTTATATATTTTATAAATTAGCATCCTTTTCCATTTTTTTTCACTTTTATTTATGATATCAGTATTGTATAAAATTAATTTTAAAAAATCGATTTTTATTAATTAACCACTTCTGTGGTAAACCTCTTGGAAAAAATTGGGTCAAAAAAAGCCACCCTTTTTTTCACTATTATGTTTTTTTATCATATTTTGAAATATAATAAATCAGTATAAAACATAAATAAACAATATTAGGAAATAATAAAAACAAAGAACAAAAGAAAAAAAAAATCATCAAACATATTTTATTTGAATCAAACATTACCTAAAAACTGAAACGTAAATAAAAAATTAGTATTATTTTTTTGTATGGAATATTTTGAAACATTCCAGACTCGAAAGATCAAATTACAACACGTGTTACTCAACGCGCGCGATGCGTTCTCTAGACGAATCCAGTTCAGGCAAATCTCTGTCAGCAAAATACCTACCCGAATTGTATTCGGGCAAAACACACAAGGGATCTAATAATCAATCTTATAAATTGTAACTTATTGGCCTCTAGTTAAATATATTTACGTTTCAGCCACACGGGTACTCCAGCCATCTCTTGCTCATACAAAGCTGCAGCAGGTCTGCTCTATCCGCTGGAGAGAGGGTTCATTAACCTTCACAAGCCTCCCATGCACATTCGCTTTGAAGAGATAGCATCGGTCAACTTTGCTAGAGGTGGTGGATCAACCAGGTCTGTCTTATTTAATCTTTAAAACCATTTTATTAATCATTATTTCATAGGCTTTAATATTGATTATGTTTAGTATTATTAAAACTAATTTTACGAGTTGAAATCCTTTTATTGTTTTGCCATTTTAGAAAAATGCTCGTACAATCAGTTTTTCTAGTATTTGTCTTTCATATATGTGCCCATAATTATGAAAGTGGCGTAAGTCAAGAAGTGGAAAGAATTAGTTCTTTATTCATTTTAGTTCACATTGTTGTGAATTAATATAATCTTCATCCAACATTATAAAACATCCTTAACAGATTGTTTGCGGGGGGTTTTTTTATTAATCCACCCCGTAAAGCGGGCAATTTTGTCAGATTCGCGCGCCATATTACGTTTCACGTAAAACAGCTATAACTTCTGAACTATTGATCATATTTAAATAAAAAATTGAGTACTTTACCTTAAATGAAATTTTCTATTATTATGCGGTCACAAATGTTTATATTTTTGGATAAAAAATTATAATATTCAAGGTTAAATATAAAACATTGGAAAAACTGCACTTTTGTCGTATTGTCGATTTAGTCATTTTATGCACGGTCAACATAATATATATTTTGTAAAATACAAAACAATAAACACTTATATTGTTTAAAAGTATGATATCGTTGGAAACAGTTCCCTTTATGTAATGGTACAGCACAGAATTTACACATATACCGGGTTTCGCTACGCACTTTGTGGACCGTCCTTACGGACTTGTCCCATAAGAATAATAAGTCCCAAAAATTTCTTCATGTCTTGTATTGTAATGTCTTTCCATTTGAGAGATTTCTTGTATATTTTAAATTTGTGCATATTTTGATAATAATATCTGTTTGATTCTTGTACAAGGAATGTAAAAAAATCCTCTCCTATGAATGAATTTGTTGCTTCCGTTACACTATTCGGAGCATTATCGGTATTTATACTTGGGCGACCTAAAAACTCTTCCAGTACTGGAGTATTATCTGCCGATGACCATGAAACAAAATGTTTATCTTACAGCTTTCAAGTAAATGTTTTATGACCACAGTCGGCCACCCGACCCTAATTCCACGAATTGCCGGGTTTAGGTACCTTATATGAGATATTACACGTCTCAAAGGAGCTGGCGCCTAATTTTTAGTTCACAGAGTAACCAAGAATCACACGTTTCTCGTAATATGTTGTTACTCTAAGTGTCAACGCGTTTAGGCGTCTCCCGCACTCTACCAACAGTATACAAATACAAAAAACGCTTTTAAGCGTCTCCCGCTCTCTACCAACAGTATGGAAAAGACGCCTTTAAGCGCCTCCCGCAAACAATGTGTTAATATAACATTTTATGCAACATGAAGTTGTCACTTTGATCGGTTTTCTAACAACATCAAAACACAAACCTTTAAATATCTCAGAATTGATGAAACATGACTTACGCCACTTTCATAATCATTGACACATATATAATATAATTTAATCTTACTTTTGTGATATGCACCAATAACCTTTTTTATTTTGTCAATATATTTATAGGTCTTTCGATTTTGAAGTTGAATTAAAATCTGGAACTATTCATACGCTCAGTAGTATCGAAAAGGGGGAGTATGATAAATTGTATGACTACATTTCATCGAAAAAGTTGCACGTCAAGAACACTGGGAAGAATGTAAGTAAAATTAAACAGAAGAAAACATTCAAATACATTAAAAAACGTATTTTTAAGTCATTCAATAATTGTATCATTTCATTGATTTTTTGATAAGTCTCATTTTTAGTAAATATCAAGTTACTTGGTTATTTGCAATTTTTTTGCAAGGTACACAGGTTTTTTGATATATTTATTATTTGATGACATTTGAATATTATTCTCAAGTTACAAGTTATTTTACATTATTATAATGTCTCATTTTTAGTAAAAATCAAGTAATTTGCAAGTTATCAATGTATATTATAAATGAAAACATTAAACAAAGGTAACAATAATGACAAATTAATATATATTGTTACTAATTAGTAAAAACAAGTAAATTTGTCATAAATATGTATGCCCATAATTATGAAAGTGGTTGAAGCCAAAAAATTGAGAGAAAAAAAAGTTATTCATGTATTTCAGTTCAATTAACATAATTTACATATGTAAATTATTATATTTAAAAAATCGAAATATATAATTTTATGCGACATGAAGTTTTCACTTTCGTCAGTTTTAAACCAACATCATAACACAGACCTTTAAAAATTTCAAAACGAATGAAATGTGATTTACACCACATTCATAGTCATGGGCACAAATATAAACATAAACTTGTAAAGTATTACTTGTCTTTCATTGAAGAGCACTGCAATTGAATGTTTGTCATTATCAACATTTGAATTGTATTTTCAGGATAAACAGTCGTATAAAGATGACTTTGGCGATTCCGATGCTGAGAATGAGCCGGATGCTTACCTGGCCCGAGTCAAAGCTGAGGCCAAAGAGAGGGCGGAGGACGGGGACGCTGCGGGGGCCGGGGGGGGCGACGGGGACTCGGATGATGATGAAAGTACAGACGAAGACTTCAATCCCGACCAAGCAGTTTCCGATGTTGCTGAAGAGTCAGTGTTTTCTCATTTACAACATTACTATTTTTGTTTATTTAAGTACATCTTATCATTTTTTTACGTTGATACCTTGGTTGCGGAAAACGGTGATTAAAAAAAATGTAGAAAAAGTGCCAAAAGCATCAGAAAAACACAAATCAAATTCATTTAAAAAAGTATGTTTTTATTTTCTTAAATGATTAAAAAAATACAATGAAAAACAGATTTCATGGATATTGCATGCATAATTATATTCTCTTTATTTTTAATTATTAAATTGTCATTTTGGGTTGTGAGATATAATCGTTCCCGATTTTTTAAATTTTGCTCTAACCGTAAGTTTGCTCAGACTCACTAGATGAAATTTGGTGAATCGCTTAACAGCGAGTCATTGTATAAAAAAAAATAGTGCCATCCAAAAAGAAATGCACAAAAAAGTCGCATAAATAAAAAGAGGGTTGGGTGTAAAATATTTTCATAACTATAGTCCATCCAGTGTATGAAGAACCCTATGACACATTTATTGCCCTGTGCTAAATATCGTCCGATATAACGTTGTAAAAACGTTTGCTACCTATATTAATTTTATCAACATAAACAAAAGCCTCTCTGCTTATATATAATAAGTTTTTAAGTAAATATATCATAATAAAAATAATAAAAAATATATACATATTGTTACAAATTAGAAAAAATACGGCAATTTGTAACTATAATAATACAAAATCTGACGCATGTAGAACGCCATCTCGCATTGCTGCGAAAACCAGTGTTGGGGTATAGATAATCGTATCTTCGATTGTTTTTGTAAATACCTACTAAAATGAAATATTATAATTATTATCAATTATAAGTGAATATTAACAGGTTTTAAGAGATATGTAAAACAAAATATAAATAATAATATTAGTAATACGAAAATTATGAAGAAAAGCGAGTGTAGAGATAAATATTAGCACATAACTAAGCTAAACTTACTAAGAGACGTCGCACTGCCTTGAAATAATCTCACTGACTTTAGAGAACCTACCAGTTTAAGAAGTGTTGGTATTTCGTTGCGGTCATAGTATGCATACACGTGATTCCGAATTGCTGCCAAATTAAAGCTTTTGGGTTTTGTAATTAAGCATTTCCTCTGTCGTTTCTTATTTGGTGTTAATATTTTTTTCTCTTCTAATGAAGATTCACCATATTTCTCCTCTGTGATCCGAGATACTGAAGATTTACCGATTCCTAGGGCATCCGCGACCCGATCTCGAATGTTTTCTTTAATGAAACAACTTTAACAATACTAACAATAAATATAATAATTACAACAACAAAAAACACAAATCGATCGAAGAACAACGCGCTACTAAAAGTCGTACATTTGTACTGATCCACACGCCGCCATGCGGGAAAAAATGATACTGAAATATAATTATTTTCGAAGAAGAAGAGAAGAAAAATCGATTTAATAGAATAAAAAATGTTCGCCCCATCTCTTTTACACAGAGCAATAAAAATGCCATACGTATCAAGCTAAAACTTTCCAAATATAATATTCGCTGCACTTTAAATTCTATTATTTAAAAATAGAGATGTTTATATACGATTCACTTCGAATTCAAATTCGATTTTTTTCCGAAGAAGAAGAGAAAAAAAAATCGACCTAATCGAAATAAATATTTTTGCCCCATCCCTTTTACAAGGGGCAATAAATGTGTCATAGGGTTCTTCATACACTGGATGAACTATAACAATAGTTAAATGAAATATGAAGAATTACTGTATAATGTTGTAAAGAGACATTTATATTTAAAACTGCTTTATATAGGAATATTGTATGATGATCTTTTTTGACAATTTATTATATCATCTGGTATATAAAAACATAACACATGATATTAATATTTATAATTCTTTCATTTCAATTTTTAAATATTATGTAATCTTTTGTTATTATAATTTGTTTTTTTTTTTATTAATAAAGTAATCTATTTTATATTTTTTATAGATACGATACAAATCACACTGATGAATCAGAATCAGGATCTGAATCTGCTGCCGTTGGCTCGGATGGCGAAAAGAAGAAAAAGAAAAAGAAGGCCAAATCAGCTAAAACAATTGTATGTGAACATTATTTTTAAATAATATTAATGATATTTAAATAGACACAGCTTTCGAATTCAACCATATCGCTTAACCCAAAAACTGCGAATTCAAAGTTTAGTTTGCAATTACATTAAGTCAACTAATTATTTATTTCATTTTGTTAAAAAAGAATTACTTTATGAATGAATATGTTCTTAGTCAGAGAAGCCTGCTCGCAAAAAGAAAAGTACGTCTCGGAAGAAGAAGAAGGATGCCAATGCACCCAAGAGACCATCTACAGCTTTTATGATATGGCTTAATGATCAGAGAAAGGATATTCTTGAAAAGAATCCTGGAATGAAGGTCACTGAGGTCGCCAAGAAGGGAGGAGAATTGTGGCGAGAAATGAAAGATAAATCGGTAAGAATATTTCACTAATCGTTTTTACAAAATATTATAAAATATTCAAAAATAAATTTGATTAGAAAGGCATCATATAAATGTATATGGAGCTCTGTAATATTTTGATTTGATGAATTTTATGAAAATCTAATGAAAAATGATTTTTTTTTGTTATCCCCAGAGATATTTTTTTTATAATATATTTAATTTTTATAAATATCCATTTTGATGACAATAATTTAATTGATAATTAAAATAAATCCTGAGATAATTTCGTAGTTGTTTCTGTTGCTGCTGCTGCACAATAATTGTGGTAGAGACCCTTATAATTTTAATTAAAAAATTAACAAATTAAAAATATTTACTCCAATATTGGAGTCCGAAACATGTAATCATTAAAAATAAATTTGAACCAAAACTAAATATTTTTAATTTGTTAATTTTTTAATAAAAATTATATGATTTTATATATAATTGATAATAATTAACCCTTTCATTACGGCTCGTTGGAATACAAATTATACTGTCAATTATAAAACTAGTATTTGAAGCATAAATGTACTTATCTGGTCTATTTTCATATATCACATTGGTTCTTGTATCCTTTAGCTATCAGATGATGTATAAAAAACTATTCTAAGAAAGTAGCAAAACAATATATTACGTCAACCGATGTCAACGGTCAGGGAATCTTATGACGGCATATGCCGACAACCATTCAATCTATTTTTTTTGCTTAAAACTAGTATTTGAAGCATAAATGTACTTATCTGACCTATTTTCATATATCACAATGGTTCTTGTATCCTTTAGCTATCAGATGATGCATAAAAAACTATTCTAAGAAAGTAGCAAAACGATAAACAACGGCTACCGATGTCAACAGTAGGAAAATCTTGCACGCCGTATATCGGGTACCGATGCAAACATTATTGAAGATGGTCTCCTAGGAGTCCGTAACATGTAATCATTAAAAATAAATTTGAATCAAAACTAAATATTTTAAATTTGTTGATTTTTAATTAAAATAAATTTAAAATTATAATTATGCAGTTTCACCAAGTATTGTCAGTTGATAACCTTAATGTTAATGTAGAGACCCTTCTTAACCGAAATTGAGTGATAGCTACGAATCAAGTAGAAAGACCAAATGTAAGGGTTAATACACGATAGTAATCACTGTTAGCCTATGGTCACGCTTGTCTCTGGTGGGTCAATGTCTTCGTACTAAATAATGTTTTAATTTTTTTTTAAATATATTTCTAGAAATGGGAAGAAAAAGCACAAAAAGCAAAGGAAGATTACGCTAAGGCAATGAAAGAATACCAAGCCAGTGGTGGAGGAGCAGCAGCAGCTTCCAGCGGAGATGAAGAAACTGGACCTTCAAAGGCGAAAAAGCCAAAGAAGGAAACGGTCACTCCTAAGACTTCGGGTAGCGGAGCAAGAGCCGACTTCAAAAGCAAGGAGTACATTAGTGATGATAGTTCATCGTCAGATGGCGAAAAGAAGAAGAAAGGAGATAAAAAGGTTAACTGAATATTTTTACGAATTCAGATTGAGATTATTTCTCAACATTACCTTTTTTATGTAAACACATACAGGAGAATACCAACAGACGGTGATAGAGAAATCTAATCTGTTGATTCTATGGCATTTACAGTTTTAAAATTTGACTAAATACTATTTCATAGACTGCAGCCCGGCATTCATGCGTCTTCCATTTTTATAGGGACTCACTATGATGCTGTTCATGGGACAACTTTCTTCTACCACTACTTTTAATTAATAGGATATGACTGGCATTTTATCAAATTCACGCCAACTGGTATATATATATATATAGAGCTTCTAAATTTATTAAAAATCATTTTTATTTTTGATCTTCCTTAGGGATCTAACACAAGATTTTTAGTATAGTAATCGAATGCTTCACCTCTGAGCCATATTCATTAGAAAAAGAATATAAAAATAAAAACAGGAAACAAAAAAAGGCCAATTAAATACTTAATTAGATCGTTCTCTTAACCTTCTGAATGTTTTTGAAAACATAGACTCACTATATTTAAATTTATTCCCCTTTGTATGGTTGAATGTTTAATCAAACTTTTAATTTATTTAATATTTAAATTAAAAAATCTAATTATTTTGGGTTTTTTTTCTAGGAAAAGCCCAAGAAAAAGAAATCATCAGAGGAGGAGGTAGAAGAAGAAGAAGAAGCTTCTGCAGTAGAAACAAGTGAAGATGACGCCAGCGGCAGTGATTAACTTATTATGAATGCATGTACAATTATATGTAATAGATAAATATTTTGATAGTATTGTTATAATTAAAATACCTGTAATAAAAATATAATATCTTTTGATAATTTTATTTTTTATGAAGAAAAGGTAGTACACCCATTTAATGATCACCTATTTTCGCCCAAAACGTTTTCATGAGAAAAATACAAGCATTCCAATTCTCCCTTAACTTTTTAACCATAGGACTTTCCTGTGGATTTTTAATTAGCTTTTAGATTATTGTGAATATATTTTTAGATTGTAATACATTTCCAGAAAACAAGTTTTTACCTACAATTTTCGAATCAAATGTAATAGATTATATATTTAGCTGACTTTGAATATTACAACAATAGAATAGGCTATTTGAGGAGAAAGAGTTAAGGGACCACAGATTAGCACTGTGAAGATTTTTGCAATTTAATTTTAATTTCAATAAAAACAAAAATTAATTATTATCTATGATATAAATTTGTAATCTTTGTTTTTCAAATTAATGCTTTTTATTCTACTTTTATGACTAATAAAGTAAAAAATTCTTAGGCAATAAGCTGCCATAATTACATACATATAGCACACACATAATAAACAACATTTAATATTTTTTAAACAAATTTACCATTTACTTTTGGTGAGTATTACTAGTACTATAAATAAAACGCAGGCACAATTAAATATATGGCTGTACTAAAACATTCATTGTAGTCATATTAAGTAATATAAATCATAGTAAGTTATTCCTGGATTGAATATTTTCCAATTGGTCTGAAATATAATTAAATTCCATTTCAGAAAATAAAATCATAATCTTATTGGTTTTTTTTTTAAATAAAACCTATAAGTTATACTTAATTTATTATTTATGGAATTTTATGATTAGTTCAAACATAAATATTTGATATATACATACTCTAGATATGCTGAAACAAATGTTTCGAATTCTTTTATGTTCTTTTATAAAATATCATATATATTATGTTTTTTAGTTATTTCCTTATAAAAATAATAGTATTAGGTAAGTTAAGATAACCCTAAAAAAGATAATAAAAACTATATATTTTTAAAATAAAATTTGTATATTTTGTTTTTAAGCCATTAAGTCCTTATAAAAAAAATAGGCGAGTTAATAGAACCCTAAAAAAAGTTTGGGAAGTCTCATATAAACCAAACGTTATAATGCAAATACTTGCTAGATAGGGGTGAATAATTCTTCTATAAGACAGGTGTTCATAACAGTTTTCATTAATGTCCATATTTTGATTCAATAAAAAGGGTAGTTTCATAATTAATTTATATATTATGAAAGTACCTATATATTTTGAGATTTTATTAATTATCATTAAAAATTATGGGTAGAATATATATAGAATTGCAACAAAACATATTCCAGGTATTCATTGAAGTATTGTAATGTAATACAATATAATTGATATAAGTGTCTTAAAAACATAATATGATGAGATGATAAAATTTTGTCAGTTATAATGGAACATATTAAATATATTTTCCGCAATAGCATTCTTACTAAATATTTGGAAAGGCAAGAATTCCTTTCGTTACCAGTTCCGCCCTTATGAGGTAGTACATCGTGTTGTATTTTTCTCCCTAGTGGTTTTCAATATATACTCCCTGCTATATATGTACCTATATTAAATTATTGTTTGGAAAGTTAAATTATGGCGCGATAACGAATCATAGTGAGCATACTATTAATAAGTTTTAATGAAAAAATTAATTTATTTTGTTTCGTTTAATAAATTGAAAATAAATAAATAATTTATTATTTTTCAATCGAGTGATATGATTTTATTATTAAATATTTATAAACGTCTTGCCGATCCATATAAATATAGTCAACATGAGCACTGCACTAATGGCGTGCTGGCCGCGCTCATTGGCCCGTTTGAAAATGCGTCAAGCGGGCCGCTGATGTTGGCCAACCTGGTGACGCGCGTTTGAAAGTGAAGAGGTCTCTGCTGGGCTGACGCGGAACCCATCCAGCCACCTCGCCTGCGGAACATTTAGTACGGGCTTCATACATTTTGTTCTAGTTTGTTCGAGTCCTTTGCTTTGCTAATACATTCGTTCGATAATTCGTAAATTACAACTTTCAGGTGAGGTGTTAGCATTTTATAGTGAAATAGTCTGATTATTTTAAGCATATTTAATTATTCCAGAATGCCGAAAAGCAGAATCATCATTTCTACACGTTGGAATTTCGCTTCGAATATGGCCATCGTGACTTTCATACATTTCGTAGTTGGCGTGGGTACGATAGTACCGACGCGTTTTTATAAAACGCGGATTTCTCGGTAATATTGTTCAACGCTCGTGTTTTATCCGTTCCGGCAACGATAGATTATTAAGTTTTTCGGTATTTCTAGATCCGGATTTCTCTTTATTACGCGTACTTTCATCGAAATATCTTAAAAAACAAAATGGCTTTGCTAGGCTGGTCCATTAGGCTTAGCATTATCGCATATTTTTTAAATTATCATTTTTTATCGCCTTCGATGCGGGTTTTTAACGGGAATATCGTTTTTATGGCGCGGATAATTATTTTGCATTAAATTTTATTGAAATCATTTCGGAATTTGCTCAGAATCGGTTTCCCGCCAAAAGCGTCGTTTGAGCTTTTCTTATACCGCGTCAACAAAAGTGACTCCCGCCCGACTTTGTGAATTCACTTTTAGCGCTTCGCATTTACATATTTTACGTCCGAATGCTTCCTAATGTGCTCCTTTAATGTATATTTTGTTATTTTATTTTTCAGAAAATGACCGAGAAGCCCAAGAGACCGATGTCCGCGTACATGCTGTGGCTCAACAGCGCGCGAGAGTCCATAAAGGGCGAGCATCCCGGCCTTAAGGTCACCGAGATCGCCAAGAAGGGAGGAGAGCTCTGGAGGGCCATGAAGGACAAGAGCGTAAGCATAAGCATTTATTTACTTTATACACTCTTAACGCTTTCTCTTTAATGATGAATAATTCACCGATATACATGAGACTTCGTGATTATTGTGTTACATGCATCACCAACTGAATTTGTTATGCTTCGCATTTCCCGCGCGATTTTTCCGTTTCCATTTTAACACGTTTTCTTGCCCTCAGGTGTGGGAAGAGAAGGCCGCCAAGGCTAAGGAGCAATACACCAAGGACCTCGAGGCATTCAATGCCAACGGAGGCGGACCCGAACCCAAGAAAGCACAGAAGCGAGGAAAGAAAGCGGCAAAGAAGCCTGTGACGGTGAGTTTCTGGTTTCTAAAAAGTTGGTCTTTTTGCCGTGAAATGTTTGGCAATATCTAATGTTTTTGTTTTCTTTGTTCCGCAGAAGAGCAAGAAGAAGAAGGAAGAGTCTGAAGATGAAGAATCCGTAGAGGAAGAGGAAAGCGATTGATCTCTCGGCCCCCGCATCCTCCCTGTTCATATTAATAATAAATTCAGTTCATGTTTATTTATTTTGTCGGATTATCGGGGCCCCCCCTTGAGATCCCCCGCAAGTTCAGTTGATGTTAGTAGTAAAATGTTTAAGGATACTCGTATGTACAAAAGGAAGCTCCTCACCCTGATATTCCGGCTTCTGGCCTTCACCCTCTGTTTAACATTATAGTTTTGACTTATTTTATGAATTTGGGCAGGCTCCGAAAACAGCCCTCCCTCAAGTATGTTAAGTAATTAGTATAGTAGCGGTACTGCGAGTGGAAACCTACCTCTTGAATTGTGTAA
Source organism: Glossosoma conforme (assembly GCA_022606575.1). NCBI lineage: Eukaryota > Metazoa > Arthropoda > Insecta > Trichoptera > Glossosomatidae > Glossosoma > Glossosoma conforme. The sequence goes on along the minus strand of JAGTXR010000005.1, from coordinate 1,589,699 downwards.
ATTGCAAACAGTTTTAATTGTATCATTCGCAGCCAAAATATTGAGGAGATCTTTATTATTAAGGTGTCTGACTGAAGAGTGCACAGGTACTTTTTGCAATGCATGTACCTGCGTTAAGTTTAGGAAATTACCTTTTTTATTAGTTTGCCAGAATTAATTTTAGACTTGACGCATAGGTAGGTTTTTGAAACTGGTTTGTCATAATATTGTTATTTTGTAAAAAATAGCATTCCTCATGTTCGTGTTTTACATGTTTCAATAAAACGTAATTTTCTTATAAATAATATAAAAAATATTTTTTACACATGTGTTTGTATTTATCCCCACTCCTGCTCCACTTTCATTCATTCGACCAGTATGAATAATGTTACCGTTTGTTTTGGCGGGACTTTCAAAATCGAAACCTTAGGGTCTTATGGATTTTCCCTATACAAGATATACGATGTAGTACAAAATGGCTGTTGCCGTTGTTCGCATTGTAATGTTAGATAACTGATTTTACAGAGCCATTTTACGGTAAGTCATTCGAGGACAAATAAAATAATTTATTATTTCTATATACAAATGATAAAAATAAATAGTTCATTGACATCATAGTCCTTCGACGAAGTTAGTAAAATTGAGTCGTGTGCCTGTGGCGCCATCTTACATGACGCTAACAGGAAGCGGAAGTCTGTTAGTTGTGGACGCAGCCGTGAGGGAGTAGCGTGGTTATTGTATAGAATGGGACGACCTCAGCGAAAAGAGATAGCAAGTATGTACTTATGCCCTAAGGCTGTAAAAATTACATTTTATAGATATATTATACCCATTGGTTAAGTGAATGCATCCTGTACCTTGAAAAAATTATATTCTAGTGAAAATGGTTGTGTAAATATTGTACTTTGCCTATTCAATTTATTATTTCTTAAGTACATTTGAGTGTAATAATACCATATTAAAAAATATGTAAAACATTTTAACTACCTGCCTAAATTGGACGAGTATTATCTTTGTCGTATAAGCCGCTGTATATTAAATCTGTACCTTGTTAAGATTAATAAATGAAATTTCCTGATGAATCTTCATAATTAAAATAAACTGTTGACGATGTGTCGTGTATAAATTGATATGTGTTCGGACAGATTTAATATGTAAAATAAAAAACAAATTGTATAAAATCATCAATTATGATACCTTAAAATATTCTCAAATCTGAAAACAGGTTTTTATTATTTTATCTTCAATTATAATAGTTCTGGCTGCTCTAGCACGTAACTTGTTCCTCCGAATTTACGTCATTTGAGATTTTTTTTTCGTTCCCCGATAATGGACATGAATGGTGATCGAAATACCGAAGAAAACAATTCACCGCACACGGGCAAACTCAAAAGTCTTGAGAATTATAAATGTGACCTTATTAACTTATAATAGGTATTTTATGTTCCAAAATCTAAAAGAATACAATATGTTTCTTCTGTAATGAAAACTATAAAAATATTTGTTTTCATTGTTAGTGCACCCAACATAACAATAATAATTACTTCTGTTCCTATGGAAACCGATATGTCTGTCATGTTGACATCTTTTACTGAAGCCCAGTCTCTTAGCGATCTTATTATTTACGAACAAGACAACTAAATTACTTAAGTTTTAACTTTTGACATTTTCGTCATAAGCCTCATGGAATCACCTTAAAATGGAATATGTTTGAGCTGTAATATATTTGAGAATTCTATAATAAATTTGTCTACAATGGCTGGAGATTCTTCGGCGACAGCAGCGTCAGGTGATCAAGTCATCCTTGTAACTGGAGGCTACGATCACACCATCAAACTATGGCAGGCGCACAGCGGAGTCTGCTTGAGGACCATGCAGCATCCAGATTCGGTAATCTTTTTTTAACGCCTTAATTTCTATTCATAATACATAACCTAATAGTTGTGCACTATTCTGAACTAGAATGACAGTACTCATTTTAAAAATTAAATGAAACTAATCGTATCACTTAAGTCACATTTCTCTGTGTGTTGTATTGTTGAAAATTATAAAAAATACAATTTCCCAAATTAACACCTTATTCTTGTATATCAAGATCCATGCCTCATTTAATGTAATCTCTGATTTTAAAGCTTCGAGTATATTCTTTGTATAGTTTTTGATAACTCTCTAGGACCTTAAGCACTGGAGAGAAAAAAATCACTGTTGCATTATTCGAGGCGTATTTGAGCACTTTTGAAACAAGATCGGTTGATCGACTTGATAAATGATTAAACTAACACGCAAATAATGTCTAAACCATTTTTTCATGTGGTCTTAATGGTTAATATTTATGTAACACTTTACTTTAGTGTATCAAGTTTCCACTTTACTGCAACAGTTGAAGATGCTGTTTTTACTTTTTATATGTTGATTTTGGCATCTGGCATCATCTCTTTTTTGGCATTGGTGAAGTGGATCATAAATTATTACCTTTTATTATATTTGCAGCAAGTTAATGCTCTGGACATTATGCCTGACAAACAAATGGTAGCTGCATGTGGATACCAGCATATACGCATGTATGATCTAGTCGGCTCCAATCCTGACCCGGTCATCAATTATGATGGCATATCAAAAAATATATCAAGAGTTGGCTTTCAGGTAATGTTATAATCATTTTATTAATGTTTGCATATCATATATCCCAAGAAAACAATTATATGACAGATAAAAATACAAAGAAAAGAGCTATAAATCCTGCATTTTCATAGATTTGTTTGATTAGCGTATAGCATCGGCAAACTTATTGTGAGCGTAAGGTTATATATCTGATGATGATATATTCTATGCAAGGTACTCTATCAAGGTAGTATACCCAGTTCAGACACGAGCACAAATTTGTTGGAGTCATCTATTTAATGAGCATTGGGACTTTCTGTTGCTTGTCTTTAGTGTTTTCTATTTCTTTGGTTCTTAATCATATGTACCTACATTCCAAATATTGTTTATTCTTGGATTGCCCTATTTTAGGATCGTATCATATAAAAAAATGAATGTGTAAAAATTTAAATTAATTAAATTTAAATTTAAAAAAGTAAGTTTTGCGTAATAAAATGCATTAAAACATTTTTTATCAACAGGCTGATGGCAGATGGATGTACACTGGAGGAGAAGACTCGACAGTGAGAATTTGGGACTTAAGGTTGTAGTATTATTGTTAGAAATTATTTATTTATCTATTAATTATTATTTATCTTCGTGTTAAAACGTCTTCAAGTACAAAGTTATAGATTAATTATACTTTTATCAGAACACTAAATTAATGAAGGTTTCACCTCCATAGCTATAAATTAATGAAGGTTCCACCTCCATAGCTATAAATTAATGAAGGTTTCCACCTCCATAGCTATAAATTAATGAAGGTTCCACCTCCATAGCTATAAATTAATGAAGGTTCCACCTCCATAGCTATAAATTAATGAAGGTTCCACCTCCATAGCTATAAATTTTTACAATCATTCATACACATTATTTGTATGAATCAAGCTTGTGACAATTTAAGTTAAAACAATGTAGCCGGAATAAAAATGCTACATTAATTCGAGAGACCTATATATGTCTCTTGTTATAATAATCGTGGAGCTTTCTTTACTTATCGATAAATATTGCATTAAAAAAATATACATTTCAGCACTCGGTAGAATAATATGTGTTAAATAACTTTGTGGAATTGTTAACAGATCTAGACAACTTCAATGCCAAAGAATATTTCAAGTCTCTGCTCCAGTCAATGCGGTTTGCTTGCATCCCAACCAAGTGGAGATTATGGTCGGAGATCAAAGCGGAATAATTCATCTGTGGGACCTGGACACTGATAATAATGAACAACTGGTATAAACAATATAATATACATGTATAGGGTCCGCCATCTAACGTTTTTTTTCAACTAGTGCTTATTTCGTGAATGGTAACACTTAGCTCATGTCTGATTTGACAGATAATTAGTTTTATCCTTCCGCTGAGCGAATATGGTTGTGTATACGCTTGAACAACGCTGGGAAATATTGCGACATTACTTTGAAAATCATGGTAATGTTGCAGAATGTGTGCGAAAATTGTGTACGGATTTTGGAAGAAGAGAATCACCGTCAGCTCCGTATGTTCGTTATCTTGTGAAAAAAGTGAAAGAAACTGGCATCCTCATCGATAAACCAAAGCCTGAAAAGCCAAAAACAGTGCGTACACCCGAGAATATTGCTGCTGTGGCAGAAAGTGTGCGTGAAGCGCCATCAATGGCGCTTCCATGCGGCGCTGCCATGTTGAACGAATTTTTGTTCACAAAAATTGAAGAGGAGGATATTGGCAACATTTGGTTTCAACAGGACGGCGCTACGTGTCACACAGCCGAAGCTACACTCAATGTTTTGCGCCCTGTTTTAAAAAAAAAAGTTATTTGGCGGACCCTTATTATCTTACTGCGAAGTTTAAACATAAGAAGTGCATACATTTACTTGTACAGTAAAATCTCTATATAACAAACTTTGGATATAACGGACAAATGTAAAAAGAATTAAAAATGTCCTGTTAACTTGTTGAAGTGTCACCGCATGTAAACAATTTTTAGCTGCCATGATATTCACGTCATATGTCTAGCACTAGAATCTAAGACATAATTCTGTCCTGCTAGTAGACTGAACCTAGCCAGAGCGATAGTACATATATGTTCCCATGATTATGAAAGTAGTGTACGTCATGTTTCATTCATTCTAAGACATTTAAAGGTTTATGTTTTGATATTGGTTGAAAAAAAGTGACGACTTAATGTTGCATAAAATGCTATACAGTGGTACCTTGACATAGGAGTGCCCCAACATAGGAGCTGTCGAGCGAGCGAGTTTTAGCTTTGAAATACGAGCAAAATTTGAGATACGAGCAATCGGCTTACTAGGTCGGCCGATTGCACACAAATCTCGCGTCATGCTTTCCCATGTAAATCCGCCGGCCACAGTCAGATAATCAGTTATCAGTGTGCTCTCGCTGTCAAAGCATATTTGATAAGTTGTGTTCGGGCTTTGAGACTTTTGGGAAATTTGCTTTGAGATACGAGTAATTTGAAATACGAGGAAGGTTGCGGAACGAATTAAACCCGTATGTCGAGGTACCACTGTATTTAGATTTTTTAAATTTATGTTGGATGAAGATTACATTAATTCACAACAATGTGAACTGAAATAAACAAATAACTATTTTTTTTCTATTTCCTGACTTACACCACTTTCATAATTATGGGCACATGTTAGGGAATCCCTTGGTATAATAACGCATAGATTTCGATGCAGCACACTAATGCAAAAAAAAAAAGAATTAAATTCACATAATTTATTTGTATTTGTTGATCAAGATTATAATAAACAAATACTTCAGATTCCAGAAGCAGAATCTTCAATACAGGATATTGCGATTGATGCGGAAGGACGCCTAATGGCTGCCGTCAACAACAGAGGTCATTGTTACGTCTGGTCTCTGTTGCGGAGAGACGGTCACGATGAACCCACAAAACTCTGCCCTAAACATAAGCTCGAGGCCCATGCAAAGTATGCTCTCCGCTGCAAGTTCAGTCCAGATTCTAGGTGAGTCCACAAAATATACATTATACTAATTAAAATATTAGTATTGTTCAAAACGTTATTTTGAACATAATTATTTTGTATTAAACATCCAAAAGTCTTTAAAGTAATTATTATAATCAAACTCTCTATCTTAGATGGAATCTGTCGATTCATACAGTCGTGTAAGACACAGGGCATTTTTGCCACTCTATGTAAATTGAGGAGATCAACGTCCAAAACAACAGTTATCGAGGAATTTGCGGTGTATGCAATTCAATGTATTAATATTAATAAAGAATGCTTACGCATCGATACGGAGCATTGACCATCCCAATAATCTTCCACTCTATGAAGGGATCAAGGTCCAAAACGGTATAGAGGAATTTACATTGTATGAAATTTAATGTATTAATATTAATTATATAAATGCTTACCCTTGTTGTAGACTATGGTTTAAAAAGGGGTTTCTTTTCAAATAAATTAGTATCAATTCAACTCCGGTCTTTGGATTTATCCTCAGTGCCGGAACCTTAGTATTCCGGCATCACCATTTAAGCTGATGCCGTCATTTCGGGACCGCGACCTTGGTTCCGGAACTAGTATATTGAATTTATATAAAGCACAGTATTAGACGTGCACACTGACGGAGCAAGCAAACTCATGTGGCTGCTTGGGCATATACAAGAGAATCGGAAGAATGACATTGAAAATGAAATTTGCTGTATACATGTATGTTTATATAATTTTGCTAAAAATTATTGATATAGATCTTAAATTATCTATAAAGTGTTAGAATATTGAAATTTATTTCAAAACTTTTAAAAAAAATTTAATCTTATTAATTTACAATACAAACCAATCACTTTTCACATTTGTTTTTTTTTCTTGGGGTATATTGTAAACTAAGAAATGTATTCCATTTTAACTGATTGTACTTTGATATATATTTAATATATATTTAATATAAAATATACCTGCTATATTTTTTTTTGAAGAAATGAAAAATGATACTTTAAATTTTAATTATAAATCATTTAATAAATATTTATTTATTTACCTTTGTTTTTACATGGATCACGTAAGTATGGTCTCTGTTTAGGAGACTGCAGTCTCGACTAACTCGTAGCCTTTTTCAATCCATCACTTGTCAAGAGACAACTATGACAACTGATGGATTGAGGAAGTCTACGAGTTAATCGAAACTGCAGTCTCCTAAACAGAGACCATATTTTACATGATCCGTGTAAAAACAAGGTAAATAAATAAATATTTATTATTTATAATGGATCTCAAAGTGAATACTAAAAACATTGAAAAAATTATAAATCATATTTTTGAAAACGTCACCATTGTTTTTTCTATGTAACATGAAGTCCTCTACAGATTTATGTGTGTCAAATTTAGTATTATTTTTTACAACTCCCATCTTTGGGTGAACATTTTTATCAATGCTAGTAATTTATTATGTCTGATGCGAGGTGTTTTGGTTTTCAGTTTATTGGTAACGACGTCAGGCGATGGTTCAGCTCGGGTGTGGCGCACAGAAGATTTCACTTTAGTCAGAGAGCTGAAGTACGACAGTCAGAGATGGGTCTGGGACGCGGCTTTCAGTGCAGACTCTCAATACGTCTTCACGGGTAATATAAATTATCACGAGTGAATTATTTCAATTTTATACCTTGTTTTTCATTCAATTTTAGATAATAAAATATTATTTTTATAGGTTCTTCTGATGGTCGTGCCAGACTCTGGAACATCAATACTGGAGCCATTGAAAAGGAGTATTGCGGACATCAGAAGCCCATCACGGCCCTCGCTTTTAGAGACGAAATAATATAAATAAGTTAATATTCATATTATGTACAAATTAAAATAAATACTTCTATAACCATTATAAAATGAGCGTTTTTTTTCTTGAAGTTTAATTTTTTTATTTAATACTGAGAATTTGTTGATCATAAATTTTAATACCATGTCTATGAATTTTCAAATTTAATGTTATTTTCTTTTTTTAAATATACACATACAGGTAAATACCGGCACATGTTGATAGTAATTCTGAAGTCTCATCTGTGGAATTCTATGATGCTCAACATGGTGCATATGGCTAAGCGCTGCATGCGGAATGTTGATCCGCCAACGTCATAGACTACAGCCCAAGATACACGCATCATCCTTATTATTACAAGAATTTACTATGAATGTATGGTCTTCACGGGACGACTTTCGTCTAGCACCAATTTTGTTTTATTAATCAATATCTATTTTATATATTTGACTTCGGTGGATTCGTTTGCAGTAACAAAATCTTGCATACCGATCTCCACTCTTCTCGATCTTCTGTAACCCTCTTTAGCTCAGCATATGAGCTACAAATAATGTCCTTGAACACTTGCTGCAAATACTTCCGTCTAGGGCGCCCTCTGCAGTTTCTCCCCTCAACCATCCCTTCCACAATGTCGTGAAGAAGACTATTCGTGACGTGTTCTCTCCAGGAAATTGACCACATCTCATAATATGGTTAGTAAAATGTAACACATATTTTTTTGAAATATAAACACTTTATTCATACATAAGTACATTTTTATTTGATTGACCAAAAAAAAGTGAGATCTCAGAATATTTAGCAAGATGCTTGATTCATAATTGACAAATTATTATTTATTATATTCCAGATTTGTTAAATGAGATTTTCGTTGGATTCTTAGTCAATAAGACAATTCAAATGAAATGTTTATAATAATATCACAATAATCAATAAAATAGAAACAAAGCATTGACTATACACATGAAGGAAGTCATCTATTTGGGAATAATAATGACAAAGATTAAGCAGTTCCTTATAAGATATTACATTAACTTATAAATTACATTTATTTTTATTGAATACGGTTTATGAAAATAACCTACAAAAAATGGCAAATCAGTAAAAAAAAGGGTTAAATATTGATTGGTAATCATACATTTCAGATTATAGGAGATTTTGAGAGGAATCTAATAATAATTTTAATTATTAATTTTAATTTTCTGCTTAACAAAGGTTTTAAAATCAAAATAGTTGCTTTTTAACTGCAATTGATTTTTATCAATAAACAATATTGTATTAATTTTTTTAATTTTTATTAGAATATTATTTTATTATTTCAATATTCTAATCTACTTTTATAGATCATTGACTATATTACAATATTATTATTACTTAAATATACATATACTATACATAAAATTCTTTTTTCCAACGCGTCAATCCAAACACAAAAATAACGGCAGAAGCGGGATGCGAACCGCGGACCTTGGCATACATAAGTACATTTTTATTTGATTGACCAAAAAAAAGTGAGATCTCAGAATATTTAGCAAGATGCTTGATTCATAATTGACAGATTAATATTTATTATATTCCAGATTTGTTAAATGAGATTTTCGTTGGATTCTTAGTCAATAAGACAATCAAGAATACCTGGGCATAGTTGGTTTCCAAGGTCCGCGGTTCGCATCCCGCTTCTGCCGTTATTTTTGTGCTTGGATTGACGCGTTGGAAAAAATAATTTTATGTATAGTATATGTATATTTAAGTAAAAACAATATTGTGTTACGAATGTCATTAGAATTTTAATAACATTAAGGTAAATGTTAAATGAAATACTTGGTGAAACTGCATAATTAAAATTTTAAATCAATGTGAATTAAAAATATTTAGTTTTATTTCACATATTTATTAAAATAAATATGTAAATTAAATATATGTAAATCCTTTGAATTTGTTAATTTTTAATAAAAATTAACTTAAAATTATAATTATTTAAATTTTTTCGATCAATATTTCTTGGTGGAATTCCATAATATCAGATATAAATAAAAGAATTTTTAGAATTTATCATTTTAGAATTCATACATATTTAGTTAAAATTATAATATCAAAGATAATAAAATAAAAAGCATCGGTGAAGCAATGTTGTTTTTTTACATTAAAAATGAGGATTTTGTTTTCTTTACAAAATAAAATAAGCAAAGAAATATAATTTAAAAAGATAGACACCAATATTTTATATGTATTAATATAATGGTAATGAATCCAATCATAAGGATAGCAGATCATTATAATTACTGTATGGTAAGTGTACATAATTATGTTTAAAATTCTCACAAGTTTAAAGGCAAAAACATCTCTTATATTACAACAACCAATATATTGGAACATAAACAAAGATCATTTTCAAAAACAAATAATAGGATTCTTTGTATCCGATCCACATCTGGAACATATGGTCACCACATACTGCCTCCATTAAATTATCCTCCGATTAATCAAACTCAAATAATTATCAATGTATTCAGTTACTTTTTTTCCCATTTTTTTGTATTCCTTGCTGATGTTTAAATCAAACCCCCCCCCCCCAAATGGGGATTTATGGCTTTTGGTTTGAGTCGTGTGTTATTTCGTTTTTTGATAAAGCCTACAAGAGTTTTTCTTTTGTTATGTTAACCAATTTGGCATTAATTTTTTAAGTTATACTAAACTATTTTTCGTATTTCAAAAAGATTTACATAATGTTTAATTTTTTTGCAAAAAACGATTCTTTCTATCATAAAATAGCATAACTTTCTCCTAAAAGGAAAACATGAAAATAAGATATAGACAAGCAAATTGGAGTATTATGCATTATGCACGCATAAGCAAAAATTTGTGTTTTAATAAAATGTTATTCAAGATTTCATGACATCTGTACAGTGTACACTATTATTAAAAGTTAATTAACTCTATCAGCGTTGGAAAAATCTATCCAATAATAAATAAATCATCTTATTCATCAAAATACATTATGGCGATGTAATAAAAAATAATATTCATTAGGAATGTTGCAAATTGTTATTTCTTCATTCATTCTTATGCTGTGTTTGAGATTTAGTAATTATACATGACTATATATTTTGCATTTAATTAATTAATGTTTTTTATATAACCGAAGACTAAAATAATAATCAAAGATGAGAATTAAATTAATTACAAGCAATTTATACAGTCTTGAAATTCATAACTGAGCATTTCGAAAAAGAAAAATGATTTTTCTTCAATATGTCATTCTATTTTAACAAAAACAATAATAAATAGTCAGATTTCTAATAATTCATGCAAAAATCTTCAAAAATTACAATACATTTTTTTCTAAAAGCAGAAAGCATATTAATAGTTTAAATTTAGTTTATTTTGTGTTAAAAAAATGTATTACATTTTTACAAATGGGATTATCACTCTCCCGCAATAGGAAATCTACCAAAGACATCGTCAACCATAAAATATCACTTAATTGTATTCCATTACAATAATATAACAAAGACTAGACATTGTTTTGAATTTAGTTGCTTTTAAGTATCATAATTTTAAAATACACATATGTTTATGCAACATATTGAAAATAAAATAAAAAAGCCAGGAAATGTTTAGGTTGATTATTTTTGTTATTTCTACACGAAAATTATTTTTAACTTCCTGAAATTGTTTTGGCAAAGTTTTTTCTTATATATATCTAAAGCAAATTATACTGTTTTTTGCAGTAAAATATATGTTTTCTTATTAGAACACATGCTTATTAAGACTTTCTTATATTTAAGAATAATGATTATTTAGGAATATTTATTTAAATTGTGATTTCAATGAAGCACACAAACGGGTACACAGATACATACATATAAGGCAACTTTGGTAGCTTTGCAAATTTATTATCTGATCTGCCAACATCTCCTACTCATGTACAAGAAGATATAAATTATCTTAGATTTTTTTATTTTTTTTTTATCAGAATGAAATGGAAATAATTTATATATATATCAATGTTTTCAGCATTCACTTTGAGATTCATTATATATAATAAATATTTCTTTATTTATCTTGCTGTTACATGGATCATGTCGGATATGGCCTCAGAGCCTTCCTCAATCCATCACTGTCAAGAGACAACCCATTTGGGTTCGACCGCTTACGAAGTATTTTGCAGCTCAGTCGTCTCTTGACAGTAATGGATTGTAAAAGGCTACGAGTTAATTGAAACTACAGTCTCCTAAACAGAGGCCATATTTAACGTAATCCATGCAAGGTAAATAAATAAATATTTATTATGTAAATAATATCAAACATTGTTGTATTTGAAAATTTTAAATATAATCAAACCAGACATTAGATGTATTAGTTATTTTAAAATGTGGCAGTTGAGTGAAAAATTACATTTTACATTTATATTTTTTTTATAACTTTTTCTAAGATTATAATAAATAAATTAACTTGGAAAAATGCAATAGCAAATATTGTAAGAGAATGGTTTTAATAGAAAGGCCACCAATTTTTTTGTCAGTATTTAATTCAATTACTGGGCAGTTATTATCTACCAAACGGTCAATAATAAATAGCCGTAAAGATAAGTGAAAAGTAATCATTGCGTAGTAGAGAAATATCAATGGTCACAGTGAACACTATTGTCTATTTATCTGAACATTGTATCGTTCGCTCAGTTTCGGTTAAGAAGTGTTTCCACCACAGTTATTCTGCAGCCGCGGCAACGGAAACAGTTACCAAGTACCCTTGTGAGTTATTTTATTTCAAGTTGATTTTTTTTTCTACAAAATGGATACTTCAAAAGAGTATATATATATATATATAAATACAATTTTCAATATTTTTAAAAAATATTTACGTAATTTTTACTAATTAATTTCGTATAACAATATGTTGATCTAAGAAAGTAATATCATAAATATTTTCGGTGTAGCTGTATTTCAACCCCAAAGGCTAGCCGAGGTTAAAATCCATACAAAAAACAAAATAAAGAATTATGTTTCATACAAAAGAAGTTGTCAATGGTAAGGACTAGCGTGACCATACGGTCACATAGCTTTTCTACAAGAAAGCATCGTGTATTTAAAAAAAAAAAAAATTTGCTAGATAAAGAAAACTACATGCTGATAAAATATAGCTTAAAACTTTAGTTTTTATCAAAAAAAACTTTCGTCTCTGGAGGGTTAATGAATGATAATTAATAATAGGTTAGTTTTCCATTTTATGGATTAATTATTTATTAATTTTACATAACTTTTTACTAATATTGAATATATTACTGCCATTTTAATTTTATAACTGACTACATTCATACTAACACAGTGGATAATACCAATTGATTTAACTTCTGCCAAAACCTTGAATTAGTTACTGAACAAAGAAATACAGGCCTAATAAAAAAACGTTAGGAAATAATGGCAGAACAAATATAAAATATTTAAGTATTGTTAACCATGAATAATTATATTTTAAAACTATTTTAAGCAAAACATGTTGTATGTTAGTGTTCTAAAAATTAAATGCAATTTATTTGACGTATTTAAAAATATTTTAACATAATACTTATTTTAATATATCTTTTGAGATTTCACACAGGAATATAAGTACAAAAGTAATATACTTTTAAAAATATATAAGAATGGTTAAAATTATAAATAAAATAAGATTTATCAGAGATCGTTCAAGGGTAGATTGCTAACTTCACCCATTTCTGAGATGCTGTCATCCTGACACGTGTAGGTGATGACAAATTTAAGAAATACATTGACTGGAGGATCGGCAGCTGGGCGTGCTATCAGCATGACTTGTGTGATTGCGGCGGGCGGCAGAAATGGGCTGAATGCCGGAAAGCCGTCTCCCGAGGGGGGCAACAATCGTACTTTGCATCCCTAAAACAAAAACAGCAGAAAAACATTTAAATATTGCAAAAATAACCATCATGACATCAATTAATTTATTTAAGCAAATGTGTTCCATATTTGGAGCATATAGACACTACAAATTACCGTTTTTACTGTAAACAAAGATTGTCTATACCTTGTTCCAGAACACCTTTATACTCAGAGGTCCACAGGGGAACATAGATGGTTCCCGGGAGTCCGACGCTCCCGAGGCATGTACAATTTTTATTATCCTTAAAGGGTGGTTCAACTTTACCATATGCATGTATAGAGCTTAAATTTCATTAAAACAATTTAAAAAAAAAATCAAGCTCGGTCGGGTTTTGAACCGACAGCATCTAAATGACAAACACTCTTGCCACGGGTCACCCGGCTAAGACAATAAATATATAAAGAATAAATATATATAGAAGTATAACCTTTGGCACGACTGCATGGAATTTAAATTCTTCTATAGGCTGTGAGTTTCGGCTGCTAGTAGAAATCACAATGACGGAAACATCTGGTCTCGGCCGATTTTCAGCAAAATGTAAGACGACAGCAACTCCATCTGTTTCCTCGAACACAGTCATCGGCGGACGAGATCCAGGCTTGATGCTGCCAAGACTTATGTTTATGTCTGTCAATGGTTTAACTTCGCTTGCTTTTACAGGAGATATCCCAGATTCGTTATTAACCTTGCTCTCTGTATTCACCACTGTAGTTGATGTTTTAGATTCTACAGTATCATTTGGAGATTTACTGACGATATTTTCAGTTTTATTTTTTGCTACAGAACTATTCGCATCAACATCATTTTCTTTCATTTTAATAACTTCTAAATATTCTATTAATGACATGTCGAGATCGTCGTCATTGGGTTTAGCTCTCGCCTCTATTAATGCATCGTCAGACGAAATGTCAACCATGACGTCATCGTTGCAAGCCTGGGGGTGACATTTTCCTTCAGACTTTAACGTTTTTGAAATTAGAAAGTCGAGATCTAATAAGCTGCTCGGTGGGCTTTTAGGAATATGCGATTCGCTTGTGGAGCTCTGCTGTTTTGAATCGGCATTAATATTTTCGATCGGAGAAAGACTCGCTTTAGTCAGTAAATTCATTGGCACTTTCTCAGTGTGTTTGCTAAAAATAGTAAAAAAATCAGTAAAAATATGATATTAGCATGTTCTAACAAAGTATGTAATGTATTAACCTATTAAATCTTGAGTATTTCTTTTCGTTCAATATTATTTTATTTAAAATTTTTGGGTTTATTTATGGGTCTGTATTTATTAGTTCAGTAACTGATTCACGATTTTGGCAATAAATTAAATAAAGCGGCAGTAGATTAAATGAATTGTCAGTGTCCACTGTGTCAGTGCGAATGTGGTCAGTTATGAAATTAAAATGTCAGAAATATATTTAATACTGCCAGTAACTAATGTAAAATTGTAATATTTCAATTAAATAATAAGTTTTTTTTAAATAAATGGCTAGTTTTAGCTTGAGAAATAGTGAGTAGATGGTCGTAACATGCAAATTTATGACCAGGAATATGAATAATTAGTACATAAAATAGAAACCTAACCTATTATTAATTACCATTCAATTATTATTTACGCCAATTTATTATTTTTCGACTGGCAATTTATATTTTTTTATTGACCTTTTTTATGCATTGATTACAGACCATTTCCTTAAGAATAACTGGCCTTTAATTTAATTCAATACTTACAAAATAATAACATGCCTTATTTATGAATAATTGTGACATATTGTTTTTTTTTTCCAGATTTCGCTTACAACTAAAGTACAATGATAATTCGAAACAATAAATGCGATATAGATTATGATCTTATGATAGTTTTGTCCGTTTTAACAATGGCATTATTTGCGTATGATATTTAATACCATAGGCTTTAATGGTTTTACACAATATTTACCTATTGAACTGAATGCCGACTTTACAAGATGGAGGTAACGATTGCTTCAGGAGATCTTCTCCGAGAGCGTCAAGCTCCGCTAAGCCTCTGCTGATTGGCTGAACATCCGTTACTCGTTGATTAAAAACTGAGTCTTTATCTGAAATATAAATACTAACCTTATAATAATGCAATCCAAGGGATCAATCATTTGAAAATATCTTTAAATACATTATTTTATATTTAGATGTAACAATTTTAATCCTTTGCACTCAAAACTTTTTTGGTACGTACAATACCGCCAACTCAAAGCAATTTTTTAATTCTATTTTTTAATAAGAAATATTGAAACAAAAATGTTTCCCCTGGGCGGTTATAGCATTCTAAATCCTTTTTTTACCTGCTGCATGTTTTGTTGCTATCTCACCTCCTCAAGTTACAAACAAAAGATCACATTGTGAGTAATTTGTGTCTCTGTTTTACCCACTGTTTGTTGTGTTGCTATATCGCCTTTTCAAGTGCAAGAAATAATAGAAACCTAACCTGCCTCTCAGCAGTATTTGCAAATAAGTAATTCATTCACAGATACATAATACAGTGAAACCTCCATCCATCGTTCCTTGAATAATCGTTTTCCCGGATTTGTCGTTTATTTAATTCTACTCCGAATTCATTTCATAAAAAAATTAATTCCACAGACATTGTTTTCCCACATTCATAGTTTATTTTAATAGGTCCCTTTAAAAACGATAAATAGAGGTTAAATTGTATACAGTTACGCTCGAAATTTAAAGGATTTCAAATTTGTAGCATAAATTGTGAAAAAAATAAAAATACTATCTATTCAAAATATTTAGAAAAAACATTTTATTTTCTTGCTGACATAGTGGCGGCACTAGAGTAATACAACGAACTATGTATGCTGCCTCTATAGCAGCATGAGAGTACAAAGGGTTGTCAAAAAATTCTTAATAACAAATATAGATTTGTATTTAATGTTATACCTGAAGTTGAAGATATTAGACTAATAGGTGTTAAAATTGGAGCATCATCAACTTGAGACATTTTATAATCGTCTTTTGAAACACCGACTGATGAAAATATATCTCCGAGATCTTCTAAATTTGATGACATCATCCCACTGCCCTCGCTGGACGTTGAGGGTAATTTGTTGGATGGGTGACCGGAGACAGCCAGATCGACCAGTGAATTCCCTTCACCGTTTAACAGTATTGATCCTGGCTGAGGTTTATTTTTCGCGGCACTTTGAAGCGATTGTAATGATTTTCCTTGTAAAATAATAGAATTATACTTGTCAAACACTTGGCCTAATTCGTCACTGGCCTCGAGAACTTCATCTAAAAATAAAGAAATAATAATTATTGTTAATCAGGGCAATAATCTCTTTAAAAAAAAACAGTCTTAAAAAAAATAACAAAAATGTAATTGACACATTTTTAATTTGCACTGATTCATACTTTAAATCAGGGGTCGTCAACCTTTTTATGCCTAGCGCCAATTTTTGCCTATTTTTCATGGTCAAATTTCCCTACCGCCCAACAACCTCGCTATATATCAATTTAGTATATGGGTGGAAAAAAATCTAGAAGGAATGTAGGAGATTTAAAAATCACCCACCGCCCACCACGGAAGCCTGTATCGCCCACTAGTGGGCGGTACGGACCAGGTTGACGACCCGTGCTTTAGATGGAGCAATATATTGAAGCTTGCTTAGCAATTATAAGAAGAATACTGACAGATGATGATAGCGTCTCATCTGTGCATTCTGACGCTCACCATGCTGCATGTGGCTAAACACTGCACATAGAGTGTTGATCTGCCAACGTCATAGACTAGCCCGACATTCACACATCATCCAATTATTACAGGAATTCACTATAAATGGGTGGTCTTCACAGGACTTTCGTCTACCACCAATTTTGATTCACAGGCTTTGACTGGCATTTTACGGGTGAGGGATTAAATTTAGACCAACCGGGGGTATTTATAGAGCAGCGGTCGGGGAACCGGGGTAAATAACCCCAAATGGGGTAAAAATTATTTTTTTGGGTAATAAGGAAAATTTTCTAGTTTGCTATTTCTTAAACGTGTTAGTATTTTTACAAGCTTAATCAATTTAGGTGTGTGCGTGAGAAGTAAGAGACACGCGTTGTGGTGTGCGTGTTTTTTTCCATGTAAATTAATCCAATAAATAATGTTTATTTGAATATACATTGATTGGTTTTTTTTCAAAATGGGGGGGAGGGGTAATATCGACTTACGCAAAAATATTTTGGGTTAATGGTTAAAAAAAGTTCCCCAACTGCTGTTATAGAGCTTCGAAATAGTTTCTTTTTTTTTAATCTTCCTCTGAGATCGAACCCACAACCTTCGTTTTGGAAAGCAAACGACTTAACTATTGAGCTATAACCGCCGGGAAGGTGCCTTGGTTTACTTTTTCTTCTTCCTATATCTGTTCCGCATCAAATATTAAAAAATAATAGTAAAGTAAAATGTAATATAAATATAATTTACCTTTATCAACAATAATATTTGAATAAACAAAAATATAAATAATATGCCTCAAAACATTCCACATTTTATCCTAAAATACATTTTAAATATATATTTAATATAAATACAAGATACTATACTTTTTATTATTGATATACGATTTACATAATTGTGTACTACATAATAACTATTATATTAAGGATATTACTTGAATTATTTATCATGAATTATAAAATATTTTCCTAATGATTCCCTTTCAAAAATACAGACATCTCAATAATATTTGTAATAAAAGAAATTATAATATTATGTATAATTGTATATTGTTCATGCAACCACAAGGAAGATATCTTAGGAGTTACAAGGTTGTTTACACCATTTTACAGTTGAGCAGCCAATATGTAAGCAAATTAAGATATCTGATCAAAACAAAGCATTGAAAAAAGACAATTTACAAAGGCTGTTAAAAGTTAAATTATAAAATAAAGATTACAATTGAATTTCTATAGGCTACGTATATTATATTTTCTATTTTTTTTGGTTCATTATGTTGGTACTTACTTATGCAAATAAGTTCGGTTATTTTGCATATTTAGTTAATTTTTAAGTTTTTTTTTTGTTTGGACATGTTTTTGCTTTGCTGCGATTTTTTCCAAACGTGGAAAATCGTCATCCTTTGAAATAAAAAAACATCCGAACAAAAGAATTTTCGAAAATTAACTAAACATCCAAAATGACTGATTTTGTCAGCATATGTAAGGCCCGCGAGTACAAACACAATGACATAAAAAATAGAAAATCACACATACGAAGCCCGTAAAAGTTCAAAACACAGCTTATTTTTTTAACAGACTTCGAATATAAAACAAAGTAATAAAAAAAACATTCACTAAATAAAATGTCAATGTACCGCATGCTGTAAACAGCCTTTTAAAGATACTAACCAAACTGCTTAGCAAGAAACCAAAATTTGCCCAAATCTTTATGTCCCGATGCCGCTTTTGACAAATCTGTAGAATTGACCATATTCTGTATCAACATTCAACCCAAGTAATATTTGGTTTTATCAAAATCAAACATGGTGTTTTAAAAAACAACTTTATTCTTAATAAATTTGTTGCACATTGATATTTGTACGTAATAAATAAACAACAACAAAATAATATCAAAGGTATCGTTTAAAATTGTGATTTTCTAAATCGAAGGCATTAATAACTGTTCCGGAACCGAGGTCGCGGTCCCGAAATTACAGCATCAGCTAAATGGTGATGCCGGAATAACCCAAAGACCGGAGTTCAGTTGGTACTAATATATTCAATGCGAGACCCCTTTTTATACCTTAATTTATAACATGAGTAAGCAGTTATAAAAGTAATATTAATATATTGAATGTAATACACTGCACATTCTTTGATACCGTTTTTAAACCTTGATCCTTTCAATCCACATAGAGTGGCAGATTGTCGGGATGGTCCATGCTCCGTATCGATGCGTAAGCATTCCTTATTAATATTACTAATATATAGAATTACGTACACTCAATTTGCATAGAGTAGCAAAATGGCCTGTGTCGTACCTGAGTGAATGAATCTAAGATAAAGAGTTGATTATAACAATTACTTTAAAAACTTTAGGATGTTTAATACAACACAGTTATGTTCAAAATAACGTTTTGAACAAGAACATTAATTCATGTGATTAGGGAACATTTTACTTTGATAAAATATTCCTTAAAAAAATATACACCAGTATTTAATTAATTTTAGTATTACCATAGATTGTATGAAAATAAAATAACACTCACAGAACATGAATCATTTCTCTTGTTTCTATTTCATTCTTCATTTTTATTCCCTATGTGCTCTATGGTAAGACTAGTCCACATTAAAGAAGTATCATATTCAATAAATAAAGAACTGATTGTATAAAGGAAGAAAAACGCTGGCAAAAAAGCATTTCAGAGCTTACTAGTGGCATTTAGGAAGGATTTTTTCTAATACTACCAGTTCTTGGTTGACACACATTAAACGTTTATTGATGATCGGCAAGAGTAAGACATTTTATCGGTTGTGGGTTAGTGTAGGAGGAATTAATTATCTAAGTTCAGAAAATAATGTATTGAATAATAATACAATTATTAAATAATAATATTGATCCATAAATGCCTAATTAATTTTAAATTAAGTGAAAACAATTAAAGTATGAATTCCACTGATCATGCTTTAGAATACATGATTGTAAGTAGAACAATACAGAACAAAAACGATGCCATATAATAATTAAATAATTCATCAGGGGAAATTGGAATGACAAAGATAAAAGACACAACATACTTAGCATTTCTTCGTTCTGTTGAGTTTCTGCCGCCAGTTTAAAAACAGTTGGTCGCAGTCGACTACAGGCCGCGTGCAGTTCCTTGATGAGGTCCAGGTCCTCGGTGGAGCTGGCTCCAGGCCGGTATTGCTCCAGCATCTCATCCAACAGTCGGGCATTGTTGTGAACAGTCTGCAGTTCGCTGATCCGTCGAGAAACTGCCTCTACTCGCCTTTCATCCTATACAATTTATTAATGATTAATAATATATAAATTATGTTACAGATGATTCTTACAATCATAATTGGGAAAAAGTTATAATTTCATTACAGGTCCTGTGTAACGTGCGATCCGTTTGTCAATGAGATACATTTTAATTAATAATTAATCCAATTCTATAATTATTTACGAGGTCAAACAATTCGTCATATAAAATATAAACTTTAAAAGTGCGATAACCTTAGCTCGCAGGCCACCTGGGGGCCAGTCGAAAAATTTTGTGGCCCTTATGAGATTGTTTTTTTGCTTATCAATAATTTTATTTTTTATTTTATACATCCGTTTCATATATCTTGCACCTATGGTAACCACAAATTGCCGCTATTCAGTAAGTTGCCACTGTCCGTGGCTTATCCGAAGACATCTCTGCACCTGAAGTTACACCTGGGAATATATGTGATTCATAATGATCTCCAGAGCAGAAGCCCAGGAGATTTGAAGTAACGGTAGCTAAAGTATCCAAAGCATATTTTTTACCATGTGCTTTGTAAATTGGATTTTTTAAAGAAATCTGAAGATCGGCCTGATGCTCCCGAGACCTGCACCATTTGTCCTAAGGAGCGACTCAAACCAAATATTTTTTGAGGTGTAAAATTGAATATGAGGAACATTATTTTTTTGTTCACGAAAATTTTTATGTGAGGCTTTTTAAGGAATATATTACTTTATTCGACTCACCAAATGATTTTAGTTGAGCATCCCCGGTTTAAGACTTAAACAATTGATTATACTATTACATGAATGATAACCTTAACCCTTTTGCATCGGTTGTCAGCATATGCCGTCATAAGATTCCCCGACCATTGACATCGGTTGACGTGATATATCGTTTTGCTACATTCTTAGAATAGTTTTTTATGCATCATCTGATAGCTAAAGGATACAAGAACCAATGTGATATATGAAAATATAGCAGATAAGTACATTTATGCTTCAAATATTAGTTTTATAATTGACAGTATAATTTGTATTCAAACCGACCCGTAAAGAAAGGGTTACAGGACAATAACATATATAATATAAAACACACCTCTCGGACCATTGTCTTTATCATTCTATTGGCCGCTTGTAAGTCTTCTGGGTTTTTGCTTTGTAGCAACTTTTGCAGCGTCCGCGACCTTTCATCATCCTCAAATATGGCGTCCTTGCTGCGCGGCCGCGGCGGGCAGCGCGCCGGCTCCTCGGGCGGAGCGGCCGGAGGGACGCCCTTGACGACTCCTTGCTTCTTGAGCATTTCGAACGCATCTCTTATCTTCACTTCTCGGGGATAATCAACTGTCCAACTGTGCATCAAGTTCAAGACCTGAATCAAATAAATACAATATTTATAAAATGTACATTTTTCAAAATCTTGCAATTTTATGCAAATTGTATCATCATTCCCCTAATTGGAGCATATGGAGGCCACAAACTGCCACTACAAGACTCTGTAAGCCGCCATGGTCCTTGCCTTATCCCATGTCAACTCTGAGGGCTTGAAGAAAAGGCAGCTGTAATTAATGCTTTCCTGGGGCATTCGTAGTCCATGTCCCACCCATAATTTAATAAAAGGAAGACTTTCATGGAAAAATTAGGCTATTTGCTCAGATTTATTGAATAACAACAATGCATCTCTCCCCAAAATATAATTTATATGGAAGAAGTGTGAAAAATTACATTTTTGAATGTGTATAAACATTATAATAACAATGAAGTGTTGCTATTCTTCTTCCCATATCCGTTCCATATCTGGAACATATGGTCACCACAAATTTCCGCCACTAAGCTCTATCAGCTGCTACTCTCCATTCCTCGTTGCAGGACATATCTATACCTGAAGGTCCACTTGGGAACATATAGGGTTCCCAGCAACCTCCAGAGCAGAAGTCAGAGTACTTAAAAAAGGGTACTGTAGTATCTAAGGCATAATTTTGGGTGATTCGTCAATCATATTTTTAAAGGAAATCAAATGATAGCCCAACGCTCTGAACCATTTTGTCCTAAGGAGCAGCTCAGCCCGAAACACATTTATACATAATAAATTCATTGAATAAAACATTGAGGTAACTTCGTAGGTTTTCATGGCCAGATTAACATTGCGGCCTTTGGGTTTATATATTCAACCGCCATTGCAGGGGTCATCTTCACGGTTGCCAGGAATGCCAAAACATTGAGGCATATACATATTTTTGAAAGTAGTAGTTCAGAAACACAACAGTCTATACTATTTATTCTCAGTTTTATAGATTGGAACATACTTCGGGTGTCAACGCATACCTTTTGCCTGACGGCAGGGGCTGTTTTATTTCCATAGTACTTGGGCGAAACTAGTTTTATCATCTCGTTGAGGAAACGGAATTTGTCGACTTCGGCATGGAACGTGACATCGCAGCGCTTCATGCAGGCGTCGAGCACGTCCAGGGCGAGCAGAGCCTCGGTGGGGTGCGGGGAGCGAATGCGAGAAGCGATGACGCGCGTGGCGATGTAAGCTCCATTGGGGGAATCCCCCAGAACCGAGCAGAAGGCCTCGAGTGCTGCAGGATCAGGCCTATCAAGAGAGGCATTTGTTGCCCTATCTGAAAAAAAATAGATTAATGCAATGAATACAAGTATTTCGTTAGATAATTCAATGATGACATAATTTAAAATTAAAACAATCATAGCATAATTAATGTTTGTGGTGATTTTTGACTGGCAACACTCCAGGCTAGCTTTCACTCACAAGGGACGCGCAGTGTTAGGTTAAACCAAAAAGTTCTTAAAAGGGTCCATCTATAATAAATTATAGATTATTAAGTTTAAATTTATATGTACCTTGTTTTTTTTATGTAAGCACATACAGGAGAATACCGACAGATGGTGATAGTAATTCTGAAGTCTCAACTGTGGAATTCTATGACGCTTACCATGGTGCATATGGCTAAGCGCTGCAAGTGGAGTGTTGATCTGCCAATTTCATAGACTACATCCCGAGATTCACACATCATCCTTATTATTACAGGAATTTTCTATAAATGGGTGGTTTTCATGGGACGACTTTCGTCTACGACCAATTTTAATTAATAGGCTATGACTGGCATTTTACGGATGAGGGATCAAATTCACACTAACCGGGGGTATTTTAGAGCTCAGAAATCGATTAAAAATCTTTTATTTTTATTTTAATCTCCGTAGGGGATCGAATCCACGACCTTTGGCTTGCAAAGCAAACGCTTTGACCATAAAACTATGCCCGCCGGCTGTTTAGTTCAGTGTGAGATTCTGATAACATATAAAGTGTATTATGTAACCAATTGGCAATGTTCTGGCTGTGAATGCCTATGTTAATATATATTAACGTTCAGGAAACGGGAGATGCATAAATGCGTTTTACATGGAATAGTGGTAGGGAGCGGAAAACATGTAAACGGACCCGTATTATAAGCGCCCGTGTTACTATTATTCATTGCATATGTGACTTAAAGGATGTGCCTGTTACTATTTTTTTCAGAGAAGGTCGTAAAAATCATTATAAAAATTAACAAAAGATATTTTGTAAGCAAAAACCTGCTGCGTACAACTAAATAATAATAAAAGCATGTTTCATCAATAAAAGTAGACTTCATGTGAACATGTATGGATGTGTATGGACATGTACAATCTCATATTATGAAATTTGTTATTTTTTTCTAGAAACCCACTTCACATAATACATGTTATGGTTTAATGCAGTGGTTCTCATCCTTTTTGAAGTCACGGTGCACTTTTGATCATGGAAAAAAATAGCGGTGCACCAGAATTAAGAGGTCAAAAAAATATTTGTACATAATTTTTGTTACATAGTTATTTAAAAAAAATAGTTGCCATGGAGACAATCTTCTTCGTAGTATCAATCCGGTGGATTGGTTTGCAGCAACAGAATCTTGCATCTCGATCTCCATTCCTCTCGGTTCTCCGCAACCCTTTTCAGCTCAGTATAAGCGCTACAATTCATGTCCTCGAATACTTGCTGCAAATACTCCCGTCTAGGGCGCCCTCTACAGTTTCTACCCTCAACCATCCCCTCCACAATATCGTGAAGGACACCATCGTGGCGCATGATGTGACCAATCCATCGGGCTCGCCTCTCTGAGGTGGTTCTTATTAGTTGCCTATCTTCCTTGATTACAGGAGACAATAAAGCTCGTAAAAAAATAATCTGACACCAACTCGCAACTAAAATAATCAATACTGAAGAAGACCCCTGCAATGGGGGTCGAAATATTGGTAAAAATAAATTCGCCGCACACGGCTAAACGTAAAAGCCACAATATCAAATCTGGCCGAGAAAACCTAAGAAGATATTTAATTTTATATTTATACGTGTTTTATTAAAAATATATATATTAATATTTGAAGGTGAACGAAATCTAGAAAGGGGGTCAATTCTCTCAATTCTTCGTCTAAATTTGCAAGTCTTTCTCGTTTTTTAGTTTTCATATTAACTATTGTTGAGAAACCAAGCTCACATAAATATGATGATGAAAACTGTAACAAAATTATCAGTGCCTTCATGTAAAGAACTGGATATTCATCTTGGACAGAAATCCAAAAGTCCTCCGTGGGCATTTCGGAAAATTTAATTTTTAGAGTACGGTCAGTCGAAAATGAGACTAATTCTTCTTCTTCGGCGTATGAAAATCCACAATACGGTGTATCAATTGTAGCAAATGGATTTCGTATCAAGTCATAATTTTATATATTTAAAGAAGGAAAATAATGTGCAATATTTTCTTCTTATAAAGTTAAATGATCTATTATCGCGGAAATAATTTCCTCGCAAATGTATTCGTTGAGTGAAGAAACTTATCTAATTTTTTTCTTTTATTCGAGAGTTATTTTTTCCCCTCTTTAAGTCCTGACAATTTGTCAATGGGTGAAAAATAATTTTCGTTTTTTCCTTGAATGCTTGTGTTAACGTTATTTAAGTAATTAAAAAATGTGCTTAATATGCTACTTTAGTATACCAATCATTATTCTGAAGACATTTAACAAAATCATCCATACCTTCATTCCGAAAAAAGATTAATAACTCATTATTAAGTGCTATAAATGAAAATAAAGTTTTCTCCCTAGATAACCTCCTGACTTCAGTGTGAAAAAGGAAAGACTTATATTTAGCTTCCATAAAAATGCAATTTTTTTTTTAAATATGCACGTTTTTAAAGGTCTTGATTTTATGAAATTCACCATATTTACAATTTGATCTAGTACAGGTTTAAGTGCCGCTGGTAATGTTTTCGACACTAAAGATTCTTTATGTAAAAAAAGGTGCGTAGATATAATCTTAGGGTTTCTTTTGTTTGCAAGGTTAACAAACTCTTTAATTGAGCCTACCATTTAAGGAGCACCATCTTTACAAATTCCTACACATAGCTACTACGATATTTTCAATTGTTCTAAATATGAAGAAATATAATCAAAAATATTTTGTCCAGTCGTATGCTCAGTAAGTTGTTTGCAGCATAGATATTGATTCACTATTTTGTTTTCATTTATGAAACGAACAAAGTCTAGTGCCTTACTGTAATTGTGCCTACTGCTTATGTCAGTCCATTCGACTTGTAAAGCAAAATGTCGTTTGGAAAGTTTATCGGTAACTGTTTTCCCATCAATATAATCCAACATATTTACAATTCTTCTTTTTATTGTATCGTTTGAAAGAGGAATTTTCATAATTTAGTTTTTTCTTCATCACCAAACATATTTTTTCCTACTTCACAACATGCAGGTAAAATTAGAGACTCTGCTATAGTATGTGGTTTTAATTGTACAGCGATCAATTCAACAATCACCTACGACGCCAGTAGTACCTTATCGGAAATTTTAACAGTTTTTTCAAAATATTTCGCTTTTTTTTGCATGCTTACTAATCTTTCAAAGTAATCTTTACTTTTGGATGCAAGATCGGCGTGCTTTGTAGTGAAGTGGCGATTTAACTTGTCGGGATACATCGCGCTATCGGACAGTTTTTCTCCACATACGACACATAGTGGAATGTGATATTCTTCATCATTGATGCTAGTAAAACCGAAACGTAAATATTCTTCAGAATACTGTCGATTCATTTTTCTGATTTTACTGGATATATTTTCTCTTGTATGATTCTTCCACTTGTACTCTCTGTGTCATTGATATTTTGGTCTGATTCATTATTTCGTTTGGTAATAAATTTATCTATTGTGGGGTATCTCGAATGTCATAAAATACGCATTGATTGAAAATCGACGATTTTCATAATTTCACCAACTACTTTTTCGGTTTTCACTATTTCGCGGATTTTTTTCGTTTTTACCCATTTTTTTCGCGGTGCACCTGCAACACGCTCGCGGTGCACCGGGTTGAGAACCACTGGTTTAATGAAATATTAATGCACCGTTTCAAGATGCGGTTTTAATTCTTTGATCAACATTTATTCAATTGAGTTTATATGCATTTAAATTTATGCATGTTGAAATAAAGTAATAAATAAAATAATTAAAATACAGTCAACTCTCCTATAGCGTACACTATTTTACATTGAAACAAAGATTATTTGTATGACGTTATTGGCAATTTTTCATAAAACGGTCCATACCTTAAATTACTGGTATTTGAAGCACCTCTTAGGACTAAATGGTCCAGACATCAGAAGCATCGGGCTAATCATCCAATTTTATGGAAACGCCATAGGAGGATTGAATGTATTAAAACTTGTAAGAATTTAACTTAATTCACACCTTGATATCTAAAGTATAATATTCATTTTTTAGCCTTTGAAAATTAGTTGAAAGTTTAATATATTACAAGGATGAGATTACATACTCTGTTAGATAAAGAAAATATTTATATCTGACTTGTATGCATATAACAGAAAAAAACTACCATGGGTAAACTTGCAATATTGGTTTGTAGCCATTTATATTTATACTGTAAGTTGGCAGTAGGGTCACAAATACAAAGCACAATTCTAGTAATGATTTATAAAGCGTTACAAAGTTGTAATGGCTCATAACAGAAACAACTTGGGTGAAATGGAATAATACAAACATCTTTCATTTAATATTCAGTTTTTTTTTTCAAATTTTCCAAGAGTTCTAAAGGCTGGACGGTTATGCTAGAAGGATAAGAAAATTTTTAGAACACTGGTAGAGAATTTATAGGTTAAATAATCATTGTGAATAAACGACTAGATATTTCTCATTAAGGTAATATTACACATTTGTGAGATCTGTATAGGTCTTCATACAAACTCACATACCCAATACTAAAAATGCTACAATTTATGTATGATGTAAAAATATAAGGCGATATATTAATTTCGAACTTCATTTACTTACACTATGGAACTTAACCCGGTTATAAAAAAGTGCGTACAAAAATAATACGTAATTTAGTGTGAAAATAGTGATAAGAATTGTGAAATATGGATATCGTTGTAATGCCTAAAGATACTGCAATACATTACAACATTTACTGTAAAATTATTGAAATCAGAATGACTAAAGAAAAGGATAGGATACAACATCACCAAGGGGTATTTTTTTATTATGCGACTATAGTAGTGTTATCATTCAATAACATTAATGGGCTGGGTTTAGATGGAGCCCCGGTGTCTTATAGTACCGTGAGATTTGACGTAAAAATGTAGTTATAAATAATCATTAAATTCGGATACAAGATTGGGTATAGCATGAGCAGATTTAAGAGCATTACTATTCCAATAAGTTAAAAATACTTACGAATCAAGGCGTCAAGGCTCGTAATAACAACCTCCATGTTTTTAAATCAGCTGTCGCAAAGATTCAGGTTGACAGCTTTAAAGGCTCAAATACATAGGTAATGCAAAATTATATTTTAGGTAGGTTTGAGTTTTTACTGAGAGGTAAAAAATAAATAGGTATTCAAATAAAATGAAAATGTAAACGTCTCAAGCTGGTAATTGCATTTTTATTACACAGTTATATTATTGATAATCATAATCAATCGTTGTATTCTTATTTTATCTATTTTTAAGCATTAGTTATCCCTGCCTCCGTCGTTAATTCAAATAAACACTTATATTATATTTTTATATAATGCTTTATGTAATGAATAGAACGTATTTTTTAATATTAAAAAGATTGTGGCAGAGCAAACAATATTTATGAATTACAAAATCTTCATAATAAAACTATATTTATAGCCCTAGTACAATTCTGTTTTGAAACCAATAAATTGGCTTTCGAAGAATAGTAAGAAATACTGTTAGTCAAAATATCATTTTTGTTGTGTTTTCAAAACATAAAGTGGGTAAATTTTTAATATATCTGTGGGCCATAATGTTGTCTAAATATTTTAACAATGACGTGAATAAAATAAATTAGCCAGTTGAATATTGAGTGCTGATAGTTTACTCAAAAATAAATATTACATTTCAAAATATGTACTTCATCTATGGTATTTTTTTTCATGATTTTTTTCTTTCCTGTTGAAAAAAAAAACTTTGATATTTATTTTCACATAAAAATATGTGTATTGTTATATTTGTAATAAATAAAATTTAAAAAGAAATATTAACTGAAATATTCAAGTATTGCGTTCTCTGTACTTAGATAAAATAAAAATTAAGAAATTAATGTGTAAATAAAAAAAAACTATAGTTAAGATATGGATATTTTCAATTATTTATTAGAATATTATTTTATTATTTCAATATTCTAATCTACTTTTATAGATCATTGACTATATTACAATATTATAAGCAATTACATATACATGTTACATATACATACAAAAATTTATGTATAGTATATATAGATATTTTTCCTGTGTAAAATAGTTTCATTATGCGTGGTTTAATTAAACTTATCACATGTTAATGAAAAACTGGACCGAAATATCTAAATTAACTATAAAGAAATTAAAAAACATACATAATGTTGCTAAGATTTAAATTTTAGTCAAATTTTTGTATACCTACCCGTGTTACCTAATATAAAAAAAACATTCATCTACTTTATTTTGATTAATAACCTTAATGCGTTTTAGACATTTTCAATTACCATTGAAATGTACATTAACAATTTTATTATACCATAATAATAACTCAAATATATAGGTACATATTGTAAAAATAATTATTATTGGATCCTATGGAGAATTATTTTTTTGTATACCTTTTTTACCATTAGCAATACTATGAAAACTGACTTTTGACAGTTGTGGTTACGTTTTGAAATAAAATAACCAATAATTCATAAAATGGATCACAAAAAGAAGAAAGGAAAACCAAATGACTCCGACGAAAAACCGAGAGTTGTTAAATGTGCTGCAGATCTACAGAGACTTCGATTGGAAAAGCTTATGAAGAATCCCGTAAGTCAACAATTTATTTTATCCATGAAAACAATAAGTTTACTCCTAACTAATGGCTATGCATTATTTATTTATTATTAATATTATTGTTAATTTCATACGTTACTTCTTTTAGGAAAAAGCTGTTATTATTCCCGAACGTCCAAAAGGTAAAAACATGCCATTAGCACCCGACTTTGTGAGAAATGTAATGGGATCTAGTGCTGGAGCGGGTTCTGGAGAATTCCATGTTTACCGCCATCTGAGGCGGAAAGAATACGCCAGGCAAAAGTTCATTCAGGAGAGAAGTGAAAAGGTTTGTATAAATATATGGTAATACTTTACATTCATCTATATTTAATAATATCGTGTATGTAATGAATTGTGTTTCTTGGTTATATTTTTCACTATCAGATTTATCAGTCGACAGTTAAGAATGCCTTTCTAATACTATTTATAACGAAATTGGTATTAGATTTACCAAACGTATAGTCAAGTTCTGTTTCTCAGTTTTTCTACAAATTTTCGTTATCTGAATGATCAAACAATGTTCTACAATAAGTTAATAATTTGGGAAAACCAGCCACTATGATGGTTTAATTTTACCTAACCCAACCCAACTCACTTTATTAACACATTGCTTGCGGGAGACGCCTAAACGCGTTGACACTTAGAGTAACAACATATTACGAGAAACGTGTGATTCTTGGTTACTCTGTGAACTAAAAATTAGGCGCCAGCTCCTTTGAGACGTGTAATATCTCATATAAGGTACCTAAACCCGGCAATTCGTGGAATTAGGGTCGGGTGGCCGACTGTGGTCATAGAACATTTACTTGAAAGCTGTAAGATAAACATTTTGTTTCATGGTCATCCGCAGATAATACACCAGTACTGGAAGAGTTTTTAGGTCGCCCAGGTATAAATACCGATAATGCTCCGAATAGTGTAACGGAAGCAACAAATTTATTCATAGGAGAGGATTTTTTTACATTCCTTGTACAAGAATCAAACAGATATTATTATCAAAATATGTACAAATTAAAATATACAAGAAATCTCTCAAATGGAAAGACATTACAATACAAGACATGAAGAAATTTTTGGGACTTATTATTCTTATGGGACAAGTCCGTAAGGACGGTCCACAAAGTGCGTAGCGAAACCCGGTATATGTGTAAATTCTGTGCTGTACCATTACATAAAGGGAACTGTTTCCAACGATATCATACTTTTAAGCAATATAAGTGTTTATTGTTTTGTATTTTACAAAATACATATTATGTTGACCGTGCATAAAATGACTAAATCGACAATACGACAAAAGTGCAGTTTTTTCCAATGTTTTATATTTAACCTTGAATATTATAATTTTTTATCCAAAAATATAAACATTTGTGACCGCATAATAATAGAAAATTTCATTTAAGGTAAAGTACTCAATTTTTTATTTAAATATGATCAATAGTTCAGAAGTTATAGCTGTTTTACGTGAAACGTAATTTGGCGCGCGAATCTGACAAAATTGCCCGCTTTACGGGGTGGATTAATAAAAAAACCCCCCGCAAACAATGTGTTAAGTGTTTAAATTTTTTTTTAACTTGTTTGTAGGTATTTTGACTATACTGTGAATAACAGGATTATAAACATTTAAGTGAAATTTTACCATTTCTTTTTTAAGGATATATTGGAGGACGAATATCACCAAAAATTAGAAGATAACAAAAAACTTGCCGACGATAAGACAGCAAAGAAGAGAGCAAAGCGATTGAAAAAGAAAAAAAATATGAATGCAAAAGGAAAGAAACCTAAACAAGAACAATCACCACATTCACCGAAAACTGAAGAAGAAGACAGCTCTAGCGATGAAGATGACAACAACGATGACGCCAAAAATATTGACAAAGCTGATACAAATACCAGTAGAGAAAATATACCTACAGAACTTGAGATTAATGAAGGTCTTGAAAGCGATTTAGCATCTAAAAAGCAACATTCAAATCAGACTAACAATGAAGATATTTCTACATTACATTAAAATGTTTTTGATGTATGAGTTGTTATGCGGTTCAATGCATTTTTCACAACTTTACAAATAATAACTATAAAAGAATAACATTAAATTCAGTATAAATCTTCATAGATTCAGCACACTCAAGTAGCTATAAGCTATGGTCAATGCAGAAAGTGGCAGCCTAGTTCTGCCAAACAAAACATTAGCTGACCTCTTGCAAGATAGCTGATGACATCAGAAGAATAGTTCAAAGAGGCCGGATGCAGAAGGAAAAGGATTCAGATGGATGGAGACTCAAGCGTTTTTTCAACAGTAGACACACCGACTGATGCTGATAATGCAATTAAATTGTTTTTGTATACATTTTTTTACTGAACTGCAGGATAATTATTATTACAATAAATTATCAACATTAAATTTAAAAAAAAACTTTATTTACATAACATATACACATTGAAATATCTAACTTATCATTTTTATAGGAATTGAAAAAAAAATACTCTTTAAAAATACATTCCTTCAAGTATGACTAGAAGAGAAACTAATTACATTGATTCTGTGTGCAAAATATATTAATTATTTTAAATAAACATTAAACAATAATAATTTATATAATTTTTCAAACCCTTGTTTAGGTTTTATTCATAATACTTCTTTTTAATAAGAACATAATTTATTAGTAGTAAATTCATAATTTTCTCTTTAATATCAAATCATCAATATTAAATTAAAATAATTAATTTGGAAATATTTTCGTTGAATAAAAAAAAAACTATACATTCCATAATAATTAATATAATATTTTTTATAATACTTTATTTTTAGCAATGAGTTAATATTTCTTTAAAAATATATTGTTCTATCATTATATACTTCCTTTTATTTTTACCATCAGGATGAATTTAAATTAGTTGTTTTAAAAATCCTCTATTCATAATTGTGTGTAACTGGACGTTGTTTGTTATGCATATTGACAGGATTGCAGATTTCCTCCATATTATGCAATCTCAAAACAGAGTTATGAAAACTAAAAAAAGAAAATGTAACAATTTGTAGTTGAGGTAGACATATTGAATTTTTTTTAAATGTATAATTCATCTTTTAAATGATTTTATTGTCATAATATTATTATATTCTCTACCTATATGGAGATTGATGTTTCAAAGTTTTAGTTGAAATGCATTTTATAGCTGAAACCTTTTCAGAAATTTGCATTTTTTGCTTAATATAATATTAATTTATTTCTGTATAACTCGGGAGTATTACTCCTTCTGTAAACATACCATTATAATATATATTAAGCCATTTATTCGTTTGCCATTGTTCACATTGTTCATTGATTGTTCGTTTTATCTGTCGGTTAATCAATGCCATAATATTACAAAGCTGCCTGCTGCGTGCAAAATGGATTTGGGCTGGACAGGACCATAGGTTGATCCACCATTATGCTGTAGCTATACAAATAAATAATGAAATAGTCAAAAAAATACATTTTTGCATACACTGTGACTTAGTTATTATGGAATCAAACTCAGTTTTTTAACCTGCCTTATGGTACCTAAATTTAAATTAAGTGTACCAAAAAAAAACTAATATTTTAAATGAAATACGATACTCAGTGGCTTTTCTAGATGATGATTTGTCGAGTAATAATAGTCTTAGACCGGCGCTACTGAAACGCTAGTCTACGGATTGGTTTTTTGTAGTCAATAAAGTATAATTCCCTATTTAGCTCCTTTCCCCACTCTAAATACATTTTTATATAATGAATCAGCTAAATTAAAGAAAAAATAATATCTATGATTATATATGTGAGTAAAATCTAAGTTTTAAATTTATCATTCATAGTAAGTTTGTCAGTGTTTATGTTAATGTTTGCATTTTCTATAAATGCAAATTTATTTTTTAAATGAAAATAAAAATTCGATTTATTGCCGCTCTTGTAGCTGATCACAAAATAAAACAATATCAGAGAAAATAGTCAAAAGATAAAAATAAACATTTGAGTGACTTTTTTATGATATTAACGGTTTAAGTGATAAAAAACATTTACTTTAAATACAATTGTAAATACTATAAGGAGAAATTACCAAAAAAAAATAACCTTACTCAAAATCTGATAATCCGTCATCGACACCTTCAGGGACACGTGGAGAATTGGGAGATGAGAAGTATAGGCCACCATTGCTAGTGGTGGAGCTGCAGTAAGAAGAACTACTTTCACTAAAGCCTCGTAAGTACAATTGTCTGTAGCACAGAAAACTGAAAGAATGATTAAATAATATAAGTGTTACTTAGCTAATACGACCACACAAGTAATTGTTATTTTTATAAGACTGAAGAAGACTAAAATTTTATTTAAATCCAAAAGAAATTTGACAGAGGTATGTGTATATACATTTAAAGATGTACTTTAGTTGAACTTAATGGTTAATTTCGACTTGAAATTTACTAAAAAATCTAATCAAAGCGATAAACGCACCATATTATCTTGTCAAATTTTTCTCAATGTAAATTGAGTACAAGCATGCAACTAATTGTATATTATTTGATTTCAATGCTCAATCTAAGTAAATGTATTCGTTTATGACACTGTTTCCTATTTCCCCACAATATCTAACTGTCAAAAAAAAAAAACTTGATTTATTAGTGTTTTATTATTAACTTTACCATTTATATCCAATAATGATTATTATACACATTGCAAAAAGTGCATATCCTATCCACAGAAGTGTATTGGCTTCCATTTAATTAAACTACGTAAATCTTGTTGATCGTAAAATAATTATACAAGCCACTTGATTTTTATGTTTATCTAATATTATTGTTACCTATCTATTATTCATAGCAAAAATAATGCAACAACATTAGGGACAGCTAAATTTACAAATGTAAACCTACACTTTTACATTTAGGTAAGAAGTGTTTCAATACTTTTATTTTTGTACATTTTACATCCTTTCATTACGGCTCAGTTTGAATACAAATTATACTGTCAATTATAAAACTAGTATTTGAAGCATAAATGTACTTATCTGGTCTATTTTCATATATCACATTGGTTCTTGTATCCTTTAGCTATCAGATGATGCACAAAAAACTATTCTAAGAAAGTAGAAAAACAATATATCACGGCTACCGATGTCAACGGTAGGGGAATCTTATGACAGCATATGCCGACGACCGATGCGAAAGGGTTAAAAAATTAATGGAAAATGGGATTATTAATATTCAGACATGATTAAAAAAAAACTGTATTTATTTCTTTTAAGTTGGGTTTTACAAAATAACACAAATTACATAAAAATCTTAATTTATAAGCATTTGTATGTTTCAAACTGAAGAAGAGACTGTGTTATCTTTGTTTTTCTTTAATATGACGAATCCTTCCATAACAGGTGACAGAGGAATATATTCATCGGTGGCCAGTTCTGCGCGTTCTCCGACGGACAGCAGCACCGGGGTGGAGTGAGTGTGAGAGCCAGCAATAGTCTTGGGTGTACCGGCCTTGCCGATAACATCAACAGCCTAAAAAAGACATTGAATTAATTTATTTGTTAACATATTCCTAGTATGCTTATACAATACTGCGGAACCCCATTATTTCCTTCTTGCTTTTTTCGTTTTTCCCCATAATCTATTTATTTTTAATGGTCCCGGCAAACACCCATAAGAAACAATGTAAAGTAATCCCGCATAAACTGTTCCCCGATTTATCACTTTCTTTGAACTATCATCTAAATATTATGTTCCTCTCACAAATATTACCAGATTAACCATTTCTTTGCAAAATTCTCAATAAACATTCGTAACTATTATAAAATGGAAACACACAACATGGCAATGAAGTTTGAATCATACTATGTAGCTAGGCAGTCATGCGAGCGTGTTTGCTCTGAACATGATATTCAAGTGTTTGACCTATCGGATGGGGATCCTCGTATGACGTCAGCATATTTTGTGTGTATTATGCGAGTGTGCAAAGAAGCAACTTAGCATTACGAACTTTTAACAAATATTTTATAAATCAAGTACAATATATAAATAATTGTTTATTCTCGTTTTTATCGATTCCCGCACTTATCGTTTTTTATGGCGCCCCTTAAAAAATGTAATTAATGAGGTTTAAGTGTAAGCATTTTCACAAATAATATGAATAATGAGCGTACCTGTCCCACACGCACAGTAACATTGAGAGGTTCTAGGTTCTCATCCAGCGTCACCAGCCACCTGGGGTGCATGGCAGCTGCCAATGTGTACAACAAGTAATGGGATTTTCCTAAGATAACTGAAAGTAAAAAACAAATTTTCATTACAAACAAATAAAAAATAATGGTTACATTTTTGTCGCCAGAATAATTATATAGAGCAAGTAATTTTTTAGTTAATATGAGGAATATATATATTAGGAATATTATTATTTGTCATAAATCATTCATTTTTATAATAACTTTATAGGATTGACTTGATATAATATGCTTTGGTGCTCTGTATACACCAAATTCTCTTTTTAAAAAACAGTTAGTGTTCATATAAGAATGGTACTTAGGTTCCAGTAACTAGAAAAGCATTGATTTTTAAATAATGTTCTGTCTATGAAATAATGAAAAATTATTTAAGTTGTGTGAAATACTTTCAACATTTATTTCTTCAGTAGGAACTTTATCAATGACATTTCTGCAATATCTTCAATTGTTTACTCTTTTAATGTAAGAATTTAAGACATTAAATAAAAATAAAACGGTTGTAAAAAAAACCGTGGATTAACCGCCCTAAACACACGAACGAACGTGACTCGGGGCGCGCAAACCGGTCTATTTTTCACTATCCCGAATGACGTTCGTCGGTAAGAAAAAAAGTACATATCTTAAATATTTACAACTAACATGATGCGTTGGAGGTACATATGATGTAGGGATACAGTTTTGTAAGTAATAAGTCAAGGACAGTCGCAGCAAACGGTTCTTTCCCTGTTTTTTGTGACATTCATAATAATTAGTACTACAAGCAGGGGAGCGCAACACTTGCCTATTTTATCGTCATTTTTATATTTGAACTTTTTTTTCGTTTTGTGAATAAGTTTATTTTTTTTACTTTTTATTACATTTTGTGAATACGTCTATTACGATTACTTTTATACGTGAACGTTTTGAACTTTTTACTTAGTTGGGAATAGTTTTATAAGTGAACTTTTTATTGAACTCTTTATTTTTTGTGAATACTTTTATACTTGAACCTTTTATTTTTGCGTGCTTACGTCATTTTGAAATTTATTGTGAAATTTGAACTGGGATTTTTTATTGTGATTTTATTTTGGAACTATTCTCACTTTTACATTTTTATTTTTACGTATCTACTTTTATTTCGAGTTTTTTTTAACTATTTATATTGCCGTAAAATGTCAAGCGAAAAACGAATTTGAAAATGAATCAAGTGGAAGCGTAATCAAGAAACCTGAAGAGATGATGAACTGGACAAAAACTCCCTAGGCCTAGGCGCAAAGGTGTGCCTAAAACATATCATTTCCAAAAGCATATAGAAAAGAAAAGTGATGGTACTGGGGTGGCGAGACAAGAAGGATGTCTTCTTCCTATCCATTGTACATAGTTGTACAATGATTGAAGTGGCCGCCGGTAAACAAAGACTAACTGTAGCCAATGAATACAATTTTACTATGGGGGTGTTGATCGTCAACATTTAGCCATTGACTTATCAAGCGTTGTGGAACGCATTTGTTGTCTATAAATAAAGAACTTCCGGGGAAAAATCATAATGCAATATTTGAAGAAATACTATTCCCCAGAATTTGCGTCCAAAAAGACTCCAAATTCATTGCGCCTTACTGAAAGGCATTCATTGGTGTCATTCCACCAGCAAATAAAACAAGTGCCACGGTTGTTTCAAAACTGATGAAGAGGGGGAAAAAGTAAAACGAAATGTAGTTCTATGCATTCCTTGTTTTAACAGTTACAGTATGTATTTTAACCATAAATGTTACATATAAAATAAACTTTTAAAAAATAAATTTATAATTATTTCCACTGGTTTTCAACCCCCTATATTTTGAACGCACCAAAACTGTTGTAAACAAAGCTATTGTGAGCCGATAACGTCGGATATGTTATTTACATACATTGTTAACATGATTTAAGCAAAAAAAAAGGTGATTTTTTTAAGACCACTTTTTGGAAATAAACCTGACACTAGGGCGGTTAAGAGAATTTGGTGTATATTTATTTTATTTTCTTTAGCTGGGTTACGGACACCACAAATTGATGCCACACAGTGCTATCAGCTAGTCTCGTTTCAAGTCATCTCTGCTCCAGTGCTTCTCCACATACTTTAGTTTCTGATAACTTCCTGGGTGAGACAAAGGGCTTGAAAAGAAGGCAATTACAGTATCTGAGACATAATATGCAGTTTTTAATCAGCATTTTAATGAAATTTGATAATTGACTTGACGTTTCTAGTCCATTTGTCCTAAGGAGCAATTCTGTATATAACTAGTTGATATGAAGTTAGCAACTTACTGTTTTTGCAGTCGAGGAAGGCGGTGAGTGTGACGAGCAGGCCGGCGAGAGCCACCGGGTTGAGGACCTGACGATCACCGTGCAGCGGACACAGCGACAGCGTCCCCTTGCCCAAATGGCACAATCCCTGCGCCAGCCTGACCATAAACAAGTGCACTGGCGACTTGGCGTGGAAAAGTGCCAGGGAGCGTAGCATTGTTGCCAGCCTGTAAATAAAGTAAAAAATATATATTTTTAGCATTCACTATGAGAAAAGTTTCAATATTAAATAGACTAATATATAACTCAAGAACAGCAGAACTGATTTTCATGATTCATCATTTGTTAGATTTGTCTTAATCTCGAATAGAATAAGTAAGTATTGAATCATTGGAAAAAATATCACGGGAAAAATTATGCAGTAATTAATTTTTTCATACATTTTGTATGGAAAGGCTTTTTAGATTTATGATGGTTCCAGTTGTGTGCATCCGATCAAATAATTTTACATATTCATTTGAACTTAATAAAAAACTGATTTTAATTTTGCTAAGATAAATTAATAGATCATTTATTAATTCTGATGCGGTATGTAGTTCACCAGGTACATTAGTATTACAATAAAAATACCTTGCATTGTTGGTACCGGCTCCGACCAATCCCATGGCGAATATGGCATTGTAGGCAACGTCAATATCAGCATCGTGGGAATATTTGTTAAGGACATCAATGACGGGCAGCTGCGGGTTGGACACGGAACACAATGCAATACCCAGCGGCACTGCACGCCTTATGGCAGGTTCCCCATAGCGGCCCTAGAAAAATAAACAATTATGTATTCATTTGTAAGTTATACCCCTAAATAAAAATATATATTAAACACATTAGATTCAAACTGCATCACTGAATGCGGACAAAAAATCAACGTCTCCTCGCGTAAAAAAACTTTTAAAATAAAAAACTAATTTATAAATATTTTTTCAATATGGTAGTGACCAACAACATCACCAGTAAAGTGAATGAAATGTTATTCTAATAACATTAAAATTTTGTGTTTGGTTTATAGGTACTTGAAGGTATGAAATTAGTTGAAGTAAATAAAAAATAATACTGTTTAGAAATGTAATGCCCTTTCACAATTGCGACTTTAACACGTTCATCGCCATGTCAACCACCGGTGGCCGACACTGATTCATTACAATCATGGCGCGTCGGCCACCGGTGCCGACACGACAAACATAAATTTGACTTTTCGTTTTGTGCTGTCAGCCACGCGCTCCATACAAACTGCTATTCAGAATAATGTCCAACGCGGCCCTAAGGCCGCGTTGGACATTCTGTAACACCTAATACCACAAAAATATTTTCCGTATTTTCGAAAATGAAACATATTTCTCGGTCACTATGGGTCTTGCGTATATACTCGGATGTGCAAAAAAAGAGTTAATATTGAACATCATAAACAAGATAAAATCAAATCCTTGTGGAAAACAAATAAGTATAAATACCCTAACCGCAGTTAACCATTGGCCAATGTAAAATTATCCTTGTTACTACTAATTGTTAATTAGTTTATATTAGAATTACCAGTTGTCCGAAGATTCTTGTTGACATTTCAGCGCCTATTTCTTCTCCGAGAGCAATAACAGCAACTCCCAGCGCCGCCACCGCCTGCATGGAACTCAAATCTTTAGGATCCTTCCCGTCGCGCCATTCTTTGCCCTTCGAGTCCTTGCTTTTTCCCTCTTTTACTGTTGATAAAAAATACATATATATTATTATTGCACAAAAAGAAAAATATGTTTGTTGTATTTATGTCAAGGTGTTGTACTACTTATGTTAAAAAAAAAATTAACCTTTCAATTAAGGTATATATATATTTTTTGATTACAGTGAGAAATAGTTAAAATCAATGAAAAATAAAGGTAATAATAATTATTTTAAAGATTATGAATCAGAAAAATATTGACAGATGGTGATAGTGATGCTGAAGTCTCATCATGCTACATATGGCTTAGAACTGCATGTGGAGTGTTGATTCGCCAACGACAGACTACAGTCTAACATTCACACATTATACAATTATTACAGGAATTACAATGAGTGTTGTTTTCAAGACAACTTTCATCTACCACCAATTTTGATTATGACTGGCATTTAACGGGCAAGGAATCAAATTCACACCAATCGGGGGTAGTTATAGAGCTTAGAAATCAATTATAATTTATTTTTAATCTCCATCGGGGATTGAATCCACCATCTTCAGTTTGTTAAGCAAACTTATTAACCACTAAGCCATACCCGCCAGCAAATTGTAAAAAAAATTTTTTTTTTACAACTAGTCATGTCACACCTTTAGGAGCTTTTTCAGTGGAGCTGGAAGATTCAGCGCCGCCCGAACCAAAGCTGAAGTTATAGGCACCACCACTGCCAGCAGAGCTTCCACTGCCGCTGCCACTGCCACTTCCACTGCTGCCACTCCCGCTGGTGCTGCCAGTGGTAGCAGCAGTGGTGCTGCCTCCGCTACTGGCAGTGCTGCTACTCGGCTCCTTTTCTTTGTCCTTTTTATCTGACTTCTTGTTGAACGCAGTATCTTCCGTAGAAGATTGCTCATTCTATAAAACACAAATATATGAGATATAGAATAACAATGTTTTTCAAATAGATGTGTTCACTTAATGTTAACTTCATCTCTGATAAGAATGAATGAGAAACTGGAAACGAGGAGAAATCAGTAAATGGGAAGAAAATTACAATAAAATGTATAAATCAATATTTAATTATAATGAACATACACACAACTTTCTTATTAAAAATAATATATTTTTTGTATTGTTCAAACATTGAAAAAAAAAAAACCTTTAATTCATGGTTATCATTGGAATGCATCAATTGGTCAATTTGAAACAATAACTTCTTGTGGTTTGTGCAGTATTTGGTTAACTTAATTCAGACCGTTCAACCCTTAATGTTGATATATTCCATGTGAGAGAAGCCAAGTTTAGACATAAGCTCCACGAATTTGTTACCAGAAATAATTTCGTGGAGTCGTTATATTTAGCAAGCTTTGGGACTTTCTAGTACATTTCTGTAATCTTTAATTTGAAATGTTACATTAATTTAATGTTTTCTCAGTTAATTTATCATTGTTTTAAAAACGAAATAACCTAATTAAAATGTTTTTAAAAGTAAAAAATATAATGAATAGAGAATTAAATATCTATACTTATTTATTTTTTAATTCAAAATATGTTTTTACCACCGAGTCGTAGTGTTCCGAGCAGATATGCAACATGTCCTGAATGACGAGGACGTCTCCCGTGCCTGCGAAGGCGCACATGGACAACACGGCCTGCGACAGAGACTTGAGCGGGTCTCCCAGCACTTCCAGCGCAGCACTAGTGGCCTCAATGGCATCTTTACGACCTAGAAGCGATTCATACGTTTACATTATAACTAGTTTTGATTGGTGGTATTTAAATATTTATACTTTTTATGAAATGTTACATTTATTATAGTCAATGGAGAATTATATTACAGCATTATTAAGTGAATACGTACCCAGATAGCACAAACCCAAGCCGAGAGGTAAAAACCTAGAATAAGTAGAAGACTGTAAATCCTTTCCTCCGTTATCAATCAGTCTCTGTAGGATCGCTGAAGTCACCTGAAAAAATAAAACCAATTCTAATAAAAATGCTATTCTAATATCCTTTTATAAAAATAAGTAGTATTGTAATTCACTTTTCAAATGGGTTTGTAGTGTTTCATAAAAAGTACAAAAAAACACATTAAACTAACATTTGTAAAGGATTCAAATTTTTATTAGAATATTTTTTTAATAATAAAAAATAATTTAAATTTAATAATATTTTAATATCATTAGTAATTAAATACACATATACAATTACACATCAAATTTTTACACAAATCAATTCATTCAGAAAGAATATCGGCAGACGTGGACAATATCAAGAAGGTAATATGGTTAATCAGTAACACAGGTAATTGACTGGTTGTAATGTCCGTGTAGGACTTTACAATCATCATCATTAGCCCGTGTCCATTCACAGTTGAGCATACCTTCTTGATATTGTCCCTGTCTGCCGATATTTTTTCTGAATGAATTGATGCATATAAAAATTTAATGTATAATTGTATGTGTATATTTAATTACTAACATTTGTAATGTTTATAAAGTTAATATAAAAAAATAAAAAATAAAAATAATGCTTCTATAATAAGGGAAGGTCAAACCTCAGCATCGCAGGAGCCCACAGCAATAAGGCCACAAGAGATGGCGGCCAGCGCTACAATCTCAGCCGTGCTCTTGGGGTCGCTGAGGACGGGCAGCAGGAGTGTTATCACATCATCTCTCTTGGTTCCAGCGTACGCCAAGCCAAGACCTGGAAAAATAAATCAATTCATTCAAATTTAAGCAAACTATTTTCAAAAGCTTTTTTTCATTATCTTATAAAATATAAAACAAAAATATTTCAAAACAGATATGTTTATATAATAAGCCTTCTGTGATCAAAGTATCAAATGGTCGAAGCAAAGTAACAAATATCAACTTAAAAACAGCTGTAAAATTATAATCCAGTCAGTGTTGCCAGCTTAAAAATAAATATTATTTGTTATTGCTTCAGGGTAAAATATTTTATATAAATTAAATATTTTATTGGGTATATTACTTTTTTTAATATTTAGACGTTCATTTTAAACATACACATACAGCTAAAAATATAATCATCATCAGTCTGTGTCCGTCCATTGTTGAATGTAGGCCTCCAGCAAGAGTTTCCATTCTTCTTGATTCTCCGCCCTCCGCATCCAGGCTACTTTCGCAATTCTTCTGATGTCGTCAGTCTATCTTGCAAGGGGTCGGTAAACACTCCTGACGCCACTCCAACACTTTTTTCTTCCCCATCAGATCGTCACTTAAGTCTGTATATTTGTTGAATAGCCTCCACTGCTTGAGTTCTTCTTCAGATATCGTCATTTGGGATTCTATATTTTAGAGACATTCCGAGCATGGATATCTCTATGGCATGTTGAGTTAAAAACATGCCAGGAGATATTTATTTATAGTTTAGCATAGACATGAGCTTAGTTAATTATAAAGATAGATAGATTAGAGATATACCTAAGACGCTGCCAATTCTTAGAGTGGCACTGGAGTGCAGGACATAGTCAGAGAGCAGGGCCAGCGCCGGGTCGCACTCGTTGCGGACTCCGCAGTTCACGATGCCGAGTGCCAGCAGAGCGCCTGACTTGATGTGCTCATCTGCCGTGTAGAGGTACTTGTCTATGGGGGTCAGACCACCATCCACGTCCCATAGATGCACCATGCCCAGCGATGCAGCCGCAGAAAGCATTCCTGGATAATTGTTAGTTAAGCATTAATTTAA
Source organism: Glossosoma conforme (assembly GCA_022606575.1). NCBI lineage: Eukaryota > Metazoa > Arthropoda > Insecta > Trichoptera > Glossosomatidae > Glossosoma > Glossosoma conforme. The sequence goes on along the minus strand of JAGTXR010000005.1, from coordinate 1,546,145 downwards.
TGTGACATTAAAAGTTTAATCGACTAACGCCAGAATTGAACTTAAAACTAAGGCCCAATGCAATGCAGTGAGGCTGAGCCTAGAGCGGTATTAAAACAGGACCGACTCCGATCTCTAAAAGCCTTTAAGTGGCGTCACAGGAAAGCTCGATTCCCTCGTCGATCGCTTTGTCTTGAGCGGTGCCATAGGGAATCACGGTTCTCTCGTCGACCACTATGTGTCAGTGACTCTACATGGAAGCGCGGTTCCAGATATCGACAGTGGTGCTGCTTGTTCGGCTTCTCTTTGGAACATAATGTACCACAATCGATATAATTTGTCATTTAAAAAAATTATATTTAATCAATACATTATTTTCGTCGAACAGTAATAGAAGCCACGGTTGTATTAACCCTCCAGACTTTTTTAGTATAAATAAAGGTTAAATTTTGTAAAATTGGTAGTTGTTTCTATTGCCGCTACTGCAAAATAATTGCGGTAAAACCTTCTAAGCTGAAATAATATAAAATGAAATATAAATAAAAGATTATTCAGAAATTATTCCACGAGTCGACTCAACAATGGTTACCCGATGTTTTTTTTTTTTTTTTATGTAAACGCATGCAGGAGAGCACAACCGGTCAAGACCAGTGCACTCTATGACGCTTAGCCAGGGAGGCTGGACGCTGCATGCAGGAAACGTGTGTTGTATTCGTATTTGTGTGTGGGTTGGGGAGATTGCAAGTGTACATTTATCTGTTTCTTGAAGAGATCCAGATTGTAGGAAGGAGGAAACACAGACGCTGGAAGAGCATTCCATAGTTTACAAGTGGCATTAAGGAAGGAACTTTGGAAGCTGCCAGTTCTTGGTCGACATATGTAGCCGAAACATGTCGATCCGCAATAAATATAGTGGAATAATTTCTCAATAATCTTTTATTTATATTTGATACTATATAATTCCACCAAGAATTATCGAAAAAATACAAAAAATATATAGTTTTTTTTATTTAAATACCAATAATGTGTAAAAATAAAAATATTTGCACAAACCGTGATCTTTATTTTTGTACATCCATTTATTGCCGTCTTCCGTAGTGACGAGCTTGTCACGACTGAAGCCGGCGTTGACAAAAGCATTGACAAATGTGGCCGACAAGTTCTGTCGGGCGGAGTCCACGGGATGGTCGGACAGCAGCGAGGGGCGCAGGGCGGAGCCGGCACTTTCCAGCCAGGATTTGTACACCTCTTCCGGAGTTTTCGGTTCCATGATATCCAACTGAAACATAAAATATTTTACTAATCTACACATATAAAAGAAAATCGTGTCGGTTACACCATTGATAACTCAAGAACGGCTGAACCAATTTTTATGATTTTTGATTTGTTGGATGCATCTTGATCCCACATTAATATTTAAAAAACATATAATGATACATTACCTCTCTGGCCAGACTTAGGAAGTGATCGTTAACATGAGCATTGGACATTATTGCCCGCAGATCTTCATCTTCCACATCCAAGGCAATCTGCTGCCTTCCCAGCATGTAACACAGCTGCTTGCGAAGCAATCTACAAATACAAATAAATGCTTAAATCATTCTGGAATTTAAAAAATATATTTCGAAAAATGGATGAAATTCATATAATGATTAAAATAACGTATTTAGGACTTACTGGTCTTCGCATTGATTGAAGATCTCTTCGCACTTGTCTTTATCATTTAGCTGCAAGGCTATTATCATGGCTCTGGCGTACTCTTTGAATCGCAAATAATGTTTTAGAACTCCTTGAAGAATCAATGTGGCTTCCGGTTCTTCAACGTAACTGGCACACCTGTAAGCAAATAAGTTGTTATTATTATATCAGTATAAATAAAGCTCTTTTCTACGACCAAATAGTCCTTTCAAAGGAGCTTATTTGAAAAAGGTGGGTCTTGATGAGTCCGCCTCTAATTTCACCTCTCCTATACTTTCCGGCAGCGGGTTCCAGACCGTTGGTGTTGCGAAACTGAAAGCACGATCGCCAAAGACTGTGCTAGGACTACATTATATATTAGGGCAGGGGTGGCGAACCTTTTTGAGACTGAGTGCCAAAAAATTATTTTTTTCAATAAAATAATATGTCGCGTGCCACGTGCCATGGAAATAAACATGCATCAAATGTTTGTGTAACTTCAGATTTTTAATAAAACCAAAAATTAATACGTTGAGGAAAATAATTAAGTACTTAATAATGACGAACTAAGAAAATAAATAATAAAAAAAAATAGACTTGAAAAAAATTGTGAACCTCAAAACTTATTAGTGAGATTTTTGTTGTTGGATGCTAGATGCCAAATATTTTATATCGGGTTCATAGCTGGTAGCTTTTAATAAAATACAAGCAGTAGTACTTTCGTCTGTAAGTCTACTTCTTATGTCTGATTCAATAAAGTTCATCGAAGAAAATAATGATTCACAGAAATACGTCGAAGAAAAAATTGTTAATATGCCCATTGCTATTTTTTTAAGACAAGAAAAAAGTTTCGGGGTGGATTGCCAAGTTGTAAGTACTTCATTTTCGGCATTCTTCTGGACTGGTCCAACGAATCGATCTCGCTCAATTTCTTCCAAAACAATTCTTAAGTCTTTAAATTTTTGTGTACATATCGAACTCGACTGAAAATCTACCAATTCCATTTCAAAATCATGTAATTCCATGCATTCAAACATTGTTAAGTTTAATTGTTGATACTTATATGTGTCTGGATGGGTAATAAATTTTGTAGTTTCTTCAAGTTGTCGAAACACAACAAACCTTCTTGAAAATTGTTCTATTGTTGCGTCTCAAGCATTTTCAAATGATTCTATTAATTATCCCACGTCTGGCTTTTCATGAATTTCCAGATCCATCATGTATTTCTTTAGGTTGGGAAAGTACTTAAAATTTCTGGTCATTATATCACGCTTCAATATTTGTAACTTAGCTTCAAATGCTTTTATATTATCAAACATAACAGTAATTTTTTTTCCACGGCCTTGTAATTTTACATTTAGATGATTCAAATGGGAGCAAAAATCAGTAAAGAACATCAATCTCGAAATCCACTCAACATCTTATAATTCTTTATACTGAATTATTTTCTGGTTACTTAAAAACATATAAATTTCATCAAAGCACTCGACGAAACGCTGAAGTACTTTGCCGCGACTAAGCCAACGAACGTTATTATACATCGTTAATCCATTATCCATCGAATTGACTTCATTTAATAATGATTCAAATTTTCTTTTGCATAAAGGATGCGCAGCAATATAATTGACTATCTTAGTCACAAGTGTCATCACATCTTCAAAAGATTTAAGACCACCCTTTGCACACAGCGCTTCCTGGTGTATTATACAATGAAATGCTAACAGTGGATGGCCAACAAACTTTGTAAATAAATTGACGAATCCTGCTGTTTGGCCAATCATACTGGGTGCACCATCTGTACTTACTGAAACGATTTTCGACAAATTTATTTCTGCTTTAGAAAGAGCCTCTACAACTGCTTTGCAAACATCTGTGCCTTTAGTAGTTTCTAGTAAAGATACCAAACTTATTAATTCTTCCATTATTTTATTGCCAATAAAATATCGAACAAAAATAGCTAATCGAGCCGAGAGAGTGACATCAGTGCTTTCATCAAGACAAATAGAAATCCAATCACATAATTTTATATCTGTTTTTTGTTGATATGTTACATTTTTACCCATCTTCAAGATTCTGTATTTTATTGTAATTTGAGCGGTAGGCAATTCTTTTATTCGTTCGAATATTTTTTCTTTATTTCCAAAATCCTCAAAAATAAATAGTGCGCATTCTAAAAATGCATTCTTGATGTAGTCTCCATCGCTGAATGGTTTTCCATTTTTGGCAATTATTTTGGCAATTTCAAAGCTAGCAGCAACATAATTGGAATTACTATTAACAAACTTATTTAAAGCACTCGATTGTAGATTTTTGTTTTTGATTGCTCTTAAAATATATTATTTTTGTTCATCTCTGCTTTTGCCAAGAAGTTCCTTATGAATTGTTTCATAGTGTCTTTTTACAGATGATGTACTAGATACCACTGACACAGAACATATAACACGTATTGCTTTGTTACTTCTTTCAATTACACCATACATTTCAGTCCACCAATTTTGAAATTGTCTGCCAGAATTTTTACTGCTGGCTTCACCAAGTTTTTGTTTCTTATATGGTACAGCCATCTTTGTGGGTGCCAATAAACAGTTTGTTTCTGTATTAATGAGATTGTTTTTATAGCACAAATTGATAACAAAACTGTTCGATCAGGTAAAGAGTTATTCTGTCACTGACACATCAAATCGTCGAATTTAAATTGTTGATAAATCATATTCATCCACAAGAGTAGCAATTTCACACCTAAACCACACGAGAGCTGACGATCTAATGCGCATCGAGAGCACGCAGTGTGACGTATGTCGTGACCCTTCGTGAACATTTCGGAACGGCTCGTGCCGGGAGAGAAGTTCATTACAAAAAAAAAATACACCTCAAGGAACTAGCACCGCGTGGGAAGCATTGAACAATATGATTTATTTATGCATGAATGTCGTCATATCCTTCGTTTCTGAAATTATTTATCAACGAAGAAAATACACGTCGCTATTTAAATATTTTTTTAATACTATTTCTATAACTTTTTTTATAATACACTTTTATTTTTTCTCCTCATTCGCGTGCCACGCAAAATCGTCTCGCGTGCCACCTGTGGCACGCGTGCCATAGGTTCGCCAGCCCTGTATTAGGGTGTCCCAAAATTTTTTTTTTCGTTTTTTTCAAGGCTCACCCCCTCATTTTGTGTGAATGGTGTCCAAATAATTGTAAAAAAAGTTTCACGCCATTAAAACCACGGGAAAAGATAGCGACTTGCATCGGAACATGTCAATACTAGAATTCTAAGGCGCGCGAAAGCTAAACCCTGATTATAAAAAGCAATATATTTTTTTTAATTTTCTGTAATAGATAATAATATTTACATAATATTACTTAATATTTGTAAGAAAGAGATAAAACAGTGTTTTATTTGCCGAATAAACAATAAGTTTTCAAAAGCTCCTTTTGGCCTTCATACAAAAATTTATATTAAAACTTCAACATCGTCGTCTATCGCTATCAGAAAACATTGTCCGATAGTAATAAAATTTATTATGTGGGTTACTAGGACCAAACCACATAAAAATAGAGTGTGAGCCTATTTCATTTCGAAAAAAAAAAAATCCCATACATAACGCTATCAGAAAACATTGTCCGATAGTAATAAAATTTATTATGTGGGTTACTAGGACCAAACCACATAAAAATAGAGTGTGAGCCTATTTCATATCGAAAAAAAAAAAATCTATAAAAATGATTGTGCATTTGTTAATACTTGTTAATCTTTAAACCAGAAAAGCATTATAACTTTTGATAAAACCATCATAATCATCGACAAGTAGAAGTACAAAATTGTAGAATAAAAATGGTTGCAAGTTACACACAAGGTTAGATAATGCAAAGTGACAAAAAAATAAAAAACCTAGGCGTGTATTCCATATCCGCAAGGGACCGTCAAAATTAAGCAGCACTTCAGGAAGCTCCCCTCCCGAGAAGTGGCAGACTTCCAGACGACAACACAGAATATGCATGTCTGGTCTCATGAATGAAGCACTCCATCAAAGAATGTGTCACTGTCTCTTGTATGCTGGGATCACATGGACAAGTGCCGTAAGAAGACAGCAAAACGTTTTAGGAACTCTCTAAATAAGGTTTAAGATTCGGCTCTCATTGGTTTTTAACATACCCAACTAAGTAGAGGCAGACACGAGGATAGTTGGTGGCCTCCATGTGCTGCGACAGCAAGTCCAGGCGGTCAATCTCCATGAGAAGGTCGCAGGCCTGGATCTCTGCAGAGTGGCGCATGTCGAAGCGCACGACGTCCTCCACCAGCGGCAAAAGGCGATCCTTGGCAGCAGCGTCTCCCTGCGCCGCCCATTCCTCAGCCACTTCGCCTTCCAGTTGTCGGACATATTCATGTCCCCAGTCACCGACGTCGCTCATGGTTCCCAGCAGACAGAACTATTTATAAACAAATACAACAAGTTAAATAAATAAATAAATAAAATACAGGCGGGCCTCGACTTTCGTACATTCGACTTTCGTACAATTCGCTATTTCGTACATTTTTGAAAAATAATATTATTATTTATTGGCGAAAATTCAAAAATGTTTTGTTTTCGTGCAGTTGTTTCCCTGTCGCACTATATAATGAATATGAACAAGGTACGTACTGTGAAAAATGTTATGTTCTGTTGGCACATATGCATTAACATACGAGCGCGAGTGAGTCCGAATGTGCGTTTGTATGTACTAATTTGTACACACTCCCGTCTGACCTCGATACGTTTAGTCTTGCGTGTCGAGGACAGACCAGCGCACGTACGGGTACATTTTCATGCGAGCTTTGTTTTAAATATTTCCTACCCGTTTTAACATGAGTGAGAAACAAAGAAACTGCGAAGTAGATAATGCTAAAAAAAATCAAGAACCCATAAACTTCATACAATAGAAACGAAGATGGATATAATAAAACGGTCTGAAAATGGAGAGTCTTATGCTTCAATCGGCCGTTCGTATGATATAAGAAGGTCTACGATATGTTCGATATTAAAGAATAAAGATAAAATTAAATAATATTTAAAAAAAATGGAAATATAACATCAATAATTATTTCCAAAAGGCACGGCATAGTGATGGATGAAATGGAGAAATCTTTGTGTTATTGGATAAGTAATCAAAATCAAGAAAACATCCCTATGAGAACTTCAATGATTCAAGCTAAGGCACTTGGTTTGCGTAAAGATTGGAAGGCTAGACTAAACGAAGATTCTAACACGGTGTTTCATGCAAGTAACGGCTGGTTTTCAAAATTTAAAACTAGGTATTCTTTACACAATATTAAATTCACTGGAGAATCAGCCGATGCGGATGAAGATGCTGCAAAAGACTTTATTTCGTCATTGTCCAAAATTATTGAAGATGGAGAATATACCTCTAGTCAAATATTCAATGCAGATGAGACTGGTTTATTTTGGAAGAAGATGCCTAATCGTACATTCTTATTAAAGGACGAATCAGTTGACCCGGGTTATAAACCGCAGTAAAAACCGATTGACATTGCTTCTTAGTGGAAATTTAGCTGGTGATTTAAAATTGAAGCCAATGTTAGTTTATCAAGAAGAAAATCCTGCACGAACACAGGCTGATGATGATGATGATCCCTCTACTTTCGGACATTCAACTTTCGTACACATTTTCAGGAACCAATCATGTACGAAAGTCGAGGTCTGCCTGTACACCTTTTTTTTGCATATTTCTTTGCTAAAAAAAAACATTTTTTTTTTAGCAAATTGGTAGAGGGGGTTTGAAAAGTTTTTCAGAGGATCTAAATAATTCTTCAAAAGTTTATAGTAGTGATGATGAAGATGTGTTTTCACTATCAGCAAATACAATTTTAAAAGGACCTCTAAGGGCTTAAAAGATTATGGCACGCTATGAAGGATCATATAAGGCAGGGGTCATCAACCTTTTTATGCCTAGCGCCCACTTTTGCCTATTTTTCATGGTAAAATTTCCCTACCGCTCACCAACCTCGCTATATTTCAATTCAGTATATGGGTGAAAAAAAATAAAAGATCTAGAAGGAATGTAGGAGATTTAAAAACACCCACCACGGAAGCCCGTGTCGCCCACTAGTGGGCGGTACGGACCAGGTTGAAGACCCGTGATATAAGGTATTTTAAAAAACTGAAATCACAGCATGCAATAACTAAAGTTGTATTTAAAATGGAAAGAAAATAAAAGGACAATTTGAATTATATCAAGACACAATAGTGGATAAATTACATATAAAAATTTCCAATGAAAAAGTGATATTTCTTCACATAAAAACAACAGAAAACAGGCACGTTTATTATTTAGTAGGCAAACTAAATGACTATATAATTACTTTGTTAAAAATATATGTAAAATATATTCTCGAAATAAATCAATTTATAAATCAAAGTTTTTTCCTCTGATTGGAATATATACCAATATATACCAATTTTACATAAACACCTTAATTTTTTGTAAAAAGGTTTCTGTTTGCATTGTAATCTATGGAACGTATCATCTACCGTGCAAAAAGATAATTTGGTGTATAAACAGAAGAATAGATTTTACCTTGAGGCATTCACGTTTAGCAGCTGCTTCCTGGCTGCCGCTGACGCCCATAGCAAGCACCGACACAACATCTGCACAGAACTTCTTTGTGTCCGTATCAGAGATCTTCTCGTAGGCCTCCTTGATGGCGGGGTAATGCTCGCGGAGGAACTTGAGCGGCTTGGGCACCGAAGTCATGGAGGTCGTGGACGTGCGGATGAGGCTGCTGAGCATTTGCAGTGATGAAGTGTACAGCGACTCATCCGAACCCTACATGAATGACATTCAATAAAAAATGATAAATGGCATATCATCATAGTAAAAAAATATATAATGTTAACACTTCACTTTTCATTCTATGCGCAATATCAGAGCCTTTTTTCCATTTGTGTAATTATTATATTTACAGATTTTCATTAATAACATAGTAATAGTTAGCTGAGGAAACTATAAACAGATTTGAATCTCCTAATACTTAAACTAGGTCTTTGCTTATTTGAAATACAACATTGTCAATTTAATTTACCTTATATCTATAAACACATATTGTCTGCAGCATGATATAACTGCTTTACAGTTTACAGCACAAGAGTCCATTCTAACCTTAAAAGATTATTTGTCTTTTAAATCAGATCATCTTGCTTCCAGGATTGTACAAATCCGTCATTAACCTCAATATAATACTAAGGATGTCATTTTCCTCTTTATCTTCGATTTTTGCGTTAATTTAAATCGCAAAATATAGTAAATTTTATGTAATTTTAATAAATCGTGCATAAAAACACATATTTGTGATACATCTGTAATATTGACTGTTTCTATTGACAAGACATAGAGATGAGTGTGCATAAAATGAACTGTAAATATTCGTCCGAATGACTGATAATATCCGTAAAAATTAAGTAATATAGTTACCGTAAGTTTCTCCACTAGCATAGTCAGCTCCTCCTGAAGTCTCTTGTCCTCTTCGGACTGAAAAACAAAAGGCGAGTCAGGATTAGGTTAGTGACATTTTGGAATGATCGAAATGTGAAATATTAGTTGATGGGTAGTTTTTATAACTGACCAGATCATCGCCGGGCGCGGGATCCATCTTCTTCGGTTCGTCCGGCTTCTTTGTATCTTTCATATTGCTTGTGCAAGTTTACGGTTTTGTGTGACACTAGTGAGACAGGACGAGCTTCAAAATTTATACAAGTCACCGCATACTCACAATTACCAACATAATGAAAACATATTATTTTTATTCAAGGATAGTGCATTCTAGCATACACGGCCATAGACACATAATTACCATATACCTATTAGTTTACTTTCAATGCCAAATCCACTCACGCCAAGCCGTCTCCCCCTTCTCCTCAAGACTAATTTAGACTCATGTTACCTTTCCTGTCAACCCAATAGATGATTTGAACGTGTTACAACAGATAAACATTAATTTATTCATTAAATTCACGGGAAAATTAGTTTGGTTTTAAATATATAAATTACATTCTAATATATCATACTTAAAGGAAAAACTGATTTAATTGATTTGCTTTATTATTTTTAAATTAGTTTTTGTAAGGACATTTTTTTTGTACTGTAAAAAAAATTAGGCTAGATTAAAATTATGCCTAAACGTCTCAATATGATATCGTTTTTATTATTTCTCTATATTTTGATTGAGTTTCCAAGGTCTATTTAGGATCAAATGGTCCAGGCCTTGGGTTAATAATCCAAAATTTAAAAAAAATCTGATCAAATCTCTTAAGAATAGGTCCCGGATTCTATAGTGCCGTTTTATTAATTCCCAGGCTATAATTTAAATAAAGGGAAATCATTTCTAATTGAATCTTTTATTTTTATTTTGGCAACTCACTGAACTGAGTGATGGCAATCAAATGTAATAAAGGGTCCGCCAAATAACTTTCTTTTTTTTGAAAATGGGGCGCAAAACATCGAGTGTAGCTTCGGCTGTGTGGCACGTAGCGCCGTCCTGTTGAAACCAAATGTTGCCAATATCTTCCTCTTCAATTTTTGTGAACAAAAATGGCCCGACAACGATCGCCATTGACTGTAACGGCCACTCCATGCTCATTTTCGAAGAAAAATGGCCTGATTTTAAAAGTAATGTCGCAATATTTCCCAGCGTTGTTCAAGCGTATACACAACCATATTCGTTCAGCGGAAGGATAAAACTAATTATCTGTCAAATCAGACATGAGCTAAGTGTTACCATTCACGAAATAAGCACTAGTTAAAAAAACGTTAGATGGCGGACAATAGCATGATTTTCAAAGTAATGTCGCAATATTTCCCAGCGTTGTTCAAGCGTATACACAACCATATTCGTTTAGCGGAAGTAAAACTAATTATCTGTCAAATCAGACATGAGCTAAGTGTTACCATTCACGAAATAAGCACTAGTTAAAAAAAAAACGTTAGATGGCGGACCCTTTAGTAAAAATATGCTCCAGATATAGGTATCTAATCCGGGATAGTAAAAAGGAAAAATAAAAAGAATAAAATAATAATTTCAAATAATACTACAAATTAAAAGACACATTTAAATATATTTGATATCTGAAAAATATGATTTATAAAGACATTTTTGTTTAAATTTCCTTACTGATAATAAATATTCATACTTGCGTGGCTGATTGTTTACTTGTAAAGTTCCTGTTTTATTTTCACACTTAGACTTACCGTATTATTCACAAATTAACAAATTTTGGAGCATATATCCGAAGTCTGGTATTCATAAGACACCATCTTTATTAAATGTACCGACTATATAAGAGACTAAAAAATTAATATTTAAATGGGTAACTTTCATTTCTTCCGAATCCAATGACAGCAAATTAGGCTAATATACGCCTCTTTTGATCGAGGAAATATAGTAAATTTACTAATATACGAGTATATTGTCAGAATTGAAACATAAATGTCATATTCCAGTTTGATTAGTTGTTTCTTGAAAATGATAGTAAACCTTGTCATAGTCTTCCTGCAGGTTTTATAAAATACTATCATCATAAAATGCTAAGCTCTGTAAGTACCATTCTGTAGGTGCCTTTTATTCAGCTGCATAAATTCTACAGGCCTAGAGTTAAAGGTTTCATTACGTTGTACTTTCGATATAGTAATACAGGTATGTTCATTCTAGGTTTATAATGTGATATGTCCATGCTCTGTACAATTTTCTCTTTCGCCTTCACACAATTCCTGAAATAGGTCGGTCATGTTGGTTTTTTTTAAGGAAAACAAATATTTTCATATATTTTAGACATGTGTTTATTTACAGAAAAAATATATATACCATAGTCACAATGTGAGTGAAGGTAGATAGGTTAAGTAGAATACGTAGTATAAATAATGGAGATAAGCTGACAAAAGCGTTTTCATAATTATATATATTATTCTATTTAAAAGAATATGAAATTTGATTCTTCTCCTTCGTTAACAATACAAAAACTACTTATCAATGCGTGTTGTGCCGCTACTGCAACATTAGGTATGTTATATAATTATCAACGCGAGTTGTCAAGCAACCGCAACGTTAGCTGCATAATGTCTATCCTATGAATACGTGCAAGATAAAGCACTAAAAGGCAATGGTAATAAGTTGCTCCACTTTGAAATCATTGTCTAGCTTGATAAAATTGGGAAATGCTCAACTAAGTAGTTAATAGGATTTTTTCAAACACGACTTAAAATTATTATTTGAGGTACCTACTCAAATATCTAAACAAAATAATTGTTAAATAATTTACGGATGCATAAAACACATACTTACTTTTGTACAATTAATAATTTATCATTATATAGCCATATTCTAATTTATTATTTGTGAGAATCACATTGGAAAATAAAATAAGTAATTTGAAAGTAGTCTAAAATTAAAAATATTATTTTATTACATTCCAGATTGACAATAAAAGTATAAGACATAACATTTATCAAGTTATTGAACCGTTATAGGGATTCAATAGTTCCAGTAGTCATAGAAAATACATACTGTATTAAATGTGAATGTCACCACACTGAAGTAAAACTTTCTGCATACTATGTACTGCAATATACTGAATATTATGTACTGCTATTTACACAATATGACTGACAAATATGACTAAAAATTAGAGTAGTTTAAACATTTGGGTATTTATAAAATTGTAATTTTCTTACAAATTTATCAATGCAATTACATTCAAAATTTGATGTTACTACAGAATTTTATTTGATAACAAATACCACATTTACATTTGAAATAATGGTGGGTAATAAGCTTTCATATGTTTATAATTTAAGTATAAGTTAAGATGAAATAATTTTACGCTCATAATCATAGTACTTACGTACTCATATTCTTGCTATGATGTGAATAATAAGTAGCAGAATGACACTTCTATGTGCTACTGGGTTAAATCGTAGGATGATTAGTACATCTAAAGATTAACGATTCATTCAGAGTTAAAAATGAAACATAATTTATACAGTAACATGAAAAATAATCACTAAAGTTAAGTGTTTACACCGCTACGTTAAAAATATGTTTGTTTTTTAATAAAACACTTTGCCTACTCTGATTTTATTGATGTAATCAATAATTGCCATAATCCTATAATTTCGGTGAAATGTAGTCACAATGTGTGTTGTACTATAAAGATAATTTGTAAAAATAACATCAATCAATCGAGTATATAGTACTAAAGCACATAATCAATATTTGACTCAAATTTTTAGATTTAAATAGAAAAAAGAAATATAAGATTATTACACATCTGTATGAATTATTTTGTAGTAATATGGATATTTAATTTGCAATAAACTCATCAAACGTCTCATTCATTACAACTATTTGTAAAAATTAAATTAATATTAAAAGTATTATAAATATCAATTGCCTATTAACAAACCAGCTTGATTCTAAAACATTTTTTTGATAAGGTCTACGTTTATGATGAATTTAATATGTATATTCTATTGAAGCGACGATGAAAGTCATTAGAGAGTATATACTGAAATTAATTGTTAAGACAATTAAGCAATCATATAATATCATGTCATTTTTAAAGGAAAGTTAACAAGGTGTCTTTAAAATGTATATTTTTTTTAAATAAATATTTTATTTTTGGTATGCGATAAATGATTGATTTCAGCTACCTACATACATAGCTTATTATCAAAGTAACTAGAATTTTAACATATTAAAGTAAATCATTGCACTTCACTGTGCCTTCTTATTCATTTAGCTTAAAAGTAATCGATTGAGCCAGCAACGTAACACGTTTAATAGAATTCTTCATTTTACTTTAGTTAGTAAAAAATAAAATGAGCATTGAAGTACGCCTGATGTAAAAAAGTTAACATTGAAAAAAGGACTAATATTTATAAATACAATAAGATATATAAAAAAAACCTCAGTTTATGTAAATTTAGGTAGAAATGATGTTAAGTTAAATTGTTTTGTCAACCTTGATAGAAACAATCAGATGAAATGAGAGTTGTTAGGGTTCGTAGTTACGGTTAGCATAAAACAAACCCTCTTGAGATGAAGTGAAACGTTGATATTTAGACTCAAGCGCTGCTTAGATTCAGAGAAAAAGGAACAAAACACAATTACCAAATAAAATTTATTCTAGATTTATCTTAAATAATAAAATAACATTATATATTCAAAATTTCCTATGTTGTATAACACAGCGAGGACACAGGGTTGGGTGTGTTTATTGTTTAAATTACTTCCACAATGTTTAAATATCTGATATACAAGAAATAAAATAATGCACTCACTTTCAATTATAATTTTCAGTACTCCAGTGAACGAGAACTTACACTGGAGATTTTAAAATTGTTTAATATAAGAATGTATTTTTAAATTGGCACTTCAAATTGTACCTAATACATAGAAATTTGAACGAAATTCAATTTTCAGATTAGTGCTTCGAGTACCGACTTACAAATCAATCATTTTTATATGAGACTCAGATTACGTTATTAAAGATTATGCTCAATTCAAAGAGAGTATTAAACTTTAACGCACGCCGCCTTACCACCGGCCACCGAGACAGAAGTATAATTTAAATGTGAATTGTTTACACAATATTTGATTCATAAATAGTATGAATTATTCAGGTGAGGATTGTGATTCAGCGATGAGTTCTGTATAAGAGGATAGTCGAATAAGAATCCCAATGGCTCCAAAGCTACGCTTTACTTTGTTTAACGGCATTCCCAGACTTTCACAGATTGGTCTACACTCCCCGAGATCACAAACGGCAACATCTTGTGGAAATCTGAAATGTAAAATCATAACAATTAAAAATACTTATTCATTTATAAGAATTATTTTTTAAAATTTATAATATTCAAAATATATTTATATATATATAAGGAAAGATATTCTGTACTAAATGTAAACATCAAATATAATAAGTGAAATATTATAATTTTCCTTCTCTTTTTACATAAATAAAATGTACAATAAAGAAAGTAGATAAGATATTGACACCAAGGGGTAAATAGACTAAAGCCACGACTTTGAGATTACTCTTATTTAGAAATTAAACAAAAATTCAAGACTTTGATTTAAAACTATGTCATGCGTTTAATGCAAATGCCATAAAGCTGCGGCATTGTCAGGAGAGCGATCCAAAAACAGGATCGACTCAACCTTAATTCGCTTCATGCGGGGTAGCCGTCAGACAGGGCCACATAAGGAAGAGTAACTTGCTCGTCCGATATGTCATTGATTGGCGCTACGCCGACTGTCCTGTCACCCGCGGTGACACTGGGAACACCACGGTTCTCTCATTGGCTACCGCTTAGCAGGGGCGCCACTGGTTAGCTTTTGCGATGTGATCATGAAGTACGATGACGACCGGTGACGACTGAATTATTGATTATTATTGGTAATCTTAGGAGTGCAGCTTTTCGTTATTACTATTGATAGATGTATTTATTTAGTTATGAAATACAATGTAATGGTTATTAAAATAAGTATTGATGTTATAATTACCAAGACTGGTTGCAAAGTGCTGATGGGCGTAGAGTGTCTTCAAGCAACGTGCATTCTTAATATCCCAGACACGCAGGGTCTTGTCGTCCGAGCGCCTCAGTAAGTAGCGCCCTCCCGGGTGGAAGGCCACGCCTCGCACCCAGTTGTCGTGTCCCGCCAGAGACATCAGAGATAGCCCAGTAGTAACATCCCATACCTGAAAATCAACCATATTTCAAATGCAACCATATTATTTTAGTAAGAGTACGTATCGTGCTGAAACAATTTCTCGACTGATCACCAAAGTAAGGCAACATTTGGCGCAGAGTATAATTGTATCATTGACGACCTGATTAGGTAATGCTGGCACTTAGAATCAAATGGTCCATGCCTCTTGAATGTTATCTATTCATTTGGTCTTCTTAAAAATTATGATTTGTAAATGACAAAATATGCCTCGGATAATAGAGATACCTTCTCTTCAAGACCTTAAGCTCTCTTTCTTGAGGCTATCATAAACTATATACTGTATGTACTCAGCGAAGCTCCACAAGCAGAAATGACTTGGGATAAAATAAGGATAGTAGTCAACAGTTTTGTGTGGCAACAACTTGTAGACTATACGACTCGATTATGGAGCGAATATAGAAAAAGAAGACTTTCCAGACAGCAACAATTGTAACATTAATTTATTTATTCTTTCATCATTCATCATGATGTCCGCCCTGCTAGCTGGAGCATATGGCGTTCAACAACTGCCGCCATAAAACTCTGTCAGCCCATAATCTTCGCCTCATCCCATGTCAGCTCTGCCTTCCGCAACTCTGCCAAGTATATTCTACTTATAGTTCCCGACGGCCTTCCAGGACAGCGTGAACACCGGGGATTTTTGAAAAGGCAGTTATATTTAATGCTCTCCTGCGGCATTCTTAGTACATATCTCTACTAGGAGACAATTATTGTAGGATATTTTTTCTTTACTTGTAATGTAAATGTTATGCGAACTTACTCTGATGGTCTTGTCACGTGAGCCACTGGCGAGGAAGGGGCCGACGTAGGCGCCCTTCCTGTTGTCATGTCCCGCTGCCTCGTTGATGGGCCCCGCCGCCGTGTCGGGCGCCCAGGCCACACACTCCACAACGTGGTCGTGATCACGCAGCTCCACCTATCATATGAACCACAACACATCAGTAAAACAATTCCCTTAATGCCATGCACCCCCTTTTTTAATCATAGTGATTTATATTGTTTACTCACTCCTACTTTAGTCCTTTTTCTACCTCAACATCTTAGCTGTGATTCAATTTGGCTTTAGAAGGCTCTCCTACCTTAGATATCCTGCAGCCGCGGCAACGTAAACAACTATACCCAACGCAATATATGAATTCACTTAAAAAAATTACGTTTTTTTAGATTTTTTAATGTTTTAGGTGTTTGCTGTCAATAACTATGAGCTTGTACCCACTATTCACTTGATGGAAAACTGCAGTTTTGCTGTGCTATCTATGAAAGCTTCATCGGTTCCAACGTTTGTGTACATTGGTATACATATAGGCATTCACGGCCACGACAAAATCATCAACCGTGAAGATGACCCCTTCAATGGTGGTCAGTAGAAATTCGCCACACACGGCTCAACCCAAAGGCTACAATGCCAGAGTGTATAAAAGTTCAATTTCTAAATACTCATTTGTGTGAGCGAGGAAATACATTTAGGTTGATTATTTTTAATTAGAAAGTGAATATACACTAACTTTACAATCTTTGGAGTCGGTGTGCCACACCCGCACTGTCTGATCGTTGGAGCACGAGGCCAGCAGCGAGTCGTCCACAGAGATGCGCACCATGCGCACCCACTCACGGTGACCGTTGTAGGTCTTCACACAATAACTGAAAAAAATTTAAACAATTGAGCATCATACTATTACTACATCACACCTAAGACCCTGCCCCATGTTTATTTTTTTTATTTTTATGTAAACACATACAGGAGAATACCAACAGATGGTGATAGTAATTATGAAGTCTCATCTGTTGATCCGCCAACGTCATAGACTACAGCCCAAGATTCACGCATCATCCTTATTATACGGGTGAGGGATTAAATTCACACCAACCAGGGGTTTTTCAGAGCTTAGAAATCGATTAAATATTTATTTATTATTAATCTCCGTCGGGGATCGAACCCATGACCTTTGGCTTGCAAAGCAAACGCTTTGACCATTGAACTATAGCCGCCGGCATAGCTGCATAGCACATCAATACCTAATACTGGGCAGCAAATGGGCTATTGATGTTGCCAGATATTGAGCAGAAGCAATTTGACATTGCTGAAACGAAGAGGAAGACTACATCAATGACTTTCAAAGAAAATTCATTTGATTAATTTATAGTGGTCTAAAAAAGTTTTACACGAAAAAAAGAGATTCAGCCGCAGTTTTGATCGACACTCAGATTTGACAACTCTAGTCTAGACTCTCGACAGTTATGGATTGGGAAAGGCTACGAGTTAGTCGAAACTGTAGTCTTCTAAACAGAGACCACACGTATGTGTGGTCTCTGCTTAGTGCTATTTAGTCCTGTGCTATGCATATTTATGTCATGATATCAATAATTGTAATTTTATGATGTGATTTTTGTAACAGTTTATGACATGTGAAATGAATGATTTACCCCGTGGTCACATCCCACGCCTTGATTGTCTTGTCCCGGCTGCCGGAGAAGACCATGTCACCGCTCGGAGCGAAGGCCACAGAAGAGACGTTGTGGTCGTGGCCGTGCATTGTCTTGACACACTCAAATGTCTGCTGGAAGTCCCATAACTTTATGGACATGTCAGCACTGCACGAAACTGAAAACAAATTGATAAATATATATATATACAAATTTACGGCATTATAATACATAAAAATAATCTTTCTGTGGAACACAGGTAGTGGATATTTTTTTTAGCTTCTCAGTAGTTCTGCAGTAAATATCCCAGCCCTAGTGGCACTTTAATCCTTTAGATGAGAGATGCGGATATAACCACACTAACTTGCACTGCTCTTAAGTGCGAGGTGCGGATTTATCCCACGCCTTGAAAAAAACACGTCGCTTCAGTGCGAGATGCGGATTTATCCGAATAATATATTGAATATAATTTTGTTTCGTATTACGACATTCTTTCGTCAATTTTTTTTTCATGATATGTATTGAGTTGTGGGTCATTTTAGACATGTTTCAAATTTGCCCTTTTTTAAAAATAATAATGGCTTTATTTAATTTAGTTCTGAAGGTGAATATAAATGCAGCACTGACCAATCAAAACACATAAAAAAATCGTCCTTAAATATTCAACTTTATTTTTCATTGACTAATTGACTTATTTCGTGACTTTTTATGATATCTTATTTCGCAGGTAAAGGGTTAACGAAGTAAAGTGATTATATGTATATATATATAATATATAATTAGGGATAGGTTTGGTAATCAAGCTAAACACCAGTGTTGCAATATTTTATATGTCTGCGCCTTTTGCGGACAGCCCTTAAGTTAAAAAACAAAATTGAATTGAGAAATGAGTGTAAAGAAGAATATAGCTTACCCAGCATCCTCCCATGTTGATCAAAAGCTATATCCTGAACTGAATCTGTATGTCCCTTGAGTGTACGCTCGTACTCTCCGCTTTCAAAGTCCCAAACTTTGATGGTGGCGTCTTCGCTTGAAGAGACCATCATGCTGAACACCGGGTGGAAGATCACCTGGAATTAAAAGAAGGCGTTACTTAACTAACCTGTTAACTTCCATCATTGAAATATTAAATGTACTCCAGAAATTCCAGGGAATAAAAATAAGATAAAAAATAGTATCTTAAGGTCATGTGCAGCTCTGGTGCCCACTCAGGACCACTAATATTCACTAATGGTAGTCACAAACCATTTTTTATAATGAAAAATATCAATTATTTATTAAGTCAAATGACATAAAGGTATAACATTTCTTGTATGTTAGGTTGAGGTTTATATGGCTAACCGACGTAGCCGAAACATGTCATCCTATAACAACAAAATATGGAATAATTTCTAAATAATCTTTTAATTTTATTTTGATCAAATGAATAGTTTAAATTTGATCAAATAAAAACATTAGTAGAGAGTTTACCTTAGTGATAGGCGCCCGATGTCCAGTCAGAGAGAACTTCTCCGGAGGTCGAGGGATCCACTCGGCCGGAGTCCTCTTGGCCCGCGTGGGAGCTCCCTCGATGAACTCTTTCTGCGCTTCTGACAGCTTTGATTCCAACTCCATAACCTGTCAAAAAAAATATGAAAGTAAAATTAATGACATCTGATAGTAACTGTATTGATAAATTTCTGAAAAGTCTAAGAAACTTGATATGACATTAAAAAATAAAACATTTATCTTTAACATTTTCATGATAATTTATCATTTTATACATGTATACATTTATGCAATTTTATAGGAAAAAATTAAAAGATTTTTCATTCCTTCCATTACAATAATTTATGATAAATATACTATTGATATTATCATGTAGGGTGAATGCAAAACATTATCTGAGATATATAATAAAAAGAATAAATAATAGTAATTACATTTTTTTGTGAAAGTTTAAGATTTAAAATTAAATAGCCTTCGTTTATTTAATTTTTAACTCCTAAATGGGTAATCACTTTTAAAAAGATAAATGACCCGTAAAAGATAGGGAGCCTCTGGGTTAACCCTTTACAGTCCATAAATGTATCAATAAATTATTTTTACTACATTTAAAATATATATGTGACATATTTTTAAATCAAATTGCTTTGGCTTATGATAAATTTTTTGTCATGAGAATTTTGACATTTGTAAAAAAATGCTACCCTTTGAGGTTAATAAAATTTAAATATATCAGAAATGATTTTTATTTTACATTTTGTAATAATCACGAAATGCTTTATACTTCAGACAAGGAAGTATAATTCACTCTCCATTAAAATTACGCATTACATGACTTATGATAGCATAAAGTTGGAGGCTTTGATAAATTAAATTGATTTTATTTATTATCACTAAAAATAATGATTCATAAAAAATAGCAAATGTAATAAGAGTAATAATAATCTGCGAGTTGAAATGTAATACTTTACCTTCTTTTGAAGTCGAATAACTGACGTCCATTTCTTCTCCAGCAGCCCTCCGAACTTGCGGTCCATATCCACGGACATGTCGGCCTCCTTCTTGAAGGCTTCGTAAGCGTCGTTGTAGCCATTGCTTCCCAGGTAGTCGGCGATAGCCTTGTTCCTGTGGACAAAGAAATTCAAAATATTCTTAACCCATTATTGTATGCATAAAATTACATCACATATATATATATATATATATATATATATATATATATATATATATATATATATATATATATATATATGTAAACACATTCAGAAGAATACCGACATATGGTAAGTAAGTAATTTTGAATTTCATCTGTGGATTCTATGACGCTTACCATTCTACATATGGCTAAGCGCTGCATGTCGAGTATTGATCATCCTTATTATTACAGGAAATCACAATGACTTGGTGGTCTTCACGGTTTGACTTTCATCTACCACCAATTGTGATTAATAGGGTATGACTGGCATTTTACTGTAAAGGGTCAAATTCACATCTATTATTTATTGGGGTATTTTTTGAGATTAAAAATCTATTTTTTTATCTCCGTCGGCGATCGAACCCATGACCGTCGGTTTGGCAAGCAAACGCTTTAAACACCAAGCTATTCTCGCCGGCGTATATAATAAACATTATCTTATTTTATGCGATAAATTTGTTCTGAAAAATAGCGAAAAAAAAACAACTTTCACATAATTCAATGAATCGCTTCCGAAAATCAACAATATCGCGTAAAAAATACCAAAAAAGTATGAAAAAAAAAAGTGTATTTTCTAAATCTTTTTTTCTTTTCTTTAATGATTATAAGGATATTGCATGCACAATTATCTTCACTTATGGAAATTATTCACTGCTGGCACTTTCGGTAGCGAGATATAATCGTTGCCGTTTTTTTTAAATTTTGCTATTATCTGTAGTATGCTCACTCATTACATGAAATTTGGGGAAAAATCACGTAACAACGAATGAATCGCATAAAAAAGTAACGATGCCGTCCATAAAAATCGCGTAAATGCGAAATCGCGTAAAGAAAAGTAGATTAAAAAGACGATAGGGTGTACTACCAATTAAAAATATTAATCATATAATTATCTCGATATAAAGTATTATTTTATTTAATAAAAAAAACTAGAATTTGAATGAGTAAACATGATTTTTGTAGTCGTATTCCCGGAAATATTAAAATTCGAAGAATATAACATAAATTCACACACTTAGCACATAGCTGACCTAATATAATTATTTTTTAATGATGGTTTTGGCAAACTCTTCGCAAGCTTAGCTTATTATATTGCTTTATAAGTAATTTGCAAGACAAATTAAGTTTTACAATTTTCGCGTAACTAGGCAAAATAAAAGCGATTTATATGCTTACATTTTTTCATATTAATAGAGCTTAGAAATCATTAAAAAAAATTTTTTTCTATCTCCATCGGGGATCGAACCCACGACCTTCTGTTTGGTAAGCAAACGCTTTACCACTAAGCCACACCCGCCGACGAAGTATTGGAAAACGGATTTTAGAATGTTATCTTTCGCGTATTTCGCAAGTGAAATTAAATACATACGATAATCAATTTTTAAGGAAAACAAAAATAATAGTGCACACGAGTATAAATGGTTAAAAAAAACCTGATAAAATCGGATTTTAGGTTATGAAAAAAAAAAACGAAAAAAAAAGTTATATATTTAATAATTTAGTATTGTATTTATGTGTGTAAATAATATTTTTCATTTAATTCACGACGTTTGAAACATTTTATTATTATTATTAGAAAGTGATAATTGGTGTGAAGCCGTTAATGATCGAGCCGAGAAGATAATTGATAGATACGCAGCACAACAGAGCGATACATTCCAACTGTATTGTAAACAAATAAAGAAAATTCTTCGTAAAAACCCTATAAAATATTTAATAAGAGATAAAACATCTAAGGTTGCATGAGAAATGATAAAAAATGTATAAATATTAAAAAATAAATACTTTTATTATTATCATCATCATTATCATCAGCACCATGTCCACGTCCCGAATTGGAGCATATGGTCATCACGAGTACATACTATGTATAGTCCTCGACGGACGGCCTTCTAGTACGGCTCAAGCTCGGGGGCTTGAAAAAAAAAACAGCTGTAGTATATAAGGATGCCTTGTATTCTATCTCACCTCGTCATTCCTCACAAAGTCAAACCATCGCACTCCTAGTATTCTACGCAGGCATCTGCTTTCGATCTCACTATACGGCTGTGTTGGCTCTTGGTGAAATGCTAAGATTCACAGCCGTAAAGAAGAATGGGGACTATGCAGGCGCCGTATATACGGCACTTTGTTTTGATCGAATAAAGCTGCGAGTCCCAGATATTACGCACCGAGTTAAAATATTATATCTAAAATATTATATTTTAAAAATGACTAAAATAAGCAACGTATATAGTTGAAAATATTTATCCAGATAATGGCAACCCTGTTAATCGCGAGCGTAAGTAATCAATTAATGTATACGTAATTAAAAGATTGCTAAACAACGAAAATGCTGAAAATTATCACTAGACACATGCATATTAGGTGGCCTCATACGTAATAACCTTGGGTTACATTCACCTTAGTTGGTGAAATTAAATACGGGGAAAATACAACTAGTGTCGTATGTTTTTAATAATAATCTTTCAAAGGGATATCTACAACTGAGGTCACATGAAGGTTTCTTCGAAAATGCATAATTTATTACGATAACATAAGCATAAATACTAAATTAACCTATTTAAGGTGTGTGATTACTTAAATTTAAAAAAAATGACGGCTATTACGTTATATACAATTAGGTACTATGAGTATCCACATACTCGTATATACTTGTCCGCACAACCTTTGAAAAACCACTCGAACTACAAATACGTCTGCGATACTCTTCGATAAGGCTAATGCAATTGACAACATTAGAATTGCGATCTGTACAAATCATAAATAAAGGAACTATTCATGTTTATTGAGCCGCCCCACAGGACCGCATTTATCGTACCATTCCTAATCGAACATTAATGCAAAGTAAGCAAAAGGACAAAAATATTTACAATTGGATAAGGTACACAAACATGGCAATATATGTGTGTAAATGTCTCTCGATTTACGCGGTGCACTTTTTACGCGGTTTCTCTTTTGTGACGCGTCGAAAAGTAAAATAGATTAATCCTTTCATTACGGCTCAGTTTAAATACAAATTATACTGTCAATTATAAAACTAGTATTTGAAGCATAAATGTACTTATCTGCTCTTTTTTCATATATCACATTGGTTCTTGTATCATTTAGCTATCAAATGATGCATAAAAAGCTATTCTAAGAAAGTAGCAAAACGATATACCACTTTAACTGATGTCAACGGTCCGGGGAATCTTATGACGGCATATGCCGACAACCGATGCAAAAGGGTTAAATGCCAATCTTCAGGAAGAATTATTATTTCACTGGATATTATTATATATATTCACTTATAAAAGCGGCACAAAATACAAAGTAAACATAAAATATTGAAGGTTATATACTTGTACGTAAGAACGCTATCATCAACTATTCGAACTGAATTTTATTGAACAAAATTTTTAGAGTAAAAAGAGAGCTTCAACCTAAAGGTGTATTCGAGGGTAGACTTTTCCCTTAAAAGCGTTGTAGAGGCTGTGTTTTACAGCTATCTTCAAAACGTACAAAACACGCGTAGTCTGTTTTTAATTGCTTCCGCTAACATCATTACTATCAACAGACGCCAACTGTAATAACAGCACATAGTATACTATTCAGTAGTGCCATTAATAATTGATTGCATTGACAACAAATTCACGTGGGGGATGACTCAAAAATAAACGAATACAATTTAACTATTACAACAGATTATTGCTACTGCATTGAATGATTCTTGCACAAACTTGATGACAATATTAGGAGAATACCGACACATAAAGGAGAAAACCGACAGGTGGTGATAGTAATTCTGAAGTTTCATCTGTGGAATTCTATGACGCTTACCATGGTGCATATGGCTAAGCGCTGCATGTGGAGTGTTGATCTGCCAACTTTATAGACTACAGCCCGAGATTCACGCATCATCCTTATTATTACAGGAATTTACTATGAATGGGTGGTCTTCACGGGACGACTTTCTTCTTCCACCAATTTTAATTAATAGGCTACGACTGTCATTTTACGGGTGAGGGATCAAATTCACATCAACCGGGGCTAATTTAGAGCTCAGAAAACGATTAAGACCTTTTTTTTAAATCTCCGTCGGGGATCGAACCCACGACTTTTAGCTTGCAAAGCAAACGCACGGCAAATAATAAAAGTTATAAAACTAAAAAGATGTTTAGGTTATTTACATATTTTGCAATAATTTTCAACTTGTAAAGAAAGATAGGATTGAACAGTTAAAATGAACAATGCTTATGCATATGTAGTTAAAAGGAAGAAACATGCATTCATTGTATTCTACGAACACGACTTACATGTTTACCATGTATACTACTAGCCAATGTGTACGATATGTCGTGTGCTGAATTACTTTGAGATACTCCTATACGAGTACCCAATAGGTATAATACCCCAACGGTTAAATCTGTTTTGTTGGCTGCCCTGCGGTGCGAATAAACGAAACACCTAACGGATTCGCGTTGCATTTCTTTTCATGCAATAGCCAAGATGTTGGCAGTGACTTTCGACGGACATTACATTGGGTTCAATTGAAATGACTGCGGTAACACTTGCAGTCATTTTCAATTTAATTCAAAGAATATAGATATTCACAGCGCCTAACTAAGAAAATCGGGATTTAAGAATAGCCTTGGGACAAAAAACGGGATAACCTAAAAAAAGAGTCGGACTTTTAAAAAGAAACATGTAACAAAAATTGGGACCTTGATTGAAAATATATAATCGTGTCGGAAACAACAGGATAATCCTGTCTGCCCAGAAGACGTCGGTCCAAAGCCATCACAGGTCTTTTGCACACTGTTTTGCTTTAAAAGGTAGAACATGTAACAAAAATTAGGAACCTTGATTGTAATGCTAAGCTAACAGTTCATTTATGCAGTACTTATAACGAATTTCGACAATTACATAGGCATATAAATATTTGGGTTGATTCGCCCCTTAAGACAACATTGGGCTAATCATCCGATTTCCTACAAAAAATACGATTAACAAATCACCAAAAAAATATGCCTCGGATACTAAAGCTACCCATCTTCAAGTACTCGGACTTCTGCTCTGGAGGTTGTCAGTAACCATATATGTTGTCAAGTGAACCTTCAGGTGCAGATTTGTCCTAAAAAGAGGAATGGATAGTGACAGCTGAAAAACTAAGTAGCGGCAATTTGTGGTGACCATGTGTTCCAGATATTGAACAGATATGGGAAGAAGAATGAGTAAAAGTGAACTAACAAATACATTTCAATAATCTCTATTTTCTCACGATTGTACTGAGCATCTCAAAGTATTGACGATATTACGTTTTTTTTTAGTGTCATAGAAGCTGGACAGTTGATTTTTTACAACCTTCACTTGCCCCTAGCAGGTCTATTAAAAATAATGATAAAATGTTTTCTTAATCGGGGCTTAAAACTCCCCTAGACAAAATGTGTATGCCGGGGCGGCGGCGGCGTATTGATTTTGGTGAGAAGTGGCGTGGGCGGCGGACGCTCACGTGCGTCATGGGCGGCAGGCTACGCAGACGATCTTTACAACAGCTTACTTCCATCGAATAACGAAAAAATGTGACATTTCAGCATTCGGTCTGAAACTCTAAACGGACTACTTTCAAAGTATATTTAATGCTAAATAAGCGCTTGTTTGGCTTCACCACTTGACTTGTAAAAAACTCGAAGCTAAAACATTTTTTTCACGTAAATGGCTGCATGAAAGCACACCGGTTGTAACAAGAAGGCTCTGTGACGCTTAACCAGGGCAGATGGACACTAACAAGCTGACAGGATTGGTGCAAGAGTTTGGGAGAATGAGGATGTATATACATACTGTTTGTTGAAACGATCTAAAATCTAGATTTACTAAAGTAAAGATTTAAAAAAATGTGTACGATATATATTGATATTGAGGGGTAAATTTACAAAAACAAAGACCTTAGTTTACACTTATTTATTTAAATTTTAAAACACAATATACAAAAAAAAATACTTAAAACTATGGCACGTGTTAATAATGCTAGTCTGCGCCAGGAGAACGATTCAGAATCAGGATCGACTCAACCTCGACCCACCCGCAAGCGCGATAGACGGCATACTCAAGGTATCAGAATTAACGTGTGGCATATATAATAATTTAACTCTAATCCTGTGTTTTCGCTAAACTTTTTAATGAATAAGAGTTGACTCAAAAGTTGTACCTAGGTCGATTTACTCCTTGGTATCAATAGTCGTATATACAATATTGTAATAATCGTAACAATCAGTGGAATCGCTAATTCAGCCAGATCAAGATAATCACTTCGTCCCAGGTCAGTATATTGATACTTTGCCGAATACATTATTTTATAAATATATCGACGGAATTCTACAACTAGAGCACAAGTGGTAAGTGAGAAAATACGACGAGTGTACTTATTTGTGCTGTAGTGTTCATACGTTCATAATTAAACAAAATCAATACATATATTGATTTATGTATTGATTTTGATGTACTAATGTAATTTTTTTATTTCCTCATTAAAGATAATTGGAATACGACGCAATTCAGAAAAGTTGGCAACAGCAATATAATTTCAAATGATAAGGGCTTCCCTGAATCAGCGCCACGAACTAAATACATATATTAGTTTTTGTTAAGTTATTCAAAAATCTAAACAAAATAAAATTGATTTAACAAAACGATGGTTGGATTCCTAAATTGGTTCGTTTTATAACGGTAATGCAAGAACATAGATGGTTCCCAGGAGCCTACATCTACTATATATTCTCATGTAGACCTCTGGGTATACAGGTGTTCTGGGACAAGGCATAGACAATCTGAGCTTATAGAACTGTGAAACAGCAATTTGCGGTGTCCATATGCTACTAATATAATATAGTGGATATGGTTAAAAATAGGCGGAGGATCGCAGAGGATGGAGACTCATGCGGGAGGCCTACGTTCAACAGTGGACGGACACAGGCTGATGATGATGATGGTTAAAAAATGCAAGAAATAATACCGAATAAGTATTTTTTAAATGAATAATTTATGTCGTTGATATAAAATATGATAAAATGATTTGATTAACTTTTACCTGAATTCCCAGGAATGTTTAAACTGTGTTAATACTTATTTTCAGCCTGACAATAAAACGGTGCCGTCTTCGCACTTAAAGGACATTCAAATAATTGATAAAACTGAAAAAGACATTCTACAATTACGTATAGTGTTCATATTCCTGCATCTAAGAATAGCTGAGAATTTGATTACAAACAATAATATAGAATAACAATTTCGTCTAATGAAGTGAAGCATCAATTTAGAGAACACATAAATAAGACAAAAAAATAATTTGGTTTTCATTCATAACAAAGAGAGGAGAAATACAACACCATTGTTATAGATCTGCTCTGAGAATCGCCCATCGTCAGTATGAAGTTTTACACTTTCACCAAGTAGTTCCCTCAACTCTTCAGACGCCGAGAATACGTTGTATTATCCCAACCACAGAGATTACTTATTTAATATATGTGATATCAACATTTTAACTCAAACAGTGTGATCGCTATGAAGTTAGTATTTCATGGTTTTGACGTTACGAATTCACGCAGTCTTTCGGAGATGTTATAGTGGGCTATTATCGCGTATTTCACACATTATTTACCTGCTATCAGTATCTTCCCAAATGTAATAAGGCTAGTAAAAGACCCCAATTAGCAAACAATATTATTTTCAATATATATTAGCTAAAGAGCATAGAAATTATAATTTTTCTAGCTCGTAACTTAAAAAGGCTACTATTTTTTTGTACTATGCCTATGAAAATATGTCAAAATGGAAAGAGCACAAGCATACCTTCAAAACGATACCTACTACGTCATGCTAACTTGACGGCAACCAGTGACAAATGACAAAATGATTTTAAAATGACGCGCAAAAATTTTGTTTTTTTTTGTTTTAGATAATATTTCAATATGGGGCCGCATAATAACTAGCCAAGAGTGAAAGAGAAAAACATAAACAGGATAATTAACCTTTTCGCATCGGTTATCGGCATTTGCCGTCATAAGATTCCCCGACCGTTGACATCGGTTGACGTGATTTATCGTTTTGCTACTTTCTTAGAATATTTTTTTATGCATCTTCTGATAGCTAAAAGATACAAGAACCAATGTGATATATGAAAATAGACTAGATAAGTACATTTATGCTTCAAATACTAGTTTTACAATTGACAGTATAATTTGTATTCAAGCCGATCCGTAATGAAAGGGTTAATATTTTGTGAATTCTAATTGCTTTGTGTATTTTCAACATGCTGAACGATGTTTTTATCACTTATTCGAGCCCCCTAATATAATAAACTAATCAATCTTTATAAGTAAATAGTATGTTGTCCTTTATTTAAAAAAAATACTATAAGATTTTGCGACGCAAAAATAAACGTAACAAATATTTTTTTGCGCGTGGAATAATATGCACATATTATTATTCCAATATTAATACAATATTACCCCCTACAAGATGGACTGACGATATAAGAAGAATGGCGGGAGTGACCTGGATGCGGAAGGCGGAGGATCGAAGAGGATGGAGACTCATGCGGGAGGCCTACGTTCAACAGTGGACGGACACAGGCTGATGATGATGATTATTATTCCAAGACTTTTTGAAGGTGATTTTATGGCAATTAGTAGAAATATAAATTAGGCAGTCAGAAATATGATTTCATAGAAAATTCTTCCTGTAAAGATGACGATTTTAAAGAATTGTTTATCTATTTAATTGTGACGGTGTGTTATTCTGTGTTATTCTGTGTTATTCTGTGTTATTCGCTGTCAGATATCACAAGTGGCGGAAGACTTCGGACACATTTTTTACATAAAAATGTTGTGTTATCATAAGTTCAGTAAAAAATATTTTACAAACTTTGAGTTAGCTTTATCTTTCTACAGTGACATACAGAGATGATTTTTTTATCAGGTAATATATCGTTTTTATGTTTCAAATATTACAATTTCTTATCTACAAGAGTGTAGGTGCACAATTATTTCTATATTGCGTACAATACAAATAAAAATAAGTATGAGTACATATGTAGATATTTTCATAATTTTTTCGTATATCGGATACAGTCAAAACATGAATCATTATAATTTCCTGCGAGTGACGACGAAACTACCATACCATCACTAAGAAAAAGTCTTTGGTGTTCAATGTAAAAGGCTTAATTTTTTCAATCTCTGTACTTCTACTAAAAAAACAGAAAGTAGGGAATAATGAAATAATAAATTAAAAATATTTTTTAACATAAAATAATATTCGATCAATAGTATTTATTTTCTTCACTAGCGGGAGTGACCTGGATGCGGAAGGCGGAGGATCGAAGGAGACGGAGACTCGTGCGGGGGGCCTACGTTCAACAGTGGACGGACAGAGGCTGATGATGATGATTATTTATTTTCTTACGTTTTTTAAATTTAAAAAATGTTTTTTTATCGATGCTACTTAGCTTTCAATATTATTTTTCTTCATATTATTTTTATGAGATGCTACATGTTGGAATGTATTGGGCCGCGTAGTGACCAGGGACGAACCCTATAGTAAGTCATGTACCTACTTATAATAAGCAACAAGAGCTTCTAATAACATAATTGTCGGTCAATCCGTATGACGGATTGACATTTAATAAAATATGTCGGTATATGCTCCAACTAAGGAGCGATTGTCGCAGAAATTTATTTTCTTCGAGCTCCAAGTCGAACTCTAATAGAAAATGCCAAAATACGCACCCAAAGGCCATCGATTACAAAAGTTATTGTACGGAAATTCGGGATGCTGAGCTGATTTCAACCGAGACATAAGAATCTGAGGTCCATGGCGATAATTAGAAAAAAAAACTAAATTAGAAGCGAGTACGGAAATGCTATAATACATAAACATGGCATTCTTGTTATCAATATCTGACAAAAAACAGGTAGTGACAAATGGTTCAGATTACGATTCAATGAATGCATCAATCATCAAATCCTGAATATTGGCTTAGAATTTACAAGATACGTGGAAAATAAGTAATTTGAACTTTATTATTCTGATACGTGCTCGTTATTATTTAGTGCCATGGGGTAATAATACATTTTCAAATGATGACATATGTGAATTTAAAAACATGTGATATTAAATATAAATATGTGGTTAGTGACACGTCGAAATTAAAAGTTCAATGATATCATTTCAATGGTTACTAAATCATTGTACTTTTTACATCCAATGTGATGACGAGGGCACAAATGAAAACCTGGCAGTTTTACAGCAGACAGACTGAATGTGACTGCGACGTGGAACAGGCCCTGGACTTTACCCGGCTCACACCGGAAGACAGTTAAGTCTCCTTGATGACGCGCTCATTCAGATTATGACCAGTTAACAACTGATAAGTCCGGTGGGAGTCCCCTCTGAACAATTGAGGCCACTGCACAGAAGTGCTAAAAGAAAGAACCCGTGAAAGTGGTTAGAATCGCATTCATGGGTTGTAAAGAGATGGAAGATAGATTTTCAGTGGAGCAGACCCTGTCACCTTCTGGAGTATGCGCTGTGTCCGATTAGCTGCACCCAGGAAGACCTGATGATGGCCGGGAGTAACGCCATCGACGTCGTCCACTTCTGGGCAGACAGGATCTGACCCTGTTGTTTCCGACACGATTATATATATCTAGTGTGATGGAATTCTTTCATTAAGGGAAAGATTTCGATAGCAATTAGCTCCTTATAGTTGTTTCAGATGTTCCCTTTACCAGTATAATCTATGTCCACGTTTTTGCATCGCGAGCATTAGTATTACTGTGAGATTCTAGTGAGATTCACTTCATAAGGAAAGGTCAACTGCTTAACCACGTGGCATTAAATTTTTCCGGGACAGTGATGAAATAATGACACTTTTAATCGATCATCTCTGTGGGGTTTCAACTGCCCAGGTATCTTCAAGTTCCGGAAGCCAACGACAATATCATGTTGCACTCGGTGAGTGAAGGTGAGAGACGCTTTACTTGCCAAGGAACCACAAAATAATGCGACTTGCAACACCCAACATTAAATAATTATGCGATTACGTCGGGGTTTTATCTTTCAAATTACATTTACATAACGCATATCATTGTTTATCATCGTTATCCACCACGTAATGAGCAAGAAAGAAAACATGTGTAAAAATCACTACATATTTTTTTGATTATTGAACCAGATCATTAGGATTGAAGTTTGAAATATAAACATGTCAAATGAATATCAGATATGGTTAGATGTAGAAGTCAGAGGATTGATATGGATGAAGACTCGCGCGGGCCTAAATTCAACAGTGGCCAAGCTGATGATGAATATCAGCGTACTCGTACTTTTACAATGATTCGTATATTTAGAATTATGTACTATACAAAATACTCAGATAAATAAAAATGTATTTTTTATATACTCTATACAGCAATAAAGCACGATCTCCGAGTATTTAATAAATACCTAAAATTTATATTTAAGAACTTTTATTGTTTCACATTCAAATAACTAATTAGGCTTATACCTACATTCATTGATTTCAGTTTTATAGAAACCCGAAATCTAAAAAATATAATTTATTTAGTCAAATAGTCACAGATCATGCTAAAAATTTTCGAGTATAATACTCAGTAAAACGTAAAGAATACAAAAAAACATTAAAAATAAATTGCCCTAAAATTTTAATGGATAATATAATAAATAATTAATAAAGATTCTATCAACAGTAACGTGATCTTTATAACGCAATAAAAATGCATTTTTTCACTAATATACAGCCAAAACCCTTCTATTACGTACGCATTTTGTATTTGAAACCAAGATTTTTCTTGCAATGTTTGCAGCGATTTTTCATATAATGGTCCCTTCTGTATAGTTACTTTGGGTAAAACCATTAGCATTAAATTGTCTAAGGCTATGGATCCCCGTGCTAAGTGGCAAATATAATAAAAACGTTATATAATAGAAAGGTTGACTGTACACGTACAGGTTAAACGCAATAAACGGTAAAGACCTTTAATAATGCAATTATTGTTTTGTCGCACTAAAATTTTTTTTAAAATTTGCATACGATTTGAATAAACATTATATTTGTATGATAATAAATATTATTAATAAATGGTGTGGGTAATCGTTAGAAATTGAAGTGGTCCACGACGCAGTACGTCATTACGATCGAAATTACCCGGAGGCAGATATTTAACACAGAGGCACTTCTCATCATCACACGTTCGTTTTCTTTTGTGGCGAAAGTCGCAGAGCATTCCGCGAAGACATTTCCCCGACCGCGAATCGTCTACTTTACCATTACTCACTCTACTGAGGATAAACATCTGTTTGTCGGATATTTAAAAATTTAACTACAATTTAGAAAATACAATAATTCGTTAAGTCTTTATATCCATAAGGGTATATTTAAAACAGGAGCGATGTATAAAACGATCCCTAGATCTCAGATTACCAGCTGTAAGTGGGTGTAAAGTGGTATAGTCGGCATAGATTACAATACATGAGTTTATTAATCGTTCTTTAGACCAAACCTTTTCGCACAATAAAGCTCTTCCGTCAATTCCACGGCACATCAAAAGCCAAAATAATATTCAGTAATTTGATCAATTATACAAAAAAAAAATGCATATTTATGTGGGGCGTGTACAAAGTATGCAGCACAGTTGTCTGTCTGCATAAGAGGACCGTTGATTTTACATCACTTTAATCATTTTTGATTTAGTTATGATGTTGTCTTATATGATCGCGACACAACTGTATCGGCTACTTAAATAACTTACAGTTTGCAATAATATATGTTATTTGTGACTCAAAGATCCTTATTAAAGTATATACATGACGGCTACAGACGTCATCCGCGGCGAAAGGGTTGCAAAGCCCGAGGGGTATATCAATATCAGCTTA
The DNA here is from genome assembly GCA_022606575.1 of Glossosoma conforme. Taxonomy (NCBI): domain Eukaryota; kingdom Metazoa; phylum Arthropoda; class Insecta; order Trichoptera; family Glossosomatidae; genus Glossosoma; species Glossosoma conforme. Next base: position 1,512,663 of record JAGTXR010000005.1, on the reverse strand, counting down.
CATTCTTAATCTTCTAATCCGACTTATAAGTCCCGTCAAGGCACAACTGCAGCAAAATGCACTATCAATATTGGATTTTGTGGTATGGGACTTTATAAGTCCCGTCAGTGAATAAAGGGTCGACAAATAAAAAAAGCTTGCGTTATATCAGGGTTGGCTGTATATTAATTGGTAGCCAAATAAGGCAAGAAATGCATAGAAAAGTTTTGAAATGAAAAAAGTTTCGTAAGATAATGAATAGGCAGTCACCTCGACCACTTTGGTGCTCGCGAGCAGAACGCCTGCCAAATGTCGCATCTCTTCCGGAGCAGCGTCACGATTAGAACGGAACGAACAAGAACAACCAATACTTCAGACCGCAGCCGTGCTGGCGTCCTCGAATAGTATGCAATAAATACAATTATGTACTGCCAAAAAAAGCTCCGAATAATTTTTGACCCACAAAAGTGCAAAATGAAAGTGAAGATATCAAACAAAGATCGTTGTCAAGAGATCAACATATCTTGTTGAATGTTTTTTATTCACATTTCAAGCGCTGCCATACCGTTCAATCGATTGCGATGAAACTCACTTCTGCAATTTCGTACATCGGCGTACACCGGCGGGTATAGCTCAATGTTCAAAGCGTTTGCTTTGCATCCAAAGGTCGTGGGTTCAATCCCCGACGGAGATTAAACAAAAAAAAATTCTTTAATCGATTTCTGGGCTCTAAAATACCCGCGGTTGGTGTGAATTTGATCCCTCGCCCGTAAAATGCCAGTCATAGCCTATTAATTATAAATTGGTGGTAGACGAAAGTTGTGCCGTAAAGACCACCCATTCACAGTAATTTCCTGTAATAATAAGGTTGCTTAGCCATATGCACCATGGTAAGCGTCATAGAATTCCACAGACGTGACTTCAGAACTACTATCACCATCCGTCGTTATTCTCCTATATGTGTTTACATAAAAAAGAACATGATCGCAATGATTTCTGTGAAAAAAAACTTCTAAAAATTAAAAAAAACGGGAATAGATGTGCCTGTGCAGGATATCTCATTCGCCAGTAAAGTTTAAGTTACGCCCTTCGAGTTTTAATATTCCCAATGCGGTACACACTCTAGTAGTCAAATAAAAGTGAAATGATAAAGAAGATTTCACATTTATGGTATGCGGTATAAAACAGACGGCAAAACCGCTCGATCGATCGTCGCGAAATTTATAACCACGTTTTGAAAAATTAATGCTTTCGTGCAAAAAATACTAATTTTATATGCTCTTTATAGATTCATACAAATATATAAATATATAACTGTAAAATTAATTCAAATTATCAAATAAATTCAGCATCATTCTTCTGATAAATTTTCATCGATTTTAATTAAACTGTACGTGTTGGTCCCCGCTGAAACGTGACTTGGATAAGATTCATGTGGCAGAGATGAAGATGCTGAGGTGGGCGGGCGGTGTGACTAGAGTGGACAGAGTTCGAAATGAGCATATTCGGGGTTCATTTCGGGTGGCCCCCATACCTGAAAAGATAAGGGAAAACCGCCTTTGATGGTAGGGGCATGTGACACGGAGAGATGAGGACCTTATGGTGAAGAGAGCCCTCAACATACCCACGCTGAGAAGATGACCTGGAACACCACAGGAAACCTAGACTGCAACTGGAGACAAGGATCTAAAAACTCTGGGCTTGGCCGAGAATGCAACGCAGGACAGACAGACACGGCGAGTGTTCACAAGGGGAGCCGACCCCAGATGATGGGAAATGGCGAAGCTAAAGTAGAAGATATTTTGACTAGGAAAAACATGTGGAATGTGTGAGTAAACAACTATATTTCATAAATATTACATTACAAAAACATTCCGAAATACTAACGATAATTTTAGATTTTCCGGGAAACATACAGGATGCTTATAGTTCATTTTAAAACACATACAACTGAAAAGTTTATGTATTTTTGTACATAACACACATTATGTAATACATAATGAAAAATGCGGAAAAAAAAATAAGTTCAAATATTTTAAAGTTTGGTGACAAAAAGATCAAAACAAAGTGCCGTCCATACAGCGCTCGTATCATTCCCCTTTTTTGCGGCTGTAAATCTTGGCATCTCATCACGACCCAAATGCAGCCGTATAATAGGTTTAGAAAACATATGTCTGCGTAGAATACTGGGGGTAAACGATGGTTTGTCTTTGTGAAGAATGACTAGACGAGAGAGCGGAAAAGAGAACCTTCTGTACTACAGTACTTGCCGGCGGGTATAGTTCAATGGTCAAAGCGTTTGTTTAGCAAATCAAAAGTCGTGGGTTCGATCCCCGATGGAGATTAAAAAAAAAGATTTTTGATCGATTTCTGAGCTCTAAAATACCCCCGGTTAGTGTGAATTTGATCCCTCGCCCGTAAAATGCCAGTCATAGCCTATTAATTAAAATTGGTGGTAGACGAAAGTCGTCCCGTGAAGACCACCCATTCATAGTAAATTCCTGTAATAATAAGGACGATGACACATACAGCGCTTTGCCATATGCACCATGGTAAGCGTCATAGAATTCTACAGATGAGACTTCAAAATTACTATCACCATCTGTCGGTATTCTCCTGTATGTGTTTACATAAAAAAAAAGTCGTCAAGAGGCGAAGGTGGCCTGTTTGGAATATGTATTTCGGATGCCGCAAGTGATCTAACTACAGCTGCCTTGTATTTACAGGCTCTTGCCTCCGTCGCGAATTATACATAGAACGTACTCGGGAGGCCCAGCTGACATGAAATAAGGCGAAGACTGTGGCTGCTGAAGAGCATTGTAACGGCGGTTCGTGAATGCTGTAAACTCCAGTTAGGGGAGCGACAAGGTAATGAGATGATGATGATGATTAAAAAGTTGTAGATAATAAGTTGACACACACACACACACAATGCCCTTCTATTTAAATTGTGATTGAAAAGTTGGCCTGAAGGCGTAAAAGATTCGTAGGCACACAAAAGAGGCCAATGCCCCCGGGGGATAGTGCGAGTGTACGGAACACGGCATTACCGATACGAGAGCACCGGCAGCACCATCATCGGGCATCTCTCTATCTCTCCACGTAGTTCCTCTGCGCTAGTGGAACACTTACCTGGGAAGAATGCGGGATCAATGAACCCCCGTAACAAAGGAAGACTCCACTAACTGCTCGCTTTCCGATATCTTACGCGAGATGATAGCATTCTCTCCATACTTACATCTACTACTTGCTGAACCCGGTCACGTTTCGCTATGGCGTTTTTTTTATCGATTTTATTTGACACGATCTACACGATAATTCATATTAAAATGTGAACATTTGGCCATTCTTATTATTGCCACTCGCAAATAAAACACACAAATAAATAATAATAACATTATTACGCCAAAATGAAACGTTCTGTGAAAATTTGAAGTCAATCCATCGATTACTTTCTGTGATAATCCATCGCAAACATTCGCATTTAAATTTTGTATATACCTGTATATAGATTATTATCAATACGTAAACAAATCTCATTCTTACAATATGACGGTTAAATTTATGATTTTACTAATTTTCATATGCAAAATTATTACTATCAAAATGTTTGATAACAATACTATTTTAGGTTATGCCGCCTCTTGGGACAAGGTGGTCCAGGCCTCGGGAGCGTCGTGCTTATCTACTTCAAGAATGCTGATTGAAAAACGAAAATGCCTCGGATATTTATTTTTTAAAACATTTCAAACAAAAAAATGTGGAAAAAATATTTTTTGCGCGTGGTACCCCGCACATTATTACACACAAGGTTAGATCACGAAAAAATACAAAACAATTAAAAACGTATAAAGTGCATTCCATGTCGGGCTCGTTAACCTCGTTTCCTTAGTTACTAAAGCTTTTACAAGTTCCCGGGCCGTTGCCGTGGAGATCGTCGGGAACCATATAGAGAATATATATGATGGACAAATAATGAACATTCGCAGCTGACAAAACTATGTGGCGGCAATTTGTGGTGATGATAGGTTCCAGATATGGAAAGGATATGGAAGACTAATGTTATAAAAAATATTTAACATAATTAAATGTATGTCGAGTTCAATTATTACTTTTTTAAATTTTAATGGATGACTAGGTTGACTACGTACACACACATATTTACATTGCTATTTTTGTCCTTAAATACCGGTTCTTTTATAATAATCTATTATGGAACAATCATCATGATAGTATATCAATAAAACGATAACATCGTTTACATACGTGTCCTATATAAGGGCAACAGCTGACAACCTTTAGTTATATGGGTGGCAACTGGCATAAACATACTCATAGAGTAATTAGTGTAGATTTGTTCCAATTATAATTAGCATAAAAAAACCATATGAAGAAAAAAACTTTTACGAACATTGCAGAAAAATAATATATCTATCATTATAATACGCTAAGCTCGTGGCGAGGTTGCTAGTGCAAACATCATTTAGGTGTGAATTTAAAAAAAAGTTTCAATCAATTTCAAAAAGGAGGTACATAGTAAAATATATATTTATTATATATTTTAATAAACCATTAGACTGTATACTTCGTACTGGAACTTATATTAATATATTTAAATAAAGTATCTAAAATACTGTGAGTATTTTTTTATAACAACGGAGAAAATGATTCAAGTTCACGAGGTATGTACATTTTAACACATTCGCATCGGTGACATTCGCGCTCGACTGATACTCGGCGATAAATCCATGTCGCGCGTAAAAAATATGATTCTACATATATAGCACCACCAGCAAAATCATCGAAAAGTTCTAAAACATCTAACAATAATTTTAAATTATGTCCACAACTTGAAAATACACATTAAAACTTTTAAGGGTACGTATTTTAGAGTTATATATATTTTTTTAATATTTAGAGTATGATATTTATGGTAATAATAACCCTTATAAAGGTTATTATCACAAAAAATATACATAAAATACTAGCGATTATACAATAAAATTTAAAATATATGTTAATTTTACAAAATAAACAAACATTATTTATTCTAAAAATTTAAACGAATTTGTAGTGACCCTGTGTCTTAAATATTCATTTACTTTTGTAAAATTGATAATGTCGAACCTTATAAGTACGGAAAAGTCAAATGCTTGTAGAAAAACACAAGTATAAATACCCTACCCGACTCTAAAGATCAGAGTGCGTAAAAGGTAAAAATACCCTTCCCGTAATTAACCGCCAGTCGAGGTAACGGGTATTAATACCTTTCCGATGCGAATGTGTTAACAGTATATGTATGTACGTATTATTCTAAACCTAACCGTTACTAACAGCGGTATGCGCATAGGAATACTTCCCTTCTATTGACAACACCAACACAGCTGACGGCATCAGTTGCTTTATCATCATCATCATCATGTATACCATCCTTACATTACGCTAAGCCAACGACGAAACTGCCAGTACAATTCGCTAAAAAAAAATTTTTTAGTATGATTTTTAGTTACATTGTTGGTGTTTAGGAAGGAATTCTAAAAAATAGTTTGCGCTCTGAACACACATATAGACCGGACATTGTACCTGACGTGACATTTTAAGCCCAAAAGCCACGAATTCCGAATTCGAGGACATTAAATATTAAAAAAAAAACTGTCAATTTTAAAAACGTTGTCATGTAAATAGTAGCAAAATATAATGATTAAAAGAGAATATATTAATTTATTTAAAATTTAAATTTGTTTAGTTAATTATAGGAATCAGATAGTATTTTTTGGACACATTACTCGCATTATAAGTGGCCACTCTAATATGTATACACACACTTAAAATCGATAGCAAAAACAATATGTATAAGTACATTTTCAACTCTGTAAAATGTAAAAATAAACACTGAAGTGTGCTGATGTAATAACTAGATATTCGATGTTTAATAAAAAAGGTTAAGATTTTAACATTACTATATTTTTGATGCTGTGGTTGCGGGGGTTCAGAACCAAACGTAATAAAAGCGCAAATCTACGGATTTACTGTTTGAATCGTGTGACTTTTAACGTCAGGCAGTTTTTAAAACTGTTTTTAATTACAATGGAAAGGTATGTTTTTTCTGACGTTAATATGCGAAAAAACGTACAGTGAATAGATAACAGTTGTTATACATGTTCTATATATTTGAAAAGTTAATGTTTGAATCGAAAATAAAGTAGTATTAACACATTTCTATCAAATCGATCTCGATCAATATTTTGACTCTCAATACTCGTCAAATATTATGAGTCAATTAAGTATAAAGCCGGTCTCGCTCCCAAAAAACTAGGTGTATTACATAGATCACTGAGGTATATCAACGATTAACAACTTCTTATTCTGTATAAAGGACAAATCCGACCTATCCTTGAATACGGCAGTCACCTTTGGATTGGAGCCCCAAAATACCTTCTAAACTTAATTGACTCAGTTCAAAGAAAAGCAATTCGTTTGATAAACAATGACACTCTTACGTCTAACCTGCAATCAATGGAACACAGGCGTAAGATTGGTTCACTTAGTCTTTTCTACCAGTTATTACCACGGTCGCTGCTCTTCGGAACTTAAAGAACTAATTCCTCCTGCACCCACCCACAACCAACAAACTCGTCTTACACTTGCCGAACATCCATACACTGTTAATGTGTGTCGACCAAGAACTGGCAGTTTCCAAAGTTCCTTCCTTAATGCCATCGGTAAGCTATGGAATGCTCTTCCAGCGTCTGTGTTTCCTCCTTCCTACATTCTGGATCTCTTCAAGAAACAGATAAATATACACTTGCAATCTCCCCAACCCACACACAAACACGAACACAACACACGTTTCTCGCATGCAGCATCCAGCCTCCCTGGCTGAGCGTCATAGAGTGCACTGGTCTTGACCGGGTGTGCTCTCCTGCATGCGATTACTTAAAAAAAAAGTTAATAAATTTTTACATCATTGAGCACCTATAAAATCAAAAGAAAATAATATTTCGTATGTAATTCTAGTTAATTGGAGTGTCTATAGATTTTTGGGACGTATATAGAAACAAAAAAACTTGTAGTAGGCGATCCCTGAGTTGACGGCTATAGTCGCCGTGCTGGCTGGGATTTCAGTGGGCGAACGAAATTCTAGGAATTTCACAAATAATTTTCAACGTCAAAAATAATAAAGAACTTAAACGTGCTTTTGTAAAATTCCCACAAAAATAAAAGAGGGAATGATGACTGTTACATAAAATGATGTCACATGTGTCACCAGAACAATAGACTATTTCCACTTAGCAATGAATTTTATGTACATACTGCAAATGTTTGTCGGTTTATAAGATTTATTGGCGAATCACTGCACTGCAGTGGAGTCATCGTAACCAAATAAAATAGCCGGCGGGTATAGCTTAGTCGTGAAAGCGTTTGCTTACCAGACCGAAGGGTACTATTCCCTAAGAAAAATAAAAATAAAAGATTTCTAGCATCATAAATATTTTAGTTAATGGCTTGGTGCGAAGTTGATCCTTTACCCGTTAAAATGACAGTCATAGCATATCGCTTAAAATTTGTGTTAGTCGAAAGTCGTCCTGTGAACACCACCCATTTACAGTGAATTCCTGTAATAAATGGATGATGCGTTAGAATGCTGGACTCATTAACCCTTTCGTTACGGCTCGGTGGAATACAAATTATACTGTCAATACGGCGTGAATTTTTCAAGCCATTTTTTTGCTTTAAACTAGTATTTAAAGCATAAATGTAAAGGTGATTTTTAAACTATTTTCTTTTTGGCAACACTGATTTTGACAGCTCACGTACATTTTGTGTCACTGTAAAACATCTTCAGTTTGGTCTATAATTTAACCATGAATCGTCTTACAAACGAACAACGCTTGCAAATCATTGAATTTTATTATCAAAATGCGTCTTCTGTTAAGAAAGTTCATCGCGCGCTTCTTCCATTTTATGATCAGTTTAATCGTGAGATGATATCCAACTTTTTTTTGCCCAAATTGGAAGAGCTTGACTTGCATGACATGTGGTTTCAACAAGACGGTGCCACATGCCACACAGCACGCGAAACAATAAACCAATTGAGTGGCAAGTTCGGTCAACACTTTATTTCACGTTTGGGACCGGTCAATTGGCCGCCTAGATCGTGCGATTTAACGCATTTCGATTATTTTTTGTGGGGCTATGTTAAGGCTCATATCTATAGTGACAAGCCTGCTTCAATTGACGCATTGGAAGACAGCATTGAAACATTTATTCGTGAGATACCGGCCGAAATGTTGGAAAGTGTATGCCAAAATTGGACTAAGCGGATGGACCATTTGAGGCGCAGCCGCGGTCAACATTTGAATGAAATAATCTTCAAACATTAAATTATATGGACTGTACTATCGATTCAAATAAAGATTTTATGCATTTTTCTTAATTTTGTGTTTTTTTTTGGAAAAATTTCCTATAGCTATTAAAAAATCACCTTTACTTATCCGACCTATTTTCATATATCACATTGGTTCTTCTATCCTTAAGCTATTAGATGATGCATAAAAAACTATTATATTTAACAAACGTTTATTATGTAACTCCGTACATGTGGTGGCATTGACACATGTGGTTTAGAGAAAAATCGCTCATGTGACGAAACCTAACGATATTTATTTACATGCCTTACAGATTCCTGTAAAGAATACATGTAGGTTGGTAAAGGGAATGACTGCAGTTCCAAGTTCCTACCGTAGATGTCACAATGAGTACTGAAAGTAGCAAAACGATATATCACGTCAACCGATGTCAACGGTAGGAGAATCTTGAACGGCATATATCGACAACCGATGCGAAAGGGTTAATCTAAGACATTGGCGGATCAATACACCACATGCCAGTATTTAGCTATGTAAAACATGGTAACATTCATAGAATCTACAGATTTCTGCATCACTAACACCATATATCGCTCCTGTACGTGTTAAAGCACAAAAACTTATATTCGTATTTACGAATTAATAAATGAATTAACAAAAACCATGCCTGGCAAACTCGAGACTTTTCTGACAAACGGTTAATTTAGATGGGCGCAACTAGACTTTGTACTTGTGACGTGTAACCCATCAAGCGTAAGCGAACGCAGTGCCGAATTGTGGCCGCCGCAGACGTAATTACAACCAGCCGGCAAAAACTTTATCTGAAGAGTCAGCGGAGGGGGGATTAGTCTAGCGACCCAGGCTGCTGCAGAAGAGACTTGGTGAATGGTGACTGTTGCGATGAAAGTTTGGCCGGTCAGCTGTGGAGAGTTTTATCGGATCACCGCGCTTGAACCGAGAGATTAAATCAATTTTCAGAACGAAACATTACAAAAAATAGGCGTCGGATGCAAATGTTGAATAAAATGTATGCATTTATATCAAACAAATATAGAATGCTATCAAAATTGTTCATTTAGTGTAAACGGTTGTATTTTAATTTGGCAACATGTGGCGTTTATGAAGGTCCACTTGGAAATATATATGGTTTATGCAAAAGTTATGACCGTTTTTTACATATACATAGATTTTTTTTTAATTTGTATTATTTATTTAATCAATTATATAATTTCCATCAGTTCTTATAACATTCTCCCATCTTTCTATCAACTTATTAATACCATTAGTGTAAAATTCCGTGGATGTTGGTGCGAAAAATGTAGTAAGGGATGTCTTTACCTGCTATATTGTATCAAAATTTTTATCGTTTTTTTTTTTTCAGTGATCGGAATAAATGAAAATCGGAAGGAGCAAGATCTGGAGAATACGGTAGATGCTTGATAACATCCCAATTTAACCCATTTAGCTTGTGTTTTACGGTAATTTACGGTCGATATTTCGCCCTCTGGGATTCTTCGCATACACCCACGCGGCCGAAATATCAGGGGAGTCAAAGAGTTAATCGGCGTGTTCTAGAATCGATATGAACACGAAGTAAAATGCAGTTGAAGTGTGAATACAATGATATCAGCTTGATATAACTCCTTTAGGCTTATGCCGTAAAGCCTCGAAAAACGATCTTTTGTCTCTTATTTTGTTCGCTCGCCTGACACGCCCATCTAATGTTGATTGTATTAATTAATATTAATTTTATGATGTAAAGCGGTGTTTGCATATCCCAAAAATATTTGTAATGGCAGTTGGCCCATTTCCTGTTGGTATGACTGTCATCTTGGCAGTTGGCAGCGCCGAGATGTCAGAGCGGCTGTCAGCCAGAACGCGCGGGGAGTTGTTAGTTGAAGTTTGACTCGCGCCCGTTATAGCGTTCGCTTTAACGGGCGACGTTTGGGACAAATAAACGCGTAATATGTGAAACAGAAACAAGTGTTTGTATTGTGAACCTGATCCTGCATCCTTCATCCAGTAAAAGATATCTAAATAAGAGAGGAGGATATCAATGATTAATAGAAAATAATACTTACAGTTCCTCCCGTTGCCGCTGGGACAACACCATTTTCATTGTGCTCGGCGTCGACCGGGTATGAAGGGCGGCGCTGGGCGAAGGGCGGCGGCGCAGGCGGCTGTCTCTAGCGCGCCCCGGGCTGGGCCATCACCTGCACAACAATCACCATCAGAATGATTCAACCTTTTACGCGATGCTGGGTGGAACACACTAGGCTGCCCAACAACTGACAAAAGGAGCGTCGGTCGACCCCCTGCATGGATTGACGACATAAGAAAACTAGCGGGAGTAGCCTGTATTTTTTTTATGTAAACACATACAGGAGAATACCGACATATCGTGATAGTAATTCTCATCTGTGGAATTCTATGACGCTTACCATGGTGTATATGGCTAAACGCTGCATGCGGAGTGTTGATCCGCCAACGTCATAGACTACAGCCCGAGATTCACGCATCCTCCTTTATTATTACAGGAATTCACTGTAAATGGGTGGTCTTCACGGGACGACTTTCGTCTACCGCCAATTTTAATTGATAGTCTATGACTGACATTTTACGGGTGATGGATCAAATTCACACCAACCGGGGGTATTTTAGAGCTCATAAATTGATTAAAAATCTTTTTTTTTTAATCTCCGTCGGGGATCGAACCCACGACCTTTGGATTGCAAAGCAAACGCTATGACCATTGAGCTATGACCGCCGGCTGATTGATTCAACCTATTGCGCGATGCTGGGTGGAACACACTAGGCTGCCCAACAACTGACTAATGGAGCGTTGGCCGACCCCCTGCATGGTCTGACGACATAAGAAAACTAGCGGGAGTAGCCTGTATACGGAAGGTCGAGAAGGACAGTGATATCAGCAAGATATATCCCTTGCAGGCTGGTGTCGAAAAGCCTCGATATACGATTTTTCATCTATTATTTTAGTTTCGCGAGGATGCAGAGGATGGAGGATCGAGAAGGATGGAAACTCATGCGGGAGGCATTCGTTCAACTGTGGACGGACACAAGTTGATGATGATGATGACGATTTTCGTGAGCAGACAGAGAACCGCACTCCTCTCACTTACTAAAGCTTACCGATCATCTTCCGCCGGCTCATCAATTGTACTGTCAGCATGACATGTCTGTCGGGATATGAAAATACCTTTCTTAGTATTTTGTACTTCAAGGAATATTTTTTTGAAAACCTTGTTTAGAAAAATATACACTTGCAACTAGAGTTCAATAATAAACAAGTATTTCAGTAAAATAAAAAATAAATCAAATTCATTTTCATTTTAGTTTTCGTCATACATTTTTATTTTAACACAGTGTCGGTTGTAAGGAATCCACTAAATAAATAAAAACTGATTCGTAGATCGGTAAATTTACAGGTCTCTCTAGGGATAAAATAAGTCATGAAATGTATCCAATTGTTAAAAATTTTATTTTTTATTAATGTCAATATTTAAATACACATGACACGGCGAGTACTGGCCATAATAAAAAATTTGCTTGATATTGTTTTCATTTGTTAACCCTTTCGTTACGGCTCGGTGGAATACAAATTATACTGTCAATACGGCGTGAACTTTTCAAACCATTTTTTTTTGTTTAAAACTAGTATTTGAAGCATAAATGTACATATCTGACCTATTTTCATATATCACATTGGTTCTTCTATCCTTTAGCTATCAGATGATGCATAAAAAACTATTATAATATATTTAACAAACGTTCATTATATAACTCCATGATGTGGTGGCATTGACACATTTGGTTTACAGAAAAATCGCTCCTGTGACGAAACCTAACGATATTTATTTACATGCTTTACAGATTCCTGTAAATAATACATGTAGGATGATTAAGGGAATGACTGCACTTCCAATTTCCTACCGTATATGTCACAATGAAAACTGAAAATAGCAAAACGATATATCACGTCAACCGATGTCAACGGTCGGGGAATCTTTGACGGCATATGCCGACAACCGATGCGAAAGGGTTAACTATGTACTTCAATGATTTAAAAGAATTATAAGTTTGTAAAGAAAATGCAATTCTAATAAATTAAACTTGAAGAATATTGCCAATAATTACAGTGTTTGGTGTTGGAAGCTCCTTTTACTTTAGTAAAACCCCCTTTTGGTTATATTAAAAATTTAACTTTGAAAATGCACAAAACAAAGAAAATCATTCGATAAGGAGCGAGTGTTTATACTTTTTTGTTTTGAGAATATACTCGTAAATAAAGTATATAAATAAGACAAAGACGCAGCAAATAAAATTAAGTAGTAAAGCTAACATACACAGATAATCGTTATACAGATAATATGTATTGACAAATGCCCATCTGAAGGACCTTGAAAACCACAAACTATCGAGTGGGCGAGAATGCGATTAGGTCACTACCGAACTGCTGGAAAGCCGTTTGGAAAATGATTATTATTCATTTTCGCATATGAAACATAGAGTTATGTAAATAGTAGTAAAATTTAAATGTGACAGTAACAGATTGATATTTTTTCAAGACGTTGATCAGAGCATGGAATTTTGTGTTATAAGCCAAGGTTAAAACAGCTTATCTTATTACAATAATTGTCTCAAAATCACAATGATTTTTAAAAACAAAAAGTTTTCGAATACGTTATACATATGTTGTTCGAATCTAATAATATGAAGATGTAGAATTATATAATTGTCAGAATAATGTACGTATAGAGGAAGTTTTATTATTTAATATATTCTCACTAATTACTTGTTTGTAGTGTGTATTGTAAAACATAATTCAAGCACCAAATGGTAAAATTATGTTTCCATTTTGATATAAAATATATAATTATATATTACGAGTATAATTATTAACACATTCGCATCGTGTGACATTCGCACTCGGCTGATACTATAATACGGGCGATAAATCAATGTCGCGCGAAAAAAATATGTTTCTACATAAACTGCCATAACTTTTAAAATATCCAACATAACTATATATTTTTTTCAATATGATACTCACCAATTATAGCAACACGAGCAAAATTATCGAAAAGTTGTAGAACTTCTAACAATAATTTTAAATTATGTCCACAACTTGCAAATACACATTAAAACTTTTAAGGGTACGTATTTTAGGGTTATAAATATTTTTTAAGGATTTAGAATATGATATTCATGGTAATAATAACCCTTATAAAGGTATTATCACAAAAAATATACATAAAATACTAGCGATTATTCATTAAAATTTAAAATGTATGTTGATTTTACAAAATAAACAAACATTATTTATTCTAAAAATTTAAACGAATTTGTAGTGACCTTATGTCTTAAATATGCGTTTACTTTTGTAAAATTGATTATGTCGAACCTTATAAGTTAGAAAAAGTCAAATACTTGTAGAAAAAACAAGTATAAATACCCTACCCGACTTTAAAGATCAGAGTGCGTAAAAGGTAAAAATACCCTTCCCGTAATTAACCGTCAATCGACGTAACGGGTATTAATACCTTTCTTGATGCGAATGTGTTAAGATACTCATATGCATAATATAAACATAGTCACATTATTCTTGATGCGAATGTGTTAAGATACTCATATGCATAATATAAACATAGTCACATTATGATACAAGGCCTGTTTGGCTACGAGCACGTTTTTTTAAATGTAAACACACACAAGAGAATACCGACATGCAGCAATGCAGAAATCTCTTCTTTGAATTCAATGACGCATGCCATATTTTGGGCATGGCTAAGTACTGTACATATATAGAAAATAGATCAACATCATTAGACTTGGTTGATCAATTCAAGCATCGTTAATTTCTGGACAACCTCGAGCGGTGGGGAATGCTTCGGCAGGGAGAGTCACTATTGTGCGACTGTGGAGACCTGCAGACCGCCTCACACCTAAGATCTTGATCTATGTGCCCAACAAGCTGCACATCTCAGCTATCGATGTTGCCAGAGACTAGGCAAAAATAATTTGACGTCGCTACACGAAAGAAGATTTCTAAGATAACTTACTGCGAAAATGGATGGTGTTCTCGAAACGATTTTCGTCTACCAAATTTTTTAATTATTAAGCTATGACAGGTATTATTAACAGGTGAAATATCAGTGTGACACCAACCCTATTTTTAAGAATATATGCGAACTCAATAGAACATTTAATTGGATTCAAATTTTTATTTTAATTTATGCTTCGTTGGCTATTGAATCCCCGCCCCTATCGCATGGAAGCCGAGTGCTTTAACTGTTGTGTATCAAGTCACATTTTGATAAAAAGGCATGCTGTTATAATTGTTATCGAAAGATGGAAGTTTACGTGTTGCCCGGCAAATAATTGACGATTGCACAATAATGCACATTACGCGATTCGCAAAAATTAATTTTCAATGTGCGAATATCATAAGAGCAATAAGAAATTTATGTTTAATGCATATGGTTAGGTATAATCATAATACTTCTTCGTAGTAGTATCAATCCGGTGGATTGGTTTGCAGCAACAGAATCTTGCATCCTGATCTCCATTCCTCTCGGTCCTCCGCAACCCTTTTCAGCTCAGCATAAGCGCTACAGTTCATGTCCTCGAATACTTGCTGCAAATACTCCCGTCTAGGGCGCCCTCTACAGTTTCTACCCTCAACCATCCCCTCCACAATATAGTGAAGAATACTATAGCAAACTTATTGTTATGTAAATAATGTCATTTAGGTACAATAAAAATAAAAAAGTACACAAAGTTTTTTATGGATAGTAAAAATAAAAACTTATCGAATCCTCCGATCGAAAAGCGCAAGTATATTATTACGAATTTAACAGGGGAGCAAAATTAATTTATAAACCAATTTTACTAATTTCATCGAAGATATTGAAGTTTTCAAATTGTATTATATTGTTTATTTTATTATTATTTAATTACAATACTAAAGAGATATCTACTAAATATATTATTATTAAAATGAATGATTAAGATGGTTAGTAAAAAAAACATTATTTTTAAATTACGTTTGCTCGATCTATTATTAGTTTCCGAGTTGTATGGGGTGTACTTGGGTGTGAATGGCGTGAATTTTTTTTATTGTTTACCTACCAACCTTAGGAATGTATTTCAAGGACTAGGGCTGGAAGTTTTTTTCGACGATTCGACTACAGGTATATTTAGACTTCAACCCAAAGGTGACTGCCGTAATCCAGAACAGTGAGTTTACCCTTGTGTTTTGCATGATTCTGCTGATCAATCATCTCCAGAATCATTAACAAACTGACATTGCATTTTCTAAGATAGTAGAACGTTGTTTTTGACTATGCAATTGGGGGTTCTGTCTTGAGAGTGAGCTAAGGTTTAGTCACCCCCTAAGAACTGAAAAAAAAATGTTAATGCCTCAAAAGCGACGGGCTGGGCTCATCATCGTACTCTTAAAAAAAACAGTGATTATTGAACCCAAAATATTTATTTATTTCAGCGGCAGTCTATGCGAGTTCGCGGACACGTGGACTTACGGGTATACACGTGTTCTGGGACAAGGCATAGACAATCTGAGCTTACATAACTGTACAAAGGCAAATTGAGGTGTATATATGCTACAAATATGGAGTGGACATGGTAAACAAAAAGAGTGAGCTTGGACAAAAACAAATGGCAACATCACAATATTGCCGGTTAATGTGTGTCGACCAAGAACTGGCAGTTTCCAAAGTTCCTTCCTTAATGCCACCGGTAAGCTAAGGAATGCTCTTCCAACGTCTGTGTTTCCTCCTTCCTACAATCTGGATCTCTTCAAGAAACAGATAAATATACACTTGCAATCTCCCCTTACACAACACACGTTTCCCGCATGCAGCGTCCAGCCTCCCTGGCTGAGCGTCATAGAGTGCACTGGTCTTGACCGTGTGTGCTAGTGGTTTTGAACTCTCGAAGTACCTCCAAGATCAGTGACTAAAAATTGTTTTGCAAAAAAAGGACAGAATGACACGCAAATTATTTTACTACCGTTTAATGATTACTTAGTTATTATATACGAGGCATTCGTTACATATGTCATTTTGAATTACAACGTCCGCCATCAATATTGTGCATAAAACACCTGTCACATATTACGCATACATTACAAGAGGATTAAATTTAACCGGATTGTTTTGAAGAAAGTTCGAGAGTTGGATAGATCACGATTGCATAAAAGGCGACAAGAAACTTTCGTTTTTAACGAACAAAAAACTAGATTAATTTGAATAATAATTAAAAAACAATAATATAGCATCATTGGATTTTTTCTATATTATAAATATATTGCCATATATTTAATTCAATGGCTACATTTGATATCATAGCTTTTTAAATGATTCAACAGTGTGATATAATGATAATCCTATTAACATACTAGAAAGATAATAAAAACGGCATAGTAGCGAGAATCGTCCATATTAGTGAATAATAAGAAACAGGTATTTTTTTTATGTTGAATTCAGTAGAAGAGAGTGAATTTTTATTTTGATGAAACCGATCGCGGAATGCGAATACTTTATTAAATCATAATTCGCGAAATTATTGATTGAGAATTATTTAATATTACATGTATATTTCAACGACGGACAAAGAACAACGATATCGTAAAAAATATTTAATTCGTAGATTGTTAATATGCTTCTTGGGGAGATTCAGATTGCATGTGCGAGAAAAGAATTTCAGTCTTCCTTTGATGTTAAATAAGCAGCAAAAGAAGCTGTTCCCAACCAATTCCACTTTGCCAATTGGTCGACTGTAGCATGGAATGCTGCCCTGTGCGATCTCTCGCCTCCTCACAAAGTCAAACCATCGTACAGCCGGTATTCTACGCAGGCATCTACTCTTGAAACCCATTTTATGACAAGATCCACAGCCGTAAAGAAGAATAAGCAATGTATGGAAGGTACTTTGTTTTGATCGAGTAAAGCTGACAGTCCCATATATTATCCCAACCTTACCAATTTCCTCATCCATTTTCACGTATTTCGTGGTTGGAAACGTGTTTCCCAAGGAAGGCAATTCGAGAATCGCTGTAGTATACTAACTTCGCCGCCTTAGACTGAGGTCTATTTGACATGCAACTGATGTAACTAGAATCACGGCAAGGCCTTCAGCCACTCTAACAAGTAGCTTTTTGCATGCGTCCAGTAACGGATCCCCATCTGGGTCTCCAAAAACAGGACGGGACAGGGAGGGTTTTCACCAAGCGACTCCCATATTTCGCATAGAGGTAAAGGACGATCCAGTGTTCATAAGGCGGAAAGCGAGCTCCTTCTGCAGGCTACCGTTCTCAGTGATGAACGCCAAGATATCTGAAACTCTCAACCCATTCAATAGTCTGACCCGCACTGTAAGTGCACGATCTACATCTCGATATGTGCTTGTAGAAACATTGAAATTAATATGAATAGCAGTATTCTAACTCAGTTTGGTTTAATGATAAAAATAGATTTTTAAATTAAAAAATGATCGATAGCGAATGTGAGGGTGGGTCAACTGAGGGTTGGAGTTTGCGCCGCGTGGGGGCGCCACGCCCAGGGGTTGGGGTTAGGGGGAGGCGCCGAGACTTGAAGGTCAACGCGGAAAATATGAACTGTATACCGCCTACTTACAATACTTGGGAAATCTATAAGAAAATAATATATATTTTTACTTTTAATTCTCTTGAGCCGCCCCTCAGAACAAAATAGTCCAGGCCTCCGAAGCGTCGGGCTAATCATCCGATTTCCTTAAAAAATATATTTAAAAACCACCCAAAATATGTCTCGGATACTACAGAGATGAACCCTCTTCAAGCACTCGGGCTTCTGCTGTGGAGGTTGTCAAGAACCCCATATATGTTCCCAAGTGGACCTTCAGATGCAGATATGTCCAGAACGAGCAATGGTCAGTGGCAACTGACAGAACTAAGTCGCGGCAATTTGTGGTGACCATATGTTGCAGATAAGGAACGGATAACCGAAGAAGACATTTAAATTAAGTATTTAATAGATACATAATAATTATAACAGAGCTTTAATCCCCATTTAATCATTAAGTTTGCAATAGTTTTAAAGTGTAATATTACTAAATGGATTGTATAAACACGGCGATAAAAATATAGACTTTTTTGTATAGTAAAACTAGTACACAAATATTATTGGTAAAATAGTGTAGCATACTATCTTTTGATAATAATATGTATGGTGATAAATATACTTCACCCCGAGATAAATAATAATTATGTCATTTTTAATATTGGATAATGTAAAGCTATTATTTACATTCTATACAGGGAGCGGCAAAAAAATCTGACGGTTTTCGTCGTCGTTTTGATTAAAACCGTCAGCTTTTTTTGCCGCTCTCTGTACTACATACCCTTCTCACAAGCAGCACCCAAATGACTTTTTTAATACAATCTCTGATGGAATGCATCATCAATGAGAACAGGAAACGTGTTCTGTCTTGTCGCCTGGGACTCTGCCATTTCTTGGGAGGACCTTCCTGACCTGCTGTCTAATCCTGCCTGTTAAACTACATCGAGCATCTCGTTGGAATAACGCGCGCGGTTAATGAAACGAACGTGGAATAGACTTATATGTTCTTTAATTGTTTTAACAATTTTTCATGATATAATGAAAAAAAAAATGTAATTTTCAGGGTACCACGCGCAACCATTATTTTTATTTTATTTTTTTATTTTAAGGGTTGCTGTAAACACTCTCGTCGGAGACGATTCTGTAGTATCTTCAACCATCACTTTCTATTATGTCGCCGAGACAGTCATGGCGAGTAATATGTTTGATCCATTAGACTCGCCAATCTTGAGATGGATTTAATTAGGTGCTTCCCACCTTTAATTATACCAAGCCTCGTCTTTTGTAATGCAGACTCTCCAGAAGAAATTCACGATATTATTATTTACTACCATATATCAAAGACCTCTAGTATTATTCTTAATCTTATGGTTAAGCATCATTACTCAGCCGTGTATCAAGATGCTTCATTCATATGATCTGGCAAATTCTTTGCGAAGCTTTAGATTTACATTATTTGACTTAAAACACTCTTATGACACTCGGTTTAACTTTAAAACTACGACAAATTACTTAATTTACACTTGTGTACCAGAGTATTTATGTATATATGTACGCAACTAAAGGAAATTGACAAGTATAGGTCTACTCACTGAAACGATACGAATTTCAAGATTGACCAACTATGAAAGAGGTCCAGAACTATATAATCATAATAATCTTTATTCCATATGATACTATCTCTGCCCGCAAACCACATTGAGATTCTTTCCGATGTATTAGGTGTCATGTCAAAACTGTTTGAAAAGGATACAGTCTTACAGATAATTGTTTTTATAAACTGTCATTTAAAATGAAGATAAATCCTCCAATTCGCATCGCTGTGTGTAAGTAAGCCCTTTAGACATTTTCTACCTCAGCGGTATTCTCCTGCATTTTTAAAAGAAAAAATATCATTATATTTGACTGCTCAAATAATTAATATAAACTTATTTTTTGTCGCTTATACGATTTGAAAAATATTTTCGTCGCAGTGCAACAATCCATGTGATTATTGAGAAATTTGTATGAAGTTGTAAGGTTATTCCAACAGCTGACGTCAAGGTGCTTGAATAATAATGAATCATTTTGTAAGACATATAGATTTTATAAGAAAAAAACCTTTGGGTTGTTAAAAAAACGAAAGATAGTCATTATGAATAATGACAGTAATTACTTGAGCTATTATTGATTAACAGACAAATGTGTTTAGGAATTAAAATGCCTTAACATTATGTCATTAATAATCAAATAAATCATCACTGTAAATATTTTACATGCTGTAGGTAAGGGAGTTAGGTATGTATTCATTTGGCCAAGAAATCAGCTGCAACAGTGAGAAAATTCTTTAATATATGCAGTGTCATTAACACTACCAGATTGCACGGTAAGTTACGTTTTATTGTTTAATCCGGATAACGCTGCATTAGGTTTACACCTCACAGCTGCTCAGAGAAATACCAACAGACGTCAGAAATCAATCGATGAATAAGATGTGTCATCCTAGCATAACTCGATGCATATTACAAATCATTAAACGCATTCGTTCGCCGCACGCGAAAAATGTTAAGA
Organism: Glossosoma conforme; assembly: GCA_022606575.1. Lineage (NCBI taxonomy): Eukaryota > Metazoa > Arthropoda > Insecta > Trichoptera > Glossosomatidae > Glossosoma > Glossosoma conforme. Next base: position 1,492,127 of record JAGTXR010000005.1, on the reverse strand, counting down.
GTGGTTTCTAGCAAAAAAATAACCACGATCTGCGCCAAGAACAATTCAACGATACAAATATTGCAGAATTTTATTACTTCATCATACAAATATTTCATCACAACGGCCATTTTGGGTAAATGACGGATGTCTTCGGGAAAGATTTCGGATATACGCAAGGTATTTTACAGGAAAACGATGTTTAGAATGGAATGCTTTATAAACATTAGTGTAATTTAGATACTCACAATCTTGATGCTACGGAGTAAAGCAAATATCCAATATAAATCGAAGCACAAACGACACTTTCCACAACTGCACTTACTCCCTAGAACGTTTATACTAACTGGCGCTAGAGGGAGAATAATTCGATTTGAATTTCATTTCGACTGCAGCTCCCCTTGCGAGTCTGCTTGGTACTAACCCAGTCTCTCACAAAAGCGGTCGATACAGTAGAAATTTTATTGTTTCTAGCGGTCTTCTTCTTTGAAATAATTGCAGAAATTATTTGATTATCAAAAATTAGACGGTCGGTATGATCAAATGTATCGCACAATACCGTAGAATACGCAAGGTGTTTTCTTCAATGTCATTTCACAATTATGTTTGCGATCGTGTGAGGACTACCCCACTTAATTAAATTATGACAATTTGTTATATTTTTCCAATACGATTTAACAACAAAACGTGTAGTGACTACACGTTATATCGTAAATTTTCAATCCTCAGCCTATAAAAACCGTTCGACGCGGTATGGCGCTGATTTCGAATAAGTGGTATATGAAAATTATTATTTTGTAGTTAACTAATTTATAAACATTAATTTGGTTTTACTAAAATAAGATAATTTTTAAAATCATATATATGAATCATTCATAACTAAAGAATAATAATTTTAAAACAAAATGTTTATCAATTCAACCGCTTGATGGATAATTGAAAACCTTTAATTTTATAATTTTATATATATATATATATATATATATATATATATATATATATATATATATATATATATATATATATATATATATATATATATATTTATAATATTTAATTTATTGAATTATTTAATATTTTTGAAGTTTGAAGGCCGCAGATTGTCAATTGCGGAATAAACGTGCAGGTAATATCTGCCATTAGATACCTATTTTCAATAATTAATTTATAAAGTAAAATTTCTACTTTTTTTAATGTAGGTAGATGAAATAATTTATACATATTTTATTTTAAAAAATGAAAAAATATTTATTTTTATTATTTAACACGTTATAACTTTATTGATATCGTATTACTGTAAAGTAATTTTGATTACTTTACTGACTTAAGCTACAACATGTGGTTATCCTTGTTTCTTGTCTATTCAGGTTAATATTATCTTAAGTCCCTGAAACAATTTATCATAGATTAAATACGTAATAAAATGCACATATACAATGTAATTAAATTACCGTTATTAATATTTTTTACATTATGAAACCTTACTACCCAGTGAATACAAAAAATTCATACTTATACCTATTCTTTTTCAAAATATATACATATTTTAGAAATATTAAATATCTAACAATGTCTACTTATCTGGTCTATTTTCATATATCACATTGGTTCTTGTATCCTTTAGCTATCAGATGATGCTTAAAAAACAATTCTAAGAAAGTAGCAAAACGATATATCATGTCAACCAATATCAACGGTCGGGGAATCATATGACGGCATATGCCAACAATCGATGCGAAAGGGTTAAATAGTAGTAAACAAATAAGATGGGTTCATTAATTTTTGGCTAATAATTAAAAAAAATCATTTTGTACCCATTATTATTTCAGACGACTTGCGCGCTCATCTAATTTCATCAGTGCCACGATGCTCACTAATTAACAATGGGTATCAATGATGATTCTTCTTCGTAGTATCAATCCGGTGGATTGGTTTGCAGCAACAGAATCTTGCATCTCGATCTCCATTCCTCTCGGTCCTCCGCAACCCTTTTCAGCTCAGCATAAGTGCTACAATTCATGTCCTCGAATACTTGCTGCAAATACTCAAATAATGATGATTATCATCCATAATTTAAAATTAATCAATTTTCAATGTAAAATTAATATCAGAATAGCAAAAAATATATGTTTTTATAATGAGTTGAAAATAAGTATATGCATTTTAAAATCAATTGATGACAGATAATTTCTAATATTTCGTGAAAGTATTCAAATCGAGGCATTTAGTTTTGTACTTAGGTAAATAGAGAAGGCTGATTATTTTCCATACTGGTAACATGTAAATAGAAATGAAAATCTTAACATAACAAATGTCCGAGCTGCGCTCATTTTGCTACTTCCTAGATCTGGTCCGCAGTTTCACACCCACATATTTGACATTTACGCTTATAAATGTTGGAATCGAAGTCGATTAAACCGAACGAAGAATGCGAAAAAAAATAAGAAATGAGGTATGTCTTCCCATATTGGAAATCTTAAACTATCGCTGATTACAAGTATTTCAGAATACATTTTGCCCATATCAAGTTGAATGGAATCGAGTTTCATCGTTGTTTTTTTCGTTTGTTTACAATTTTAGCGCGGAAGGGATGTTTCCGCGTAGAATGTTGCTTCATTTTAATGACGGTCGTTGCATTTTGTAGTTATCTTGGGGGTTGATAAAGATATTGGATTCCGCGGATGTTGCCCCCGGTCACTACAGCAATTGCACTATGGCCTACCCACTTCCCACCGAGTCGGAGGCTCCGGTCAGCCTCGGCGTGGCGCGGGCGGTACTCACCTGTCGGCCCAACTCGCATCCCTTCCCTGAGAGGAGTCTGCTGCTCAAAGAAAATGTCAAGGTGAGTGTTCCACAGCAGTAAACAGATATCAGCTTTGTCTCACATTGCTGATACGGCGATATTGTAGAACATAAATACTTTGTGGAGTTGTTTTATTCATAATGAAGATTACGTGGATATATAATGAGAAACACATATATACTGTGATATGTCACTGAGGAGATAATGGGGTCCTTACAAAATATATGTTCAGTGTTGTTTATTGAATTAGCAAGTGACCAGCGTTACTAGACTCTTCACTCATTCATGTGAATGTTCATAGTGAGCTTTCTGTGAATGTGATATGACGGTCTTTAATCTTGACAGTTGAATTGTTATGGTATATTACCCAGATTTATTACTTTACACTCTGTATACAGCACAACTTTGGTCAATTTGTACATCGATTTTTAGATTGTAAATTTAGATTGTAATATATTTCACTAATATTGAACATTAAAACAGTAGAATATTGCTCAAAACTTCATTGAAAGTTCAGGTCAGCTGTTAATGCCATCCGCCCTAAATTATGACACCATGAATTACATACTGATTAAAAATATATGCCGGGACTATATGCGGTTGATTTCAAAGCTGACTATAGGGTACAGATATAGACAATGCCATGATGCTATCTGCATGCATATAGTCAAATGTTGACAAGTGGGGATTAAACGGGGATTTTTTTTTACCTGTAATTAGATATTTAATCATTTAGATGTTTTGCTAATAGTAAATATTTTATTTATAGCTAGGTTTAATAGACAAGAGTACTTGTGTAGTAGTAAACATGATTTAACATATATTATGTGAGTTGAAATACATACATACAAACATTCTTTATCAATATAAAAAGTAAATACTCTATAGTAAAACAATAAGACAATGGATATATAATAAAAAAAAGCAAACATAATTTTATGTATGTGTAAATAACATAATCCTCATTTTATATTTTATAAATGAGTTTCTCTCTTCTATAAAAGTACCTACCTAAGCATAATAATTGCCATGTTCTCATATTTCTAAGGCGTTGTTTTCCATTTATAAAAAAAAATACTTTGCATTGTCCGGTTTTATTAATTATTATTATATGACACATTGCTTGTATTGAATGGTGGTGTAAGCCAAAGTTATTATAGTAGGGATGCTCGAAATATGTTAAGTTATAACCACTGTGTTTTTAATTATATTTTTTGTGAATTGCCCTTATTTTAAATTAATAAACTTCAAGCATTTTTTTTACATTGTACTTAACCTGTCAACCGGGAAAGTACCATTTTAATTTTGCAACATACAGAGGGCACAAACTCTTTCACTATGACGTATCGATACATCGCGCCCGGTGGAAACGTAATTTCATATTCTTTTAGTTTTTTATTTATGCTTAAATTAAATTAAAAAACTGTTAAATTTATATATATTTTTTTGGATTTTTATTAGAATATTTTTCACTATTCTAATCTTATTTTATAGATCATTGACTATATTTCAATATTATAAGTAACTAGCTGACCCGGTGAACTTTGTTTCACCCGAAAGGCAATAAATGAGCAGATTTTGGATTTTATTAAGTTGAATTTTTCGGCACATAAGATATCATATATTTGGTCTGGTTGAATTCTGTTGCAGTAATCGATGAAACTGCAGCAAATAGTTGTCAGCATTTCGACGAATAATCAAACGATATGCGTAATTATTCGGTGAGCTAACCTTCTTGGTAGTTTCTTCACCTGAAATTAAGACAATTGATTTGCTATTTTGTATGTAAAGCTTACATCCATATTTTTAGTATCTTTATAAAGAGGTTAATATAAATGATTATATATCGGTCGCCAGTTATTTGTCCAATTTTCTCTATACAAACAGACGCTAATATTTAAGTCTGTTATTTTCCTGGTGATAATAAGCAGTGTAATCGGTCTTTTATTGGAAACCTAAAGCAAGTCTAAGCACTGGAAAATGTATGTCATGGCGGAATCAAAACTATGATATTGATACTCACCATTCAATGGATTTTTGATTGGTGTGAGTGATTGGTTGTGTGTGTTGTATCTTTTACCTTGCAAGTCGGCATGAAGCCGCCTTCTCGAATGATATTAGCTCCAAAGGAAGTCATGCGAAAGCAGTTATTGTATTCAAAAATGCGTTGAAGAAAATGGTTGGAATCGGGATCAGTTCCATCGAACAATGGTTTCAGTGGCTGTGGTGGTGTAAGTAATGGATCCAGTTTGACTTTTCTAGTTGCGCAGCACAATCCAGCCGTTTCTCTTTTGAACTTTAACGCATTGCAATATCGGCATACCGTCGTCATTGGTCCAATATCTAAATTGTCATCATCACTGTAGTTTGCAGTGGGATCATAATGGAATGCCAAGCGATTGTATGATACCAATGATCTTCGTGTGCTCACGCGTTGTCTCAATCTGGCATTTTCTCTTATTATATTTTGTCTTTCTTCGCTTAAGTTCTGTGAATACACTTTTTGCTGGCTTGCATGTCTAGTGCGGCGGCCAATGTTCGCACGTCGTCCTCTCGGCATCTTGGACTACGGACGGACTGGTGAATTTAACCTCAAATGCACGATCCACATAATTTACACAGTTCAACTTACCACCTTAAGGACAAATGCCTGCTTTGCACAATACGCGTGGTTGATTTGATGGTTTCCAATTGAACTGTTAGGAAACGAATAACTTAACCTCAATTTCACAATTTCACAGTGAACACAATACCGTTTTTTTAGCGTTTGAAAGAACGTGCGCATAATAAATGTCACATGAAATTCACTAAGCAGAGTACAAAGTTTAGCTGTCAAACAATGTATCACGCACCGGCGCCATCTTAGAAGTCACACACCACGCTACTATTTGCGCCGTTATAGTACATGCTATGTATCAGAGATGGCGCTGTGTGTGAAAAATGATTTTCCCTGTTTTCCTGCTTTTCTCTTAATTTTTTCCTAATTTTCTTTGCTATAAATCTTACGGAGCCCGATACCTTTCCAACGAATGCAAAACCGTGGAAATCGGTTCGTGCGTTCTGGAGTTATAGCGTCAGGAAGGAAAACCCGACTTATTTTTATATAATAGATTAAATACACACATACAATACTACATCAAATTTTTACGCATCAATTTAGGCAGAGAATGGTCGTGTGGACAGCGCGGTGTGTAGGATAGAGCTAAGGTGTAACGCTCGAGGTTCGAATCTCGCGTCTGCCGATATTTTTTCTGAATGACTTGATCCGTAAAAATTTGATTTAAAATTGTATGTGTGTATATTTTTTCGTTTATTTGTATATAAAGCCCAACGGAAAATACAAAATTACAAAAAAATAGATTCAGATGACCTTTAAATTTTTTGTATAAAATACTTATAAAGTGCATATACAATGCATTTAAGATGCACATATTAAACAATAGAAAAAAACATATTAAAAATAAATAAAAATATACGTAAATATACGTCTTGCCCTTTCCAGGGCCCAACATGAGGACATATTCATATGTCCTACTCTACCCGATATTGTTTACGTTTGACGTATTTATAAATCTTGCCCGGTTAACAGGTTAATGCTTAACCCACTCAATATGCCTGTTGCTTAGCTGTGGAAGGTTATCTCAATAAACAGTTTGTGCAATATTTTTCAATTTTTTATTTCTTTTCCTTCAATGACATTACAAAATATATAATTTTACTTCGTTATTGAAGTACTAACACAAGTGTAGTGATGTATATGTATTGACACATTTAGTGTCAACAGTGTAAATAGTTAGGATTTGTGACAACAATAACCATGTCATAAGTATATCATGGTTGACACACAAATAGCAGGACATTATTGTCACAAAATCAAACGTCCAACATTTTGTATTCGTCCACACCAGCACTGAATCTGAAGCAATATTATACTAAATGTGTCAATATCTTCACTCAAGTTGGTTTCATTCGTATTACACGTATCCAGGGCTATCATTGTTTTAATATATGTGCCCATGATTGTTAAAGTAGTGTAAGTCATGTTTTATTCGTTCTGAGATATTTAAAGGTTTGTGTTTTGATGTTGGTTGAAAACCAATAAAAGTGACAACTTCATGTTGCATAAAATGCCGATTTTTTAAATTAATGTTGGATGAAGATTATATTAATTCACAACATTGGGAACTGAAATAAATGAATAACTCGTTTTTTACAATTTCTTGATTTACGCCACTTTCATAATTATGGGCACATATACTCACAAATATTGAAAAAAAAAACTAAATATTTGTAGCATTAACCCCAATTTTAAAATTAAAAAATGTGTAAGTGAGCTAAATTGTCAGATTTGAGGCTATATAAGTCGACATAAGATACACAAGCACCGAATGATGTGATCTTCTTTACTCAATGCTATAAAATATTATTTAAAATTAGAAAAAAAAATGTGTTGACATCTCGTACACAACTTATTTTATTGAAAGTATATTAACTTCATACCAGATCATTCTTATAGGTTACGGAAGGATTTATGAAATTGTGTTATTATTATTGTATGAATAATGTTTTGCGTTATTGTTTCGTAGATTGGGAGATCTGTTGCGAAATCAAAAGCGGCGAGCGACAACGCCATATTCGATTGTAAAGTTTTATCTAGACACCACGCTTCATTATGGTACGATAATGGCCATTTTTTTCTCATGGTAAGTCATTTGACCTGTTTATTACCTTATTTACTTTTCAAAAACTTTTAAAACTGACTGCTAAAATATCACTGGTATCTTAAAATATTTTATGAATCATATAAAATGATGTACCAATTGTTATTTTTTACAAAGAAATATGCTCAAGCTTTTGACTGTAGTGTTTTTTTTTAAATGTCAAATTGGTTTTTAGATTATCATTAATATAAAATGTTACATATTACTAGTGAACAAATATGTCAGTTGTTACCTACAATTTTCGAATCATATATAATAGATAATATATTTACCCAATTTGGAACTTTACATCAATAGAATATATATATTTGGTTAAAAAACATGACCGCTGTATACAACTTCTTCTTCTATATAAAGGACAAATCCGACCTATCCTTGAATACTGCAGTCACCTTTGGATTGGAGTCCCAAAATACCTTCTAAACTTAATTGACTGAAATTGTTTGACAAACAATGACACTCTTACGTCTAACCTGCAATCAATGGAACACAGGCGTAAAATTGGTTCACTTAGTCTTTTCTACCGTTATTACCACGGTCGCTGTTTTTCGGAACTTAAAGAACTAATTCTTCCTAATGTCTGTTGACCAAGAACTGTCAGTTTTCAAAGTTCCTTTAATGTCACCAGTAAGCTTGGTGCACTGGTCTTGACCGGCTGTGCTCTCCTGCATGCGTTTACATAAAAAAAAACTTAATGCTCGGTGAAATAGTTAAAAATTTAACATGATTTTTACCAATCAATGTTTAAAAGAATGAAAAACTCATCCTTTCTTTTATATTTAAAAAAATATCTTAAAATGTATATGAATTACTAATATTTATATTTTTGGTCACTAAAAGTAATACATATGTGTGTTTGTGTATTTTAAGGATACGAAGAGTAGCAACGGGACCTTTGTCAATGGTCACCGACTCTCGGAAGTCAGTAAAGAGTCCACTCCCCATGAGGTGTGCTCAGGGGACATTGTTCAATTTGGTGTCGACGTCATGGAAAATTCATGTAGTGTAAGTTGATCTTCGTTATTTAATTTGAACAATAATTGTGAATTAATTCATTTACTTTTTAAAATAATTAATAATATTTGATTTATGTGTTGAATTAAGTGTAAAAGTATATTATATATTTTTCCCAGGTAACACATGGCTGCATAGTGGCAACATTAAAGCTCTATATGCCCGACGGCAAGGAAGCGACGGCTTCGCAGAGTACGATCGTCAAGGGTCCCATGCACTTGGAAGACCTCTACCTTCTCAACCGGTTCATTCAGGTCAATATTCAGACACGTAACCACACTTATATTTACCTGCTCATCACGAGCCACATGTCAGCTCCGCTTCCTGCAGCACCACCGAGTATATTCTACGTATAGTTCCCAACGTCCTTCTAGGATGGCGCGAGTCCGGGGGCTTGAAGTAAAGGCAACTGTTTTTAATGCTCTCCTGCGGCATACAATACTTTTGACCGATTGTAGTAGCTGCCTTGTCTGCTCTCTCACTTTATCATTCCTCACAAAGTCAGACTATCGTACTCACAGTAATTTATGCGGACATCTGTTTTTGAAACATATTATATGGCTGCATTGGCTTTTGTTGAGATGACAATGCATTCAGAGCCATGGAAAAGAATCAGAATGAACCTCCTTGTAAGATTTTTATATGAAGTATTGAAAATATATTTATAAATGATAGCTTCTGCTGTAAATGGTATCTTTAAATAACTGTTATTTAAGGCATTTTAGTTAACCTCTTAACTAGTTATAACGTATATATACGCGAGCCGTGAGGGAAGTTAGAATGTCTCCGCCTAAAATAATGAGGATTTCATACATATTTGCACCATTATTTGAGAATGACCCATTGAAAACGGTTAATTTCATATTGTCACATTTTTTTTCCATATTTTTAGGAAGCAGTACAAAGAGAATTTCTCTTAGAGTCAAAGCTGTGTTCACTGCAGAGATTGGTGGAGAGTTGTCGGGGAGCCGTGGAGACTTCGTGGCAAGCTCTGGTCTGCAAGGAACATCTCTTGAGTCGTGTTCAGTTTCTGGAGCGTCGTTTAGCTGCCTCCAATGGCTCAGCGCCTCCCAATGAACTGCAGCAGCTCTTGGACGATAAGCACAAATATGAGGTATGTTAAATAGATAAGAATTTCATACCATTTCATACTGATCACACTGAGCACTGTTGATGGAAAACTGGAGCTTAACGCGATCTATGAAAGCTTCATCAGTTCCAATGTGCACAAACGTACTGACGTGTAAATGAATATTTACTGATAAAGGAAAAGTTTCACTATAGGGTAGTTAAGCGTTGCGTAGTAGTGGGGGTAAATGGGTGGAGTCTATGTAAGTAAATTACTAATAAAGCAAGAGATAAGGTAGGGAGTTTATAAGTGAGGGTTGTAGGTGTGGTCTATGTGAGTAAATCGAGGTTGCCTTAAATAACTTCTTTGGTTTTCACAGCCAGATTTGATATTGTGGCTTTTGGGTTTAGCCGTGTGTGGCAAATTACTATTTTCCAATATTTTGACCGCCATTGTAGGGGTCTTTTTCAGGGTTCTAAGTCATCAACCCCGAAAAAAACCCCTGCAATGGTGGTCGAAATAGTGGAAAATAGTAATTCGCCACACACGGCTAAACCCAAAAGCCACAATATCGATGTTGCTTTATTTAAAAAATAAATATGAAGTTGTATAGTATTTTTTTTTATAGAAATAATATCATATGATACTATCGTAAATTATTATCTGCCGTATTATAATTATTATTAAAAGGGTATTCATTCAATGCAAATTTCTTGAAAATAGTACATAGAAAATAGAAAATTTACAATTTAAAAAAATATATAATATCCAGATTTAAACATTCATATTGTATAGAATATGATTTTACATTAAAAAATTGGAATTTTTTACATTTAATACATATTTAATTATTATCCAAACAACATTATTTATATCATCAACAAGTTTTAATCATATTCCTCCTAACAATTATGAATTACCCTTGCAGGTGATCGAAATATCAAAGACAAAAAATAAATTTGCTTAACACGGTTAAACTTGAAATCCTTGAATTATATTTTAATATCATTGGTGTTTATGGATTTCCAACTTGGTAATGCTCTCTCAAGAAGAGAATCCATGTTTTTAAATACCTACCACGCCCACTTGTTTATAATATAATCCCTGTTGTTTAATTAAATATAGTATTATTCAATTTTTCAATTTTATTTATTCAATTTTTTTTTTTTTTCCTTGCAGAAACATTACAAATTTTATCAATTCAATGCATTTCTGAAGTACAATAATATAAATACAATAATATAATATAAAATAAAAATACAATAAGTAACATAAATGTGGTGATGTAAATTTACTGACACATTTAGTATCACTGACCTCACACTCAGAACTAGCGTCAGGAGACTCAAGATAAACAGTTTGACTTGTAACAACAAAAACCCTGTCGCAAGTATATCATGATTGACTCACAAATAATAAGGCATTATTGTCACAAAATAAAACGTGTAACATTTCGCCTCCATAAACACCAGTACTGAATTTAAAGCAATATAACACTAAATATGTCAATATCTTCACTCAAGTTGGTTGCAACCACTGTTCACTGCACTGCGATTCTTTCGTCTTATGCGTATCCAGGGTTGAACGATGGTCCTTTCAGGCCACACTTGAGGCTCCATGAGAGACTCCAGCGAAGTCGCGATGACCCCGACTTTGAAAGAAGTTGACAGCGTCCGCCTGCTGACAATCCTCCTGATGGTCATCCAAGAAAGATTGAATGCAGCGGTCGCTGCCAAGAAGCTCTGCAAGTCCTCAGCCGATGTATCTGGGTGAAGGCCCTTGGCGTGAAGATACGCCATCTTCACTCCAGTAACGTTTTTTGAAGGAGCTGCAGAACCACGGATCATCAGACGTGCTGAATGTTGTTGCCTTTCCCCATGCGGAGAGGCGCGACTCAACTTAGAGCGTTGAACTTCTCCGGAAAGATTGCTCGGGGGAGGGAGAGAACATCCACGGAGAAAGCACTCAGGTCCTCCAGTTCCTCGAACGATGATTCGTCCCGGCTAAGAACGGGAGTCCTTGGGAGCCTTGCTCGAAACAGCAGGGGCTCCTTCGATAGTATATTCCGAGGAGTCCTCTTCGGTGGCCTCACTCGAAGCGGATTCATTGACGGCAGGTTCGGAGTCTCTGCTGTCACAGTTAAGCGACATCGACACAGGAATGTTGACAGCTTCAGCGTAGGTAGCCGGAATTGATTTGCACGCTCGAGGTAAGCGCCTTCTGCGGGAAGTCGGCAGACTTGTCGGGTTGGGTGGAGGGTCCACACCAACGCATGTCAGAGCATCATCCATCCCGCATCCAACAGCCTTTAAGAGCCTCTCCAGCAGCAAACGGTGATCGTCTAAGCGACGATTTATTTGCGCGATATCACAATCGCAACAGTTCGCCATCCTGTAGGTAGGATGACTAGATACGTCCGCCCGGTTTGAGTGTCGAGCAACGAATATGTGGTAAAGCAATGTAATGTGCACAAAAAAACACAGACTTTAAAATCTTTTTATTCACTTTTTTGCTGTTGTATAATTTAGTTGTTTTGTAATTGATGTACAGGTGAGTGCTAACGAAGCCCTCAGAGTGGCTCACGAGGAGCGCCTGAAGCTGATGAATCAACTGGGTTCGCTGCAGTGGTCCATCCGCTCCTCTGAAGAGGAGTGTTCTGTGCTTCGCAGCCACGCAGACCGCGTCCACCAAGATTTGCAGGTCATTATACCATTAAATACTGTTAAAAAATTGATACACACATCCAAATTTGCAAATATCGTCTTATGATATTTCTCTCAACAATATCTGAGAAAAATGAACGGTAGACGCTGGGATTCAAACCATAAACTTATGCTACCATTGTTCAATTATTTACTCAGTTCTGGCGTATACTAAAATTGCTTCCGCGCACCGAGTTGAATAATTAACACATATTATGTTGACATCAGCGTGATATAGCCCTTGCTGACTGGTACTGAAAACCTCAATATAAAATCTTTCGTCTCTTATTTCTGTTCGCTTGCTGATATGCATGTGTCGCCATATTGGCATTTTGGGACTAGTTACGTAGATCGCCACTTGGGGCACGGTGCAACCGCCCATCGCAAGCGCCTGCCAGTCGTGTGCCGTCCGTCGGCAATATCGCATTGTTAAGACCCGATCAATCGCGGCGAAAGTAACGCCATATTACGATCGATCGGGGAAACCAAGTTTTATCGTAAATATATGTCAATGTGCTTCAGAAAAAGTCTTTGTTTTGCTAACCTGCTCCTCATCATGCCCTCGACGCGTCGCGACGGAGCAACACCTTTTTAAAGAGAGGAGGATGTTAATATTATTGATACGTCTTATTCCACTTGTATCATTTGATCACTCAGTTGTCATCCTAGCCTGGGTTCTTTATCTCATAAATGTCATTTTCTGATGAATGATATAATCATCCAACAACGTGTCTTCTAGGCTCTGAGCGGCAAGCACACGGCACTGGAGATGGAGATGCGAGAGACGTAGGAGGCGCTGGCGGTCGCCGAGAGACAAGTCTCCGAGGAGAAGCAGCGTGTTACCGATTTAACTTTACAAAGAGACAACCGGTTCAACCAACGAAAGGTATTCATACTAATTATTTTTATTCACATTGCATTTAAACTCTTCTGATATTTGATTATTACTATTTCAATAATGTTTTATTAATTGACTATCTCAGTGTTGTGTATTATTCATATAAATGACTAATAATGTTAAGATATCATTTGTCGCGTTCTTTTGGCCTTAGCCTGAAAGAACCATATTGAGTCAATGTCAAAATTGATCAATGATTCCATTAGCTGTAAATTCAAAATGTCTTATATTGCTTCACATTAATGGATTAACAGACCAGTGTTAGATGTGTGTTAAAAATATTTATTTAATTATTAATATTTTAAATATTTATTATTAATTATTATTAATATTATATTACAATTTTAAATGGTCACTGATTTTATATTACCTCTTATTCAATTATATATTTAGAATTGGAGAGATCATACAATAGTGGATAGTGTCTATTTAGAAGATTGATTAGCTGTATATCGTTATCCTTGTTTCTTTCTCTGCGTTGTCCCACAGTCTTCCACGCCACTGGTGTGTGTGAATGGACCTTAACATTCATTTAATGTTATTATTGCTAAGGTTTGTTTTAAGTATTAAACATAACAAATCAGTCCATAGAAGCTTAAAGGTCTGAAGTTTTTAAACACAGTATTATGTATGTATTTGTAATTTAAATATGTATTTATTTGTAATTTAAATATGTATTTATTTACACCGGGTCAATTCTAAATTTTCTTTCTGGGATTATTTAAAAGTGTAATAAATGATATGTTTTTATTTTAATTGCAGGCTGAAAACAGTGAAAATGGTTTCAAAGAAGAGGAATTAGACAATGACAAAAGCAACTGGATTATTGATAATAAAGCTTGGAGCATTGACGGGGAAAGGGAAACTTCTTTTTTGGCAGAAATGGAGGATGTAAGGAAATGTGTTTTAAAATTTAATGTCAATTTTAATTTTATAAACACTTCTAGTCATTGAAAACTGCCTTTTACAAATGCATATTTAACTATTTGATTAAAGGATGAATCAAACAATAATTTATGAAACACATATTTTAACAAAATGAATTATACCATGTTTCCATTGGAATATTTGATCATCTTAGTAGCTGGGAGTTAGACAGAGTTTAGATGGACAAGTTACTATATTGTACTTGGAGTTTATATATGACAACTAATGGATTTTATTTTTATTTTAGGGCGGTGGCAAAACAAACAGCATAAAAGAATTGAACATAAAACTCTACTGCCTGAAGAATGAATTATGGAAATTGGAAAATCATTTGTGTAATGATTTCATTATATTATTTATTTTGTATTTAATTTAAGGTTGAAAAAAGCTAACTTTGAGTTTGGTTATTATTTGTTAATGCAAAGAATATTCACTTTCAAAGTTGGATTATTTCTAAGTGATTTTAGAAGAATAAATTGATGCAGATTTGGTGTAATAGACCAAGTGTATAGAAGGCCGTATTAATGATGCATTTGAAGAGACTTTACTCCTACTTGAACCCAGTAGCAGCATGCTGTTTTTGTAGCAACATGTCTTCACTAGTTATTAGTATAGATTTATTTATCTTTTTTTCCTAAATGCTGAAAATAAAAAGTGCCAACGCTGCTAGCTTTCAAGAGGGACCCTCCATTAATAATTATCTTAGAGTGCTTACAATTATTCTGAAATTTATGGTCCGTTTCACTTCTATAAAGATCACTCCATATTGTAGAAATATGACTGTGCAACCTTGTGTTTAAATTGTTTAGCAACTAAAATATACTCAATAGTATGCATTTAGTTAGATCATACCTTTACAAGAAACAATTATAAAAAAAATGATTTAGTTTAGGGCTGTAATTAGTCACGACAACATTATGCGTTCCTTATAATATTATGTATTAATATATGTATCCATGAAGCATAATTCAATTATGTTGTATTATTTTTGAAGTCACTACTACGCACTAAATTTATAGTTGAGATATTAGATCATCCATGAAATAATAAAAAAAAAAATGTTCCGGTTTAGGTATATAATTGTTTTATTTTCGGCAGCTGATAAAGTGAATTATAATGCTGAGGTCACCGATGGGGATGTGGAAGTAACGCCGGAGCCGGCGCAGCCTTCCAAGGACTTGCCGCTGACAAGCGCTGCCTCCGCTTCACTGAGCGAAGCTCTCGATGCGGAGTGCAATGAGCACGCCACATCCCTCAACCATCAAGAAACTGTCAATCAAAATGAGAAGGTTTGTACAGGACATTATTGATTCAGTCTCATTTTTAAGTAATCGCAATGTCTTACCGCTTGAAATTAATTCCGATTAAAATAACTGATTTCGATATACTGTAGAGTTATTAAAACATATAAATGAAGTCTCCACTCTCTCCTTCTGCATCCTTGCTCTTCTGATATTGGCCATCTAGCTGCAGGTTGTCAGAGACACGATATATTGTAGACAAAAAAGAAAGCTCAAAAGACATCTTGGCAGTTTCAAACTAAGCGTTTATTACACCAGCTTAAAACATAACAAAACATTTGGCAAAACATACTTTATTAATACACATACTGTATTTTTCAGCAATGAAATATGTTTTTCATGTAACATTTGTGCCGTAATTATGAATGTAAGTCAATAAATTTAAAAAAATAGTAATTAATTTATTTCAGTTCACATTGATGTAAATTAATATAATCTTCATCCAACTTGAATTTAAACAAACTGAATATAGCATTTTATGCAACATGAAGTGTCACTTTCAAGACACAATTCTTTAAATATCTCAGAACTAATGTAACGTGCCTCACACCACTTGCACAATCATGGGCACTTTTCATTATTTACTACTTAAAATAAACATGCATTTTTTATATGTTTCAGAAATTTGAAAATGGTATCTTTCCTGACAATTTGAGCAAGGATGCAAGCGTTGAATCAAAATCCAAACTTTTGAGAGACGAGATCCAGAGAGTTCACGAGCTGCTGGTCGCTGAAGAGACGCAGCTGCGGGCCCAGCGGGAGCCGGCTGCCGAGGTGAACGTTTATCCATTTAGCTTTTCATTACATTTGCTACATTTACAAATCAATATATTTTCATTTGAAACATACCCCTGTTTGGAAAAAAAACTATTTTGTGATGAAACTAAGAAATACAATTACAATTAAAGTAGGGGATATAATTACTTTTTGATAATTTTGTAACATTTCATGATTAATAATTATTGTACTTTGATATATATATATAAGTTGCGTTAAATGTAAAGCATATCTATTTTATCAGATATAAAATAAAAGATTCCTTAGAATTTATTCCACATATATATTTTTTTTTTTACGACATGTTTCAGCCAGGTCGGATGGCCATTTTCAAGTCATCCGACCTGGCTGAAACATGTCGTCAAAAATAAATAAATATATATGTGGAATAAATTCTAAAGAATCTTTTATTTTATATCTGATATAATGGAATTCCACCAAGAAATATCGATCGAAAAAATCTAAATAATATCTATTTTATTTATGTGCTGCCATTCTTAAGAAGTATCGACTACATATTGTATTGACGAAACTTTAGTATTTAAAACTGACTTATGACAAGACACAGGACAATCTATTGGTCTTTGGCAGCAGTTGGTTTAATTGTGCAATTGAAGATAAATATTTTCATCTTCAATTATTAAGTTGCTTCCACTGGAGATTTGTCAAATCTGCTGATGTTGTTGTTGATTTGTCATTTAAGTTCAATCCATATTGTAAAGATTGTATTTGTTGATGTTAAACGGTGTTATATTATAACGAACATAAATGTTTTTCGAGTGCCATTTGATTTAGTCATTGGTTTTTATTTAATAATTGCAGTTAATTCTAAATTATTCATAAATTTTCTAATTATTCCTTTTATTCCAGGTGAATTCATTACAGACGGAATTAATGAATGCCCAAACGCAAATAGTGAAACTTTCAAAAGAACTGAACGCGGCAAACGAACTCCTGGCTCATTCATTTTATGAATCGCATTAATTGAAACAAGCCAAAGAGAAACTCGCGTCTGATAAAGAAAAACTTGAAAGCAGCTTAATGGTCAAGGAAGAACAATGCCGAGTCCTCGCCGGGCAACTTTCTCAAAAGGGAGAAGAGGAAAAGTGTGACGAAGGTTCTAATTCAAAATATAAGGAGGAAACCGAACAACTGCAAAGTCAGTTATCGAAAGAATCAGAATCGAAAGCGAATAATGTCAAAGAAATAGAAAGACTCAACACCAAGATAACAGATTTGCAGAAGCAATTGGAAGAATGTCCATCGAGCGCGGATATTGATAAACTTAAAGGTCAGGTGAAAGTGTTGCAAAAACAACTGGAATGCAAAGAAAAGAAAGCGGAAGATCTCGACAAACAAGTAACAGTCCTCACGGATATTCAGATCGCTCTCGAAGAAAAACTCAATAAGGTGACATCGGACCAGATACATGCACAGTCGGAAAAAGCTTGCAAGGAAGTCTCAGACAAGATGTTGATGACCGATCCTGATTATGTTCAGCCCGACTTGATCGCTTCCTCGGAGGACAATAAAGACCGACACATCGTTATAAGCTCCAGCTCGGCCGCCGCAGATTTATTGTGGGATGTCCAAGAGAGGAAATTATCAGGAGCGGAGAACCGTCATTTTCATCCATCTCGGTTGATCTAAACAGACTGACTGAACTCGAAGATGAATTGATCTCCACGAAGGATAAATGGAATCGCACGAACGACGCTCGATCCGAGTTGGCCTCGGAGTTAAAAGCACTCTCGGAGAAGTATAACCGCCTGGCGAGCCGCTCCCTGACGGAGACCTTGATGTACGCCGTCCCGCTGGCAGCCGTTCTCATCTACGTGCTGATGTATCAGTACATTTCCTGATTAACGGCCACGTGGGATCCCCCATCTTTTCGTCCATAGTGTCTGCATACCTTGTCCTTCTGTCTCTTGGATTTGAGAAGGATACGGTGTGTGCGAATATAAAAAAAATTCTGCAGTTAAATAAGTTAAAAAAAGTTCAGAACGAATAACACTTCATAAAAATTCGATATCGAAATCAAATTCAGTCAATACCAGTGGTGTTGCGGTGTTTCTGAACTCAGCTATTTGAGTAGATTCAAATACGCGATGAAAGTTGCCAGCATGACAATTTATTGTAAAGTAATGTTTAATATTGTATATTGTTATATTTAATGTAAATGTATATCAGTTTTTATCAAAAATTGTTAATTCACTTTATGATGCCTGTAGTTTGTAACTTTCCGCTACCGAGCACTGTTCAGCTGACGGAGGCGTCCCTGCTGTCTGCTATGTGGCGGGTGCTGTCCGCGGGACTGTTGTGTTTCCGCGTATTGCATTTTGGGCAAACAGTCGTAGTCTAGTGAATTACTAGTTTAATATCAAAGATATAAGTGTTATATTAATGTTCATTTGTTATTTAAAATAAATTATACCATTATTTAATCCAAAAGAAAAGTAATCAGAGACCTCATGATGTCATTCATATATTGTGATTGTTAAACGTTTGCAGAGGATCTTTGTTCCATCCAAATGATTGTGTCCGGTGCTCTCCCTTTTATTGGTTTTGTAAACCTGTGTTATGAAAGTAATGTTTATATTATTTATTATCAGTTTTGTAAGTTATTTTTAATTCCTTTTGGGTATTTGTTGATGTTTACATTGCAATGTATAATATTATAGTAGATAAAATAATAATCTTGTAAATAATTCTGAATATTCACATTCTCAGGAAATATTTAAGATTCTAAATTATATATATTTACTCGGATGTACATAATGTTTCACCAATTTAATGATAGTCTAGAATCTAATCTTGAAACGAAAAAGTGAAATAATGATTGTAAAAAACAAAAAATCTTTTAGAAATTTGCATGCATGTGTGCCATACAATTTAGGTGTATTCATTTGGCTAACTCCCATTATCGCTTTTTGTGGATCCACAATTGTCCAATACAGTGCATTTAATTTTGCAAATTTTATACTTTGTTTTTATTTAATTTTTACTTTATAATACATGTGATATATTTAAAACTGGATTTAGTATTGAATAAAACAAATTAATATAAAGAGATTTCAAGGTTGTATGTTTTCTTCGGTTTAAATACAATTTTTAACCCCCATTGGAAGGTATTGCAGTCGGCTTATTATTTAATTCTCACTTCACCTAAAAGTCATCCTTCTAATATAGATATATACTAAACTGTAGTCACACTTTATTTACATAAATAATCTAAAATGATATTGCTTCATTTTGTACATCACAATGAACCACATCACTCGTGTTTTATCAAAAGCTTTTCTGGTTTTTTGTTACAGTGAACTTGCATAATATGATCAATGTTTCTAATAAATAACAAAAAACATATATTTAAGGGTTAGAACCTTTTTTAAAAGTGATAAATGCAATATTTACAGCAATATTCAAATGTTAAAATAATAATCCATCAATTAAAATATGAAAAATGAAATGACCAAAAAAGATTTAGTGTCGCAAACTGAAGTATGTTCCAGTGATGTGTACTCCTCTATAACTTCCCTAAATGTGTATTTGATTTCATATATACTTCATAGGTATTTCAGAAATTTATAACCAATTTTAAAATTTTACTATCAGTCATCAACATTTTTTTTATAAGGTTTCTACTTTAATAAATTTTATCAGTCACATTTTTCATGAATTTGTCTTTTAGGACCAGCCTCACTTTAGATAAATTTTCGTAATGAAAATGAGTTGTCCATATAGAACTAAAATATTAATATTTGCAAGTATTATGTAATTCACACACTGGGCATGAGTAATTTTTATGTATGATACAAATACGCATCATAAGTGGTGCTGTAAAAAAATAATAAAACCAACAAATATATTTCAGTAATTGATCCTTCTTAATATAATTTAATTTACTATAGAGTTATAAAAATACGTAACGATGTAGAAAATCCCTTTTCTTACACAATGGATTTCTTTTCTTGTTTGTTTATATGCAAGAATCATTGTATTTGTCATTGCACAGCACATGAAGAAAAACACAACCAAATATTGTTTCAACTAATTTATTGATAACATAATATTCAAATACAATCATAGGTTTTTATAATAATTATGGCTCATTAAAGTATATAAATAAAATGTATGTCTTTGTAAACTAATTTATAAATGTATAAATACATTAGCATTAAATATCTTGAAGTGTGTACATAAGTTACGTTTATGGAACATTGGTACTGATATAACTAAGGTTCTCTCCATTACAGTTTCCCTTATTGTAAGATACTCGGCTTCACTTACAATTAAGACCAATAATGCAAATTTGATTAAATTTGTAAAGATTTAAAATATGTTTTTCGACATTTTAATTATGAGAAAAAGTACAATAAGTGTGACATTCTTTTAATCATTTTAAATTCTATTGGAGACAGTTTTAGGCGTCTTCGAATATGTCCCAGAGTAGTTTACAGTATTGCTGCAATAGTGTAATGTCAAATGCATTCTCTTATAGGCCAAAGCTTTGTTTTTGTACATTAAGATTCTGTACCTGCCTTCAGAATCAATACATTTATTTAACCTTTTCCATTTACTGATCATGAAATATAGCCAATGATTTGAAAAGAAGAAGATATTATTCAGGAGAAATTTGAACAAAATAGACAATTTTAATTATTAAATCTGATTACAAACGTTAGTATGATTCATAGTCTGCAATGAATATAGTGTAAAATAATAAAATCTAGGGAATCATATTATTTTCATCACTTTAGAGTTGTTTACAGATTTTTTATTAGCCTTCCTTACCCTTTTTATTATACCTCCAATTTATCATTTTATGTTAAAAGTGAGACATTTGAGGTATGCCTTCTTTAATCCTTTAGGTGCGGCTATTATTTTTATCAATGCTTCAATTTTAATCAGAAGTGTCGATAATCGAAAAAAAATTTTTTTTTGGTGAATAATTTTTTTATACATGTGTACACACCTATATCCATTATTTTTAATCCAATTAATTAATTAACTATCAATTAAAACAAACTATATATTTTTTAATAAAACTCCATGGCCTTGCCCATATATCGCCGCACAGCGACATAAAATGTTATGCTGATATATAGGCACCCCGCTTGGAGTGATTATCCGACAGGGACACGCATTCCACATGTGTTTACCAAGTTTCGTATCGTTACATTGCGCAAGCAGTTTTCTATGGCCTCGGCCATATATAAGAACGCCGCATCTAAGGGTTAATCAAATAAGAAATAGTAAATTAATATTTTTAAATGAGACCAAAATTAATTTCTTATTTGTCATGTTATTATTAAGACTTAAAAAAAGGTTCAAATCAAGCAATAAAAATAAACGTTTTTTTATTACTTCTGTATAGGAAAGGTTAATAGATGTTCATATTCTGAATATCATAGGGTCGCGTTGATCCGTCTTGTCTTTGCAATTCAGAAAACATTAGCTGCTTCATTTGGAATACATGTTTGTTTTTGTCACATTGTGTAGTCGGGTCAAAAATGACTAAATATTTTGTGTAAGTATGCCAAATAAAATACGAAATTGATTGCCCCATGCCAATAATTACTTTTAACTATATTTTATTAATACGAATGTTGATTGCACCAATTTTTGTAACGGCTAATGTGGTAGTAAGTGAGAAAGTAGTGTTTGTGGTGTGAATAGTGTAGTCAAATGTCATGTCTTCGTTAATTATACTAATGGTTCAATAAATGTTTTATTTTATAAAGTAAGAAGTATTGTCATAGGAGTTAAATATTTTACTTTGTTATTATTTATAACTTAATAATTTAAAAAAAAAATGAGCAATGATTTATTTATGCAAAACATTGAAATATTGTTGTCATTAAAAATCTTACTTTTGTCAGTTTTTTTAAATTATTTAGCTGCAATTACGTTGTGAATAATTAATTTTTATTGTTCATATTAATCGTCTTTGATGGAAGAAATATCTAAGAGTCTTGAGATTCACTTAAAATTGACAAGTCAATCTCTCAAGTTGAGATTAAAAACATCGGCGACAAGTCCGTTTGACTATGTATTGCAGAATTAAAACTTTCAATACTAACAATTATTTTTTAATCATTTAATACATACTTCGCATTAAAATAACTATGTTATATACATCAATTGTGCATGTAAGTGATTGAAATGCAATAAACTAACATATCGTCAAACAAATAAGGTTAATGTTGAATTAAAAAAAAAAAAATTATCATCACTTAGATCACTTTTATGGATGAACATGTTTTGTGCAAAACGACGCTTTGGCTAAACGACGTGAAAAAAGTGCATAAGTATAATTATTATTCCTTATTATAGACAACTGCTGTTATAGAATAACATTGTTTCATGTATATACTCTATAGAAGTTTACCATATTTATTTCAAGTACATACCTACATACCATATTAACAGCCAGTTTCCAGTGCCTATAAATAATTAATTATCTAAGATTTTTGAGGCGGTTAATTTAAACCTTCATTTGGATCACTATATGCATAAAAAATTGCTATTATTTGTTAAAATGCCTCGACAGAAATCTGACGCTACGTTTTGTATACACTATTTTAATAACGATGTTCCAAATTGAAGGTTTTCATTATAAATCATTTATTTACTATTGGCATTTTTTCCCTATGTATAAGAATCATTCACTGCCATTTCATTGTATTCTTTTATATATTATTATTAAACGATACTCTTAAATTGGTTTGTAGTTAAAATTGTTAATAACAATAAATATCTTGTCTATTGAAGTTTTGTTTAATTACTAATAGCAATGAATAATAATAACATTGATGATATGAACTTATATATTTTATGCAAGAACACAGCTTTACGTCTTCTTGTTTTGTCAAACCATCTTAGAAAATAAATCATCAGTTGGAAACAAAGATAGATAAAGTCTCTAGTAGTGTCATATTTATCAATTTCTCCTCTTATAAATATCTCATAGATATTTATCACAATTCATTTTTTACTCACTTCTGGTTTAAAAACTCCCAATTACTTGAGTGAATATATACATTGTATATCACGGGCATACATTTTGGTAGCTTTGCCATGAAGTTTGAAACTAAAGGGGGGGAAAAATAACAATTGTTTATTAATATTTATTTCTTTATTAAACGTGAGAGATACAATTGATTTCAGTTTACGTTTACAATGTTACATTTCATTAAATTCATTAATTGTAATTAAATTAATGACTTAATTATTTAGTTTCCCTACACTTTATTGATATAAAGTAGTCATTGGCATTTGTGATTTCGCAATCAGAAAAAATTAATAAATGAAAAATATATCCATAAACACTCATGATTCTTTACAGAAATGAGTTCAATATGTTTGTATCATTGAGAAATAAGAAACTGTTTTCAGCATTTTTCACAACGCACATTGTTAATTTTGTCAGCTGTGAAATGTGTCACTCTCGATCTCACAGATTGACTTGTCTACATGCAGATAAATCATTTAAAACTGTGTAAATACGCCTGATCCTTGTTTTAAAAATTTATAGGGTTTAGTTCTATTTCTACCTTTCACCGGTCGAAATATTACTTTATCGGGTGGAAATTCTGCTGAACCGAGAGATTCTAATAAAATATCCATGCAAGCTAACAGTCTTGTGAGTTGACAAGCCAATGTTATTTTATTTTTATTAGAATCTGTGATGCACCAGTCCGTGTTAACACATCTTTCGATGTCTCGTATATCATCACTGTTGCCAGAGTGGTGAGTGCCATTCCAGTGCAGAGTCAATGCAAATAGAGGCGCTTGTTTAGGATAGTCACTTTTGAGCGATACTAATGCAACCAGCTTGGAAGATTGCCTCGTTATAATAGCACGGTAAAGCATGTCATGTTGGGAGACTAGACCGCAGCTGATGAACTGTTCGGTTGATATCGCTTGGCTATATTCGGACCACGATATGGATTGCCAAACTGTTAGTGAGCCTAGAAGGCGCACAGGGGAAGACCCGGTGTTATCGAATGGCGGTATGTTACCCGATTCCAAATCTTGCAATTCTTTCATGAGGCCGATTCTAGCTTTCAAGCGTTTCTGCAGAACTACCAAGACATTCTCCACGCTGGCGCTGCTCAAGTTGGGACACGGTGTGTTGACATTTTTATCTTTAATATTTGTGAAAGAAGTCGATAGAAAATCTAATCCGCACATTCTTTGCGCCCAGATGTAGGGATGGCCCAATCGGGGGATGAACTGAGCAAAGTCTCCTTCCACTCCTGCCGAGCTGAGGATGTAGCCGCTGGCCGGGTGAGGGGATTCCATCCCATAGTCACCAGCGTAAAGTCCATGCAAGACACTTTGACTGTTCAACACGTCCGCTGAAGATACTCCAGGCTGCTTCGGCAGATCTATTGTACTCTGCACCGTGATAATCTTTAAATGGATCAAGTAATAAAAAGACAAAGTCAGAGAAGCTTCCTTCAGCTTAACAGTTAAGTGGACAACCAAAGGATGCGCCTTTATTACGAGTTTCAGTTTTTCTTCAGCGCGTTCCTGTTTGGATACTTTGGCTGCACCTCGATGATGACGTTTCTTTTTATCTTGGATGTCTTCTTCTTCCTTAAGATCGTTATCTCGATCGGAATCAGAATCATTCAGAATATTTGGTTCTCCTTCAACTCGCTCTAGTCTGTGTGCCTCGTCTTCGTCTCCAGAAATTTCTAAAACATTATCTTCATTCAATAAATGGGAAAACAAATCACAATATACTATAAATATTCATTTGCTAAAAATAGACTCCACCCACAATCCCCACTCCTAAACTCAACCCAGTTCATCTACCTACTAGAGAGTAAATCTTTCTTTATAAGTAAGTATTCATTTACTCGTTAGTATGTTTGTGCACGTTCCAACTGATGAAGATTTCATAGTTCGCGAAACCACAGTCTTTGATCAAGTGAAACAGTGCCCAGTGTGATCCATTAAAATAAGGTATGAAATATTTATCTATTTAACATTAAAATGGATCTCAAAGTGAATGTTAAAAATATAAATAGCATACAATATACACCTATCCCCCGATTTACACGGTAGATACGTTCCTGAGAAAAACGTGTAAGTCGAAAATTAAAATTTTTAAGTCAAAACCGTGTAAATCGAAAAGCTTGCAGAAAATTCATAATTTTGCTATTTAACAGTTGTGATTTTTTTCAATATTTTTAGGTGTACACAGAAATAAAAATAAAATGCATTGACAGGTTAAAATATGTAATATATTGCGGAAACACTGTTTTTTTATTTAATTACAATACATACATTAAACAGAAGAACAAAAAATAAAACCAAAGGTGTTTTATTATCCTTCATCACTATCAGAAATTACTCTCATTCTTTTTTTCGGAATCGAAGGTTGGAATTCACTTTCATCACTCGAAGTTATTTGTGCCGATTCGATGTTTGAAGCAGAAATATTTACATTCTGAGAGGTGGTAATAAAATCGGTTATTAACAATTGCTTCGAATTTTTTGTAAGATCTTTGTAAACTTCTTCATATTGAGCCAAGCAGCGATTTATGTCACGTTGGAATCGTAAAGCCCTTTCAACGTTTGTGTCATTTTTGTATAAAATGATTACCCAGCTTTCTTCCCAATGCGAGTCCTTCATGGATGACTTTACCAGTGAATGTTACTGGTACTAATTCCTCTTCATCAGATTTGTCAGACTCACTTTCGCAAACTAAGTTAACTAAATCATCCTCACTTAGTTCTTTATCAGCCATTAACTCTGCGATATCATCATCAGTAAAATCATCAAAACCTTCTCCGCCCAATGAATGCGCCATCTGTACTATCTGCGAATATTCATCATTTAACGTTGAAATGGAATGTTCATTTTTGACTACATTTGGCCACAATTTTTTCCAACAGCTATTGAGCGTTGTTTGCTTAATCGCAGTGTATGATAAGGCGATATGCTTCACACAGTCTAATATTGTGAAAATTTTCCAAGCACTAATAACTGTTAAAGATTCATTGTTCTCCATTTGTTCCAAAATATATGTAAAGGCTCGTTTTATGTACAAAGCTTTAAAAGTAGAAATTATGCCTTGGTCCAATGGTTGTAATAATGAAGTTGTATTTTTTGGTAAAAATTTTACTTCAACGTTCTCATATTCTAGAACTTGTGGGTGACCCGGCGCATTGTCAATTAACAAAAGCACTTTAAAAGGCAATCCCTTTGAACTTAAATATTTTTTGGCATCTGGGATAAAACATTCATGAAACCATTCAGTAAACATTGCAGCAGTAACCCACGCTTTCTTATTAGCCCTCCAATAAACGGGAAGATTATTGATGTTTACTCCTTTAAAGGCACGGGGCATTTTTGATTTGTTAATCACTAATGGTTTCATAATATAATCTCCTGAAGCATTGCTACAGAAAAGAATTGTTATGCGATCTTTTGCTGCTTTATGACGACTAGCCGATTTATAAAATTTTGAGACATAAGTCCTTTCAGGCATTTTTTTCCAGAATAACTCTGACTCATCAGCATTGAAAACCTGATCAGGGGTGTATGAATTGTCGTTAATAATTTCTGCAAAATTTGCTGGATATTCTTGGGCTGCATCTACGTCGCCAGACGCCAGTTCACCTTTTAATTTTAAGCTGTGTAAAGAATGTCTTATTTTAAATCTTTCAAACCAGCCATGACTTGCCAAAAAATTTGGCTTCTTTTCAGTTGAAGAAGAAGATGGTAATTGCTCTACAATTTTTTCGTAAATTCGTAATGCTTTATTTGTTATAGCGACCGTATCAATGGGTACTCTTTTTTGTGTTTGATCTTTTATCCAAAGCATTAACGCTTTCTCCATTTTTTCCATTGCGATATTTCTGGTGTATGATGTTGTGCCCATACTCGTGGTATTGCCAGCTGCAACACTCTTTCTAATTGTGTTTTCATTTGTTCTAATAGTTCTTATTGTAGCTTCGTTCATGCTATATGATTTTGCAACATCTACTACTCTATCTCCCCTTCGTAAGCGATCCAAAATTTCGATTTTAGTTTCTAAAGAAATAACTTTTCTTTTAACTTCTTTCGACATTCATTATCATCATCATCAGCCTGTGTCCGTCCACTGTTGAACGTAGGCCTCCCGCATGAGTCTCCATCCTCTTCGATCCTCCGCCTTCCGCATCCAGGTCACTCCCCCTATTATACATCCAGGTCACTCCCGCACTTTCGACATTATAAGCCTATAATTTTTTTTAATTTATGTTAATTTATAATAATCTAAATTATGCACTCACTTGTAATTTACGAATATGGAAAATTAAATCTTTCTGAAACTGTGAAACTTTCACTCAAATACAATTTTCCGTAGATAAAACTTTAATTTTATGCGAAGAAATACAGACACAGTGTGCGTGTGCAGCAAGTCAGCACAACTAGCTCGGGATTCCCCGTGAGATGTGTACACAGCGCACGTGTTCAAATACAGTAGCATTTAGTAGAGTGCGATAAAAACAAAAAAAAACTTATTTGGAAAACCGTGTAAAAGCGAAAACGTGTAAAACAAGTACCGTGTAAATCGGGGGATAGGTGTACTTAATTTTTTTTTATCTTATGAACGTGGCCTTTTTGGTAGATTTTTAAATTGATTATTGAGCAAATTATATAGATTAATACATTTTCTAGTAATCAAATATATCAGATATGGCTTATGGAATCTATTTTATATCCAGTTATATAGTATGGTAATTGTGAGCATTATAACAGTAGAATAAAGCTTTAATATAAGGTTAGAAATTCCACGTAAAGCTCATGCCCACTATAGACGTCATATGCAGTGAATGGGTTAAGTAAATAAATTATACTAACCGACTTGGACAAGATGATGTCCGAAAGCTTCAGCATAGGCTTGAGCACGAGCGTGAAGCAAGAACAGTGGATGAGGAAGTAGATCAGCCGGGCCGGAGCCGGTGGCTGACAGTCGGCACGCGTCCAGGCCAAGCGCCTCCCGTAGAGGCTCAGCAGCCGTAAGGGCGCTATGCAGGCGCGGAGAGAGTCCCTCCAGCCGGGCCCGGGACGCTGTGAGAGAAGCTGCTACTCCTCGCGCACTCTCTTGCAGCTCCTTGCACGCCTCTGACAGCTCACGCCTTTGTCTGAGCTCCCATTCGAGTCTGGCTAAGCGAAGCTGATGGTCGTCAGTCTTTGTTACGTCCTAAAAGATTTTGAGAATTTAGAATATGAATTATCTTATAAATCAGAAAATAATCATTCTTAACGTTCAATTTTCGAATTATAAAAACACATTTTATATTAAATAGGTAAATATTTCGTACCTTGTTTATAATAACAAAGATCACACTGAGCACTGCGTGATCATTTGCTGGAAGACGGCAACTTCGTCCTCAATGAAGGCTTTATCATTTCCAATGTGTATAAGGATATTTAGCATAGCTTATGCATGTTGGAAACGATGAAGCCTTTATTTAGGGCGAAACTGCAGTCTTCCGGCTAGTAATAAACAGTGCACAGTATAATCCATGTTTAAGCAAGGTACAAAATATATATTTTTTTGATATTTGCAATACATGACAAATTAATGCTTAAAATATAAACAACAAGAAGCCTATTTCGTTTGTTTAACAAATAAGCAATATTTAGTTGATGTGTTTAATAAACGTGAAAAATAAATGCTTTATTGCTCTTATAATGTATTGAATTACTTCCATCTTATATTCTGATGCATAGATTCTGAGAAACATTCCTAGTAAAAACGGTTCAAACTCGAAATCAATAAAAAATAAACTGAGCGCTACACAAAATAAGACCAAAACTGCAATCTGCAGTGCAGGTGTGTATGAATGTACACACCTATTGTATAGCTACTCTTCCGCAAGTTCTGTATAATTCATTTGATGTAATTAATTGATTTACATTGTAATGCTCACCGGTCTTGAAACTTCTTCAGGAGCATTCTTGTAGAACTCCTCCGTGGACACAAGATCGATCTCCTCGTCTTTGGACTTGAACTGCAGGCATTTGGTAACCTCCTTGTCCAGATGCTCGGCTTCATAAAGAAGGTTTTGTAGCAGTAGATGTGTTGAGTCAAGCCTCTGTTTCTCTTTATGCAGCGCATCGCGCCCCGACTTTGTGCGAACCTTTTCTAGCCTGTTCAACTTTTTTAAAGCGACAAGCAAAAGTGTCGCAAATATTCTTTTCTCAGCTATTTCCTCACGCGCCTATAAACATACAACATTATGATACATTCCAATCGTCTCCTTGTACCGTGAAGGAAGAAAATCGCTAATAATATTGCAGAAAGGACATCTTGTTTGCAGTGTAATTAGGTATTTATGAAAAATAATATATTTTAGCATTTTACCTCAGGAGATGTTTGTTTTTTCAACTCTGCTATGTCTCCTAGAAGTTGTCGAATTTCTTCACAGGTTTTGTGAAAGAGAGAAGCATCTTTTTCTGCAGACCTTTGCTGGGCTTCTGCTTCTTCAAAGGCCACAACTTTCTGAAACATTTTGAGTTGAGCACATTTAAATATAATGTTTCTAAGTAACATTATACTTTAATTATAACATAGTATTGTTTTATAAAAGCATACAGTATTGATGATCCACCAATTTATGATACATATACACTAGTTAAATGAGTACATAAATATTATATGTCAATAGCATCAATTATATATACCTGATACACGTCCACTTCTGGCACTTTTATTACATCTGCAGGAACCGATGAAACGCTGGTTAGCTTCCTGCGTTTGTCGGAAATTTTTCCCATTGTTAGAATGTGTAACGTAATATATATTAAATATTTATGTCATACATTAGGCCCCTTAACAGCTACCAGTTTCTATTTCGATGACAGTTTATTAGCATCAAGTATAGAGCACGAGATAGAAAATGGCTATTAAGTGGATTACATTAACAGATAGTCCTCCATGTGGACGAACTATCTATAGATATGGGGATTATTTATAACGGCGTCAAACTACATATATTTTATTTAAATTTATCTCCAATTACCTTTTGGTTGGTAAAAAAATAAATGATTTAAATTTTATATGGATTTCTCAATATTTTACGTTAGAGTTGACAGAAAAATTAATACATCTTTGACAGTAGTGAAATTAGTTTCTAATATCAAACCATATTTTAGGAATTCGATAACTTTTTAGTAACAAATCTCATTTATTTCTTTCCTTATTTATATGAAATTATTTTCTGAATTTGCATTTTTTGTAATAAGTATTCATATTAACCCTTAACCCTTAATTAGTCACACCAAGAAAAATTACACAACTGCTCGCATGGGGTCACAGGTGACCCCAAATTGTATGATTTTTTATTATTATTTTTAAAACAGATAAGTAAATAAAACTTGGTTATTATTAAAGTGCTTCATTAGTACTATTATATTTAAAAGAAATAACACTAACTTAGTATCTAATTAAACAAACACAAGCTAAATTAAAAGAATTTCGGAAAGCGGCAAGTGCTTAATTTTTGAATTCGAACTTGTTTTGACCCCATGCGACTAATTAAGGGTTAAATAGGGATAATGACGATGTCGTTTTTAATATAAAATAATACTTGTAGTCCAGGGGTATTTTATTAAAGCTTTAAGTTGGAGTCAGCTTGACGCCAATTGTAGGCGAGTAATGAAATATTTTCTCTCCTGTTACTTTAGACCACGGGTCGTCAACCTGGTCTGTACCGCCCACTAGTGGGCGATACAGGCTTCCGTGGTGGGCGGTGGGCAATTTTTGTAGATTTTCAAATATCCTACATTCCTTCTAGAATTTTTTCTACCCATATACTGAATTGAAATATAATGAGGTTGGTGGGCGGTATGGAAATGTTACCATGAAAAATAGGCAAGACTGGGCGCTAGGCATAAAAAAAGTTGACGACCCCTGCTTTAGACCGTTGGAACATTTTACCATTCGTACAATTAAGTGGTGATCCATCCATAGAAATCTTTTTGTTATCATCTAAAATACCTAATTGGTAAATCTTTATTTACGGCACTATACTTAATACCTATGGTTTTTGAAGAGACCGAAACGTCAAAATGTCTCTCTTGTCTAGGTTAGGATTAAAATATTTTGCGGATAATTTAAACGCATTTATATTACCATGCCGCAGTATTTCATTGTCATCGAGTCACAAATTGAAAGAAAGTAAGGTCTCACTCATTAAAAATGGTATACATTAAACATCTATATGATTATATATCTTTCTTTACATAACTTTTTAGTTCAAGAAACGCGGAAAGGGAAGGAAATCATTGTTGAAGGAGTTTTTGTATCCTCTCCTCGTGAAAATATGGTGGTGAAGCCGCCCCCAGGTGTTCCAGACAAGCCACCTTGCTACATGTGCTCGCTAGAGCTGGATGTGAAGCACACTGATGTGATGATCCTAAGCCAGTTTGTGAGAAGTGATGGCTGCATGTTGCCCAAACGCGTCACCGGTCTCTGCTCTTTACAGCAGACGAAGATAGGCAAAATGGTGACGATGGCTCAAAAAGCAGGTAATATTTGTATTTCTTTTACTAATGCCATTATATCAAAGAGAATTTATGCACTGCAGAAAACCAATGTTGGTTGTTTCTCTCACATAAAACTATTCATCCATGTATTTTAGATTAACTTAAAATATTGTAATATACTTTAATATTATTAAATGTTTGCTTTAGAATAATTGGGCAACTGATGTTTTTTTTTTTAACTTAAAGCATTATTGTATTGTATTAGTATTTATTTTATTTTCAGGGCTGATGATTAATCTCACACCATCCAATTGTAATAAAGATCCTACAAAGCGCGGCGTTTGGAAGAAGTACAACACATACTTTGATGAAAAAACAATATTCCAAAAGCGTCAGCCCAAGGCACTCGATAGATTCAAACCAAAAAATATTTTTATGAGATATTAACATCTCATTGTGGTCATTTAGAGACTCGATAAGGACAAAATATTAATGTTTCCATTTACAAACATGAGATAGAAAGTAATTTTTCAGTAGTAGGTTATGGAGATTAAAAATTTGGATTAAGTCACATAAAATATTAAACTAGTAATCTATTATGGATCTTGGACATAGTGAAGATCAGGTAATAAATAATTTTCCTTTAACAAATATCATTCTTAAGTCATGTTGCTTTTATATCTCAGTCAAAGAATCAGACTCCATTGAAAATTATTGTTATGGTGATAGCTATAGTAATTATCTCCTTCATCAAGTATAAAAATTTATGCTTTAATCCGTATAAATGAAATATTTATAACATTTTTTTTACTTTTTATTAACTAGTTTCCTGTTAATCTTTTCGATTGATGATTCTTGGTGTAATTACATTATTTCAATGATATACAGGTTTTCTTTGAATCGAGATAGTAGTTTTATTTTTGGTGACATTCAATTTCAATTTTATTCAATTTTATTTATTTTTTTCCTTGCAGAAACATTACAAATTTTATCAATTCAATGCATTTCTGAAGTACAATAATATAAATACAATTATATAATATAAAATATAAATACAATAGGTAACATAAATGTGGTGATGTAAATTTATTGACACATTTAGTATCACTGACCTCACACTCAGAACTAGCGTCAGGAGACTCAAGATAAACAGTTTGACTTGTTACAACAAAAACCCTGTCATAAGTATATCATGATTGACTCACAAATAACAAGGCATTATTGTCACAAAATAAAACGTGTAACATTTCGCCTCCATAAACACCAGTACTGAATTTAAAGCAATATAACACTAAATATGTCAATATCTTCACTCAAGTTGGTTTCAACCACTGTTCACTGCGATTCTTTCGTCTTATGCGTATCCAGGGTTGAACGATGGTCCTTTCAGGCCACACTTGAGGCTCCATGAGAGACTCCAGCGACGTCGCGATGACCCCGACTTTGAAAGAAGTTGACAGCGTCCGCCTGCTGACAATCCTCCTGATGGTCATCCAAGAAGGATTGAATGCAGCGGTCGCTGCCAAGAAGCTCTGCAAGTCCTCAGCCGATGTATCTGGGTGAAGGCCCTTGGCGTGAAGATACGCCATCATCACTCCAGTAACGTTTTTTGAAGGAGCTGCAGAACCACGGATTATCAGACGTGCTGAATGTTGTTGCCTTTCCCCATGCGGAGAGGCGCGACTCAACTTAAAACGTTGAACTTCTCCGGAAAGATTGCTCGGGGGAGGGAGAGGACATCCACGGAGAAAGCACTCAGGTCCTCCAGTTCCTCGAACGATGATTCGTCCCGGCTGAGAACGGGAGTCCTTGGGAGCCTTGCTCGAAACAGCAGGGGCTCCTTCGATAGTATCTTCCGAGGTGTCCTCTTCGGTGGCCTCACTCGAAGCGGATTCTTTGACGGCAGGTTCGGAGTCTCTGCTGTCACAGTTAAGCGACATCGACACAGGAATGTTGACAGCTTCAGCGTAGGTAGCCGGGATTGATTTGCACGCTCGAGGTAAGCGCCTTCTGCGGGAAGTCGGCAGACTTGTCGGGTTGGGTGGAGGGTCCACACCAACGGATGTCAGAGCATCATCCATCCCGCATCCAACAGCCTTTAAGAGCCTCTCCAGCAGCAAACGGTGATCATCTAAGCGACGATTTATTTGCGCGATATCACAATCGCAACAGTTCGCCATCCTGTAGGTAGGATGACTAGACACGTCCGCCCGGTTTGAGTGTCGATCGACAAATTGTTGCAGCTTCATCAGCAATAATTTTGTTACACTTGTAATAGGTTTCTCCATGAAGCTGGAATTCTAAAAATCATTTTGAGAAATGTACATATTTGATTAAGCAGTAATTATATCCACTCAAAAAAGTTTCATTCATTTTGTAACAACAATCCTCTGTTAGCTTAATATATAAGAATAATATAAAAATGTTTCAAAGTTCATTTGTTCGATTTTATTAATTAAAATTAATTTAAAAAAACCCAAACATATTCAAATGTATTGCCAATCTTAGTGGCTCGTCTACATTTGTTTAAATTACATAACTGTATTCTCATTTGTAGTATACATTCATGTATTTACTAATTATTGCACAAATTATGTAGTAGTACGAGCTTCGAGAAAATCCAAAGGAAGAATACTCTCGGACAAATCTCCAATGGGTGTCGAGACAGCTGTGATTTGATGTCTCCATAAAAAACAGTGGCACAAAGAAATGAAAAGAATCTATTATATGAATATAAGAGTAGTCTCTTCTTCTTTATTTAGGGCCGTTTATTGCTATTAGTGAAAGCCGGTTTCTGGGAAATGGATATCTCCAATTGTTTCACCATTTTTTACATAGTCTGATGACCGATGGTTGTCAGCCACTATGCTCATCATGATTTCAGAAAATGCTCTTCCCACACCTCCAGTACCACCTTTATGATAATTTATATTGTACAACATCTTGGACATCTCAATGCTTGTTATAAAATTTCTTACTTTATCTTGGATTTTCAATTCTCAAATGCGTCAGTGTTCAGTGGGTCTCTAAATGTTTTTCAATCTGGTTATGTCAGCCATTGTCTTAATGTCTTATATTATTATTATTATTAGATGAACGCAGGTTTTGTATATCCTCACTTTATTCTCCTCCAGTATATTTGTTTTTTCGTGCAACATTTTAAACCATCCAGACTTTATTCATTTGTTTATTCTATAAGTTCTTCATATAAAGTCACAGTAAGTATTACAATAAGAAAAATAAAAGATAATTTAACAAGTTCACTTTACTTTAATTGGTAAATAAGATAAGAAACAGTTACATTAAGAAAACCATTTAGTCATTCACATTGTAATATCTTCATACCAAAAGAAAAAAAAACGAAAAAAATCATAGGTTTTTTATTGTTAAAAAAACACAAAAAACAATGACTGCTGATAGAAGTTGTTTTTTTATAAATGCTGATGCTTATATTATTATCACAGTCTTTCATATAGGTACAAATAACCGAGATCTTTGGGAGGGTTTTCTGAAAATGCAACTTTATTGTCGTTGAAGATAACCCAGCGCTCGCTCTGCAGAATGTGGCAAACGTAATGCCCCACTTGAGTGGACGTTCCCATGTGAGAAATAAATGCAACCAATTTATATTCTGAAATAAAACAATGTTATAATTAGTAATAATTCATCAATGTTTCTTATATTTATGTGGAAAGAAGACTGTAATGAACCAACTAAGAAGCATAATACATTTTTTTTTGTATATAAATACAATTTGAATATAATTACTCAGGCAGGAGAAGTTCCAAATTTAGAACAAATAGTCGCTAGGTACGTGGAATCTTTCAGCAAGTCTTACTCATGACATAAAGGTCACCCAACGTGCCATGGAGAGATCCATGCTCGGAGTGTCGGAGTGAAGATTGAATTCAAAACGAGGACATCTGAAGAAGCACCCAAGTATTGGAGGATACCTAACAAACAGTCACACTCAAGTGGCAATGGGCAGGACATATCTGTCGAAGATATAATGGTCGATGGGGAAGAAAAGTGCTGGCGTGGCATATAAGAACTGGCAAACGGAGCGTCGGTCGACCCTCTGCAAGATGGACTGATGGCATCAGAAGAATAGCGGGAGTTATCTGGTTGCGGAAGGCGAATGATCGAAGAGGAAGGAGACTCAAGAGGGAGGCTTACGCTCAACAGTAGATGGACACAGGCCGATGATGATGATACTCACTAGTGTCTCCATCGCGTAGTTCAGGTTCCAGAGGTGCAGGTGCGCTGTCAGAAGTCTCGAGAGCTTGGGAGTCAAGTTCAGATGCGTGACTAAAGATCCAATCGGCAGCTCGCTCCACATTATTCTGTGTGGCTCTCAAAGCCTTCTCTGCCTGAGCGGCCGTAAAGCCCATAGCCATAATCATCTCGATGTCTTCTTCTCTGGGTTTAGGAGCTTTAGCTTCTAAAATAAGAAAGTGAAATTTTTTAAATGTTCTAGAATAATAGAACTGTACAAATCATAATAATATGTTTATAAGAGTTGACCATGATTATGATAGAGCATGGGAACAGTCCAGTAGAACAAGTCGCATAATGCAAACATAAAATAAAAGATTTAATGTAGTGCTTTAATTTATAAAAGACTGGTAGAATCATTACACAACTAAGTAATATTTTCACATACATACAAATTGATTAAATATCAATGTGTTAGATAGTGACTTATAACAATAAGATATATTGTATGCAGTGTTTCTAGACCTATTAAGAGTTGTAAAGCATTTTTTGAGTATTTAAGAATCATAAATAACAAGTTTCAGATAAAAAAAAAGGAGAAATGCTGTGCTTCACGGAGCATCTTGAACAGCCTCTATTCTAGTGATTAAACTAGTTACAATAATTAGTAAATGTTTTTTGTAACAGATACTTACGTGTTTTGTCAGTGCCCGGAGGAACAAAAGGATCAGAAAAATCATCATCGGAAATGTGTTCCATTATCCAGTTGGTTGCCAACTCGAGTCCTCCGTTCTGCGTGAAAAACAAAGCCCTCTTGCAAGCCTCTGGCGGAAATCCCATGTCCATCTGGTTATAAAAGAATAAATTGAGTTTCAAACATTTCGTACAAGTCATTGAAGACAAAATAATATTAAGGTGTTTTATGGAATCCATACAACATGATGTCGTGTTTATAGAATATTGAGTGTATGTATATATAATTACTAGATATTAATTACAAAGCCTAACCTAACAACAGTTGTTTTTAAATAATATTTAAAAAAAATTGTAGTTGATTTTTTAACTCTTGACTGCGGTATTTTTTTTTCTAAAAAAATGTGCTGTTTACAGTTTTTTTTTATAAATAGATGTTTTATTGACAGTCTAGTTCTTGGCAAAAAGACTTGGCGCCAATTTATTGATCCCGAGTCATTTTGTTAATATAAATTGGAAGAAAACACTAGTCCTGTGCTTTTGCAGGAAACCAGAAGTCAAAAAATTTACAACCTGCAGTCAGAGAGTAATAAAGGTTAACCTTAATTATCTATATTTTTGTAAAAAAAAGACCTGAAATATCCTGCTTTATAAATGGCAAACAATTTTAAGGCAAGAAAAATTGGGTGATTAAAGGTGAGCAAATCTTGACAAGTGTCCCGCACGCCATATTATGTATTATAAATAGTTATACAAACCAATTGTGATAAGACATTTTCATCGTATTGTGGTGTTGGTACATCAGTCGTGACATCGGGAAGCAAGGTTTCTCCTTCTTTCAATCCGGTGCCTCTCAGGTCACTCAAGTCCATAACCCAGGGCATCTAAAATAACACAAAAACATCAAAAGCTTTACTTTTAAAACAAATCATTGAAAATACCAAACATAATATAAGATTATATATTCAATAGATGTGTATTGTTATAATAAAAATATAAATTATAAGTGATAGAGATGACTACAAGTATTATGTATTTGTTTTATGTTTTTATTGAATTCAAGTCCACATTTGACTTTTTTAAAAATAATTATACCTTCCAATGCCGTTTTTATAAGATCAGATGTTTAGCCTGATGCTTTTGAAGTCTGGACTATTTAGTTATGAGAGGCGGTATAACTCAAAATAATAAAAGGGACCGTTGTATGAAATATTATTACAAATGCTATAGCAAAAAATCTACTTTACAAATAAAAAATTGTGCATTATAGGTTGGTAGATCGGAACAGTTTGTTTTCGAGTTGCGCAACTTTGTTAGCAAAGGCCCAATATGTAATTTGTCAGGATCAGAATATTATTTCATCTTGACCTACTTATGATATATATTTTTTTTTTTAGGTTTTTGTGTAACGATTTCTACTGCATAAAGATATACTTTGTTTCCAGGGGTTGTTTAACCACTTCATCGCCACATGTTTGAAGAAACAGCGCAAAAACCATCTCTTGAATATCTCCCAAACTATCGATCCTTTTTGGTTTGTTAATATTTTAAAATATTCATAGATGTTGTTGTGAGAAAATCGGAATTAATTTTGAAATACATCTTTCGAATATTGCAAAGCGCGCACAGCTGCGCTTATGGCAATCGTCTACGTAGAGCGCACGTGTGCTTACGGCGATCGTCGGGTTAATAGTTAATGGGCTACTGGTTTTTTTAAAATAACGAGTCAATCAAATTACAAAACACATAAAATGAGAGATAATTTCTTACATCTACTTCAACATCCAGTTTGATCGGAACCCAATCGGAGCGAATGGTGAATCTCTTCAGTTGAATCATCAAGTAGTCGGGAAAGGTCGCCAATCGAGTTATTCTGTAGACAAAAAAAGACATACAGTATTTCTATAGATAATGGTGACTGTTATTTGAAATATGTGTAACTGGTTAGATATATTATAATGACTAATTAGATTAAGTATATATATAGAAAGATAGCTTAGTCTTAATTCTTTTAATTTTCCCATTTATTTTCATTTAAAAGTAATTGATGTTTTTCAATATTTTTTATAATGAACTTACTTGTTAGCCACTACTTTCTTGTTCAAAGCTGCGCTGAAGAATTGTTCGATTTTCTCTTCCCTTGAAAAAGCTTCCAAACACGCCAGGAACGGAATGTGTGGCCTCACTTGCAGTGAAGGATCCCTGAAAAAAAAACATATTAAATAATAGGCAGAGAAAAAAAGATAATAATAATGCGCTTGTCGCTGGTTGGGTTGAGATGATCCTTAAGAACGAATGGTCCAGGCCTCGAGAGTCAGTCTAATCATCCGATTTCCTTAAAGATGCTGATTAACAAATCACTCAAAAATACGCCGCGGATATTACTACAGTGCCGTTTCTTAAGTTAAGTTTCTGCCTTGGAGATTGTTAAAAACCATATATGGTCCCAAGTGAATCTTCAGGAACAGGCTGTCTTGAGACGAACTGAGTGGCGGCAGTTCACGGTGACCATGTCTCAAATATGGAACGAATAAGG
Organism: Glossosoma conforme; assembly: GCA_022606575.1. Taxonomy (NCBI): domain Eukaryota; kingdom Metazoa; phylum Arthropoda; class Insecta; order Trichoptera; family Glossosomatidae; genus Glossosoma; species Glossosoma conforme. The sequence continues at coordinate 1,452,993 of JAGTXR010000005.1, read as the reverse complement.
AAAGAAAAAATATAGAAAAATATTTTTCTTATAATGCAATGATTTTTTTATGTAACTAAATAGTAAATAAAATTTGCAAAGTGTTCCTTTTTGATTATTTTTTTGGATGAAAAAAATGGTTAATATTTTACAGAACTCAAATTATTGCACTGCAGTTTATTGTTATTTTATTAATCATCTCTTAAGATGCCTACAAACAATTAAGTCCAATACATTTAAAGCCATACTTTGTCTTCTTAAAAACTTATTTTTGATTAGACTTCATGAAAAAAAAAATTAAGACTTTTCCATAAAGGCAGCGCTCTCAATGATACATTATTTTTATCTATTGGTCTTAATAAAATTAAATATTTTTAGTTAAGATTCAATTGCCATGCCGTACATTCTTTGCCCCATGTCTTCAATTCTCTTGCGCTCTGCTTGCGACGCCTCGACCTGCGGGCGATTATCGGCAGCGGCCAGGGGAACCGGCAGAGCGAGGAACTGTTCCGTGCGGCGACTGTAGCGAACGCCTCCAGACTCATTGCACTGAACCCGGTCCTCCACACTAAACTTCAGGCAAGATGCTGGATTCCACACGTGGCGGCTGTGTCGCTGTGAAGAAAAACAAACATACCCTCAACATCAGTAAAAATGTATATATTCATCTCATTATTTAACCTTTAAACGCCCAGTGGTTCCATAAAGGACCGCAAATATGTGTCGTTCAATGCCCTAGGAGGCCAATGTTTGTAATGTTTCGTCGCACAATATTATTATTACAAATTAATGTAATCCGATTGTGAAATGAACCATAAGCACTCCTGTATGGGACTGTAGGGCATTGAACGACACAAATCTGCGGTCCCGTAAGGAAACCACTGGGCATTTGAAGGTTAATAGAGATTCTCACTAGACATGTCTTGTTATACCTACTGTGAAACATCGTAGATCATGAAACACATTTTATTTCCTTTTACCATTGCTTTCTTAAAGAGTTAGCAGCGGTGTCGTCAAAAGAGCGCCACTAAAGATATATGATGTAACGCATAAAGTGCACGTCAACTGCGTGTACAACCCTTATTGAATGCGTTTGGACACATGACCTTCTGCTGCAACCAAGACAATGGGTTGTCCAGTCTCAATTTGGATATTATCGAAATAGTTGAAATTAAATATTTTAAATTATCCCAAGGAAAATAGTTTTTAATTTTTATCATCATTTTTAAAAAGGAATGTTTTCCTGATGTGTTAAGGGAGACACGATCCGAAAATGATTGGGAATCTCTGCACTGGAGGCTTCAAAGGCGAGAGGTTGGGGCCTTGACAGCAGCTGAAATATCCGAGTCATATTTGAGCATCCCTTAACACATTTAACGCCACGTAATGTTTTTAATGCGTTCAAATCATAGGCGCCATATAGGTCACATTCAATGTTAAAATTCCATTAAAATGTAACCGCTGGCATACAGGGACTGTTTGTTCGAGAAAAAAAAACGTTGGTCACCGGAGACCTACGTGGCGCCCTGGTCAACAATAGTGTAGGTCGCGTGTTAGTCAGTATTTTTAAGACTGAACATTTACCTGTTGGCAAAACCGAGGCCTAGATAATTAACTTTAATCAGACTTAAATTTTTATCAGTCAAATAAATACCATGTCCTCTGTTGCTTAATTTCGATGATCGAATGACAGCAGGTCTTAAAATATGGTATTTTCGCTTATGGTGAACCTAAACTATTACTACAACTACACCGTAGCATTCACATTCTAGTACAATATTTGTCAATATTACTTATGATCAATTCTGCAGGTCTATGAAATATAAACTCACCTCTAATATATCCAGGAAATGCATGTAGAATTCTTGGACATCCTGCTGTCTCTTAGTGCTGAATTCCACATGTCCTTTGCCAATTAAACTCTTGAACATTTGCGGTGAAATTCCTTTTTGGGTTCCGTCCTCGGGGAGAAAAGCATATCGGCCGGACACGAGGCCGTCTCCAAGCTTGGCACTGAAAAAAAATGTTTCACTCAAACAAAATAATCAAATGAATATCGCATGAATGCGATGGCGGAGATCATCATGTAATATAATGAGCAATAAAGATGATATATAAATTATTCTGAGAGGCTAAAGACTTACGTTTGAACGTTAAAATCGTTAGCTGGATCCGAACCGCTGGATTGGAAAATTTCTGGAGCTCCGTCCACAAAACGTTTTATAAAATCAGGAATTGTGAAAATGACCTAAAAAAATACATTTTATTCATTCATACAATGTATCAAATTCGATTACATATATTTCAATTGTTTTTTTTTCCACATAAATAGTCTCTTCCGGGCGGCATAGTGCAGTGGTAAAAGCTTTCATTTGTCATTCAGTCGGCGTCAGTTCAAAATTTAACCAAGCTTGATTTTTAAAATTTAATTTAATCAAATCTAAGCTCCATACATAAAGTTGTGCCACACCTTAAGGATAAAAATATCTAAGCTTTGGGAGCGTTGGGATCCAAGGTTTAGAATTTTGATGAATGATCTATATCTGACGGGACCCGGGCAGAAAGTGACTCGGACCGCGCCGTAACACTCGCAGCGCCCTCAGACTACGGGTCGGCCATTTAACAAACTATCTGTACGCGATTACTTTACCTGCATGACGCTGTTCAAATAGCATGAATTGCCGAGGTTGATGAGCCCCGTGAGTCTCGGTCCGTGAGCCGGCAACAGAGTGCTGCCCGACTCCTGCATGGCGCCCCACTCACCGGCACGTTGGTTCACTTCTAACTCCAGCTCTACCATTGATTTTTCAGTCTGTAATACAATAAAAAAAATATGATTATAATTATTTTATCTACGATCACTATAATTGGAATCAAAGACAATTTCTTTACCAATTTGAAAGATTATAGTTGTTTCTATTGACTCGGGGGGAGTTAAACGGGGGGTTTATCAATGGCGACTACATGTCGCCGAGATCATCATCGGAACGCGTGGTGAATGGATGAGGAGCAAGTCATAAATCAAAGAACTTGTCGAGAAGCACATTGGCGTTCATTTTAAATACATGACTGACAAACTTCAGTATTCTGCCCGGATCCAAACAATGAATCAAGTGTACCTGACGGTGCCCGGGTAGAAAGTGACTCGGTGGTAGTGACGGTCATTGCGACAAACACCCCTAATGGCCACTTGGCGAACTATGGCGCTCTACATGACAGGACTATAATGCCGCCTGTAATTACGCGTCTCATACGTGCTTACTTCCTTAATGTAAAACATAGGCTAATAGTTTTATATATGCGTTTCAGACGAGCGAAAATAAATAAGAAATAAAAGATCGGATATCGAAGCTTTCGTCTCTTATAGGCTAGGTAGCTTTTAACCTTATTTTGCACACCGCCCATCATTTTTTTTACTTATTATCTTCTATATTTTTTTCACCTGTTTACTCCTTTACTGTGTCATTTAAACGCCTCTTAATTTCCTCTGGGTCTTCTACTTCCCCTCCAAAAGTCTTAAATTTTTAAATAATGCACCCATGTCGGCACATGGGTGCATTATCGCCTACATTGAGTGTATAGGAACTATGTCATTATTCCACAATGCAGGACATGTAACCACACAATGGTTTAATAATATATTTATTATGGGAATAGTTAACTTGATGCTTTCATACAGATACTGCGACAGTTGTGTTAATGAAGTAATGAAGATTCCAAAGACTGAATATATCCATGCTTATTGAATTTAATAAGTGAAGTGAAACATATTTGAACCTTTTGCATGTTTTGCACGTTTATTCCGAAATGCCTGAGATGCTGCGTGAGATGAGGATCCTCCACCATGTCGTCTTCAGCGTACGAGAAAACATCGGCTTTTCCTTCAGCTGTAATTGTGCCGAGCTTGACGGCTAACGGATATCCAGTATTCGCATAATGTTGAACCTGCAAATATGCAACAATTTTACTACATTATTTTTAGTTAATTAAATTCCAGCTACAAATGCAAATTATGCTTGAAACTAGCTTTATACATTATAAGAGACAAGAGACATAAAAGGTAAATACATTTTAAAAAAAGAGAAAAAATTTGAATTTCGAAAAAAAAGGAATTATTTTGTTTTTCGAATATCTTTTTTTTTTTTAATTGTGTTTAATTGTTTCGCAACATTTGTTCTTAGAATATTTTCAAAGAGTGATTCTCTTGGCCCATTCGTCGTGTGAGTGGAATAGGCTCAAGGGCATTTTACTAACGCATGTTGTAGTTTAAAGGTATTTTTTTGTATTCTATTTTATTTTCAATAAATAAGTGTAAATCTTTTTGAATAACCCTTTGGAATCAATATATTAGATTTGAAAAAATAATTTGCGCAGAACAATACTTACTGCGTGATCGTTGCCTCCCGAACCGTCGAAAAATTTCCTTCCACATAATATAGTTCCATCACTGAGATTCAACCAAAGGTTTTGGGTTAAATCGCACTTGCTGCATTGCCAACCAGTAGGAGGGACTTTTACGCCATTGTCCAGCTGGGTGAGGGTGGCCGCATGTCTAGAGCAATACAAGTTTAGTTGAAATAAAATATCAGTTTACTAGATTTTAATATTAAATATAGGTAGTCTAGTCAAATGATGAAACAAAATATAAGAATACAAAAAATCTATAAAAATTCACATTTTTAGATGTAATTGTTATTGTAACATTAAATATATGCCTTATATCATAATGTATTTTCTATAGAGCAATATGAAGTATACCCTTATAAGATAAATGCATGATTATATTTATAACTCGAGAACAGCTGAACCATTTTTTTTTGATTCATTGTTGGATTTGTTTTGATCCCGAATAGAAAAGTAGGTATTAAAACATTGGATGCAAAACACAGGAAAGAATTATTAAAGAAATTAATTTTTTCATGCATTTTGTATGAAAAGGCCATTAAAATTTATGTTGGTTCCAATGTATGTATTGTAATTTTGTCACATTACTCTATCTCTGATCAAATAATTTTGAGTATTCACTAGAATAAAAAACTGAATTTAATTGATCTAAAAGAGGTTAACACAATACTTATTGAGTCTAAGGGGGTTCGAAGTTCGCCAGGTCAGCTAGTAAGAGATAAAGTAACATTTTATTTTAGTTTCAGTTTTTGATGAAAATGTTTTTAGTTTGCAACATACAAAAGTGGCGTTTTGATAAATTGAGGATATATACACCATAAAACTTTTGTAAAACAAAACATGCAAAATATAAGTTTTTTTATTGAATCTTTTTGCCATCTGACTAAATGTAAAAAAATATTTACTTTGAAATTTGACGTGCTTCTCCATCCCAAGTTCCAGCCATAGCTTCGAGTTCAGCCAATCTCAATGGAGATTCTGCCTCTAAAACCGCTTTCACAGTGTTTTTCACCTATTAAAAATAAGAAAAATATACGTATAGTTCATAAAATTATGTAAAAAGGTAATAGTATTTTATTCAGGATTTAATTTTTTTGTACAATTTACTTTCTACAAGAAAATTTTCATGAATGATTAAAAATGAAACATACTTCAACAGGAAGATTGTCATTTGGCCAGGGAAAGGCTTGGAAGGCGGGCAGCACAACTATGTTATAAGTGTTGGTGATTTCATATTTCGGTTTGGAGTCCGCGTCAAATCCTCCTTCCACGCCGATAGCGAGGCGGGTTATTTTCTTTTCTGGTCCATCACCTTTTTGCTCGGGTGTAATCTAAAAAAATAAAATTAAAATTAAATACAGTCAACCCTTTTAAGCAGACACTTTTTTATTCCAAGCAGATTTTCCTATGGCGTTTTTAAATTATTTTTTATCAAACTATCTCCTCTATAGTGTATATTTTGTGTTAAGGCCGTCCCTTAAGGCTAAATGGTTCAGGTCTCGTAAACATCAGGCTAATCATCTGATCTTATGAAAACGCTATCGGTTTGACTGTAACGCATTCTGTAAAACCTTTGAGTTTAAATTTTTATTATTCAACTGAATTTGGAGGCAACTCTCCTTCATCAGGACAAACATAAAACATTAATAAGTTATTTAATTTTTAAATATGATAAACTAAAAAGTTACTGCATTCTTCAAATTTATATTCGAAATAAAAAATTAATAAATCGTTTCATTGCATATTAAACAAGTTTTTTATACAACAATTCTCAAGCACTTCATAAAAATATCCACATTGGAAACATACCACTTTTATGTCTCTACGAATGTGAAGGAATACGGCATTTCCAGTCCGTTTGTAATATTCTTCCACATATTGTCGCCCGAATCCTAGGAAACTGGTCAATGAAACATATAAACCAGTTTCACTCTCCTGAAATACAATTATCATAATATTATGGTAAAAAAATTAATTAAAAATACATATATAGAGTAATTTTCGCAAATCGTGGTTTCATTTGTTCAAGGTAGCGTTTTATATAATGGCTCCCATTTTTCCCGCTGGAATTTTAATATAATTTCAGTCCTAATTTAACACATTGGTCAGAATTGATATTAAATGGTCACAATGATCAGAATTAAAGTGGGCAGAATAAATCATTTACGGTCATAGTTTAAATGGCATGGTAATATTTGATATTATTTGGTTCACCTAACCTAACCTGATTCTGACGGTATAATAATTTAATTTTGACTGTAATATCATTTATTTTGACTGTTAATATTTTTATTCTGATTAATAATTGATTTAAATTCTGACCAGAAATTGTTTTGAATTCTGACCATTATTTTCTTGCGTTTTTATAAATCTAATAAAAAATAAGATAATTTATAATCTTTTGAAATTAAACTTCAAAGGAATGTTATCAACATGATTTCATTATAAACCTTTACTAAAACCAAATAATATTTATATTAATCTCAACGAAATACTACGAAGTTAATATTTTGCTATATTTTCAGAAAATTTTGCAAAACCTATAATCAATTATAACCCACATACAGTGTTTTAACAAAAGATAATGCTTAATAATATAGTTAGATGCATGTATTTAAAATAACTGTGAACCCCTATGGAAAGTGAACAAGTAAAATCCATTACATTCAAACTAACCACAACGAGGGCAATGTTCGTAATTTTACATGGCATTACAACATTTGAAGTGTAAGGTGAAGGATCAAGTAAACTGTTGAACAATAATAATATCATTATGTATTCTGATCATAATTTATTTTTGGGAATATCAATCGTTGTCGGATCAGCTGTTTTGATAATATTTTATTGCGGATCTTTAATTCAGAGAAAAAATGATTATAAAAATCAAATAAAATTACTTCATTTATCAGACAGTGTAATTAACCTTTTTGCGGGAATATTTTTTATTTTCAAATATGTGAAACAATCATTTTTTTTTACAAAGCATTCAAACAATAGTGTTTTAGTGTCACAAATTTTGTTTCCTTCGGCAGTCGATACGTTTGAAAATGAAAAAGAATTATGTTCATTCGGAGAAATTTTTACCGAGTATTCACCGATAATATTACCATTAGTGAATAACTTCATGTTTAATACGGGCATTACCACATTATGTTGGAGTGATGTGTGTCTTGGCAATCAAACTGTTTCAAATAATACAATAATGGATAATCCTGAAGTGTCAACATCTGAATTGCATAAAAGAAAATTCGCTACTAAAATGGAATGTGAGGGAATACAAGACATCCAAGTTGATTGTGCATTTAACGACAAGGAGAGGAAGCCATCGTCAATGATTAGTAAGAAGAAAACGGTATTATTCAGTACAATATTTATGCAATGGTTTATGCAAGTGTTGGTGGCTATAACAATGTATCCTATAATAAACAAAAAAGCAGTGGAACCCTTTGCTCAAAACCATTTGAATAAAAATCACTGCTTATTCTTTCATTACAACATATTTACTCCCTGCCAATTACAAGAAAATAACAATACCAATGAAAATATTTATGAAAAAATACAAGGGGTACCGTTGGATAGATTTTATGTTAACAAAACATTTGTCGATAGAAATGAAATTCTCGATATGATAGAAACATCAATTTATTCAGTTCACACAAATAACTCTCAACAAGTCAACAATGTGGTCGATATGATTTATGATTTGGTTAAAAAGTTTGATTCTCAAAATAAAAATGAAAATTTTAGCGCCAAAACAAACGACTATCACATTGAGTCAAATGATTTTATATTAAATACAAACTCATTTAGTTTGGCAAGAAAAGGAAAAGCAAACAATGTATCTGAAGAAGCTTGTATGAAGATGTGCATCCTAGATCCAGACAAACTGAAATTACACGTTTTCGGAATTTTGATATTCATATATTTTTTATCGATAATTACTTGCAGTGTTATGTTTTCAAAAATAGGAGCAAAAATAATAAATAGTGAGGACACAAAACACAATGCTAACAATAAAACATTAAATGATTTCACAAAAATGATGATTCACATGAAGAAGTCATATATTTGGAGTGTTATATTTTGGACACCGATGTTATTTGATTTGATACTTTCGATATTTATATGTTCATATATTCAAAATTCAATGATTTCTATCACTTTACTGACTATTGCTAACTTTTATCAAATGTTTCGAGGTATATTTAATATAAAGTACTTTAAGCCTAATACAAAAAATAATATAGGTCCATTGACACAAAATGTTTAATATATACACTAATTTTGTAATAATTTATATGTACAGACAGATAATTGTAATAAATATGTTTAAAAACATCCATGTTATGTGTTTATCCTTTTAAATGTCGGGAGATGTTCACCCGGAAGCAAAACAATTTAATTAAAAAATAAAACCTATCTTTTTTAAAATATACAGAAGTACATAATGCGAAAACAATGAAATAAAATCAGATATGTCAAACTCAAATTTAGAATCAATTTCTGTAATGTATTACAAAATCAATGCTACGTTATAAATAACATACTTCTATATATTTCCTAAGTAGTAACATTTATGATTAAAATATTTATTATTTTGAGTTAAAATGTAATTTTTCACACTTATTTTCACACAACAAGAATGAATTTTTAATAAATAAACTATTATTATAATAAAAATGAATCGTTTGAGTTGGATTACCTTGGGTTAGGTATACAAGCTGGATAACTGTTTTTCAAAATACTTGTTTATGTTAAAATGACGCCAAGTCAATCAGTTTAACTGTCAAAATTGGCAACGAAATGAAATAAAGTCATTTTCACTGGTGAAATGGTATATTTAATAATAACAAAAGATCTTCACGATCACTTTCTGTCACTTATAACATATTTTTATTGTATAAGTATAAAGCATGTGTTGATTTTACGTCATACACTTAAGTGAAGTGTAACTACACTATTTTATTACATCTAATGCAGTATAGAATATAAGTTGTTGATGTAATCTATATATTTGAAAAAAAAAAAACAAAATAATAATTGTCATTGTATATTTTTTTATAGGTATGTTTGATTTATATTTTGTACAATGATATCAGTATTAGAGGTTAGGTTTTAGAGAAACTTACCGGATCATCGAATGAATAGACGCATTCATCTTTGTAAATGCGCTGCTGTGAGTTGGGTGTTATTAACTTTGAAAGGTGAGGTATTAAAACGTCGAACGAAGACATTTTCAGGCAAAATCCCAGTCGATGACCGGCCAAAATATGCAGTTGACAGTTTCTAATACTACAAGCTCAGAAGACAGAAGCCACTGATCAGTGAGTTATTGCTGTTATACCTACTCCTATAAAAGAATTTCACAATATACCTAATTATCCTTTATTCTTAGGTTTTCATAACAAAATATGAAATATAAGGTTTTCGTTTGAAATAACGGAGAAATAAGCATTTTCCAAATAATAATTAAGTTAAATATTAGTACTTTCGAGAAAATCTTTTTTTTAGAAAAATATGGTGGGAAAAAAATCGTACTAATTTAAATAAATTTCGAAATACATTGCAAAAAAAATGTTAAAAAAATCACCACCTATATTTAACTAGCAATAAGATAACTCCTAAACCTTATGGTTATACTCTTGTAAAATATATTTTTCGTTAAAAAAAGATAATAAAATTGTAAAAGAAAACAATAGAAAAGAGGACAGAACTTTCAAAGACAAACAGTGATTACCTACATTTAATATAATGAACTAGAACCAATTAACATCTGTCGCCAAGTCATTTACTATAAGCTATTTGAAAGAAAATTAAAATTTAACCCTTTCATGGCTCGGTTTGAATACAAATTAAACTTTCAATTATAAAACTAGTATTTGAAGCATAAATTTACTCATCTGATCTATTTTCATGCATCACATTGGTTCTTGTATACTTGAGCTATCAGATGATGCATAAAAAACAATTCTAAGAATCTAGCAAAACGATATATCGCGTCAACCGATGTCAACGGCCGGGGAATCTTATGACAGCATATGCCAACAACCGATACAAGAGGGTTAAAGATTTATTGTAAACATTTACATTTTCCAACCTAGCAAAACAAAATGTATGATATGCAATTAATAATTATGTAGACTAAAACAAATCACGTTTTGTATTCAACATTCTTTCCCAATCTTTTTTGATTGTGAGCTAGGACAAAATATAAGTATATATATAAGAGTAGACAGTAAAAGTTTTAAATAGCTTGCTAAATATTTTAAAGAAATTTTTTATTCCATCTCTTGTTGTAGTACTAAATTACTTGAATGATGCAACATCTTTATTCTTGGGTCTATTCCATTATTTAACATGCATATTCATGTATCCAACAAGTAAAAAATATGAAATCATTATTGGTTCCTAAATATTTTATTTAGGTAAATACGTTTCAGATAGGTATTTATGTTTTTTGTGGTAAAGACTAGATACATATCGTTTTGACAGCGAGTGTAAAAATATCACAGGTATAAATTAATACTGGAGATTAAAATGATTAATATTGGTCAAGATTGAGATAAAATATACAACATACTTAAGTCGTGTAATAAATGTTTATCTTTCAAACTGATAAATGTTTTAAAATAGCTCAAACGATAATAACTACCACGTTTAATAAGAATAAAAAACTTATGACTGGAGTTTGAACTTTGTATTACTGTGAAGTGAATTTAATAATTAAGTACATTAATTTATAAAACATTGTTGTATGTACAGATTCTTATGACAAAAAGTCTAATTTATATAACAATTCCACTCAACTGCTTTTTCAATTTTCAGATTTATTATTTTACAGCATAATACCATTTCTATATAACTGCTTACCAATTATTATTTTTTCAGTTGATATCACAACTGTTGCTACTTAAAACTTGCCATATTTTTCTTCACAATGTAAATAGGTATAAAATCATATATTATGTATGTATGTAGTTTTAATTTTAATGTAATTAAATAAATTATTTTCAGAATAAAACTTTACCGCAGAAGTTGTCATATTACGCAGATATACAAAACCTACTTTCAGCTAAGAATAACAAAATGGTTCTTAAATTGTATTATGATTTGATGTCACAACCATCCAGAGCATTATACATCTTATTTAAATCAGCTAAAATACAATTTGAACCTGTGCCAATAGCACTACGAAATGGTTTGTTTTTCTACTTATTAATGTTATTTTTATCATTGCTCTTGAAAATACTATAAATGCTTTTAATTTTAGAAAAATCAGCTTCTTTCTCACAAAAAAATTTGAAAACATATTTGTAATAAATATTTATAAATATTCGTACATTCTATAGTTTCATACTTTTATAAAAATAATATAAATATTCAGTTTTTATTCACTATTTATTTAAAGAAAAACTAATTAAATTTGAAATGAAGAAAAAGTAATTAACAATTAAAAATACTTGTGTATACAGTTTCACATTATTCCCGAGATTAAAAATATAAGTGCTAACGGATATTATAAATTTTATGATTTTATATTTTGTTTTAAGACCGAATGTTCTTAACTCAAGGTAAATCATAAGTTTAGATCTGACTGCTTATATATATATTTTTTATAAATATATATCATAGGATTTGTTTTCATATAAATAATTCATTTTAATTCTCATAATGCAATACAAGATATTATTATATATTTATTCCATGTGTCTTTTTAAAATTAAATAAATACTTTTTTATGTGATATAATATTATCCATTATTTTCCAGGAGAACATTTTACACCTGAATTTGCAAAACTTAATCGATTCCAAAAAGTTCCTGTTATAGATCATGATGGGTTTGCTTTAACTGAAAGGTAAAAAATACATAAAATTTATTATTTACAAAGATAATAACATAACAGGAACGCCACGATCATCTTCTTCACGACATTGTGGAAGGGATGGTTGAGGTTAAAAACTACAGAGGGCACCCTAGACGGGAGTATTTACAGCAAGTGTTCGAGGACATGAGTTGCAGCTCTTATACTGAGCTAAAGAGGGTTGCAGAGTATCGTGAAGAGTGGACATCGAGATGCAAGATTTTGTTGCTGCAAACCAATCCACCGGATTGATACTAGAAGAAGACAAAGATAATGCCAAAAAATATACAAATTAACGGTGATATTTTCTTACCTTTTTAGCGTTGCTATAACACAGTATCTGAGCAGTGAAAAGATACTTTCAGATCAATTTTATCCTGTTAATTCCAAGATCCAAGCAAGAGTCAACGAATACATGGCCTGGCAACATATCGGTATAAGGGCACCTTGTGCATTATATTTTCTATTATTCGTAAGTTGATTTTAAAATGTATCATCATTAATTAGTTTCAACAATATCCATTAAAATTAACATTGTGTTTATTTAATAATGTAATTAGGTGATAGAACCATTATTGACCGGAAAAGAACCAAGTGAGAAGAGGATTCAGAACCAAATTAAGAAAACAAATGAAGCGCTTGATCTTTTTGAGAATAAATGGTTGGGAGCTGGTAACAAGTACCTAGTTGGTGAACACCTAACTGTTGCTGACATTTTTGGCTGTTGTGAAATTGAACAACCAAGTTAGTAAATATAATATTTTTTATTGTATTTATATTTTATGCATATACAGTAAGACCCCGCTTAACGCTGTTTTGTTTAGCGCTGTTTCGATTTAGCGCTCTATTATTTCAACCCGGGGATTCCCCGAAATTGTGCGCAGCTAGATTTAAGTAATAGCGAAGACATTGGACACTCTGTCGATATGGATGAAATATTGGAAGAAATAGTGGAATTAGCAAAAAAAAAACGGTTTAGATGAGGTAAATGTGGAACGTATCTCCCGTTAGCGGGGTCTTACTGTATATACATATATATGTATATTAGATTTATAGTATATTTGAAATAACTATATTCTTTTGACCAGGGCCAATGCGCCGGTGGCCTTTAGAAGTGGCTGTTCATATCATATGGAAGCAATTAGTACATACGGAAGTGGGGTCATGGGATTAACATTGCATTTGTAATTTATTTAATATAATTTTTAGGAATGGCTGGATTTGATCCTAAAAAAGGCAGACCAAATATTGCTGCATGGATGGAACGTGTGAAAGAAGAACTTAATCCTTATTATGACGAAGCCCATGCGATTGTTAATAAAATAGCCATGAAAAAAGAGAGTGTTTCCAAACTATAAAAAATATTTCAATGTTATGTGTTATTAAATTTTGTATTTTATAGAAATATATAAATTCTAATATGGTTTCCTGATTTCACTTACATTTAAATATAATTTAAAAACTTTTCAATAAAATGTGTGTATTGTTGTGACTATTGAATTTCTTTGTTGGATCTCATTACCATACTTCAATAGGAAGCAGCTGTCTGTTACTATTCATAATGCTCCACCTTTTTATCTCCTACAATCCCATAGTTATTGCTTATTTTTGGTAATAGTATTTATTTTCCGTGATGGATGTTATGATATTACAATGAAGTGTTAAATGTTATGAATTTATAATTAAAAAATGTAGCTAAATGCATTCAAATAATATATTTTCATTGAAATATTCAAAACAAAATTAATTTTTCGAGATATATATCTTCTTCTTCGTAGTATCAATCCGGTGGATTGGTTTGCAGCAACAGAATCTTGCATCTCGATCTCCATTCCTCTCGGTCCTCCGCAACCCTTTTCAGCTCAGTATAAGCGCTACAGTTCATGTCCTCGAATACTTGCTGCAAATACTCCCGTCTAGGGCGCCCTCTACAGTTTCTACCCTCAACCATCCCCTCCACAATATCGTGAAGAAGACCATCGTGGCGCATGATATGAGATATATATATATATATATATATTGGTTGTTCTGGAAATAAGATAGTTTTGTTTGCTCAACTAAATATTTGGAGGCCTATAATTGTTAATAATGTTTTTTATTGCTCTCACTTTGTAGTATATGCCCACCATAAACACATACTCGTTCAAATTCCAGTCAGCTGTCTCATTGTCTCATGTCAACTAGATGCTGAAATTCTGTCAATGGGAAATGTAAAATTTTATAAATTGTCACAATAAAAAACAATTACAACATTCATTTTATTTATTAGACATTTTAACACACAAATACAATAAATAGTTTTTAGTTTTAAATATTCATAAAAATACATTATATAGAATTGACATGTTATATAATTGAATTAAATAAATACATAAATTAAAAAGAACAAATATAGTTACGTGTTAACACTGGGTTATGTTAATTTTGTTATACTTTGAGATAGTTTTGAGGTCTTAACAAACATAAAATGGGTTTCATTTCATAATTCATAGGAGTAATTCTTTTGTACTTTTGTTGTATACTTCATCTGTAGGTATTTATCAAAAAGCCAAGTTGTTGCATCAAAAAATCACATTTTACAAGCAATACAATATATTTTACTGTTTTATCAAAAATGAGAATAATTTTAAATTTTGTTTGTAAAATATGAAACTAGTTAATGAATTAAGTTGTCTCTTGGTATACTAAATAATATTCAGGTGTGCATCTTTAGGAAATAGTCTAATATATATGTACATACATACAGTGCCTTTTTGTGGTACAGCGTAGTGGAGCAGCTTTCTTCCATCTTTTTCAGTGCATAAGCTCTTATAGTTTATTTCATTATTTATTTTTTACTTTTGCTTTATCTGAACCCATGAAGGTTTGAGCAAGAAAGAAAGAGAAAAGTATTAGATAAAGTTTCCTTTTAGCAAAGTATTTCATTTTGTCATGCATGTTAAATTGATTGAAATCCATCAGTAATAGAATTGTGAGCTTCCCTCTCTTTCTTTCCATGATCTATGATAATATTAATACCGTTTTTTTTCTTAACTTATATATATACTCCTTAGTTGTAGATTTAAACATATATGTTTAATTTAAGACTTACCATTTCTAAAATAAAGTAAAAAAAAAACATCGTGCTATTAAATATTTGTGGAAAAATTGTTTTATTTTTTATTTAAATGGTTTTGAATAGTACTGTTTTTGAAGAAACAGATTGTTAAGTGAGGTATGGCACTTAATTTTCTAACAGCACTGTATATATATACATATCTATTATGTATACGCCTCGTTAAAAGCCATACAAAGTAATGTGCTTACAGGGTAGGTAATATTTATAAAAATATATAAAAATTTGTTAATTCTAAACATCCACTGGCTTATGCCAATCGTACAACACATATACATTTAATATTACATAATTTCATCATCACATTTAGTGTTACACTATAAACTTGTAAATACACAAATTTATAAATGGGCTTAAAAAGAATATAAATAAATAACCTTATTTTTTAAATATATTATGACTCACGATAAATTATTATCAGACATTATATGTTACGTAAATGAACAGGAGGAGGAATCTGGATTCAAAAGGCAGAGGATTAGGAGAGGTGAAGACTCCAGCAGTAGAACTACGAGTACAACCAGCAGTAGTAATACTCTGATTATGGTTTAATAGTGTTAATACTTGTTACTTATATAATGTTAACATTCAGGTGTTTTAGTAATTAGTGCAGTTTTATAATTGTATATTTTTCATATAGCTAAAATACATTTATTTTATTTCACTTTATCAGAATGTATGACGAGCATAAATACGTTTTCATGGAAATATATTTTTATTTTTGGTTACTTGGACATTCATTTACTTACTGGTGATGTGTTTGATTTAAAAAAGGTCGTGATATTATATATACACTACTCGTACTACAGAATACATCAATACCGTCGTTTGAAACATTAAGCATCTGGGGTACAGGCTGTATTGGCATTCCTCATACATGGGACAGATATCGGAGTATAGAATAAACAAAAAAAAAAATTTTGGGGTCTTATGTGTTGTTAAATATGGTATTATGATCCCAACGAAAATAACGAGCAGATTGTATGAAATAGATATAAATATTAGGCAAGAGATTCTTCGTTCCAATAAAGACCAATACAGAAAAATTGAATATTATCAAAAATGAAGAAGCTTGGATGGGATGGTGGAGTAACAAGATTAATATATATATATATATATATTTATTCAGGATGGCATAGCCACAATAGGCCAAATAAATAAATTAGCAATGAGGATAGAAACATACAAGTGAGGATCAGGAAGATCTCAGGAATTGTTGTTGATTTCCATCAGAATTGATTTTAAGTCATTGGTCCTAAAGGATAAATACACAAGGCAGAGTAACAGTGTACAAGTAAGGCCGTAGCCAGGATAATGGTAAAGCTGAAAAAGGCATTGTAATATTAATCTGTTATTTTTTTGATATTCATCCTTGTAAAACAAGTCAATTAATTGTTGTATTGTCCCAAAGTTTTAATAATACAAAACAAATTTATGTTAAATTACAAATATGTTTTTTTACTAGGTATAAAAAAATCACAACCAACTTCACAGGGGATTACAATAAGCAATATTAATAAACTCAGTACTCCTTACAATTTTAGAATCCCTGTTTTTATTATGATATGACATTTTCGACAACACTTGTAAGGTCTGTCCACATGAACGAAGTGAATTGCGTGATTGCTCAATTATTAAAAAAATAAACTAAGATACAACGAGGCTAAGAATCAAAGTTTTCTGAAGTGTTGATCGTTGTCATGATAACATAGTGTTAAAAGAGAGAGATAGCACTTAGGAATGTTTTACAAAAATTTTATAACATTGCATGGATATTTTCATTATTTATAATTCAGTAAAGGTTTACTCACCAGAGTGATACAAGATGTCTGACTATAAAAAAATCATCATCTGTAACGAGACAACGCTACACAAGCAATCGTCTGTCTGTCTCATTTCAAATACAGTTCTGTAATGAAAGCAAACGATTTTTAGCAAAACATTGCAATATTCTGTTTGAAATAGGTTAGAGCTATACCGATCATTATGTTTGTAAAGCGGGTCTCTTTTAGAAAGTTAAGCAATTTTGCAATTCATGACGTTCCTGTTGGTAGGCCTTAATATAAATATGTATTAAAGTATCATATAAAATTATTTAATACTTTACTTATTAAATATCCTATAAAATTCTTACATATCTTATGTTTTTTAAAAACTTATTTCGTAATGTACATATAGTTCTCCTTAACTTTCAATAAATTAATGAAGTGATTATGTTTTATGGACAGGAATTAATGTTTCGTGTATGAATAAAATCATAATGTACATATTAGAGCATCTATAAATAAGATTGTAAATCAAATCCTGTACTTAGATATATAAGAATATAAAACATTTTACTAAATGTTGATCATTTTTTAACTTACAAATATACTAGTAACTAATATGTATAATAATATGATATTGGCACAAAATATTTATCAAAATATAGACGAAGTACATACAGCTTTGTCAGACAAACATAAAAATAATTTATATTCATCAATTTGAAATTAAATTTAAAACAATTATTATTATACTAACTTTAAACATAACCATCATATGTTTGCAGTATTAGGATAACAAATCGTTGCTTAGCTTATAGCACAACACAATTTAAAAAGTCTATTTAATATACTTTCGTTTTTAATTAGAATTTAAGCTCGATAGTTAATCTATGTACGCATTTAAGTGTATTAAATCGGTTTTGCACCCATTTAACTTGTACCAATTTAAAACTGCAGTCAAAATTACTTCCGCAGTGTTGTCAGCTATACGAGAATATGTAGGTATAATAGGTACATATTATTTTGTAGTAAACGGTGAGCTTCTTCGTACAATTGGAAAAGTTGCTAAAATTGATGTAGGTTGTCGATGGTTAATAAAATATGTATGTAATATATTTCGGTTATAATTTATCCTGATTCCTTATTATTTATGATTAAAAATTAAAGAGGCCAGATATTGTTAGTGGCCATTAATTAATACCCTGTTTACTTTACTTAATAAATACTAAAACAATATAAGTGCCTTAAATAATTAAAATAATACAATTTATTTGAGTATAAATGTAGGTAAATGATCGATCTATATTTTCATAAGATAAAGTAAAATATCTCTTAGTTCTTAGTGTGTCTATACGAACAATGCATATTGCGTGTTGCATGATCTGTGCTACAAGTTGAATGTTGTGCAATATTGTACAATACTGTGCGATACGGAATGTCACAAATAAACTCGTACAGGCATAGATCTCAAAACAACTATTTGTTGTACATAAGATCTGTGCGCATAGGTTATTACAGCTGTCGCTCGCTCCTACACGAATGTGGCATACAATGTACATACATGTAAATTGTATGACACGAGTAGACAAACCTTTAGGTATTATAGATTTCTTTTTGAAATACAAAAATACCTTTTTTTTATATAATCATCTTTATAATCAAACACTTCGTGTATGTTTCACAGATTTCACATTTTTTAAATTCCGTATAAAGTGCTTCAATGTTACAAAATGGTAACTTCGATTTAATCTGGAAACCGTTATTCGGTTGTATGGGATGATCACGGTCAGTAGAAAGCAATTTGAAAAGAATTCAGAAAATTAGACAGCACAAATATTACTAGCCATACAAATACAATGGCGAGCAGCACATCTTGAGAAAAACATACGACAGGAAGAGTTACCTGTAGGAAAGTTTTCCAATCGTCTAGAATCCAATTGTTGACGTTTGTGTGTGTTGTGTCTTGTGTGTGTTGTGTCTTGTGTGTGTTGTGTCTTGTGTGTTGTAGTCTTGAAAATAATACATTTCTACACATTTAATTGAATTAGCTTATATTTTCAAAACACATTTTTGACACATACTTTGAATAAATAGGTAGGTACATACAGCATACACTATAAATTATAATACATCTAGTGCAGAAATTCGTAACCTTTTTTAGTCTTGTAGCACTTGTAATTTATAATGTTAGTTTCATCACTTTTTTTCACGGAGCACCAAAATCATCATGGATCAAATTTTGTATTGGGGAAAGGTAAATTAGTGCGCCGAATACATAAATATTTTAAGCACTACCGTGCTTCGTGGACCTCGGTTGAGAGCCCCTGATCTAGAGAATGCCGACTGAGTGCGTTTCAATACATATTTCTATTTAACTATGGTTCATAAGAAACACGCTAAGGCTGTTAAGAAAATAGGCACACAATTTTAAATGATTAAAGGAATATAAATAATTTAGATACAGATTGTGAGCATTATAAACTGATATAGGATATACCTTGTGTATATCTTTTAATAGATATATAGATATTTTAACCAAATATAAACTGTTTTATAACCAAAATATTTCAGATACATAAATGAAGAATTTTGAAATTTGTATACATTTTCTAAAAAAAATAATTTATAAATTCAAATCGTGTGCATTATTGGAGTGAAATGCCTTATATTCGTTTTGTGAATTTAATTAAATTAGTATAATAAATTATAACCCTATTCAGCGTTTGTAGTTCAAATGATTGTTGTTGTCATGTTGATTTTTTAGTTCATATGTATTAAAACAAGAACTCATGAATATCATTCTTTAAGCAGACATAAAATTCAACAGGTATTTAAAGTGTTGTAATCAAAATATGCGTGTAGATGGAAACTGCTGTCAGTTTTTCTTACATTAGTTTCCGAGAAATCACTTATCTTTATTTAAGTAAAGCAGTCTAGGATCTCTGGATGATTCTTGTTGCGACGGGTTACAATTTACATTACTGTTTGCAATTTCAATATCACGATAATTTGGTTGATTGACATGCATCGGGTTTTGCGGGGTGACAAAATTTCTGGGAGATGAATTTGGACGGATGTTTTTGTTGTTAGTGACTTGGTTACGATTTTGTGGAAAATTTTGAAACTGTTGATATTCGTTATTGAGATGCATATTATAAGGAATCGTATGAGCCATATATTCAGAATTATAATGTGGACTATTTCTATTTAAAAAAGCGTTCCTTGTTTGATTATTTTGTGATGGATTTTCGTAATTATAATATGCACTATTTTTATTTATAAAAGTATTATTTGTTTGATCACTTTGAAATGGGTTTTCGGCATGATGACATTGTCTGTTTTCATTATTAATCGTATTACTTGTTAGATCGGTTTGAGAACGATTGTCGGGATGGTTGTATTGATTGTTGCTGTTTATTATTTGATCGTTTTGAGTTGGACCTTCTATATTGTAATATTGAGTGTTTTTATTTAACAATGTATTATTTGTTGGATAATTTTGTGGTGTATTTTCAGTAAAATAATATTGATTGTTCTTATTTGTTAACGTATTATTTGTTTGTTTATATTGAAAATTATTTTGATTCTGTAAACCGTATCTATTGCCTGGATAATCGTTGATAAATCTATGCGGTGTATTAAAATGTGATTGCTGGTAAGGACGATATTGATTTGGTAAATATGGACGACGTGGATTCACCGGTCTTCTGCAATCCAATGGTGGGAAGAATGGTCGAGTAACAATAGAGGAACCACGTAACGGTGGCATTATTTGCGTATTTTCTGTCGATGTTTGTAGTTGGAGCGTATTGTTTTTGTAAAACGTATTTGTTGCTTTTTGATGGTTTTGAAGGGAAGGTGTAACAGTTGAAGGTACGTTTTCATATACCATTTCATTGGTTAAAGCCGGTCGCCACATTTCAGTAGTAATTTGCGTCGGAATATTATTTTCGCATTGTTTTGGTCTCTCATTTTGAAAAATGCTTGTATTTGATGGTATTATTTGATTGCCGAGCGTTGATAGTGGTGGCTGATAACTTTTGACAACTTGATTACCTTTATCGTTATAAAGAGATTCCAAAGGCGACTGCCTTTTTGTCTTCGACGGTACTTTTAGTGTTCTTTTTTCGGCGAGAACATTAGTAACTGGGGATTTTTGAATTAGCTGCAATGGCGTTGGTTGTTCTTTAAAAGGCAATTTATCTACAGATAGTTCTTTTACTTTTTTATTATATTCATGAGCTATTAAGGAGTTACTTAGATCGTCCATCGAGAATAATTCGTCGTGGTAGCAATTAGATTTCTTTTTGAATTTGCACATTTTAGTAGATTCGGATTGTGAAGTAGGATTATCTACTTTTTTAAACTGTTTTTGTGAAGGGCTATCATTTGTTTCCGCATTTCTATCGTTTGTTTGCAAAGAAGTAGATTCTACTTGAAAACCGTAAGGCGAACGAATTTTTTCCCGATGGAATGCCATCCGATAATTGTATGCATTATGTGTAGATGGAGAGTCTATGTTAGTATCCGTTACGTTTTTATTACCATCATTTTCACTCAGCTTACCTTTTGGCGAAATATATGCGCTATTAATCGAATTGTAATAACTCGTGGATACGTTTTCGTCAGATATAACGTTTATAAATTTCCGATTAGATTTAGCATTGATTAGTGATGGATGATTATATGCAACGATCCTGTTGAATTCATTGGGTATTAAGGTAGCAGCTGTAGTAATTTCATCGCGTGTATTTTTAAACATGTAATTTTCGGATGTTCTATTTGATTCTTGAGAAATGGATGTTTCTTTTTGAAAACTATCGTTCTGTCTACCTCGGTTAGTTAGATGTAAATTGTTTAGTATTCTTTGATCGGTAGTTTGAATATTTTTATTTGGGATATTGTATTGCCTTGCATTAAGAGTTCTGTAATTTTCATCAAATACTGTAGGATTCATATTAGAAATATGTGGATTATTGTTGTATAGATCGTGTATTTTTGATTTTTGATACTGTTCAAATAATGTTTTTTTGTTAAATTCGGACATTTGATAAATGTTATCATCAATAAAATTATCGCCTGTTTCATATGCAGAACGTGTACACGATGTATCTGTCATCGAAGGAACCAAATAATTTGGTAAATTCCTGTCAATCGGTATTTCTCTGGAAACATTTTTAGATACATTTGTATTAAACGATTCACTATTTGTGACATTATTGGGTGGTGGTTGTGAAAGGTTATGTTGTACAGTATTTTCCAAATTATTAATTTGATAGTTAATTTTATTTTCGCCCTCTATTAAATTTTGATTAGATTCGGTAGACTTTTGTACATCATGACACTCTGATCGAGAAGAACTTACAATACCATACTGATTATTGTCAAGTGCGCCGGATGACTTTTCAATTGCTGGTGATATTTTGATAATTGTCTCGGGCAGATTATTTGTCATCTTTGTATTTATTTTGATGACTAAATCCTCAGCATTGGATGAAAGTTTATCTATTAAGTCTTTTATAGATTTATCCATGGGAGGTGTTGATACTTTTTCGTTAATGATTTTTGATTCTTCACGAATGTGAATGTTCTCCGATTCTTGATGAGTTTGTTGGATTTCCGACTCTCGATCAATTTGAATTTTATCATTGATTTTTTCCGGTTTATTATTTTTTTCTTCTGACATTTGGCTTATGGGTGATTTATTTGGTGTATTTAATAAAACGATTGCTGGATTGGACTCTTTTTCACTCACAGCAACTGAAGCATTGTTCGATTCACTACTAACAATCGACAAATCGATTACATTATTATTTTCACAGATCTTCTTCGTGTCAGCGACATCATTTTCACAGTTATGTTTTTTATTTAGAGATAGATTAATAGCTTTGGATGTGTCTTCGAATCCATTATTCAACTCCTCTGGATTACGTGATCCTTCCACATCACTTATTAATACAATTTCTCTTGAATCATTTGTATTAATTGTATTTATATCTTGAATATTATTTTCTGGTTTATGGATCGATTCGTCAAAGCATTGATCCAAATTAATATGTTCTGAAACTCTCTTAGAAACGGGTGATGTTATGGAGACCGGCGATTCCGAGAACGGATAATCGCTAGATACACTGTCATTTCTC
The DNA here is from genome assembly GCA_022606575.1 of Glossosoma conforme. NCBI lineage: Eukaryota > Metazoa > Arthropoda > Insecta > Trichoptera > Glossosomatidae > Glossosoma > Glossosoma conforme. The sequence continues at coordinate 1,429,723 of JAGTXR010000005.1, read as the reverse complement.
TTCGCTAGATATTTGTCATACTCGGACCTAAAATATAATATAGTACATCGATCAACTAAATATATATAATATGGTCATTATGATATTCAAGACATTTTACAAAATAATTAATTTAATAAAACAAAAATAAATATTTACCCAAAATCATGACTCCTCCAACGTTTAATAAACATTTTTGTTTTTGAAACGCACGCCAAATCTTTAATTTCTGAACAATTTTTCGGAGAATTTTTTGATTCTGCATTTGTCATAAGATCATGTGAACTATTACTTTTTATATTTTCTGGGATATTTGTGTTATCTTTGGTACATTTGATATTTTCTTCATTCTCCTTGTGTTTTAAATCACTTAGGTTTATTAAATCAATGTCGTTGTCCCCTGAAAATGGAATCCTCGTGATTTCGTTACTTGAAATATTTTTATTTTTGATAATAAAGTTAATCTTAATTTCGTCTTCAATAAAATAACTATTGCATAAATCGTTACCTTTATTATGTACATCGATATTTTCACATTCGACATTAATGAACACAATTTCAGGTTGTTTATTAGGATTTCTATTAATCTTCCTTTTACGAGTAGTTGCAACTTTTGATACTTGATCCGGCTGATGTTTTGTGATACTTTTTTTATTGATAACTTTGTTTATTTTTGTAATTTGAGTATCGAATAATCTTGATTTATTTTTTAAAGAGCGAGAACTGTTAACGTCTTTTGGTTTAAACGATTTACTTTTTTGTTTTGTATAATTGTTTTCAATTTTAAAGGGGACTTTTGTTTTGATATTTTTTTCAATGATGCCATCTTCAGACGTATCTGTAGAAAATGGTAGGCTTGACTTCTTTTGCGCAAATAATTTCATAGCTTTTGCCATCGGAACCTCAGTTTCGTGTTCATCTACAATACAATTTAATATTTTTTATAACAATAAAAAGTAAATCTCATTAAATATAAATATGATGTAAATATTAAAACATGATGAATAAATATAGTACTTAACTCGATTGTTGACAAATATTATTAAATTATATAAATTGTAATCGTATAAAGATTAGCGTGTAATGCTACCATTATATTTGATCTCTCCATTCAACTGAAGAATAACAATTTATTGAATTTATCGTTCCTCTTGAGATTCAAATCGCTTAAAAAACTAAAGTATGGTATGTATAAATAATTTATAATATAAATACATAAATTATGTAATATTATTATTCACCGATCTATTTATAAAAAAAATAGATTTTTCATATACCTACCAATAAATACACTTTAATAAATAATGGAGCTCACAAGCTATTGCTTACCTTTAGGTATATAAGCTCACAATACATTTAAAAAAATGGAACAAAAAAATATTGAAAAATAAATCGACAGATGTCACTTTTTTCTATTGAATAAACTTCCATTAAAAATCCGACAATTGTACTCAGCAGTAACTAAAATATTGCTCGCGGGCCCGATATGGCCTTGTATGATTTTTTATTATAATAAAATAATATATTAATATGCGATTAAATAAACTCACCTTTCCAATTGGAGTTATTGGTTTCATCATCCAACAAAATGTTTAGATTTTCATTGAAGGTTAAATTATTATTTGATCCAGCTGCAGCATCACTGCAATATATTGGAGATGTTTTGATTTTTGTATCTTTTAAGACTTGCGTATTTACGACCAAGTTAGAAGGCATTGTTGAATCTTTCCTTGTAACATTTTTTTTTTCAGTTTTAACATCACATCTTTCCAGAATGTTTTCTTCGTCAAAAGATACTATGACATCTGCAACGTTGTTACTATTTCGACAATAAACAGGAACAAGGATAAGATTCCCTTCAGAAATAGTTTCTTCTTGAATATTTCTAATCGAATTTGCAACATCATTGTCCATTCCAAAACAATTGAGGTATGTTCTCAATTTGATTTTACTTCTTTTGGTATGTTTAATTATTGTGTGATTTTTATTAAACATCTCGAGCGCTGGATACCGCTTTTTGGGCGATTCATTAAATTCCTTTTTGACACGTTTGTGATTTTTGTTGCTTTTGCTTGTACGTTTTTCATTTAAGTCCACAAAATTGTCATTCCTCGATGGTTCTTGCGGCTCAAGAGACATTACAGATAACAAGTTGTTATTATTTATCATATTAAAATATTTGTCATCGTATGTTTGATTTTGTCACAATTTACGTTTTGTGGTGCCGCCACAGTAATTATAATTTTGCGTTTTAGTTGAGGGCTTAAGTTTTCTTTTCATTTGTTTCGGCATTTTCGTTTTGAAATCATTCTTCTCCTTAACGTTGACATTCAATTTGGGAAAGTTTTTTTTCATTTTTCTCGCGAGATTTCTAAAATCACTATCGTGTGACATTTTACTATTGTCTGTTAACTTTTACAGTTTGAGTCTTGTTCTTTTGATAGCACTTTAGTATTTACTGATTCGATAGATTAAACATAATCAGAATTATCAGCACCATTATCATCAATTCCTTTATTTCGCTATCAATGTAAGACACAAAAAAATGTGTCGCTCTTGAAAATGTGACTTTTCCTTGGCTTTCTAGAAAAAATAATAATATTTAAATATAACATTTATATGAATAGAGTTTTGTCAAAAATAAATTTCATTTGGTGCATTTGATGAAATTATCTGTTCAATTCAAGAAATATTATTTCAAATCGATACTGAAAAAAAAACAGTTATGAGAAATGTACATGTTTGTATTTTATTTAAAGATATATCACTCTATGACTCTCAACTAATGAGCTGCGTGTAGAAAGAATGTTTCGTGATTGTGTACGTGTTTTGATATAATGATCTTCTTTGTGATATAAGGGAGGACACTGAGATGCTGGAAAAACATTACAATTTAAATTTGTGCATTCAAAATAATGGTAAGTGATTAATTTTATATATAAAAAATAAAAAATAATTTATGTTTATATGTTTGTTTGTTTGTTATTGTACTTATGGATGCCTATATTGCAGATACAATCACAATGAATTTTTGTAAGCATGTTTATTGCGCATTCGATAAGGTTTTTGTATCATTAAAATCACCAACAAATCACCCAACTCAATCAAACCCTATTTTAAGATGAAACACAATCCAGTACTAAGGGTGGAAAATCTGTCGTTTGCTGATTGTAGTCGCCTTGGTTACGCAAGCAATTCATAGAATCACACTCGATGTAAGTACTTCTTCATGAAATTTACGTGCTTTTTCTTGAAGCAAATAACCACTTAAAGGGATTCTTTTTTTGGTTGAATCTTCAATAAAGATTCTGAGCGCTTGTTCAGATTTTTCTAATAACGTATCTCTTGTGTATGTTGATAATTTCGAACTTATGTAGGTCCCATCAATAATAGATTTTCTTATTGCAATTTCATTATTTTTAATTGCTCTTTGACTGTATGCACCGCACAGATGGCCGCCCGGTTGCGTGTGTGCAGCCGAACCCGTGTCAAATGAATAGTCGGCCTTATAACACTCGGCGTAAGTTGGGATATAGGCGGCGAATATTTCAATCCATCGTGTTATTCGGAGTAGTTTAATAAGGGGCTCGACTGTATATTTTTGAGATCATATGTACATACGTTCATATGATCTCAAAAAAAAAAAAAAAATGCTTTAAAAAAAAAACGCATAACTTCAAAATCGCACAAAAAAAAGTCGCATAAAAAGAGGTTTGAGTGTATCATTAAAAATCAAACTCTTTATTTTTTGTCCTGAGCAACGCCGGTGCATCAATATTGTTATTTTACATTTAAAACTATGTTTTTATTAAACCTAATAGGCAGTTTTTATTTGAATTTAATAAAAAAACAATTCAAAATAAAAATTATGATTTTTTAATATAGCTTCTAATATTTTTTTTTTAAGATTTAAGAATATATAACAATCGATTTTCCAACGAAATTTTTTCACCGCAATTTTATCAAAAAAACAAAAGAAACGGAAAAAAATACATTCAAATATTTATAATTGTAATAATTGTTTTTTCATATTAATTTAATCGTATATTAATGATGTCACAGCTTTCAGATTCAATTAAATATACTTATCGTGAACATAATAACCTTAGAATTTTGTTTTTCGTTTTTTTTTGAATATTATATTTCCAAGTAGGGGTGAAGGGGGAATGTGTCAGTATAGGAACGTATTCAGCCGCCCGTGATAATCCCTAATACTATAAATACTCTAGTAATAAATATAATTTTATTTCTTAAGCTCTGATATTATTTTATATGTGTTTGTATGAGAAAATAAAAATGTGTCTTTTAATGGTTTTTTCAGTGAAAATGTAAAATGTTTCAGGTAACTTTATAATTTCATAAATTTTAGTATATATAATAAAACATAGAGACTTGTATTATATATACATATATATATATATATTAATTTAACCCTTTAGAGGGCGAATTATTTTTAATGGGGTTCTTACAAATGTTTTTTGGCAGTATTAATAAACAATACATATTAAAGAAAAATGTTTTATTTTTATTAAATTTGTTTAAAGCATACAATTACAAAATTGGGATCTATACTTTCCACGGACCTTTTGAAATCTCAAAAAAAAAAATGGTTTTTTGATGAAACGACATTTATTTAAAATTAAAGTTATAAAATAAAAAAGAAGAATCAAAACACGAAAAAGAATATACATACATATATAAAAAAACAATAGATTGAAAAGTTGAAAATTAAAAATACAATGGTACTTTGAACACACGTCCTGAGATTTGAAACATTTTTTTGAGGTCGAAATGGGGCCCAGGGCGCCATGCGCCTTTTGGTACGGCATTAAGGGGGCCTCGAGGCACTCCAGGGGGCACTTTGGGGAGGAGAACCACCCCCCAGCAAAAAGTTGATGAAGAAAATGTGTGCTTCACTTCCGTGATCCGTGGGAAGATGTATTCCCACAACAAAAATTGTGTGCTTCACTTCCGTGATCCGTGGGAAGATGTATTCCCACAACAAAAATTGTGTGCTTCACTTCCGTGATCCGTGGGAAGATGTATTCCCACAACAAAAAATGTGTGCTTCACTTCCGTGGGAAGATGTGTGCTTCACTTCCGTGATCCGTGGGAAGATGTGTGCTTCACTTCCGTGATCCGTGGGAAGATGTGTGCTTCACTTCCGTGATCCGTGGGAAGATGATGGATGATTCCCACAACAAAAACATCGGAAGTATATGGACCAATTCAATAACAATTTATATTACGTATAATAAAACAAAAAAGGAATATAAATCAAAAGTTAAATTTCTTATACTTTTTAAAACGGACTCTCTTGTCAAATCAACGTGTGCGCCGGCCGCCAGAAAAAATGAGGAATGATGGTTATGTTAAGGTCGATTAAGTAGTTCTCTATTACGTCGTGTTTATGGCGAATTACACTATATGTCACTACTTTTAAATATTAAAAACGTGCATCCCACGTGGTTTTTGTAGCGACTTAAGTCACTGGGAAACCGTATTCCCACGGCCCGCGAAAGCGTTAAGTTCAAATATTCCTTGCCATAGGACCTCTTTTTTTAAAACTTGGATGTAAAATATACAAATGTATTATAACTTATTTTCAACGACTCATGTTTATAAATGAAAGAAAAATGTGTAAGTGTTGAGTTATATTATGCGTATATCTGACAGCTATGACAATATTATTATGATATTACAAATTCACATGTTTGAAAAGATGCAATAAACGAAATAATGACGAAAAAAAAACGATTTTTTCGAACGATAATTCTAAGTTGAATTGTTTTACATTTGTTATTGATAATTTTTATATCAATATATTTTTATATATATTATTAAATTTACATCTTTATTATATCTCACAGACTATGTGTCTACACACTCATAACACCTTACACTATATATACTCGTATTCCTAATTTTTATTTTACTCGATAATGGATACTCGACAAAGCTAAAATATTTAGTCAACAAATTAAAAATGTGTTTTTTTATTTATTTGATACGTTCTGTGTTTTTTTATTGTTTAATTCGGTGAATTTTTCTTCTTAGTTAACTTATTTTATAATAATAATCTGTAGCAAGACAGCTTTGTTAATCGAATTATTAGATTGTGAAAATCGCCTGAATGCGCCCCCATCTCCCTAACATAATTATTTCTTGAAATGTTTGAACAATGCTGTCAGTTATTAATACGATACATATACGAGTACGTAGATATAATTTACGAATAACAAGTATATTTATTTCGATCATAAATTTATTGAAAATGATAACATACTAAAAAGTTATTAAATAAATTTTATACATGAAAACACTAATTTGAGTAGGTAACAGAAACATTATTCACCATTTTCATTACGTAACGCATTTTAAAAAATAAATGTGTTGTCATCCAATTTTTATTATTGATAATTCAAATCATTCCATTTATTTTTACCTACCTACTTAAATTTCAACGCATGGGAAACGATTTTTTGTTTTGCATGAAATTTTTTTATTTTATTATTTTGTATATATTTGATTGTAATACGTTAATTAATTTTGAAAAATATTTCAAATTTGGAAAGAAATTAATTTAAGTGTAAATATAAAGCTCTTTAGAAATGCAAAACGGTTTCTTCCATTAAATAAGTCAATTGTTACTAAATTGTGAAAAATGACTGGTAACCGATATTTTATTTTAAAATATTGATTTTTAAGAATTTCAAATAGGCCATCTGTTGTTAAATAATATATGGAACGTCTGTGAATAACGGATTAACTAAGAAACTACGCGCTATTATTTTTTTACGCGATAGATACATTGCTTCCAGAAAGAAGCGCGTAAAAAACTAAACTTTCCTATCAATCAATGATTTGGTTAAAAAAAACACGAGTATATTACGTTTAAAAAGTAACGGTGCCGTCTAAAAAATTACGTAAATGCGAAATCGCATAAAAGAGAACTGGGTGTATATACATCTTGACTTAGCCAGTCATACAAGCAAACGGGAGAGCAAAATTGAGAGGTTGAAGTGCGCCGATTTTAGGGGGTGGCAAAAAAGGACTGCGCCCCGAGGTGCCGAATTCGCTAGGTGCTCCGAGAGCAGCATAACTAGCATAGATTTGTTAAATATAAACAATAGGGCCGCTACATTTTTTGTCCTAAGGCGTTAGGGGTTAAAAGTATTAAAAAGTGAACTAGTCAATAACGAAAGAACTTTATATATATTGCGTGTCCAGTACACGCCTGTGTAAGACGTAAACGCACTTGGTGGAGTTGATGTGGGATGAGGCGAGGACCAAGGAGACTGACAAACTTTGTTTCGGCTGTTCGTTACGAATATATGCTCCAGTAAGGTGTAATATGATGATGATCTTATCCTCCTTGAAGCCGAAACGAACAAAAAAAGTCATCGAAATCAGGCAATCGGTTCTTGAAATATCATCAAAAAGCCGTTCAGTACAAAATGTATTAGAAAATTTATTATTTAATGTTTTTTTAGGTTTTTTTCAAGTTGTCCTAATAGTTACTCTGACAATCTTGGCCGAGGCAAATCCAATTAATCAAATATCATAAAATTTGCGTGGTGATGTCTATGCTGGAGTAAAGCTGTGAGAAAGAAGAGTGAGTGCATTGCGTTTAACAATTATCGATTTGAAATGCACGTCGCGGTTACACAACAACGAGATTGATGTTGATATTTTCGCAGCTCACGGGTCAATACATTATTATTAGCGGGCGGAGAGATTGATTTCCGCGTACTCGGAGGGATATTGAGGTCCTGCGACCTTACCTATCTCAATGTGATGCAGTTGCTATGCAACTGGCCGTTGCCTCGCCCGGCCAAAGGGCTATTTCTGGCGCGAGGTGCGCCCCGAGCTGCGCGGGAGCCCCGGAGGGGCGCAGGGCGGGGTCCCTCTATGCACCTTGCACCCTCGCCCCCCAGTCCAGCCCTCGCAAGGACAAAGGGATGCGATGCAACACTCCGCCCCGGAGATGAATACGATCCGCAGTAAATTTAAATTGCGAATCGCGGAACAGTTTTTTCTTCAATTCAATTGTTCCATTCCACTTCGCTAATTGGATCATACGGAAGACGACACTAGTTTTATGAATACGTGCCTGAAATGAAAGACCGGACAAGGCAGCCTTTTATACTACAGTCGGTCAAGAGACGAAGGGTGGGACATGTACTACAGATATATGAAAGCGATCCACCGTAATTTATAATTGAGAATCACGGAACATTTTTTTTATTATTCAATGCCTCATTTTAGTTTTGTATCTGCTCCCCTAATTGGATCGAACGCAAGATATAACGAGTTTTATAAATTGGTGAATAAAATGAGAGAGCGGATATGGTAGCCTTCTAATACTACAGTCGGTCAACAGACGAATATTATGGATACCGCAGGAGAGTATTTTGAAAGAGATCCGCCATAAATTAAAATTGCGTATCACGGACCATTTTTTTCTTCATTTCATTTTTTTATCCGCTACCCTAATTGGGGCATATGGAAGAAATTACGAATTTTTCTTTAAATAAGTGCATAAAAAGAGAGAGAGAGGACAAGGCAGCCTTGTTTACAGTCGGCCAAGAGACGAAGGTTGGCCTGGCTGGTACATGTACTACGGATGCCTCGGAAGAGCATTAAATATAACTGCATTTTCTTCAAGCCTCGCGCCTTTCTGGAAGACCGTCGGGAATTATACAAATAATGCTCTAGGCCATGTGTGGCCAACCTTTTCAGCAGCCGGGCCAGATTTTGGAAGTGAGATTTCCTAGCGGGCCGCACAACAAAATTTCTTCTATTATTTAATGCAAATAAGAAATATGTATATTGTTTAAGAAGATATAACAAAAATGAGAGTCAAACATATTTATTAGATTAGAGTTACAATACAAAAAATAGCAATCCAAAAAATTATCATTAAAAATAAACAAAATATAATAAATTTTATATACCGTAGGTATGAAAGATTATAGCAAATGGAGACAGATTAAAGCAGGTTGAAGAATTTGTTTATTTGGGAAGTATGTTTACAAGAGACGGAAATGTGGATAAGGTTATTAAGAGAGGTTAGTGCCGGAAACATAGTTAATGGTGCCTTAAAATTGATAGTGCCAAATAAGTACTTATCGAAAGAAGCAAAATTGGCAGTACATAACGGAGTTCTGGTACCAACCCTTATGAATGATAGTGAAGCGTGGTGTTGAAAAAAGAAGGATGAAAGTAGACTGAATGTTGTTGAAATGCGATCTCTCAGGCGAATGTGTGGTAAGATTATGCATGATAAGTGTACAAATGTTGAAATTAGAGCAGAGTGCAAGGCTGAGATAAGCATTATCGACAAAATTAAGAAAGGGCTCTTACGATAATTTGATCATGTGGAGCGAATGAGTGATGAAAGAACGGCTAAAAAATGTTATAATGCAAGTGTGCCTGGATGTAGAAGCCGAGGAAGGCCGAGAAAGACGTGGCATGATCAAGTACGATAAGTACTTAAAAGTGGGCATGCGAAAAGTTGAAATGATCAGCGTGTAGAGGAAGCGAAGGAAGTGTGTCAGGGTACAGTGGTATGGTGTTTTTTCTTCTCTGCCAACTTCTACGGGGAAATGGCGTGATGGTTAGTAAGTTAATAAGTATTAGTGTGACGTCTGATTTTGTTTGTCACAACTAAGTGCATCAATGTTGATAGCAATTGATGTTGTTGCTACACGCAAACAGTTTTCCAAATGCTCATCAGTGATTCGTGATCTCATTTAAGATTTAATGTACTTCATTCGACTGAAAAGCTGTTCACACGTGTAAGTGTTTCCAAATAGCGAAATCATCGATAGGGCATGTTTGTGAAATGCAGGATATTTTTCTTTGTCCAAATGTGTTTTATAAAACTCTTCGAAACAAACCTGATTAAATTTCTCCTTTAACTGTGTATCACAACAAACTTCAAAATGTTCCATTTGTAACATTCCTGGCAGTATATGTATTCAAGTCTATGGAAAATGGCGTTGCAAATGCAGCAAAAAGCACACGATGCTTTTTAAAATCTTGAAATCGGTCTTCGAATTCTAGGTTCAAGTCAGCTATCAATGAAGCTTATTTATCTGCCGCCATTTGTGTGATGTCTGTCTGCAATAACAATGTAGGAAAGGGAGTGAAGATTTTTGTCCTTAACTGTTGTTCCCAAAGCCCAAGTTTCATTTGGAATGCGGAAATAAGATCATACATGTTATGAATTAGTTGATCTTTCCCTTGTAGATGAGTATTAACAACATTTAGGTGGCTAACTATATCAACCAGAAATGCAAAGTCGCTAACCCACTTCTTGTCTTCAAATTCTGGGATTCTTTTTGACTTGCCTGCGAAGAATGATTGTATTTTTTGCTTCAAATCAAACACTCTTTTCAACATTTTGGTACTGGTCAGCCATCTTACTTCCGCATAAAATGTAACGTCATTATACTCTGAATCCAAAGACTTGAGAAACTCTTGGAACTGGCGGTGATTCAACCCCTTCGACTTGATAAAGTTCACTGTTTTGATGACCACCTTCATGACATGATCCATTTTAAGGGACTTGGCACATAAATTCTCCCGATGAATAATGCAATGAAAATTTAGCATCAAAGTATTACCAAATTTGCAGGCCTCATTTTCAATCAATTTTACTAAGCCTTCGTGTTTCCCAACCATTGCTGGAGCACCATCTGTTGTTAAGCCCGATAGGTTGTTGAGTTGTAACGAAAAGCGATTCAATGTCGATGTAACAGGTCCTAACAAATCTCGTAAGCAAGTAGTGTCCTTAAGTGGATACAGTGCCGCTAATTCTTCTATTTTGTTAAAATTGACATCAACCCCCCTGATAAAAATCGCCACTTGGGCGGTATCTGTTAGGTCTGTGCTTTCGTCCAATACTAGAGAATAATATACGAACTTGGATGCTCGATTTTTCAAATTGAAAAAAGCAAATAAAAAAATCAATCAAATCAAACAAAAAAATCAAAAGATCGGCGTGTTCGTTTAACCTACCATAGAAGAAATTGTCGCGATAGTTGAATCAATGTACTGAGATACTTCCATAATATGGGATATGATACAAACTATGCACGATAGAATGTTCTTTTGGTGGTTTTATGTACACTATTAAATCACCTTTGAGGTATATTTATACGAAAACGGCGCTACATACATCATCCATAATATTTTAATTTATTTTTTGCATAATATGCTCCGCGGGCCATTAGCAGACACCCAGTGGGCCGCATGCGGCCCGCGGGCCGCGGATTGGCCACCCTTGCTCTAGGCGGAACCTTGGGAGGCAGAGCTGACATGAGATGATGCGAGGACATAGGCGGCTGACAGAGCTATAAAAGGTCGTAATCAAATATTTAAACATGTTTTCCATACTATAGCATGTCCGGCTCCCTCGTCATCTCTGCCGAGTAGATTCTATGTATGTTCCGGAGGCCTGCAACATTTCATCCTAAGGAGCGGCTCAACCAGAACAGAGACATGCGGATAGCAACAGGCATCCATCCAAGTTATGGTCTGCGCCCAAGGTTGCTCAACTTCAGAGATCTTCGTCACTTGACTTTCCATTAGACATTTTAAATGTTTTATTATATTTCTCTCTCTCAATATAGAGAAGAGAGCTTTACATTTCATAAGCTCTATAAAAGTACAATATATATGCTGTAATCGACTTTTAATCAAAATTGGAGAAAGCAATGTTTTTCCCGTGAACATCACCCATTCACGCTCCACGTAAAAAAATGATGATCCGTTATTGTGCAGGCTGTAGTCTTCTTAAAGCGTTATCAACGTATCAAAACTCCAGATATGCCATCTTTAAAAAAGCACGCGTCTTAGAATCTACAGATGAAATTCACTATTATCATCGGCCAGTATTTTCACGTATGTGTTAACATAAATTTCTTCCGATCTATCCATGTATACTAATAGATGTTTCTCGAAAGTTCAAATTCAAATAATATTATTCTACTCATATGAATATATATAAATGACTAATCAAAACGATAGAGGCAAAATATTATTTAATATTAAATTAAACTAAATGTTTAGTCATAACTGGAATATAATTTTGAGTTCACTGATTTTTATATTATTTTAAGCGGAATGGTGTTAATCGATTTCTGATACATTCATTATAAAAGATTGCTATTTGAATTAAATTTTAAATGATTATTTTTAAACTTTCTTTATCACAAGTTCTTTGAACACAATCAGTTTTTTCGACTATGGATGCAATTATAATTTAAATTAGGTGTGAAAAGTAAATCGTGTAACATGATGAAGTACATGATGTAGTGAAATATGTGAAAACATCTCGGTTTTTATGATTAGGAGATTAAAGCGAAGGCATCCTTCAGAAGCTCAAGACTCAAGACCCACCTTTTTACTCAGAGAGGCAAAGAAGCGCTTTTGGAATGATCATTCAGTCATAAAAGAGCGCTATACATATACTTATATAATAAAAATAATAAAGCTTACTAATGCTAGAGACAAAATGACGCTATTGAAAAATAAAAATAAATGATATTTATATTTTTAGTATTAACTTTAAGATCCCTTTCACTATTAAATATTTCGTACCTTGTCTTAAAATGGATCGCATTGATCGCAGTTTGAATCATGTATTAGAATACCGCAGTTTTGCCCTCAATAATATATGTTTATACACGTAGGAACCGATGAAGCAATTATTGAGCTGAAATAAATTCTTAATCCAGCATGAAATTCAGTCATCTCGCGAAATTTCAGACCGAGCAATAAAAAATCACGTCTACTCTAGTTTTGCACTGGACAAGGCAATTAAACGTGAAAAATAATTCCTTTGTATACTTTCTCTAACACTAAATATCCTTTTCTGACTAAAAAAACGCAGGGAAAATTTTAACCATGGGCAATAGAAAACTCTTTTTTGTACGTCTGAATGACGCTTCCCGTTTTTTAATATGAAAATGAGATTTTAAAATAGTACAAATATTTTTTATTTAAAGGTTGTGTTTTAGAGTGTCCGCCAACGTCATTAGACTACAGCTCATTCATTTAATTTTTAATGGGATTCAATATGAATGGGCGATGTTTACGAGACAACATTGCTGTTGACAATTTTGTTAAAAAGTCTGTGACAATTATTTTGCGGGTAAAGAATCAGTTTTACAAAATCTCAAGGTATTTATAAATATGTCAATAATACAGATCTTATAAATTGAACTAATTATTTTAATTATATTATTTGTCGGGAATCACACTGGCAACATTGTCTGACTCCATGGAAAACTTAAACCTGTTTTCAAGGAAATCGGGTCCACAATTTAAAGAATTTTATAGTAGGCATTGTGGATCTGGTTCTTTTTAAAATTTGATACGATATTTTCTACAGACAATGAATAAAAATATCTATTTAATTAATGTATGAGGAGATTTCACTTTACAAGCGTGGGAGGAATTGTATAGAGGAAAATTCTGATTATATCACAACTGTTCATAAAGGACTAGCTTTTGCAGTGCCAGCTCTAGGGAGGGGTGAGGGCATTGTTGGGGCACCGCTCGAGGGCGCCGAACAAGTTTGGTCGCCATAGAAACCTTTTTTATTAAACCCGTGCGTAAAAATTGAAACATCATCAATCTCCATTTTATATGATTTTTTCACATCGCGTCAATTTATTGAAACAAGTGCCTTTGTGAAAGCTTATGAATAAAATCAACGTGAGCCCTGCACGTTTTTATTTTACGCGCGAAATATTTTTAAAATCAGTGATGAACCGTTTTTATTCCAGTAAGTCCTATTTCGATGTTATTCGAAATTCCCATAAATTTTCTGCAATAACAATGAATAATTTGGCTTAAGATATCCACTAATAAAATATTTTAAATATCAGAGATAAACCCTTTTTATTCCAGTGAGTCTTATGTAGGATTTTATTCGTCATTTTTTTCTTCATCAGTTTACTGTCGCCATGCAGAGGTATACTGGAATAACGATTTAATATTTTTTATGAAATAATTTTAAAAAATGTACAGTTTATTTTTTAATAACACACTTATACACAACAAATACGTTTAGTTAAATAAACCTGTATTTGTTGTTTTACCATGTTTGCAAATCTATTGTAGACATGGTGGATCATTTTTTTTGGACTCTGAAAAGAGTTAATACAGTAAATAACTTCGTAGGTTTTTTGCGAACAGATTTGGAATTGTGGCTATTGGGTTGAGACGTGTGTAGCTAATTTTTTTTTCACCGATATTTCGACCGCCATTGCAGGGGTCATTGTCAGGGTTGAATATTTTGTGAATTTCGGTCAGAAGAAATTCCCACATATGGCTCAACCCAAAAGCCAAAATTCCTGTTAAATACGTAAATAAAATAATATTTATTAAGCCGTCTGATTTTTTCGTTTATTTATTTATAGGGGCTTCTGATAAAAATAGCCCGTGGGCGCCGCAGTTGCTAAGTCTAGCACTAATGACCGGTAACTCATCCTTTACATACTCCTGTTTGCCATACAGCATCTCTCGGCTAATTGTACGTTTGATACTGAGAAACTCGTACCTAATGGAAAATACCGGCTTTGGACTAAACTCTGAACTCAACGCAACTTTACCACGCAACTAACTTTTTTAGTTTGGCACCTGACAAAGTCAGTAGGTACGAGCATTCGAGAGGCAAAGGGGTGCAAAACAGAATCACATGAATAAGTGCTGTAAAACAGTATTGTACAAACTTTTTCAAATAGTGGAAAGGCATTTTTCGGCTGGTATTCCATTACTCGGAATTTCAATGCAATTTTGATGATAATTTTTATAACGTTAATCTGAATTCGAATATGAATTCGCAAAATTGGTCATTTTTTATTTATTTAGTCAATTTTGTTTCATCCAACCCGCCAAAAAAATAAATAAAAATGATGCACGATAAAAAATGATAAGCGTAATACTGTGTGAAGAAAGCCCTCAACATACCCACGCTGAGAAGAAGACCTGTAAGACCACAGGCAGCATGGACTGCAACTGTAGACAAAGATCTGAAAACTCTGGGTTTGACCGAGAATGCAACGCAGGACAGACAGACATAGCGAACGTGCGCAAGGAGAGCCGAACCCAGATGATGGGAAATGGCGATCCTAAAGAAGAAGAAATTTGTTTAATGCAACCTAACCTTAATAAAAAAATGTTATCATAATTAAGATCATAAATAATTTTATGGCTACTTAAAAGCCTGATTTATACCTCACATACTCATATACCATAAAGCTTATTTGATTTAAACTTAAAGTTTCTTTTACTGCCAAAGAATCCAAGCTCTATAAAGTTAAGGTGGTTGGGATTAAAAATCATATAAACAAAATAATATTTGATAAGTTATCCTTTTTACAACATGGTAGGTAAATCATTCATGATTTTTGAGGTGAGTCGTGCACGTCGAAACGTTATTCAGATTTTCGATCATTTCACATATTCGTATTGTTTGTTTTAATTGGACACATCGTAGATGATGAAAATAAATAATTAAATCCGAAATACTAGGTAAAACAATTCACAGAACGCGTCAAACGCCATGAATTTCAAATTAGTTTGTGTAAACATTTTTAAATTACAAAGTGTTGATTCATTATCTTCTCTATAAATAAAAATGAATGAATGTACGTTTGTTTCTACTTATACTACTTATGGATGCCTTTACTGATTATTCCATCACAATGAAATTTTGTAAATATTTTATTGCGAAACCGGGAAGGTGTATCATGAAAATCATTTTACAAACAATGCGATGAAAAAAAATTCAGTACCAAGGTCGAAATTCTGTCGTTTGTTCATTTTAGTCAACTTAGTTACGCAAGCAATTCATAGAAATAAATAATACAATTATCAATTTAAATTTTTTATTTTTTACATGAAATATTCTTAGTCCTGTTTTTAAGTTAAATGAATGGTTATTTTTTATTAGGTGGTTTGCGAATTCAGAAAAAATAATGCTTTTTAGGCACCTTAAATTTTCTTTAGTTCGAATATTAAAATTTCTAGCCGTCCTTCCAATATAAAACGATTTACAATATTGGTATTCTAATTTATATATTCCGTAATCATTACGCATTTCATTAGCATCTTTATTATTTATTAAATGGTATCCTATCTTATTATCAGCATAAAATGCGGGCCTTATCTCATGTGGGAATGATTGAATTATTTTAGGTGTAAAATTATTAACGTGTAGGATTCGTCTCCACATTCTATCATATTTTATATTTTCTCTAGGATACAGGTATTATTTATATGTTATGTTTAAGCGTGTTTTATTATTCAAGATATTATCTATTAATTGTTTATAATAAGGGAGTACTATAATGTATAATAAGTGTATAATAGAGTATAATAATGTTTATAATAAAGGAGTACCCCTAAAAGATGCAAAAGAATTCGTATACCTTGGAAGTACAATCACCTGTGATGGCAGAACAAAAAGAGAAGTCAACAGTCGAATACATCAAGCAAGGCTAGCTTTCAATAAAAAAGCCAAAATTCTTGAGTCAAAGAATATTTCTTTAGGGCTCCGCAAGCAACTTGCCAAAACACTTGTTTGGAGCATCTTAATGTACGGCTGTGAGACATGGTGCTTATCTGAAAGTGATAAAATAAGACTAGAGGTCTTTGAGATGTGGTCGTACAGAAGAATTCTCGGAATTTCCTGGAGAGACCACGTCACGAACAATGAGATTCTCAGAATAATCAAGGAAGATAGGCAACTAATAAGAACCATCTCAGAGAGGCGAGCCCGATGGATTGGTCACATCATGCGCCACGATGGTCTCCTTCACGATATTGTGGAGGGGATGGTTGAGGGTAGAAACTGTAGAGGGCGCCCTAGACGGGAGTATTTGCAGCAAGTATTCGAGGACATGAATTGTAGCGCTTATGCTGAGCTGAAAAGGGTTGCGGAGGACCGAGAGGAATGGAGATCGAGATGCAAAATTCTGTTGCTGCAAACCAATCCACCGGATTGATACTACGAAGAAGATGTTTATAATAGCCGTTATTTTTCGCAATATTTTTAATTGTGTAAAACTCTATATCGAAGTTTTCTTTTCATAGTGGTTGCATTGAAAGCTGACTGTTTGTGAGATTTAGGGTGATTAGAGGAATTATGAATAGTTACATCTGTGAAAGTCGGTTTCCTATAAATATTAAACATTATCTTAATATTTACCCTAGTGAGTGTAAGATCTAAGAAGTTAATGGAATTGTTATCTTCTATTTCTAAAGTGAATTTAATATTGTTATGAATATTATTAATTGTGCTTAAAAAGCTTTTGAATTGTCTACTTGTTCCCTTCCATATAACAAGAATGTCATCTACATATATTTTCCAATATATTATATTCTCTGAGAGTTTAATTTTTGAATTTAATATTTTATCATCTTTATCGTTCATGAAAATATCAGCTATCAGTGGGCTTGAGGGATTACCAATTGGTAATCCTTATGTTTGTTTGTAAAATTTATTATTAAACTGGATATAATTTTGATTCATGGATACTTGTAAGTATGTCATCATTCAACTCCTTTGATAATGTGGAATAATCCAGGGTCTTTTTTATGATTGGTGAACTTTCAGGACGTTAGTGAATAGGTTTACTACATTAAACGATACAAGCAAGGCGTTGGATATTAATTGTTTAATAATACTTGTAAAGATAATAAACAAATATGATTGAAAATCACACTCTGTAATTTCTGTCTTGAGCAATATTAGGAGAAATGCGCTGGTAATTAATAAGTGCGGTGATTTTGCTGTTTATTACATCAAAATAAAAATAGTCAATTATTTAAAAAATTATCCACAATATTTTGTTATACGACGACTTGTTTCAGCTACGTCGGGTAGCCAATTCCCGTGTTTATTATATCTCTGGATATTCATTCGTTCATCACTATGGGAATAATTCAATTTATAAGATCACGGTTCCGCCATCAGCTATCAGCCTCCCCTAAATCTAACCCTCTGTGTCTGGCAATCCCCCTGCAAATGCCGCCGGAAGTACCTGAATACAGCCTGCGTAGGTAGATATTTACAGACAACACCGACGTTCTACCAGACAATCATTAGTAATGTGAGCTATGCATTACAATATCCGCGCAATCCTGACCGCATAATTCAAAATTGATGACATTACAATGAGTAATTGTAATATACTGTTGCTATTTCGATCAATCACACTTCGAACGAATCATTATTATCGAAATTGTTTTATCAGTTTAATAAATCCAATACCTAACGCCCTACGGTGAATGGATTGGAATGGAACATTTTTAAATTGGTTTAGAATATATTTTAATACTCTGATACTGTATATAAATCACTGAAGATTTATTACCAATATTCAACAACACATAAAAATTCACAGTAAATTCCATATCTTGTGTTGTTTCTCTTAATAACGAAAATAAATCAATCCGTAAAAAGTATACTTGTGAATAAATCAATTGATTGAAACGACGGAGGCAACTGCATTTTACAGACTACTAAACAACTATAAAAACGAAAAAAAAAACAACTTTTAGCTGTTTATAAATGGACAGGTATCTCAAATAGTAATGAATATTTTGACGTGTAATTTGGCTCAGATATCAGTGACAGTAGTGACAACATAAAAATAAAAAGATTAATTCGAATCGCTTAGCCCGAGAAAAAAAAAGTACTTTTTGCTTACAGTATTATGTATTTCTTAATCATATTATGGGATTATATTATCTATGACGCTGAGATCTTCAGCAAAAGACACTGAAATAAGACGGGAATCAACGAATTGTTGAAGCTTTTAAAACAATAGAGTCAACGCCTTCTACGACGCATTTGATGGATTGCAATTTTTTATATGGTGTTTGCAGCGATTTTTCAAAAAAACATTCCTTTCCGCGTTGTCATTTTAAGTTGAATCACTTCTAATGACTAAATGAGCCAAACCTCAGAAGTGTCGGGCTAATTATCCTTTCTTATGAAAACATTATTAGGGGGCTTACTGTACACGCTTCAGCAAATAAACAAATACAATACTGATAAATATATCGACTAGTATATGTGACGACTCTTGCATCAAAAAAGAAGAGCATAACAAATTAAGTACATTGACAGATTGGCTTAATTTTTCAATACGCGTATTTATTATGGTTTCAATGGTCTGAAAAGAATGTCGTTTTTTTGTTATCGCTTTTGAGTGGTCAATTGTGCTTCGACAGTCGAACTTTTACAACGTGTTCTGTGTAGTTTCTCTGACTACGTATACCTGGAGTGTACCAGGATTTTAAAACAAAAAATTACAACCTTATATACAATGGAGAGCTTTGTACAGAATAAGGAATTTATTCGAAATATTATGCTTTACCATTTAATGAAGAAAGAAAGTGCAACACGTGCTACAAAAAATATTTATGATTTACTGGGAGATATTTTGAATGTTCGTAAATGCCAGAGGTGATTTAAATAATTTAAATCCGGCAATTTTTTATATTAAAATAATATTTATAATATATATAATTGATAATAATATATTTGGTTCATTATATATATATTACCAATTTTATTTATTTTTATTAAATGCGCCAAATCGCTTTATTAAAAAAACGACATTCTTTTCCGGTACGCCTAAATATATCAGGAAAATCCGAAATTTCGGAGCATATTTTCTCAACAATCAAACACATTTCACGGAATGACCGAAGCCCGAATAATGAAAAATTAAATTTAACTTTTGCATAACATGGGAAGCCCTTGAGCCTTTAATAAAAAATGGAAGCATTTTAAAAAGTTTACTCCAGCGAATCAGTACGACTGGCAAAACAAATTAATAAAATAAATTAAATATATTCTCTTATTTATATATTCGTAAGTATACAATGGTAGTTTTTGTTTTTTTCTTGTTTATTAAAACTACATTTTGTATTGAACACCTGAAAAATAAATATATATTTTAAATAAAATTGTGACATTGTTTACAATTATAATTATTATCTAAAATTATAAAAATCGGTTGAATGTCTTAAAAATCTAGAACGTAGATTTTTCGAATGCTAGTAGTATACTCGTAGATATTAAAGCTACAATATGTTTACATTTTCTGCATTTCCGGTGAGTATGAAGGAATGAAACAGGAAGTCGCAAATAATAGATTTTATTTCAAAACCTTAGCAATTTTGTGACGTCATCTCTGAAGACGACCCCTGCAATTGCAGTAGAAATATTAGTGCAAAGAAATTCTCCACACACACCAACAAAACAATTACACACACCTCAACATGTATATAACAACATTATATATTTTTTAATTATAGCAACACTAAATATTAACTCACGCAGGTATAAACTCCTCCCTTAACACCCGTAAGCTCCCCCAACCCCCTTCCAACTATAGTACTCTACTACTAGCTAATGAAGCTTTTATTTAGAAGGAAACTGCGGTCTTCCAGTAAGTGATTAAGCAGTGCTCAGTGTGATCTATGTTAAAACAAGGTACGATATATTCTGAATCTGCCTTTGCCACTGAAATTACTTGATTCCCTCTATGTTCTATTTAGTTTTCCGTGTTTATCGTTTTCTGTAATTTGATATATGCTATGTTCCATGTCTGTCGTTTCTATATATTCTGTTGTCTGTACCATGCTTGTCGTTTTTTCTACTTCGTCGTCTGTTATTCGTTATTATATTCACTTTTCCATATATATTGTAATGACTGTTATTTTGCCTTCTTTATGTAATGATATTGAATATTACCATAGTTACTCTTCATGTTTGTCATTTTTCTGTATTGCATTGTTATTATTTCGTTTTATATCTTCTTTTTATGTCCGCTCTTTTTTGTATTATATAACCTGTTTTTTATCTTATATTTGTACAATCTTTATATTCTTTTGAGTTATATATTATTTTATATCTATATACGAGTATAATGATCTTATTATCATACTTCAATATTAAATTTTGAACATCTTTTCTGTTAAATAAAATATAACAAATAAAAAATCTACCAAAGATTATGTTGTAACCTGTCGAAATTGTGGAGTTTACAGTAAAAACATAAAAAAATTGCAACTAAACTAGATAGAATAGCGTTAGTATACGGAGTTTCCGTTTACACTGAGCAAATTCAAAGGATTAATGCTCTCTTAGGGCGAGAAATACAGAAGAAAGATTTCCTCGTCGTATAAGACAATATATATATTAAGACAATGGGATTATAGCTCTTAGGTTTAGCTGTGTGTGGCAAATTATTTCTTTCCAATATTTCGACCGCCATTGCAGGGGTCTTCTTCAGAGTTGACGACTTTGTGAACCCTGAGGAAGACCCCTGCAATGGCGGTCGAAATATTGGTAATAGAGAATTTGCCACACACGGCTAAACCTAAAAGCCATAATATCATATCTGGCCAAGAAACTAGAAGTTATGTTATGACGATATTTACGACTGTATATCGAGATTCATAATCGTGAACAACTACTATTGATAATCAAAACAATTTTTACATACATTAAATTATAAAATATGTATTTGTTAGATTTTTTTTAACAAATTATTAGTCCATTTATTTTTTCTAATCCGCATACTGATTCTATTAAACGAAAACGATTACAATTTACATAATACAAAGTTTGCGGTTAAATTTGCAAATACCCGTGTAAAAATTACAATAAAATATGCTTTAGATACTTTTTTAAGTCGAGTGGCTTGATATATTAGATTATTATGTTTTCATAACAATAACATTGCATTCATGTCGATCGGAAGTAATCTAATATTCGTTTATAGCAGACTTGTTGCGGCGCACAGACAGGTAGTGTCTAGCTACATATGTACTTGTAAAGTTATTTACGTGTCCCAATCAGGTAGGTTCGCTTCCATGTCACGCCATATAATATCACGATTCACGTCTGGCGGAACCCATATAGAAGAACTTGTTAAAGACATCAAAGAATTTCGCATCCTTTTAGTCCTGTGTGATATTTTAATTTTCCAAATTGATTATTTTTTCATTACAGCACTTTACCGAGAAATGCACTTTTAAAATAGCTATTCGAATGTCTACATCAGAGCATACGTAGTGAGCAAACAATTCTGGGAAATTTGAATTTAAATTTTGCGGGCTGAGCGATTCGAATTAATCTTATTTTCTTTTTATGTTGGCACTACTTTTATTGACGTCTGTGCCAAATTACACGTCAAAATAATCATCAGTGTTTTAGATAACCGTCCATTTATAAACAGCTAAAAGTGGTTTCTTCGTTTTTTTTAACTATTTTGAAACTATTCAACAACGCAGTTCCATTAAATTTTGTATGCGGAATGAAATTTCTGCTGCCGAACTGTTGAAAATGTTGCATAGGACTTCGGTGAGCAAGCTCTATCGAAAACAAGAGTTTATAAATGGTACAAAATGTGGATAATATGGTTGCAGAGTTGGAAGAGACGGAAGGCTGTAGTATCCGACGTATATTTTGGGTGATTTGTTAATCAGC
The DNA here is from genome assembly GCA_022606575.1 of Glossosoma conforme. Taxonomy (NCBI): domain Eukaryota; kingdom Metazoa; phylum Arthropoda; class Insecta; order Trichoptera; family Glossosomatidae; genus Glossosoma; species Glossosoma conforme. The sequence continues at coordinate 1,407,216 of JAGTXR010000005.1, read as the reverse complement.
ATCTTTAAGGAAATCGGATCATTAGCATGAAGCTCCCGGATCCTGAAACATTTGCTCCTCAGGAGCGTCTTTACCCTACCAGTGACACGCGGTTAGCAACAGGCGGTGACCCATCCAAGCATTGGTCAGCACTCAATGTTGCTCAATGCGTTGATCTAACGAGAACCGCGCTTATGATGTGCAATTGCCGCTGGAAAATATGATACTGATGAAAGATTAAATGGAGGGACTATATTTTTACATTTGTTAAATGTATAATGGCGTATGGAGAAAACGGATATACAATCAATTCCTTGTTAACAATGCCGTTTAAAAACCGTGTTAATAAAATACATAATAAAATAATAATGGTAGATATATTTCTTTCTATAGACATCAATTTGGAATAGCAACATATATATATTTTAATGATATTGTGTTTTAATTTTTGTACATAAAATACTTTTAATTAAAAATCGTATCAACAATGATCATTATTAGTGACTGATTATATGTCACTATAATATAGACCTTTCTTTATATTTTTGTTCAGTAACTAATTCGAGGTTACGGCAGTAAGCTTAATCAATTGGTAGTAAATAAAATTAATCGGCAGTAGACTAAATAAATTGCCAGTATCCACTGTGTATGTATGCGAGTATGAATGTGGTTAGTTATAAAATTTAAATGCTGTAATATATTCAATATTTACTATCAATTTATTATTTTTCTACTACCAAATGATTATTTTTTATTAACCTTTTTAGGTATTTATTATTGACCGTTTGTTTGCTAAATAATTACTTCCCACTGATTGAATTAAATACTGCCAAAAAAATAGTTGTCTATAATATATACTCGTATATTTCCCCCTTTTTCTATTTTCTGCATATTTTGAGTTGAAAGAAATATGTTTTTTTTAAATGAATGGTCGTATTGTAACGCATTGTTCAATTAATGTTTGAATATAATAAAATAAATTTTAGGTACCGTATTATTATATTCAAAACCTATTTTTAAAATCCATTTAAGAACGTGTAAAGGGAGTTCAGTGTATTTATAAATAAATAAAATAATCCACGCACACACACACAAATACATATTAAATTATATATTACATGACAAAATACATACATAAATTAAATAAGGGTATCAATACATTTAAAACATTGACAATTAACAGTAATTTATTGGCAGACAAAATTGTATGTTACAACAAATAAAAATTATTGAATTTCATTTACAATGTTTATTGAAAGCGAAGGAGAAGCAAGCAAAAGTGCAATTCGAAATAATTTTAAATGCAAGAAACAAGAAACACAGAGTTTGATGTGTAAATAATAGAGACAAACATACAATTTCATTACACAAAACAAATTTGACGTAAAATTAAATATATACAGTGAGACAAATAACACAGTAATAATAAAAATAACACCAAACATACATTGTCATTAAATATACGTGAATATGAATCATTTTATTAGTAAAATATAATTTAATCACTTTAAATTAAAATACACAGCGATAGTATTCTGTAAAAGGAAATAGTAAATTTTGAATGCGAGAGACAAGTGAAGTAAAGTTTCGAACATTAGACACTTTTGAAAATAGAATCATTAAAAGTTGCCACGAGAAAATACTTTAAAAAATGTTGGGATGCAACAAAAATAACATTATTACAGGGAAAATTAAGTTATGCAAAAGGGTATTATTTTATTTAACAACAAACAACAATTCGAATTTTAATTATTACTTACTGTATGTAGTCTTTGGTAACTCGCACACTGCAACAGCGGAACGCAAACTTTAAATTAAATTGTGATAAATGATATTTATGGTCGTGTTAATCGTCGCGTTAAAATAACCGTTAATATTCAAATAAGCCGAAATGTTTCGTTGTATTATTTGTGATTTAAGCCGATCGTATTGTTGCTGGCCGGTAGGTATACTTTTTACAGTATCAGAAAAGCGATGACAGATGGTGAGAAGATTTGATTTGTTTGATAATAGACAGTTGAACTCCTTTGTTTTGTATTTGCGGAGGATGCGATGCTGTTCTTAGCGCGCGCGCGATTTTGGCGGGAGTCCGGCAGGCAATGGCGGGAGGCGCAGGGCGCTGGCGGGTCTCGGGCCGCGTGTGCGCGCGCAATGTCGAACCTCCCGGCCAATCACAACAGGGCACGTTTTAAAATGAAAATTAACTTATTCTCGGAACAGCCACACATTACGCCTTCACGAAATAATTCCATCGATGCATATTAGCGGAGATGACAGATTTTATCCGATGGGGCGTAGACGAAATATTTCAAAATTATGATGCGCTTTGCGACGCAAAAGCCTCACAACAAAATGATCACCTAAAAATGACTTTTTTTTACATAAACATAACAGGAAAATACCGACAAATTGTGAAAGTGATGCAGAAATCTCATTTTTGGATTCTATTTCGCTTACCATGTTATATGGATAAGCGCTGCGTGTGGAGTGTCGATCCGTTAACGTCATGCATATTCAGGCATCATCCATTTATAAGAGGAATTCACTGTGAATAGGTGATTTTTACGGGACAAATTTCGTCTACCAAATTCAACATCACAAAACAAACTACCAATCAATTTTAAATAATATGCTATGACAAGAATTTTGTTAGTGAGGAATCAAATAACACTAAGTGAAAATGATATTTATAATACCACTTGGAATTCGATTAAAAATGTTTTTTATTTGAATCTCGTCGAGGATCAAAATCACGATCTTCGTTTTGATATAAAAAACGGTTTCACCACTAAACTATACCCACCGGAAAAAACTGCAAAGTAACCTAGCTATTTTACAGTTCTTTTAAACTAAATAAATATATATGTAGAATCCGATAAATAATGTAAATTTAGCGTAAAAAATGTTCCAATACCAGTATGTTAAAATCAACATAACATTAGTACAAAATTTTGCAGCAAAGTTGGATAGAGCAACGTAAGAATACGGATTTATTTTATACACAAAAAAAAATAGAAGAAGCGGTGATAGAATAAGTGAATTCTTGTTTGTACCAAATATGTATATCCTTTTTAAACTATTTTAGCCCAGGATAAAAGTAAAGCAAATTGCATAAAATTAGGCGTAGCTATACGTTGCTCAACTGTTGAATCCCTAGGAAAATTGCATGAATATTGAATGTTGAAAATAGGACAGTAGATGTAGAAATAGCTACTAGAATGACACGTGCTAATTTCGCGAATCATCTATTCACTTATTGTGGAATTTCTTGTAACAAGTACTTGTTTATGTGTCTGTAAAATTAAAATCACTGATACAATTTTACTACGTGTATTATTATTATATTTAGATACGATGTTATATCTATATATATATTATAACTAATAATTGTATTTGTTTGAGAATTATATTTATTTCAATCTAATTCGTAAAACAGGTATTTCAATTATATATTCTTGGTGCTCTTACCTATTAACGTAACGAGAATGATCGTTTTTTAATTTTGATATTCTAATCACTCTTTCCCTGTTTCACGATCAAACATGGAAACTTATATTCAAAATGGATGAATAATAAACCAAATGTAAGAATTGTATGATTAGAATATTTAGTTAACAGTTTATACATTTATTCAAATTAAACTAAGAAATTTACATTGGGTGAGAAAAATAAGATCTTTAAAGTGAATGTACTCCATGATTCCATCTCAATCGTTAAAACAAATATCAATGAATATTTCATTTTAATATAACCATGACCTTTTAAATGAGATGTATGCACCAATAATATTATTCGAGCTTCATTTACATCTCTCAATTGGCGCTTATTTGGAATAATAATGTATAGTTTTCACAATAACTCCCAAACTTCTATACCGCTTATTATCTACAAATGCATAAATTATACAACCTCAAAATATCACCGTCTGCAAGAAGGTAGATGTAAGTAATGACCCCTAATTGATGTCTGTCATTCTGTAGAATCCATTTACCAGCCTAAGAGCATTTCCTCATCCATTCCCACGCATTTCGTAGTTAGCAACGGGTTATCAGAAAAAGTAATTCGAAACACATTGTAGCAAACTAACTTTGTTGCCTTTAAACTGAGATCTACTTGACATCTAATTGTTGCCCCTAGAATCACGGGAAAGCCTTCAGCCACTCTCTAACAAGTAGCTTTTTTTGCGTGCGTCTAGTAACAAATACCCATCTGGGTCTCTAAAAACAGGACGGGACAAGGAAGGTTTTCACAAAACCTTAAAATATATGCTAATATATGCAGTGGATTAAAATGATAAGACACTCAGATAGTTGCTAACAGTTAATTAAAAAAACATCAATAATAGGTTGTCAGATTTAATTATTTATTGCTTTTTTTTTATTTTTATTTTATTTTTATTTTGAAAAGAAGAACTTGTCAAAAAGTGTTTAAACAATTTGAATTACATATTAATAATCATTTGACATTATCATGCACAGAAATAAAATACATGTTACCATAAAATATAAAGCTCAATTCCATCGTTTTGGAAATGCTATCTAATTTTTGCGAATATGGTACTGTAATAAATGCATTTTATTTATAAATAAGCTTTATTTAACCATCAAATAATATAAATAACTGACTGTACTCTTAACTGACTACAACGAATAAAAATATAAACTCGTAATTACCTTATTTTTTAATATTCAACAGAATGATTATTTTCAAAAGATTTATGCAAATTATTATCATGAAGCTTTGTAATTACATATAAAATTTTCAGTGTTAAATATAACGCATTTTCCTATTTCTACAAAGAAGAAATATGTACTTGATGTACCGCACGAAGAGTAGACAAACTGTCTGGGAAATATTACGCAAGGGTCTTGTACCCAAACACTGACCTCGCGTAAAGTACAAGCACTACGTACATTTTTTTTTATTCAAACACATAGGCGGCTATAATTACGTACATATTTATTTTTTATTAATATCGATTTAATACGAAAATTTAATAATATCGTAATAAGCCGTTATAAAAAGATCTAATATCTAATTAGCAAAATAAAAAAAATGACGAATAAATATACGACTTGTTATAAATTTACTGCATAATTTAATGTAATATTGTTTTTAAAATCGTAAAGACAAGTTATTTTTAAGATATTTAAGCTGTTTTCTTTATTCAAACAATCGAATAAAAAATGTATCGCAAAACAATAAAAATAGAATTGTGTATTAGAATGATTGAAATTCAATTTTCAAAAATGAATTGCTAGTGTTGCCATTTTTTAAATACTAGTATGTTAATGGCGTGGAAAATTATCTACTCGCACCTAATGACTTTATGGAGGGAGTTATTGATAATTGGCATGCAGTAGATATATTATGGTACAGTCTGCCAGTCAGTTATATTGTATAATACCTAGAATATCGCAGCGATCCCGGATGTTGAAAGGTAGAAGTCAGCCCTTGCCTATCTCTGTCCCACTCTGGGCGACCAGCCGTCTGTCTGGTGTATTAGGTTCCGCGTGGGGAAGGCATGATTTGTGCTAAAACTAATCTCGCGTACTTATAATGTATACACGGTATTGATCCATAGTTAAAAAAACAATATTTAAAAATAACTCGCAAACAATTATAGCACGGAATTAAGAAATAATAAATGTTGATTACGCTTTTATTCAATATAATCTGAATAGGTTGTAGAATCGAAAAATTTATCTTATTGATAAAGTGAGTCACAGTAAAGTGAATTTTGTACCTTAGCAGTTTTATGAATAGCATTTTGGCATGAAAAATATGTTGTAAAAGATACAATATCTAATATAAAAACTATGAGATACTCCATTATTTTTGCTCGCTTATTAAAGACGTCTTTTTTGCTGCAAGATATATATTTTTTATGATATAAGAGTAAGTTTCATTAAATATTCAAGATATATATTTTTTGTGTGACTAATTTCACCACTTTTCTTGTTATCACTTATTTCAAAATCTATAAAACAAGATAGATCAGCAATATAAATAGAAATAGATGTTCACTTACATCTCCCTAACCATTAAACAAAACCACACATTCTTTCGTGTAGTTAGGAGTCACAGACGCCATTTCAGTCCATCAGCTGAGATCTCTTGAATGAATTTAAATTTAAAAAAATAGTCAGACATTCTATTCGATTTTCTTAATAAACACTTTAAAATGTTTTTTTTTCTGGTAGTCATAATTTTTGCCCATTCGATCACTATTATTTTCCCGTTGAATTTGTAAGTTTAAAATGAGAAAGATCGTATCTTTAAAGATATTTCTTTCTTGTTTGACATATGACAATAGCGTGAAATTAAAAAAGATCGGTTTAGATAGGAGTCCACAAAACTGTTTGTCGTAAATAATTCTACGCTGATGGCTTTTGGGGCACGCAAAGAAAAAAAAGATTTTTTTTTTGCAAAAAGGAACGATATAAAAAAAAAGATCAAAAAAGGGTTACATTAATTAATATAATAAATGTTGCCATCATAAAAGTCCGTTGATTTGCCCGAAAGTGGTGAAACGACTCAAGTCAGCACTATGCATAATACGACCTAATTACTATCAAAGTCAAGACTAATGTAATTAGCTACAAGTCATGTATTATATATTATTTACTCTAGTAAAAACCATATTCTAAATATCTACTCCAAAATTATAAAACGACTAAAAATAATGATAATATTAGCTTGCTGTATAATTCAAATTTGATTGTGTGCAATGCGTTATTCTAATTCAATGTAACTTACTGAGGATAAGGTTTATTGAGATGTTCAGCGATGTACGGATATATCGAATTATTTGATTTCTACTCCAATATTCCGAATCGAATTGTAGAGTTAGTCCTATGCGGCGAACTAATAATAATTGAGGTCAATCAAGTCAGACCTGGTCAAACTGTCTGAATGGATATCCGCATTCAAAATTTAAAAAATAAAAACAAGCCGCAAGTAAAATACAGCTTAAGATGTATGGTATTCTCGTATTATGTTTACAGTTTTCATGTTTGAGAGTATAACAATAATTGATTGTATTGTTTGCTTCCAAAACATGACAAACAGTTGATGCGGTTTTATTGTTGCAAATTGATATTAGTTTTTGTGTATTTGCTGATATATTTATTGTGTGTGTTGCGTGTATGGCACAAAGTATGGCAATTAATTAGTATTAATAAAGATTTAACGTATGCCAATAGGCACCTATGCTAAAAAATATGTTTTATAAATAAATTTTACGTCTACGTTTCTATGATTATGTACTATAAGTCTAATTGCAATGTTTTATTGTGTATTTATCTGTATATAGTGTTCTTTTACATTTAGATCGTTTCTCCGTTGAAATAAACCAATAATTATTTTCACGAGAAGAAACATTACCGTCTGGGGTGGTGCTTATATAAAACTGAAAAATCTATTAAAAACGCAAATCTTAAATCTTAATGAGAAAATTAATTAAGTGGTGTTTTTGCAAGCAATATTTTGTTCAGAAAGTAAACTTTCTACCCGTCTAAGAAATGTTACGTAATCTTTTATACTCTTAGCCAATTATAAAAATAGAGTAGAAATTTTAACGGTTCTTTTGTGACATTTTTTGAATAATAATAGAATGTCCAATGATTCGAATAGGCTTCTGTGTTTATTCAGCTTTGCAATGATCACGTTATAATATTGATTTGCATCAATTATATGTATATATATATATATATATATATATATATATATATATATATATTTCACTACTACTCGTCCACGCATGAAATAGTGTGACTTTCAGAATCAAATAAAACAGACTAAGAATAACATTTTTATATGTGCGTGTCAGATGAGCCAACAAAAATAAGAGAAGAAAAGTCGCATATGCAGGCTTTTTGGCACCAGCCTGAAAAGGCTATATCGAGCTGGTATCAATACTATTACCCATAAAATTATCCTTGCATACAACGTAGTTTATAAATTTATACCCACTGGCCTTCCGCGAAGCTTGCCAGAGAGGGATTTGGTCTCTTTTCAACCTCGGGCGTGTTTACGGTCCAGCGCCCGGGCTAATTCTAAACGGACTATGCCGGGAGGTGCATTTGCCACCCTTGAGCTAAATTTCAACCTAATAATGTAACCAGTGTCACGCCACGGGATGTTCCTATTCAGAAGTATTTATTTTTTACTAGGTGAATCCTACAAACAGACCGCCACTTATTCCTGTTTTCCCGTTTGCGTTACGTTTGTTACTGTTATCTTAACGGACATAAATGAAAGAATTCCTTCAAGCTTCAAATCGATCGGATGAATGGTGTAGTAATTCATAAAGGACAAACAGACTGCCGCTCATTTCTGTTTTTCCGCTTACGTTTTTTTCATATTTTTCATCAAAGAAATATATCCTGAATGTTTCATATTGATCAGATAAATTGTGTAGGAATGCATAAAGGACAAACAGACACATTCATTTTTATATTCATAGATAATGGAAAATATGCGTAGTGGTCAAAATCGTGTACAAAATTGTATCATATTCGACAATGATTTTGATAAAAGGCTGCAAATTTTGGCACCGCGTCAACAGTCAATGCATCTGTGTAATTAGTTTTGAAAACAGATGCTTGCGTAAAATTTTAGGGGAATTTCGTGTGAAATGACGAGGTGAGGGATCGAAAATTACAGCTTTCTATTATGCAAAAGGTTAAGAGAGAAAGGTATACCTGATTTGAACACATGTTGTTTGGATACCGTGAAAGGACGTAGACCACAGCTGACAATAATTAATTTAATTCATAATGTAATATATTAAAAATGTGTATCAAATCTTACGAAATAACGTCTTTAAATTCAGTTTTATAACGTCAATATCATGTAACATTCGGGTATTTTAAAAAAATGTATGAATGCGAATGGTAGTACACGTATATTTTTCTCAACATCGTTAAACGATCATTTGCTCTTAATAAAATATATATTATTTATTATATTATTAATGAATGTTATACTTGACAGTCTGCTATATATTTTTAGCACAGCTCAAACACTAATCAACTAAAATAATCCCTAAAAATCGTAAGAACAAAATACGAGCTGTATTAATTAAATACAGGTATAATGTATTTTAAGACGGTAGGTATTTTATAAATACAAATTATTCAAATATATGTTTCTTCCTCTTTTGTTTGTTCCCTATCTGCAACATATAATTACCATAAAAGCCTTCCACTCAGTTATATCATTTGCCTTGTCACAAGATATTTAGGTCTACCTAGAAACATACATGTTACCCGACCATCTAGAGGCCAGGAGTTCGAGGACTTGAAGATACAGCAGCTAAAATTTATTCTTAGGTGATTTGACAACTGGATTTTCAAATAGATTGGATTATTAGTCTGACGATCTGTAGCGATTAATGTTTAATATTATATTTTTAATACTCTTGTAGTCTTTTTTAAATAAATTGATCAGCCATAGCTTTCTCAGTATTGGTTTACACACAACAGGTAAATAGCATCAATAGGTAAATAGGTTCTCGTTGGTAAATGCATCGGCGCAGTATAAAGGGATTATGATTCGAGCGCTAGTCAGATTTCCCGCGCTTCAGGCAGATTTGTGTAGCTTGAGCATAATGTTGGACGTATTAATTATCGCATTACTATTTTAAATGCACGTAAGCTACCATTAAAGGATGAAAGTATTATGTATATTTTATATATTTTACATAAATTTATATAACACTGCGCGTGAGAGCGCTCTGCGATGCCCAGTGGCATAGAAAAACATAAAGCCGATTTACTCGGGAAGACAACAATGGCGTGGTTCTGTAAAATGAATAATTTTGATCATCTTAACTACTATTAACGGAACATGGAATATTTAAACAGTTCCTAAAAGGTTCAGTTTTCTTCTTGTGACACCTGTCCATGTGATTCTGGCATACAGGAGACTTTTAATACATTCTCTGATGGAGTGCATCATACATGAGAACAGGAAACTTGTTCTGTGTTGTCGCCTAGGAGTCAGTGCCATTTTTTTAGTGAACCGTCCTGAACTGTTGCTTGCTCCTGACGCTTCCTTGCTGCTAAACTACACCAAATATATCAGAGGAATAACGTGCGCGGTTAACGCAATTTTCGAGGCTTAAATGGAATTAAATTCTTTATTTTTAGAGTCTCTTCGTGCGATCTAATTTTGTGTGTAATTTTAAAGTTACCACACGCAACTATTTTCTGTACATTTTATAAATTAAGAAATATAATCATGAAAATAAAAAAGTGCCATTGCTTTCAATATCCATTTCCAAGATGTTATGTAAGGTCGTCTCAAATTTCTGTTAGCCGCTATGATCCTCATCTCATCTCGTGGCAGTTGTCTACGTTTATATCTTATCCCAAGACATCTCTTCACCTAGAGGTTCACTTGCGAACATAAATGGTTCCTGACGATCTACAGCGCAGAAGCCAAAAGACTTGAAGAGACGTCTTCTGCAGCATGTGAGACATATTTATTGGTGATTTATTAATCATTTTATTTAAAGAGATCGCATAATAAGTCCGACGCTTCCGAGGCCTAGACTATTTGGTCCTTACGATCGGTTCAACTTGATACGATATGTAGTCGACTTCGTATTCTAAAAAAGATCTGAAACACGGTATCGTGAAAATCAATAGTCTTTAATTACAAATAAGAGCGACAAACTGACAGTTAAACATTCTGATCAATACCGCCTACGAGTGGTGCAGGCATATGCCACGTTATTAATATATTATCAAAGCCTTAGACTGCAGCACTGCATACTATTACAATTTTACGGAAATTTAATTTCAACGCCATGTTTGCTGTGGTAAAATGTAACATTTTCCGCGCAAATAATAATAAAAAACTAGTGAACAGCAAACCGCAACTGCAATGTACGAATAAATGATTTTAAAAGTGCTTTTTTTTAAATACATATGCGAAATTAGCACAAACCATTTCTACATCTAATGTCTTATTTTCAACATTCATTCAGTTTTCCTAAATTAGTTTATTGTCTTACATTTTAAATATTATTTTACACGAAAAAAGTGATGCGAATATCAATATGCAAAAATCTTTGAAAATAATTATTTAAAAGCCTGCTTAACCACTTCGTTACGGCTCGGTGGAATACAAATTATACTTATATAAATTATACTATCAGATAATGCATAAAAAACAATTATATTTAACAAACGTTCATTATGTAACTCCGTACATGTGGTGACATTTACACACGTGGTTTACAGAAAAATCGCTCCTGTGACGAAACCTAACGAAATTTATTTATATGATTTACAGATTCTTGTAAATAATACATGTAGGTTAATAAAGGGAATGACTGCACTTCTAATTTCCTACCGTAGATGTCACAATAAGTACTGAAAGTAGCAAAACGATATATCACGTCAATCGATATCAGCGGTCGGAGAATCTTTGACGGCATATGCCGACAACCAATGCGAAATGGTTAACGAATAGATTGAAATATTTCGTAAATATAAAACATAGACGAAAATGATATTGTGGCTTTTGGGCTTAGCCGGTCACAATATCTAATCTGGCCGTGAAAACCTAAGAATTTATGGACGAAAATATTTATACTTTCTTAAGTTGTTAAAGCACTTTAAATCTTCCAAAACGAAAAACATACGCATTCCATAGGTTTTTTTTTAAATTTAATATATGAAGAGTCAAACACGTATAACATTGTATCTAAAAACCTGTAGCAAAATTGGTTCAGTGATTTTATTTATACAGACATATTTACATGTATTTGTTACAAGAGAAACCTATAATTAGTGAATAGAGATTTCGCGGAATTAGCACATGTCATTCTGACAGCCATTTCTACATCTATTGTTCTACATTGCAGCAAAAGATGCAACAGTGCAACAATTCCATAAAACTAGGCGTAGAGCTACGCCTAGTTTCATGCAATTTGCTTTACTTTGTATATTCTGGGCAAAAACATTTCAAGACTATATTTAGTCCAAAAAATAATTCTATCACCGCACCTTCTAATTTGATTTGATTTGTATAAACGTATTCTGACGTTGTTATATCTAACATCGCTGCAAAAGTTCTTTTAGAATTGTGTTAGTTTTCTGAAGGTTTAACATTCTACAAAAATGTTGTCACTGAATCTAAATACTAAATCGTTTTCTAGTTATATATTAGTTTTATCTAAAATAACTAAACTCTAAAACAGCTAGACTAGTTTGTAGTATTTTACCGGCGGGTATGGCATAGTGGTGAAAGCGTTTTCTTACCAAACCGAAAGTTCTTGCTAGGATCCCTGACGGAGATTAATGTTTTTAATCGATTTTTGATATAATACTTTTGATATAATATAATAAATACTCCCGGTTAGCGTGAATTTTAAACCTCACTCGTATAATGCCGCTTATAGCCCATTAATTAAAATTGGTGGTAGACAAAAGTCGTCCCGTGAACCACACCCATTCAAAAGTGAATTCGTGTAATAAATTATTAATGCATGAATGTCGGTCTGGAGTCTGATGTTGGCAGATCAACACTCCACATGCAGCGCTCAGCCATACGTAACATGGTAAGCATCATAGAATGCACAGATATGATTTCTGCATCATTTGATATATTTGAAATTAAGAAATAACGATTTAAAAATCATTTAGTATAGCTGAAAAATTTCCTACTTGAAACTCTTAAAAAGTTTTTTCAGGCTCTTTTATTAGAAATTATTAAGTTTTATATTTTTAGTGATATTATTATAAAAAAACACTTTACTAAAAATATAGCATGATTCCTGGATATTTCCTTAAATAATTGATAATTCTGATATTTTTTAATGTTTCATATGTTTGCTTTAAAAAAAACTAATACTTTTTCTTTCAATGATATTTTAGTAATAAAAATATATTCACTTTTATCTAAGTCCGGGTTATAGTAAATATAATTAATCTAGTTAAATATTCAGGGATTGTACTAAATTTTCTTGAGTATTGTTCATATTCCCTTGGAGCATGAAGGGAAGGGGGAAAGCATTTTTATTGAATGTTTGCAGAATTTCAAATAACGAAAATTGTTTTCTTTTCCCCGTTTTTTTCTTCGGTTTCAGAGTTAAGAAATATTTTCAAGCAGGTATATAGAATGTGATGCTTTTTTGCCAACAAATTTTGTTAATATTGCTTGGGCGGCAATTCGTGGAATTGCCCCAAGGCACCGTAGAACCTTCTTACGCCACTGAGGTTGATTTTCATAATATCCAATTACAAACTGTTCTTAATGATGGCCGGCTTGTTTGCATATATTAGCATAGAGAAGCTTTTCGTGAACGTAAGAATTCCAAGAAAGGACTGAGCAGCTGTTACCTGGAATATCATCTGATCCTACCACGCAGTACTTATATCTGAATAATTAAAATTAAAACGAAATTATTAAATATATATATTTTGTTTCATAAAAACTTGTTTATATTAATACCAATGGGCAAATTAAAATGAAAGCTTCGGCGCTAAAGATTACTATAATTTATTTTTGATTGAAAGAAAATACAAGAATTAAGTTAAAACTACTACTTACGTTAGTGACATGTCCCTGATGTTATTCCATGGAAAAGATGAGCGGCTCAAAATAATCTCTCTTGGTCCCGACCATTGTTGAGGTTGGCGTCACTTTGGGAAACAATTGATAACCGCTGAAAAAAACAAAGATATTTGTAAACAATTGAATTCAAATTTTGTTCCAAATTTGAATCATCTTTAATACATTTTAAAAATGTATTAAGCTATCAGTTAAGTAAATATCTGACTATCGATGCAAATATTATTTATAATTATCATTATTTTTTAAACGCTACGATAACATTATTTATTCAATATTTCGTTAGGTATTTTCAGCACTTTTTGTTTTTGTTAGATAAGAGGTTCGATGGCAACATCACACACGTGATGTCTGGTATGAATATATAATTATCAAAAATTAAACAATTATTTTAGACTTGAAAATAGTGAAAAATTAGTATACATTGAGGGAAGTAACCTTCTCATTTTGAGTAAGTGTGTGATTTTCTACGTTAATATTAAAATACAACAAAACATTTAAAAGCTTTAAACACTGTAAGAAATATAACTAAAAAATATTGTGCTTAGAAATAAATATCCTTAATATAATCTAATTAAATGAAATAAGCATCATATCACAATTATTTTTATATAGTTGTCAAGTGACTTGAGTTCTGAATGAAAATATTAAAGCAATAATTGCAATAGCAATTGAAACAACAGATACTTCAAAATAGATATTACGTAAATACTAATAATCTATTATTCATATACTGACATTCTCCAGTTTATTGTTTCCGTACCAATTTGCATTGTACTTGCTTAATGTAAAAATATATTATACAAGTTTTTACACTTAACAAGAAGCTTTCCGTGATGTATACATAAATAATACTGTTTCGCAGTGAAACGCTTTTAAACTGGGCTGCTATAATTGCACGCTGAAGCACTCGTATCAATATCGATATCTATACATTTGTTACGTACTTGACCGAGTCTTCAGTGATAAAAGACCAGTGGTTAACGGGCATTCAGATTTTGTGGGGAATATAACAAAATATCACGCATTTACCATTTTCCCCCATAACACTGTGAGCAAAAAATACCGGTTAATTTGAATTTAAATTTCGCCGGTTAAGCGATTCGAATTAATCTTTTTATTTTTATGTCGACAATACTGTCACTGATATCTGTGCCAAATAACACGTCAAAATATTAGTGTTTGAGATACCTTCCATTCGCAAACAGGTAAATGTGTTTTTTACATTTTTTATTTAGTATTTTCAGTGAGAGAATCTGTCTTCTTTTTGACCTGTGAATTCGATTCTAATCTCTTTCGTAGGTCTTCAGTACTTCTGTGGTCAAAATTGGTCAGAGAGGACTTCCATTGGACTTATCATTTGCTAAATGATCATAATTTGAATTAGGGCATCTTCAAGAAGACTTAATTGTCCTCGGATGTGAGGCGGGTAAGCCTAGTCGGGAACAGTGGTTAAAGAATTGTGGAGATTTCTTTTCGGGGCGAATTTTTGAGTTGCAAACAATGGATGGGTTTGAATGGCGAGATATTTTTTTCTTTCAATATGGAGGAGGGTTTGTTTTTACACAATAAATTATTAAAGGTAAAATTGATTGTTAATTTATTCACATCATATTTTGGGTTGTATGCTTTTTATTTTTTTTCATAAAATTTTCGGAATAAAAAAAATTTTGCATACCAAATTTTAAGTGGGAAAAGGTGATTTTTAATTTCGATTAGCAAGGTTTTCATAATTTTTTTGGACTTCTTAATTTTTTTATTTTAATTTTTTTTCATAATATTTATAAGGGGTTATAAAAACAAAGAAAATGTTATTATATTTTTAGTCTTCACTTTGAGATAAATTTCAATATTATAATAGATAAATATTTCGTACTTTATATCTTCGTACGCCGAAATATTGGTAAAAAGAAATTCGTTACACACGGCCAAACCCAAAAGCCACAATATCAAATATTTATCTATTTAATAAGAAAATAATCTAAATGAATATGAGATAACTAGTTCGTAGAAAATTGTTCTCTGAAAATACATAGCAAAACGGAGTCTTCAATAATAAACCACGAGTTATGTTTTAGTGAAAATAGTTTAAGGGGTAAATGCGGTGAAAAGTTAGAGCCCCTGTGAAATACCAACATTCTTCAACCTGTGGTTTTCAATAGTTAACAACTGGTTCACGGAAACTTTTGTCACCAACTAATGTGCATCGATTATTGAACGCAGGCCTCCAGCATGAGTCTGCATCTTCTTCGATCCTTCGAGCCCTTCCTTCCTGAACTTGCGCATCCTCCGCCTTCCGCATACGGAAACTTTCGCGTAATTATTATTCAATAAAATACAATTTAACTTTCCCGAAGTAATTAAAGATTGAATTATTTTAAAGCTTGTTAGAAACACAGAAATACAAATATGGTGGCACGGTTGATGCAAATTTAATATATGAGTCTCAATAAACGCCAGCGGGTATAGCTCAGTGCTTAAAGCGTTTGCTTTGCAAGTCAAAGGTCGTGCGTTCGATCCTCGACGGAGATTTAAAAAAAGGGATTTTTAATCGATTTCTGAGCTCTAAAATACCTCCCGGTTGGTGTGAATTTGATCCCTCACCCGTAAAATGACAGTCACAGCCTATTAATTAAAATTGGTGGTAGACGAAAGTCGTCTCGTAAAGACCACCCATTCATAGTAAATTCCTTTAATAATAAGGATGATGCGTGAATCTCGGGATGAATTCTATGACGTTGGCGGATCAACACTCCACATGCAGCGCTTAGGCATATGCATCATGGTAAGCGTCATAGAATTCCACAGATGAGACTTCAGAATTACTATCACCATCTGTCGGTATTCTCCTGTATGTGCTTGCATAAATAAAATAATGCGTGGAATAGATATATATTATATTTGTGTTAGGTTTAATTTTTGTTCTGAGAATTTGTCGTAAAGCGCTGCTTTACTTGAAAAAGAGTCCCCGTTTGAAATTATATTGAAGTATTCTAGGAATATTGTTAAAAGGTTGCCGCAGGTCCGGGAAATGATTTTTTTTCCATTTTCCGCTAGATGCTAAAACGTTGAAGAGCGCTGTGACAGACGATACCTAACTGTTCATTAGCCATCGACTATTATAAATAGTTGCATGAAATTACATCTTCCTGCAGTTGTGCTTTTTGTTTTGTTTTTTGCTGTTGCTTTTTCATAACTCAAAATCTAGGCATAAATATAAATAAAATTGAACCTTGATTTACGAGTTCGATTAAGAATTTCCGTGAAGGAGCTTGTAAACCAAATGCAGTTTGCGACCTCCATACGCTCCCGTAATCAGAGCATACAGGTCGCAAACTGCCGCTATAAAGCTTTGTAAATCGCCAAGGTCCTCGCATCATCCCATGTCAGCTCTGGCTCCCGCAGCGCCGCTGAACACATACTATGTATAGCTCCCGACAGCATTCCAGGACGACGCGAACTTGAGGTCTTGTAAAAAAGGCAGGTGTAGTTTATGCTCTCGTGAGGCATCCGATACGTATGTTCCAAGCAGGTCCACCATTGCCTCTTGATCGACTGTAATATGGGAGGTTGCATTGTCCGCTCTCTTACCTTGTTATTCCTCACAAATTCAAAATACGCTCCGATGCTCCCAAATACAAGAAGCAAGCTCATTCTGCAGGCTACCGTTCTCAGTGATAATACACCGAGACACCTAAAGCATGTTGTAACTCGTATTTTATTATTTTTTAAGCCTTCAGTGACAATAATTGTATATGTCACCCCACAAAGAACCTAATATTATTTTCAATATTTCACATCCATCTTCTGCGCAGGTAATATCCGGTAGCCAGACACCAACACACACTCACTTACAAGTGCACACGTATACAGGAGGTCCTTGACTTTCACACATAATTGGTTCGATAAGAAAATGTGTTCGAATAATGAATATTCAAAAGTAAAGCGATAAAAAACATGGAAAATATACAATTTTCGATGCTGATCATCGATCTATGTTGATAAATATTTTTTTCATTTAATACATCGATTTGAATAACCTGTCTTTTGGAAACAATATTTAGAATATTTATTTAAAATATTTTGAACATACATACCTATTGCATAAGATTCACAGCTTTTAGAACGTCACATAATGTCTACCCTAATAACAATCGTATGAGTTTATAAGCGCGTATTTTTTTTGCAAAAATTCCAGTTTCTTCCTTTTTGATTTGTGTTTTTTAAATTTAAAAAATGAAATATTTTGATATTTCAAAAACAATTTGATAAATACACAATCAATACACCTATGGTACAATACCATATATAATACTTATTTACTTTTTTAGTACCCAACATATTTGAATAGGTATACTAAAAATACCGTTTTTCATTGCGTAAAAAAGGAACAGTTTCAAAAAAAAATAAACTCATTCAATATTAATTTCTTCAACTTCGGTGTACGTAATAACGAGTAACATTCAAGTAACATAGATTGTTACAAAAAATATTAAATGTGAATAATACGCAATTCATGTTCATAACACAACAATGTTAGAAAAATGTGGTAAATACATATATTTTTAGTGTAAAAATGATCCTTAATGTTATTGAAATCCCACCCAATTGCTGCTATTACAATGTATGGCTTTACAAGACAAGTAAAATATTCATTACGTTTATTCTATAACTTCATACTTATAATAAATCAATTCGTTTGCAAAGTGTAGATGACATAGAAGTGTATTATTTATCAGATAATATTGCCTAAAAAAATTTTCGAGTATGTCTTTTTGAATCCGAAGCTTATTGTTATTTTATTCGTTTGAATTATGATATCAATGATGGGTCTGCATTTCAACGATAACGCTTAACGTATCAAAGTTTGAAGAAGTGTTGATTTTCTATAAAGATACCTGATGATACTTTGCATTGTTATACATAATGTAACACATAACGATTTTACAGTTTATCACTCACAATTATTCTAAATTTGAATAATAAAGTGTAAAAGTTCTGATGCGGGGCCACAGCATAAGTAACATAATTATTGTCACCAGAAATCGGTACCAAAAATAATATCAGCCGACATGTTTTCACAATGTTACATAAAGCTTACTGAATACCTTATGTACATACATTATATTGTAATTGATGGACATCAAGGACGGCGGGAGTTCACGGTATAATAATATATAAATTTTCGATATAATAAAATTATATTGAAAATCTATTTAACTAGAAATATGGTTATTTTAAATACCCAAATTGTTTTCATGTGTTTTATTGGAAGGTCAAGTTCGAAAACTATATAAGATTATTCAAAGACAAGGTTACAGTAATATAAACTTACTAGATTTTATTACGTAAATAAGAAGCATTCAAAATATACTCAGTGTGGGCTGATTTATCTATTTTGCAGTTTAATCAATTGCCAATAAGATTCCATCTAATTTTGTACTTTCTACGATCTTAATGGAGTAGTTTTTAGAAACAAATGTTTACCAATGGTCATGGGTGATGAACTTTTATTTAACGATAAAAGACAACAAGCTTTATTATTTATTTTCAGCTGCGGCATATCTTCACACCCATTCTATAAATACATTAGTAAGAAGTACCTACAATGCTAAAAGGTGAATGTTAGAAATAGCACAAATGACCTTTTTACTACAGTTGGCCTAGAAATGTCAACCCGAATGTGAAAATGTATATTTTTATCTTTTAAATATACATTTTCACATTTAAAAAAATACTATTGTTCTGTTGTGCAATTAGATCAAACCAAAAACAACCAGAACACAAAAAAATAGTGCTAAACGATTATTTTGACCGAAAAAAAAGTGAATATTCCTAAATATCGCATTGATTGACTATGGTTGAAGTTGAAATGTAACAATTTTTGTAAAGTAAGTAACTGAAAAAGAGAAAAAAAAATATCGCAATTAGCCGCTAAAGCCGGCGCAGCCAAGAAATTCAGCGCGAATATTGACCCGTGCGCAGCCGAATTCATACTGACGATACGTTAGCAAGCCGCGCATGTGTCCAGTTCCAACAATTTTGTCTCGTCTGCGCCGTCGCTCGCGAAGATGCATGACACGGGCGTGTGATTCAACCACCGATTATACTACAAATTATTTATTTCCATCGCTACAACTAAATTACTACACATTATTATGATTTTATTTAATACTTAATAATATTACGGAGGAATACAAAAATTCCTAGCCCAATAGATATTATATTTTATATATTGGATATTCTCATTTTAAGAATTGAGTTGTAGTAAATACATATCATAGTAAAGCGAGGGTAAAACACATTCGACGTATTAACCGGACATACTCCTATGTACAAAAATATGGCCTAATTTACGAAAGATGTTTCTCGTAAAGCAATAAATCACATTACCACCAGCGTAATGTCATTACCTCTGACGGAAGATGCGGTGCCGCGACGCCATCGTGTGCTTTATTTTTTTCATCGTGCATTTTGTCCCGGCTTGTGATGCGGTGAAGGACAAATTTGTTTTCCCGGGAAGGTAAAAATCTGATTTTTACCGCCGCCTGCCAGCGCTATAGCGACCGGAAGGCGTACTAGTACATATATTCTTGTACTATTTACAGAAATTGCAGAAGAGTAGATGTATCTATATTCATACACACCTGCACCGCAGATTGCAGTTTTGGTCTTATTTTGTATAGCGCTCACTTGCGCAAGTTTATTTTTTATTGATTCCAAATTCCAAGTTTCTCAGAATCGAGGCGCCAGAATATAAGATAGAAGTAATTCAATACATTATGAGAGCAATGAAGCAATTATATTTTACGTTTATAAAACATATCAACTACAATTTGCTTTTTCATTAAACAAACAAAATTTATATATCCTGTTGTTTTTATTTTTTGTTTTAATTATGAGATCAATTTAAAATATAAATAGATAAATATTTGTTTTTGGTGAATTTCTTTAGAATATATCACAATACTCCAAAATTAAATGGATAATTGAAGATCCAAAGTAAAATTCTCCGATTTATTAATGAGAGATATGTCATATACGGTGATGTTTACTGTGAATTCGTATTTATGTATCAATTGTTAAAAACTTCTTACTTTGTTTATACATGTATCACGTTGAAAAGACATATGAAACATAAATGAAAAATATTTATTTATTTATTTAATAGAACCATAGTTCCAAGGTACATGGGATAATAAAGAATATTCTTATAAAATAAACAAAGAGTTTACATAAACATACATATGATTACTTCAGTCGCAATTTATCGAAGCTTCAGTTTTTTGGCAGTCGTAGCTTTGGAAGTTTTCACATCAAGCAACCGGCAAGCAGATTCCATTAGTTTTGTAATGGAGACCAGATCCATCCTGGTACAGCCATCGGAGGCAACATGGTGCGATCTTGCAGTCTTTGCCACCAACGTCACAAAGAAGAGAGTCTTCTGACATCGTTACGAGGCCATCGCAGTCATCTTGGTTGCTTATAAGTGAAGTGACGATTGTTGAGAGAGGAAGAGGAGCCGACACAACTGATTCTGAGGCATCGACGAGCACTGGGGAACACGAATCATTCGGAAGTGAATCAGTAAAGAGATTCTGAGAGGGTAGGGTTCTTGCCGTCATGATAAATAAATAAAATAAAACAATATAACAAAAATAACCAACACACAAAATTGGTAAATAAAAATGAATAAATTTAAATTAATAGAAATAAAAAAAGTGCAACAATATATACGAAGAAAAAATGTACTTAAAACAGCTCACAAACAATAAGAAGTTTTGATCGATTCATACGTCAGTGTTATAAACAAGTTTTTGATGGCATTAGCGACTGTCAAAGACAAAACAAAACAAAAACACAACAAAATGCACTCAGTTTGACAGCCGCGGAGTAGTCAAATCAGTTGATACCCGCTCGGTACAATGTGCGAATAATAATTCACCAGAACGAATTTAATAAGAACGAGAATTTAAACAAAAAGGTAAATGATTTTACACCACATAAGAAACGAATAATAAAGAGGATATGACACTGGTTAATTGATTATAGATTTTGGCGCTATAACACTACGAAAAAATATGATATTACTGATAAATTCAATAAAACTGAACAGACAAGTAATGATGGACCGTACAACGCGAGAGCTGAATGTGTGAATCGGCTTGCCGTCTTGCCGGCTTAAACCAACCATTTATAGTTCATCCAGTGTATGAAGAACCCTATGACACATTTATTGCCCCTTGTAAAAGGGATGGGGCAAAAATATTAATTTCGATTAGCTCGATTTTTTTTCTCTTCTTCTTCGAAAAAAAATCGAATTTGAATTCGAAGTGAATCGTATATAAACATCTCTATTTTTAAATAATAGAATTTAAAGTGCAGCGAATATTATATTTGGAAACTTTTAGCTTGATACGTATGGCATTTTTATTGCTCTGTGTAAAAGAGATGGGGGGAACATTTTTTATTCTATTATATCGATTTTTCTTCTCTTCTTCTTCGAAAATAATTATATTTTAGTATCATTTTTTCACGCATGGCGGCGTGTGGATCAGTACAAATGTACGACTTTTAGTAGCGCGTTGTTCTTCGATCGATTTGTGTTTTTTGTTGTTGTAATTATTATATTTATTGTTAGTATTGTTAAAGTTGTTTCATTAAAGAAAACATTCGAGATCGGGTCGCGGATGCCCTAGGAATCGGTAAATCTACAGTATCTCGGATCACAGAGGAGAAATACGGTGAATCTTCATTAGAAGAGAAAAAAATATTAACACCAAATAAGAAACGACAGAGGAAATGCTTGATTACAAAACCCAAAAGCTTTAATTTGGCAGCAATTCGGAATCACGTGTATGCATACTATGACCGCAACGAAATACCAACACTTCTTAAACTGGTAGGTTCTCTAAAGTCAGTAAGATTATTTCAAGGCAGTGCGACGTCTCTTAGTAAGATTAGCTTAGTTATGTGCTAATATTTATCTCTACACTCGCTTTTCTTCATAATTTTCATATTACTAATATTATTATTTATAGTTTGTTTTACATATCTCTTAAAACCTGTTCATATTCACTTATAATTGATAATAATTCTAATATTTCATTTTAGTAGGTATTTACAAAAACAATCGAAAATACGATTATCCATACCCCAACACTGGTTTTCGCAGCAATGCGAGATGGCGTTCTACATGCGTCAGATTTTGTATTATTATAGTTACAAATTGCTGTATTTTTTCTAATTTGTAACAATATGTATATATTTTTTATTATTTTGTTTTAATTATGATACATTTACTTAAAAAACTTATTATATATAAGAAGAGAGGCTTTTGTTTATGTTGATAAAATTAATATAGGTAGCGAACGTTTTTACAACGTTATATCGGACGATATTTAAGCACAGGGCAATAAATGTGTCATAGGGTTCTTCATACGCTGGATGGACTATACAAGAATACTTTATTCCTTAAATAATACAATTTGATTAAACTCAAAAAATAAAACAATAGATCTTTTAAATATAGCGTGATTAGTATTACTTTTTGCGTAGCGAGAATTTAAAAGTTATAAAATTAAAAGTTTTCATCAGAGTTGTAGTAATTTTATTTAAGTTTTTTATTTTGTAAATTCCTGTCGTTGTCAAAACAACTGCGTGTTGGCAGCATTGAAAAGTTAAAACGTCAGGCGTAACTTTGTGTTTTGAAAAATATGCTCGGTAATAATAGCTGAAATTCAGACCTTTGACGTAAAAATATCGCGTATGAGAAATGAAAAAAATATGAACTCTAGTAATACACCTAGTTTTTTGGAAGCGAGACCTGCTTTACACTTAATTGACTCAATAATTCAAGCATGTTGATGGAGCTTGCTTTCGGAAGAGAACAACCGTTGAAAGATACAGGATCCATAGCAGTCTTCTTGGTGGGGAAAGTACATGATTGGGTTTTGGAAATGTTGAAACTGACGAGGTTGAGGTCGCCCCATCGTGAAACCCTTTCAAGATACATGTTCATCTTCTCCATCAGAGATTTCCTAGCAGCATATAGTTCAGAATGTTTCGGAGGTTTATGGAAGATTATACTCTCATGGACAGTGCTGTCGTCGGCATAACAGTGAATGTTTGCGCATTGAAGCAAATCATTCACAGGAAGAAGGAAAAGAGTGGGCGATAGCACAGAGCCCTGTGGAACTCCTGAGTTGATTTTATGGCAGGAAGAAGAAAAGCCATCTACGACAGTGATGATGCTTCGATCACTCAAGAAGTTTTCAATCCAGGAGCACAGGGAGGGAGTTAGTCCATAAGACGGTAATTTATTCACCAGACCGCGATGCCAGACTCTATCGAACGCCTTGGAGATATCCAGGGCAACAGCTTGCGTTTCTCCATAGCATTCGACGGATTTCCCCATCGTGCGGCGATCTCTTGGCATATGTCATATTGCCGATCGCACAGAAGATCATTCTTCTCTAAGTAGTTTAGAAGTTGGCTGTTAATTAACGGAAGCCATATTGCCGATCGCACAGAAGATCATTGTTCTCTAAGTAGTTTAGAAGTTGGCTGTTAATTAACTTGATTGGATAACTTTAAGTGTTATGTCTTGTCATTAAAATTATTTATTTATTTATATATTTTTCAACGGTATGAAGAAAACCTTTAATAATTTCATTAACAGTTTGAATGTTTCATATATACAAAGAGGTGAATCTTCGAATTATAATTGAAAGTAATTTAAGAGATGATTTCCATGGTGTTCGTATTAGAATATGAAATACTCGTACTTGAGATTCACCCATTGATTTCCTATTTTTAAATTCACCGAATTATATGTAGATATAAGCGATATAAGTTAAATCAGTTCAGTTAGTACCATCTATCAACGAATCAAAGAAATAATACTGTCCAGACTAGAATACAGTTACACGGTAGGTATTATTTAATTATGTTACTCACTTGTTGTGATAGAAGTAGAGCAGATATGCTAAGATGGCTGATGGTACTATAGTGTATGTAATATTAAATAAACAAATAAACAGTTATTTAAAAGAACAAATTAAAGTAGAAAAAGCATCACCTCTTATGTACATGTAGGTATTTTAAATTTATGTTTTTATTCGGGGGTTAGCAAAAACGGCGACCATCTGAGCGTCAATGATCCTAGTTACGCCATTACAAATAGTTATTTTCATTATGATGATATGACCTTGTACCTAAGGTCAAATATCTAGCTCTTATATTTCTCAAAATTGTAATTAAATTTGGGTAGTGTGTTCGCTTCTTAATTTTAAAAATAAAAAAAACGAAATTCATTTGAATAATTAAAATAATTGATTGTGCGGGCTAACGAGATTTTAAAATCTTTTTTAGAACCCAAATAATGAACAAGAACCAAGCTGAAGTTGAAAGGGAATTACAATGGAAAATATCCTAAAGCGAGTCGCTGTGCATTTTTGAATGCTTTAAGTAATTTGGAAATGTGTCTATTTCTAACTCAAACTGAATTTTTTGTGTTGAGTCAGGTTAAATAAAATTTAACTAGAGCGACTTTGTAAAATATTTTGTCGAAAGGTACGGTGAATTGTTATAATGGGCAATAAAATGTCATATTTAATGATTCAATTTTAAAGTTGACAAGAAAAAACACTACAAAGAAACAAACAAAAAAAAATGCCAAATAAAAGTATTTTTGATGTCATAGCGTTGTAGAAGTATTTTTTCAATTTTAGTTTTACTAAGAGTTAGGTATAACAAGTCCTGTTATCTGTCCCTTGAAGCCTCGCACACACACTCAGGTTGGCTCCTTGGGGTCCGTGTGCAAGTGTGTATTGTTGCTTCTGAAGTTAGCCGCCTGTCTGTGCTGAAGTTAGTCGCTATCTTCAGTTATGTCAATGTAGAAGGTGCGGCCATGTTGATCTGCGGTGGGAAACTGTTTTACTAAATCTGTTTTGAGGGATATAACAGCTCCCAATATGCCCAAATGCGATGCCAAAACAAGATATATCCCCGCAACGTTTGCCTGGACCCTGCTTTTGGGCACGACCACACTTTTTTTCTATTTTCCGTGAGTTCTCAATTTGAAAGCTTTCTTTTCATATCCCTTTTTATCGTTTTGACAACCCGAAGCACTAATTAGATCCTCGTTTCTATTAATATATCTCGTTTATTTCCTTTCGGTTTTATGATCCGAGACGAAATCTCCCGCTCTATTTTTTGCCAAAATATTTTTATTTTTTTGACAGCCGCAGATAACGCGGCGAGAGATGTTTTATTGAGACAATATCCCGACACTCTACAAATTAACCTAGCTTTGAGTGATTATTTATTCGGCAATCGTTATTTTCTCATTCGGACGCTTTGTGTAAATAAATAAACAGCGCCGACATTTCAATCGTTCATCTCCTTCAGGCTTATCTTATTCATCGGTTCCTCGATAGTAAATAAAGACGAAAGGCTTGAAATTGACCCACATAACATTTGATGTATTTTTAGATTCGATTGTGCCAATTGAATGTCCTATTAAATCTTCAAATTTCTAGTAGTCATACCTGCGTATTTTTCAACATATACAATGTTTTCTTGGTTCATTTTCCTACCCCTATGTAATAAAGTTCATACTCGTCATTAACTTCTATTAATGCACTCGTAAAATTCTACTTCACGCCATAATTTTCACTGTGTCATGTTTTAGTGCATGTGCAAAATATACACTAACATGTCAACATTTGTACAACTTTGCTACTCGTGCTACATTCTGACAGTTCTATTAAATTTGAATTAGCAAAATTTAAGTAAATCTGAGGTCATTATTTCTTTTAGCTCTGAAATGACTTTGATTAAACTCTTGTGACATCTTTGTGGGTGATTGTGTCTGTCCCAGTGCTTGTTGTCAATCATTCATTTGTTAATTAAAAGTTACTTAAATGTGTGACTCCTACAATTCACCCGCAACAATGAGTTGTCATTTATATAAAGAATATTAATTTATTTACATTATGTCTTTTTGTTTTTTTTGTGTAAATTTGAAAAATAATCACTCATGTAGTGTTGTCCTTTTAAATTAACGATTATAAATTGACATATATTATGGAAGGAAATGATTTTAACCATATTTTAGCTAGTTTAGATGAAGATACAAGACAAAAGTGATCTGAAAAAATACATTTATCTATTAAAATATGTTAATTATTATGCAAGGCTCACAATGGCATCCAAAAATCTATGTATGGCATTATGACGATTGCACTAAACTTTTGATGGTGGCTCTTTTTTGTTTTTTTGTTTTAAATTATGTTTTTAGACTATTATTAATATAGATTTTAATATATTTCTAGTAAACAAATATGCCAGTTGTTACGTTAAATTTTCAACTCAAATACTCTATATTGTATTTTAGGTAATATATTCAAGTAATTTTGAATATTATGTGAATAGAGTACAGCTGTAATATGAAGCTCAAAAATCCACGTAAAGCTATAGAAGGCATGCGTGTTGAAAGGGTTAAGACTATCATAAAATAATTACTAAGCTCAAGTGAGTTTTATACACTTTATAATATTTTCTTGACAGTATGTTAACCCCAAGACAATTTTGACAAGGATTTGGAAGAAATTCCAAGCAATTTTTCGCAAAAATAGTTAGTTTTAATTATATTTTTATCTCGGATTATTATTTATTATCTTATTTATCATTAGTCTTCTTTTTTTGTAATGTTCTCTTTATGATGCATGGTAATATAATGAACTTTTTTATGGGTTGCAAAAGCATACATAAACAACAAAATGAAATGATTTAAGTATATATATATTTAAATATATATTTATTTATATATAAGAAACGGAAAACTGCAGTATCCATCTGCTCCAAATATCAAGTGTATATGGTAAAAATAAATAAATAAATACATAAGCCTTATAAAAAATTGAGGCCTTGGTATTCTTCTTCATAGTATCAATCCATCGGATTGGTTTGCAGCAACAAAATCTTGTAATTAATTATTATATATAATTAACCTTGGGATTGAAAGGATTAAAGTTGAGAAAATATAGACATTATACTTATTAGTTATAAAAAGCTTAGCTTAAAATAATTATAATTCAAGTATACTTGAATAATAATTATAGTATAGTGTACAGATTGACCTGTTGCTTTTATTTTATCACGAAGTTGGAAGTTAAGTATTCTGTTTTTGTTGAAAATAGCCAAAGTATGAAGTCATAGACTAAAATTGATTGACACATAGTGAACACAATTTGCTCAAATACACTATGCTTCTAATGTAATATTGATATGACTAATGACTGCCATATTATGTATTGTTATGACAATTGCATTATCATTTATTTTGCAATGTGTACACAGAGACTATATAGACAATAGAGAGTTACAGTTTAATGTATTTTATGGCTTTAATTGACTATTTAATTATTTCAATGGATGATTGTATTGAAAACAATAACAATAAAATACAATTTGTTATTTATATGTGAATTATTATTAATATTTTTGATTTTATTTTTATATTTTTCCATATAATCATATATTGAAAAAAATAATTAAAGCATTTTTTTTCCTATCATTTATTACACATAGGAGGCAAAAATAATTATATAAAGTAGTAAAAGAAAATTTTGTTGATTTCAACAGGAAAGGTTTCCATCGGCAATGAAAAAATTGTACAAAAAATATATGAAAATATAAATAAGAGTATTAATTTATTAATTTTTAAAAATATACATTTTTTTCAATTGTTAATTCAGGATAGAAATCCATAATATAAAATGCATAAAAAATATTGTTAAACGGAAAAATGATAAATTTTATACGAATTTAATTTTTAAATTAACTATTTTTTAATATTTACTTTTGTTTTACATTTATTTTTAGGTGATTGTGTACGAGGGTTATCCGTAATATAAGATTCCAATGGCGCTACAGTCCTGATAAGCGCTGTTATGGTGAATCCTGCGATTCTGCAGTGTACCTTGGTTCCCCCACTCCAAATACCTTTCCTAGCGAGCTGCCTGCTGAGCTCAATCTTGGCTTGGTAGCCGTACGTGATGAATCTCCCTCTCGCTTCGCCCGCCAGGAGCTGCGCATTGACTATAGCGCCATGGAAATCTTATATTACGGTTAACCCTCGTATGTTTCAGAGCCCATCAGGACCATTCTGAGTCATCTGATGGGTACTACTTACTACTTACTCACACACTTGCATTGTATAAACGTGTATACTTCCATGCGTAATTGATTCGACAATGGCTACCCTACGTAGCTGAAACATGTCATCCCCCAATAAATATTGTGGAATAATTTCTAAATAATATATTATTTATATTTGATTTCAATATTAACTGGTATAAAAAGCTTTGGATGTTTTTGTTGCAGATGTCAGTATTACATATTCAGGCATCCATGGGTTCCAGCATATCAGGGCGTCATCACATTTTTTGTTCTCGCAAACTTCACATTGGCAACATTTATGGACCCGGGGGTCATTCCAAA
The DNA here is from genome assembly GCA_022606575.1 of Glossosoma conforme. Taxonomy (NCBI): domain Eukaryota; kingdom Metazoa; phylum Arthropoda; class Insecta; order Trichoptera; family Glossosomatidae; genus Glossosoma; species Glossosoma conforme. The sequence continues at coordinate 1,378,143 of JAGTXR010000005.1, read as the reverse complement.
AGGTACTACAATTTTTACTCCTCGTATTTTCATGATAAAGTTATTATCCCTTATCAGCACGATCACTGAATCGAGATTAACAGTAATCCTACAATAATCATTAAGAAGTCACAAATCATTGCTAAAAATGACAAGACACGCAAACCAAGAAATTCATTTTAAATTAACCTATTCTTTATATGTAAGAATGGTATTATTAATAACTTTCGAACCAACTAATTGTTATCTGCGGTAAGATTTCTACTGTTTACATTTTATCGTCTTAGTAAATTTGTTAATAAAACAATCTTGTAAGTATTTCCGGTACATATATGTATGTATGGTTATATCGTTTGGTAATACAGTCAAAACTCCTATAACATTTTCATAAGATTGGATGATTAGTCCGATGCTCCCGAAGCCAGGCTATTTATTCATAAGAGGCGGTTCAACACTTAACCTTCCAGCGGGCGCGCTGACTAGTTTTCCTTGAGCGGACGCTTGTCGTAAATTTTACGTCATCAAGTTTTCTCCATCTTCATAATGTTTTCTTTACATAAATGTTAAGGAATTGCTCTAAGGTTATAAAAAAATATGAATGACAGTACTGTAAAAAACAACAATTGACTTTCTTAAACAAAAAACGAAACAACACTACATATTTCAGAACAAAATATTTTATCGACATGTTAATCAGAATGAATATTTTCCTTTATTATCGTTTATTCCAGTATAACCTGAGGCATTCTGGTGTCAGGATCCATTTCGTCATTGTGATGTAACGTTGACTGAATTATTATAGATTTATTTTTCCGAGGTACATGGGAAAGCATCATTTAATCCCTAATGGAAACCAAAAAGGGTGGATCCAACAGTTGTGCTTTTGTCTGGGAAGAATTATTTTGGGATGGTAGGTTAGAGAGACACTGTCCTTCGAATAGCTCGGAGATCGATGCTTGCAACTAAGTGATAAAAGTGGAGGAAGTGATGAGGTGCATTTGTAGTAGATTTTATCACAGCGCGCCCGCAGGAAGGTTAAATAACAACATAGAAGAATCCGTTATATGATAAATTGTCACAAACACTAAAGGAAAAATCTCCATTACAAATCAAAAACGTTTATTATATTAAGGTTGGCTGTATAAATTACTAACTAATCAATTAAAGCTTATATATACGAGAGTGATATATCATTCTATACTTGGTACAATTGTATTGGGCATTTTTTGATCTGTTGAATGATAATTTATTCCCAGCGCCCCCGGACGAAGATCGAGAAGATGACTTCAGAGCACCACTTTATAAGAGCGTAGAGATAAACGGCATTACGGTCCGCATGAAGTGGTGCGCCACCTGCAAGTTCTACCGACCGCCGCGATGTTCACACTGCTCTGTGTGCAATCATTGCATCGAGGTGACTATTTCATAATTCTTTTTACTATAAACAAGAGTCCTCTTTTCAAAGGATTTTTTTAAAGAAAAACAGTGAAAAATTGTTTTTTTTTTTTTCAACTCTCAAAAGTATTTAATTTTTCATATTTGTTATTAAATTATAAGTTTAACTAATTACTACATTACTACACATTGTAAATAAACTCTTTATATCGCTTCCGGGTTAATTTTCCGACCCCCGTCGTGTACCCCAACTATAAACCCTTATTTCAGAAGAACTGTATAGCTTATAAGTAGGCAATATCCAAGAAAAACTTTTTAAAATATTTGATTATGTAGTTTATAATATAAATGAACCACTTCATGCTCAGGTTTTTTTAGCTGTAAGACGTGTGGTGTATCATGAGTCATTGATAAATACAGCTGAAAACAGATACTTTTTTTTGTATATGCGTAAACATCGAACATATGCGAGAGCGGCAAAAACTGAAAATAAACGCTCATACTGGTGCGAGCGCGAGCGTAACGCCAGAGAAAACTTTTCCCGCACCGGGACGAGCACGAGCATGACGTGGTTAAAAGATCTCCAAGACCAATAATTTTTCATCATTCCTTCTACTCAAAAAACATCACAAATAAAAAATTAAAAAACAGCCTCCTAAAGTGGTTGCCCCCCTTAAGAAACATAATGTGATATGCCGATATATAGGCATTCTACAAAGGGTTTTTTTTCATTTTTAAAATAGATGCAATCCCTTAACAAAAAAGATTGTTAATAATGAATGGTTCATTGTATCTTTTTCAGACATTCGACCACCACTGTCCGTGGGTAAACAACTGCATAGGACGACGAAACTACCGCTTCTTCTTTTTCTTCCTGATATCGTTGTCCATCCACATGCTGAGCATCTTCACACTGAGTCTGATTTTTGTTTTGAATAGCAAAGAGCGGATATCAAATGTTGAACCCATAGTGGCGTATCCTTTTTAATTACTTTCTCACAATAAACCTGTGTTATGTAGGCATTACTAATGAACTAGGCATTCAGTAATTTATGATATCTATAGAATTTTATGTTAAGAAGAAGATGGAAGCAGTATCACTTCTAAATGATAAAGAAGCATAATTATTATTTTTTTATTGATACCAAGGGTAAATTGACTAAAGCCACGACCTTACTCCAGAGTTAAATTTAAAACCATGACACATGTTGATGCAAATGCCAGAGACTGAGCTACAGCCAGGAGAGCGATCCAAAATCAGGAACGACTCAACCTTGACCCAATCGCAAGCGTGGTAGGCTTCAGACTGTCGGGACCATGTGGAGAGTGGTACCTCTCTCGACTACTGTTTCTGTTGGTGGCGCTACCGGAGAACAATGTTTCTTTCGTTGACCGCTATTTTCAGCGGCACCACTGGGAACTGCACGGCTCTTAGAGGCGCCATTCGACGTAACAACATGGCGACAACCGGTATCAATATATTCTACAAAAATACAATATTTAGTTAATGCGATAATACTGCGTTAAGTAAATTTATAATTCCTTCGCAGCGCTTACACTACATCATGTCAGTCCAATGTTAGATGATATCCTCATTACTAGCGGTTTGCTGTAATGGTCGCTCAAATCTGTAACTAGTATGTAGTGAATAATGGTATTATTTATATTGGCCTTAACATAATAATTTGTCAGTATGGTGATAATGGGCATTGTGGCAATATTGGCGATTCCCATATTCGGCTTGACCGGCTTCCACATGGTGCTGGTGTCCCGCGGGCGCACGACCAACGAGCAGGTCACCGGCAAGTTCAAGGGAGGTTACAATCCTTTCTCCAGAGGCTGCTGGAACAACTGCTGCTACACACAGTTTGGTCCACAATATCCCAGGTATTTTATTATCAGAATAAAAATATATTTGCCTTTTTTATGTAAACACATACAAGATGATGAAGGCATGCGGGAGGCTTACGTTCAACAGTGGACGGACACAGGCTGATGATGAATGATGAATACAGAAAAATACCGATGGTGATACTGATGCAGATGTCTCATCTGTGGATTCTATGACGCATGCCATTCTACATATGAATAAGCGCTGCATGTGAAGTGTTGCTCCGCCAACGTCATAGACTACAGCCGACATTCACGCATCATCCAAACATTACAGAAATTCACTGAATGTGTGGTGTTCATAGGCCGACTTTTGTCTTCCACCAATTTCGTTTGATAGTCAATGACTGTCATTTTAAGGGTGACTTATCAAATTTACCCCAACCGGTGGTATTTATAGAGCTTATAAATCGATTAAATAGCTCTTCTTTTTTTAAATTGTCGTCGGGGATCGAACCCATGACCTTCATATCATGTGTGAATAGAATTGGATATCATTTCTGTATAATAATAATTAATCTTGAATGAAATGATGAAAAATGCACGTTAAAACAGTAGCTATAAAACTATAGAAAAAATATTTGATTTGTACATTTCAAGTTGAATTTTAAATTTGTAGAAGACTTTTCTTATGCAAAAATATTTCTTTTATTTTTAGTTTATAACTATTTAGCGTCATTACCCGTTGATGCTAATTGAAACAAATTGATTGCTTTTGAGTTATGTTTTATTTTTTACATTACCAATGAATCTGTAGACTAGACAGGCGATGCTCCGCATTTATGTATGAAATCTTTATTCGGGTGTTAATTTCTTTTTACTGTTGTCAGCTTGCAAAGACTGTCCAGGGCAGCGAGCAAGCGCGGGGGCGGCGGCGGAGGCCCGGGAGGCGGGGGCGCTCCGTCAGCCATCAGTACCATAACGGCCAACAACCAGGTAAAGACGTACACGGCGGACAACAACGGCAGCGCACACCGCACCACGACCAGTGCGGGACACGCACACTACAATAAGGTGAGAGCCAGCCTCCTTAGCGCCTCGGTGTGTTACAGCAAACGGAATGTGTGCAACATCCAACAGCCACGAGATGATGACGGAATTACCATCTCACTAACTTATCCACTCAATTGTTGTATACTTCATTTTTATAAATATTTATACCAGAATATTTAAATAAATATTTTATTTGAGGCTTAGTGCGAGCCTCGCGATTTGCAATTCAGAAAACTAGTAGTTCTTTCGAGACTGAACGTTTTTAAAAATCTCTTATAAACAGAAAAAAAAAGTACAAATATAAGGAGTTGTGCCGTGTCGGACACGTCCGTACTTATATCCATCGCAAAAAAGACGTATACAAAATCTGCTCTTTATTATTAGTAAATTGGCGGCCATGCGTTGCTACTTTGTAGCTGCTTCAAACATTCTTTTTTGTCTGTCATAATTTTAATGATGTTCCGATGATTTTTGAGTGACGATTTCAAGTTGATGATTTTGTTTTTTCGAGATTACTCCTTCAATTCACCCAATTTTATATATAAGCAGAATATTTTACAGGCCGCAGGTTGCTGACCCATGGCTTACATTAAAACAAATGAGCGTCTCATGATCTAAATTTTCCCTAAATTAAAAAATATATATAAATCCAATTTTTACATCAACATTTAAAACAGTTTTTATATTTTTTATCTTTAAAAATGAACAAAAAGGGAATTATTACAATTTCCTTGATTTTTTAAAAATAATTCAATTTTTTTTTCTTATGTTGCACACTTTTCTTAATGTAGGTATTGTGAAAAAGGATTATAAAAGTATTATGATTTAACATCAATACGAGACAGATACACACTTTATCTTGATATTCTTGATTGAGCTGATATTTAATACATTACTTATCTTATTGTCTTAAAATTATAAGCTTTTATGATTTTTTTTCAATGTAACTAATCACCGAAAAGTATTTAGGTATCATTTGCTGTAAGGAAATGATTTTATTTGTAATTATAAAGTAATGTCAAAGCGAAATATATTAACATCCTCCTCACTCTCAAAGATGTTATTCCGTCGCGTGGTGACAGGATAAGGAGCAGATTTATAATACAGACTTTTTCTGAAGCACATTGACATATATTTACGATAAAACTTGGTTTCCCCCGATCGATCGTAATATGGCGTTACTTTCGCCTCGATCGATCGGGACTTAACAATGTGATCTCGCCGACGGTCAGCACACAACTTGCACGCCCGTGATGGGCTGTCGCACAGCGCCACCAGTGACTATCTCCGTAACTAGTCTTAAATGACAATATGGCGACACATGCATGTCGGCAATCAAAGAGAAATAAGAGACGAAAGATTATATATCGAGGTTTTCGGTACCAGTCAGCAAGGGCTATATCATGCTGATGTCAATATCAATTTCAAATGGTGCACATCCACTAATATTTTATAAATATAAAATCATTTTCTTCCTTGTAGATGCAATTTATTTTCATTTTACTGTCATATTTATTATTTTTGTTACTGTAATTATGCTCTATTTCACGAGGTAGATTTTATATTTTGCTATATTTAAATGTACTATTTGTCATGTCATATGAAGTATTCATTTAAATAACGTTTACATTTGCTTTACGTGATTAATTTATTGCTATACAATCATTGTTCAGCTGATTTGATTTGAATGCAGCGGCTTCCAAACATAGAAAGCTTCTCTCAATCTTCAATTCACATAATTGATTAAAGCACAAATTTAGCCGGGAACATTGTTCCCATTGTCTTCACTGTAAAATTTTGCACAATGTTTCAAACCCAATACTTGTGGATTGAAGTACCTGCTCTCAAGTCTGGCTCTATTCCTTGTTATAATTTTACTATACAGTTTAATTATCATGTTATCTATGTTTAGGTTTAAGAGTTGGTTATTTAATAATGCTTAAACTACTTGCTGAAAACAAACAAATTAAGAAGTAATGAGACGAAGACGATTATAGTAGATATTCATAGGAAAATGGTAGTGAGCAACCAAAAGATTTGATATGAATTTATTTATTATTATGTAAATTAATAAAATAATCGCTCATTACAAATTATTCCGTCTTCAATAATTAGGTACAAGGGGAATTTGTGAGCAAAATTAAATACATTATAACTGTGATATAATAATCTCAAGAGGACTATAGAATAATAACTTTATAATACTTATAGGACTAGAGAAGAATATACGTACATATTTTTTTACTATTTATTTAAAGACTGAACTCGTTTTGCCTCCTTACCAGTGACATTTTCAAAAGTGACAAATATTTCCAACAACGATCAAACATATGTAATTATAAATACTTATATAGGGTCACTTGCGGCTGATGTATTTTAATTCAAATTATAATTGTGCAGTTTCACCAGAAATTAAAAAAAATATATATTTAAAGCTGCATAATGTTGTAATTGTTTTAATAACTTAATTATCAAATTTTAATTTAAAAGTAAAAAATAAATGGATTATATGCGTATTAGAAAAGGGGATCTATCGATAATGTTGCTTCTGTCAGCTTCAGTGTGAGTGTCTAGTTTTATTATTCGTAATGATAATTTTAACTTTTTATTGATAATTTTTATGAATGAGGAATGACTCTGCGTTGTGTTCAGCTGTCACCGGGCCGCGAGGGTTCCGACACGGACATGGAGCCGCAGGCCTCGCAGAGCGCCGACTGCGAACCCACGCCGCCCCCACTGCAGCGCCACGGCTCCAAGAGCAACTTCTTCCTGCCGCCCGGCACAGAGACGCTCGCCCCGCAGAGGGGGGCCCCCCCTCACCACTTCCAGAGGCACAGCCCTCACTCAAGAAATAGGTATATCAAGCTTTGGTGTATTTGAAAACTGTATTTATCGGTGCAGTTTTTTTTTTTTATTAAAAAGACAAATAATGAATACCATACATTTTTTACACCCAATTCTCTTTTTGCACGTTAGTTTGTTCCACAAACTACTTTTGTGATTGAATTTGACTTTCATTTGCTTAAAAGATATATAGTACAAAGACATAGACACCACAGTAAGTGGAGATTTAAAAAAATATATATTGTTATTTATTTTTGGTAATTTCAGAGTAATGGAACCCGGTCGTTACGGAGTAGAAGAGCAACAGCAGCAGCTTCAGCAGCAGCAACAGCAGCAGCAGATGCAGCAGCTGCAGCAGCACCTACACCAACAGGCGCGGCAGCAGCACGCCACGCTCAACATGGCGCCCCTACACGCGCCCGGGGTGCCGCAGCGACCCTCGCCCACCATGCAGCAGCGCATCAAAGCCTTGGGGGTGCCCACACCTCTAGCCATGAGCAGTCCCGTCAGAAGGTGAGAAATCCCTCCCCACTTCTCAAAAGTAGATATAGAAACATCTACTGTTCAAAAATAATATCTCTGTACACACTCAAAAGCGTGTGAATAACTTAAAAGGAATAATAAATAAAGAAAATTTATGTAATTAAAGTTTTTAACTAAAGTAACAAGTTTTTTATTCTGCTGTTGCTTAAAAATTCTGACAATATGACTTGCTGAATTAACAGTGAGTTAACAGACTATTCATAAAAGTAAAAATTATTTAATAAAAAAATAAAAAATAAACTTTATTTACGATGAGGAGAGTTAATGTTGATTGTCCGTGATCGGAAATCGTGATCGTTTGGATTTATTACTTTTGGATATAGCCATGTGCGGTTATTGGTTTTTTCTGATATTCAAACACCGTTGCAGGGATAATCATCAAGGTGTAATGTGTCAAAAAACGTAACACCCTGATAATTTCCCTGCGAACGTTGAGTGAAATTTCAGCGAAAACAATTTATCCCACGGGATCGCAATCCTAAAATAACAAATTCCTAATTTGGTTACAAAAAAATAAGAATATATAGCTGAAACATTTCATTTAAACCTCTCAATGTTAACCTGTTAACCGGGGAATTTAATTTTGCTTATGTTTAAAAAGAAAACACGTGACAAGTCGCGACTAGAAAATAAGGTAGCTCATCACGCCCGTAGTGTGTGATTTCAGAAGTGTCTTGACGGAATATATCGTCATACCCGCTACAGTTGCTTTCTTGGAAATACGAAATATTACGTCATACCCGGTTAACAGGTTAAGGCACTTTTTGGTGTAATATTATAATAAGAGTCCGTATTGGTTACTATATATTTTTTTTTAATTATAAAATAGGCAAGAATCTAAATTGATGAAAGTGTATCACTAAACTCACCAAAGCAATACTTTCTATTCAATATACTTTTCATTCATTTAACCACTTCACCTGAACTTTGAATTTATATTAACTGTTAAAGAGTGCTGAGATTTAAACATATCGACTGTAGTATGTATTGCCAAAACCATGGTCATCGATATACCAATGACATATATCATAATATTAAGTATAAAATAATGGTTCTAATTAAAATATTCTATACATTCTGAATGCTCGCTTTAAGAAAATATAATGTCTACACTTTACTTCATCAAGAGCATTGAGAAGCAGTGGATGGCTAAAAAAAAACATCCAAGGCACCATCAAACATATATGTACGTTTATTATAAACTAGCTGACTATTTAAAAGCTTATTTCTATTCGGGATCAAAACAAATCCAGCAAATCAAGAATCATTGAAATCGGTTTAGCCGTTCTTGAGTTATAAATGGTGTAACCAACAGTAACCAACACGGCTTTCTTTTATACATATAGATTACTTTTATTTGAGTATAGATGATATGTTCTCCACCACTGTCAGAAAGAAATAAAATATTCTCAGCACTCTGGCGGCTAATTTTGTATTCTCTGCTCCTGCTTGCTCTGTTGCGTGTAATAATCGTGTAACAAATTCATTCAAGCGTTCAGTCCTTAGACAATCCTTCTAAGATGCATTTGTAATGTGTGTTAATGGGCATGGATTTTTAGTTTCCAATACTAAACAATGAAATAGTATCTCTCTTTTATGGCAACAATACTCATTGAACAAATTTCTTTGAATATATTTAACACTACTTAACTTATATCATGTTTGGTCAAATCTTTTCTGTCCAATATGAAATTTTTAATTGGATATTCATTAACTGATTCTTACAATATATAATAGAATAATGAAAGCTGGTGAAGTGGTTATTCGAATTGAAATGACCATTTATCTACATTTAAGAAATTTAATTTGTTTATAGTTTACTGATGTTTATCATATTATTTTTGTCTATTTTGTTTATACATTTTTGTTAATATGTTTGATTAAGACATTCTTTAAAATATTAAGATTCTGAAGTAATAATAAATACATCTTTATTAAGTCTAGTTATAGTATTTTTTTATTTACAGTAAATAAAATATAGTGAATTATCAATTATTATTATCATTTATTAATAAATTAAATACTAATTTAATAACAATGTATGGGTAATTTCCACTTATTACTAGTTTAGTTTTAACATTCTCTAGCAGTCTACATTTTGCATGCACAAACCAGTAAATTTGTTTTTGTGTAATTCAAAACATTAAAAACAACAAAAAATGTTCTCCAGTGTTACAAAACAAAATTCAAGTTTAAATTCTAAAAGTTTGGATAAAAATGAACAATAATCAGTTTTCTTTTGTTTTATTTGGTTTGTTTTGTCTTTGGATAAATGCTTTAAGCGTTATTGAGGAATTTTTTTACTTAAATTAATATTTATAAGTGGAAATTACTGATGTTTACTTATAATATTTGTAGTGATTAATAATGTGTAATTTTAATTTTTTTCTGAAACGTTTTACTACAGGCTCATCTTATTACGATTTGAATTAATAATTTAAGATATTTTTATTGCAGATTTTTTTAAAACCATTTTAAATAAAATATATATTTATGATCCATATTAAAAATAAGTTCAATTTTAGCCCACTTACATAGTCAGCATGCAACAATATAAAGGTTCGTCTTATTGGGGAGTTTAATAGTTTGTTCTGCTGACTTGTCTCTTGATGACATTCTGCAGTAAATATGATATTCTTGATGGGCGGTGATTTCGAACCAAAATGTCCAACGCTGAAAGATCACTCTTAATGCAGCACAGCTTGGGTATTCTCAAGGATCTTGAAATATTTCGACTTCTCAGAATACAGTAGTTGCATGCATAACTTCACTTAACAAACACTCGCATATTTATTAATGTTGTGTATTATTTGTATGGCACCATATTAAAAAAAAAACTTACAAACTTAATTGAATAACTCCACATGCTACAAAAATAATTATCTATCAATGTTACACTATATGACAATCTTACCCATAATATTATGCATGATATGTGAGCATGGTTCAATATTGAAATAACATAAAATTAAAAATATTCCGATTTAAAATTGAAGTTGGTTTATTTGCGTTGATATGAACATTTATTGTTAAGCTACACAATCAATTATATTGCACAATATTATGTATTGCGCACGCGCAGTTTCGACTGCGTATGATTTTGCATGCCACAATAAAGTGCAAAAGTGTATATTTGTGCAATATAATTGTTTAGGGGCCACTTTGCTCTCTTTTCTTAATCTTAATGTATTATGCCTATTTTATACATACACAAGTACATTGTATAAATAGGTGTAATCATTACAACCTTGCATTATCCTAGTAATGATAAAATATAAAAATAAAATATTTGATTATTCTATAATGGTTTTGAAATTAAAAATTAATCACATTTTTAAAATCCTAAATTAATTACCTTAATATTGAATATATTTTTAGGATTTACTAAAATTTATTCACATATGATTTTATTGATTTCTTGAACTGTTACTAAAAAAAAAAACTTTTTCTCAAATCATAATATAATAATTACGTATCATTATTTTTAAAAATACAACCATTATTTAACAAGGAATTATTGTATTTTCCATTCTCTAAAAGCTGGAAAACAAATATGTAAATAAAATATTTATTATTTCTGGATTTCGCAATTGAATATGTGTTATATGTGAAAATGTGTTGTATGAAGTGGATGTTATGACTAATTTGTTTTATTTGGTTTCCTTTTTGTGTGCTTTTTTCGCTTCCTGATGATAGGTGGACCTAACACAAATCATCCAGTTATGTCGTAAATGGTAATGACTAACTTACAATGGTGCCTGTTGTCTGTATGCAAGGCGGCTGTGAATACTAAGCTTCCGTACGCTGCCCATCGCGCTTCATCACTGTTCTGTATTGGCTGGGGCGACATATCATGCAACCATTCAACAATCTCTCCAAATGCATGTGAATCTTAAGAAAACGATCATGATTTCATTGAAATTGATAATGAACATTTATACAATTAGTTCTGTAGTCTTTATAAATATTCTCATTTAAGAGATATTTAATATAATAAATATTGATAATTTGTGTTTTTAGTAGAGCTGGTAGTTTGTGAATCTGGCAGATAATTATTACCTATAGCTATTACGGTCAGTAAATAATTATATCAGCAACTTTTATCATTTAATGTATTTCTGGGATTACAGAACACCTGCCTCGGAGGTTTAATATGATTGCATGAATCCCTATTAGAAATTTGCAATTGAGCTCTGATCGGTGCTTCTCACACAAGTGTTTTGATGCTTAATTGTGTAAAAATGATTCTACCAGATGATGTCATCAGCCAATTCAGAATTATGTTTTATTTTCAAATTCACATTTTCTCTGCACACAGTTTTTTTTTCATATTTATTAGACGTTGCATTAGATCACATCGATAAGAAAGTCCTTATCGACTCGTGTCCCACACACAGTATTTTCACATCGGCTTTAAATGTTTGTACGTTTTGTAATATTTAGTTTTATTTTTGCAATATTGTTTATCGTTGTGTTTATTGAGTCCGGGCACCGAATTTGTAATTTAAAGAAGTGCACTCCTTTGCATCGTAAGAAAACGTTAGTAATCACCGCACATATCGTTGAAGCCTTTATATTGTGACTCCGTGGGATATTTTTTTTTACTGTAATTATTTTCTTGCAGTAAATGAGAGAGATAATTGAATGGGCACGTATCACACAGATCGAATCCCGGCACCCCGACGCGGCCGCTGCGGCCGGACTTTATTGGCGTGTCGGTGGGCGGCGGCACTGCGCCGGGATACTGCGAGCTGCCGCCGCTGCCAGCGCACGCCTCGCCCCAGCGCCGCTTCCTGTCCGAGGGCGAGCTGGTCCGGGCCGAGCTGTCCCGCCCGCGCCCCAACAACACCAGCGACAACATCCGCGAGCTGGCTGGCTCCCCCCAGCGCGGCGTCTACCTGTGGAAGGACACCAGCCCCGGCCAGCCGCCCCCGCGCGACCTCTACCGCAGCAACCCGACCTCCCCGGCCGCGCGGCCCCCGCCCGCCTACCATCCTGGCGTTGCGCGGGCGGCGTGGCCGTCCTGCCTCCCCAGCCCTCGCCGCACGCCCCGCGCCGCCGCGCCCCGCTGCACCACGGGGCCCCCGCGCATCCCGCCCAGCACCACCCCCGGCCTATGAGCTTTGTGCGAGCCCTCGAAGTCTCCGACTCCCTAAACCCCGACGGGCCTCCGCCGCCGATGGCCCCGCAACCCCCGGATCGCGTCTCCGTGTACGACATGAACTACGAGATATCCGTATAGGGCTGGCCCCGGCACTAGGCGTGCCACCACCATCTGCAAACCTCCGCTCCCCGACAGTCCCCTTCTCTGTGTACAGGAAGTGTCGTGCCGATAGATCATCCTCGGTGCCTTGTAAAGTCGGCGTCGTCCTTACGTGAACGTTCTAACTTAATGTTATTTGTATATGTGTAGATAAGAATCAGACAATTTCAGTGAATTGCTTAAGACTTAATAAACGTAAGTAATATTAAATAATTGTTATCGGATGGCGATCGTAAGGGAGATTGGAAGTGTTGCCGGCCGATAGCGACGGAAGGATTGTCTATCGGCCAGTGGGGGATGTGATGAAGACGTCTTTGGACAGCTGATTATCTAGGTCGTTGACTGCTAAGTGTTCTAGTTATTAAATGATCATCCCATCTTTGTGATTCGTTCTCTCATGTTAGAAACATAATATGTTAGTGTCTGCATTGCTCGAACCGACTTCACGAACCCCGCTGATGGAATTCAGATTTTGTGATCTTTTCTATTTATGAATACGATAAATAGCTTATTGATGATTACTCAGGTATTTTGTATGCGTTAATAAATACATATTTCTAATAAAATTAAAGTTTATTGTCATTTATATCATATCATTTAATAAAATTAAATTCTCAATATCTGATACGTATAAATTGGTTCCGCCGAATTTCATTCCCAAACACTTCGTTCAACGAATCATCGGGCTTACTGGGCGTCTGGTGTACGGGACATTCGGTGCACGAGGCAACTGGTGCACTGGATGTCTCGCTAACCTAATCTAAGTTATTTCGTTAATGAGACCTATAGATCTCTGGACAAATCCTTAGGTTTGGTTAGTGACACATCCAGTGCACCACATTACCGATGAGTCATTGAACAGATTGTCTGGGAACGATGGGTCGTGACACCATATACATTTGAGTAAATGCTTCATTTTGAATGTACGTTACGACGCTGTAAGTGTCTATCTGTTGAACAGAGTGATCTGTGCACGGGTAAATAACAATAAGCCTGCATTCCGTTGCCCGAGGGTTTAACATGAATAATTTACCATTATAGTAATTTACTCTTTATTTGGACTTACATTTGCACGCAGATTGGTTGTTAATGTTTAATTATTGAATGACAACTTGCCACTTTAAACATTAATTTCAATTTTCAAATAATATTTATTGTGTTAATGTACTTCCACATTTAAAAAAAAAATTTTTTAAATTATTTTATCATCACCACACATAGTGTATTTTAGTTTTAATTTATTTGTTGACTGCTCCATAGTTTTGATTAAAATTATTTTAGACACCCGATTACCTCTGAAGACAGATTTTATTTTATTAAAAGCTGAACTTGTATTATATTCCATTATAAGTAACATTATTTTATTTATTTATGTTACTTTCATGGATTTAAGATGTCTGTAATTAAGATGTCTGTAATTGAGATGTTTGTAATTAAGATGTCTGTAATTATGGTGTCTGTAATTAAAATGACTGTAATTATGATGAATGTAATTAAGATGTCTGTAATTAAGATGTCTGTAATTTTCTTTTGTCGACTGAGAGAAGTGTAAGATACAATTGAGTATTTCAATGAAATAATAATTACTTTTATTAAACAGCCCACTCTTACATATATCATCAACCCATACCATTGTATTTATGTTTTGTTACAATGTTTTTTATGTATATTTATTCAACTTAAAAAAAAGATAATTCTCAGTGGATTCAGTAATTTCCACATAAGTAAACAAAATAAATACTTTAGAATTCATTCTGCAAACGTGGAATACATTCAAAATAAGAATATTTCAAAATAGTATTGAGGAATTAAATTGAATATAAACATATTTTTCCATACTTTTTAGAAAACTTGGACACAAATTAGTTGTTTTTTTTTCTAAATAAAATAATAGTTAAACAATATCTAATTAATTATTAAACTTTAACTAATAAAATAATATTTGACTATCATAAAATAAAATAAACATTCATAATTATTGACATACAGAAAAATACCACTTAATTATGATAAATAAATTGAAAATAGAAAAACATTTCAACAAAAGGATTCAATGGAACTAATTTAAAAGGCGTTTTGATACAAGAAGGAGAAAAAACATGCATAATTACCGGCAGAATCTGAGAGAGAGAGACTAGCAAAAACACAAACAACAATATGCTGTACATACATATATGTTACTTTGAAATACGGATAAGTAGACTACACAATAGATAGCGCACGACGGGAGACAGAAATATTAAATATATATATATATATAAAGTTAATCCCTTCTGATTCAAAATGGCAGTTATATTATTTAAGTATTCATAATCAAAATACAAGATATTGTCATTTGAATTAAATACATGGATGTTTAATATTGTGACCATTGTAATTGAACGGCCTCTAAAATAATATGTTATATACGTGAGTGCGTAATTGATTTTTTTGATGCATTTTTACCGTAAGTGAGTGCTTAAAAATTGTAGATGAGATATATTTTGTACTTGTGAATAAATGAATGGTTTGAATGACCAACCTGACGAGCGAGGTCACCGAGTCGCTTCAGCTCACATTAAGTGTTGGATCAATTATAATTACATTATAAGCTAAGCTTTATAGAACATCTAAGCCGAGCATTGTACATTATATTTTAGATTAGCAACATCCGGCCATAGTATTATATAATTATTTTTAAATGTTAATATACCTTCTTATTTTTTATTTTACATTTTATTTTAACGTTCCCTTATTGTGTTGAAATGGTGCTGTGAACTTGAAGAAATAACAAATTTAAAATTTGAAAATAAGACGATCGCTTAAAGGTGTCACAATCTATTGTTTCCAGACAATTCGTTCAACGACTCATTGGTAACGACGTGGGCCGCACTGGACGTCTGGTGCACTGGATGTCTCGCTAACCTGAACTAGCCTAAGGATGTGTCCAGTGATCAGAGTCCAGAGATCCATAGGTCTCGTTAACGAAATTACTTAGGTTAGGAAGATATCCAGTGCACCAGTTGTCCCTTGCACCAGAAGTCAAGTGTACCCCACATCGTTATCGATGAATCGTTGAACAAATTGTCTGAGAAAAAAATGCGGCGGAACCTCATTCGATTAATTTTTTTTTTTTTAATTGAATTACATGTCTAGAAGGGATTACATTCGTAATTTTAATTAGTGCATGTTAAAATCATCTCCACATGTTCACAAAGCATCTACTTACAATGAATGTATGATTGAACATTCTATTATTTAACCCGGGAAGGTTGAAAGTATTAGAAGCGATGTGTACTAGTTACAAACCACAGGTAGGGAAAAGTTAAATAAAAGATTGAACATGAAAATAATACAAGCATAACTTGTTGTAGTTAGTTTTTATGATCAACCACTGATTCACTGATTCGTTCACTTCTGTTCTAACTTATTTAATTCTATGTGAAAATGTAAATAAATATTTCCTATTATTTATGTTTTTAAAATTTTATTTTGAGTTCCAAACAAAATATTAAATAGACAATATAAATTTAGCTTGTATACATAAATGACGTTAATTACTAATGTAATTCATATCACAACAAGGTAAAATTGTATTATTTATTTAATTGATATTTCTTTAATTTATTTAAACCATAAAATGTATGGAATATATTTATTGATTAAATTGATTTGATGTGTATAAAAATGTAATATTTTTTTTAGGTTATAATTTGACTTGACTTGAATATGTAATCTTGTGAAAAAATAAAATTCTATTATTTGAAAAATGCTTAAATGGAGCCTAAGCGACTTTGGTGAGCAATGAATTACATACTAGACATGTATAAAACATTGACATTTAGCATATAATCTGTTATGTAACTTTTTTACCTCCTGGCCATGCGAAGGTGGGAAAAAAATATTTATCTAATTTTTAATATATATGTGTAATATAAATTATTATGAGTCAACAACAAATTTGTGATACCAGATTTTACTTTTTTTGTTTAATTTATCTATAAAAAAATTAGTTTTTTTGGTAATACTAAATTAGGTTACTTTCAGCAATTATCAATAGATTATTAAAATTATTATGTAGGTCACCTTATTGCCAGACAATATCATCCATGTGCAATTATAATACAGTGGCACCTTGACATATGAGTGCCTCAACATACGAGTTTTTTGAGATACGAGCCGTCGAGCGATCGATTTTTTGCTTTGAAATACAAGCAAAATTTGAGATACGAGCAAAATTTGAGATCAAGTAATCGGCTTATCACGCGTCACGCTTTTCCGCGTGAATCCCCGACCACGGTCAGAGACTCATTTAACTGTGTGCTCTCGCTGTCAAAGCATCTTTGATAAGTTGTGCTCGGATTTTGTGACTTTTGTGCATTTACGTTTGAGAATCGAGTTATTTGAAATACGAGCAAGGTTGCGAATCGAATTAAACTCGTATGTCGAGGTACCACTTTACTTATTTTTCTACCTACTTCCTTAGTTTATTTATGACGGATGAAAAATTGTCAGTGACATAAATTGTTGTACGTTTTTAAGCTATATATATATATATATGTTTATTTGAATAAAAATCTTGTCTTTATTTTGTTCCAACTGAATCATATTATCATCGACTCTCCTTATAATTAATTTTAATCCTGAAATGCCAGAAATAATATGTTTGTTCTATATAAGTCTATACAAAAATAATATATCTTTATAAATTTGGCCATAATTATAAGTGGTGCAAGTCACGTTTCTTTCGTTTTAAGATATTTAAAGGTTTGCGCTTTGATGTTGGTGGGAAACAGATGAATGTGACAACTTCGCGTTGCATAAAATACTACATTTTAATTTTTAAAATGTGTTTTGGATGAAGATTATTTTATTTTACACCAATGTGAACTGAAATTAATGAATAACTATTTTTTTTTTCAATTTCTTGACTTACACCACTTTTATAATTGTGAGCACAGATATCAATAAAAGTATTAAATACATTTTTATGTCACTGACATGATTTATAAATAGTTATTGTATATTAAACACCATAGAAAAAAATATATACAAAATTATTTGTTTTTATCATTTAATAAATAACCTGAAAGACAATTGATAGGCGCATTGTATGTGGCAAGTCTTGTAACGCTCAACATAATTTGTCTTCTTCCTAATATCAATCCGGTAGATTGTTTTGCAGCAACAAGATCTTGCATCTCGATCTCCACTCTTCTCGATCTTCTGCAACCTTCTTTAGCTCAGCATAAGAGCTGCAACTCATGTCCTCGAACACTTGCTGCAAATACTCCTGTCTAGGGTGCCCTCTGCAGTTTCTACCCTCAACCATCCCCTCCACAAAGTCGTGAAGAAGACCATCGTGGCGCATGATGTGACCGATCACCTCTCTGAGATGGTTCTTACTAGGTGTCTATCTTTTCTTATCACTTTCAGATAAGCACCATGTCTCATGGCCGTACAACAAGATGCTCCATACGAATGTTTTGGCAAGTTGTTTGCGGAGCTTTAAATTAATATTTTTTGACTAGAGAATTTGTGTTTTTTTATTTGAACGCTAGCCTTGCTTGATGTATGCGACTGTAGACTTCTCTTTTTGGTCTGCTATCCCAGGTGACCGTACTTCCAAGGTGTATATGTATAACTAGTATTAAAAGTGAAGTGATGTCGAATTGTCTGGCATTAGGAGGATCAAAATACAATTATTTTCCTTATTTATTTGGGTAAATAAATGTGATTCATTATGTTGTTCGTTAATGTTGACAAAAGATTTTATGTTATTATTTACTAAGTGAATGACTTTACATTATAACATTCTCCCTTGGTTATAAATTGAGTGTGCCCATCTTTAAACTACTGCCTACTTTTGACTAATACATTAATATTAAGAGTAACAATATTTTTTACGTTTCATCATCGCATTAATTCTTTCATACTTTTGTGCCAAGAAAATTCAAATGGCTTCTATCGTAAAATAACTTGTTTTGTACAAATTGAAAATTCTCTTAACTTACGTACTCTTCTTTGTGGCTTAACATATTTTTGTACATACAAATATTGTAATTCATAATGTTTTTTTATTTCATTTGTTACGTTTATTTTTTTGTATTTTAAATTATCCCATTAGAATTCTCCAAAGTTTTTGTTTTACATGATTCATTTTGAATTAAATCTTCATATACATAAAAATTGTAAATAAAGTAACATTTTGTAACATATCATTTTTAAAATATTAGATATTGTAAACAGGAAAAATATGTACATTTTTATAGAAAAAGTACTGAAGTAAATCAATGGGTCTATCTGAATTGATTTTGTTATAATAACGATTAATGATATTGTTTTTGTTTTAAATGGCAAAAGGGTTCTTTATCATCAAGTTTTATTGATAACTGAAATATTATCGAACAAAGAATATAAATTTGAAGTAATTTAGGCTACAAAACAACCCCTCACAACACTATATATATTTTCTTTTTTTTGTGGACATTAAATTGGAAATATTACACACAAATATTTAATTTAATATTTCCACATGATGACCTAAATTACCTCAAATACAGTTGCTCCTTTGTATATATTTTCACCTTTTTTGATTGCATGTATACTACAATGTAATTAGTAATAAATACATGTATAGCTGTAACGATACCCCAGTAATAAATAAATTATATATTTTTTATTTTAATCTTTAAAGTCTATTTAATAATATTACTAAAATATTTTGCGTAACTGCTGATATTGGTACTTAACAAGCAGTTTGTTAAATGAATTTGATAATATTATTGGTTTTATAAACGAGTTTCATTCTAAAATAAAGAAATCATTTTTCTCAAGTGTTGGATTTTTATTGCAATAGAAGTAAGTACGTAACATTCTGTGCTTTTGTATGCTTAAAAATATACTGAAACTGAAAATAAAACATCTTTATTTTGCATTTAAAACCTTCACAAATTTTGAAGTGAACTTTTTATAATAGAAGGATTTTAAATAAGCATATAAATAAAAACAATGAAAAATAACTTGAAATTGTTTTATATTTATTATTATTTTAACACAAAAAATAAGTATAAATAAATAAAACTATACGTTATGGTAAACAATTTATAAATAATCAATTTTAATCGTAAAAACCATTGAGTCCTGATGTTCACAAAAGAGAAAAGATTGCAGTACCTAAAGTTCTTCAAAAAAATTAGCTGATATCTTGGTTATTCATAAATCTTTCCTATCGAAAACATCAACATTTGAAAGGATATGGTCAAACAGTCTGATTGCCCTTCCAAAAGTCATAGTCTATAGGCAGGTAAGTATTGGGAAAATAACCAATATTTGGCTAATTATTTTCAGATAATTGTCAGGGATAAGCAAACCAATCTCCAACATAATGTCAGGCTTTTTAAACACACCTCGCACTAGTCTGAAAAAATGCATATTCAAGCACACATCTCTTCTTCTGTCTTAAACTCAAAAACTTAAAAGTTAATTCATCCTAAGAATATTAAAATACATATGTGAGTTTTATTCTTAACTATAAAAAGATTGCATCATTTTTTTTATATTAAAAATATTCCAAACTGGCATAGAGTTATATATTTATTAGATCTAAAAGGCTTAAAAAAATACTGTTGTACAATTTTTTATTTGACAACAGACATTCCAAATTTACAGAATACAAACATTAGAATATTATATACAGATTTGACATAACAGAAGATTCAAAAGAATATAAAGATAATATAAATATAAGATAAAATAACAGGTAATATAATGCAGAATAGTTAATAAAAGTATGACAAAATAAAGAAATAAAGAAGAAACCAAATAACATTGGAATACAGAAAAAAATCATAAGTCGAATTAAATTAATTAAGTACAGAATCTGATGAGAATAATAAGTTTGAAGAAAAAATATAATTACTGGTATTTTAAATCATCATAAAAATGTAAATATTCTCATAATATTTAAATGGTGACAATGGTTGATCTTTTAATGTCATAATAGTATAATTTTTCATTTAAAAATTAGTTCATAATTACTAATATTGGCATTGAGGTGGTTATGTATATTAAATGTAAAGTAATTACCAAAAAAATGTAAACCTTGGTTTTTCTTCAAGGTCTTGTCATCTTAAAGATGTAATTAAATGTCTTTGGTAGAGCTTTGTGTTAAAAAGTAGACTGAGAATAAGACAAAGAGTGTTGCTGTCAAATAATAAATGAGCTTGTAAAATTGAGAAAATTTTAATACACCTAATTCATTCCTGTCAGGCCAGTTGATTTTTATATTGGGGATAAAAATTCAAAATAATGTTTAAATTTCTGTGCGTATCAGTCATATTTTCTCTCAAATATATCTTTGACCACCATTGCTACAGAAGGTGGCATTATTTTCACATTCACTTGGCGAATTGATTACATATTTAAAATATGAAAGAATGCAGAATTATTGTAATAATTAATATTTTGAATTTCCCTCCGCTTTGTTTTGCTCCTAACTTCGCAATCGTGCGAGCCATAGACAATTTACGAGACCTTTTCCGGTTGGTCGTTAAATCCGTAGGTCTACACGAGAATATTTTGTGATTAATCTGAAATAATCCTGCCGATTCCTGGCTCAAACTGACAGATAACCATGTAAAATCATAAAGCCTTTATCGATAAGTTTGACGAAATTAGTATTTTCGCCTGAGGGCTTAAATTAGTTGTGTTTATAAATTCTACATACGATACGTCAAACTCGGTTCTAACCTCACCATTTTCACGTTGGTCGATGTGTTTATTAGTCTATAAGATTGCATGTGCTAAAGCCCCGGCGTTAAATAGTATTGATCTAAATTTTACGTGATTTACCTGTGTTCTTACTGTGTTTTTTCCGTTGCAGAATCAAGATGGGTAAGATTATGAAAGTTGGAAAGGTGGTGCTCGTCCTGAGCGGGCGATACGCCGGACGCAAGGCCATCGTCATGGAGACATGTGATGATGGTTCATCAGAGAAGCAGTACGGCTACGCCGTTGTCGCCGGCATCGACAGGTACCCCCTGAAGGTGCACAAGAGGCTCGGAAAGAAGAAGATTGAGAAACGTTCCAAGATCAAGCCCTTCATCAAGGTAAGTCATTAAGTTTCACACATTATTCATCCTTGTTTAGCCATTCATCACTATCTTACATTACTTTTGAGTGTACTAAGATTTATCTTATTAATACATGCTTTATTTATACCATCCAAACTGTACAAGCAATGGTCCTTTGGATCATTGGCTACTTGTTCAATTTACCATTTTCACACCTCTTCATGTCAATTATAAGAATAGTGATATGTAGTAATGATTTTGCTGTCAAAGTTGTCTCAAAAATTGTAAAAATAGCACTTTTATCTCCTTGAATGTCAACCATGGGTGACATACAATGATATATTTTAATATCAGTGACGGCTTACTTAAAAAAAGTGTCCTTATTTTAAGTTGATTTTAAGGCACGCTACTATTTAAATTTACCAAAACAGTCTATTTTTTAAAAATCTTGATTAATTGCACAGAGAAATTACTATAAAAGTTCATCAGACGGTTAATGAAGATGGCCATTTCTTAGTCTAGTGATGAACAAGTTGTTGAGCACGGTTGTAGCTCATTGTTTCCTTTGGTTACATTTTCTTTTTTAAAAAGCATTAGCTTAAGTCTCATGTTCCTTGTTATTTAGGTGCTATTTACATGAGAGATTGATAAATGATATAAAATTAAACTATTGAATGCTACAAGATCTTAAGGAATGTATATTTTTCTGCGATATCATAATTAAATATATTACATATAGAATCTAGCCGGTTTAACTTAGTATTTTTTTTTTTTTATGTAAACACAGGAGAATACTGACAGATGGTGATAGTAATTCTGAAGTCTCATCTGTGGAATTCTATGACACTTACGATGGTGTATATGGCTAAATACTGCATGTGGAGTGTTGATCCTCCAACGTCATAGACTACAGCCCGAGATTCACGCATCACTCTTTATTATTACAGGAATTTACTATGAATGGGTGGTCTTCACGGGACGACTTTGGTCTACCACCAATTTTAATTAATAGGCTATGACTGTCATTTTACAGGTGATGAATCTA
The DNA here is from genome assembly GCA_022606575.1 of Glossosoma conforme. NCBI lineage: Eukaryota > Metazoa > Arthropoda > Insecta > Trichoptera > Glossosomatidae > Glossosoma > Glossosoma conforme. The sequence continues at coordinate 1,355,138 of JAGTXR010000005.1, read as the reverse complement.
ATTCACACCAACCGGGGTATTTTAGAGCTCAGAAATCGACTAAAAATCTTTTTTTTTTTTTTTAATCTACAGGGATCGAACCCACGACCTTTGGCTTGCAAAGCAAACGCTTTACCATTGAGATATGACCGCCGGCTAGTGATTAGTGGTTAAAGTGTTTGCTTACCAAACCAAAGATTGTGGGTCCGATCCATGGCGGAGTTTAAAAAAAAAACTAACCTCTAGATAGCTTATAATAATTGGATTATGCGTAAATATTGGTATGCAATCTACTACTTCTGCGGATCAACACTTTACATGCAGTGCTTAGCCATATGTAGCATGATAAGCGTCCTAAAATCCACAGATGAGACTTCAGCATCACTATCATCATCTGTTGGAATTCTCTAGTATTTGTATATTTAAAAAAACATTAATCCGTAATATATGAATTGTAACTGTTTTTAGTTTAATTTTATGATACAATTGAAACAACTTTTTTTCCTTTCAGGTTCTTAACTACAATCACTTGATGCCCACCAGCTACACAGTCGAGCACGTCGACCAGAAGATCAAGATCAAGGACCTGAAGGATCCCGCCAAGAAGAAGAAGCTGCGTTTCGCCACCCGCGTCAAGTTCGAGGAGAGATACAAGAGTGGTAAGAACCAATGGTTCTTCCAAAAGCTTAAGTTCTAAATGTTTTACTCCTAAAATAATAAAATGAAAAAGTTAATAAATTATTAACATACTTTATTTGGTTTTATTTTGACATCACATACAACACTTTTAGTTTCCGAAAACATTAAATGCAAAACAATATTTTGAATTAAATTATCATTGAAAATGATATAAATGTTTTTAATTCGACAATTCAAAAATAAGTATTACAAAAGCTTTGATATTCAAGTAAAACATTTCTTTATTGTGATATGCCCCAACACATGTAATCAATTTTGATTTTCAAGCATTTATTTATGAGCGAGAGGTTCTGCAAATGTGACCATTTTAGTTGTTCTTCCAGCCGCAATTGTTGGACTCTGCATTCGGGATATCTATTGTAAAAAATAATCATAATAATTTTTGATTAACCTAACGATAAGTATCATTTAAAATGTTATTTATAATTTTAGCATTCACTCGGAGATCCATTTTAATATTAAATAGATAAGAATTTCATACGTGGATCAAACTGAGCAATGTTTCACTTGATGTAATGTACGTTTGTGCACAATGAAACTGATGAGGCTTTTATAGATCACGAAACTGCAGTCTTCCGTCAAGTAAAACTGTGCTCAGTGTGATCCATGTTAAAACAAGATATTAAATTCCTATATATTTAATCATTATAAATGGTCACAATATAGCCTAATTATTCAAGTAAAACATAATTTAATCAATATTGCTATCTTATTAAAATGGTTATTACTTACCATGTCAATTGCGTCCATATCTCCTGAGACATCTTGGAATGGAATTGCGGGTCCTGTTAAGCACACAATTGGCTGATCTGCTTCCGTACTTGATGTTCCTGGGTCGAGTCCCTGCAGAGGCAATGGCAACTCTGACGCAGGCATCCTTCAAAACAATGATGAAACAATGTAACCATAGGTAGCATAATTGTAAACATCTACAATATCATATTTAATAAATAATACATTCTGTTCAGCGGCCTTCAGATTTCGCACATAAAAATCACAACGGTTTCCTTTAATTACGGCTCGCTTTGAATACAAATTATACTCTCAATTATAAAACTAGTATTTGAATGATAAATGTACTTATCTGGTCTATTTTCATATATCACATTGGTTCTTGTATCAGATGATGCATAAAAAACTATTCTAAGAAAGTAGCAAAACAATATATCACGGCTGCCGATGTCAACGGTAGAGGAATCTTAAACGCCATATATCAGCTACCGATGTCAACAGGTTAAATGTGTCCAAAGTAGAGAGATGAAAAAGTATCATCAATAATTTGACATCACTTTTATATCGAAACTCCAAACACAAAACTTATTTGTTTAATTTTAACCTAATTAGTTCTAATCTATTTCAAAAAGCTAATGCAGTAATATCCTCAAATATTTGACTAAAAACCAATATATTTAATTTATATATTAACATTCAGTAAGTTTTTGGGTATCCAATTTGAAGTACATCATTTCAATATATATTTCAATGAAAATGATTAGGAATTATGCGAAAGTCAAAGGCCGCTTGTACATAAGAGGAATTCAGTTTTACTTTTTAATAAATGGCTGACGTCCTGAATCGATGGTCAAATTCTCTAAATCATCGGCCGGGTCACTTTTGCCTGCAGTTTCTTGAAAATCTTGAAGGCAAGATTCAAAGTTTGTATTGTCCACTCTCGGCTTGATTGTGTAATCCTGCTTCGCATCATTGCCAGTCTAGAAAACATAATTATAAAAAGTTAGTAAGCATAATAAAGTAAGCTTTGTTTTAAAAAAATGTTTTCGAGTAGAGTTTTCCCACAGATAATTGATAGACTAAGATAATGATGTTTGGGAATTAAATCAATTTAATATATTTTTTAGTAACCATAGTTATAAATGTAGTTTCATCATATTCTTATCATAATAATGTACATTTTAAATGCTTTAAACTTACCTGGGGCTCTTTAATATTTCCATGTAAGAGATGGTAGTTACGAATATTTTCTATGACACTTGGAGGAAACTTTTCAGGATTTTCTCGTATGTAGTGATAAACATATAACTCGGCTTTGAAAATTTTAAACCTGTGGCGGTTGACAGTAATGACTGCACCTAAGAAATAAATGAGATTATAGTTTAATGCATTCCTATATTACAAATATATGTGCCATCCACTTAGTAACATCTCAAGCGTAGTATCACATCCTTTTTCGACCGGCACATTACCAAGTTTCACAGCCATAACCATACATTTTATCAAAATAAATGATAAATGATTATTTAGTATTATTTTTTTATTTTAGGGTGACATATTTTGACTCGACAATGGCTACCCATCGTAGCATTAGTGAATTAGGCAAGGAAGTGTGTGCATTTAAATAAAGCAAGGTGTGGGATAGGTATATGTTTAATTCATGTAGTGTAAAGGAAATCATTATGAGTTAGGAAATTTGATGGAAATAGTAAAATAATATATATAATAACAGGTCATTAAAAAGCAATACAGAATAACATTAATAGATAAGTTAATCCACTAAATTTAAATAAAATTATAACAAAATTGAATAGATTTAAATTACTCACTTCATGTGTTTCATGAAATACATTGTTCCTGTCAACATTTCGCAACATGTAATTTACAATCAACATTCCTATCGCAAACACTTCTAAAGAGTGTTTCTTGTAGCATTTGTGGCGGTTTTTCACGTAAAAGTCCCTTCTATAGTGTAAATTTTACATTGAACCTCCCCATAAGAACAAATGATCCATTCTTTGGAAGCATCGAACATAACATCTCATTTTATTGAAACACAATGGAAGTTTGACTGTATTACTATAAAATATATTTATTCATACCTATATAAAACATTTCTGGAGTGTAATAAGTCCTTGTCCCAGGAACATAGACTCGAGCGGGTCCACTGAAACGTCCGCCCAAGAGTCCCGAGTTCTTGGCACAAATCTCGTCCAGCTGCATGGCACCATCGGCCACGTGATACGACAATCGAAAATGACGTCCTTCATCCTCGGGATAAACCGATATCATTTCACACATGTAACGTAGGTACTGAGGAAAAATACACAATTAAAATATAAACAGTTGTATCTTTTTGATTAATTTCCAAGCTGAATTTAAAATTGATGTACTTTTAATCGTAATTATTTTCACACTAGACAAATAAAAATGTCGCATAACTTACCTTGTTCACATTCAAATTAAATTGTATGAGGTCTTTGTGAGGTGGCTTGTTGTGGAATGACACACAAGTGTCTTCAGAATCGCCAATACCATTGTGTTGGGACTTTTGCTAAAAAATATTACAAAAAAATATTCAACTTGCTTAGTATTTAATTAAATAGTACCATACAAAATTTTAGCTATATCGAAAGTTCAATTAAATTTCAATGAATTGTATTTTGGCTGCACTGATCTACAGTTACAATATTTGTTAACCGCGGAATACAAATTATACAGTCAATACGGCATGAATTTTTCAAACCATTCTTTTTGCTTAAATCGTTCCTGTGAAGAAACCTAACGATATTTATTTACATGCTTTACAGATTCCTATAAAGAATACACGTAGGTTGATATAGGGAATGACTGCACTTCCAATTTCCCACCGTAGATATCACAATGAGTACTGAAAATAGCAAAACGATATATCACGTCAATCGTCATGGAATCTTTGACGGCATGTGCCGACAACCGATGCGAAAGGGTTAATGCAGCATTCTTCCTTCTAACAACACATATCAGTCACATAATGGAGTGCTATATTGTACACAAATGTAGATATATAATTAAAATGTCATCCAATAATCAATCACCATATATAATCCTCAAGTTTATCCATCAAAAACAACTGATATAATTTACTATGTTTTGTATGTGGTTCCTTGATTATTTTATATACGACATCGCGCACAAAAAATTTGCCACATGAAAATTACTTATGGAAAATTAACTTCTTCCTGTTAGTCCAATTTTAGATGTGGATAATAATTTGGTTACAGGCAAAATATAGAGCTGGTCGGCATAGTCCAGTGGTAAGAATGTTTATTTGTCATTCAGAAGCTATCGGTTCATATCCCAACCAAACTTGATTTTTTTAAATTAATTTAATCACCACACATGGCTAAACCCAAAAACCACAATACCAAATCTTGCCGTGATAACCTAAGAAGTTATTTCATTAAATCAAATCTAAGCTCTATACATGCCCCCGGTAGAGTTGAGCCACCCCTTAAGGACAAAACAAAATTGTCAGGAGCGTCTTGCTGATTATCTGATCTCCTTAAAAACCTTGATCTTTGAACGTCCAAATATTTCTCTAGTAAAACAGAAATTTGCGGTGTCTGTGCTCCAAATATGGAGCGGATATGGTAAAAAATAAATATAGAAGATTTGTTAGCTTACCCTTGAATATGGCTTGGTATCTTGTTTTTCGATAGCTATAGGTTCTCCTTGCTGAATATTCAAGATGTCTCTAAACCGTAGTAAACAAATTTATTACACTCAAATTTAATATTTTTCAATATTTTAAGAATGCAATGATTGAAGTCAGTGATAGTAACCTGTAATAGTTTCTTGTGAACGTGTCACAGTCGCATAACAAGAACTGTCTTCCTAGGATGTTGATTTTATTGCCAATTTTTAAATCTTCAGGTTTGTAATACATATCATCGGAATCATTTGACGAAATATCCTCTTGTATTACACACGGAGAATCCACTAAGAGGAAAAAAATATAAATTAAAACACCCAGAGGCAAACGAAAATTACATAATTTTGCTAGCGTGAAATGTAAATTAACATACATGCTAAAACTTTATGATTTTTTGGCATCTTCATTTTTTTCAGCAGCATTGGGAATGGATCACGTCCAGCATTTTTTGTTAGGGTTTCCTATAAAATTACGTAAAAATAAAATGTACATGTTCGTAAAATAAATATTATTTAAATGTAAAATATTCCTCTTCATATTAAATAATTAAATCACATTGCTCTTACCTTTATTGAGATTGTGTCATCATACAAGGAATAAAATAGTTGATACTCTCTTAACTCTCCGTATTCAGTATCTCGATCATCCCACACGGCATCAAACCTTGATGTGATAAAAAAATATTGTTAAAAACATATTAGGTGACAATATAGATGTCTAAAAAAAGTATTTTAACTTACTTCAAAATTTTACCGTCAAACTCCAAAAATCTTTTCAATTTAGCATATGGTGTAACAGATTTTTTAATAGGCGCAGCATATTTAGGTTCTGTTTTTGATAAAATATAAGGATCTTCTGGAACCTCTTCTTCGGCTGGTAATTCTATGCCCTGAGACTCCATAAACTCCTATGAAGATCGATTAAATAAATAGTTATTCAATTGTCTTCATAAATTATATTATAAAGAGTTATCCATACAAGCTATATGAATAGCGCGATTGCTTTAACTATTGGAATGGTATAGGAAAAATAACTTTATGGAAGTAACTCTTTTTAAACCATGTTGCCATGAAACTAACCAGACTTGACAAAATTTTACTACTTGATGTTAATGTAATGTTTACCTTTGTAAAATCATCACAGCTTGTAAGATGATAGATGTAACCAAACAATGGTATATCCATTCCAATATTAAGGTCTTTCCAATGCCAGGTTTCACCGGCATTATTTTTTATGATCTTCCCTCGTTTTACCATTTTTCCTTGCCATAAGCCAGAATTCTATATTTAGATGTAAAAATATGTATTATTAACTGGATCATAATATCCTAAAGCTTCTTTCACACACATACAGTGAAAATTTAATTTAAATTTAATCATTGTCTTAAGCATATACTATCTTCCCATCCACATGCACTAGCTTTGGTATCTAAACTGGTTCCCTCAAGTAAGACATAAGTAAAGCCTACATGCGTGGAAGATATGAGAGGCAAGTAAACTATCATGTTGCCTTAAAAAAGATAGAATGTCTTTCATTTAATGTTTACTTATGAGACTGAAATCTCTTAAAATTTTAAATTAGTATCTATTTATACAATACAATATTTAATTTGCATGTTTTTTAATATCATGTTCTATTTTGTCAATGGTATACTAAATATTATTTATTATTGTTCATATACATAATGTAAAAGATCTTTGCAAGCAGAAAAAAAAATCGATTTGTATCAAGGCTGTTAAATGGCCAGAAATGAAGCCAATACTTTTATTTTAATACTAATATAACATATTACTTTTGCAATTAAATAATTATGTATAAAAATTGGATTGTAAAAAATAAGTTAATTTTATCATAAAAATGAATAGTCACCTTGATGTGAGGTTCAACAACTGTCATGGTGTCATCTTCCAGATAGTAAATCAAGCAAATGGGCCGAACACGTAATTGGTCAAATGGAGGTTCTCCAACAGTTTCCTTTAAGACTCCCTTGAACGTCAGGAATCGCTTATCGTAATGCACCCAGTGAGGCAAAGTGACGGGAGCAACTGGTTTTCTTACACATCCATATGTGAGTGACGGGTGATAGCTTGAAAAATAATATTTACAGTTGCATAATCTGGCTAAACATTGTTACATAGATTGTCTTTTGATGCATCGTATATTTAGATTTTTAATCAATTTCTAAGCTCTCTAAATACCCCTGTTGGTGTGAATTTGGAATCTCATCTGTAAAATGCCAGTTATAGTAATTTAATAAAAATTGGTTGTAGACAAAAGTCATCACGTGAACACCATCCATTCATAGTGAATTAATGTAATAAATGGATGATGCATGGATGTTGGGCTGTAGTCTATTATGTTGGCAGATCAACACCACATGCAGCGCTTAGTCATAAGTAACATAGTAAGTGTCATAGAATCCACAGGTGAGATTTCTTTAATACTATTCTACATCACCACCTGTATTCTCCTGTATGTATTTATGTAAAAATATATATAAATATGATAGATGGATTTTTTTCTTCACATATCAAATACATATCTGGAACATATTGTATATACTACAAATGGCCGCCACTTAGTTCTGTCAGTTGCCATTGTTCATTGCACCTGAAGGTCCACCTAAGGAACATATATGGTTTCCGACAACCTTCAGAGCAGAAGATAAATATTTCGTACCATATTTTAACATGGATCACTTTGAGCACCGTTGAAAGACTGTAGTTTCGTTCTCAATGAAGGCTTCACTTCCAATCAGTTCCAACGTGTATAAGCATACTGAAACTGATAAAGCCTTCGATGAGGGCGTAACTGAAGTCTTCTACCAAGTGATTAAACAGTGCTCAGGGTGATCCTTGTTAAAACAAGGTACGAAATAATTACCTCAAAGTGAATGCTAAGAAATAATAAGCAACATCTTATTTTATAAGAATGTCTTATTAAAAATATGAGCCTACTTGATGGTATCAGGAACTTTAGCATGAGCGCTCTCCGCCACATCTACTGGAATCCCCCCCACCCCTCGGTAATCTTGTCGGACTACATGGAAGCCGTTAATGACATCAAACTTCCGAGGAACGTGAAAGCGCGTTCTTGTCGGGTCAGGAAATGTGTACCCCGGTAATTTAGGCAGATTCCACGACATCTTAACATATGTTCTGCAAATTCTTCACCGCAAATTTATTATTCAACACAAACATACAAGATTCATTAACAATTGTAATATTGTATGATTTTTACTCAGTTCATCATTTTTATTCAATCAAATTGTAATCAAACAAACTTGGAAGCTCTTGTTATTAATACCTAAACAAAATGGTTGCTCCTAGCAACATATTGATTTTGTTTAAAAATAATAAAATCGAATAAACAATATTAATTGAAAATTTTTAAATTATAAATAATGTTTAAGTTATTATATTTTTTATTATGGTCAGGTCAATGCGATGATAACATTATTTCATCATTTATCATTAAAAAATGATGATTGCAAAATCAATGTTTCCATAGTAACAAGACATTTATTATGTGATCTCCATTTATTATTATTACCTGTATGTAACCTTTAATATTATTTTTATAAAGTCAAATGCCTGAAAATTTAAAATTACCTCCTCTGCTAAAAATGTGGACATCATTTTCGACAAGATTATATGTACTTATTATTGAAGATAGCCATTGTTTTTAATTAATAATTATTAACTCAGAAGATCATTTATATCGGTTCCACTGCATTTCGTTCCCAGACAAATCGTTCAACGAATCATCGGTAACGACGTGGGGTGCACTGGACGTCTGGTGCATAGAACATTTGATGCACGAGACAACTGGTGCATTGGACGCCTCGCTAACCTAACATAACCTAACTTATTTTATTAACGAGACCTATGGATCTCTGGACTCTACGATCACTGGACTCTATCCTTAGATTAGGTTAGCGAGACATCCAGTGCACCAGTTATCCCGTGCACCAAAATTGAATTGTTGAATCTTTCTGTATTGAATGTAGGTGCGCTTTGCTGTCCACACAATTCTTAACATCTTCTCTTCGCCATAATTAAGCTAGTCGGATCTTTGGTTTTCAGTGAAAAAACAGGCATATTTTCACTGCAAAATTCTTATTTTAAATTCTGTTCAGATCTTCCATTCCTGAGAGAGTCAGATTATTGTATTTTGTTACTTCTTCAAAGGTATTTAATGTCATTGTTTCATGTTTCAAATGACATCATTTTTGATAATTTTATTGACATAAAGTAATATGATTTGATTATTATTGATTTGCTCTGAACCAAGGTGATGTATTTCTATTTCCGATTTACTTAGGTACCTATTCTAACATTTATCAAAATACATGCAATGTCGGTTGTGTGTTTAGAAATCGGATTCAATGATTTTTTGGTTTAAGGGAGATTGGATGCTCAGAATAAATTAAAGTCGTATTAATATTTTTATGTAAGCTGTTTTATTCAGTATTTTTAAAATTATAATTTATAAAACTTATTAATAAGTAAACCTACAAATAAATTATTTAACTGATGCCCAAATAATATAATTACAAAGGCAAATTTTGCTTAACAACTATCATCATACTTTATATTAGAGATTTCTGCATTACGCTATATTGCAACATTAAAAAAAAGGAAGTTTTGTAATAGAGATTATTATTACTAGTAATTGTTACATTTTTTAAATATTATTCAGGGAACTAACATTGGTTGAAATACAAAATTATACGAGTATGAAAATGCAGTTACAAAAAATAAATATGTTTAAAAGCAGTTATAAAGTTTACATTGTGTATAAAATATTAATGAAATTGCGCAATTATTTCTTTCCTAAAGCGGATATTTTATCATCGAGTTTCTTAATTTCTTTTTGTATATGCTGCAGGTTATTCGCAAATACTTCTTGTACTCCCTGAAGGAGGGCCTTGTTGTTCTGCACACCGGAGGTTATGGTGCTTTGCAATGCTTCCAATTCCTTCATGGATTTTCCAAAATCGCTTGCTATAAAAGTGAAAATATATGTTTTAGAATTAATAATTATTAACCCTTTCATTACAGCTTGGTGGAATACAAAAAAAACTGTCAATACGGCGTGAATTATTCAAACCATTATTTTTGCTTAAAACTAGTATTTGAAGCATATATGTACTTATCTGATCTATTTTCATATATCACATTGGTTCTTCTATCCTTTAGCTATCAGATGATGTATAAAAAAGTATTATATTTAACAAACGTTCATTATGTAACTCCGTACATGTGGTGACAGTGACACATGTGGTTTACAGAAAAATCGCTCCTGTGACGAAACCTAACGATATTTATATACATGCTTTACATCCTGTAAAGAATACATGTAGGTTGATAAAGGGAATGACTGCACTACCAATTTCCTACCGTAGATGTCACAATGAGTACTGAAAGTAGCAAAACGATATATATCACGTCAACCGATGTCAACGGTCGGGGAATCTTTGACGGCATATACCGACAACCGATGCGAAAGGGTTAAGTAGATCAAAATAAAGTTAAATATAATATTAATTTGCAAACCTTGCTTATGTAGGCCTTCTAGAGCTTGCATTCTCTCAAGTATCTGTGTATGCGAGATTCCCTCGGTTCTTTTGACCATGTCATACAATTGACTTATCTGAGAAAGAAGAATAAAATTAGAGACATATAACATAAGTATTATTTTAGTAATCCATACAAAAAAACACATGTTAATATTTTAAGAGTGTGATCTGTAATAAACTTTGGTGAAAAATCGAATTTAATTTTTTATTTGAAATATTGTGACCATTACTAAAAATATTTTGAGTGCGGTAGACAATTATGTTGATTAGTTTGAATTTAATGTGAGTTTATGGTGAATCTCTCGCTCAGTTACAAACTGTAGCCAATCAATAAGTTGCCACACTCTTTACCTTATCCAATATCTATAGTCTTATTTAATTTTTGTTATATAATAAGTTTTGTATCTGTATTATTTGACATTGATCTGAGATGATGAGCCCAGGGGTTGAAGAAAAAACATTTCTAATAATTATTAATTCTCTAGTCTCAAGTAATTCGCCGGACATATCAATAGTACTCGTAGTATGGCTAACAGTAGCGTTATTTTATGGTTATAACCTTTGCATCTCTCTCTGGATCGGTGGGTGAAGCAGCCCGCAGAGCATCCATGGCAGGAAGCAGGCGAGTGAGTCGCTGTTCAGCAGCGTCCAGCTGAGTGGGTTGCAGCACGGCGGCTCGTGCAGCCAAGTTGTTGGCAGCAGCTATTAAGCCCTTAGCACCATATATTCCCGTTGTCCCGGCAACTCGTTCCAATTTTTCAGGACTCTGACCAACAGCCGACTCTAATTTATGAAGTCTGTAAATAATAAAAAATAGTGTTTGTTATAAATTTATTACATCACTAAGATCCATCATTCAATAAGTAATAATGTATTCATCTACAGTATATAAAACTATTATCTATAAAGTGCCTAAACTTGTTTTTAGGGGGTTACGTTTTGACAACCTCAAAAAATACTGAGTTACACAAATCTTTTAAATATAAAACATTAGACTTTGCAGAATTTCATTCAAATATATCTGGGCAAATCGACACCTTGGAGTAATCCATCACAACATACCTAACGGCAGAATAAACAGAAATTAAGCTAACACTTAAAAACTCAATGAAAAAAACAATCTCATAAAGTTCATAGGACCGATGGCACCGAGTAAAAAAGAGCTTTGCAATATTTATTTAAAATGGCCCTTCAAGAGGCTACGCTCCCTAACGGTTAACGCATGGCAACGCTTGGGAGATAACTGATCCACTACTCCTTGGGAACAGTATTTTATAATTTTAAATCTAAATTAGCTGCAGTTATATCACACATACGCATGTTCAATCCATTCCGGTAATAATATATAGGCCTTTATTTATATTTCTATCGATATAATATAGAATAATTTTATGATTAGGTTATTTATTAATACTTTTGTTAAATAAATAGTATTCACCTGTGTTCCAATTGAGCGATTCGGGTTGTTTGAATCAAGTTTGTTGGATCCGGCCTCAGCTTAATAAGAGTTTGTGCTTTAAATCCTTTGCCAGCATCCGACTTCAGATCAGCCGTCTGACTTAACAACTTTCTAAAAATAAAAATCAATTAAGCAACAATCTGAAACATTATTTAAAATAGATATCATCAATACGAATTACTGATCAAATTTTTTGTACGCATTTTTCTTAATATAAATATTAAATATAACAAATAACTGTTTTACTTTAATTAATTTTTTTAATTTTTATTAGAATATTATTTTATTATTTCAATATTCTAATCTACTTTTATAGATCATTGACTATATTACAATATTATTATTACTTAATTAATTAGTATATGTATATTTAAGTAATGTTTTACTTTAGTTTATCTGCCTGAGGATCCACGTCGATCCCTTCCTCGAAATGTAGTTCATCTAAAATATGCTTAGTTGAAACAACTTGAGAAGCCATTTCTTTAAGGTTGTTCTAAAAATAAAAATAAATATTAAATCTTTATTACAAGAAAATATGTACAACTAATAAGTATGACAATCTAAAGAGGCTACATATTGCTGCCTTTGTTTTATATTTCCGTCTATGGGTCCTCCCATTAGAAGACCATAGACAAGAATATAAATAGTTGCTAAAGTTTTAAATGAGTAATTTAATTAATGTGTAATGGAACGATTTGAAAACAGACAGTTTTCATTGGTGGTAATATTTTATGACTAGTGAATATAGAGGTACGGCAGTAAATAATTGATGTAATACCTTTTCGTCTTCAGGACTGCTTTCTTGTAGAACCATCAGTTGCTCCAGAAGCTCGGTTGTCTCGCATCGCAAGCGTTGGTAACGCTGCGCTGGAGTCTCCTCCTCTGCCTCGGCGGCCAGCTCCCATTCTCCACACCTACAATTATTATTGTTGTTATATTTAAGAACAAATTCAAATCATATTTATGAATTATAAACGTGAAAAATTGAGCCAAAAATTATAAACAAGGGAATGACCTTGTCTTAATCCAAAATTATTTAATTTTTTATGCAATCGCATAAGCCAGTGTACCACATGACCTTGAGCTAGGACGGCTGGATCCTGCATGCAGGAAAGGCATGTTGTATTTGTGTGTGCGTTGGGGAGATTGCAAGTATCTAACTGATTCTGGAAGAGATCCAGATTGTAAAAAGGAAAAAACACAGAATCTGGGAGAGCATTCCCAAGCCTACAAGTAACATTGATGAAATTGGTCATTATTGTTACAAAAACCTTATTGCCAAGCAATTCATACTAAACAGTTCGTTTATCGTGTCCATATGCTGCAAATTAGGAGTGAATAAGGTTTTTTTTTTCAAATTCAATGTAATATTCTTACGCCTCATAACATTTCCACATGTTGTCTTTCGAAAAATATCGCCAAATGCACAATAATATACAATATTACTTGTTACCTGTAACCAGTTCTAATTTTACGGCTGATTCGATCTGAAAAATCAACACTGCCGGTGAGTTTCTTTCCTTTGAATTTGCTGAAAGAATCGGTGACAGAGATACTCATTCTCTCGATGCATTCATTCTCTTCTTCAGAGTTTTCCTCCGGCTGATCAGACTCGGGCAAGTCTCCTGACTCGTACACATCTGGCTGATCATAAGCCTAGAATATTAAAAAAACAAACTTAACAAAACCTTTCGCACATTGGAAGCGCTTCATTTTAGTATGTCCAACTTTCTAAAATCGAATCTATTTTATATTTGACAAATAGTGAATCTCAGAAGACTTTCCCATGATTTTTCAATTGGTAAATCTAACAATAAGGGACTGTACTAAACCATTCACATTTATAAAATAATTTTGAGATTATAAAGATTATTTAAGAAGATACATTATGCTAAAGCTTTACCCGCATTTTATCTACCGTTAACGATAATCATGAAACTTAATTAATGTCAAAAACATATAACATTCTGTTAATAAATTTGTATCAAAAAACTTGTTTGTTAATAAAATTCACGCCGGACTGAATAGCGATAATATTTATCAGTATACTTACTATTCCGGGAAGGTTTTCGTACTTCGGATCAGCCATTTCTTGGGTTTATTATTTTACGGGCGTAAAATAATTACTAAAAAAATGAGTACACGTCTAATGACAGCTATATCAACGATGGTTATGTCAAAAGTTAAAGATGGAGGATGTCTATGATTCACGACACATATTGTTGATGAAATAAAGGTTTTATCCACAAATCTTATTTTGAAAGATACCTAAAAAAACTTTAGTTTTTAAAGATTATAATATCCACACCTAAATATCAGAGAGTAGATATTATTAACGTACAAATAAGTTGGTTTTTTAAAATTAGAAATCTAACTCTGGTTCGACTTTTCATAAGCCTATTACTATATAGACTCGAATTGAACTCAGTGTCATATTAAATGTATCGTTCACCTTTTTTATTTATTAGGTTGGAGTTTTCATACAGCTCGGAATAGGTATAAGTAACATGAATCTATTCTTAATCATTTGAGTAATAGGGGAAGTTAAAGTTTTATTCACGTTTTAAGGCCATAACGAAGTGTCTCTTAATTATGCTCTGCAGTGGTATACGGTGTAAAAAGTTGCAAATAAATCATTTTTTTGAGATAACAGCTACCGATGAGGACTATAATTATCATTTGATTTTAAAAATACTCAGCGGCATATATTAGTGGTAAAATTAATAATTATATTCAATTTGTGTCGTCGTTCACTAAAATAAATTTTAAAAATTATTTTATACGTATTTATTACTACAACTATTAGTATTACGAGTAGTTCATAAGTTTCGACTTATGAAATAAATTACCATATGTATATTTTTAAAAATATTTATATTTAAGTTGCTGGATCATGTTCCTTCTTAAAATTTTATTTCAGTTAATTTAAGTTTTTTTTATTAATAGTGAATGACTAGAGAGTGACAACATATATTTTTGGTTGAGTCTATTCCCTAATGTAATAGGTCCAAGCCATGTCAGTATGTGGTTATTTATTTTACGGTCTGTATAATTATTGAATTTGATATAAAATATGTCATTTTTATTTAAAATTAATACATTTAAGCGAGAGAATGAAACTATTAATTGTATCAATTAGGAAGGTTGTCGATGTAAATACCTCCCATCTGTGAATAATTGTATCTATGCAGATAGCTGAGTTTATATTTTGTTCTGACTCATCTTTGGTTTCGTAAGATTGTTCTCGATGCTAAAGTACACGTCAAGTTATACATTATAAATTTTGTTGCCCGTCTGACTATTGTTTACTTCTCTACCGACCGGTGACCAATAACATCCATCATGAGTCTCCAGTGGACCATCATCGCCACATTTCTTTATGTAGAAATTGCGATCGTGCTTCTTATGGTCTTGCCGGTGGCGAGTCCCAAGAGATGGCAGAGAATCTTCAAATCCCGGCTTCTGCAGTTCGTAAGCGGCCAAGCCTCTATATATTTCGTCATATTAATGGGCGTGCTGGTTCTCTTTCTCCTCGACGCCATCCGCGAAATGAAGAAATATTCATCGACCGAAGGCGGCGAAAATCACACCCATCTGCATTTGGATGCCGAGATGCAAGGTAATATGAGGCTATTCAGAGCTCAGAGGAACTTTTACATTTCCGGCTTCTCTCTGTTTTTGGCTTTGGTAATCAGACGATTAGTTACTTTGATTTCCGCTCAAGCTACTCTGTTAGCGCAGTCTGAAGCCAATTTGCGTCAGGCGCAGAGTGCATCATCGGCTGCTAAGTCCCTGCTTGCCCAGAAGGGTGCCGGGGAGACAGCTCAGAATGACTCAAACGAGGCTCATGACCGGGAAGTGACTTCTCTGAGGGCCAAGCTCTCGTTAGCTGAAGAGGAACTGAAGCGTGAAAAGAAGGACAAGGAAGCGGTCAAGTCTCAGGCTGAAAACTTGGGCAAGGAGTACGACAGGCTCAGTGATGAGCACAGCAAGTTGCAGAAGAAGCTCACGGTGAGCGGCCCAGCTGACAAGAAGCATGATTAAGATGTTGCAAGTTTTGCTGTATCAAATTTATTTTTAATGATGGTATCGGTTTTTTACTTTGTTTGATATTATCTAATTCTTAGATTGTATGTTTTTTTAATTGAGTATGAGTTAATTTGTTTTGCTGTGATTCATTTACATATTAACTTCATATTTGAAATATAATACTCCTATGTCATCATACATTATGTCTATAACATACTATCCCCTTTATCCACTTACCACTGTCACAATGTGTCCTGCCACTGTCAGTTTTCACAAATAAGTTTTCTTCAAGATTTTTAACATACGAAAGAAATATTGATTTAATTTTTTCATTGTATTTTTTTTTTAAATACAATCTGTATATAGTGCTACGCATTTGATGCTGGAGAATTTCTTTGAATTGTTCATTTACTAAACATAATATTTGTCCCTCCATTTTTTATCTAACAAATAAATTCAATATCCAGGTGACACTGAATAAAGTATATAAATAGACACAATATTGAGTATCACTTGCTTATAGTTCTGCTATCAAACTAGCTCACATTTAATTGTACTATTGTTAAAATGTACTAAATACTAGTTATTAAGGAGTCACATTTCTTCTTAAAAATGGTAATACAGTTCATGGATAATGTACTTTAATAATCACTATATATTTAAAAAATAATTTCAGCAATATAATTTTATAAAGATTACTTTCATTATTTTTTAAAAAACATTTTCATTTAACTTCCTTTGCTTTAAAAAAAAAAAATTGTTGAACCATTGGTAGGCTTTGCAAATATGATAACATATCATATTTATATGTTAAAAAGCTCTACGGTATTTTTTTTTCATAGATAACAATTGTAACCATTTTCACAATACCTACCAACTATTATATTACTTTTGTCACGATAGAACCAATGTCATTATTGTTTATACATCAAATAAGACTGTTGTGATTGACATATTTATGAAAAATAACTGATTTGAAAAGTTTGCTCACCTTTAATATTGTCAAAATAGCAAATTATTACACTCATTGAAAGTTAAATATTATTTTAAATGTTTAATTTCTTACTTAATTTCCGTTTTAGGTATTTAATGAAATTATTGAAGGTTTATGTTTGTATTCCTCCATTTTGTGACTGATTTGTGTGCCTATGTTCTTGTTTAAAATCAGTTTTGAAATTATTCAAAACATTTTTTTTTTGAAACTATTTGGTTAAATAATTGTAAGAAAAATGTATATTTATTGCTTCAAATGTTAAGAAGTATGTATTTTATCAATTAAATTATTAAAACACTTATTATTGTTTTATTAAAAATATTTTTAATAACACGTAATTAATTTATTTATACAAAACTTATAATACAATTTCAATATTAGACAACAAATGCAATAACAATAAAAATGCTAAAACAGATACCCACACAATCTGTGCATACTGTGTAATACCTCAACTATTAGAAATAGATAAAATTACAAATTATCTGTATAACTGTGTCGCTTTCCGTGGTACCATGTTGTAAAGCTTTACAAAGTATTGTTCAATCAGAGTTACAAATTATTTTATCAGTTTTACAAAAAGTCTACCGGCTATGACACATCGTATCATTAAAAACAAAAACATTAAAACAAAAACATTTTTGAAAAGACTATCACATATGCGGTGTTTTATGCAGAATGACAATGTATTACTGAGTCAATTAAAACATAATTTTTACAAAATTAATATTTATTTGTATAATACATGTTATATCTTGATGAGATAATCTTATTTTGAAAGGAAAGATTACAGTTCATCGTGGCTTGATCTGCTAAATATTTCATTTTCTTGTAAGTCAAGAGATTTCCAAAAGTCTTTGGCTCCACTGAGGTCTTCAGTTGTCTGCATTGTTAATTTTTTTGGACCAAGGATTGACAGGTAATTCATTTGTCCATCTTGTACAGATACTGGTGACCACTCCACTGAATCCACTTTTGGAACACTAAAATAATAGATCTTAAATTTTAGTCCAGAATGGTTTAATATTATTAAAGTTATTAAAGTAATAATTTGTAAAAATAAAGGAATTAATAAGAATGTGTTAATATTTGAAATAAAATTGATCAGTAATAATAAATCATTCAAATATATAAATCTATATTTACCCATCAGCTGCAAATGTGGTAAATATGTTCACCATTAGCTTAATCATTTCTCTATCACTGGGAGTTGTAGTTGGATCCATGTAAACAGTTGTCATAACATAACCTGTATCATCCCCATGGCTAACACCTGATAAAATAATTATATATCTGAGTACAATAAATTTATCAAAACCAGTATAATTTAATTTCTTCATAGATTGGAAAATGGAGTTATTTCTCTTTATTTTATTAGAATATTTTTTCTAGTCTCTAATACTTTATAGATAATTGATCTATACCAATATTTAATAATTTGATACATACATTAAATTCTATATCAAATATCTCCTCTTGTTCATGGTTCGAATCCCAGCAACTGTCGTTCCTTTTTCTTTACAAATTGATGCGAGAAATTTGATATAGTATTGTATGTACGTATCAAAATATATGGAGCTATTTATTTTATTACAATATCTTAAAAATAATAATATCCACATAGGTACTACAAATAAAAATAAAATTTACTTAGAGAACCATTTTTTAAATTAAATGTAAGTATACACATTATGATTTACTTAATTATACTGGATTACGTTATGTAACTTTTATCACCGGAACCATGATTTAGTGAAATCAACTTTTAATACTTAATATAGATTTGTCTTTGAGGATTATTATAAATATACATGCAATGCAATGAAATCGTGGTGTGCCCATGGTAAAAATTACTGAACATAATCCATAATTAAATAAAAATACATATATGTATTACTTTCAAAAATTCTATTCATAAAGATTAAATTTGCAATCATTATCAACTATTATATGATACATAATTAACACCATTTACCTAGGCTTGTGGGAGAGTGGCTCAGAAATTTTCCTAAGCTGTTTTCGCCCTTATAAGCAAAATAATAAAAGTACATCGGTTTCTTTCCGATGGATGATTGTAATCGAGTGCACTTCTCTACATCTATAAAGAAATGTCGGTCGCCTATTGCCTGAAATAATTATTTTTTACAAGTACAGGTATTATTACAATATGTTGACTAATATTTTTTTTATCAAATTAAATGGTTTCTTACTTTAACCAATTCAGGAAATGTCTTCGTTGATATTGAACTACCATTCATGTAAAAATCTTTGATCGCATCTGCTGCTTCCGCGTGCTCTGATAACGGCAGTGTATAATTAAAATCAAAGAGGTGTGGAACCAAATTATGCCAATTAGATTCCAAGTGAGGCAGATACTGAGGCTTCTTCAAAAATACTGGAAAATATTGACAACAATAATATATATAAAACATCACAATTATAACGTTTTTTTTAATGTAAATTAGAATAATATATAAATTTAACTAACTTAAAATATTCTTATTATAATATTGTATGGAAGAGTATGACTTCGAATATTTTCTAATTCGGGTAAAAATGTAAAATAAATTTGGAAAAAAGAAGAAAAGTAATAACTTAAGATATAATATACCTGAAGCTGGGTACAATCCTTCTTGAGCCGTTAAAGAGACGATCCACGGTAGATCTTGTGCTTGCCCCTTTTTCACTATATCATATGGATGTTGGGTGATGAAAGCTCCCTTAACGTTAGGCTCAATGACAGGCGCAAAAGGAGAGAAAGGTGAGTGTAACCAAGGCTAAAAATTAAAATGAAAAACGTAATTAAGAAGAAAATACATTTTCTTTACAATGAAGGTTTAGCTGTAGTAATTAATAAATGTTTTTATTGTTTAGGTTTTTTTTTTTACTTACTAAACTTTAAATTCAAACGATTTAATTTTACAGTTTACTTATAATATTATTACAGGGTAATAAATTAGTGGTTGAACATTTTTATGTTTTTATTCACAAAACTTTAATAATATTGTATATAAAAGAGATTGTATTTTTGTTAAAGAAATGAATATTTTGGAAATGACAAAAGCTATTGAATCTGTATTCAAACCATATGTTAGGTTGGTTCTTCCTTAGGTTATTATTTATTTAGAGTTTATTATTTAGACAAATTTTATACCCTGAGTGATTTTAGAGTGAAATAAAAGTGTTTTCTGGGCTGTAGAGTTTATCTATTGTAGAGTTATAGACAGTTGCACTTTGGAGAGTTGAGTTTCCACGAATGTAAGTAAAGTTGTATTGAAATCAAAAGTAAATGTGCATATTGTTAAAAGAACATTTCCAGACTTTGAATGATAACAAAAATATTTAATAACTAATCTACCCTTGTTAAAGCTAGATATTTACGCTTTTATAGTGTTAAATACTAAGTACATTGTACCCGTCAATGCTCAGGTCTTGTAACAATACCATTTAAAAAATAAAGTTTTTTTTAGTCATATTATTAAAATTACTATTAACTTAAATTCATTAAAACAAAAGATTTTCATTCATTACAATTAGACTATTATAAGTTTGTCATCGAGTATGATTCTATGGATTATTTTCATATAATTAAGGTGACTAAAATCAACAAACATCAGATTTTCGACCCTCAGTAATGATCTTATTTTTAACATCTTAAAATATATTTAGATTGATTTATAAAATGGTTTTAATGATACAAAAACCTTCCCGGATGTGCAAATAATAACATACATACTTACATAATTCCATCGTGATTGGATAATGGTAAAGGCATTCAGAAGTAACAAAAATACATTATTTTATATATATTGATAAATGAAGCCTTGCCTCGAACAGAGCTGTCACCATGGCAATGGAGGCGGCCGGACGATGGCGCAGGCACTCGATAATATCTGATGAAGAGGAAGCGCTGCAGCCCATACGAGCGGCTACCAGCAGCGCTTTCTGTAGCGGCTGCTCCTGCAGCGTCCACGGGCACAGCGCTGTGCCGCTCTGGGATATGCCGCGGTGGAACAATCCTGAAAATTATTAGGATGCCAAAATAATAATACATTATCTAATGCTGCATATCGATGATTCGTAACCAATCGTTACTCGTGTTAGAGCGCGGTAAGGATAAATGTGAGTGAGAAGGTATTTTATGTACTTTCAACTTTAATCGGTCAGTTTTCACTGTTTGTGATGAACTTTTATACACTGATAACAGCTCCAAATTCGAAATGTGTATGAAACTTACTTCGTAAGAGACTAGGAACGTGATAAGTATATAAATACATTTTTAAAAAGTTTTCATAGAAGATTCAAATTTCAAACAAAATTTGAATTATTTTGTTTTTCGAATATCTTAGTTACATTTCTTCGGTTGTGTTCAATTGTTTCCCAACATTTGTTCTACGGATTTTTTTTCAGTGTGACGTAAAACTCTTCTTATCCGTAATAGTATTATAGTCCATCCAATATACGAAGAACCCTATGACACATTTATTGCCCCTTGTAAAAGGGATGGGGCAAAAATATTTATTTCGATTAGGTCGATTTTTTTTATCTTCTTCTTCGAAAAAAATCGAATTTGAATTCGAAGTGAATCGTATATAAACATCTCTATTTCCGCATGGCGGCTTCATGGCGGATCAGTACAAATGTTTGGCTTTCAGTAGCGTGTTGTTCTTCGATCGATTCGTGTTTTTTGTTGTTGTAATTATTATATTTATTGTTAGTATTGTTAAAGTTGTTTCATTGAATCATATTTTGTGTTTTTTACAATGCCAAAGAGACAGAAAAGAACTATTCTCAGCAGTGAATCACGTGAATTTGTCGTACGCTTGCGTGATTATTTTCATCAAGAAAAACAAAATGGTGGACCATTGCTGTCTGTTGAAAACATTCGAGATCGGGTCGCGGATGCCCTAGGAATCAGTAAATCTACAGTATCTCGGATCACAGAGGAGAAATACGGTGAATCTTCATTAGAAGAGAAAAATTATTAACACCCAATAAGAAACGACAGAAGAAATGCTCAATAACAAAACCCGATAGCTTTGATTTGGCGGCAATTCGGAATCACGTGTATGCATACTATGACCGCAACGAAATACCAACACTTCTTAAACTGGTAGGTTCTCTAAAGTCAGTCGGATTATTTCAAGGCAGTGCGACGTCTCTTAGTAAGGTATTGAAAAACATTGGCTTCAAATATAAAAAATGTGAAAATAGAAAGTTTATAATGGAGCGCACGGATATTTCCCTGAAAAGATGCGATTTTTTGAGGCAAATGAAGAGCATTAGGAATTGGGACAAAGTCGTTTTTCTCGACGAAACTTGGCTCAATGCTAATCATCATCATCATCATCATCAGCCTGTGTCCGTCCACTGTTGAACGTAGGCCTCCCGCATGAGTCTCCATCCTCTTCGATCCTCCGCCTTCCGCATCCAGGTCACTCCCGCTATTCTTCTTATATCGTCAGTCCATCTTGTAGGGGGTCGGCCAATGCTTCGTTTGCCAGTTCTTGGGCGCCATTCCAATACTTTTCTTCCCCATCGACCGTCGTCTCTTCGACAGATATGACCTGCCCATTGCCACTTGAGTGTGCCTATTCGTTGGGTAGCATCCACTACTTGAGTTCTTCTGCGTATTTCCTCGTTTCAGATTCTATCTTTTAGCGACACTCCGAGCATGGATCTCTCCATAGCACGCTGGGTGACTTTTTATTTTATGGGTAAGACTTGCTGTCAGATTCCACGTCTCTGCGCCATAAGTTAATACAGGGAGGACGCATTGGTTAAACGCCTTAGTTTTAAGGCATTGCGGAATTTTCGCTTTAAAAATGTACTTTAGTTTTCCAAATGCTGCCCATCCCAGTTGTATGCGCCTGTCGATTTCTTTTGAGAAGTTATTTCGCCCTAGTTGTATTACTTGTCCCAGATAGGTATAGTCGTTTACAACCTCTATTTCTGTTCCTCCAATGGAAATAGGATCAAAGGTCTGTGAAATATGACTATTAATCATGGCTTTTGTTTTATCCATGTTCATTTTCAGACCAATTTTGTTCGACGCTTCATTGAGGTCGTAGAGCATGTCTTGGAGCTTGTTAGGTGATTCGGCTATTAGCACTATGTCATCTGCAAATCGGAGGTGAGAAATGTACTCTCCGTTAATATTTATTCCACATTTTGTCCAGGATAGCAGTTTAAAAATATCTTCTAGGGCGTTTGTGAAGAGTTTTGGAGATATAACATCTCCTTGTCTAACACCTTTGTTTATAGAAATATTGTTAGTGCTATCATGGAGCTGGACCATCATTGTTGCAGATTTGTAAAGAGATTTTATTATCTCTATATACCGATAGTCTATTTTGCAGCGTTGTAGTGAATCTAGCACTGCCCAAGTCTCGATTGAGTCAAATGCCTTTTCATAGTCTACAAAGGCGAGGCAGAGTGGCTGATTATATTCTTCGGTTTTCTGAATGATTTGTCTTAGCGTGTGGATATGATCAATTGTACTAAAGCCTTTCCTAAACCCAGCTTGCTCTCGAGGTTGAAATTCATCAAATCGACCCGTCAGCCTGTTTGTTAAAATTCTGGAGAATACTTTATACACATGGGAAAGAAGGGAAATGGGTCGGTAGTTTTTGAGCAGTGATTTATCCCCTTTTTGTGGAACAATATCACAATACTCGTACTCCATGTCGCCGGGGTTTCTCCATGTTCTATTACCTTGTTGAATAGTTTTTAAGCTCTTTCAACAGAGGGGTTCCTCCTACTTTCAGAAGCTCAGATGTAATTCCGTCTTCTCCAGGGGCTTTGTTGTTCTTAAGTTGTTTTAGGGCCGATTTAATTTCGAATATACTTATATCTGGGATGTCTTCAGACCAGTGCTTTGTGAGAGTAGCCCTCTTGTCGTCCGCAGATCTGTCATTAGGACCTGGCATCGTAGATGAATACAATAACCCGTAGAAATGTTCTATTTCCTTCAGTATATCATTAAGATTTGTTGTTATCTTCCCATCGTGTGTCTTTAATTTGGAAAGTTGGGCCTGTCCTATAGAGGTGTGTCTGCTAAATGCATTTGACCCTCGGCCTTGTGCAACAATCTCCATGATATACTCGGTGTTTGAACGACGAATGTCAAATCTCATGGATTTTTTCACTTTTTGTTCAGGGTATTGTAATCTTGGATGCTTCTGCTTTTACGACGTTCGTCCATAAGAGCTATCGTTTTGTCTGAGAATTTTGACCCTTTTTTTCTTTTTGCACTGCTTTATGACTTTTTTGGCAGTTTCTTTAATGCTATTAATGATTCTTTCGTTAAGTTTGTTGACGTTGTCGGTGTCATCACTATCTTCCAGTGCTGCGAATCGATTTTGTAGTTCAAGCTGAAAAGTTTCCTCAAGCTTGCTCTGAACATTTAACGGACGTATAACTCTTTGTTTTATTAGCTTTTTCCTTTCCAGTTTGATGTCTAGGTGCACAGTACTTCGAACGAGACGGTGGTCACTTCCGGTACTAAAGCTTTGCATCGCTGAGACATCAGTGACTATATTCTTCTTATTAGCCATAATAAAATCAATTTCGTTCTTTATGTTACCATCCGGGCTTCTCCAGGTCCATTTGCGTTTTGGTTTTTTCTTGAAAAATGTGTTCATGCAAAACATTTTGTTAGCATGTAGAAAGTTTACCATCATCTGTCCTCTGTTATTTCGGAGTCCGGTTCCATATTGTCCTATAAATTTCTCGTTTCCACAGCACTTTCCAATCTTAGCATTAAAGTCTCCCATAACTATGCAGTAATGTGTCTTATTGTATTGTAGGGCTTTTTCGATGTCTTCGTATAGAGCTTCTACTTCTTCATCGGTATGGCTAGACGTTGGGGCATATACTTGCACCACTCGTAAGGAGTATCGGTTCGATAACTTAAGCGTCAGGTATGATACTCGGGGGGATATACTATTAACTTCGGTGACGTTGTTGGCAATTTCCTTGTTGATAAGGAAGCCAACTCCACCTTGAGAGGTTTGATCCCCTTCTCTATAGTATAAGAGATGTCCTGAGTTGAGTTTAATCAGACCTTCTCCTTCTCGTCTAACTTCGGCCAGCCCAACGATGCTCCATTTGATTCTATCTAGTTCCTCTTCCAGTTCTACGATTTTCTCATCTAGTCTCAATGTTCTCGTGTTGTAGGTAGCAATAAATAGTCGTCTGTGGCAGCCTGCAGTAACCCAGTGATTCTTAGCACCCCCGCCCCGCCGTTACCATGGCCGCTGCCGTGGCCAGGAATAGCGAAGCTGCTGGGAACTAGGGGCCGGATCTTTGTTGTGTTTTCATTCGGGGTTGTTGGCTTAAAACGCCACGCTTGCCAGGCGGCTTGGCGAGTTTATGGCCAGTTTACACCGTGCCTAGTTGAAGCTGGGAGAGTTCTTTTGATAACTCTCTCAGCCCTCCTTTCTCCCGTCAGTTCATCACGTCATATCGCCAAAGGGATTGGTTACCGCAATCTTGATGTGACATGACTATGTAGGGCTCACCACGTACAGGTGGGAGTGGAGTTGGTTGTGAGAGGCTATAAACTGCTCTTTTAATAGCAGTCGGTAGGTGCGCATCACCACCCAAGAGCCCCGCTAATCATACTGTTCGTAAAATATGGACAGACGACACGGCTAAATCCAGGACGAAAACTCCTGAAGGAAAAGGCCAGCGCCTCATTATCTGTCATGCCGGAATGTCAAAAGGTTTTGTGCCCAATTGTCTTCTGGCGTTTAAGTCAGTTAAAACGACAGCATATCACGAAGAGACGAATTTTGATAATTTCAGACAATGGTTTATGACCTTATTGTCAAATTTACATGAGCTTCACGCCATAGTAATGGACAACGCTTCGTACCATTCTGTCCAAATCAACAAAGTTCCTACTACGGCAAACAATAAAAATGGGATCGCGATGTACGCTTTGACAATTTAAGTGAACATAACCTGATTATAAATGTGTGTGAAAGTTGTAGTTCTGATTCCGATAGTGACGAAGACAATTTAGAATGTACTGCTTTATCGGATTCCGACTAAAATATGTGTTTTTAAGGTTATGTGCTAATATTTATCTCTACACTTGCTTTTCTTCATAATTTTCATATTACTAATATTATTATTTATAGTTTGTTTTTCATGTCTCTTAAAACCTGTTAATATTCACTTATAATTGATAATAATTCTAATATTTAATTTTAGTAGGTATTTACAAAAACAATCGAAAATCCGATTATTTATACCCCAACACTGGTTTTCGCAGTAATGTGACATGGCCTTCTACGTGCGTCAGATATTATAGTATTATAGTTGCAAATTGCCGTATTTTTTCTAATTTGTAACAATATGCATACATTTTTTATTATTTTGTTTTTATTGTGATATATTTACCTAAATAACTTATTATATATAAGAAGAGAGGCTTTTGTTTATGTTGATAAAATTAGTATAGGTAGCGAACGTTTTTACAACGTTATATCGGACGATATTTAGCACAGGGCAATAAATGTGTCATAGGGTTCTTCCTATATTGGATGGACTATAATGGCATTTCACTACCGCATGTTGTATTGTTAATTTAATGTTTCCATTTAATCTTCCCAATAAATAAGTGTAACCTCAAATACCGTTGGCTTTTTCTCTTAAATTTACTTATCGGTTAAGTTATTTTAAAATTTAAATAAGTATAATATGAGTCGTTTAGCAATAAAGTTTATCGAGTTGGACCTATTACTTATGTATTATTATATAGTAATACATTTCTACAAAGAGTCAAAAACGGTTCATGGGTCTATGACTCTATGGTCTCACAGCGGCAAATTTGAAAAGTTGAATTCTTTCATCGAACATTTACTTCTAAGTATAATACGTATGCTTAGAGCTTACCTTTGGACATGGAGGAGAGCATGTGGTAATGAACGCTCGCTCCGCCGGCAGACATTCCAGTTATTGTGACGCTGTTGGGGTTTCCACCAAAGTTTTTTATGTTTTTCTGAATCCATTTTAGGGCCATGTTTTGATCTTTTAAGCCATTGTTTCCGGGAAGCACTTCATCTTGCGTGCTCATAAATCCTGTAAAAATAATTGCTGTATTATAAATACATAATCTTATGGTTATAGTATTACAGATTCAATTTAACCCAAATGATTCTTGGTCTTAATCAAAATTTACTATTCATACTTTTTTATGTAAACACGCAGGACAAAACTATCGGAAGGTTATTGGAAAAGATTAGTAACCCAGTAAAAAAAAACTCCACCACAGATAAAATAAAAAAATGTGTGTTTTTTGTGATTATTTCTAAAAAAATGCAATGTTTTTTTTTTGCAAAGTAAATTTAATTTCGTTCGTCATTTAAAGTTTTGAACAGCTGGCCACTCACCCAAAATACCCAACCGATAATTGATCGTGATGAAGACGACATCTCTGTCCATTAGATAAGAAGGTCCATATTGAGTTCCCGAGCCGAAGACAAATGCCCCCCCGTGTATGTAAACAATGACTGGCAAATTTGCGGATGAAGTTGGTTTTGGAGAATACACGTTCAAATACAGGCAATCTTCTGATCCTGTAAAGAATTGACAAAACAATATTTATTTACATTCTAAAATATATACAATCTTAAACATAATCGAATAACTGAAATATAAAAAAAAAATACGCGAACTAATTTTGTTCTTTATCACAGTTTTACAATTGCAAGTATCTTAGTTGTTTACAACTATAAGATGTGTAATGGTCGTTTGTTGATTGCAGTTTTCCTCGTTAACAAAAATAATTAAACAG
The DNA here is from genome assembly GCA_022606575.1 of Glossosoma conforme. Lineage (NCBI taxonomy): Eukaryota > Metazoa > Arthropoda > Insecta > Trichoptera > Glossosomatidae > Glossosoma > Glossosoma conforme. Next base: position 1,327,167 of record JAGTXR010000005.1, on the reverse strand, counting down.
GTTTTTATGAAGATAATTTAAATATATTATTAATAATACGTATCTAGTGTAAAAATATTAGTTTGATTCAGTATTGAAACGTTAACAATAATATTATTAAAACACATACCGATGATGCTTCCATATTCATCGTTCGGCAAATCATACCACTGTAAGCAGACGCTGGACAATTTTTTTGCTTGCCATATTCCATGCCAATGCTTGGGTGGTTGAGGCTCCTAGAAATTAAAATTGAAAAAATGCAAACTCTTGTTCACGTTTCTTATCGTCAGTTATACAAGCAAATAACTGACGCTCCCTGTATAAGTAAGACTGATGATGACAGTTGTAAGTCAGTTACGTTACAGTTATAAGAACACAAAAAGCCACATAAGACTGAATATCCTACTACTAATTTACCCTCTTCGACATATAATATGTCAAATATTACGTCAATTAAGTATAAAGCCGGTCTCGCTTCCAAAAAACAAGGTGTATTATATCACGTCGGTATTTCAACGATAAACTTCTCCTACTATATAAAGGACAAATACGACCTATCCTTGAATACGGCAGTCACCTTTGGATTGGAGCCCCAAAATACCTTCTAAACTTAATAGACTCAGTTCAAAGAAGAGCAATTCGTTTGAAAAACAATGACACTCTTACGTCTAACCTGCAATCAATGGAACACAGGCGTAAGATTGGTTCATTTAGTCTTTTCTAACATTATTAACAACGGTCGCTGCTCTTTGGAACTTAAGGAACTAATTCCTCCTGCACCCCACCCACAGCCGAAAAACTCGTCTTACACTTGCCGAACATCAATACACGGTTGATGTGTCGACCAAGAACTAGCAGTTTCGAAAGTTCCTTTCTTAATGCCACCGGTAAGATTTGGAACGCTCTTCCTTTCTACAATCTGGATCTCTTCAAGAAACAGATAAATATACACTTGCAATCTCCCCAACTCACACACAAACACAAACACAAACACGAACACAAAAACAACACACGTTTCCCGCATGCAGCGTCCAGCCTCCCTGGCTGAGCGTCATAGAGTGCACTGGTCTTGACCGGCTGTGCTCTCCTGCATGCGATTACATAAACAAAAATATTAGCTGGAAAAATAAAATAAAACGACTAATTTGGGAAAGTTCGTGAGAATCGTTTTTATTTGGTGATCAAAGCCTGGGCACCCGGATTCGCTCTCGACGGTCTTCTGCTTGATTTACTTAATTAGTTCGCCATTGATAACTACTAACCACGAGATACATTTGGTGATCAAAGCCTGGGCACCCGGATTCGCTATCGACGGTCTTCTGCTTGACTTACTTAATTAGTTCGCCATTGATAACTACTAACCACGAGATACATTTGGTGATCAAAGCCTGGGCACCCGGATTCGCTCTCGACGGTCTTCTGCTTGATTTACTTAATTAGTTCGCCATTGATAACTACTAACCACGAGATACATTTGGTGATCAAAGCCTGGGCACCCGGATTCGCTATCGACGGTCTTCTGCTTGACTTACTTAATTAGTTCGCCATTGATAACTACTAACCACGAGATACATTTGGTGATCAAAGCCTGGGCACCCGGATTCGCTCTCGACGGTCTTCTGCTTGATTCACTTAATTAGTTCGCCATTGATAACTACTAACCACGAGATACATTTTTTAATATTGCTTTTGTGTGAAAACTTCCATTCCTAAAGATTTAATTGAAATATCCAATCGAACACATACATATTCTAACATTATCACCATTTCGTAAACTTTATAAATATAATGATTCTGCTGTGTGTTATCAAGGAAAAATTATTACAATATTACCTATAATAGTAAATCTATTACATTTAATGATCCGTAATGGTACTAATGGTAAATCCACATATAATGTATAACGTATCAAATTATAAGCAGGTGTGGATAATAAACTATTGAATCTATCATTGTAAAGAAATGTGAAAAAAAATAGAGAAAATGTATTACATTGGTACAAAAATTGGTTTAAAATATAATCCAATGGCTAACGAGTATACTATGTAAGAACGTATTTAAAATGTGCATGTAAGGGAACCAAATACGCACAATTTACAAATAATATTGGTATGCCGACGTTCACTGGAGAGCCATAACTATTTCCTAACTTATTTCGGTGACCTTTACGTAATATACCGGTTTTAAAAGAGAAAAATTTAATGTGTTAAGAAAATATTCAGAGAAGAATGAATGTTAATTCAATTCATCGTGTTTACTTTTATGGAATAATTGAGTTAATAAAAAAATTAACTAAATGGAACAATATTAAATTTAAAAATAACAACTTAATTTCAAGTATAATTGTAGAAAGGCGTGTACTGTTTGTTTTTATTTATTAAACGTAAAGGAAATGTAATTTGTTTACGATATAAATTTATGTAATTCTTCCACAATAATTATCGATTGAAAAAATTCAAAATATTGAAGAATGATCGAAAACAAGACATATACGACAAAATTAAATTTTTATTGAAAATAACACTGTTTATAGATAGAATTATATAATTTTCTAATGTGAAAAGCTTATGCATAGATTTTGTAAATAATGCGCATCTAAGCGGAGATTAAAGTGACAAACGTACCAAGTTTAACATAACACAAACAAGTAATTTTGTATAATTACGGAGAATTTACAGCTTATTTTCACAATTATAGATAAGCATATAAGAGATTAATAGGAATATAATAATATATCTTTACAATAATGATAATTATTTAGGGAACATCAAAACATTTGATATTATGGCTTTTGGGTTTAGCCGTGTGTGGCGAATTTCTTCTCTCCGATATTTCGACCGCCATTGCAGGGGTCTTCTTCAGGATTGATGACCCTGAAGAAGACCCCTGCAGAAATTCGCCACACACGGCTAAACCCAAAAGCCAAAATATCAAATCTGGCCGTGAAAACCTAAGAAGTTAATCATAACATTTGTATCTAAAAATTGGTTATATTTATTAGATAACTACAATATTATACACTGAATAGTGAAATAGTTACCATTCCTACCACTGACTTATGTTATGTAGAATTTATTATTAGTTATCTAAATTAAAATATACCATTTATGTAGAAATATTTACAAAATTTAAAAGTAATTTTGTAATTAAATATTTTAACAAAATAAATAATTTTATTATGGGAGTATCACCTTTTTTGTTATTTTTAATAGTAGAAGCATGTAACAATTGCAAAATATATTATTATTTTTATTTAACACTTCATATTTATTATAAAACAAAAATCCCATCACACGATTTCAAATATGAATTAAATGGGCGAAAACCTGCGGCTATTGTTTTGCAAATGTTCCATTTTTAAAAATCTATTTTTAAAGCATTTTCTAATTCACTTTTTCAAAATTATCATTTGTGGCACAAATATTCCATCAAAATTGTTATTTTATAATTTTAGATAATTATTTAAGGAAATTATAAATAATTATCAAATATAAATTAATAATGTTTCATTGTTCAAGAAGTGTGGGAACAAATTCAATAATTAGCACAATGCTTACATTGAAAGTACGTTTATTTTATGTTATTTATTATAGTTATCGTATTAGAATAAGATAGCTATTACTTTTTTATAGATAATTCTATTAGCATAAAAACCATTACAAATATCGATTCCTTATAAAGACACATACAACAATTATAATGTATTAATCAAATAATATATAACTAATTATTAACGAACCAAAAATCTTCTTTTCCCGACCGGTGATCTTGCAAAAGGAATACCCTCAAAAGCTCCATAGGGTCTACCCTCGAACGATTTTCTCCATTCCCCCACTAGTTTTCCTTGAGTTATTTTCACGAAAATATCTTCAGATTCTTCTGCATCACAGAAATGAGATAAACACAATACAATTAACAAAAAACCGAACACAAGCTTGGCCATGTTTAGAAGTCGACTGTCTTGTGTTAATGCCGAGCGATGGTCTGCATTCAACTGTCTTTCGAAGCAATCAAAAACCTACTGCTAAGTTTGAAATACTACATTGCACCTTGCTTTATAATACCTGTTGACTAATATATCATGTACCTAAGCATTTAACGGATAAATAATAACACTTCAAATTGAGTGTAAGCACTTACGTTAAAAGAAAATTAACAATGGAAAAGATAACGATAAATATTAGGCAAAAGGTACAAGATAGGAATTGGACATGTCTATTTATAAACACGTAGTAGAATAATACAATTATCAGTGTGCTTCTTGTCGGTCATTAAAAAATAATCAAAATCTATAATACCTATAATGTACGCCATGATAGTATCAACTTATTAAATTTAAGATTAAATTGTTGCATAAATTGATGTTTACTTATGATGTTCTTTTTAATATCAAGATAGACTCCTACCACCTAATGCAATATATATCTGATAATTAAAATGAATTATAAGTTATATAATATTAAACAAAAATAATATTGATTATACAGATATATCTCTACATACAATTCGACTGTTCCTGACCCGTTTTTATCCCCACCTAAAGATTTTTTTTTATGATCTAAAGGCTTTTCATCGACTACTTTCTATATACATTCCATAGCCATCCACCATGAATAATTTATCATGTTGGTGGGAAGTTGAGATCCTGACCATTCAGGTTTTATGAATAGGTAGAGGTTAAGAATATTCATCCAATAATATCACAGTATCGTATCACTTACACGACTTTTACGTCTTAGCACGAATGCTATAATATATGGTTTTTTACTACGTATAAAAATCGCAGTATTTTTAATTTTAGAGCATCGTACGGTGAATCGTTTACATACTTCGATATTTTGACCACTTTTGCAAAAATCATCGTCAGGATTTTATTAGTTTAATGCATTTAACATTAATATATATATAATTATTTCATAATTTGGAATATTATATATATATGTAAAATCAATATTATAAAAATTGTGGAATAATTCTAAAAAATATTTAGTTTCTATTTGACATTATGGAATTCCACTTAAAATTGTCGATCGTCATTTTATTATAAATATGATATATTCACGAGTACATATATGTTTTGCATTATTATGTAATGGATGTATATACTACCGTGAACCATTTTTTTAAATGATATCTTTCATTAATAAACCAATAAAAAACATTAAACACAAGAAAAATACAATTGAATTAAGGGTTGAGCTGCCTCTTAGAACAAAATGGTCCAGATCTCGAGAGCGTCGGCCTCATCATCCGATTTCCTTACAAAATCCGATTAACAAATCCTCCAAACATGTGGCTCGGATACTATAGATACCCCCGCTTAAATCAATCGGACTTCTGCTCTGGAGTTTGTCAGGAACCATATATGTTCCTAAGTGGACCTTCAGGTGTAGATATGGTGTAGCACGAGGAATGGATAGTGGCAGCTGACATAACTAAGTGGCGGCAAATTGTGGTGACCATATTCTCCAGGTAAGTAACGGATATGGGAAGAAGAAGAATGCTGGCATAAACTATTTTTTAAAAGAAAGCTTTCATCATCCAATTATTCGTATAAATACTAAATACAAACATTATATCCATACTATTATTATATATATTGTATAACATATATTAAGAGTAGGTATTATGTATATCTGCAGGCAATAATAATATATTTTAGAACTACATACATGGTCACGAGTCTCAACATATATAGGGACATTTCATTGAGAGTTGGTCTAATATTATTTAATGTGACATTTAAGAAATAATGGCACAATAAACAAAACTGAAAACGTGATAAATAATCCGAATTAAAAAATGATTATTGACACTAGCGGAAGAAAATGTATTGCGATAGAGTGGCAGCAACGTGGCTACATATTAATCTTAAATAATTATTAATAAATTAGTTTAAATTACAAAATTGATTGATAATAGTCGTATAATTGAATCAGGAGCTTATTAAGCTTGCGTTATGTAAATATTTATAATATATAAACATTAGCACCTACATATTCATTTTCTCAAGGTTAAAATACCTACCTAATGTATGTTTAGGTACCTATTAACCACTCTATTATGTTCAATAGTAAAAATAGAAAGCAGTTGTTTTTTTAAATTGAATAAATAAATACCAGAGCAGTGCTTCTAAGAATTTTGTAGTCACGGATGATTTGTGATCGATAAGGTCAATTCGCGAAACCGCAAATACAAAAATGGAGCAATTCCATGCTTCGCGGAGTATGTACTTATAATGCATACACTAGTCAATAATCAATGCACTATAGTGACAAGACTCTTGTTTTGGTCTTACTATGAAAATTGTTTTATAAATGACTAAAGTTAAAGTTAAAACGGTAAAAATACATTTTTCTCGATAAATCTTTTATATGCTGGGTCATGGTTTACATTTTAACTCGTCAAACAAATCTCACAATAATGATGACCTTTGCAACGGAGTTCAATATGTTTAGAAAAAAATGCATAATAATAAATTGTCAACGGCTTAAGTCGATGAACAAAATTAGAGCCTTACAAAAAAATTTAATATCAGAAAATGGATCTTCCAGATTGTAAATAATTAACCCAATGGCACAATTAATAAATTGTATTATTTCGATAATTTATAATACTTAAAAAATAAATACCTACCTAGAAATAAATTATAAACCACATTAATTTTATAATGAACATATCTCATAAGCAACGAATTGGTTTCTATGGCGTCAAAAAGTTTTTTTTTTAATTCAATCTCCGTGGTAAGGCAACGACAATAATTTTTCAAAATATTAATTTTGCAAATGACCTCTGTAAATTTTGGACGACATATTGTCATCGACGTCGATTTGCAAAATTTTATACCGATTGGAAGACAGAACGGATTTAATTTTCAATTTATAAATCCCTGTGTGCATACATGTTCCCAGGTGGTCTTTCGGGTGCAGGATATATCTGGGGATAAGGCATGGACAGTGCCAACTGGCAGAACTGAGTGGCGGCAATTCGTGGTGACCATATTTTTCAGATATTTTGCCGGTGGGTATAGCTCAATGGTCAAAGCGTTTGCTTTGCAAGCCAAAGGTCGTGGGTTCGAATCCTGACGGAGATTAAAAAAAAGGATTTTTAATCGATTTCTTAGCTCTAAGATAATCGGTTGGTGTGAATTTGATCCCTCATCCATAAAATGCCAGTCATAGCCTATTAATTAAAATTGGTGGTAGACGAAAGTCGTCCCTTAAAGACCACCCATTCATAGTAAATTCCTGTAATAATAAGGATGACGCATGAATCTCGGGCTGTAGTCTATGACGTTGGCGGATCAACACTCCACTTGCAGCGCTTATCCATATGCATCATGGTAAGGGTCATATAATTGCACAGATGAGACTTCAGAATTACTATAACCATCTGTCGGTATTCTCCTATATGTGTTTACATAAAAAATAAATATAGAACGGATAAGAAAAGTTCTTGCGGACAGATGTATACAAATACTCTAGAAAACTTCGGCGTAGGTGATATAAATAATTGAATGATTACATTGAAACACTTTTCGAAATATATTTGTGTAGGAAGTAAAAAAAAAGTATATTGATAACTTATTAAACAATAAAAAATATAGTGATAAAACAATGTTATAAAAAAAATTATTAGATATTTTTAAATTCTTTTCATATTGAAATATCACAGCAAAAAAATATATTATTACTGTAATAATCTTAGTTAATGTAGGGTAAATCGAATAAAGTTATTGTTTTTTTTTTTCATTCCTCTTCGCGTTATTATTGAACTTAGCTTCACTGCATGCATCAAGAAAGATGATGTGCCATTTATGTTTCTAACTGTAATGTCAGATCGTTAATATATGTAATTATCTCATATACGGGTACTCGTATGTTGTAGATTACCAATTCAAATACCTCTTCCAATAGTTAGTTACTATGGTATTTATAAAGTGCATATAAACTACATAATCGCTAAATTAAAAGTAGTTACATCGTCCACTGTAATTCTAACAACAATCTAAAACTTTTGTTGAATTACGAGTATCCTTGAAATAAGGTACTGTTTTAATTATGCATTAATATCCTTTTCATGTGTAAGGTAATGTAGGTATTTGTTATGTTCACATTGCAAGGTACAAACTACAAAAATGCTTATCTGTAGGAAATGGTTATAATGTATAAGTTTAGTTTCTCACTGAAAAGTGAACAGCTTTATTATTATTTCGTGGCGTACATTGACCCCATGTTACGGTATTCACACATAGTCGTTAAATAGATGCAGATAACATTTTTGGTGATCTTGTCGCAAGCTTACAAGGTGACCTCGGAGTTTTGACTTTTGTAAATAATCTACCAAAAATAATTCCAGGCATTCTAAAAAATAAGGATAAACAAAATGCTATTCATTAATAAAGTCTGTAAAATATGGTTAAAAACAAGACAAGTACTCGTACAGGTATGTACCTAAGTTAAGCTACCTAAATACCTAAGATAGGTTATGTAACCTGTTTACTATATATATATATAATACCACCCAACTTCTATTTCCATCACTACAAAAGCGGTCGCCAACTTTTGAGCTTTCTAGACACTAAAAAAACAGTGTATCCCGTATTTAACAAATTTAAAACAGTGTATCCCGCGAACTATTATTTTGATTTTTTCTACCATAAAAATAAGATTCTACTAACAATATTAAATTTCAAAAATCGAATTATTTTATTGGATTTGCGTTTCAATATGTGTACAAAATAATTTTAAATCACGAATGTACTAACATACTAATAATAGACTCATTTATACATGAATGGAATATTTCATATAATATTTTACTTTTTCCAAATATTCTGTAGTCTTATTCGCATATCCTTCGTGGATTAATTTTATCGTAGGTCGAGTAAATTAAAAACTGCTGGCGACCGCTGCAACTACACTTGTACATATTTGAGATTTGTTCTGTGAATAATTGTGAGCGTTTGGCGGTTGCCACAAGAACACATTAAATCAAAGCCGTTTTTCCTTAAGTCCCAGTTTATCATCATTCTGGAGGACGTCGGCTGTATTACGCATTTTGTGGAACTACAATAGTATGGAGAGCAACTGTCAGAGAATATTGATGGGGGGTTGTGCTGCCCATATTCTCCCAGTTTGGCGAATCATGGTTAATAGTCTAGAAATAACATTCCTATGGTCAATAGCCTAGAATAAACATTTCACGAGGCCCATTAATTAATAGGACCATACTGGTAAGGGGCACGGAGAGGTCCGGAGATCCCGAAAATATTCGGAGGGTACCTAAGTGCCATTTTATGTCGGTTTTTTGTCTCTAATCTAGAGGCTCGAATTTGATCTCGTCAGCCCTGAGTACGCGTAGTATGAGTTTGTATAAAGACAACCGATTATAAGTGCATCAACTAAAGATCTACATACTCGTACTTATATGATAATCGCATTATAAAATTCTCAACTGAAATGAAAAATGGATACGTCTATGTTGTATATTTTATTCTATTCGATGCATATTTAAGGAAAATGTTTGTAATTTATCACATTCAAGAATGCCTGGCACGTTTCAGATTCTTAGCGTTGCCACATGTTTGATAAACTTATCATTTTTTGTTACTGCAAAGAGGTAATAAGTTAACAATGTTTATAACCGTTTCAATGTATGTAGGTATCTGTTTTATGTATCTACCTGCTGTTGATACATCATCATTGTTGGAGGAGGCACTAATTCCCCAAGCTCCAGTTTTACGATATTTGTGTCGATAAAACTACATATTCATTGCAGTAGAAAGTAGCGTAACAGATAACAAGATCATCAATCTGTATAATATGCTTATCATGTAGCTATGTAGTACTTACTTTGGTGTGGCATTGTAATTAAGCAACATGTGAATGGTTGGTGTGATGGACGGCTTTCGTATACCACCTAATTTGATTTATTACAATATATCGGTAGGTATTTTGATAAGTGGGATCAGGGATCATTGTCTTATCAACTAGGGGTATTTATATAGATTTATACCTACGTAGGTATTAGTTTATAGTCCCGATTTTTTTTATGTCTTTGTTGGAAAGATCTCAAGATAATGTGGTTTATACAAGTATCTATAATGTATATAAGTTAAGATTTTTTAGTAAAAAATCGCCAGTACTTATTTACATTAATGATACAATGTACTCAAGTTTTGCTCTCTGTTATTTTTCGGAATTAGCACATTGGTTAATCAAATAAACCAAACACCTCAATGTAATGTTTGCCTAAAACGAGATAGATCTCTAAATCTCAAATCGATTGCAATATGGCAACCACCTGTTTATTACAACCACTGATCCAAGAGAACATATTATGGAATGAATTACATTGGGCTAAATAAATAAATTAGAGTGAATTAATTATTAAAATATGATTCGTACCAAATACTAAGAATCTTAAAAGCTGTTATCGTAAATATTCAATACATTCATATTATAAAAAGTCAACGCAATGACGGAGTTAAATGCAGAAAAGGTGTAATACCTGTTTCATGATGATTTAATATATTATTCATGTACTAAATATTATGATAAGGAAGGTACCCATGTTGACATTTACATAAAATTAATTTATATTTTAAAGATAAATTTCAATTACTTACAAGTGACTAGATTCCTACGCATAATACCGAATACATAGTAGTTATAATCAAGTTTTTCATGAATTTTCTCGATTAACTTGGTAAATCTAAACTAAATTATTTTTTTAAAGAAAAGACCAGTAGGCATGCATTCCATCTGGTAATCACTTTCCAGGTGAGCAATGTGATGATTGCTCAATAGATTTATTCATAGGACACTATTGCAACACAAAATTGCAAATGTCATTAAATTGGTCAATTAATAATTAGATACGCTGCAATGTAGTAAGTACATACCTACAAAAATGTTGCAGATTTTTATATCTATGATTATTTTTCCATTGCAAATCTGCTCTCTAATAAATATGACCACAAAAAAATCGTAACAGAAACATCGGTCAGTCACCATTGCTCGACTGCCATGTGGGATACTGGCAACTTTAAATTCGTACCCACTCAATTAAATTCTAACGATTTTAACGTACTATCTATAACTATATATAATATATATTTTATATATATTTTTTTTTTTTAGATTATTATTATTTTTATTTTTTAACCTACAAAATGTAGAAAAATATATATATAGTTGAGCGTGGTACCCTGCAAGTTATACACGCGGCTAGATAACGCGTCTAACAATCAGGCACCGAAATAGGATATATCACATGGACAAGCGTCGCAAACTCTGGTGAATAAATTACCGTCTTATGGATAACTCCCTCCCTGTGCTCCTGGATACAAATTGCGCTCTCGTAGATGCAGAGACGTGCGTGTGAAACTCCTTTCGAAACATTCACTAGACCCAGGCAGAAGGCGGCCGGCGACTGCTGCTAAATCTCTGGGGAGAAGATGCGCTGAAAGGGTTGGTCAACCTCGTCAGTTTCCATCGCCAGGGCTATGGATCCTGTATCCAACGCCCCGAAAGGTGGGTCATGGTATAAGTATACGTATTGAAAACCAAAATAAACAGAGCTGAAAATACCTTCCTTTAATACGGCAGTTTTGGACTCCTCTCCGCAATTCGTTTGACCCCCTGGACTTCTCGGAACACAGACGTTTGGTTCTCTTAGCTTTTCTCCGTTAGCGCTGGACGGATAACCGACAAACTGTCTTTGAGGTCCGTGCCGGCTTCCTTAATGCCACCGGTAAGCGGAACAACAGCGTCTGTGTTTCCTCCTTCCTACAATCTGGATCTCTTCAAGAAACAGGACCTGAGCCGAGAACACAGAACCCGCACCCACCGCCCGTAGAGCGGTTCGAACAGTCGAGGCTGACTGGTCGTCTACAAAAAGCGATCCGAATTTCTGTAAAAATGCATCAATATGTTAAGTATATAAATCAAGTCTCTTAAAACAGTTAGGTTGTAGTTTAATGACATAGAAGTAACAACGCATATGAACAACTTATATGTATAAGATCTGCATGGTTTCTTGAAGATGATGTCAATAAAAAAATATGTATTGATACCAAACTCATCCTACGGGAATGAAAAGCCATGAAAAATAAATATAAATGCCGGCGGGTATAGCTCAATGGTCAAAGCGTTAGCTTTGCAAGCCAGAAGGCGAGGGTTCGATCAGCGACGGAGATTTTAAAAAAAGTTTTTTTTATCGATTTCTGAGCTCTAAAATACCTCGGTTGGTGTGAATTTGATCCCTCACCCGTAAAATGACAGTCATAACTCCCAGCCTATTAATCAAAATTGGTGATAGACGAAAGTCATCCCGTGAAGACCACTCATTCATTGTAAATTCCTGTTACAATAAGGATGATGCGTGAATCTCGGGCTGTAGTCTATGACGTTGGCGGATCAACACTCCACATGCAGCGCTTAGCCATATGCAGCATGATAAGCGTAATAGAATTTCACGAATGAGACTTCAGAATCACTATCACCATCTGTCGGTATTCTCCTACGCATGTAGTAGTTTTTATGTAATTTCCTACATTTAATTTAATTATAATAAATAGGAGTAACCTATAGTAGTAGTAGTAGAGTACACTGTGTAATATTTTATTTACTTGTGTGGAAATTAATCCACTGAGAATTATTTATATATATATTTGTTGAATAAATATATATAAACATTGTAACAAGACATAAATATGTACAGTGTTATAGTGAGCGTGCATATTATACCGTCAAAAACGTGTCGTGTTGTAGACGGTCATTTAAAACACTTATTTTTATATAAAAATTAAAAAGAACCAACAATGAAACAGGTACAACAATTGCAAGACATTTTAATTTTGAAAACTGTCATAATCATGTAGTTTGAGCGCAAAAATATACAAAGAGTTACCACATCGTAAAATATAAATCCACTTATTGTGACTCACAGCCATGCTGTTTTATGCAAAGTATTAATATACCTACCTATTACTAAACTGCAAATAGCAATCCATTGTGAGGCAAGCGTGCACCTGCCTTAAAAGTTTTTGGATATTTTGATCTACTATTGATCCTATTGATGCTTATGTTACGGAATATATATTTTCATACGCAGTGTTCTGTTGTCACAATTTTAACTTGTTAAACTTTTTGAGAACTTATACAGAAGTGTAAAAGTTTTTAGTTTTTAGTAGATGAACTGCATTTTTGTAATGCATATCTTTGAAAGTATGTTATTTTTAATTATCTGGGAAAAGGCATTTTTGCTTTATAGCATACATTAAAGACATTCATGACAAATAAGATACAGCTAGACAGCTTTTTAATTTATCACCGTTTTTGTATCCCCAATAATTTTGCAAGTCTTTAAAGGGCTGAAAGTCAAATTTTTTTGTGACTTGCCTCAGGCGGAAAAAAAATAATTACACCTTTTGCTATTGTATTTAAACATACGAATTTTGTTGGCATTCGAAAATTTTAGGTAAAAGGTGTATTATTATGATAAAATGTTTTTTCAAAACTTTTTATTGATAAAATAATATCTTATCTTAAAAATAATGATTTATTTACGATACCTATTAGAAAAAAGATTTCAACCGGTTCATTTATATCAAACACCTGGCGACTCTGTCAAAATGTCTCCAGACTGGTCTATGCTGGATGCAGTGAGATCGATATTATTAATTACCTAGACAAGAGGTGCAGACAGCTGACGGATTCGTTGCATCTGCATTGCGTTTAAAATCCAGATACCAAATTACTATCAAACCATTTAGGATATAACGAGCTCAAACATGTCATCTTGTGTAGACGAAAGGTGTGTGTGTAATTTTTTAAAACATCTCACGTTGCCAGACTTTAAACGTCACACTTCATGATTTGGTATCTTTGTGATTTTTTTACTAATTATGAATGGTGTTTTTTTTTCAGAGTCACCGATGAGATTGAAGCTCTTGAAGCTATTCTGCTGGACGATGTGACAGTTCATTCTACTAATTCTGTACCGAGCATGATCGAGACGGTGGTTCATCCTTCCACTGGAGACGACACGGACCAGCAGTTTGTCTGCGTGACTCTCGAGGTAACTCTGGGGGCCGGTTACCCGGATAACAGCCCCGCCGTGAAGCTGCGCAATCCACGCGGCCTGGACGACTCGCTTCTCGATGTGATCAACACTCAGATCCAAGACAAGCTTCTCGATTGTCTGGGACAGCCAGTCGTCTTTGAATTAATTGAGGTTTGTGTTTTTTAAGATAACACTTAACTGTAGTATATCATGCTTTATAAAATTTATATACGTTGCCACTTTTGACAGTACCCATGACACGCTTTTTGACGTTTTTTTCTAAGGAAACAAATATTTATGGAAAAACGATCGCTACTCTGGTTTAATTTGACAATAAACAAACCCAACGAAAACAATTAGTTTTGGATTGGATAAAATATGTCTTGACGAAATTTAACTCATATGTAGGTTTTTGTCTTTGATTTTGCTGTCAAATAAGGGGAAGAAAATCAAGTGGGGGAAATTTTAAAATAAGGAACTACTAATGCACAATGCACATTGCCCATAATGTATAACATTGCATTTAATTTAAGGTTAATATATTTATATTATTTATAAATATTTTCATGATCACCTAAGATGTGTATCATTATGTTATTCTAAAACAAAATATTATGGTATAGCATAACTTGCATAGTATTCTTTCTGATACGGTGTTATGAATAGCAGATTTATTAGTGTGAAGAGAGCAATAACATAATATTTTCATTAGTTGCCACAGCTATACATTGCATTTCTATTTGTTTACCTGTGAACATAACACTTTGAGATAAGCCTCGATCAGCAGTTAAACTTGACTTTATTTATTCAGCTGACATGGAGGCACAATTAATATGAATTTCACTCACGAATTATGCATTAAAATAATATAACAAAGAAATTACTGCCAGATACACATATAGTCAACCCTACTAAAGAGTTTTCATAAGTTCGAATGATTAGACCAATGCTTAGACCATTTAGTCCTAAAGAGGCAGTTCAATTCAAATCAAAAACATAGAAGAGACCGTTAAATGAAAGCATGCAATATAGTTGAGTTGACTGCATTACTAAATATTATTGTATGTTATGTCATATTGTTTACATTGATACCAGCTCGATATAGTCCTTTGAGGCTGGTGATGAAAAGCCTCAATATGCGATAATTTGGCTATTATTTATGTTCGCTTGTCTCGACACATACATATAAAAAATTACAGCCCCCATTCTGTTTATTTGTTTTGACAGTCACTCCAGATCATGTGGGAGCAGCTAGCTAGATAAATGGCTGCTATGTTAATTTCAGCACAGTGACTCACTACCACCGAACAAGACCGAATTTTGGCAGTTTTCTTGTCTTAACATAAAATAAATATAAAATGTGCTTTATGACAAGTTCCTTGCTTTTGCAACCTGCTCTTCATCCTTCCATCACGCGTTTCGATGATGATCCCGGCGATACAGAGTCGCATTTGCTTAGACGGGGGATGTCAACATGTTTAACTTAGTTAAATGTTTTATATTTCAGTTAATACGGGAGAACCTAACAAGAAGTAACTTACCCAGCGGCCAATGTGTGATTTGCCTTTATGGCTTCCTTGCGGGTGACGCGTTCATCAAGACCCCGTGCTATCATCACTTCCACAGCCACTGCCTGTCCAGCCACTTGTTGGCCGGAGAGAAAAATTATATCGAAGAGTTTGACAAGTTACCACTCTGGCAGAAGCAGCAGGCAAAGCCTTATCAGGTATGATAAACAACTTAAACTATAGATTTTATTTTTTATTTTATCATGCTTAAATTTTTTTACTAGAATTACTAATTATAATCTATATATATATAAAAAAAAGTTGTATTAGTTACACCATTTATAACTTAGGGACGGCTGAACCGATTCTCATGATTCTTGATTTGTTGGATTTGCCTTGACCCCGAATAGAAAAGTAGATATTAACCATCCCCTAGTAAGGCGAGGGTTAATATCTTCTGCTCTCCGATGATATGTATTTTCTACACCATATGAAAATGTCATTTAAAAACTGGAAAGATATGAATATTCTAATTATTGCTTTAATTGACTATGGTCGATGTTCTAAGTATCTGAAAAAGAGAAAAAAAAACATCGCGAATTGGCCGTTATAGCCGGCGCAGTCAACAAATTCAGCGCACGTATTGAGCCGAATTCATACTGATGGAACTTTAGCAAAATAGGGTGATTAGCCCGAAGTTCCCCGTGGCCAGGACCACTTAGTCCTACTTATATAATATTTTGTCCTAAAGAGCGGCTTAATCCGGTAATGAATGAATTAAATACCTTCTCAGTCACATTTCTTATCAATAAATCAATGTTAAAAGATGTAGAAATGTTATTCCTGTTACATTTATTAATTAAGTGTAGTTACTACTTGTAAATAATAGAGTTTCATATTTTCTTAGCCGACATGCCCCGTATGCCGTGAGCCCATCAACTGTGACGCTGGCGCGCTGGGTGCTGCTCCTCCCCCGAGGGAGCTGACGGCAGCGAGGCAGTTTGAGCTGACGAGCGAGCTGCGAGAGCTGCAGTCCCGCATGGCTGCTCTGTACCAGCAACAGCGCAGCAAGGGAGGCATCATCGACATAGAAGCCGACCGCTCCAAGCACCTTCTGCTGACTGCCGATGATGGAGCCACGTCATCTGTGAGATTGCCATTCCTAATACTGTACAATTTCATAAATCAAAACATATTATTGTACTGGAGTACACAAATTTCGTTTAAACCCTCGACTCACCTCAAATCTTAAGGTTTTATTTTTGCCCGACTTAAATGATTCCATTTTGTATATCACACTAACTTTATAAGCTGCAAGCCACCCTTTCTCTGTGCCAAGTCATACAAAATGTGCAGGTAAAGGAAAATAATGAAATAAATAATTTAATATAGTGTTCAGAGATATATGTTATAAATAATATTATAAATTAATTATAGAAAAAATTGCAAGCATACATATCATATGCTTTCATAGCAAAGCAAATCCTTTTGCGTTTTACATAGTGTTGATTTTATAGACAATCTCATTTGGTACTTCAAAAAAAATTCTATCATTGTATTACATTCCTTGTGCTCTGTTCCCACATATATTTTTCAAATGTTGATAAAATCACTCGCCTGCTAATCTAATATAGAATATTTTTAATTCAGCAAAATGGAAAAAAATTAAGATTGGTGCTTATATATTTTGAAGCTCTCTAATTTTTTCAATTAAATGTTCTTCAACGTTCTGCCGACTCTATGGAGTATGAGATACACTGGCTTTTATAGTACTTTTATGTTTATGACAGACTTGGAAAGACCTATATTTGATACTTGAATGATTCTCTCAAATGTCGAAGCTTTAACAAATTGTTTCATAAGACAATTTTATATCCACTAATATAACCTGTAGAGAAAAAACTTAATATAATAGAAGAAAAACTTTTGTAATCAGCATTCTTATACCTGGTAACTATGAAAAGCTAATATACCAAAAGCAACATAAACTTTGTGGAAAAAAAACATGAGGGATACTCATGTCATCTTTCACGCCTTCAATGCGTACATCATATAAAATTCTTAATGTAATGCTTTAATTAAATGTTTTAGAATGTTAGCTTGTAACTGAGAATGATTTGTTTTAATTAATTTCAGGGTGACGGTCCATCTACGAGCAGCCCATCAGATGAATCGCCACCCGAGGAAGTAAACGTTACCAACAATGAAAATGGCATAAAGCAACCGGACAACTGTGAAGAGACTCAATCTTCCAGTCCGCAGAACCAGCGAGGGTCGTACAAGGGACCGTACCGGGGCTACAACCGCAACAGAGGCTTCAGGCGTGGCAATCACAGTCAAGGCAGGGGGCGCTCCGTGAATGGAGCGCAATCCTGTGCGCCTCACACTAGATGACGATGGCTTGCCATGAACATAGCTTTTATTCCCATCACCACTTAGCAGATATTGTACACTTGACTGAAACCCAATACGGGGCCTCCGATTTTTATCCAACCCCCCTCTGAAAACGTTTGACCTGATCCCATGATATAACGGTGACTGATTGACCATGTGAAAATTCATTGTCGCTTAACATTTTTGTTTAGGTGACTCTGATGTCAAGAATGTGTCGATATTTTGATAACTTTTATTAATTCGATATTGCATATCTCACTCGGCGACTTGTGAAGGCGTTGAGAATGATGTATGATATACAATTCTTTATAAGCATCTTCATTATAGAACTAATATAAGAATGGTGCATTAACTAAATGACATTTTCACCTATAATGATGTCTTTATTGTTCAGAGTCTTCCCCTTTATCATCATTTCATTCATGCCGTCTTACGACACCGGAGCAGATTAAACTTCAACTAAATCTGCAACCAATGTTTGATTAAAAAGCCAAATATGATGTCAAAATCATCCATTTATTACGAGCGATACTGATAGATATTGCTTTTAGCACATTTTGCTCAAAATAATGATAATAATACCTCGAATATGATTGCACACCCAATGCCCTCTATTGGATTTTAGTCAAAGTTTACAAATTTCACCTACTTAATGTCTGATACATTCCTAGTCATACTAAAGTATTAGCTTTAGTAAATTTTACCTATAATATTCGCCATGATTATTGATATTTACATGAATGTTGTACTTATGTCGACTAAATATTTATGTATACCTATCTAGATGGGTGTATTTATAATTTAGCAATTTGGTAAGTTATTACGCTAGATTTGACTGTTTATTTCTGCATCTGATATTAAGCCATTTGTGATTAAAGTATATTGATTCTTCTATTCCTCATTACTGAGGCTGGTGATTACTAATAATATGCTATTTGAGGTTATGTGAATTATCTCATTACATCCCGGGCTGACCGATTTATTTACATCTTTATTTAACAACATTATCATGGGTTCGATTGAGTAACTAGGCAACTCGTTATTTGACTTTTTTTAGTTATTTACATCAATAAATAGCTCTTCGAAGGGACTTTCCAACGCTATAAACCGTTACCTTATAATATATTCCTATTTTTATTATTAACCATGTTTATTATCTATCTAATTTAACGCACTAATAAGTGAGAAATAAATGTTGCATTTATGCTCGTGCGTTTTATGTTTTATATTGAAGAGAAATATTAGTTAAATTATTAGTAAAATCGCTTTTCAGTATCACTTATGATTGAACCTCACATTTGGTCATTATTTGTTAAATATTTAATCACCAAAGGGACATTTTTACATGTTTTATAGCAATATGAAACGTAATACCTCAATAGTAGAGCTGTTACGAGACAAAAATACTCAGAATATTAAACGTTATTATCTTAAAATCGAAAATTTTGAGTCGTTTAGTTATTCCATTGAACCCAAGATATTATTTTTTTATTAAAAAATATAGTTTTCATTTAAAAATGACCATTTAATGCACGGTTCATACAATGCATACAAATCATTATTGAACTATGCAATTAAATGTATTTCACATGATACTGTAAATATCATCATCTTAAAGAGGTGATGGTACTTTCAAACCATCGTTTGAAGTAAAATTCATCATTAGGTAAATATTAATACCTAATCTACATATATTTTTTTTATTGTGATTGTCATCTATCTGTCAACACTAATGGAAGACCTTCGAAGGTTCGAAAATAATTCTATTAGAATTTGGACTGCTAAGCGTCCACGAACGAAGCTCCTAGTTTTATTATGATGCCTTTTGAAATACCTAAAGTTAAAGACTTTGTGAAGTAATTGTTTGTTGATGATTTACGTCCAAGTATGGACAAGTTTGCCGGTTTTGTGATTTTCTATAATTGTATAACAATATTAAATCTATTATTGTTTTTGATAAAATTTATTATTGTTTTAACGCATATAATAATCTAAAGCAGCAGCAATGGGTGTTCTCAATTTTACTTCATAGCAATACTAAAAGAATTAAGTGACTTGAATGATTATAAATCACTCCAATAGTTGTGAAGCAACAAGCACAAAAGCTACATTATAATGTACTTAAGTTGAAATTATTTATTTAATGTAATATTTAGTAAATATTTAATATAGTAAAGATAATTTATTCATAACGTAAACTATTAATTATGATAATTGAACATTACTCATTATATTTAACTATGTTTTGTTGTGTATTTAATATTATGAATAAATAAATAATTGTGAAGTTACCCCACACTGAATATGTGTATTATTATAAAAAAAAAGGGTTTAATCAACACAACACAGTATTTTTTCAATTCGGCACATTTACAACAAAAAAAGAATTTTTTATAGAATTTTATTTTTGACAGCATGTTTTGCTGTGTTATGAGCTATTCTCAAATACAAGAGTGGCTGCTCGATGAAGCAAACACTACAGCTGCCTTGTCTACAAACCCCAAACTCTGGAGCTACAAAATGAACAACTGACAACTTGAAGACAGATGAGGATCTTTTAATGACGGCTATTTGTCCCGATTATAAGCTGTATAAGGAACAGATATGGAATGAGAAGAAATGATAATATTATCATAATTATGTACATTTAAAAAATACCTAGTTCTTCATCACATTCCATTGTCCATTTCTGCATTAGTGATGTAGTGTTATTCACGGCCTACAATAACTGGTGAATTATAAGCAAAGTTTTAACTTGTAGGCATATTTTGCACTTACAATAATAACCATAATAATTAAGTAAAAGGTAATGTAAAAAAATGTTTTGGATTTTGAATGTTTTATTACATTTAAATAAAAATAGTTTTTCGGAAAGTATAAAAAATATCAAACTGTTTTCACTACATTTTATTTCCACTCGCTAGTTCTTCATTGACGCCGATCAGAATAAAATATGATTTCAGTGTGAAACAAGAAGACAGCTATCACCTGAAATATACAAGACAAAATTATTAATATACTTAACTTTTAAGAAGTGTCGCCTTAAGTTACATATATATATATGAAAAAAAGTTAGCACTTTTATTTTTTTGGTATAAATACCAAGAATTATAAAATAAATACATCCTTTATACATTCAAAACTGTGATATAAATGACCATCGACATATTGTGGTCTTATAGATCATTGCTCATTGTCAGATCTTTCATTTCGGTATAAAAACTAAGACTTTTTCTGCCAGTTTTGACAATAGCAATACAGTTAAGAAATGTTAAAACATATTAAGAACATTAATATTTTAGGAAAACAACTCACCGAGTTATATCTAACCTTACCTAACCCAATTCAAAAATATTTATTTTGTATTGTATGTAACAATATTGACTTTTTAGTCAATGTCATGTATATATAAAGAGTGTAAAATGGCATTTAAAATAGGAAGTACTAGAGAAGAACACTGCCAGTTATTTACACTTATTTATTTACTTTGATGCACTAAAATGAAGTGATAACAATAGAACACGTATTTCCACAAATCAAATCGAAAATTAATTCATATGTACTTACAATTCTTTAATTTTATAATCGAATTTATTCCATGTGAGTTATTCCGTCATTATTGTGTTTCGCTTCGCCTTCTCCAAGATTCCACGGATCGTCCAGCGCCCCCAGAAGCTGTACGAAAGCCTTGTGTCCGTCCTTGTCGACGTCCCCGGTCAGCTCCGATGGAAAAGCGATAAAGTCTTCACAGTTGATACATTTTCCTCTTGCGATGCCGCGAACTTCGACCCAACCATCGAGAGATTCAGAAAGGGGACTATTTAAGCGTACGGATATTTCTTGATCATCGACGGATCGTATTGTGAAAGTGTCTCCATTAGAGTTTATATTTACAATTTGACCGAAGCACCTAATCTTTTCACCGTTACGATGCATTATATTGCTTCCGATGACGTAAGGAACCAATTCTTCGCAATCAGGAAATTGAGCGTCTTCTAAATCAACGTCACCCATTTTATTAAATTAAATATATGTTTAAAAAACCGGAAAACTTTACTCTTCTTTACTTGAGCGTAATGTCACAAAACGGCGCGCAATGTGAATATGTAGTGTTGCCAAATTGTAATGAGTTTTTTAAACATATATCTTCTTCTTCATAAATGTTCTTTCCATTCAAATTCAAGATGTGTGAACATTAGTAAACTAGAATCAAAGGTAAAGTATGTAGTCACTCAACATAACTTTATTCGTAAGAAACTTGGAGGTGATTAACTCTTACCCTGCCATTTACGCGCATAGACGTACAAGCAATCCGTACCTTAACTGCCATTTACGTGCATATATGTAAATCGCCAGTATGAATGTTTCGAATACTGAAATAGCTTGGCGTGTCATAGTTGATAGAGTATATTTCTTTGCAGGAAAAGGGTTAACATTCACACATAGGATAAAGCTGCTTGATATTGTTTTTGTGAAACCATTAAAATAAAGATATTCGAAACATAGAATATAATTTATTTTTAACCCTTTCATTACGGCTCAGTTTGAATACAAATTATACTGTCAATTATAAAACTAGTATTTGAAGCATAACTGTACTAATCTGGTCTATTTCATAAATCACATTGATTCTTGTATCTTTTAGCTATCAGATAATGCATAAAAAACTACTAATTTCAGAGCTAATACGAATGGCTGTGATATAGAAAAATAGTTACCATAGGCGGTATTTAGAACACTTACCTTATTATTTACGTGTTTCCGAAAATAAGACCCACATCAAAAGTAAGACCTAGTTATGAGAGAAGACGGCGGCCAGCTTGAAACAAACATTATTTTGGCTTTGAAGGTCATAAATTATATTATAGCGTATATATTTAGATAATATAAATACAATCAACAAAACGTAATCGCCGAAAATCAAGTACACGGTTCTTTAATTGAAGACGAACTTCATAAAAAAAAAACAATCTGGTTTCACAAATACATGTTCTGGAAGCGTTTCATAAACAGATAAATGTTGTTTTGTAATAGTTATTAATCGCTGTCATTTTATTGTGAACCTTAAAATCAGAAGATTGCTTTTTTAATTAATTTATATACATAAATGATTTCACGCTTTTACGATTTTTGTCTCAAAAAACAAGTTATTCCTGAAAATAAGATCTAGTGCCCTTTTCCAACATAAAATTTAAATGAAACCTGGTCTTATTTTCAGAGAAACATGGTATTAGGGAGGTAAATATAGGGTTTCAGTCCAAACTTACGATGAGTTGTTTTAACGGAATTTCCAACATAATTTGAGAAATACTGCATTAATTGTATATACTCTTCCCGGTTATATTAAAAAAAATGATTGGAAATTAACCAATACCAAATGTTATTTAAAGCTGGAAAGATAAATAAGCATGACACTGTCAGTTATACTTGTACCTCCGTGACAGATAAAGACTCACCGGGCAAAGTTGACCAATTATATTGAATGATACAAATGATATCAATCAGGGAATACGTATTATAAGATGAGCACTCGGCCAGTTGTAGGGTTAGTCAGCAGGTTGTATTCAACTGCTTCAAACATGGTGAAGGCAAGGAAGTACGTGTTGGTCAAACAATTCAAGGGAGAGCCAAAGAAAAATGACTTTTCAGTGGTAGAAGAGGATCTTCCTGAAATCCAGGCCGGCGGTAAGCTTGAATGTTTTATATTCGCATTATTTTTCACAGCCGGGCATAAAAGTTACCTTTAGTATTTTTTTCGGTGTGTTAATTATATATCAACTTAATATATTTTGTTATTTATTTAATCGAACAAAATATAAAGTGTTGTTTCAGATGTATTACTCAAATTTATTACTTGATATATACATTAATCATAAGATATCAATAAGATATCTATAACATATACTAAAGTATTTTGTAAAATTAAAAAAAAACGTTTTTTGACATATAAGAGTATGAATTTTTTTTAGCCTTATTCATATTCCTTACTTAGATAAGAAATATGCAAGTAATGTAAAAAATAAAAAATGAAATACATAATGATTTAGCAATCAATAAATAAAAACAAAATATAAATGTTATTGTAATTAATTAGTATAGTAGCTTTATGTAAACTGTAACTTTTTAAGACATTGGACTTTTATAAATTTAATGATTGAATACTAATTAGTTTAAGTATTCTGTGTATTAATTATTAGCAACATTTTTTTGCTTTGTAATGTAATTCTTATCAGCTGTTAGTTATTTCAAAACTGATAAGGATAATAATTTTGGCATGTTCATATTCTTTATGACTTGTCTAATCTTTTAATACCAGATTATTTCTGGATACTAAACAACTTACGAAACCTTGGGAAACCAATTGCAAATGTTTTTGAGATATTTTTAAAAAATATAATTCTATACAATACCGAAATATGTTATGAGTTGGAAAGCACAGAACTTGTTTAATTACATGTATTTAATACTTGAATAATAAGAAATACAAAAAATCTTATGCACGCTATTCAACTGAACATTGCCAAAAACCAACTTTAATCATAAATAATGTGATTATAAACAAATGTCTTATTTTCTCATTTGTTAATAGTCATATTAATAAATTAATGTCTTCTCAGGAATTTGGAGTGAGAAAATATTTTAACTTGGGGTAATTTGTGAAAGTACCACCCAAATATGACATAGCATAGAAATGCAGACAAATCAGTTTTGCTGTTCACTCTTTATTATCAGGCGCTAATATTACTAAAAATGTTATGACTATCTAACTGAATTATTAAAAAGCAACATAAACGCTAGAAAATCATATACTACAATTCTTTGCATATACAATAATTTGAATCAACTTATATATTTACATCTTTATGATACAAACTATTTAATTTCAGAATACCTTTGCAAAGCAGAATATTTGAGCGTTGACCCTTATATGCGAGCATATATGATAAGATTTCCCGTTGGAACTGATATGATAGGCTCACAAATTGCCAGGTATTTTTTATTGACTTGTCATGTTTTTTAAATCTTATTATATTATCAAAGATTAAGAATTTTAAATAACAAGATTCATTTGATAACAATATCACTGTTTTCAATTAAATGTTCGATAAACTATCATTATACAATGTTTATTTATTAAGATAATTTGTATATTACCAAAAAAACACAATTTTATGTTTTAGTTTTTATTTCTTTAAGGACTTCTGATGCTATTATATTGCTTACATTTCAATAAACTCTACGAACATTATCAACTCTATAGTTCTATCCAATTTTAAACAGTATTTTTATGGCAATGAATTACACTTTGAAAATATTTTATTCAGTTTGAAATTAAAAAGAGCAATAGACAATTATTTTGAAGTATAATTTGTATCTCTGCAGTTAGCACTTAATAGTATTTTTCAAATGTTGTTTTTACAGAATTATCGAGAGCAAAAATGATAAATACCCTGTAGGTAAATATGTCGTGGCAGATTTTGGATGGAGGGATTATACAATCGCCGGTTCAAACAATGGAATAAAACCAACATTATCTAATCCCTACATTTTGCCTGAAATGGGAAATCTTCCCCCATCTCTAGGACTCGGAGCCTTAGGCATGCCAGGGTTTGTATTTTAGTTTTTCTAAATTCCGTCTTTGAAAAAATCATGTTGATGTAGCTTCATTTACTATTTTAACCACAATTTACAATGATTATTTGGTTTCATAAATATATTTGTCAATTACAGCAATACAGCATACTTCGGTTTGTTGGAACTCTGTCAGCCCAAAGAAGGTGAAACTGTTGTCGTAACTGGAGCAGCAGGAGCAGTTGGATGTCATGTTGGACAAATTGCTAAGATTAAAGGTAGTCTTTTTATCACAACAGTCATACTGCATTATATATTTTATTTAAATATGAATTCTAGTTTTAATTAGCTTTAATGATGACTATATGTTTTCTCAGGTTGCAAGGTTATTGGATTTGCTGGGTCAGATGCAAAGTGCAAGTGGCTCAAGGATGAAATGGGTTTTGATTTTGCATTCAACTATAAGACAGTAAATGCTGACAAGGCTTTGAAAGAATCTGCTCAAAATGGCATTGATTGTTATTTCGATAATGTGAGTAAAAGTATTAAGCAATAAATTATAAGATAAGTGGTTAAATACAAATTTTTCTTGTTTTATTCTTTAAATATGACAAACCACTAAGTTAATGTGTTCTACGATATGTAGTAATTGTGAACTTTTAAATTTCATGAATTGTTTATTTTTATAATACAGGTTGGCGGTGACTTGAGTTCCATAATTATAAACAGAATGAATAAATACGGACGCATAGCCGTGTGTGGATCCATTTCGTCCTATAATACAGATATGTCACAGTTACCTAAAGGTATTTTTTTTATTTCCATATTTATAAAATGATTTTTTAAGATATTGCTTAAATTTAAATCACAGTTCTATAATTTATTTTTCAGTACCCATTCTGCAACCTACCTTTGTATTTAAAGAATTAAAAATGGAAGGATTCATAGTATCGAGATGGCTGCCTCGTTGGGAGGAAGGCATTAAACAAAACTTGAAGTGGATTGCTGGAGGAAAACTCAAATACAGGGAGACCGTCACAAATGGCTTTGATAACATGTTTGAAGCATTTGTTGGAATGCTCCGTGGGGAAAACACGGGAAAAGCAATCGTGAAAGCATAACATTTTATAGAAATATTTTTATAATATATATTTTTATAAATATTGTTAAGAAAATAAACTTATTGCGTTGTATTTTATATGTTTTATTTTATGCGGCAACTTTTTGGTAGATGTTTTAAATTGATTTTTACACTAAATATAGATTGTAACGTACAGGCCATCTGGACTTTGTTCATAATACTAATATCCCTAAATCTTAGAGTGAACATGACAAAATATTGATCACATAAAATAATGATTTCAATATTTAATCTTTAGTGTTTTTTTTGTACATACAATAATTCATAATGCTTAAAAAAAACCTTTAAAAATATTTAAATAGACCATAAAAGTGAATGCTAATAATACGGAAGTTTTTTTATTTTAGATAATTATTACAGGGTGGTACTTAAATAATTTATTATGTCATCGGATTTACGACATAATTGCCACTGTAGAACGTAGGACTCTTTCATGAGTCTTCATGCCTCTCAATCTTCCTGCTTTTCTTGCTATGTCATCAGTACATCTTACAGGGGTTCGGGCAACACTTTTTTTGCCAGCTCTTGAGCAACACTCCTTATACAACATAACACTTTTATTCCCCATCAACCACGGTATCTTCGGCAGAAGTGTTTTTATGTTTTACAACTTCTTTAATTTATAGTATTGGGAATTACTTGACCTTTTTTGATAGGAGATAATGGAAATAGCTAAATTGACTTATATTTTTTATTTTTACTGATCCATGTTTGGCCATTTTGTCATTTAAAACAGATAACAAATATTTTTTTTTTTCATATTGCATTCAGATGTCAATATTTTTGGGGTTAGTCCGGAGCGATATTGTCAGGGAAACTGACTTATGAAACATTTGCACCAGATCGTAACGAGCTGCATCGGTAATTTGTTTTAGTTTGCCTCCTCCTGCGCCGGCAATCAACATTTCTATTCTCTGTGTGGGACATGTGACTACCACTAAACAAACCATTCTGTTTGGTTCTTTTTTGTGCTCCAAATATTCTATCTCGGTGAAAAGTCGGTATGGAATCTCCTGAGAAAGAAAATCAAGGAACTTTGCCCTGACCGTGTCAACAATTAAAGTCTCTTGAGTTTGATCAGACCATTCCATTTCAGGAAACGCCCATCTTCCCGGCTTAGCGTTTTCTATAAGATAATTCTGGAACGAAAAAAATATTGGTTGAATATTATCTGGTAATAGTTTAGTATTGACAATAACAATAATTATTATGTTGTATGAAATTTTTCAGTAAATTACAGTGTTATTTATTACTTCATACTCATTCAATTAATTTTTTGTACTGGAATCTTATAAATTAAGTATGCGTAATTGATATTAACAAATTGTATTTTTAATTATTAATGTCCTCAATCATATATTTTATTTTTGACTGTATGCGTTAAGCTCTAAATTAAAGCCTTTTTATATTTGGAAAACATGCATTTAGATTACATCATGTTTGAAAATCTATCAAATAAAAAGTTTCAACTGAAGGACAAATTTTTGGTAACTATATATTATATATGGAAGAAGGAACATAGACAAATTCTTACGTAGTACACAAACGTGAAGGTAGACATTAACCTTTAAACGGCCAGTGGTTTCCTTACGGAACCGCAGATTTGCGTCGTTCAATGTCCTACAGTCCCATACAGGAGTGCTTATGGTTCATTTCACAATCGGATTACATTAATTTGTAATAATAGTATTAAAGTAAGTTCATGGAAGAATCTTTAGTGTGACGAAACATAACAAACATTGGCCTGCTAGGGCATTTAATGACGCAAATTTGCGGTCCCATATGGGACCACTGTGCGTTTAAAGGTTAATATCAGATGCTTTAATTAACAATTAAAATGTTGCAGTGGTATTTATTAGGTATTTAGAATTTTCTAACTGCGAAAATTTTGCAGGCATAACACTGATCTTATATAGCCAAACGCAACTGTTGAAATAAAACTAAATATTCAAAATTAAATAACTATATTAATTATTCAGTTTCATTGTAACCTTCAGTTAACATTATGTATGAAATTAAATACTCACTTTTATTTTATCAACTCCATCTCCCTCCAGAGCAGAAACCATAAACACATCAGAGAACCCGTCGTATCCTTGTTCTGGTTTTGGTCTCCTTTTTCTAGTGGCTTCTTTATCTTCTACCAACATTTTACGACCAGCAATTATGCCATTGCTCAACATTCTTATTAAATCTAGTAATTTACGTTTGGATTTCATTAAATCAATCTATAAGAATACAAAATTACCCTTTAATGTCATTATTTCAGTATATTATTTATTAAATTAAAACATTTTTATTCCTAAAGATTCAAATCAAAGTATTACCAAATGTGACACTGTAACAGTAATGTTGTTGGGACTAATTTTATACAATTAAAATATATTAATACTTTACTTTGATGACACATAACTTTATCACCAAAATTTAGTTTTCAATATAAAATATCATTTTGATAATTACCATAAAAAATAACTTATTGCCCATTTAAGCTAAAATAATCATACAATAACAAAACAGAATTATAAAGGTGTCAAAATCAATAAATCATTTCAAGGCTATCATGAAAATAATGCATGTTGGGGTAAAGGTCCGCGGTTCGCATCCCGCTCCCACCGATATTTTTTCTGAATGATTTGACTCGTTTAAGGATTTTTATGTATAGTATATATGTATTTAATTGCTTATAATGCATGTTTTTTTAATGTTCCCAAAAGTCCTTAAAATATTCTACTCAAAGAAAAATAATGATTTTCAAGACAAAATTAAAATCGCCAAGTATTCTGCAAATATGCTTGAATAACAATTATACCATTTAGGACAAAAAGACTTTCAGTTTTTTTTAAATACGCCCAGAAAGTGGTGAAATAACATTTGTGATACTAGTAAATGAGTATTAACAATTATTTAATGTTATGATAATTGACAAGAGTTCATAATTAACACAGTCTGTAAAGCTTGTTAATTAATAAGTTAATGAATGTAAATATTAGTTAAGAAATAGAGAAAATATTATCTAGTATGAGATACTGATTCCTCTTAATCTGATTTCCATAGTGCAGTAGAATTTGGAGCAGTGAAGCTTCATCTAGATAACTTGTATATAAATCCAGTTTTTTTAAGCTCAGCACAAAAATTAATTAGACCATAAATAATTTACAAAAGTAAAAGTATGGAGAGGTATCTAAAATATTTAAGGATGAGCCATTACTGCGAAGGATGCGTTGTTTTGAGGTTTGTTTACTATATTTACCTTGTTTATAATGAGGAAGCTTGGTATATCACGATGTCTGTTCAGCAGCGTGATAATTGATGGATGGAGACTTTCTCGTGTCCACGGATTAGAAGCATCTTGTATCACTCCAACAATGTCGGCTTTGTTTAGACCTTTGTATGATTCTACCGTCATAGCTTGCAGCTTATACCTTTTAAACATAAAAATAAATAAAGAATATTGAATTAATAATAAATTATAACACACCTTATTTTTTGGGTTATATTAACAATTGGTATAGATGGAATGTTATATATTTTTGATATATTTTTTATATTTCTCCCTTGTTATAAGATCACATACTTCTTTTGCTCTCGGTCAGTGACAATTCCGGGTGTGTCCAAAAAGACAATCTGAGTGTTGTCTTCATTTAATATTGCTTTTGCAAGAGTTTTAGTGGTGTGAACTTTATTTGACGCGGGGCATACCTACAACAAGAAATGTAATAAAGCATAAATTTAATAACTTCACCGCAAGTGACGTCTATAGCGGTCATGAATACTTTGGAGTTTTGAGCCTCACATTACATTTACGCTCTGGTATAATGTTTTTAATTAGGTACATATACTAATGAATATTTAATCTTTTGAATTCGAGCCCAAAACTTCATAGTAATATTGTTTTATTGTTCACATGAAAATATACTACAATCTATATTAATATACTACAGTCTAAAAATTTTGGGAGCCCTATCAAGTCTCGGTTCATAAAGAATTTGAGTATGTAAACCCAAAAATAGTATTTGAATACTACTCGACAAGACATTTTTCTTTAGAGTAAATTTTCTGTTTAGGATCTCATCAATTATGCTCTCAAATTTGCGGTTTAAAATTCTGCATCACATTTCATAATTTCAATTGCCATGGTGTAATTGAAAATTTATTGTTTTTACTTCAACGGTAACAAAAATAACTCGAAAAGTACCTGTATAATATTTTAATAAATATAAATAAACTTAAATTGATAACTTACACGTCTTTCCACCAGATTATTAATAAGGGTACTCTTTCCTGCATTTGGAGACCCTATTATTGCGACATTTAAGATTTTATCATGATTATTCTCTGGATGTGATTCGATTTGTGCAGAAGAGGTTCGTAGACTTGTAGCAAAAAATCGTACGTTTTTACATGGCAGTATAGCTTCTTTGATAATAACACACGACACGTGAAATATTTTATTGAATGATGCTATATTTAGCATGATTATTTTGAGAAACAATCCTTTTCACATTGAAAAATGTAATGACAATTACTGTCTTCAAATGACATTCAAAAGATAGGTTATATTTGATATTTTTTTGAAAGAGAATTCTATCTTGTACATTTCATTATTACTAGCCAGTTACATAAATACCTACAATTTTATATGATTCAAAAACGATTTTATTTGGTAGACGCCAATTTTTATTTTAAATAACAATTAAATTAAATACAGAAATTAAATTTATTCCAAGTCATTCAATGAAATAAAAATATACTAATTATCTAGATAGGTACCTACTGAATGTTAGGTTATGCTTATTGGCCATGAGGTCATTTAGTCTGTGGTTAGGCACCTCGTGGGTGACTGATGTAAAGCGTTACAATAACAAAACTTTAACAAGATTTTATTAATTTGATGCCGTATATAACGTTAATAAGACATTAAAACAAGAAACGCAAAAATGATGGAGGCGGCTGAAGATAAGATCACTAATTTCCATGAAATGGAACTAGATGACAGAGTTCTTAAGGTTAGTTGATTATTTAAATGTCATAATTTGAGAAACAATTATTTTCAATATTGAAATAAATATGTTATAACGTAATTAATGTATCCAATCTTATATATACTCATAGTTTTATCTCATTCTCATGGATTGATTAACAACATATGCTTATTATTTGACTCTACACTGTATATAATATGATTTCAATGTTTAAGGCTATCGCTAAACTAGGATGGATGACTCCAACACTGGTTCAGGAGCGTGCGATTCCACTTCTATTGGAGGGAAAAGATGTTTTGATTCGCGCGAGGACAGGTTCGGGAAAAACAGCGGCTTTCTCAGTCCCTGTCATTCAAAAAGTCCTTAACTCCAAGCAAACTGACTCCCAGCAGTGTGTCAAGGCGCTCATCCTGGCGCCGAGTAAGGAGCTCTGCAATCAGGTGAACAAATTTTGTCTGTCACAAGTAGCATGTGATTTTTTATTGAAACGAATGTGATTAATGTTTTTTATAACAAGTTTCATAAAATTGATACATTGTATATAATAAAAACTGTAATATAATTGACTGTCGGCTGATAGTGATCAATAGATCAATGATATTATTATTAAACATTATTTTTAAAAGAACACATGTACTAGAAACTGGTAAATAAACTATTTCTGAATCATGGCTTTTGAGTTGAGCAATGGGTGGCAAATTTCTTTTTCTTTCGGATATTTTGACCCTCATTGCAGGGCTTATCTTCAGGACTGATGATTCGTGGGGGTTGTCGAAACTTTATTTCATATGCTTTATATAAATTACACTCAAAGTGATGATTTATGTCCTTGCAATTTTTTAGATCACCGCGGCTATTGGAGATTTGACTTTGAAGTGCGCCCGTGAGGTGCGATGCGTGGACTTGTCGCAGGATGGGGACTTGAAGCTGTTCAAGCCTCTGCTGCTGGAGAAGCCGGACATTATTGTGGCCACCCCATCCAGGGCATTGGCTCACATCAAAGCCAATCATCTCAAACCTAAAAGTGGACTAGAGATGCTGGTCATTGACGAAGCCGATCTAGTATTTTCATTCGGATATGAAGATGAGGTTAAAGAATTATTAAGGTGTGTGTAACTAGTGAAATTCAATACTCTATTATTCAGTTATGAGCTGCTAAAATGCGCTAGTGGGGCTATATTGGGCTCGCTTATTCTCAGACCGTTTTTTTTTTATCTAATTATAAAATATCTTTGATTACATATATATACAAATAAAAATTAATGTATGTATGTTTGCATGTGTGTAAATTACTTATGGATGCCTTTACTGCTTATTCAATTATGATGAAATGTTGTAAATATGTTAATTGCGCATCCGGGAAGGTTTTTGTATCATTAAAAACCATTTTACATCTTCATCTAACTCAATTTTAATATGAAAAGAGTTCCAAGCAACGCCGGGTAGAATCTGCTAGTTTGAAATAAAGAAATTAAATTTTGCAATATTAACTTTTGTTATCCACAAAAAGTATAAACAATTGCAACATTAAATGGAGAATGTTTCTTTTTAGTGATTTAACAAATGGCTCAATACCCTAAGTCTACTTTACCAAGGTGCTTGCCCGAGCTTTTACAACCCAACCCTGCTTTTATTTGATGTATCTGAATGTCATATTTTTTACAATATTTAATGACGTCGTTGGTTTTACATTTTTTTTTTAGTTTCATGCCGAATGTTTACCAAGCGGTCCTTGCTTCTGCAACGCTATCAGAGGATGTTCAGAATTTAAAAAAGATTGTTCTGAGAAACCCGGTCATACTGAAACTAGAAGAACCCGAGTTGGCTCCCTCGTCGCAGCTGGAGCACTATCACCTGTCTGCTGAAGAAAATGACAAAGCCGCCATCCTTTACGCGCTTCTTAAACTTAATCTGATCCGAGGAAAGTCTATAATCTTTGTCAGAACTGTCGATCGATGTTACAAGTAAGTTATTTGCATTTTACAACTCAGAATGAGACAAGTCAAAAATAAAAAACTAAATAATAAAACCGTTTTATTGTACTTTAAAATTTCAATATTATATAAATGAATTTGTATGATAATGACTTGTATTATGAACCTTAAAATATAATAAAAAATGGATATTTTGGTTTCACCAATACACATGCAATAAATAAATATTTATTTTCTTTACTTGAATTTGTTTCTTCTCAAAATGCTAAATTTCTCACTCTACATCCATATTCTTAGTATAAAATTTATGTATAAATTGTATGTCTCATTGCCTCATTTTTGCTCTCATTTTTGTGCCATTTTGTATTTTAATTTCCTGTCCATATTTTCATATAGATTTTATTGATATGTTTTATTTCTAGACTGAAACTATATCTGGAACAGTTTAAAATTCGAGCTTGTGTTTTAAATTCTGAGTTACCAGCAGCAGTCAGATGTTTAGCCGTTAGCCAGTTCAATAAGGATGTTTATCAAATCATAGTCGCATCTGACGAAAAAGCTCTAGAAAAACCAGACGGTGGAATGCTGCTCCCCGAGGAACCTGATAAAAAGAAGAAAAAGGTAAATATCTTTCATCTTACGTATAAATTTAATTTCTTTGTAGTAATTGAACACAAAATAATTTTTTAAATGTTTTATTTTTTGCAGAAAGGACAACAATTGCCTTCAAAAAGGAAGAAAGATAAAGAATCTGGAGTTTCTCGCGGAATCGATTTTAAATGCGTATCAAATGTTATAAATTTTGATTTTCCTCCTGATATCAGCTCATATGTTCATCGAGCAGGAAGAACAGCTCGCGGGAATCATCAAGTAAATTCAGATTTTCAATTAAATATAGACAATATTTATTATTTAAATATAACAATTAATTAACTATGGATTATTTTCCTACTTTATAATTTATAAAATGTTTTCAGGGAACTGTGCTCTCGTTTGTTTCGATGCGAGAAAAACCTCAAATGGAAGAAGTTGAAAGCCATCTCTCGAAAGGTTACAATATGGAGAATGTATTGAAGTAAGACTTTTCTTGGCATTGGGCTTAAGCTCTTCATAACTATTGTAATATATAATACTTTTTTGTAAATTTAATGATGATCTCATTGATACCAAAATGATAGAACCATTTAGGTTTTGATCAAACCGTGTGGAATTAATCTTCTCTCTGATCTCTTATTATTATTGGTTTTGTAAAATGTTTTAATATTTAGAAGTCGATTTAATGTCGTTTTGTTTACAGGACTTATGAATTCTGCTTGGAGCAAGTTGAAGGCTTCAGATATCGTTCCCGAGATGCCTGGCGCGCCGTCACAAGGATTGCTGTCAGAGAAGCGCGGTTAAAAGAAATCAAACAAGAACTGCTAAATTGCAAAAAACTTAAAGTAATTATTATTTCTAAAACAAATATAAAAATATATACGCTCAAACCTTCTAAAGCATTTCACAGAATCAAATCATTAGACTGATGCTCCTGAAGATGTTAGATTATTTAGTCCTAAGAGGTGCCTTAACACAAAGTATACAATATAGTAGGCCATTTATAAGAAAATCTGATTCGAAACAAAAAAAATGTAAAATAAATTGACACGTATATACAAATTCGCAACATGTTATTACATCTCTCTCATCAATATCGGATAACACTATACTGCAGATGCTGGGATTCAAACCACAATCTTTTGCAACCATTGTTCAATTTTTTACTCAGCGCTGACTAATGCCAATTGCTTCCGCATACCGAGTTGAGAAATTAATATTGTTTATTTTTCCCCAATATTAATAATGAGAGAAATGTCATAAGATGACATTTGCTGTGAATTTGTATGTATGTATCAATTTGTTAAAATATTGCTATAGATCTTCAATTATTCATATATTATTAATGTGTAATGTGATATGTTCTAAAAAATCCATCAAAAACAATTCAACAAAATGTAATGCATTATGTGGGTTGTATTTATAATATTTTTCTAAATGTTTTTCTCAATTTTTAATGTAATTGTATCTTTATCTTCTTTTTAGGGTTTCTTTGATGAGAACCCTCAAGAGCTGTTAGCTCTACGTCACGATAAGGCGCTGCACACAGTGCGTGTTCAGCAGCATTTATCCGACGTCCCCGACTACATTGTGCCAGAAGCTCTGAAACAGGTCAAAGGGATAACCAAACCCCAGACTAGTGCTGCAGTCAATCCTTTAAAACGAAAAAAGACAAAGCTGAACTACGGCAGCACTCGTGCTCTCAAGAATAAGGTTTGTCGTCGTACATCTGTCTCTTCTCTTTTGATTTAATTAATCATTATATTGTTTATCAATAATATTTTTTTCTTCTTCATAGGCTAGGCAAAAGAATCCTTTACTAAATATGGAAACGAGTGGAGCAAAGCGAAGGAAAACTGAAGTGGAGGAGGAGGATTAATAAATGATATTTATTAATGAATGGATTTGTCTGTTTGTTTTAATGTAATATATATAAATACTTACCGATAGTAAAAAATATTATTTTTAAAAATGTTTTTTAAATTACCATTACCTGAAAATGAGAAACTCCAGCTCTGGCAACTAATCACATCAAAAGATTTTATTATCCCAAAAGAAAGCCTCCCAACTGGCAAGAACCTTTACTGGCGGACCTGGAAATCCCTGAACAGATTGACCCTTTAGGTGCAGCTATTGTTTTTATGTCGATAATCCATGGAAAAATAAAATAATGATATTTTAGATTTTTATGACGAATTATTATTACATATCTATTTTTTTTAAATTTTGAACCCTATTCATTTTTTAACCATCAATTAAAACAAACTATATATATTTTTAATAAAACTCTATGGTCTTGCCTATATATCGGCGCGCAGAACTCTTGTAACATACAGTGTCATGCCGATATATAGGCACGCCGCATCAAGTGATTATTAGACAGGGACACGCATTCGACATGTGCTTACCAACTTTCGTATCGTTACATAGCCCGAGTGGTTTTGTGTGGCCTTGGCTATAATATATCGGCCCGCCACACTAGCCACACAAAATGTCATGCCGATATATAGGCACGCCACATCTAAAGGGTTAAGAACTGGAGTTGGTAGAACAAAGGAGAACCTCGAGCGGTAAAGAAAGCTTCGGAAGTGAGAGTCACCATTGTGTGATTGTGAAGACCTGCAGACCGCTTCACACTTAAGATCCTGCCCCATGTACCTAAATAGCTGCACATCCCAAGGCCTAATGCTGGGCAAAACACGGGCCATCGATGTTGCTAGATTTTGGGACGAAACAATTTATTGTCGCTGACACGAAGAAAAAGAATTACCATTGCTAAATTTGAATTGTTGAATAGGTGGAGAAAGAATTCACTTGATTAGGTATATATATTTGAAGTAAAAGACATTTGTGAATTAAAACATTTTATTTTGTGGCAAGTCTCCTGTGGAGGAAAGCTCGCATGGCTGAACGACGATCCTCTACAGTTGACTTACTCTTTGACACAATAAAACACAATAAAAATATATCATAGAAATGTCATGGCTGATGCATTTCCTTTGACTTAAAAAATAGGATATATCATAAGTTAGTACATTCGATTTGTGTAAATATAAACGTTTATTATTTATGTAGGTATATGAATATTTTTTGTCCTCTAACATTTAACATCAATTAAAATTATGATTATTTATTAATTAAATAGTTAATACATTTAAACAGTATTTGTCAATGACGTTTATTACAATATAATACTCGTGTTATAGATACTGCAATATTATGTTAGTTAATTATTTTAATTAAAAAAATAATAACTACTACACAGTAAATTGTGTGGAAAAGTAGACAACAAAATGTTATTGATATTTTAAAGCTTGACAGCAATAAATGCAATTCAGTTACTACATTTTTCTTGAATCATAATATATATATCATAGTAGTAAATACTGTAATAATATTTATTAATATTTAATAATATGCTTTTTTACTTAAAATATTATAGCTTGGACACGTTTCAATAAAATAAGCTGAAT
Source organism: Glossosoma conforme (assembly GCA_022606575.1). NCBI lineage: Eukaryota > Metazoa > Arthropoda > Insecta > Trichoptera > Glossosomatidae > Glossosoma > Glossosoma conforme. The sequence goes on along the minus strand of JAGTXR010000005.1, from coordinate 1,289,514 downwards.
CAAACAGCTATGCTTTAAGTATTTTATAATCTATGATATTTAACTCGTTGTCATGTTAATAAACTTCATAATATAAAACACCAATTTTATTTGACTTCCAATCATGTAAGAATGTCAAGAAGGAGGGGATCCTTTAGTCATAGAAATGATTTCAATCTGAGTTTCTGAATAAAAATGTGACTTTCTAACATTAAATAAGAATAGTAGGTAAGTACTTCTTTCTTGGTATTTTTCATAGCTAAACCGCTTATAACGGTGACAATAATTATTAAAGCATCTAGTTAGAAAATCTCTAGTACCTAATGAACATTTCTTTAGTATTATAGTAAGTATGCGTATTATTGTTGAAGGAACATCGAACTATAAAAATAATATATTCTAGTAAATAGTACGTTTTATAATGTATTTATGATAAATACATTCTAGTCTAAGGTGAATATTTTTGTATTTTTTTTATTTATTAAAGCAAAACACAAAAATCACATACTACAAATACATCATGAAATATTGATAAACTAAAAAAATCTTATATCTCCATCAACAACCATACTTAATATTTTCACGACAAACTATTTCTTTTCGATAGTATGGCTGAAATATCGCTAAGAAAAAGTTTGACGGGGAATATTCAGATATTTAAACAAACTCTTGGTGTATATATATTATGTTTTGAAATTCATTGCCCATAAATCACATAACAATATTTTGCTTAGTATTTTTTTATTAAGTTAATAAAGAAATGCACGCAAATATTATAAAGATGCATTAAATTAAGCAATATTTAATTTTTAATAAAGAAATTAAAAGTTACATATCATAGATCTATATTCTATCACTAAGGAATTGATAAATTAAGCTCAATTATTTTAATACGATTACATGTATCATAAAGGGATTTTTCCAAAACATACAATAAGCTGAGAAAATAGTAGACATACCTACCACTAATGATTATAATATCTATATTTTTTTGTCAAAGTACATACCTACCTAAGAAACCCTTGATTCTTAAACAGTAGGATTGTGTGTATTTTCATTTTATTTAATACTGTCTAGATATATTTTTTACATCCCTACATATAAGTTTCTAAAACTGCTAGATACTATATAAATAATATACAATACGTTTAATGTTATAGTCGATCCAGCATTCACGATCTTTTCGTTATGAGAGACATAGTGGTAACACAATAATTTCTCATGTAAATACATACATAATGTTCATTATATACATAAAAATACTAAAAAAGCGATTACACATAATGTTTGCAAACATTTAATAGTACATACGATTGATTATTTTATTTTCGATCACAAAAATAGCTGGACTAATTGTCCGAAAACAGGAACATTTCAAGCAGCAGTATAAATATGTAATCAAATTAAATATGTGAAAAAAAATATGCAAGGATGATAAAAATAAGTTAATATACTTTCAATATTTGTCATCACATTAAAAATATACGGTAGCGCTTTCGTATACAGTTAATTATTTGATTATATTTGATCTATACAACATACCAATCAAATATAGCAATATTAAAGAAAATTTATTATTTCCATAACGTACTCGTATTTAAATAAAAAGTTCAGAATAATTCAATTTAAATTAAGAACAATTTCAGTAGCGCTATTGTAAAAATAAAAATGCATTAACCTCCATTGTGATATTTAATGCCCATTCAATTTATCTCTTTTCTGAAAGAAAATGCTCCAAACAATCAAATGACACGTGTCCACGTGGATTACGTCTAACATCGAGCTGAGTGGTCTTAAAAATAAAATATTACATATTTCTTTCTAGCTGGTAAATTTATGAACTTATATCCTAGAGATCAGTTATAAATTTAAAATTATGTATTGGGCGCAATAATTTTCAGAGTAGGTATTTAGTGCCCTTTCTCATAGTATATTTTGGCTTGCGGATTTATTTTTTAAGCTTCGAAATATTTTCAAATCCGGATATTTATACTTTTATCCAAACCGAAGTCTGCACTATTTTCGTTTTTTATTTTTCTTTTAATGATTTTGATAAATCAGAAAATGTACGAGTGATGTAACACATCTGGACGCCGTTTTTTTATCGATGTCCCCCTGAAACCGCCGGTAATAGGTATCATGTTTTGTATTGCGACTTTTTAGAAAAAAGTTATAGAAGAAGAAGAAGAAGAAATAATAATAACGAAAAAATACCTATAATACGATGTCAAACATCGTGAGGTTTTGCACTATACCGTATAATAAATTGTATTAAAAAAGAAAATAATATTTTTTAAATGTGTCTTTTGTTGTATTACGTAAAGCAATATTACGTTTTTAAATAAATTTCGACCAGTAGATATTTCTAAAAGGAAATTGGTAAAAAAAAAAGGTCCAATATAACGAAATGGAATATCTAATACAGGGTATGAACTAGAACTTTTATAGGCTGACAAAAGTCGCGGAGCAAGTTTAGCCTTGTTGATAGTCCAGACTGCCCATGTGGTAGCCCCCTGCAGGTCGCTGAACACGTTCTGTGGCATTGCCCAATATGAGGCCTGGGCCGGCTGGATACGTCGACCTCATCGTGGAGGTGGGGGCGGAGCGCTTTCATACGAGCCACTCCTCAGTGGGGCGCGCGGGTCACACCTCGGTGCCCCCGCAGTAGCTGGTCGTGCGGGCGACGATCTCAGGTTTCCATATGAATGTTATGCGCTGAAAAATCAACAAATTGTTATGGACTATACTTGAAAGTTTTTGAATCGAATTTAGATTCTTAAGGTTTTTCAAAAATTTATGTTTATATATATACTATATATAATATATATAATATATAATATATTTACAGAGAAAAAATGGTTATTCTAATAAAGTTAAGTGGAAGTTTGTCGCCTTAAATTTAATAGAAGGTTTAGCCATTCAATATAAACCAACATCCCAAAGTTACTCAGAGATTACTTAACGTCTCTCGATATATTTTTGAAGGTAATTTTTTTTAAATAATTTAAGAAATTCAAATGACCCAACTTCAACAAATATATTGAGCCTTAAAAATAATGTATATATAGTATAAAAAATACTAACTTGATATTAATAGTTGAAAAAATTAACATATGTACTGAACGTTCTTAAAAGGTTATGTTTGAAGAATATTTCCTATTCGTCATAGGGATCAATCCATAGTTTAGTAGTAGGTGATGTTGCTAGTCTGTGACATTTCATTATAAAATACTGAAGTGTCAAAACGTAATTTAATGTTACCTAATAAAATACTATCAGTTACTCAATAAACCATGTAACTGCAATGTTTTTATAAAAATATTCTGTTGGTAGAGAAATAAAAATAACACTTTAGAAAAAAAATAAGAATTCGACGTATAATCCATTCTAAAAGTAATATAACTGAAAAAATAAAGCAACTGGTGGTAAGTTATATATGATTAATCACAGTTTATTTCACATATAAACATATCATTCGATGTTAATCGTCCTGTATTAACCGAGTCCCTAACTGAAAATAAGAGGCCATTACAATTAAATGAAAATGTCGACGACACAACACTGTTACAATCGAAAATGGATCAATTGAATATAAAATGACTAGAAAATATATTTCAATCGAACACTAAATAATTTATTTGAAAATGAAGAAAAATATGAATAACAGGAGTTCGATTAATCCAGCATCCACTAAACAAGCCAAGAAATACTTTAACATTGAAGTATCGATACTATTTTTATAACGAAATTGACTTAAACATTTATTATTTCAATAAATAATTACAGGTCATTTTTCAAATAACTGGTAAAAACTGTAAATATTGTCAGTAGCTTTTAACTATTTTTAACTTCCTAAGACCATCAGATTGTTCTCCCCAGGGAGCGCCGGTCTTCAGTTTGGAAAAACTAAGAGTTGATGTGAAGCCGTGCTGGCGAGTAATCCTCTCCTTTGTTCCTTTCTCACGTTCATTTACGTAGGCACGAGTATGTAGGTGGGCACGTACACTCTCGTACCTATTATGTATACCGATAACGTGGTTATATCTAGTTGCATTTACACAGTTCATGAACGTTCTGGTCTAGTATGTATATTAAATTGTTTTCAATTTCCCATGGAATATTAATATGGTATACCTAAGAACATATTCATACTAATGAGTAAAATTGAAGAAAGCCACGTTATTACAGGTTAGTCGTGTTTATTTGAAATTATAAAAAATGCAAGAATTTACTTAAAACTACGAGTCACTGTTGGTCTCGATTATTGTTGGCGATATACTAGCTACTGCCCAAACGTTGAGAAACAATTGAACACAACTGAAAAAAGGAAATACTCTTAAACAAATAAAATTCGAATTTTGTTCCAAATTCGAATCATCTTTTAATATAGTACATTTAAAAAATGTATTTACCTCTTCCATAATCCAATTCAGTATATGATATAAAAAAAAATATTTTTTTAAATTTATTCCACATATATTTTTTTGACGACATGTTTCAGCCAGGTCGGTGGCCATTTTCAAGTCTTGTATAAAATATCGATCGAAAAAATCGAAAAAATTCAGTATATATCTGCCTATACATGGCAATATTTCTTTAAATGCCATTATACACTATTTATTAAATATTACGTTGAGTATTTTTCATGGCTTTTTGTTCCCGTAGGATAAAAAGTTCGATGCCAACATCACACACGTGATGTCTGGTATCAATTTGCGCAGCGCCTTAAGAGTTATGAGCTTTTCATTCAATTGTATGACATGCCCTTTTACGTAAGGTACGCATATTTAAAGTAAAATTACGTTGTCGGTGGAAATAATTTCCGAATCCACTTTCTAGATCTAAAACTGCAATTCACTGCATTGTAAAAGCAGCTACTATTATAAACACTCACTTAACCTTTGTAATAAATGCATGTTGGTAGATTGCGCGGTTTATTTGTTCTTTGTGTATTTGCACAATGTGCAGACTAGATCCATCTTCTCAGGTCACAATCCATTGTTCTATACGTCGATTATTTGTAGTGTCAGATTATTATAAACGCTGGCAATTGTTCCGATATAACAGCGACAATGTTCTCGACAAAGTCGGTAATGGCCGCCCACGAGCCTCGCTTCCCTCGGTATTGTCCTCCACTAACTTATTGTTCGCAACAACTATAATAATTAATCACTGTTATTTTTCGACCCGTTTTCTATCAATGCTCAAAGTACTTCGATTATATTTTAGCTATTTACACACAGGAACAATTATCAAGATATAACACTCGGCCTAAAGTAAGACATTTAAGTTATTAAAAAAAAAACGTATTTTATAATTCGTCATTGGAATGATATTAATTGCAGGGGTTCGCTACAATTGTACTTAATATAAAAATAGGTGTCAGTAATTGTGCCCATAATTATGGGCACAATTAATTCAAGAAATTGAAAATAGTTTGTTATTAATTTATTTCAGTTCACATTATTGTAAATTAATGTAATCGTCTTCCAATATAAATTAAAAAAATCTAAATATGTTTAGCATTTTATGCAACACGTTGTTGTTACTTTCATTGGTTTTCTACCGACATCAACATGCAAACCTTTAAATATATCTCAAAACGAAATAAATATAACTTAGGCTTCTTTCATAATCATGGGCACAGTTATGAACATCATCATCACCGTGTCTGCTTCCATAACTGGAGCATATGGTCGTAAAAAACTGCCCCCACAAAGCTGTCAGCCGCCATTGTGCGCCTCATCCCATGTCAGTTCTACCTCCCGAAGCACCACCGAGTATATTATATGTATAGTTCCCGACAGACTTCTAGAAAGTTAAGAGCCCGGGGGCTTGAAGAAAAGACAGCCGCAGTTTATGGTCTCTAGCGGTATCCGGAGTGCATGTCCCAACTTGTCCGACTGGAATATGGAATTATCCGCTCTATAACCACGTCATTCCTCACAAAGTCGCCGAGTACATTCTATGTACAGTTCCACACGAATTTCTAGAACAGTGCGAGTCCGGGGGCTTCAAGAAAAGGCAGCAGTACATGTCCCAACCAGGTTAACCTTCGCCTTTTGACCGACTGTAGTATGGAAGGCTGCCTTGTGCGCTCTCCTCTCGTCATTCCTCACAAAGACAAACCATCATACCCCCAGGGTTTGTTCATTATTTAGCGTAACATTTTATGAATTCGTATATGTTCTACTTACGTGGAGGAAGCTTCCAGGCGTAATGATGAACTTGTAGACGATGTAGATCGGTATGCAGACTATCGATGAGGCCGTGAGGACCCAGCCCACGGCGATGCTCCAGTCCGGGTAAGTGTAGTCCTGGCCAAGCATCTCCTCGTAGGACACCAGCGAGAAGATGAATATGCACTGGGGAAAAAATTATTTAGTTCAAAACATATGATGTAATGAAATGGATGCTTAATTGAATACGGAAATTAAAAAAAATACATCAAACTTCTTGACAACATATGTACGATAAAATTTTATGAAAATATATTGTTATAGTCTCTGAATTGGTATTACCTAAAAATTTGAAATTATTCCTATTTTGAATATTCAATTGTTTGAAAAAAAAAGAACATTGTTTCGATTATAAATCTCTTACAAGCGAGCTTTCGGTTTCCGTTTTCATCAAATAGATCATATTTTAATTAACAATGACAACCCACATATCGGAAAAAATACCTAACATACATACATTGTTAACATCTATATCCATAAAAAAAAAATGTGTTAGTTACACCATTTATAACTCAAAAACGGCTGAACCGACTTTTATCATTTTTGATTTTTTGGATTCGTCTTCATCTTGAATAAAAAAGTATACATGAAAACATCCAAAACCAAAACTATTTTTTTTTCGTTTTGTATGAACTGAATTTTAGGTGAGACTGATTTCAATGATGTTATTTTTATGAAATTAATCGAATAATAAGAAGTTGATAATGAGGGCGAGGGAGAGGGTGAGGGTAATATGAATAAGTTAACAAAATATATATTGATTATGAGGTGATACGCCGGGACAGCTAGTAAATAATTAATTAACAGTGCAAAATTTCAGCTCTATAAAATGACAGGAAGTAAGTTGATTTCCACAAAAGATAAACACAAAGAAGTTCATCGAAAGTATTTGAAAAACACTTAAGCTTATGTAATAAAAATAAAAGATCATTTAGATTTATTCCAAGTTTTCAAATTTGTTGATGACATGTTTCGACTACGTCGAGTAACTTTTATCGAGTGAAATAAACTGAAAAAAAATGATACTTGTTTTTTTAAATGAAACAACAGATAAAATATGTGTGTTATTATTCTAAATATTAAATTATATTTGATATTCTGTAATCTCACAAGAATTATCTTTTGAAAAAAAGGTGCATTAATCTGATAAACACGGAAGAACATCACGTTAATACCTTTTTATGATTTGTGAAAGTTAAATTTTCCCATATTCGTCTCATATCTGGAACACGGTCACTAAAAATTGCCGCCTTTCTGTTCCGTCAGTTGCCGCTGTCCATGCCTCATGCCCAGAGATCTCTACACCCGAAAATCTACCTTGGAACATATATGGTTCCTGATGACTCCCAAGTCTAAGACAGAGACAGCTGCTGTAGTATCTGAGGCATATTTTGGGTGGTTTGCTAATCAGATTTTTTAAAGAGGTCGGGTGATAAGTCCGACGTTCACGAATCTCAAAAGTACATTTATTTTTCAGTAATAATAAATAATTTATGTTTTTAACCCTTTCGCATCGGTTGTCGGGATATGCCATTAAAGTTTTCCCGCTCGTTAGCATCGGTTGACGTGATATTTCCCTTTGATACTTTCAGTACACATTTACGGTAGGAAATTGGAAGTGCAGTCATTCCCTTTATCGACCTACATGTATTCTTTACAGTAATCTGTAAAGCATGTAAATAAATATCGTAAGGTTCCGTCACAGGAGCGATTTTTCTGTAAACCACATGTGTCCATGCCACCACATGTATAGATTTGCATAATGAACGTTTGTTAAATATAATAGTTTTTTATGCATCATCTGATAGCTAAAGGAAAATAGGTCAGATAAGTACATTTATGCTTCAAATACTAGTTTTAAGCTAAAATAATGGTTTGAAAAATTCACGCCGTATTGACAGTATAATTCGTATTCCACCGAGCCGTAACGAAAGGGTTAATGCACTCAACCATTTAAATATATAATGATATAGTATTATTGGTACTTACCAGAAGAAAGACTGGACTGATGTAGTTCCAGCAAACCCTCCAGAAGAGACCTGGCCGCTTGCCGATCATCAGCTGTATGTCTGCGGAGAAGTTGTCGACGCCATATAACCAGAACACGGCCGCTGCCTCCACGAACACCACGAACAAGATGGACAGCCCAGGCCCGTAGACGTTCAGCAGGTTCACCAGGTACAGCCCGCCCTGATCAAAGACATCCATATTCATTAGGATCACCATCGTCATCATCACCGCTCCCCTAACATCATTTTGTATCTCCACGTAGTATATAATATAGTTTCGACCCGCAAACGTTATAGACCCGGCACTCCCGCACCATCTATTTATAACAGGATTTACTATAAATGAGTGGTGTTCACGAGACGAATTTCGTCTTCCGCAAATTTAAATTTTTAGGCTATGACTGCCATTTTACCGCCAAGGGATCAAATTCACACCAACCGGGTGTATTTATAAAAATAATTATATTTTAATCTCCGCCGGGGATCAAAATCACTACCTACAGTATGGTAAGCAATTGTTGTACCAATAAGCCATACCCACCGGTTATATGATGATCAAGCGAAAGGACGTTTTCACGTAACGTATCAAAATTTCAATAAGTGCGGATTTTAAATCGTTGTATTGCTCTTAATTGTAATGATGGTCAATTTTTGTAGAAAAATGCTCGTATATACGTTAAAGATATATACACGTATATGCAATATAACTTAATTATCTAAGGGAAATTTTAACAAATCGTGTTATTATTCATAAATCATTCATACCTTAACCCTATTTTAAGATGAAAAAATATTCCAATACTAAGTATCGAAAATCAGTTTGTTGATTTTAGTCACCTTAGTTACGTAAGCAATTCATATAATCATACTCGATGCACTATACTTAGTCTAATCGTAAGGAACAACGATTTTTTGTTCTTATGAATTTAAATTCACAACAATTTCAAATTAAAAAATCGAACATTTTCTTTCATTGACTGACATTGCGAGCAACGCCGTGTACAATGCGCCAGTATGAAATAAATACAAATGAGGCGATAGAATTGCGTAATCGTCAATCTATAAAACTTCATCGCTTTATAAAAGTGCAAATCATAAATCATAATAATTCACCGTATTTATTACTGAATCTGGTTAACCTCAAACCCTCCGGTTTTCCTGACCGAGATAAAATATTGGTAACACTGTTCGAATTACAATTTCAAATGAGCCTCCGCCCCTCGCATTACAGAAGGAGCAGGTATTAAAAGTGGCTTAAACTATCCGGCAACTTAGCGAACGCCTCCAAAGCCAATGTTCGGCGAGTCGTTTTATTTCCCATACATAATCTTTATAGTTTTCCCAAACTGCCCGCTTTTACTCGCACCTACCGTGTACGAGATTCCCCGTGTTCGAATGTCGCCCGTAACGAAACAAGCTTTCATGCTGCTCCAGTATATTTTAAGAATGATTGATATTCTTTTGTTTGTATTTGAAAATACATATTATTCGATTGTTATACTTTCATAATACGAGTGTAATATGATAACTGCGAAACAAAGGGCATTAGATTATATTTTTCAAATTGTTTTCTTGTAGATACAATATCACGTACGTTTTACTAGTATAAATATAAAATGTACATTTTTTGGTTAAACTTTTGTATTTTTGGTTTTATATAATGATAAAAATTGCTGTTTTCAAAATGGTGAACTAAATAGATACAAACTTTTGACTTTCTTTTAATATGCATTACATTAGGCACCATTTAGTCACATACAAGTTAGTATGTTTGTGCACGTGAAGAGATGACGAAGTTCTCATTGAAAGCGAAACCGTGGTCTTCCAGCATTTGAATAAACAGTGCTCAACGTCATTATAAAAGAATGTACAAAGCATTACATATTAAATATTTGCAATGGATCTTAAAATCAATAGTAAAAATATAAATAACATACTAATTGAAATATCTGTAAATTGAGAACCTTCAAAAAATCCATTGGATAAACACCCCAATTTGAAGACGCATTTTTATTTATAAAAATATGCAATATAAAATGGTAAAATAATATTAATACGTTGGAAAAATATGCAAAAAAGATGTAAATATTAAAAAAACTCATGCCACTAACGAAACAAGGTAGAGTATTATAAAAAGGACTGAAATGTCCTGGAAACCTATTTCGATGAGCATCGGAATTAAAAGTAATGTCCGCTGGTAGATGCAATAAAATTATTTTAAGTTAACTTAATGCTGCGATGATCTTTGTATAAAACACAGCAACAGATCTTGAAATGAGCGATGAAAGGAATTTGGTAATGAATTGATGATGCGGTTCGTGATGGAGTAGGAGAAGAACAAATGGCTGGGCGAGGCGTGGCGAGGATATCTCATAAACTTAATCGTAAAGCATAATAATGCCATAGATCCCGGCAACTGGTTAGTGGAAGTGGAGAGCTGGCGAGCACTCCCTGCGAGTACCGAACTTTGCATTAACATTCGACTCCACAAAGAGATGGCCAACCAAAATACCAGCAATTTTATTTTTCAGTATCCTTACAAGTAATCAGATTAGAGTACATATACTGATTTTGTTTATCGTCGATTAAAGAGAGTATTTTTAATTTTTAAGGCTAAGAATACATTATTTTCATTACTATTTTTTTATTTAAGCACATACAGGAGAATACCGACAGATGGTGATAGTAATTCTGAAGTCTCATCTATGGAATTCTATGACGCTTACCATGAAGTATATGGCTAAACGCTGCATGTGTAGTGTTTATCCGCCAACGTCATAAACTACAGCTTGAGATTCGGGCTTCATCCTTTATTATTACAGGAATTTACTATGAATGATTATGGTCTTCACGGGAAAACACAAACCGGGGGTATTTTAGAGCTCATAAATCGATTAAAAATCCTTTTTTTCTTTTTTTTAATCTCCGTCGGGGATCGAACCCACGACTTTTGGCTTACAAAAGCAAACGCTTTGACCATTGAGCTATGACCGCCGGCAATTTTGTCTAGTATTTAATAAAGCACTGAAGATAACACAATTTTTCAACAACACATACAACACATAAAAACTCACAGCAAGCACCATTTTATATGAGGTTTATTTTTCGCGATTTATTGATGATAGAAACATCATATAAGATGGTGTTTGCTGTGAATTTGTATGTGTATCAGTTGTTAAGTTATATATATTAAGTTGTAAGTTAACTTAACTTATAATTATGTAGTTTCACCAGGATTTAATAACCTTAATGTTATAAAATATGTTTTTTTTAACGTATTGCCAGGTTGATAACCTCTGTTGGAGTTATTCACTTCTAACAGACAATGAATGTAACATGAGGGTGGTCGCTATCGCAGGAAAGAATAAATTATTGCTTCGGCGAGATCGCGGACGCCTGAAAGGTGGACGAGGCCACACCTTACTTACTGAAGCCAACAAATCTTATTTAATGGAAAAACGCTTTCAAAATCTTATAATAAAAATATGCTTAGGTGCTTGAAAAATAAAAAAATATTTCAATCAACACAAAAATATTTAAAATATTATGTGAACGACAAAGTGCTCTGGTTACAATTATAAATTGACTGAAAAATATAAGATTTTGATCTTAGTGATAAGGTATTATTAATTTATCTAATTGAAACATATATACCTATATTAAAATATGCGATTACACGAAGAATATTTAGTTTAAAATCTTGATGTATGTCATATGTTTTAGAACATATTTAAATTAAAATTTAAAGTAGAAAATAGCGAATGCATCATAATACCGTTTACTATTATACAACTTAAATTAAAATCTGTATTATTACAAAAAAGTAATAGTAATATTATTTTCGATTTTTACAATGCGTGGCAAATTAAGTACATATAATAATTTTACAAAGTGAAAGAACAATAATCCATTTGTTTTCTCATTTAATACGCGTAATTTTATTATTATTTAATTAAATTTTAAATATAAAGTCATACATTTTCGTAGGTTTTCAGGGGCAAATTAGGAATCTCCTCAATTTTTGGATTGAGGCGTATACGATGAATTATTTTTCTGATATTTCAACCACCATTTAAGGGGTTATCACCTGATTAACCCAAGAAATTATTGAAAAAAATAATTCACTACATGCGGCTCAAAATAAAATTGTCTTTATAAAAAAATGGTTTTACATTATACTTTATATTTTTATATACACACTAACAAATAATGCAGGTATCTATATTTAAATAAAATTATTAAATAGTTAAACGTAAATTTGAGGAATTGCAGTGTTGAAGTACGAGATTGCTTCGATCGATTTAATTTTCATTGATAGTTTATTGAAGGAAGGTTAACTTGAAACAAATTAATTCCTCAGTCAATTGGCTAAAAGCATCTTCGTGTTTCTTCTGTGTCTTCCAGCGCTCTTCCGGAGAACTGAAGGACGGCTGGAAACCTTTTATTTGCGCCTTTTCCTCTCGCCACCTCACACTGGGTACTGGGAACTGGGAACTGGGAACTGAGTTCTGGGTACTGGGTGTTTGAACCGGGAACTGTGAAAAGTCTGCCGGTGTCTGAAGTCAGCGAGGACATACTTTTTAAATGCCTTTAAAAATCAGATGATAAATTCAATATCTTTTTAGTATTCTCACGAATATTTGTGAAAGAAGACAAAAATACACATAAACATACATTATTTTTAAATCATCTTAAGTAGTACATTTATTATGAACCTACATACCGTGTACATATTTAACCAAATTAATAAATTGATTGTCGTAATTCTATCGGCTACGTTTGTCTACATTTGTTCTTCAAATACAGAGAGCGGCAAAAAGGCTGACGGTTTTAAATCAAAACAACGAAGAAAACCATCAGCTTTTTTTGCCGCTCCCTGTATTTAAAGAACAAATGTACACAAAAATAAATAAAGTTTTTTTTAAAGGCTTTCAAAGCTAATTTATCTCCTTTATTATACACATTCTATTAAATATAAAGTGAATTAATAAAAGGTGACCAACTATAATATACCTTTTTCGAGGTTTTGCGCCCTTTATGGTATTTTGTCTCAAATTTTTTTTTGGAATCGATTTCTTTATTGTTTTCTTAAAAAATATGTTTTCGAAAAGTACTTAGAACTTTTGTTTTTGTTGGCTTATTTTTTTTTGCCTCCCATTTTTTTGGAATATTGTAATAGTTATGAGTAAATAGTTAACAATTAGCATGTTCTTTTTGCAAACAAAAAAATGATTATTAATATTTTCAGTTTATGTATTCATGGTAATATTTTTATATGAATTGCTTAATTTTCCGCTAGCCGATGTTAAATAATCTAAATGTATATAAAACGGATAGTTTTGATGCATTTCGTTTTCAATTCAGATAACATAAACAATCGCAAGATACGAGCATCAACATGTTATGGATTCATGGAATATGTCATCACTATTTAACGCGGTACTAAATCAATTACCGGTTTCCGTCAACAGGTTATCGTCTCTAAATATCGCCGTTATTGGAGATATTTGGCGACGATAAACTGTTAACATTATTCATCAGGGAGGAGCTTCGCTGAGGTGCGACGCAGTGAACAACCCCTCGAGCTTTCCCGCACAGGTGCGTGCGATGGTAATGATTAGCGGGGACATGCAGGATAGTATCGATGACTACGAGTAATTACACCTGCATTTAGTCGCGATAATAGTTTTAAGATAAAAACCCGACTTACGTTTTGTCTGTGACGAATATAAAGCAGAAGTTATTCCTAGCCAGCTGGGATGTAAAATTAGCTTAACTTACGTGGCACGTGTATCACTATGATTTAACGCCGTGAATTCAATGTTATGTGTAATAAACAAACGTGAATTAATTTAATTGTGCGCTTTCTTGAGAAAGTAATATGTATATTTCCCACAGTAGTCCATTAAATCATTTCTTAAAATTGAATACTCACATATGATTTCAAAGTACACGTATACTCCGCATGTCTTTCTTTTACCTTATGAGTTTACTCACTGAAGGATACTGCACATGGTCGATACGAATATTCGCCAAAAAGTTCTTTAATCAGTGAAATATTTTAACTTAATCATTAAAAAATATGTTTGAAAAAAAATCTCTCCGCTTGTTAATTGGTAACTATTTCTCGTGATTAAGCGTCGTGGCACCACTGATTTCACATGAGAATACGAAATTTATCTGTCCTCTTCATTGATGGTGTCTTGGAAAAGTGGTTTGGTACAATTCTAACTTCTTCCTACTACTGAGTTATTTCGTTTTTTACGAGAGGCATATGAAACAGAAAATCTGCTCTGTTATCAGCTCAGAAATGGTGTCAGGTGGCAAGTCAAGCGGTTACTTGGAAAAATAATATTTGAATGTTCTGCACTATATTTTTTTAAAATACCAATTTACTTTGATATTTCAATTATTTTTTAAAACTGTAAACGTAATTGAAGTACTCAATTATCAAAATTTTTTGCACAGTTTTCGACTAATGTGGAAACGAATCATTCTAATTGCAGTGGTTTCAAATCAGAGAGTAACGTTTGTGGCATTTAGAGTAACTCGCAATGATATCTACTCAATAATCTATTAGAAACTCCCAGTAGGGACCAGAAGATGGTGTACAATACGAGCTCAGTTTATTTGAAATTGTCGCTCGTGCATCCCGAGGGATTAGCGAGTGCTTCAAATCAACACAAAGTGAAGTCAATTCATACTTGAGTCTTTGTCCAATATCAGAAAAGTAGCTTTGCGTGATTGTCGTAAATTCTCCCAGGAATATCGCAGACTGTTGAGAGTTTTTTTTTGATACGCAGTTTATTATTGGGTAATCATGATTTTAAATATCGATGGCCCCTGCTAATGTAAAAAATAGACTTTCAATGATTCAATTTTCGGTCTACCTGTAAATCATTTAAAAAAGCATAGAATTTCCAAACCATTCAAATTTTCAGGTGAAAGTGTTTTTAAAAATGTTTTTTTTTTTTAAATTTGTCATTAACATGTAATCATTAACATGATTTTAGAGACACGAGTGAATTGTATATTTAAATATATAAACATTTTGTGATGCGTTAGTTTGCAATAAAAGTAGAAATATTTAATAATCGGAATCCTTAGTTGTTAACGAGCCCCTAGCAAATGCGTCACGAGTTTTCAGGAATACATTACAAATTAATTGTAAATTGAATAATCTAAATAATTAATGGTGTTATTTTTATGTAAGTTCCGTTTTGTAGTTTTTTACAAAACACAAATATAATGTAAAACACCACCTATTAAAAGTGAGTAAAAATTAATAATGCTTGAATGCCATCCTGTAGCCTAATGACATTGGAGGTTTAACACCCCACACGCAACCTCCATAGAATTCACGTATGATATTTCTCTATCACCGTCTGTCGGTATTCTCCTGTATCTGTTTACATAAAAAATATTATTGTGTAAAAGGGAGGTAGTACCAATTCATAAGTTATATGCAAAAATATTAAAGCTATGAATCTTAGTGTATAAACGTTACATACAATGTGGTTTATTAGGTTATCAACTTCTTTATGATATTGCATAAATCCTGTATTTCTAATGTATACATATATACATATTTATTGATACCAGAAATCACGTTTGCGACGTTGGCATCGAACCCATAACGAAAAGTCGTGAAAATATTTCTCTTAAGAGGAAGACGATTTTTCACGACTGGCAAAAATCGCCGAAGGGCAAAAAAACATCACCGAATATTTTTTTTTTCCAAAATTTAATTGAACATCCAAAATGGCCAAGCTTGTCAGGGTCAGTGAGGAGCACAAGTACCATTATAATGACTGAAAAAATATAAAATCGTATGAACATAGTTCGCAAAAAGAAACAATTTGTAAGTCACTCACATAAGTCGTCGTTGGAAGGGCGCAAATGTAGATGACGACGAGCAGCAGGGCGACGAATATTTCCCTCCGCCTCCCGAGGGCTCGCGGGTACTCGTCGCACAGGGCCGTGATCATGGCCTCCAGTCCGCCGAAAGTGCTGTCCAGCCCCAGGGTGATGAGCATCAGGAAGAAGATCACGGACCAGAACACGGAACCAGTCATTGTGGCGATGGCCTCGGGATACACGATGAACACGAGCCCAGGACCTTCAAGTCCGACCTCCTCTATGCTCTTGTTTTCCACGTGTGCCATATACCTGAATAAAACAATTTTAAAGGATTTATCCAAATACTTCATATATTTAATAAAAATGTTTTTTGGGACTTCGATTTTACGTTTTTCAGGGACCCTAGAAAAAAATCGTATTATGTGAGAAAGATTTAAATACGTGATACCAGAAAACAATGTAAATTAAAAACATGTTTATATCTTCTAATCTCTGTTTTCGGGTTAAGTCGCCTATTAGAACAAAATTGTTCAGGCCTCGGGAGCGTCGGGATAGTTATCCGATTTTCTTAAAAAATCCAATTAACAAATCACTCAAAAATTTGCCACGGATGCAATAGATATCATTTTTCAAGTACTCGGATTTCTGCTCTGAAGGTTGTCTGGAATCATATTTATTCCTAAGCTTGTAATTTTAACTTGTCCATCCTCCTAAGCTGTAGTGGACGGATTAGCTAGATTAAATCTCAGTTTTCTGGCTGCATGGTGACTCAATATTGAAATTTACCGATGTGTATACTTGTAATTTTATACACTAAAAAAAACAGGAAACTGTTATACGTTAGATTAAAATATATGTTCAGATTTGTTCAGTCAAATATATTTATATTCACGTGTAAAGATATTTTCGTTTTGTTAGTAAATTTGAAAAATGTAGAAACACACAACATTCTTAGTAATGGTAGGTCGAATTATGGCCAAAACTTTGGCCAATAATGAAAAATAGTCGAAAGCTGAAACAAGTAAGTAATAGCTGTACCTAACGAGTAAGTAACGCAATAAAACACAAACTAAGAACGTCGTTTTGTTTGAAGTTGCAGAGAGTTTACGAAAAGTGAAAGTAACTACGAAAGTAATTTCTAAAAAATAGAATATTTATTAATTTTATAATCCAATGGGACATTTGGATGAAAATTAATTATGAATTATATTGCAGAAAATGCAACTGTAGTTAATACTCAGAGGGCTTAACAATCCATTAAGTCACGGGCCCGCTGATCTTGAGGTGCTTGAATCGATCACTGCCTAGATTTATATATCCTTTCCAGGTAGTGTTTTCCCATGTATCTAGCTGTACCTTGCTTCCAACTCTTACTCCTTCCTAATCCACCCATCCAAAAAAGGTCACTATGGCCGGGGTAAGCCGCCCTGAGGACTGAATGGTTCAAGCTTCAAGAGTATTGGGTTTGTCACTCGATCACTTTAAAAAAGTAGATTAAAAATATAGCGACATTCCCGCTAACCAAAGGTTCCATGTCGCCGTTCGGAACGCATGGTGAATGGAAGGGAAGCGGGTCATGAAACTAATAACTTTTCGAGAAGAACATTGAAATATATTTAAGATAAAAGATTGTCAAACTTCGGTCATCTGCCCGAGACGGAACTTTATGCTTTCCTCAGGTCTCGGACAGATGACGGACTGAGACTTCGGCAGTTGTGACAACACAGCGTCGAAATTAACATAGTGCCCAATTATGGAACTAATAGCATGAAGGGTGGCTTCCCCATGATAGGTAGTGATCTGTCACAACAAACAAAAAATGGCAACGCAGCGCTATCACCAACATTTTTATATATGCGTGCCAGATGAGTGAACAAAAATAAGAGACGAATGATCGTATATCGAGACTTTTCGGCACCAGCTGCATGGGTTATATCGAGCTGATATCAATGGGAAAGGCATAATTATTTAAAATTAATAAATATGTGAGTGCATACCCTAGAACGGAGAAGATGACAAATCCCGCGAGGAAGCTAGTGAGGCAGTTGATGGATGACGTGAGGATGGCGTCTCTGTAGCAGTTGTTGTTGAACTTGTTGTAACTGGAGAGTGCCAGCAGTGTGCCGAACCCTGGACCGAGGGAGAAGAAAATCTGCGAAGCTGCGTCGATCCAAACCTAAGGAAAGCATCATATTATAACTGGCGTAATTCTAACGACGACGTTTTACAAGTGTTCATGTCACGTTCTGCAAAACATCATCAGCCTGTGTCCGTCCACTGCTGAACGTAGGCCTCCCGCATGAGTCTCCATCCTCTTCGATCCTCCGCCTTCCGCATCCAGGTCACTCCCGCTATTCTTCTTATATCGTCAGTCCATCTTGTAGGGGGTCGGTCAATGCTTCGTTTGCCAGTTATTAATTAATGCATAATAGTTTATACATACTGGAAGTAGCGATCTAGTAACAAATATATCATAACCTTCATGCATTCATTTTTTTTTAAAAGCTGGTATTTTCCGGTCAGTTTTTAATTTTTAAATAGATGAGAATTTCATACCTTGTTTTATTACGGATCATATTGAGCATTGATTCACTTGATGGAAGACTGCAGTTTCACTATCTCTAAATTCTTATATATTCAATATTAAAATAGATCTAAAAGTTAATGCTAATAATATACTCGTAAATAAAAAAAAATGGTAAGAATATAAAATAGAACAATTATTTTTTGGCATTATCTAACATGGTGTGTTAACATAATTACTTAGTTTTTTTTATTAGTATCAATTTAACCTAACCTAACCTAAGCTAATAAACCTCATTAAACTTTTCTGAAATTAAAAATAGTAATTTATTTTTTATTCTGACCAAAAGTTGATTTAAATTTCGACCGGAAATTGATTTAAATTCCAATCATTTGTTTTGTTGCTTTTTAAAAATATGTTTTGTAATGTGGATCACAATGAAGTTAGTTGCAATTGATAGGAAGCTTTCGGAAATCTTAAAAAGAAAACTCGAACACTAAATAATACCCCGAGTAAAATTATAATTATAAAAACATAATCATTAAATATGTAATGGCTTCACTGCATTTTTAAAGTGATATAATAAATAAATTCCTAGAATGTAAGTATTCGTAGAAAGCAGTAATTTTGTGGTTTGTCATATTAAAGAATGAAATAATAGAGTAATACATCATTCTTCCATTAATTTAAATTATACATTTAAATACCTAATGCAACAATGCCTTGGCGGGTTTGTCGTCCGCTTAGCGTATATTAAAGGGATTTTCACACTTGTTCGGAGTAAAGATATGTAATTAAGTGTTTGTGTCAACGACGATGCTAGTCAACTTAAGTGCTCTCTCATACCTTTCTGAAAAATATCGAATACCTGGAATATTAATTGAAAACAAAAGTTTCTTCTGTAGATACTTGGGAGCTTTGTAATTTTCAATCTCAGTGTTTTCTTTGAGTTTTGTTGTTTTACTTGAACGTTAACAATCAAAAGATACGTTTCTTTATATTGATAATACTCGTACTTATCGTTTTCAAAAGACTTGTTTTTAATATGTATTCATATACAGGAGAATACCGACGAAAATAATTAATATCATCAAGTACATATTTTTGTAGAAAATTTAATGCAAATTTGATGCAGATTCAATGGTTAATATTGTTAGTATATCAGCATTTATATAGCGCTTTTCATGACCAAATTATCATTCCATAAGCGATTCTTTAGCTCTCTAAGTAAAATCGTGGGTCTTGATCTGCCTCTGGAGAATGCCTCCGTTTTCAGCTCTCTAATACTTTCCGGCAGCGAATTACAGGCCGTCGGTGCCACGAAACTGAAAGCACGATTGTCAAAGACCATGCTAGGACTCTTTCTTATCAGTTGCTCTTGCTGATCTGAGTGTCTCTCGTAGCGCACTTATCTCCGATGGCTTGATAATCTTTGTCAAGTAGCTTGGTGCAGTTCCGTGGTGTGTGTTGGGTACTCCATCTACCTTTGTTCAACGTTTTAATGTTTATCATACTTGTATCATAAAAAAATCTAATGACCTATCATAAGAATTCCATTTCGATTTGTTTTTAGTATTAAAGTATTAAATTATGGCGAAGAAACGTGGAATATAACAGCAAGTTTAAACCATAAAATAAATTTCACCCAACGTGCCATGGAAAGATCCATGCTCAGGATATCCGAAGAAGAAATCAAGTAGTGGACTCTACCCAACGAATAGGCACACTCAAGTGGCAATGTGCAGGACATATCTGTCTAAGATGTAACAGTCGACGGGGAAGAATAGTGTTAGAGTGGCGTCTAAAGAACTGGAAAATGGAGCGTTGGCCGACACCCTGCAAGATGAACTGACAATACCAGAAAATAACTGGATGCGGTAGGCGGGGGATTGAAGACGATGGAGATTCACGCGGGAGGGCTTCGTTTAAAAATGGACGGACACAGGCTGATGATGAAGTAATGATTTGTTGCTTACCTTGGAGTTCTGTAACTTGTGCCACTCTGGAGTCAGGTAGTAGCGGATGCCCTCAGCAGCTCCTGGCAAGGTCACTCCTCGCACTAGCAAGATGATCAGCACCACGTAGGGAGCCAGCGCAGTGACCCATACCACCTGAACACCAATGATACAGTTTGGTTACAAGTCATGTAGGGTCCGCATTAAATCAATTTACATACAACGTATAAATTTTGTAGTCTAGACAAGAAACCGCTCTATAAATTTGTGTAAAAATGTTTGCAAGGATACCCGCTAGTGTTAGGGATTTGTACAACATTTGACACAGAGAGATGCAACGGATCTTGATCCGCACTTGTTCAAAACTTGATACGTAACGCGTAAACGTTCTAACATTCTAGTTCATAGGACCATTCGTAAGAAGTAAATAGTTGATTGTTTGTAAAATATAATATAGAGTCGATTCCGCTTAATTGGGACACATCAGGACTAGGGCATTTTGACCCGATTAAGCGGCTGTCCCGATTAAGCGAATTTAACATTTTTTAAAATTAATTTATTTGGTTTTGGCAACTTAGGCCATTAACCAGTAATACACACATAAAATTAAACAATGCATATTTTTTTTTCAATATTTTTATTTTGTAAACTCTTGGAAACTGTAAATTACATATAGGCAATATAAATTCTTAATGCACAGGTGACTCATCATCGTCATCGTCATCTCCGTCTAATTTTTCATATTTTGATTTAATACCTTCTACAATTGAATCCTCACAGTCTTCATTATCATCGTAACATGGTAAATTGTTATCTATTCTTGAAAATTCTTCATAGTTAATGATAGGAACTTGCAATATATCCTGATTTTCTTCATTGCTTAAAATTTACCGTCCCAATTAAGCGGAATTTTGTCACAATTAAACATATAAATTTACTATCGGTTTCTTGGTTTTGTTTCTGTTTTATGAGATTTGTCCCAAATAAGCGGCTGTCCCAATTAAGCGGTATCTCTATTAAGCGGAATCGACTGTATATATTAATATATTTCAGTAAGGTACTTTTCAGATGGAGTATTATGGAGTCGTGAATCGTTAAAAAATATATTCGGTATTAAATCACATATAAATGAAAATATTAGTTAGATAAAAAAAAAATATTTTTAAAAATATTCATTATTGCTTCACATATAAGTTCATAGCAAACAACAGTTTATTTTTCTTTAATCAATAATTGGAAGAAAAAAAAACATCGCCTTATTGGGGTGGTGTTCTATGAATTCGTATCAGTTATTAAATTCTCATATAAATATTCCTTGGATTCTAAAGAAATGAAAATTGAATAAATATATTATTAAAATATTATTTTAGTAGTTGGTTTATTCTGGAGTAATAATTTTGCATAAGCTATTGTATATGAGAGTCAAGTTTTTTTTCTTAGAACCTTGCTCGAGAATTCAAATAATAACCAAAAATACGGTACACATGAAGTGTTAATAAACAACAGTGAAAATAAAGCAATGCGATAGACAATTTTCTTTTAATTAAATATTTGAGCCAATTATAAAGAGAGTAAACAATATAACATTATGCAGTATAAAGAGCGTATTGATCTGTGGTATCAAGTAGCGTGTACATAAATTATTTCATGAAATTTTAATTGGAAATTAATAATACCTTACTTAAAAATTAAGCCTTTAATTAAAGCGTCATCGCAGTACTAAAATGTTTTACATATAAATTTAAGGTACCGCGGAGGTCAACACTGAGTGCGTCATAAGATAGAATCAAAATATAAGCAAAGATCACCGGCAGATACGGTCGGTAAAAGATACTTACCCAGAGATTTTCTTAAAAATCCGATTTGGTAAATGCGTTTATAGTCTCCAAAATGGACCAAGTCCTCAGGCTTCTGCTGTGAAGGCCGTCGAGAATTATAATGTTAAAATGGACGATTGCAGTCGTTATAAAACGCAGCGGCACGACTAGTCTACAACGCAAATTCTGTCATATGGTACTAATATGGAACCGACTGCAAGATTTGTTGAGAAGATATATTGCTTCAGATTCAGTACAAATTATGCCTCTTAGCTTTCGGATGTTTGATTTTGAACTGCACCGGGTTATTTGAAACATGAACTTATGAATGGTTTTTGTTGTTGCAAGTCCAACTATTTGCGTGAGTATCCTGACACTAGTTCTGGTTAGAGAAAATTGAAGCTATAATGCAGCTGATAATAGGTAGTCCTAGCAAATAAAATAATTGAATAATTTAAATGACACAAATATGTCTACCAATGGCCTGGAACTCGCTACCGGAATTAAAATATAGAGTATTTTGTAATGTTATTAAAGGCATCCTTCAGAAGCAGACTCAAGACCCACCTTTTTTACTCAGAGAGGCAAAGTAGTCGCTTTTGGGAAATTTAGTTTTTAGAAAATAAGTTTCGTTCGAAAATAATTCAGTTTTGATGGTCAATGATTAATAAGATAGAATCTCAGATGAATGTATTAAACGTACAGTGCAACCTCTCTTAACGAGCACCTCTTTGACCAAATGGTCCAAAAAGGCCCCTTATTTTCTTAAAAAAATCGATTAACAAATTACTCAAAATATTGCGTCGTTAGTCGTACCATTAGCACGTTAGTGTCGCATGTTATCACATATTTTTCTAAACTTATGTTTAGAAATTATTTGTAAAAAAAATGTGCAAACTTTAATAACCCTTGCAAAAATGTACCCGAAGTAAAAAGTCACAAGAAGACAGCCATAAGAGAACAAAAGTAACTGTAGAAATGAGACGTAAAATCATTGAAAAGCGAGAAGGTGGTGTAAGCGTAGCTGATCTAGCGCGCTCATATAATCGATCTACATCAACGATTTGCGCTATGCTTGAAAATTGCCCTAAAAACCTCGATTAAAGGGAAAATAATTTGTTTTTAATAATTTAATAGATAAGAACGCACGCAAAGTTCAAAATTGAAACATTGAAGACTCGTCTTACATTGAGCTGGGAAGGTATGACAGTGAAATGAAGAATAATATATCCAAGGCTATTTTTTATTATTATTGAAAATAAGTGAAAATGTGAGTATGAAAATCGATATTGTTTACCATTACAAAGGGTAACCTATCACTTTTAATCCTTTCATTACGGCTCGGTGGAATACAAATTATACTGTCAACAGCATACAGCGTGAATTTTTCAAACATTTTTTTTGCTTAAAACTAGTATTTGAAGCATAAATGTACTTATCTGGTCTATTTTCATATATCACATTGGTTCTTGTATCCTTGAACTATCAGATGACGCATAAAAACTATTTTATATTTAACAAACGTTCGTTTTAAAATCCAAGCACGTGGTAGCATTGAATCATGTGGTTTACAGAAAAATCGCTTCTGTGACAAAACCTAACGATATTTATTTACATACTTTACATATTTCTCTAAATAAAACATGTAGGATGATAAAGATAATGACTGCAGTTCCAATTTCCCACCGTAGATGTCACAATGAGTACTGAAAGTAGCAAAACGATATAATACACCTACCGATGTCAACGGTAGGGGAATCTTACACGGCAAACATCGGGTACCGATGCGAAC
Source organism: Glossosoma conforme (assembly GCA_022606575.1). Lineage (NCBI taxonomy): Eukaryota > Metazoa > Arthropoda > Insecta > Trichoptera > Glossosomatidae > Glossosoma > Glossosoma conforme. The sequence continues at coordinate 1,265,339 of JAGTXR010000005.1, read as the reverse complement.
AGGTTAAGACAATCATATTGATTCTAATTAAAATTAAAAAAATGAAATTATAAACAAAGGACAACATCACATTAATAGCGAGGTTCTTGTTTCACCACTGAAGCTAAATAACATTGGAGGACGACCAAAATTTGCATGATTAACCGCTCATTGCTTGGTATGTTGTTAGTTGGATTGAGCCGCTCCTTGTGACCATATAGTCTCCGTTATGCCGGGATAATACGATCTCCTTTACAAAATAGACATTAACAAACAACCAAATATGCCTAGGATACGAGTACTATAGCAGCCGTTTCTTCAAGATTCAGGTATAAAGCGAAACTCGCGCTTAGAAGATATCGGAAACCATATATGCCCCCAGGTTGACCTACATGAATGTCGTGTGACAAGTAATGAACAGCGATAGCTAACAGAGCTTTGTGATGTGGTATCATATGCTTCAAATATGGAGTAAAGTATTTATAAGTACACATAGAAGAAAAGCAGAAAATGAATAGAAGTCATTACATGGATTATGCAATGGAAAATTGAGTGTTTTTTGCCTCGTTTTGTCTCGAAATAATTTTCTTATTAACAAATGTAGTTTTAATTGTATTTACCTTTCCCGCACTTCTCACGCCCTTCCACAGCGAGAAATAAACCAGGACAAACACGCCGAATACACACAGAGCCAGTGAAGGCTTGATGGGTCCCATGCGATCTAGGCCGTCAGATTTGTGCAGTTCTAAGACATTTCGCCTGAAAACAATATAAATATCAAGATCCACGGACAAAAACAATAAAAAATGGCTGCAAATACCATTCACTGTTGTCAACAAAATCATAATGATTTTATTAAACAAGTGTTCTGATCTTTCTACTACAAGGAAACACTCTGCCGGAACTCTCCTGGATGTGTTTATATATAAAAAAATGTGGTACAGTGGTCAAAATAAAAGGAAATATCCTTAATGGTTGATTTTCTTATATTGCATACAAAATGAATAACTAATATTAATTGAATTATTATCTGATTTTGGTGCTGAAGCAATGATGTTGTTGATGATTTTTAGATGAATATTATCAGGGGAACATAAATTATAGATTCCTTTTCCGTTTCTGAGCTCTCGCCGTCCTAGAAGACTGTTAGGGATACATATAATGTACTCATTAAATTTGAATAAATTTAGAAACAAATTATCAAATGATGAATGTTGCCACTTGTAAAAATAGCAATATCCTTACACGAAGAATTCCTTGGCGGGACTGGAGGCGTTGGTGTTGTTGGGGCGCGAGGTGACGGGGGCGCAGTCCGGGGTGTTCCAGGGATTCCCGCAGCTGGTCCAGGGAAGCTCTTCCTGAAGGGATGCGAACAGGTAGTACACGGCCCAGCCGATTATGGTGTTGTAGTACATGCCCATGTACACGTCGATTAGGCAGATCGCGTACCCCACCCCTGAAAACAAACATAAAGAAATGGGCATAGTCATTTAAATATAAATAAAACATATTATTGATACGTCATAAACCATTGAATATTTATACAAACATTAACAAGTAAATTAGAACCACAAACTGTCAAAGTTGTGTTTCGAATCCCCGCGTCCACAGTTTATTTTTCTCCAATTATTTGATGAGTTTTTTTTTGTATATAATGTATATTATACCTGTGAATTTGTATGTGTATCTGTTGTAAAACTTTGTAATTTTTCATAAAATTGCTCTACCTTCTTTTAAATAAAATATAGTTAGAACGAATATTAAATACGAGTATCTTGCAATCATTTTCTTCTGAACAAAATATCAGGATCATGAGTAATAGTTATATTTTAATTATGAGTAATATTAATAGATAATTAATTTTACGATATATTATAAGGTCTAACCTTGATCTTTGAAATACAAATTATTGATTTACTTAGTATTTTCTACCGATATTATCATAGCCGCCACTTAACTAAACAGCAATTTACTCCTGCACCCACCCACAAACGACAGATTCATCTCACACTTGCTAAACATATGGATAATGCGTTTAGAACTATCATCATATTTTGCAAGAGACAAGGGACGTAAGAACTAAATATATTTAAAAAAAGTCTTGATAGAAGATTCAAATTTCGAACAAAATTTAAGTTATTTTGTTCTTCGAAAATCTTTGTTTTTTTTCCAGTTGCGTTCAATTGTTTCTCAACGTTTATTCTTCGGATATTTTTCATTACTCTAAGATCGCTCTTCTTGTCCATGGAATAGCATCAAGGGAATTTCATTAATACATGTCGTAGTTTTAAGCAAACTCTTTAATTTTAAAATAAATATAAGTAACCTCTAGTGCCGTGGTTTCTCTTAATTGGTTCAACACATATAGTTAACGTACTAGTATATTTTCGTAAAAAGGTAATTACATTTTTTTCAAATAACCACAATATTCAAAAGACAAAAAGTAATATGTTGAATCAAATAACTTCTTAGGTTTTCACGGCCAGATTTGATATTTGGCTTTTGGGTTTAGCCGTGTGTGGCGAATTTCTGTCAACCAATATTTCGACCGCCATTGCAGGGGTCTTCTTCAGGATTGATTATTTATTTGTAATTGAGTTGTGAGTTTGTGTCAGATTATTTTAACGCTCTTAAAAAATAATCTGACACAAACTCACAACTCAATTACAAATAAATAATCAATCCTAGGATGTACTGATGAAGAAGACCCCTGCAACGGCGGTCGAAATATTGGTTGACAGAAATTCGCCACACACGGCTAAGCCCAAAAGCCACAATATCACGCTGAATCAAATATGTGTAAAGTTTGTCTTATTGTGAAAATAAAACACTCCTTTATATTATTTATTAATAGATCATTTTTATTCAATCTAGCTTAAGAGTTGTAAAAATATGTTCTATATTAATATTTAAACATAAATAAAATGAAAATAATTTTTGAAGCTTAAATGGATCACACATTAATGCCCAAAAAATGAAATACTACTTTTGGTCCTTATTTAAGACATTCCTTCCCGGCTGCCGGTGTTTGGGAGCCATCCAGTACTATAATTATTTCGTTCATCAGAAAAGTTATCACCGGAAGGTTAAAATGGCCATAAAAAACTAATGAAAGATTTTACGCGTATTTGGGAAAATATTTTTTGCGAATCGATAATATATTAAAAATGTGACAATGTAACATAATATTTTTCTTCACCAACTGAATACCGGTAACTAAAACATTTAAAACGAATCTACAATGATACATCAAACAGAAAATGAAATAATTAGAAAATATATTGTATATTTGATTGGAGATTACTTATTGTTTTAAAAACAATGTAATTATACTATCCTAGTAGAGTTACGAAAACTTGCGTTTTTTTTTTGTTTCCGTATCCGGAACATATGGTCACCACAAACGGCCACACTTCAGTATAAAGTTTTTCAGCTGCCTCTGTCCATCTCTCGTCTTAAGACCTAGGAAAATATATGGTTCCAGATAACCTTCAGGACAGAAGCCCTTGTACGACGCGACTTGCATTATCCGAGGCATATTTTTGAGTAATATGTTAATCGGTTATTTTTAAGGAGATTAGATGGTAAGCTCGATGCTCCAAGGCCTGGACCGTTTGGTCCTAAGGAGATGAAATCAATTTACTGAAACTGAATAAGATTGCTTTCGTTTCTACGATATCTTTTCAATTACTTGAAAAAAATGTGAAATGAGACAAACATTTAATGAACTCGAAGAAAAGTAATTTGCGTTAGGCGCGAGGTGAAAAATAAATTTCACAGACACAATTTAATAGTTTCAACCAAAATCAAATCGTTTTTTTAATGTGAAATATTTTTTTTTACACTAACAGCTAAAGTTATTAAAGAGTATTTATTGTATTAACCTATACAAGTGAAAAATATGTTATTGTCATATTATTTTGTCACGGAAAAAAATCCTACTAAAAGTAGTTACAATAAAAATGTAGAGGGTAGCGCTTATATGGGAATAAAATGCTTATGGTTTCTAGTGTCAGGCATTATAGCCTACGGGCTCGCGCTTTCCTGGAAGGAACTATACATATAATGTGTTCAAAGCGTTATTTTAAACATAATTATTCTGTATTAAACATCCAAAAGTCTGTAAAGTAATTGATATAATTAAACTCTCTACCTTTAATGGAATCTGTTGATTCATACAGTCGCGTACGACACAAGGCATTTTGCCACTCTGTGTAAATTGAGGGGATCAAGGTCCAAAACAACAGGTATCGAGGAATTCACGGTGTATGTAATTCAATGTATTAAATATTAATTTTATAAAATAAAGAATGCTTACGCATCGATACGGAGCATTGACCATCCCAATAATCTGCCACTCTATGTGAATTGAAGGGACCAAGGTCCAAAACGACCGATGACTAAAATGTGCGGTGTATGACATTCCTGTTGTAAACTAAGGTATAAAAATGGGTGTCTTATGAAATAAATCAATATCAACTCAACTCCGGGTTTTGGATTTATCCTCAGTGCCGGAACCTTGGTATTTTGTTTTGGCATCACCATTTAAGCTGTTGCCGTCATTTAAGGACCGCGACCTCGGTTCCGGAACATGATGTATTCGGGGGAGCTGCGGGAAGCAAAACTGACATAGGATGACGCGAGAACCATTGCAGCTGACAAAGCTTTGATATATATTATTATAAATTACAATTAAACTTGTGTGTAAGTGAAGTGTGACGCTTCATTTTATTCTTGCTTTTAGGCATAACATAATAAATTATGACATAATATTTATACCAAAGTATCAATCAAGCCTGCCTTTATTTGGCGATAGAAAAGTGATTTCGGTGTTGCCATGACTGTGGCTATAACGAGCGATAATGTTCCCGGCTCCCTTTCAGCTCCCATAAGTTCGTTATTTGATTTCGGGTCACCTCGTAAACTAAGAATCGATCATCAAGAGTTAGTAAAAATAACTTTCACGTGCTCACGGTGAAAGTTATCTCAGGTGATAAATATTTTCTCTAGACATTCGGATGTATTTATAGAAATCTGCTCGACATTATTTCGCACATGACATTTGTATTCCCATCTCGGATCATCATGTAATGTTACAAATGCAAATATTGTTGTTTGGGAAATATATAATTTTATAATGTACGATTATGTATGGTTACATATATTGTTTTGTATTCTCGTATATATATTAAAACAAAATAATTTACATTCGTATGATACTCGTACTTGTATATCTGGACTATTTGAATTTACTTTAGATATTTCAAATGTTATAACTAAATACTTTTTCTTGCCATTGCATCACAAATTAACGCGACTCCATTCTGTTAGCTGTCACTGTTCATTCATAGTCAAAAGATATATCTTCACATGAAGGTTCACTTGGTAATATATATGGTTCCTGACAACCTCCAAGGTAGAAGCCCGAGTACTTGAAGAGACGGTAACTGATTGAATTATTTTTGCACTTTTAAAGGAGATCGGATTATTAGACCGACGCTCTCGAGGCTTGAGCCATTTGGTCTTAAGAAGTGGCTCAACTCAACAACGATAATTCGACGCGTGGTTTGCAACAGGCGTTTTGGTCCGCGTCCAATGTTGTTAAACTTCGATGATCTAACGAGAACTGCGCTAATTATGTGCTATTGCCGCTGGACTATTCACGCAATTATTTCAAAATGCAATGTTTTGGTCTAGAAATAAATATTTGATTACATACGATAGTTATGCAACTTGAAATTAAAAAAATATTATAATATACATATTGCGATGTATTAAAATTTTGCAACATGGTTTTATAAATATTATTTTAATTTGTAACTCTTCTCAAAAGTGTAATAGTACATTTTACAAAAGCCCATACATGAAAAAATGAAAGTGAGATAGCCGATCCGAAATTTGTTATTTTCCACGGGCAAAAGCAAAATGCCATTAAAAAATTTCAACAATTCAACCATATATGAAAGAGTGCAAATTTATTGGTGTCCGCTGAAAGTTTCGCAACGAGCTTTTAGTATTAAATCCACCCGGGAGCTTTCATTGCTTATGTGGACACCAACTTTCTCTCAAACAAATTATTTTATACGAGCAACTAATTGTTTATTGACATATAAAAAACTATTTCATTTGATCTGTCCTGTAATTTATCACAAGTTACATTTATTCTGGGCATAGGAGTATACGTATTTAATTGATTACGTACGAATATTAAACTATAATAATTTATGTTAGACTCACATTTCAATTCGATGTTAAAATACTAATACAGTAAAGTATTTGTTTATATTTTAGCGATTAGCATTGAAAGCTTCATCGTAAGTTTTTCGTATTATAAAGATTGGATGACTGTTGTCGTAATGATAAGTTTGTAGAACTTTATTGGAAATTTAGTGTTGCAATTATTAAAGGTATTTTATTTTTGATTTAGTAATATATAAATGTAAAAATATTCTTTAAGTGTGTCCGGGAGTTGGGATAGGGTCCCCCACACAGATTCCACTCATGCCCACGTCTCCTCCATCCTTTATAAGCCTCATTACTCTACAGTTGTGTTTGTCATTTTTTGTCTTATAAGCGTTTCTTTAAGTATAATATACAATCTATCATTTTGTCACACAACACATCAATATACTGCTAACAATATAGAAGATAACATAATATACGAGCGTAACTAAAATGATTGAATTTTAAACATCTGCAGCGATTTTTAACTACTACTATTAACGTTTTATTTCGTAGTTACTTGGACTATACCTGTTCAAAACGTTATTTTAAACATAACTATTTGTATTAAATCTCCAAAGTAATTGTTATAATCAACTCTTAATCTTAGACGGAATCTGTCAATTCATACAGTCAGGTATCAAAGTCCAAAACAACAAGTATCGAGGAATTTGCGGTGTACGAAATTCTATGTATTAGTAATATTATTATAAATAAGGAATGCTTAAGCATCGATACGGAGTATGGACCTTCCCAATAATCTGCCACTCTATGTGAATTGAAGCGATCAAGGTCCAAAAACCGTATCGTGGACTGTGCAGTGTATGACATTCAAATGTATTAATATTATTTTTAACTGCTTACTTATGTTGTAAATTAGGGTACAAAAGGGGGACTCGTATTAAATAAATTAGTATCAACTTATCTCCGGTCTTTGGTCTTATCCTCAGTGCCGGATACTTGGTATTCCAGCATCACCATATAATCTGATGCTATTTCGGGACCGCGACCTCGGTTCCGAAACAATACCCATTTTGTTAGTCTAAAAACCTCGAGTATCAGGTGTCCAGTAAATACTAGTATTGAGCGAGATATCAGGCTTTTTACATACGTTTTTCGCTCTTTCTAATCAAAAACACAATTAGTGTTTGCAATTTGCAAATTGCATCGTAAGGGAAAGATATCTTCTGTCGATATGATTGGGTTATTTTTTTATGAATCAAATAAACCCACTTACAGTTGATATGTAAAAATGTATATTACTTACAAAACATTATTTAATAAATTTTGTAAACGCGCTTTTTTGTGGCTTTCTTAAAAATATTGTAAAAAAATAATCAGAGAAAATATTTTTTGAAAGAAATGTCATATAAAATGTTTATTGTTTGCAGCGAAATAGCATGTGTATCAGTTATAGAATATTGGTATATTTATTTATTTATTAACGTAATTGAGTTCCAAGTAGTACATATATTACACAAAATAATATAGATTTGTTACAAATATAAGATAAAATAAGAGGCAATATAATACAGAATAGAGACAGACAATGGATATATTTATCATATATATTGACATTTAATTAATTTAATTTCACACCCAGAATCGAGGTTCCAAGGAACAAAAAAATAATACAAATAGAAGATAATAAAAAATAAAAGTAACATAAAATGAGAAGAAGATGACACGTGTCAGAGATTACATAGATCTAGGAAGACAATCCCATCGGCAGAAGAGGAAAAGGATGTAAGAAAAGGATCGAGGTGTGCTGGTAGGCCATTTAGGAGCGCCATTGCCGTTGTACTAAATTGAGTGCTCGAGGCTCCACAATTATCAACTGGGATAAAAAAAAATGAATGGCTACGAGCACGGGTGTACTTATCTGGAACATAGAAGTTAAAAAATTCAAGAATCCCAGGGTTGTGAATTGCACCGCGAAGGAGAAGAAATGAATGAACATTATAAATCTTCAGTGATTTACAAAGTATTAGAATATTCAAATGTATTCTAAGGCCATAAAAACAATTATTAATAGCATCAGTATTGCGACAAGCAATATACTCGTATATTAATTTATGTATACATTATTTTATTTTCGTATTTTGAGAATATAAGCCTTAAAAAACTAGTGAGGCCGGTGGCAAAATTGACCTGAAGTATATAAGTATGCATTTATTTAAATACTTTGGTAAGTTGGGTAGTTACATCAAGTGCAGGTCGTCTGGCAAATTAAATTCCGTGAAAGTTTTCACTCGGTAGTGATGTTTAGTGCGATCAAGAAAATCTGCACCTAAGCACGGGAGGTCTCTGCTCTATCTACCGAGTCGCAGGCAATAGTTAAAGTATAGTAAATTTTGACGCTATATGCCGAATATTTCAAAGATATAAAAAACAAATATTTGTACGTAATATTGATGCAATATGAGAGTAAGCCGCAATGGGCAGCAGAAAATTAATATATCAATGCTAGGAGTACCCCTAAAAAGATGCAAAAGAGTTTGTGTACAAATTCTTGAGTCAGAAAATATTGATTTAAAGCTCCGCAAGCAACTACAGGCTTCAAAATATTATAACCAAAAATTATGTAAATCTAAAATATTTCTACTATTTTTTCCATTGTGTCATTTTGGTATATAAGAATGCTTCAAAAATATTTGACTTCCTATCATAAATACCTATTGAAACATTCTATAATGACTACCTATCATACTTACCGGCATTGCACACAAACAAATAAGCAAGCAATTAGACTCCATTTCATTATATACAATACATAATTACAATATATTGGTTAGTTTTCACTGTTTTGCCGGCGGTCATAGCTCAATGGTAAAGCGTTTGCTTTGCAAACCAAAGGTCGTGGCTTCGATCCCAGACATAGATTAAAATAAAAAGGATTTTTAATCGATTTATGAGCTCTAAAATACCTCCAGTTGGTGTGAATTTGATCCATCACCCGTAAAATGCCAGTTATAGCCTATCAATTAAAATTGGTGGTAGACGAAAGTCGTCCCGTGAAGACCACCCATTCATGGTAGATTCCTGTAATAATAAAGGATGATGCGTGAATCTCGGGCTGTAGTCTATGACGTTGGCGGATCAACACCGCATGCAGCGTTTAGCCATATGCACCATGGTAAGCGTCATAGAATTCCGCAGATTAAACTTCAAAAATTAAAATCACCACCTGTCGGTATTCTCCTGTATGTGTTTACATAAAAAAAATAAAAAATAAGATACAGTATATCGTGAATATATTTTGAACGTTATTAAAGTTTTTACTTACTGCTACAGACATTATACCATTTACATTACATATATATTACTTAAACTATCTACAGTTCGACTCCTATATCAATCGTTTATTTAGATTTTTATAATTAATCAAAAAAAAATATATCTGGAACATATGGTCACCGCAAGTTGCCACCACTTAGTTCTGTCAGTTGTCACTGTTGTTAATTCCTGAATCTAGGACATATCTGCACCTTAAGGTCTACTTGAGGACATATTTGATTCCCGACAACCTCCAGAGCCGGGTACTTGAAGAGTACCTGTTGAATCCGACGTATGTTTTTGGGTAATTTGTTTATCGGATTAAAAAAAATCGGAATGTTAGCGCGACTATCCAGAGGTCTGACCATTATGTCCTAAGGGTGGCTAAACCCGTATAATTAGATTTGCACAATTAATTACAATATGCTTATAATTCTAGAATTTATTAATACTTAATATATTTATACTAATTTTATTCGCAGTTGCTCGATTCTCTAGTTATTCAACAATGATTAATCAAATGCTTCTTTCTTTTGTACAGTACGTGACTTCAATCTTAAGAAAACTTTCTTCGCATAAATATATATATAACGGTGTTATTTAAGATGTAGGTGAATCGCGAAGAAAATCTCCTACAGCAGATACTTCAAGTCGGTTTCTAATAACCAGAAAAATAACAAGTTTTATTCGCTGTTCGGATTCGCCGTCACGAATATTGCGCAAAAAACTTCCACCGCCGAAGACTACAAGTCGAGGTGTGTGTTTCAGATGATGATGCCAATATAACACGTTCCACTGTCCTCCAGCCGAGGTTCCGTGAGACCTCCCCTCCGATTTTTCACTCGCGCCTCTCCCTCCCCCGATTTTCCTCGAGATTCCCTCACATTTCTATCACATCAGGTATACTTTTTCTCTTTTTTCTTTTATTACTGTTCTGCGTAACAGTTTCAAATGACACGTGACAATTATTAAGAATGCTGATATTTGTATTTTTATTCCGCGAAAATCTCTTCTTCATATTCATTTTTATGTGTCTAGATTACGAATATTTCTGGCGGGTAGGGTTTAGTGGTGAAGCGTTTGCTTACCATACCGAAAGTTGCGTGTTCAATCGATTATTAATAGTTGGTGTGAATTTGATCGATCACACGTAAAATGCCAGTCATAGCCTACATTTCATTTAAATAGGTGGTAAACGAAAGTCGTCAAATTTTTTTTTTACATTCATAGTAAATTACTTTTAAAAATTGATGATGCGTCAATGCCGAGCTGTTGTCTATAATGTTGGCGGATTAAATTGCACGTGCAACCTTTATCCATGCACAAAATGGTAAGCGTTCTCCACAGATGAGAATTATATACCACCATCTGTCAGTATTTTCCTGCATGTGCTTACATAAAAAAAATACGCATCCAAAGTGAAGTGGGCCTAAGAATTAAAATCGATTCTTACGGTTAATTCTCTACCCACGACGATTTCAATTGACGTCCATTTGGAGTGATAAATGATTATTATTTCATGTTGGTATCACAGTACCAACGTTACAAAATAAAACAAATAATCATTGATTTGACGAAAATGATTTTCGCCACGTCTTGCAATTTAAAACAACTCATTTCGCCTGCTTTTGCGTGAGAGTCGCATGGATTATAATATAAGTGTGAATAAAGCAAGGTGTTTATATTTTTGAAACCAAAACGTAAAATAAATATATTTGGGCGGATTCTGTACTCGCAGATTGTGTCACCTGGGTGTTCATTTTGTGACCGAGATAGCAAAAAAAAATACGTCAGCGAATTTGTAATAAAAAATGTATTTTGTACGACATTAGTTGAAGCATGGATGATGTTAAATTATATTTCATATTAAAATATGAAGAAGAAAAAAACACCTCAATATTTTAGCTTACCAATAATAACATATGTACTCGTATCTATTACCTTTTTGTACCAGTACAAAAAAATACTTATTGGCTGTATAAATATTGGTTCCGCCGCATTTCGTTCCCAGACAATTCGTTAAACGACTCATCGGTAACGACGTGGAGCGTCTGGTGCACGGGATGTCACGTTAACCTTGACTAACCTAACATAGCCTAAGTTATTTCGTTAACGAGACCTTTGGTTCTCTGGACTCTACGATCACTAGAAAAATCCTTAGGATAAGTTAGGTTAGTTTAGCGAGACAAATGTTCAGTGAACCAGACGTCCAGTGCGCCCCACGTCATTACCGATGAGTCTTTGAACAAATTGTCTGGGGACGATATGTCGTGACACCATAAATATTTCAACAAGGTTTGTATCTATTTATTAAATATTATTTTAAAAAAATTAGTGTTGTGAAGGCACTAATTTGATTATTATAAGCCTGTCATCATTTTAAGTGACTAGTGATTACAAGCAATCAAGTAATTAATTAGGACAGCTTAGATCAGACAACCTAAGTAAACAGATCCCGAAAACTTAAGACCCATTAAACAAACATCTGTATTTCACTTCATAATTTGAATAGATTAACCATTAAACACACGTTGTTTATTGTTAATTTTTGAATAATTTTATAGCAACTTGATTTAATCAAGAAATCTGAAAAAATATAAAGGTAATGTTCCTATGACATTACAGTTTCAGGTCAGAGCGTTCGAATTTTTAAATTATATTGAATTCTTAAAAACACACATATATTTTTTTAAACTAGTTAGTAAAACATTATTTTATGTATTTCTTCGTAGACAAAGTTAAACTACTCCTCATTTCCAAAGCAATAGAAATCGTTTATTCTAGAACGCTCTAGTCCAGCGGTCGGGGAACCGGGGTAAATTACCTCAAATGGGGTAAAAATATGTTTCGTGGGGTAATGAGGAAATTTTTCTAATTTGCTTTTTCATAAAACGTACTATTTTCATGTAACTTTTTTGTTATTTTCTGTGTAAATTAATTCAATAAATAATGTTTATTTAAATATATATTGGTTGTCTTCTTTTCAAAATGGGGGGAAGAGGTAATATCGACATACGCAAAAATATTTTGGGGTTATATCGACTTACGCAAAAATATTTTGAAGTAATATTGACTTACGCAAAAATATTTTGCGGTAATGGTTAAAAAAGTTCCCCGACCGCTGCTCTAGTCGAATATTGCTACCTTCAAGTCTATGTGGTAAATCGCCACTTCCGAGTATTCTGAATGTAATGAGAGTGATTGAATAAAAGATAAATAAAAGTAATTATTATTAGTTTGTTAATTTTATTTTTAAATTATTTAATAAAATAACTTACAGTTATAATTGTGCAGTTTTACCACAAAATATCAGATAATGACCTTAACGTTAATAGAACATTTCATTACAAGCATAATAATCCGAAGTGGTGTATTTACAACATACTCATAGACTTGTAGGTAGCAATATTATATTAGAGCGAAATTTTTTAAATAATCACATTCAAGAATAATTTTGAAAAAAACTTGGATTACCCCGAAAGAGAACCTAGCCCCTGAACGCGACCAGGGGTGGAATATATGGAGGTCCCTTAACAGACTTCGGACCGGAGTATGCAAGACAAGGACACAAATGACCGACTGAATGTGACTGCGGTGCGGAGCAGACCCTATCATACCTTTTGGAGTGTGCATTGTATCCGAGTAGCTGCACCCAGGAAGTCTTGATGATGGCCGAGAGTAAAGCCATCGACGTCGCCCACTTTTGGACAGACAAGATCTGACCCTGTTGTTTACGTCACGAATATATATATAAGAAGAATTTTACTACCTACAAGCTATGGCAATTCACCCCTTTAGAGTAAAAACTTCATATACATAATTTATTCTTGAAGACTGACATAAACATCTACATTGCTATGTAGCAGGCTGAAAAATCAATTAGTAATTTTATATTGCTATGAAACACGATAGTGGCGTCTAATTGATTTAATTCGGTTGATTACACATCCTAATGCATTAATCAAAAGTTGGATTGTAATATAATCGGCTTTTCTGACAAATCAAAATTACTTTCGCATCTTGAAAGCGTCACGGCAAATGGCGGCCGGGCGCTCAGAATCGCACGAAAACAATAAACTTTTCCTTTCAGTAACACTTCAATTCAAATCAGTCACAGCGCTAGCAATATGTAGGTGTTCCAACTAAAATCTACGGTCGCTTCACCATCCGATATTTTAAAGTTTAAAACACCACTTAAGTTGTATTAACCGTGATACTTTTCAAAATAAAATTTAAAACGGTATCACGACCTATCGTTTAAAGACAATATGTTTAACGACGTGGGGCGCATTAGACGTCTGGTGCACGAGACATTTGGCGCACAGGTGCACCGCCTGTCTCACTAACCTAACCCAAAGGTTTGTCCGGTGATCGTAGAGTCCAGAGATCCATAGGTCTCGTTAACGAAATAGGTTAGGTAGGTTACGTTAGGTTAGCAAAAAATCCAGTGCACCACTTGTCCCGTGCGTGAAATTTCCCGTGCACCAGACGACCAGTGTGCCCCACGTCGTTACCGATGAGTCGTTGGACAAATTGTCTGTGAACGAAATGCGTCGGAAGCGTGTGTCCTTTATGCATTCTTACACCATTTATCCGATCGGCATAAAACTTTGTCAAATTATTGCTTAGACTTGAGTGATGAAGATAGGTTACTTAAAATTTAACTTAATTACAAAATATAATTGAAAATCAATAAAAATAAAATGTACGTATGTTTTCATACAAAAATATTGTAATACAGAACGGTCATTTTGAAATTTTTCAAATATTCGAATGTTATAAAATGTTATTTAGAAAACGCTATTTTTAACATGCAACTTTATAATTAAGCGCTATATTCATTAGAGTGCCTAACAGCGAAAGAAATATCTTTTTGCTGACTTCAATAAGATGGCATATGATATTCATTTAATTTCCTACTTTAGCTGTAAGCAGACTGTGCCATGAGTGTTTGTACAAGAAGAGAGGAATCGATGTTGCCATGCGTCATGCCCGTGCGACATTAACTCTGAAAGAATATTTCCATTTAATAAATAATGAGTAGTTAATTTTTATTATATCATATCATTGAATATTTCTTGCTGAAATGTTATCATTTTCTCATCTGTATTTATATATTAGTGATCGGCAAATATAAAAAAATAGAAACGTTTTTCCGTAGGGGCGTAAAATGGGTACAAATTATTAACTTTCTTAGAATATGAAACAATGGAAAATGATGAAAAAATAACTTTTTATTTAATTAAGGAATAATAACATAAATTACGACATAAGAAGAACAATGAGGTTCTCAGGATAATCAAGGAAGATAGGCACCTAATAAGAACCATCTCAGAGAGGCGAGCCCGATGGATTGGTCACATCATGCGCCACGATGGTCTTCTTCACGATATTGTGGAGGGGATGGTTTAGGGTAGAAACGGTAGAGGGCGCCCTAAACGGGAGTATTTGCAGCAAGTGTTCGAGGACATGAATTGTAGCGCTTATGCTGAGCTGAAAAGGGTTGCGGAGGACCGAGAGGAATGGAGATCGAGATGCAAGATTCTGTTGCTGCAAACCAATCCACCGGATTGATACTACTACTACTACTACGAAGAATAGCGGGAGTGACCTGGATGCGGAAGGCAGAGGATCGAAGAGGATGGAGACTCATGCGGGAGGCTTACGTTCAGCAGTGGACGGATACAGGCTAATGATGATGATGATAGCCAAAGAAATTTTGTTTTCTAAAAATCTACTACTACTAAAAATGCTGTAAGTACGAATTTTTAAATTGAGAAATCCAGAAACCTACCCCGAAGCAGTAGGCACCAGTATGATAGTCGTATTACGAACATGTCTCCACTTGTTATGAAATAATTATTTTATGAAAACAGATTTTCGCATTTCATGCATTCAAATTTAATGAGATCTAGTCTATCTGTTTATTCAGGATTGCTGTTCTAGCATTATTGATACATGCGGCTTAGTTGAAATATTGTATTTATGTAAATACTCGTAAATAGAGAATCTTTTCAAGTATTATGATTTATAACTTTTACTAAAATTTAATTACAAAAATAAATATATCAATTAATTGATTTGGTGGGATTAGAATATATTTCAATATTCTAATACTTTATAGGCTAATGTAAATTTATACATTGGTACACATATATCTTCTTAGACAAAGTAATCATTCGTCAAATAATACCCATACAAATTCACAGTAAACATTATATTATATGATCTTATAAATAAATCGGAAAAAAATAATCTTGTATAATTAGTCAATTATATTGCATATACAAATAAACCTTTTTGAATATTTAAAGGCATTTTTCGTATAATTATTTTTTATATTATTTGTGACAAATTATCCGTTTTCTAGAAAATAGTTTTATTGTCGTTATAATTTTACTTAACATTACTTAAATTATCTTAAAATAATGTAGCACTTCAATCAAATTATTATTATCAAAAAATATGATTTAAAATATCCAGGCACATACTTTTACAGAACATTCTAAATCGGCGTGCTATGGCGAAGTTAAATGATAGCACAGAAGTTACAGTTTGTGATGACGTCACATATTACCCCGATAATAGCTCCTGTAACGACTGTTAAAATATCCAATCATATCATTACAAGCTAGACGCCATATTTAATAAAATCTAGTTCGACAATTGCCTTTTGTTCACACAAATCTATTTTTATGCTTATTGGTCAATTTTTCGCAGAGTAGTATGGCATTGGATACCCCAATGATCTAGTTCCTAGAGACCTAGACTGTAAAGCACTAGCCTCTAATTTAGATTATATACACAACCATATTCGTTTAGCGGAAGGATAAAACTAATTATCTGTCAAATCAGACATGAGCTAAGTGTTACCATTCACGAAATAAGCACTAGTTGAAAAAAAAAACGTTAGATGTCGGACCCTATACGTACTGTAAATACTACCCTTTCAAAATCAGTCTTCGTAAAAATAGACGATCCTTGAATGGAGGATTGTATTATACAAAACATTTTTGGATCAAAACATATAGCGCTTAACCATCATTAAATGGCAAGCAGCAAAGAATCCAAATGTGAAATTTCTTTAAAAAAGTCTATCATTTTGTGTATTTTCTTTTTAATATAGTATCTTCGATTTACTCACATAGTCCACACCTACATCCCCGATTTGGCACTTATAAAATCCCCACTTTATTTCTAGCGAAACTCTTTTTTTTATTAGTAAATTGCTAACATAGACTCCGCCTATTATATCCACTACTACACACCACTTAGCTACCTTATACTGAAACGTATTTTTTATCAGAAAATATTCATTTACACGTCAGTACGTTTGTGCACATTAGAACTGATAAAGCTTTCATAGATCGTGAATCTGCAGTATTCCATCAAGGGAACCAGTGCTCAGTGTGATCCATGCTAAAAACAAGGTATGAAATTCATATCTATTCAATAAGTCTATTAATAATTTCTGTGTTTATATAAAAAATCAATTTTAAAAGTATATTAGATATTGTATCTAGATATTTATTATATATTGATATCAGCTTGATGTTGCTCTTTTAGGCTGATGCCGTGAAGCCTCGAAAAACGATATTTTGTCTCTTATTTTTGTTCGCTCGCCTGGCCCACATCTAATAATGTTAGTTTTAATTATATAATAAAACGCAGGCGTTTGCATACGCCTTTTTATTTGTTATGACAGTTGCTCCATTTCATGTTATCATTAATTTGCTTTTTTGCTGCGATCATTGGTGGCGCGGCATGACACAGTGTCCGGCAGTTGTCAATTAACTGGTGCCCGGCCGGCGAAATGCCATACCGGTCGGGTGTAGAAATCAAGTCTTTACTTAAAATAAACGCGAATTGTGCTTCGAAAACAAGTTCTTTGTATTAATAATCTGCTCCTGCATTCTGTCACCCAATAATTCAATATCCAACTTAGAGAGAAGGATATCAATATATATTATTTATATAACTGTTCAGACATAATTCGTGTTAAAAATTAACATCCTCGTAATGAGGATAAAAAGCTCAATCAGAATTAAAATCGAATTAACAAAAAGTTAACGCAAAAAGTTAAAGAAAAAAATCTGTTCTGAATGTTAAATGTCCATAGTCGGCAATCACTTATTCAGCCAACTGTTTTTCATCTGAATAGCCTTAATTTGACAATTTAATAAGAAACACCCGCCCCTTAAACTTTCACCGAAGGGCTGCACAGCCTCACAGAAGCCGCCTGGCTTTATTGGCCTCCATTAAATATTATGTCGGAGATGGAGAAGCACGGCTCCTGCAACAAGCGCCAATGGCACACTCAATACTAGAAAATGAATTCCAAATTGATTTGATTTCAGAAAAATACTAGCAAATACTGCAAAGCTGCTCCGATGTAAGAGAAATTCTTCGTCTCTCTTAAGTAATCCAATATTTTCGCAATTGCGCAAAAACAATGGCGGGTGATTTTAAAATGTACTCGATGATTTAATAATATAAACATAATTTGAACAAATACATTTCATTACTACTCGTATAAGAGTAATTTGTTGATTTTTATAAGTTCTAATTATTACTTATTAAGAGTAATATTATTAGGAATATTAAATGATACAAATATTACTCCTCTTACTACTATTTCAAAAACTTAATAATAAATAAAAAATTGAAATATAAAAATAAAAATAAAAAAATTAAAACATTTTTTTTCTACGTTATTTTAGATGAAAACAAACGTATTTATTTATAAGCAAATGAATTATATTTATACGTGTTAAGTATATTCTCTATTACCAATCATAAAAATAAATTAATATTTAAATATACATATACTATACATAAAATTATTTTTTCAACGCGTCAATCCAAGCACAAAAATAACGGCAGAAGCGGGATGCGAACCGCGGACCTTGGAAACCAACTATGCCCAGGTATTCATACCGCTCGGAGAATCGCGCCATTGCTATGCCCAGACTGACTTGCGGTGAAACTAGTATTTATATCATTGTTAGCATCGTACGACAGATGTCGCCATAGTATATATTCAAAGTATGTATATTTTTATTATTATTCTATCAGTCTTCATTTATTCACAAGCTTAATATTATTACTTTCCGCGCGATTCGCCGAGCGGTATGAATACCTGGGCATAGTTGGTTTCCAAGGTCCGCGGCTCGCATCCCGCTTCTGCCGTTATTTTTGTGCTTGGATTGACGCGTTGAAAAAAAGAATTTTATGTATAGTATATGTATATTTAAGTAATAATAATATTGTAATATAGTCAATGATCTATAAAAGTAGATTAGAATATTGAAATAATAAAATAATATTCTAATAAAAATTAAAAAAAAAAATTAATAATGTCTCCTTGAGACAATATCAAGAAGGTAAAATTATCCAACAGTAACACAGGTAAATGATTGGTTATAAAGTCCGAGTCGGAACTATAAGTAGTCGTTTCACATCCATTCAGTCTATAGTTTGGTTCGAGACCCGAGTGGTACTTACTAAAACTTCACAAAATTTGATTCAAATAAATAAGGACGGGATGTCGCATTATCTGCCGTCTCTGGTTAAGCTTAAGATTTAAGCGTTAATTGAATACCAGGAGAAGTTTACAGGAGTTATGAAGAACCACCTGCCACACAGTGAGGGAACAAAACGCACTACTTAAATGAAAAATACAAGATTTGAAATAAGGCCAAAATGACAATTGGAAATTTATTAACTTAGTGCTTTTAGGTACTTAACTATACAGTTTAATAGAAGCTCTTTAGTAATAAATATTATTATAAACGACTGGTACTCCATCATTGGTCGTATGTGTCAATACACAAAGTTTTAAAATTTGATATTGGATTTTGTATTAGAATATTGAAATATATTCTAAGCCTAACAAAGAAAAAAATAATAAACTTGATCAGATTTTTGTAAATATATATTTTAATATTAAATTTTGATTTTATTTTAATTTTCTTGTTAGTGCGTGTGAGTTTGTCATCGAATTTAATACATTTGGGAAATTATTCGTAGCTTACAACATAAGAAGATTTCGAGTGCTTCGCATTCTTGTTCCAGTATTTATTATTACTACTGAGTGTTTATTTACTTTAGCCGTGTTTGTGTCCTGGTTATAGGAGCAGGTATCAACATCCCCTCCTTATTAGAGCATATTTAGAGCAACACATTTTATTTCACATTACCCAGCGTGAATACAAATTTCATTTCATTAGAAGGCAATATTTGCTTTTAGATATATTCCCTTATACAAAACAAAAGCGGAAGTAAATGCCAATTTTAAATACCGAAATGGGTACATGACTTTGTATTATTATTAATATTGGAACGTGGAAAGATTTTATTATTTTTAGATTGTTCGAGAGAGTTCCATATTCAAATGAAGTATGTATTTAGTAATTGTGATTTGTTACGTTTTACTTAGCTGGTTATTTTGTTCAAGAATATTCTAGAGAAATCATTTAATTTAGCTATATAACAATGAAGTAAGTCATTTTTGGTCTTGTTTTAGCATTTATGTGAAAGAAAGTGTAAATATATATCCTTAAATGTGTGTGCTAATTGAGAATTACGGTTGAGCCATCTCTTAGTACTGTGGTGGACTTTTGTTTTATCAATTGTACCAATTTCGTTATATATGCCTGTCTAATAATCTTGCCTCATACATTCCATATAAGTCGGTACAATCGCCGTCACTAGAGATCGCTTCAAGTACTATTGCATCGATCAAGGTGGGAGTCGAGCTGGCTCTCTATAAGCAGACGACCATACGAACCAGATTTCTTTTCGCTTCACTTCGACGCCTCCATAACCTGAGCACACATCAAGCCACTCGTCAGAGAAATCACTGTGTTACGTGCCAATCTACGAATTTCAAGTCACACCTACCTACTAGTAACATTTCATTATTCCAAAACTCATTTATAGATCTAGCCAATAAAACAGAATCTCGTAATCGTTTAATTCAATCAAATGTAAATATTCTGTAACTTTTCACCTTTAAAACTGCTTAAATAGCTTACTTACTGACATTAAATTCCTCGTGACATTATACCGTGTTCTTGTTTCTTTTCTTTCTTGTTTTGAATCTTGAAGTATTTCCAGTGATCCTTTCTTAACACGCATAACAATCCCTTCTCAGCAATCCACATTTTAAAACACATCCACTACACTCCCACATTCCGACAGTACTTAATAGTTCAAGCCTCCGAAGCATCGGGAGTTAAATCCTCGAATAACAAACCTGAGACGTCGGGTTTCCGCTCTGAAGATCGTTAGAAACCATGTTTCTATATTCTAAGATGGACCTTCAGGTGTAAAGATGACAATGCATTCAGAATGATAGTTGACAGAAGTATGACAGCATATCAGATATATTGAATACATACGGGAACAAATTAGGATAGACTTGTGAGTCCATATTTATGTAAATAACATTAAAATTATATTTAAGCATAATAAATGTATTAAAACAAACAAAAAATTAAATTTCTCGTATGTTAGTCAAGTAGAGTATTTTTTTGTTTGTTTGTCGAGTCCATGTTCTTCTTAAAAAAATATTCATTTCTAAGCAGATTCTACTCAACATTTTAAAATAAAAATATAAAATTTGATTATAAAGTACCTACTCATTATTATTATAAGAATTAAGTTCTCACAAATCAAAGTGCTTAAGAGTCGGAAATTTGTACTGTAACTTAGCTAAATTAATTTCAAATAAGTTTAACCCTAGTTTCTCGCCCTGAGCCCGGCAGCACTCTGTTCATTCGACTATAAGATCGCCTTCGTGGAACATCGACTTGTCGCCACCTGGTTGGACGTCCTAAAAGAATTGCCTCATTTTTATTTATAAGATTTGTTCCTGCATTTCGTTACAATGAATAGGGGGCGAGAAAATTCATCCATATACATTGGCTGGCGCCTTATATCCTAAGTGGAAATCTACAAAAAAACGATTCAAACCGTTCGTTTTATTTACTTTTTATGCTTCGAGTTTACGCCATGTTCAAATATTAACTTCAGTTTGTTTGTCAGATTGAAAAATCACAATCTAAGCAAATAATGCGTCGTTAATAATTAAATATTCTTAATTAATTCACACCCCTAGATTTTTACTCTTGTTCAGCGACTATTACGTATGAATTTACTTGGGATATCATAGCAAGGATATACCTGTATACAGGTATATGTATTTTTTTTTCGAGTTTTTCTTTTATTCTTCTTCGATGTATTCAAATATTTTAGGTGAGTTTACTTACATTAAATACATGAAAAAAAACAATATTTTAACAGTTTTTTATTTGATTTGTTAGTAAATATGTTTAAATATACTACGGTTCACGATGACTGAATACTTATAAAGTTTTTTTTTCTACTTAGGTATCAATTTTAAATAAAAATCAATAAACCGAATACATTTGAGTTGAGCCGTTTCTTAGGACCAAATCGTCCAGGCAGCGTTGTGCTAATCATCTGACCTCTTTAAAAAAAGATTAACAATCATCCGGCGGGTATATCTCACTGGTTAAAGCGTTTTCTTGGCAAGCCGAAGGTCGTGGGTTTGATCCCCGACGGAGATAAAAAAATAAGATTTTTAATCGATTTCTGAACTCTAATATACCCCCGATTGGTGTGAATTTCTGCCAGTCATAGCCTATTAATAAAAATTGCTGGTAAACGAAAGTCGTCCCGTGTAGACCATAATGTAGTATGATCTTGGCGGATCAACACTCCACATGCAGCTCTTAGGTATATGGAGCATGATAAGCGTCATAGAATTCCATAGATGAGACTTCAGAATTACTATCACCATCTGTCGGTATTCTCCTATTTTATATATGTTTACAAAGAAATAAAAAAAACGCTTTACGAAATTTCTAAGCAGTCATATGGATCATGCATTAATGTATCAATACGGAATTGTACTTATTTCCGGTCTAGATAATAGATATAATACTCGCACAACAATACGTACTGTTTATCCAAAACCCATTTGTATGAAACAATTAACGGTCGTATATCGAGTCTTCCACTGTTGCACAATATGTATTACTAATCAGGTGAATCACCTCAGTTTTTGATTGATCTGTTAATTCACCGTGGCGTAATGGTCGCGATAAACCGTTCTGGAGATGCGGGCAACAAAGCTTCCCAACCTGCGATGTGACAGCTCAAAGCGGACTTATCTTATATCTATTTTAGCTGAGGGCGAATATGTATATAATGTCATATCTAGATTTGAAATATTTCGCGTGAATTGAATAGTTTATGTATAGTTCTATTTCATGCATCAAGAACTCGAAGCTTTTTTTTACCATATGCGCTACGTATTTGGAGAATGTGGACACCGCGAATTGCCTCAGATTGTCTATGCCTTGTCCTAGTACACTAACACCTGTATTCCGGAGTTCCACATGGGAACATAAATGGTTCTCGGGAGTCTCCAGAGCAAGACCCTGCGAATTTCCATAGACTGCGGCTGTAGTGCCAGAGAAATATTTGTTCATTCAACAATCAGCTCTTTTTGAGGAGGTCGAATGATGAGACCGACGCTCCCGAGTCCTGGACATTTTTTTGACACTAAGGGATGGCTCATCCTTACCGGCTGCATGTATACACTTTAGAATTTAAAAAAAATCAAGTTTGGACGGGTTTTGAACCGACAACATCTGAATGACAAACAAATGCTTTACCACTGGAGTATTCCGCCCGGCTCCTAGCTTTACTCGATCAAAATAAATTGCTGTATATATAGCGCCTGTATCGTCTCATTCTCCTTTACGGCTGTGAATCTTGACATTTTACCAAAAGTCAAAGCAGCCGTACGATTATTTTACTTTGTCAGGAATGTCGAGGTGAGAGAACGGACAAGGCAGCCTCCCATACTACTCGTTAAGGAAGCGAAGGTTGACCTGGTTGGGACACACACTTTGGATGCCACAGGAGAGCATAAAAAGCAGCATTTTCTTCGATCCCCTGGGATCTTGGCTTTGTCAGGATTTATACACCCTTTGTGATGTCTTTTTTAACGGGACTTTGATTTACGATTTACTAGGTATTTAAAAAAAATAATATTGTTATTGTTGCAACCCTATCATAGACTTATAAGAAGATTTTACTTTTTACGCAAGACTTTCTGAAACCAAAATGTCACGTAAACAATTATGGAGTATACATGGAATGTAGTCGGCAAAATTGCGGGAGGCAGAGCTGATATGGCAAGAGTTTTGATCCCTCACCCGTAAAATGCCAGTCATAGCCTATTGATTTAAATTGGTGGCAGACGAAAGTCGTCCCGTGAAGACCACCCATTCATAGTTAATTCCTGTAATAATAAAGGACGGTGCGTGAATCTCGGGCTGTAGTCTATGACGTTGGCGGATCAACACTCCACATTCAGCGCTTAGCCATATGCATCATGGTAAGCGTCATAGAATCCACAGATAAGACTTCAGTATCACTATCACCATCTGTTAGTATTCTCCTGTATTTGCTTACATAAAAAAAAGGTGGCGGCTGACAGAGCATTGCGGAGGCAATGATGAGTACTCCAGCTTCATAACATTAATATGTTTTAGTTAATTAATAAAATAATATATAAAAATCAAATCCGGTTTAAATACCTATCGAAGGCTCCAGAGAGTGCTGGTCGTGACATTACAACATTTCTCCGAAGCGCCGAGCTCCGTCTTTCAGCGACCGTAGCTTCGGATGACATCCTCTTTCGATCTAAGGGGGGAACTACCTCCTCCTCTTTAAAGGGGAACTATTAGCTTTTTGTGTACATTTCACTTGACTTCCTGCTGCTGGAGTTCCGGCCGCCGCCGACAATCAACTTAAGGGCAACCGCATTCTTGTGTAAATGGAAAAATCTACGGAACGATTCTAGGAATAATATAATCGCATTTAAGAAGTTCATTTCATATGAAATTCGTTAGAATATTAACTACCCGCATTAAAATTGTAATTATAATAAACGTAGCGTATGTAGCAAAATTTTCGTTTGGTGATTCAGAAGCACAAAAAATCCATTGACCGTATTAAATTAAAAAAAATCAATTATATCACACTTTTTTATTTGTTGACGACGTATTTTGGTTACTTCGAGTAGCCAATATCGAGTACATTGTAAGGTAAGTGAACGAGTTTATATATTGTAAGGTATAAGTGAGTAGCTGACATTTTCGAAACATATCGCCAACAAATAAAAATACAGTGGTACCTCCACATACGAGTTTGATTCGTTACGCAACCTTGCTCGTATTTCAAATTACTCGTATATTAAAGCAAATTTCCCCATTTGTCACAAAACGCGACCACAACTTGTCAAAGATGCTTTGACAGCGAGAGCACACTGATAACTGATTCTCTGACCGTGGTCGGGGGATTCACGCTGGAAAGCGTGACGCGCGGTTCGTGTGCAACCGGCCGACCTGCTATGCCGATTGCTCGTATCTCAAATTTTGTTGGTATTTCAAAGCAAAAAATCTTTCGCTCGACGGCTCGTACCTCAAAAAAACTCGTATGTTGGGCACATGCATGTCAAGGTACCACTGTACTAATAATACGAGTATGTTGATCACTTGCAAAACATTAACACGCATTTTTGCAAAACTCCTGTTACAATTGTAACATGATCAGCTTATATGTATAGTGCCCTATAGTGTGATGTCAGATGAAGATGTTACACTTTGGTTGATCCTAATTGAATCAATGAATGTGATTTGCCCATCCAATCTAGTGAAGCGGAGCGCGACCCGAACTTGCAAGGAGGCTTGCGTTCAGGGCGCCAATTAAGGATTGTGTCGGTGCAACTTTGTAATTAATATCATTAGTTCAATCAACTGCAATATCAAACTGCAGAGCGCATTTGTAATTCACTCAATAATACTAAACTGCAATGGGCACTGAAACCAGACATCACGTGTGTGACGTTGGCATCGAAACACTCTTTGTACGGGAAAGAAAAGCCCTGAAAGTTACTCAACAAAATAATAAGATTCGAATTTGGAATAAAATTTGAATTTCGTTTCTCGAATATTTTTGTTTGTTTTTCAATTGGGTTGAATTGTTTCCCAACGTTTGTTTTTCGGATATTTTAGTGTGAACATTGACAAGTAAATGAATAATTAACACAAATGTCCGAGTATGAACAAAAAAAAACAAAGAATAAAACAAGTAAAACTTTGTATGAAACCAGAGTTTTAATTAATATCACTCAAAAAGATCATTGAAATATGTTAATAATAAACTGATATCAGTTTGATATAGCGCTTTCAGGCTGGTGTCGAAAAGCTTCGATATACGAACTTTCGAATCTTATTTTTGTTTGCTCGTCTAACACGCATGTATAAAAATGTTAATGTAAAATAAGGCATGGCGTCTTGCGTCGCTATTTTCATTCTTTTGACCTATCGCGTTGGCGCTACCTGTCTCGTGGGTGCTATTGGCTCCATAAATGGACACTATGTTAATGTAGGCGCTGTGCTGTCACAACTGCCGGCTGAGTCAATTGGAGTCTGCTTAAAAGTGTTAGGCTAAGTCTAGATTTAAGGAGTCAAAAGAGGCGCACAATATGGCGCTTGCAGGCCCCATATTGTTTCTTTCGACCAATCACATATGTTATGTGACAGTAGATAATTCGTAAAATGGCTGACATGTGTTCTGAGGGCGCTGCGAGAGTTACGACGTCACTTTCGACCCGGATCCCGACGGAGGTTGAATTGTTTTTGTTTGTGGCCCGGAAAAAAACGAAGTTTGTCAATCTTTTGTCTTAAATAAATTAAGTTCATAACCTGCTCTTCATCCCTCCCCCACGCGTCTCGACGATGATCCCGGCGATATGGAGTCTTCGTTTGAGTAAACACGGGGATGACAAAAAAAATATTATTAAATGAATACATACCTTTTAAAGCTGGGCATATTCTTTTCCATATGGTGAGACAGCCACATCGATGAAACTGACCAAGAGCCAGCTCCATGTAGAACAGCGGAAGTCCTCCAAACACCAGCATGATGCAGTAGGGGATCAAAAAGGCACCTTGGGAAATGTATCAAAAAATGAAGATTAAAAACATATTCATTCCAATTAATTAATAAATAATATAATTCGAGGAAATATAAATGAAAAGTGTACGCAACGTAAATGCAAATGCTCGTTGATCCAATAAAACTAAAATAGACTACGTACTAAGAATAACATGTACGAGTATGTAATTATGTAATGCCCTACGTAATATATTTTTCGTGTTCAATTGTATTGTATTCCACGAATAATATTGGAACATGGCATTTAAAAAGTAGAGCAATTTGTACTAAATTCATTATTCACTTTCCATACTCACAATCAATTTAACTTCACGCGCCAATAAACTTCTCGGATTCATCACCCGCCAAGCTAGTCATTTCATAACCCTCTAACTTTTCGTACTCTCTATTCTTCACTCGTTCTATCTGTTCTGGAATATGGGAGTTTAGTTTGGAATCCCAATAAATCCAAATATATTTTCATGCTCGAAAAAAATCATAATTTTTTTTTCCGACGTCTTTATTTTTATATTTACGGTAACTAACTATCCATTCAATTCATTTAATTCCGAACATTACCCAACTCTTTTTTTTCTAGGGATGCTTTCTTTCCATTCGCTAGCGTCCCGGAGGAAAATTGCTGCACTCAAACATCCATTCCTTCTTCTTCGCGGTTCAATTCACAACCTTGGGATTCTTGAATGTTTTAACTTCTATGTTCCAGATAGGTACACCCGTGCTCGTAGCCATCCATTGTTTTTGATCCCAATCGATGCTTGTGGAGCTTCAAGCACTCAATTTGGTACAACGGCAATGTCGCTCCTAAATGGCCTACCAGCACATCTCGATCCTTTTCTTACATCCTTTTCCTCGTTTGTCGATGGTATTGTTCTACTTGATCTCTGTGATCTTTGACACGTGTCATCTTCTTATTATTTTATGTAATTTTTATTTTTTATTATTTTCTCTATTTAATGTATATTTATGTATACTCTATGTTTCTAAATATTAAAAAAAAAATGGAATTTCGATTCTGTATAGAAATAAATAAATAAATAATATTCAATTTATACAGAAAGAAGTTATATTCTTTCAAATAATGAATGTTAACCTGACTAGGAAATGAACACTCTTTGCATACTAATATTTTACGAAATTAACTAAAACTTCACGTAAAAAATGTGGAAAAAATGGTTGCACGTGGTACCCTGCAAATTACACTAGGATAGAGAGACAAAAAAGTCTATTCAATTTCTGGGTAGTAAACTGCGAGCGTTATTCCAACGTTATCCTTGATGTAGTTTAACAGCAAGGGACCGTCAGAATCAAGCAACAGTTCAGGAAGTTTCTACCAAAAAATTGGAGAGACTCCCAGGCGATAACACAGAACACGTCTCGTATTCTCATGGATGATGCACTCCATCAGAGAACGTCTTATAGTCTGTTGTTTGCTTGTACTGATTTATATCTTCAAGCTTTCAAGCTTCCGCTGTTATGGACAAAAACTTCAACAAATTCACAATGCAATCGTGTCAGATTAAGAAACTTTCAAAAAGCGTTTGTTTTCAAGAACTTTTAAATACTTCATAGTGGTGATTCTTTGTGACCTTATATAGAGTATGTATAGATGGATAATATGGCACTTACCGCCTCCGTTTTGATAGCAGATGTAAGGGAACCTCCAAACGTTGCCGAGGTCGACAGCAAACCCCACCACGGCAAGAAGGAACTCCACCTTCTTGGCCCATGTCTCTCGAGGCCTCTCTGGTGTCAGCGAGACCACCACCACGCGCGTCACCTGTGCGTCGGGAGGTTAAATAATAAATTATCTGTATTAATATATATAATACGACATGAGACGAATAGCGGGAGTAGCCTGAGTTCGGAAGGCAGAGGATCAAAGAGGATGGAGACTCGTGTGGGAGGCCTACGCTCACCAGTGGATGGACACAGGCTGATGATGATGATGAAATATAATTTTAATTATATGTAATGTTTTTTACTTGTTTTGAAAGCCTATTTGATGTCATATAAAACTTTCTGGGATGCATTTGACAAGTATTTTGCAAAGTTTTTTTCGTTAGACTTGATGTCGATTCTTTTCCTATATCTATTCCATAATTAGAACATTTAGTCACCACGAATTCACGAATTCACCACGAAGGCATCAAACCTCTTATCCAATGGCAATGTAAAAATATTTATCGTTTAAGAGTCAAATTTGGAACTAAATTTGAATTTGGTTTTTCGAATAACTTTGTTTTTTTTTTTCAGTTGTATTCAATTGTTTCCAACGTTTTTGGTTCTTCGAATATTTTCGAGTATGTCACCAATAATAGTCTTGACCAAAAGTGATCTCGGATCGCTTAGCTCACAGTTTTAAAAAAAATGTATTCTCTTCTATTTAAAATAAATAAGCGTAACTTCTAGTGCCGTGGATTCTTCTATTCCTACCCCTTGGTATTAGCATGTTACATTGTTTTTCTACATATAAATGTATTGGAAAACATTAGGAATCGTATTCAATTTTTAATAAAGCGAATACCATAACAATTTTTTATTCAATTCATTAACTTATTTAGTTTATTAAACAAATGGTCGATTGGGAAATTATAAAAAACATTTTAAAAATATACCTTACAAGTATCAGAGAGCTCTTTTTAAATAAACATATTTAACATTAAAACGATACGTCTTTTATAATATTTCAGCTTAAATGCTCATGTTAGTAACGAAACATGGGATTTACTCCATTCGAGTTCACACGGGACGCGTTACCGAAATCCCGAAATAAATCCCACGGCATCCACCTTTCCGCGGAAATGTTTATTTAGCGCCGTTTCCGGTGGCCGTGGATGATGAGGAGAAGGGGGCTCCGGCGTTCCTCGAATCACTCTATTCGGCGAAGTTAGTGTAAACAAAGGGAAATCCATCAGCCCTCGATCTTATATAGGACCGAGTTGAGACAGTTGCGTCGCGATTCTTTGAACTTTTGAATACATAATTTGCCGGATAGACCTGGTTGCAAGTTCCTTATATGTGAAGTATCCTGTAAAATGTTTGCTTCGAGGAGTTTTATTTCAAAACATTCTTATTTTTCTTGGGTGTACACAATGGGCTATACATGTAATGGCTGAGGGTTCACAATGTATCGTTTTTACTTCAAAAGTGGAGAATGTAATCCACGTTTCAACACGTTCCGGAGAAAAATTCATCAAAGATTTTTCCAGTTATGAAATATAACAATGTCTTTATATTATTTTAATTTACTTAAGATTTTTTTATTTACTTAAGACACAATTATTTTTTATTTGTATTAAGTATATTTCATATGATTACAACCATACAAATCTACGGTTCAACGCCTTAGATTTCATTTTCCGATATTTTTTTTTTTTTTGGGAAATTGTTAAACTCAACCTGGAAACATAATTATATGGTTCCCCTCACCCCTCAAGGCAAAAGGCCGTAAATTGAAGACATGGGTGTATTATTCGAGACATATTTTGGGTAATTTCTTAATCGATTTTTTAGGAGGTTGAATGATTAGCTAAGTGCTCCCGACGTTTGAACTATTTGGTCTTAAGGAGCGGGTCAACCCGACCAGCGACACGTGGTTACCAACATTCAGCGACTTATCCAAGCTGTGGTGTACGTTCCATGTTGCTTAACTTTGGTGATCTTACGAGACCGCGTTAAAGATTGAAATAAGTTATTTTGACAGTCGCTCCAGGTCACATGGGAGCGATTAGTTTCATAGTCAACCGCTATATGATACCTGCGAAATCAGTCCGTCCGGGGCTGTAAGCAACATTGTCTGTGTCCCGGACAGAGGACCGAATGTTGTCAGTCTTTAGTTTTTTTACGTAAAATAAATGTCCATATGGTTCTCGATGAGTTCTTTTCTTTGGTGACCCACGCCTCATCCATCCACCACTAGTCTCGATGATGATCCCGGAGTCACCTCTGTCCATGCACCTTTTGATTGGGGATGTCAACCGGAACGGTAATCAGGTTTACTTGATGGACACTCTGCGGAGGAGTTGGATGGATTGCTTATGTTGTTGTTGCTAACCTGCTGTTCCTTTTCTTTGGTGTCTGGGGGCTCCCCTGCGCCCCCTCCGCCCGGGATGCTCTGGTAGGCGGAGCGCCCCTCGCCGCCCTCCGCCTCGGCCGCCTCAGCCATGTCCGAGCTTGAGCCCGGCGGCCCGTCCCCGTTGCTTGACGCCGCCTCCGAACATACCTTGACAAACAAACATACAACATGAACCACACGACACACAGGTGTAGGTCATACGATGCCGTCGCCAGATCTAGAGAAAGAATTCCGCAAGACGATAACTTCTATGAAAGCTGTGCTATCTTGAAATCAACGTGTTGAGTAATTAAAGTCACAAGAGATATCTTGCAGCTACACGACATAGGTAATACGATGCCGTTGCTAGATACTAGATATGCTGAAAGAATTCAGCAAGACTCGAAAGATAAATCCAAGAAAGCTGTGCGATTTTGTTATCAATCTTTATACTTTCAAGATATATCCTGAATTGAACATCTTTTATTATACGGAATATCTATTTAAATTCCATTTTAAAAATAAAAAATGGTCACATTGTATTTGGTCAACCATAAATGATTTAGTGAATTCTAAAATAATTTATGAGAAAATTAAATAGATCTTTTAACACTTAATTCTTCTTTTAAAATTATATTAATTTCAATCAAATAATTTAAAATATTTAGTTTTGATTTGACATATATTTTTAAGTGATTAAATGTTTCGGACTCCCTGGAGTCAATCTTTAGTAATATATTTGAATTATTTTATTATATATTTCAACATGATCTATATTAAAACAAGGTAAGAAGTATGTATATTTATAAAATGCGAAAATATTTTATTGCGCGGAACTCACTGTATTACATATTTCTAGTGAAATTTCTTCATAAATTTATTACTTAATTTTATTTTTCTGTACAAATAAAAAGTATTATATTTCAAATGTAACATCTATGTTTATTTTTTCGTAAGTACGTATTAATGGATACCTTACAGATGGTTCTTAAGAAATTTCACCTGTAGATTATATGACGCTTTCGTATTCAACATGCTAAGCCTAGAATATTGATTGGAAATTCGCATATCATCAATTTCTAGCAGAAACTCACTATGAATCGATATTGTTAATGGGACGATTTTCGTCTATCACCAAGTTGAATTAATATGCTATGATTGACATTCTACAAGCGAAGGATCATATTCACACCAACCAGGTATATTTATAGAGCTCGGAAATCGTATAACAATCTTGTTTTTTTTTCATGTCAATCGAGGATCAAATCCACGGCCTTCAGTATGGTAAGCAAACACTTTACCACTTAGCTGGTAAGTTAATATTATAGTTAAATGTTGTTTCAATGATACTTTTTTCACTTAGTTTTTCATATAATGAACAATAATACACGCACATTATATATAATAGTTATTGAAGCCAAGTTGGGCGTGTAAATAATAGGCTGCCGTTATAGAGTAACGTACTTCCGCCAATTTGTATTTTCACTGTTCGTATCATTAGTCGGCCAATGCAGTAGGCACTCGTATATTTTGAAACAATTTCTTCAATGCTTAAGTTTAGCTTATTGTCTCACATCTTATCCGATAGGCAATCGACAATATTCTAAAACACTATCAAACAGCAATATTTAAGTATCTAAATAACGTATTTTACAGAGGCTTATAGTGACAGTTATGTAACAAATAAAATAAGAGTTGTAGAAAAATTATATTGTATTATTTATTACAAGTGCAATATATATATTAATACTATTATAAAAGGATGATTTATAACATAATAAGGTAATTTACAGACTTAGTGAAACTGAATAATTAAAACCGTAAATTAATTGTAATTTAAATTAACATTTTTTACTTTTATTTCAAATTATATTATTTTATAATAATTTTAATATTTACTTGTACACATATGGCGTTTGCTTAATCATGTATTTTAATATTTATGCTTTTAAAAACCTGCAGTTGGTGTGAATTTATCACTCACCAGTCCATGTCCACATATAAAAGGAAAATGCGTGAATTGTTATAGTTTTTTATGTTGGTGGGTCAACCTTCACATGTAACGATTAGCCATACATAAAAATGATAAGCGTCATAGAATACAGTGATGACATTTCTCCATAACCATGTATTCTTTATTATCTCCTGCATGTGCTTATAATATGTATGTGTTGAAAAATGTAAAATCACTTTAAAATAAAATAATGTGAAATAAAAACCAAATAATTTGAATTATATAACATTTAATATTTATTTGAAATAAACATACGATTATAAGGATGATTTATGTATATTTTTTCATTTTTAGTGAAAAGAAAACAAAGCATTTTTCTTATAAAAATACAAATACGAAAACTTCTATTAGAAAGCATTGATTCTACAGAAGATTCTATGACGTTCAGATAGATCGACAGGTCGTTGTGTGTCGAAAGGAGGAATAATGATAATTTAAGTTCAGGGATTAAGATACTCGGAAGGAAAGAATTCCTCGGGTAACAATGTATAGGTGCATAAGGGATCAACTGAGAAAGTTCAGAGAGCAGTATCTTTTATACTATGGCGATAAATTAGCTCAGTGAACTGACTAAACATCTATGTTCAATGGACTGTAGATTTGACGTTACAGTGTCATTATTTATCAAGAGTACTTTTTTTAAATAAACACATGCATGAGATAATAAAGAATTCACGGTTATGGAAAAATGTCATCACTGGATTCTATGAAGTTTATCGTTTTTTAGTTTCAACATCGTAGCCAACATAAAAAACAATAACAATTAACGCATTTTCCTTTTATATATCAATATGGATGAATGAGTGGTGTTCACAGGACGACTTGTGTCTACTGGTGAGTTATAAATTCACACAAACTGCAGGTTTTTAAAAGCATAAATATTGGTGGGTTTTTTTATTAATCTTCGTCGCGGATCGAACCCTTCACTAAGCAAACGCCATACCTCTAAGCGTCTAAGCCATACCCGCTAGAATATTCTTCTCTGGATTCAATATGCGGTCTGATCCATATGTAACTTTGGGCTCCAAACCAATAATGCTGCCATATTTAAAGAAATTAATGAATTTCATATGGTTTTTTACATATACAAGAACTACTCCCAGCTTAACAAACTACCTAATAATAAACGAAATTTTGTAATGTTTCTGAAAGCATTAAAAAATTTATTGGAAAATATATAAGGGATATATAACAAAACATTTTAATGTGTTTATATAATCGATGACCAATCAATGATAACAAATCCAAAACGATCATCATAAAAGCAAGATATCCTCTCGTACAGGTACGCAAGTTTAATTCTTAAAATTATATTGTTCAATTAAAATTAAGGCAGGCATTTCGCTTTTATGGCATAATTCTTCCGGGGCCATAACTGTTTGTGATTTTTTCGGGAATCTCTCTGTTTTACTGCATCTATAAATACTTTACTCCCCTCTCAGATGTTGACATGAGCGATCAATCCGGGAAATAAAAAAAAAACCTGCCGCATGGGTTCACATTGACAAGGCCCCAATTTTGCTCGGCTTATTAGCAAATGTACCGTGTAAAACAATTCCATTATTGCAGGTTTCAAAGATATATAAACTGGAGCATCGAACTAATCACTCGTCCCCTTTTAAAATAACATTGATTTTTACCCACCACAACGGCCTCCTACACTGTGTTCTATTATGGAATAATTATTGCAGAAAATCATAAATCATTTTCTTTAATTGCTTTATCCATTTCATATCTGGAATATATGGTCACTACAATTTACCGACACTCAGTTCTAACAGTTGCCACTGCTCATGCCTATGCATAGCCTATACATCTCTGCACGTGAAAGTCCATCTGGGAACATGTATATTTTCGGACGAGCCCTTAAGCAGAACCACGGGGACTTGAAAAGATGGCCGCTATAGTATCCGAGTACATATTTTAGGATGACTTGTTAATATGGATTTTTTAGGAGGTCGGACGATTAACCCGACGCTCTCGAAGTATGGAACATTTGATCTTAAGGAACGTTTCACACTGACTAACGATACGCGGTTTTTAATAAACGGTGATCTATCCAACTTGTAGTCCACGTTGTGCCATCGTCGCTGGACAAAAATCAAAGTTACACTTTGTTAAATGACCTGCCAAAGTTCCTGCCATTCAATAAGAAATAACGTACTTAGTATTCCAAATGACTAGTAAATTTTAGTCTCAGATGATATTTCTGTGTCGACTATATGCTCCATCTTTGTAGTGGATATGGCAGAAATAGAAACACATAAATGTATTAAAATCCATAATGCTATAGTTTTTAAACCTATGATGTAAATAACATTAAGGTTATCAACTGACAATACTTGGTGAAACTGCATAATACATATATATATATTCTCTTAATATAAAATTAAAAATTTATTGAAGATGGTCTTCAGGGAGGCCAAAACATGTAATCATTTCAAATAAATTGTGAATCAGAACTAAATATTTTTAATTAATTATTTTTTAATTAAAATTAATTTAAAATTACAATGATGTAAAATTAAATTAATACTCAATTAGGTAACAAATATATTTGTGTATTGTGTTTTACACGAGTATATTACATGAGAAGATTGTTTTGAGCAAATATTTTATTCATCGTAATATAAAAGATCATGGCGATACAAACACATTTAAAAAAAATTATACGAGTATTTTCGCGACACAATTCCAAAACATTTTTTTTAATTGACAACCTTCAGACTGCTTTCATTGAGGCCTGTATTTCTTTGTTCAGTAACTTATTCAAGGTTTTGGCAGTAAGTTTAATCAATTGGCAGTAAATAAAATTAATCGGCAGTAAGCTTAATAAATTGCAGTGTTTACTGTATCAGTATGAATGTGGTCAGTTAATTAAAATGGCAGTATTGAATATTGAAAAAAAAAAAAGTAAAATTAATGAATAATCAACCCATAAAATGAAAAACCTAACCTAACCTAACCTTTTATTAATTACCATTGATTTATTATTTCCTGCAAATTTATTATTTTTCTGATTTCGATTGATATTTTTCTACTGCTAAGTGATTATTTTTTTACATATCTCTTTAGGTATTTGTTTCTGTTATTTTTTTGTGTGCTAAATAATTGCTGATCAAATCAAAGATGAATCCCACGCCACACACAAGATCTACCTTTAAGTGGCGTGGAAAGCGAATTCCCAAAAAAATAAACAATAAAAAAAAAAAAAATTAATGTAATACTGTCAATAAAATATTAAATGTATCCTATTATATTTGATGAAAAAAAAAAAAAAAAAAACATTAATTGAATTAAATACTGCCAAAAAAAATGCTCTGTATTGATGATCTATAATTAAGTTTACAGCATTAGATAGAAAAAAAAAATGTAGTTTTTGAAAGGATATTCTAGCTTGTGTTTTTTCTCTCACGTGTGCATGTGGCTGTCTCGCTAACCTAACTTAACCTAAGGATTTGTACAGTGATCGTAATGTCCAGATATCCATAGGTCTCGCTAACGAAATAACTTAGGATAGGTTAGGTTAGGTTAGGTTAGGTTAACGAGACATCCAGTGCAGCAGTTGTCCCGTGCACCAAATTTCACGTGCACCCCACGTAGTTACCGATGAGTTGTTAAGCGAATTTTCTCGGGACGAAATGTGGCGGAACCATATTCGACATATAATTCGCTGGAATCCAAAACTCTCTACAAACGTTTTATAATTAATGGAAGCGGTTGCTATATCGGGATTCTGTGGACCAAAATTAATAATTCGTAAATCAAACTGAGCGTTCGACTAGTTGGGTTATTTATAATACATTAAAGATAATTTATTCACTTTTAATCGCGGCAAACTATAGTTCGTGGATTTTGGGTGTCCGCCTTTCTCGAACACCCGAGATCCAATTAATTATTGGTGTACACATTATACACCGAACAGGTGATGTTGATAATAATTTAACATTTAAAGTAACTTAGTAATTGGATAATGAACTATTGCATTTTCGTGAGAAAAAATCACTCACTAACAATTGTATACTGCACACATTTTTTTTACAAAATTTTTTTTGGCCTCTATTATAACGGTCAGTAATAAATACCTAAAAAGCTAAGTAAAAAACAATCATTTGTGAGTACAAAAATATCTATCGGAAGTAAAAATATAATAAATTAGCAATAAATAATTAACAACAAAGTCATCAACCACGAAGAAGCAATGGCGGTCGAAATATCGTATTGAAGAAATTCGCCACACACGGCTAAATCCGAAAGCCACAATATCAAATCTGTCCGTGAAAACCTAAGAAGTTATTTAAATAATTAATGAATGATAATTAATAATAGGCTAGGTTAGGTTTCCATTTTATGGATTTAATTATACATTAATTTTATATTATTTGGTACCAATATTGAATATATCACTGCTGTTTTAATTTTATAACTGACAATATTCATAATGACAAAGTGGACACTGCCAATTTATTTAGTCTACTACCGATGAATTTTATTTACTGCTAATTGATTTAAATTACTCCCAAAACCTTCAATTAGTTACTGAAAAAAGAAATACAGGCCTTTAATAAGTTCAAAATCCTTTACATTGAGCACATTAATAAAAAAAACATAAAATGCACATTGAATAATTAAAGCAGTCGAGATTTAAAAATCCTATGAATTCAGTTGTGATAAGGTTTCACTGTACAAAAATTCATCACTGACTGAAACTGCTAATTGAAAATGGGAAACATAAAAGTGCGTTTAATATTTCGTGTAACTTATTAAATTAAATAATTTAACTTCAGAACTACAGATAAAAAATTAAAAAATACACTCTATATAATTATAAAACCGAATAAATTTTTAGTAGTTAGTTATTCAGTAAAATTCGTTAATATCGCTCTTATGCCATGAACAGTTAACCTTCAGTTACCAAAATAAAAGAATACTCAGAAATTATTCCATAATTTTGGAATAACCTTCAGTTATTAAAATGTTCATCATTGATTGGTTCAAAAATTTTTTTTTTTCATAATCTGTTATAAATATATCTTGGCATCAAAAATCAGAGCAGCTGTATAATAGGCTTAAAAATGCTACTTTAGAATCTGGGGATACGATAGTTTAACTTCGTGAGAAATGATAATGTGAGAGAGGCAAAAAAACAGCCGTATAGATACTATAGTCGGTCAAGAGGCGAAGGTGAACCTGGCTGGGACATGTACTACGGATGCCGCAGAAGAGCATTAACTACAGCTGCCTTTTCTTCAGGTCTTACTCATACATACAATGTACTCGTTAGACTTTCGTGAGGCTGAGTTAACATGGGATGAGGCGAGGAGGCCCACAAAGTTTTAGACAGTAGTTTGTGACGACCATATCCTCCAGTTAGGTAAGCGATCAGCGTACGATGAAAATAATTAAATAAACATATTACGTTAAAATCGAATGGTGACAATTTATACTGTGTGTATTTGTATTGCGTAAAAATGATGATGCGAATAAATCTAAAATATAATATTAGTATGGAAAATAACAGGCTTTTAAGCCGTGAAAAGAATCAAGATAAGGAGATTTATTAAAGCTTTTGTACGACGTGCGTAGATACAAGAAAATACAAAACATTCGACACGAGCGAAATAACTGAAACGGATTCTGCGATTAGAGCATATCGGAGGTACTCACTCGTATGTACAATATACAGGTATTAATTTAATTAAAACATCACTGTTAAGTAATAATGTAGACTTGTATACATAAATTTTTGGTTTTCATAAAAGTAAATAGTATTAACCTTTATGTCATTATTTCAAATTGAAATTAAACTATTTCATCAATTGACCAAAATGTAATATTTCCAAATACATTACTTACATATTATATTATGGAAAATATGATCACCACAAATTGCTGTAACTCAGTTCTGTCAGTTGCTGTTATTCGTTCCTGCTCCCGAAGGTGAACCCGGGTGCATACGAGGGTTATCCGTAATATAAGATTCCCAGTGATTTTTCACAGTGTAAAACATTTTTAATTTCATGAATGTGTACATTTTTGGAAAGTTCAGACTTTTACCTATTTTTCTACATGGTCGCCACTGATGTCAATGCATTTTTGCATCCGGTATACGAGCTTTTGAATGTCCATGTCAAAAAAATCTGCCGACAATCCAGGCAGATACCTAGATAACCCTCGTATATGGTTCCCGATAGCCTCTTAGGCAAGGAACACGGGTACTTGAAGAGACAGCCGCTATGATATCCAAGAATTTTTTTAAGGATACCGGATGATTAGACCGCCGCTTCCGAGGCCTGTTTGGTTTTCAGAAGCGGCTGAACCGAATAACCCAATTAGCTTCAATAAAAACTAAAAATAAATATCGACATTTTATTGATGTATTATTTCACAATGTTTCATTAATAATGCTCTACGCCAGGAAGGTGAAGTGCATTTTTCCTCAGTTCTGATGTATTTCTTTATATAAGCCAATGAAGATTTATAGGCATAAAAAAATAAAATGTACATACAGATCATCTGCAAATATATTAAACATTTATTTTATAAATTAATAAGTGTTAATGAAATGGCAGTCGTAATAGTCGTATACATTATACCCAAGTCGATTTCATTAAACTTACGCTAGCCACTGCGCATTTTCACCGCCTGATCGAATACTAAATTTAGTTCTAAATCTTACGTAAATTTGTTTTTAAGTTTCAATCAATTATATATACAGTTTATGTAAAAATATTTTTATCGTTCATCTACTTGTGAAAACATTGAAATGAGTGAAGATTACAACTTGCGTTTTTTATCATTTCCCGTCCTCAAACAATAATAAATAAAATCTTCGCATGCAAGTAAAATCGATATTTGACTCAATCGAACAAACACAGAGGCAATATTTATTCACCGCAACTGCAAACACGTTTACATGGAAGACTATGATATCAATAGAAATGAAATATTTCAAATTGCAAATCAAATAAACCGCCAACTCTTTCCACGGAATATTAAACAAACAGATAACTTCAAATTCCCCAAATAGAACTAGTTTTTGATCTCTTTAGGTTATAATATTAGGCGATTAGATTTAATGCGAAGGTAAAGTATTCTCATCAATGCCACAAGGCTTAGCGAGAGTGTTGCTTTATTATAATTGACGATTTTCCCGATTTTGTAACCGATTAATAATTATAAATTATCAATCAACTAATTTAAGGTCACAGTGAGAGAATAATTTTCCGCAGCGCCACGCTTTGAAAGCTCGCCGTTTTCTTTTACTTCAAATATATAAAGTAATTCGCCATTTCATGAAAATCCTTAATATTTTTAATTATTTTTTCTGAAACCGTCTTCACAGTTTTTTCGTTGAAAAATACTAGCAGACGCATTGAAGCAATACTGAATCGAACTGTTTTGATAATTCCGCTAAAGATAAAGTTTTTTATGTAAGCACATACAGGAGAATACCGACAGATGGTAATAGTAATTCTAAAGTCTCATGTGTGGAATTCTATGACGCTTACTATGGTGCATACGGCTAAGCGCTGCATGTGGAGTGTTGATCCCCCAACGTCATAGACTACGTCTAAAAGGACGACTTTCATCTACCACAATTTTTAATTAATAGGCTATGACAGGCATTTTACGGGTGATAGATCAAATTCACACCAACCAGGGGTATTTTAGAGCTCATAAATCGATTGAAAATCATTTCTTTTAAAATCTCCGTTGGAGATTGAACCCACGACCTTTGGCTAGCAAAGCAAACGCTTTGACCATTAAGCTATGACCGCCGGCTTTGCTATGAGCGCCGGCTGTAAAGTAGTATATTAGTAATATTGTACGGCTGTGAGACGTGCTGCTTATCTGAAAGTGATAAGAAAAGACTAGAGGCTTTTGAGTTGCGGTCTTACAGAAGAATTCTCGGGATTTCAATCAAGGAAGATAGGCTCCTAGTAAGAACCATTTCAGAGAGGCGATCGGTAACATCATGTACCACGATGGTCTTCTTCACGACATTTTGGAAGGGATGGTTGAGGGGATAAACTGCAGAGAGCGCTTTAGGCAGGAGTAATTGCAGCAAGTGTTCGAGGACATGAGATGCAGCTCTTATGCTGAGCTAAAGAGGGTTGCAGAAAATCGAGAAGAGTGGAGATCGAGATGCAAGATTTTGTTGCTGCAAACTAATCCACCGGATCGATACTACGAAGAAGATTGTTTTTAAAAATAACTGATAAGAAAATAACTGAAAAAAATTAAGTGATAAGAAAAGACAACAAAAATGATCGAAATGCACAATTATTTATGATAATAAATTTAAGATTATTTATCGACTATTCATTGTGAAACTGTATAATCATAGTAATATAAATTTTATCTTCCTAAGTAGAGGTCGTCAACTAAATTATACTACATACTACAACTATATAATACGGTATAGCTTAAATATTTGATTGAACTAACTCATATTCTATGCTATTATCGTGAAAGGTGTAAAATGTTTATAGTCGCATATTAAAAGTTACCAAGTGCGAAAAGAAAATGTGTAATTTCATCAAAATTCCAGAAAAGTGTTTTATTTTATTATCATACTTGAATTATCATTTAAATTTTAATTTGACGGTCGCCAGGGTCGCGGTTCGTCGGCAATTGTTGATTTTATCTGCATTTTTTAATTCAAAGTAAACCTACCCGGAAAATAAAACGCTTGCACGCGAGAAAGATTCATTAAATCGTACCAAAATGACGTGTGAAATTTACCGTTTCTTAATTTCTAAATAATATATTAACTTTTTAAGAGAAAATCTTTAGAATTTGAACAAACGTATATAGTTTAACGAGCGCTAACTTAAATGACATTTATGAAACATACTCGTATGTAGTCGATATAAATTTAATCGTCAGACAATCAAAATACTCGTACACTGTATTATGCAACAAAAAACTAAGATAATACTTAGTTTAACCCACTTAAACTACAATTTTGTTTCTTAAAAAATTATAATAATTGCTACAAATCGTAAGTGTGTGAGATGATACACATTTTCTTTCTTTCTTTCCTATTTCCCGCATACGCGAAACAACCTCTAAGCTTGCTAGCTATAGACGTATGCAATCTAATCTTTTATTGTGTCATGTATAATGGAACGGAGGAAAAATAATATAAAATGTTCCAATATTGGATCACCGGGCAAAAATGAGTTAATGAGTGGTATGGACCTTTTCCTTCGATAAAAATCACGTTTCAATTCATACACTTATAAAGGTGCTCGTCCATCAACTTATTATTCCTAGCTCTGTCTGACTAAGCTAATAAGATCAAGGAAATGTAATTACAAAACGTTTAAATATAATAATCAGATGTGGTGAAGTGATATATATATATATATATTTTTTTAAATATTTAATTTCATGAAAATAATTAACAGATCCCTTGCCTCCTCCGTATTATCTCTTTTTTTTTCACTATCTCGATCCCATGAATTACCCAACCCATTTAAAAAACACATATTTAACTAGAATTTTCAGATAATTAGATCTTTTTCCCTTCTAGTGGAAATTAAATACACAGAAGTTGTTTACTTAAGATAATGTTAAGGCTATTAACTGAACGTTTTAGGCGAAGCTACAACATTATGATTTAATTAAA
The DNA here is from genome assembly GCA_022606575.1 of Glossosoma conforme. Classification (NCBI taxonomy): domain Eukaryota; kingdom Metazoa; phylum Arthropoda; class Insecta; order Trichoptera; family Glossosomatidae; genus Glossosoma; species Glossosoma conforme. Next base: position 1,223,096 of record JAGTXR010000005.1, on the reverse strand, counting down.
ATAAAAAATATCAAGCTTTATTATTCAAGTAAAGCGTTTCATCTTCCAAAGAAAACATAGTTAACAGTGGTACGAAATATGTTGAAAAAAATCTGTCACCAACGCCTTCTCAGGGCGCTTTCAGTCATAAAATAATTATAAAAGAAATTAAAAAAAAAAAGCAAAACTGTATTTTATACAGCTGATGAATATTGTTTCTTTTAAAGTTTTACTCATTTTCAGAAATTTACAATTGGATATGGCGTTTTGACGCTTTTATGCTACTTGCGAAAGGTCTCGAACTATTTCATGAGAACGATTTGTCGTTAATAACTGTACAAATCGCGTCGGCTTAATTTAATCTAACTTAATAAATTTATAGACTACTGAGAGTACGATGGTTTGACTTGAAAAAAAAAACTACTCGTAAAAAACACACGCTCTAGTTAAGGGAGCGGTCATGGAAATGATGATGAATATTACTTTCGTTATGAGTAATTATTTGATATTGTGGCTTTTAGGCTTAGCCGTGTGTGGCGAATTACTTATTTCCAATATTTCAACCACCATTGCAGGGATCTTCAGGGTTGATGACTAGATAAAGTCGTCAAACCTGAAGAAGACCCCTGCAAAGGCGGTCGAAATATTGGAAAGGAGGAATTCGCCACACACGGCCAAACCCAAAAGCCACAATATCAAATCTGGCCCTGAAAACCCAAGAAGTTATTTGAGTAATTATTTATAATTAAAGTATGTTAAAAGTTGTGAGAGTCGGGCAACAAGTGCCTCACCTTTGGCGGCAGCAGTCGTCAGCGCTCGGGCGTGAGGCCCGGCACATCAAACCTCAGCAGTTGCGCCATTGTGGGGTTGCGGGGCTCCTGGGGCTCCTGGGGCTCCTGAGGCTCCTGGGGGCGCCTGTTTGCGGAGGACTGACTACGCGGGAGCTCACGCGACGGTGCCTCTGCGCGGCTGGGCGCAGACTGGCGCTGGGCGGCCTCAGCAGCCAGCTTCTTGAGGGGCGGCTCCTGCTGCACAGAGGGCGGTGCAGAGGGCGGAATTCAACCCAAGCCCGATGCCACAACGCGGCATTTGATTTCCAATAATTTATCACTAGAAAAAAGGTATACAAGAATATATTCAGATTATTTTATTATTCGGACTTCTTAAATAATACTTTATATATATGTACTATTTATTAATACATGATTTTTATGAGATTTTTTACTATTATTACGTATTTCAAGGGTTCTTGTTTTTCTCGTTTTCCGCACTTATTCTTTTTTAGGATTCATTGAAAAACGAAATAACGATGATTCGCTGTATATTTATTGGGTGTGTTGCGTGTATCGCACAAAATATGACATCAATTAGTATTAATACGAGTGTTACATTTTGGGACACTCCTATTAGTGTGAATTTAATTTACAAAACGGTGAATATCATTAAGGGTGAAATAAACTTGTATTTAATTGAATAAAATTGGAGAAAGGCAAATGCGGTGTTTTCGTCTCAGAGTGAACGGTACATCTCTTTGATCCGCGCATCTCCTCTTGGGCAGCAGTCTCCGGTCAGCCTCGGTCTCAGCTCTGCTTGGATAGGCGGCCCCAGTAAGGGGGTGGGGGCGGCTCAACGTAGCCAGAGATGCTAAGGGGCGGAACTACGTGATTCGAAGAAACTCACAGGAGATACACAAGAAGTTATCACAGCGGACAAAATCGCCGATGAACACTTCGATATAGTGCAATACCTGCATGTTTTTTTTTATACAAATGGCAGCACATCAAAAGTCGGTCAATATACAGGTGGCGAAAAATTAATCACCCTTTCAGACAAGCAATGAGTCGTATGGAATAATTGTGTCGATTTTTTTTGACCAACAATCGGTCGGTGGTGTTGACCGTTGGCAGTGCACCGTGAATTTTTAGGCGTACAGGTCACTGAGAACGATGGCCTGCAGAAGAAGCTCGCTTCCAGCCTTGGGAATGTTGGAGCATCTTTAAATTCCATGCGCAATATTTGAGACTCGCAGATTTTCTGGATAAAAACAATATGCTATTACTACAGCGACTGCATCGTTCCCATTCTTCTTTACGGTTGTGAATCTTGGCATCTCACCAAAAGCCAATGAAGCTAAATAATGAGTATCAAAAACAGATGTCTGCATATAATACTGGGAGTGCGATAATTTTATTTCATGGAATGATGGGGTGAGAGAGCGCTTGAAGCAGCCTTCCATACAATTCCAAGACACGAAGGTGGACCTGGCTGGTATAAGTCTTACAAATGCAGAATGAGAGCATTAACTACGGCTGCCTTTATTTCAAGCCCTCGGGCTCTCGCCGTCCTGGAATGCTGTCGGTAACTATATATAGAATGTACTCGGTGGAGCTACGGGAGGTGGAACTGAAATGGTATGAGGCGAGGACCAAGGCGGGTGACCGTGCATATGGTCCAGTTGAGGGAGCGGACAGGAACAAATATTAAATGAATTTCGACGTCGAGTTCTTAATCGTGTCGCGCAAGCTGGGCAAACATTCCATCGCTTGGCTGCTCGACTCGAACAGACTGGAACCACAGGAGACCTTGCAGAGCCTGGCCGCCACCGGACTGGTTCGAGAATATCGCGGCTGTAGCTGCCGACGTCGCTGAGGACGAAGAAACATCAAGCAGACGACGGGCCACGCAATTGGGCATTACCAGACGTACCCTACAGCGAATTTTAGTGAAAGACTTACACATGCTCCCGTTCAAAGTGCAAAGAGTGCTTCAGTCAATGCCTGCTGACCGTCAGTTGCATGGATGATTACCGTTTGATGATTAATTTTGCTAATTTAAAAAAATCTTTAGTGAATTTGCAATGTTTTCCCGCGTGTTTCTTCTCTCGAGAAATTCAAATTGTTCCAAAAAGAAACATTCAAATTTATCATACCTACGTCTACTTACCGTTGATGAATACATACACAACTCATCTATTCGACCAAACTGACCATAATAGCCTGTATTGAAGAGCCAAAACATTGCGTCCGTGATCTCTTCATGTATTTTCATATCAAATATAATGGGTAAAAATCACGATCAGAGCATTATAGTTACAATAATTTTAGTGTTTTGTTTAATGTTAAATGAACTAGCAAAAGTATACCCGTTTTCTCGAATATATCATTAATATTGATACCAAAATAGTGGAAATTAGAAGCCACTGTACTCTTATTTATGGAGAAAATACAATGATTATCATTAAACTACGAAATAAATGAGTGAAATTGATATTGAGGTTAGTACACAATCAGAAAGAACACTATTAAGGGATATCGGCGACACAACTGTCAAACGTTAGAAAAGAATTTAATACAGCTGAAAAAAACCACAGATATTCGAAAAACGAAATTCAAATTTCGATCGGTGCAAAAAACCGTGCGACAGGTGATGAAATGAAAATTGTTGCAAAGGTTCGTGGTTCGGAAATCAGCGTATTCCGTTTATTTTTTGATAAGAGAAGTGACATATAAGGTGACGTTTGCTGTGAATTTATTTGTTGTTAAATCGTATTCAAGGTTAAATTTTACAAAAGGAACTGAAAGCATTAAAAAACTTAAATTTTGGAAATAAATGAAAGAAGAATAGAAAAAGACAAATGCCAATTAAATTGTTTCTGAACTACATTCGTATGTATAAAGAAGTGGGTCATCAAATTCGCAATAAATTCCTTTTTATTTTTTACGCACTTACACACTGCGTATTAAAAAGTGAAGTAAGGTACCTTTTAAATTTAGAAACGAATAAGCCGAGTCAAATAGCAAGATTGTCAAAAAATACACAAAAAATAATATAAAACATCCATTCAATATAAATTGTTCTGCGAATACGAGTATAATGTATCGCCATGCGTGCCGAATGTGACTTATGCGACTTTGTGACGTTTGATTCTAATAATAAAGCAAAGACATTAAAATCATGGTTTATTGTGAAATAAAAAATACATTCACGCCTCCATCTTGATGTGTCAGAACTGAATTCGAACAATGAATTGATAAAAAAAACACACTGTGCGAAATAAGTGAGTGGTTGCTTATTTGAACATTTTTCACTTTCTTTGACCAAAAAAATCAAAGACGCTTACACTATCAGAGGGAAACATTAATGTGTTTTCAAAACGGGTCAACTTATTCGTAAAAATATACAAAGTTGTCATAGGGTGTCTAATTGCTGTATGTGGAGTGTTGATACACAACGCTACAATATGACATCAATTCTGCACTAATACATTGTCCACTACTAGAGATTTTCACTAGATGATGTCCACTTCGTCTATGAATAATTAATTGGCAATGACACTAATGTAAATTTTTGTAGGTATGTATAAAAATAATATTATACTTACAATGGGTGGATTTTTTTTTGTACAGTAAAATATTAAAATAATAATTATTGCTGATTATATACGTGGGTACCCCGACGGAAATTGAAAAATATTTTTTTTCGATTTCTGAGATCTATAAATACTCGCGGTTGGTGTGAATTTGACCCATAAAAAGTCAATCATAGCATATTAATTAAAATTGGTGGTAGACGAAAGTCGTAAATGAACACATCCTATTAATAATGAAATCTTGTTAAAAATGGATGATGCGTAAATGTAGACAATAACATTAATAATTAAATATACATATACTATACATAAAATTCTTTTTTCAACGCGTCAATCCAAACACAAAAATAACGGCAGAAGCGGGATGCGAACCGCGGACCTTGGAAACCAACTATGCCCAGGTATTCATACCGCTCAGCCGACTGGGCTATTACTGTGCCTGGACCGACTCACGTTGAAACTAGTATTCATGTCATTGTTATCATCGTATGATAGATGTCACTATGGTATATATTCAAAGTATGTATATTTTTATTTTTTATTATTCAATCAGTCTTCATTTATTCACAAGCTTAATATTATTACTTTCCGACCGTCAATTTATTTTAGTAAGTACCACTCGGGTCTCGAACCAAACTATAGACTGAATGGATGAGAAACGACTACTTATAGTTCCGACTTGGACTTTATAACCAATCATTTACCTGTGTTACTGATTAATAATTTTACCTTCTTGATATTGTCTCAAGGAGACATTATTATATGGATTTTTTTAAATTTTTATTAGAATATTATTTTATTATTTCAATAATAAAAAAATAAAGGAAAAAAAAAGGAAAGTAATAATATTAAGCTTGTGAATAAATGAAGACTGATTGAATAATAAAAAATAAAAATATACATACTTTGAATATATACCATAGTGACATCTATCATACGATGATAACAATGACATGAATACTAGTTTCAACGTGAGTCGGTCCAGGCACAGTAATAGCCCAGTCGGCTGAGCGGTATGAATACCTGGGCATAGTTGGTTTCCAAGGTCCGCGGTTCGCATCCCGCTTCTGCCGTTATTTTTGTGTTTGGATTGACGCGTTGAAAAAAGAATTTTATGTATAGTATATGTATATTTAATTATTAATAATATTATAATATAGTAAATGATCTATAAAAGTAGATTAGAATATTGAAATAATAAAATAATATTCTAATAAAAATTTAAAAAATCCATATAATAATGTCTCCTTGAGACAATATCAAGAAGGTAAAATTATTAATCAGTAACACAGGTAAATGATTGGTTATAAAGTCCAAGTCGGAACTATAAGTAGTCGTTTCTCATCCATTCAGTCTATAGTTTGGTTCGAGACCCGAGTGGTACTTACTAAAATAAATTGACGGTCGGAAAGTAATAATATTAAGCTTGTGAATAAATGAAGACTGATTGAATAATAAAAATAAAAATATACATACTTTGAATATATACCATAGTGACATCTATCATACGATGATAACAATGACATGAATACTAGTTTCAACGTGAGTCGGTCCAGGCACAGTAATAGCCCAGTCGGCTGAGCGGTATGAATACCTGGGCATAGTTGGTTTCCAAGGTCCGCGGTTCGCATCCCGCTTCTGCCGTTATTTTTGTGTTTGGATTGACGCGTTGAAAAAAGAATTTTATGTATAGTATATGTATATTTAATTATTAATAATATTATAATATAGTAAATGATCTATAAAAGTAGATTAGAATATTGAAATAATAAAATAATATTCTAATAAAAATTTAAAAAAATCCATATATGTAGACAATAACGTTTGCGGATCAACGTTCCACATGCCGCGCTTAGACATATTAAGCGTCATAGGATCCACTGATGAGATTTCTGCAACACTTTCACCGTCTGTCGGTATTCTCTTGTGTGTGTTAAGGTAAGAAAACTAAATATTAACAATAATTAAATAAGGGCTGTATTTATTTGTAAAGTAATTAATTCAATGTTTTACCAGTAAATTAAATAAATTGTCAGTAAATTAAATTAATCGGCATTAGATTATATAAATTGGCACTATCCACTGTGTCAGTATGAATGTGGTCAGTTATAAAATTAAAATGGCTGTAATATATTCAATACTGCCAGTAATTAATGAAAAATTAATGAATAATTAGCACATAAAATGGAAACCAAACCTTACCTACCCTTTTATTAATTACCATTTATTAATTATTCACTGCCAATTTATATTTTTCTACTGCCAATTTATTATTTTTTACTGTCCTTTTTCATGTATTTATTACTAACTATTTCATAAATAATTACTGGCCATTAATTGAATTAATTACTGACAAAATAATTAATTGCCTTAAATAACTTCTTAGGTTTTCACGGCAAGATTTGGTATTGTGGCTTTTGGGTTTAGTCGTGTGTGACGATTTATTTTGTACCGATATTTCGCCCACCATTGCAGGAGTCTTCTTCAGGGTTGACGACTTTGTGACTTCGAAATATTAGTAAGTAATTCGTCACACACGGCTAAACCCAAAAGCCACAATACCTAATTAGTTGCCATTAAATAGATGATACAGGTGCCATATAATATTGTCATTATTTTTGTATGTGTTTGTGTCAGTTTGAATATAATTGGAACAATAATCTTATTTGAAAATATTCCGATATTTTGGTACAAGTATAATTTATCTAAAATGTCGTACATTCAAACATGTGAGCGTAAATTTGAAAAGTTATTTTGTTAGTATTATTCTTACTTATCGGAAATGGCAGGAAATGATCCACGGAGATGTAAAAGCTGATAATAATATCAGCTGCTAATAACGCTATTGTAGCGTATTACGATATCAAACGTACAAGGTTACGGAAATGATTTTTTCACACAGAAGTGTTTGTCAAAAATACCTTTCAGTGAAATATTCTCTATGGCCGTATATTCATTGTCAAAATGCAACTAATACTCGTAAATCTATAGGAATCTTTAGGTTAATTCTTGACTGATCAATTTACACCCACAACAACTACGTCAATAAATAGTAATGTATCTTTCATTTTGTATTCACCAAACGTAAATTGATAGCTTTGGTTTTTCTCTAAGCTTTAAAGTAGCTACACAAAAGTTAATTTAATATGACGCCTAACTATTAAAGTACTTTATTTTTTTATAGAATGCGGGGCTTATAATTATTAAAATACTTATGTACGATCACTGAATGTAAGTACAAGGTATTAGTTATTTGGGACTAACATATATATTTATATATATTTTTAATGTTTTCAAAATCTATTATATCACTAAATACTCGGGAATCGTGCTATATTTACTAATGTATAGTGACAGACAGTGATGGAGTTTTTAACCGAATAATTTTAAGGAGATCGAGTGATTAGCTCGATGCTTCCGAGGCCTGAACCGTTCAATCCTGAAGGGAGGCTCACCCCGGCCAGTGTGGCCTTTTTTGGGATGGATGGGAGGAGGGATCAGGGGGGAGCTTGAGTGGGAAGCAAGGTTGAGAATGGCGGAACACCACCTGGAGGGGATATGGAATGCTAGGCAGTGAACGGTTCAGGTACCTCGGGATCACCAGGCCCGTGACTTAGTGGATTAGTAAGCTAACTGAGGGAGAGGAATGTATTCGACGGAGCTACTGGAGGTGGAGCTGACATGGAATGAGGCGAGAACCAAGGCGGCTGACAGAGCTTTATTGTAGCAGCTCGTGAGGTCCATATGCTCCAGCTGAAGGAGCGGACATGGACAAATGAATAGTAGTTTGATATAAGTATATCCCTATCATGGGGTAAAATGAGAAAGAAGATATTTGATCATTTCCTTTTGAAGATATGAAAAAAAACTTTGGAGTATAAAAATTAACGTTCGTTAGAGCCTACAGCCTAGATTTTTTTGTTAAAAATGAATACTTACGTATGTTCGAAGTTGTGTATACGATTAAAATACTTACCATAACGTGTTAAATTGATTATTAATAATACAAACGATAGAAATATAAATTACTTGCATTACATTAATCGGAGACATTTCTTCAGGGCATCATAAACAACACTGTTCGTAAATGACACAACTTTTAACGTACTAAGAGTAAGATTTTTTTCGCGTTACATTTCAGAACTTAATTGTTTTTTGATGGTTACATTTATCAATAAAAAAGAAACGCCAAGACGTCTCTTAATTGTTCACAATTAACACAATACCGTTATTTAAAACATTCGCGGTTGCAAATTCCCTGCGAGGTTAAATGATTAGAAGTGATGGTTGTGAGATGCTCGCATTAACTGGCGGAATATCGAATTGCTTCGCTTATTTCAAGCCATTGGCCAATTAGTCTGCGAATGTAACGAGTAATGACTTGTTTCTATGTTCAGCTGTCACCTTTCTTACTCCGCAACACCAATCAGTACCTAGAAAATAGAATTTTCTCGTATTATAAAAAAATTCGTGCGAAAAGCAACATAATTAGCGCATCCGGAAACTGCGAGTCAAATAATTCCTGAATTTTCGTAATTATTTTATCCATTAAGATTATTTCACTAGCCTAAAAGTAAATCTTCTTACTAGATAAGACTATGATCGTGATTCGTGGAAAACATTAAATTAAGTATGGAATATAAGTGAAGAAACATTGAAATGAGTCGCACTGTATAATAGGTTTTCAAAGTGGATGCCTGTGTAGAATACTCGGAGTATGATGGTTTGACTTTGTAAGGAATTAATATATATTTTTTTATTGGCCTGTATTTATTGGTTCAGTAACTAATTCAAGATTTTGGCAGTAAATTCAATGAATTGGCAGTAAATTAAATAAACTGGTGGTAGATTAAATAAATTGGCAATATCTACCGTGTCAGTACTATTATGGTCAGTTATACAATTTAAATCTCAGTAATATATTTAATTCTGCCAGTAATTAATATAAGATGGTCGATATTTAAATTAAATGATAAGTTTTTTTTTAATAAATAGGTAGTTTTAGCTTAACAGCTAGTACATATATTGTCGTAACAAGTTATGACGAGGACTATGAATAATTACCACATCCTTTTTTTTACTGTCCTTTTTTTATGTATTTATTACTGACCCTTTCTTTAATATTTACTGGCCATTAATTTAATTAAATACTGACAAAATACTAAGTTGCCTTTTTTATCATTCAAATTGTTAACATAATAATTATGAACTCGTTTCTTGAAAAAGAGCAATTTTTTTTTTAATAATGTATTTTTTTACATTTTAATTATTACGAACAAATTACATTATTAAATACATAACATAAATAATGATATTAATCCAACTTTGTCCTTTCCGAATCCTGACCTTGAGTAGCGGCAAAGAAAATTTCACCGGAAAAATAAAATGAAAAACATTGCTAAAGCAAGCAGCTACAATGTTATATTTGCGTAGATATTTTTTCTATTATTAAAACTTATAATATGGGAATGAATGTAATGGGGATTTAAAGTAATATTAATATCACTCAGTTTTACTTCTTATTTACATAAACTTTGAACTCCAATTTTACTGTAGATTGTTTCTTCGTCGACTTCTATAATATCTTCTTATTTTCCGCATGCATATATGTATTATACATTTCACAAAGAAAATATAATAATATGCTTATTATACAACAGAATATACATACCTGTGTCAATATGTCTATCTATGTCTCTGCCTGTCTTTCACAACTGTTTTCTAATGGTACTCAGTTTTTTTACCATATCCGCTCCATATTTGAAGTACAGTGAGGCCCCGCTTAACGCTGTCTCGTTTAGCGCTGTTTCGGTTTAAAGTTCTTTTATTTCAACTCGTGGTTATTCCACGAAATTGTGCATAAATAATGGAAAAAATAGTGGAGTAAGCGAAACAAACCGGTTTAGATGAGGTAAATGTGGAAGACGTCGAAGAAATAGTTCAAGAAACAGCAGCTAGTCTTTTTAATGATGAGCTCAAATAATTAACCGAGCAAGAAGAAAACAAAAATATTGATATTAGTGATTTCGAAGAAGAGCAAAAAGAACTTTCGATGGCGTTTGTGAAAAAGAGTTTGACCACTATAACTGAAATTATGGACCAATTTGTTGAAAATGATCCAAATTTTGACAGGACTTCAAAAGCAAGACGGGGTGTTATAGATGCTTTATCCACTTATCAACAACTGCTAACAGAACGCAAAAGGAAAACGCAAACTACATTAGATGCCTTCTTGAAAAAAAGGCAAAAAATTGGAAACACAGAATAGACTGAATGATCTAACTGACTTAGAATTTTATTTGTTTTTATAAGTATATTCGTTTATATTGTTTTTATTTTTGTAAGAAATAAATGTTTGGTTTTATTTTTATTAAAAAAAAACATAACTATTAAATTTAATACCTAACCCCATTATTTACATGTTAAGATAGCCTCGTTAAGCGCTGTTTCGCATTGCGCTCTACTTTGATGGAACGTATCCCCCGCGTTAAGCGGGGCCTTACTGTATATGGATACCGCAAATACCGTTTCACAGTTCTATATATAAGCTCACATTGTCTTATGACTTGTCTTAGAACACCTATATCGTAGAGGTCCACATGGGAACATAAATGGTTCTTAGAAGCCTCCAAGGCAAGATCCCGCAAGCTTGACTGAAGCTGTACTAACAGAGAAATATTTGGATGTTTAATAATCACGTTTTTTTAAGGAAGATTATTAGGTCAACGCTCTCGATGCCTGAAATTTTTTGTCCTTAAGGGGTAGTTCTAGACTACCGCAGGCATGTATATAGCTTAAATTTGATAAAATCAATTTGTGAAAAATTAAGATTGATCGGGTTTTGAACCGACTGCGTCTAAATGACAAACAAACGCCTTTACAACTGGACTGCGCCCGATAAACAGTAGCGATTAAAAATTCGCGTTGAAAAAATCGCGACATTCTGGCAGCCATTTCTGGGTCAACTTTGAAAACAGTCCTTCATTGGATGCTAAATCAAGTCACGCAAATTAACCAAAAGATAATGTCGAGCTATACTATACGAAACTGTCTCTATCTTTCCTGGGTGATGGTCAGATATGAAACAAGTAATTTATAATATACTGCGTGTCGTTTTATTTTAAAAATATTTTTATAGGTCATGGGTATATTAATTTTATTTAGTACTGGCTGGAAAGGCGTACAAAATCGCGGAATTACCTCTTTAAAGCCGCCTATGAGTATGTACTTATTGCCTTTAGTCTCGATAATACTGAGTATGGTGAACTAATCTTTAAATGGCAGCACATCAAGTTATTTATTTTATTACCGAATATAGTCAACCTAAAAAAATGCACACTTTTTTATTTGAATAGTAGAATTCTCTTAGGTTTGCAGTCATTTTTCATAAAAACGTTCCTTCTTTGGGTTGAACCGCCCCTTAGGGCTAAATGTTTCAGACCTCGTGAGCATAGATCTAATGATCCGATCTAATGAAAACATTAAGAAGGGGTTATTGTAAAGGTGAATTTTGGGGTTAGAAATTTTTACATCGTTATAAACCTTACTACTGAGGTCCTAGAGTAGGTATATACCTAGATTAAAAAATGAATACAATTATTTTTATATAATACTATGAGTATTATATAATACCTTTAATTGAAGTAATAACCATTTGTTATAATAATCAAATTGTTCAACCACGTCACCTTCGATGTTGATATATTCCACGCAAGGGAGGCCTAGTTTAGACACGAACTCTACGAATATTTTTGGAGGAGTAATTTATAGGAGTCGTCTGCTTAGTGAGCATTAGGACTTCTGTTGCTTGTATTTATTGTTTTATATTTAGAAGTTGGTTCAATAGAATTTTCCACTCCTTAGAAAGTAAAACCATCATATTATTAAAGTAACCATGATATTATTCTGAGAATTAAAGCCATATTGTCGTGTGCTAACCACTCTTCATTTCTTTGTAAGAATAGGAGCGTGTCGTTCAAATATAATAATTAAACTTATCAAGAAGATTTTCTAATACAAAATTAATATTTACAGCATGCAAAATAAAATCACGCAAACATTTTTTATTTTATTTATTATTTTCAACGGCAAATATTAAATATATTATTTTTACTCATACAATGAAAACATTATTTTTGAATAAATAGTCGCCATGAATTTTCACTATTAAGTTCAGCCAGCTGTCAAGGTCCTCGTCTCGTCCCTAATCAGCTTTGCATTCCTTAAATTCATATCCGAAAATATATATTATAAGCAACAAACATATGTTTATTTTTCCGTGTTTTATTTTTTTATTATATCTGGTAAAAAAAATATGAATACAATGAAATTGAAGATTACTTTTTATTTTCGAGGTATACTAACACTATTATTTATTTTCAGCATTTACGTTGAGATTATTTTCATATATTAAATGGAAAAATATTTTTAATCTTGTTTATTAAAATGAATCACTTCATAAAATGGATTACATTAAGCACTTTTAATTAACATAAAAAAATGCAAAAATCGCCGCAGAGCAAAAATATGTCCGAATAAAAGTTTTGTCAAAAATTTAGTAAACATCCAAAATGGCTGACTTTATCAGCATAAGCGAGGGACATAGTGACATAAAAAAATAGAAAATCGTATATACGTAGTCTGCGAAATTTCAAAAGTAACCTTATTTTGTTAACAGTCCTCGTGAAGACCGTTTCGTTTTCAAAAAAAGGATGGTAACCGTGGTCTTCGAGTATGTGAATGAATAGTGCTCATCGTGAGCATATTACAACAAGGTAAAATATATTTTTGATATTAATACTGCTTTGTTATAAATGATGAGAAAGCGACTTTACGATTACTCTACACATTCAATTCAAACAAATATTAAATGAAAGATTTGTGTAAAGGAGTGTCTGCCGTCTAGCGTACTTAAGTATATACTGCGTATTTGCTTTAAGCTTTTAATCACCGAGCTAGGAAAACGTTTCATGCGTAATTTTCTTTGTGAGATGTTATCTCGAGAGGCGGCCGGTCTTCCTGAAAGGAAGCCCCAGTATTACCACCCGCAGCGGACGAATGACCAAAGAACTAAAGTCGACCAAAACTCACGAATATTACTCGTCATTTTACGAAAATCTCCGCGATAAATCATAAAATATCATCATCACATACAAAACGTTTATTCGAGCATGAAATTATTTAATGTCAAAGTCATCAGCAATCGTATAAAGAACACGACTCTTCAAATGAATGTACGAGAATTTTATAATTTTTATCTATGGTATTGATTTTTCAAATAAATTCGAAAGTATTCGTTTCGAATTTTAAGCTACCTAGCAAAAATAAATATTTTAAGCACAATTGAAAAAGAAAACTATTGATATTATATTTAAAGATCGAAAATGAACTGTCAAAATTATTATAATAAGATTAACACTTAGATTTTTGTAATATATTATTATAAAACGTTAACTTCATGACGGACATGCCAGTGCTAAGAAAAAAAAATCTTACCGTAGGTACGAGTATTTAAATGAAAAATTCTTATTTTGTAATACATTTAATATTTAATTTGTCAATGACCCACTGAAATGATTTGAAGCAGAGGGCTGGGATCGTATGTGAAATTATCACTGAAGGCACATATTACGAAAAACAATCATTACATTCGAAAAAGTTCCTTTTTCTTTTCAAGTCAAAATTCAATTCAAAAGGAAAATCTATTCAATTTGTCTTTTGTCATTTAGCTAAATGTGATATAGAACGTTCTTTCAGTGATTTCTTTAACTATCAATAATGTACTATTAGGAGTAATGTACTAATTACTCGTATATACATTATAGACAACACGAGTATCATGAATCATCAAGAATCGGTGTGTGTTTTTAACAAATTCATTAGCGTATGTATGACGCATATAGCGGTTATGAGTTTTAAATGGAATATTGTAGCCTCATATTACAGCTTTATTCTACTATTGTAATGTTAGCGGAATATATTACTGAATGTAAAATCTCTTGGATTACAGTGAAAAACGATATGGAACAACTAATATGTATATTTAATAATAGATACGCACATATAAATATTCAAAGCAAACATCGTATCATAGTTTATTATATTATATTTCCCTTAACGATAAATTAAAAAAAAACGAACCACGAACCGTTTGCAAACCCAATGTTCAGTCCGTACTATGCGTGGGCCCGCGGCCACTTGCTCTACTACACACTGAATTGAGAAATTACTACGTGGAGTATTATTGATTCGCATTATTTTATATAAATCGCTTACTTATATACTTTTACCATATATTTTTTACAGTAAGGTTAAATCTACATTAATTATCAAAAAAACGATTAAGAAATCCACCAAAAATGCGTCGCGGTTAAATGATAAAAGGATACGATCTGATTTATTTGGCGATCAAAATTTGGGCAAAACATGTGAATTATACACCTGTAAATATTGGTAATCAGCTGCAGGCCTCGGGTGTCCTTGTTGGTGCTAAGTAGTGGATATTACGTTACATTATACGCCCGTGACAAATCGAGGGCATTAAAGATTTATGCGTCTGAGAATGTCGGCAGTCGGCACCAGCTACTCGAACCCTCGGCAAGAAACGGAAGCGTTCTCAGGGTTACAGCAGTCATGCGATACATATCAAATAAGGTTGAAATGCCACAACCCTGCGGCATGAGGACTGCACACTCAATACAAATGATTGTATTTTGAGTGGCTGCGTATAACAACTCTCTGTTTGTTCAGTAAAAGCGATTTATTCGGGCGTGTGCCGAGATTACTTTTTAAAATCTTCAAGTAAATACGGAAAATAAGAGATGGCATAAATACATAAAAAAATGTATATTTAATTTAAAGCTGTTATATGTCACACAAGTACAATTATCGTTTTTTTTTTGTAACTGATGCCATTTTTCGTTTTCTTATTTACTTACCTAAAAACTGTTTACAAAAAAAAAATGGAAAATTTATTTTTCATTATATTACATTGTATCACATTTCCGCGCAGTGGTAAGAGCTTTTGTTTGTTATTCAGATGCCGTTGGTTCAAAACCCGACAAAGCTTGATTTTTGAAAAAAATATTTACTCTATACATGCCCCCCGTAGAATTAAACCACCCCTTAAGGACAAAAAAATGTCCATACCTCACGTCACGTGTCACGCTTATCATCCGATCTCCTTAAAAAACCCTGATCATTGAGCACCCAAATATTTATCTGGTAAAACAAGCAGCAGTCTATGTAAGTTCACGGGCTTTGTCCTGGGGGCTTCCGGGAGCCATCTATGTTCCCATGTGGATCTCCGGGTATACAAGTGTTCTAGGACGAGGTATAGATAATCTGAGCTTACACAGAACGGTAAAAACGGCAATTTCGGCGTCCATATGCTCCAAATATGGAGCGAATATGGTAAAATAAATAATAATGAATAATAACACACTTACAAAATTTATAAATTTCACTATAAAATATATTGTGATGATTAAAGTTATTCATTCAAGTAAGGTTTCAAGTAAATGCTAAGTTTCAAACATTCATCTCAACCAAAAACAAGTCACGTAAATGTTTTGTTATCATTAAAGTAGTGTTAAAGACACTCAAAGGATACATTTAATACATAAATAATTAGTTTAACCAGTTTTTATATATTTTTTTTAATGATTCAATGAGATGCAAATAAAACCTTTTCATTAAAACAGTCTATTTGGTTCCCAGCATCATTTTGTTGGCCGTTTAAAAGGCGTGACTTTTATTTTCATAACTAAATATGTTTGTTTATTTAAAATCAAAAAGAAAACAATGTTCGAAAAAGGAATTATTCAAATTAATAAATACAATTTACTTGAAAACAATACACTTTTAAAAATGATTTAAATATTGTATTTTGATAGAATGAAAATGTCTTTTATTTCGCGATTCTGTTAGTCGTACGCAAATTTCACAAGCGATGAATTCAGCAAATCAAATTTTCCATAGATCACGCCCCATGGTCTTAGTAACGGTAAACAGTAATTTGCCCATATTTTATTAAGGAATTAATTTTGCGAGGGGCTATTCAATGTGATACGATTGGAAAACAATACTCAATTATTAATGGAAACATTTAAAAAAAACGATGCGAATATTAAAATATCTTTTCATCGTCAAATATTTTACATTTACGAGAAAAATACGTCTCAAGAAGTAGTATTTTTTTCTCGATATTTTGTTTTTTTTTGGGGTTAATTAACATCACTTTGTTTTTTAGACTGATTTAACTTATATTGACAATTAATATTTATTTATTTATTAACGGAATTGAGTTCCAAGTAGTACATATATTACACTTAATAATATAGACATGTTACAAATAAAAGATAAAATAAGACGCAATATAATACAGACAGACAATGGATATATTTATCATCTATATTGAAATTTAATTTCACACCCAGAATCGAAGTTCCAGGGTACAAAAAAAAACAAAATACAAATAGAAGATAATAATAAAAAAATAAAAAAAACGAAAGGTGGTACCAAACTCAAGTAGTAACAAGGAAAATATATATAGCACGAGTTCATGCATATGTTGACCAAATTTAAATAAAATTTTAAAATATATAAATTTTATGTATCGATTTAGCTCAATTACAACATGTATGATTGTTGTGACATGTTTTTAGGTGTGGTATACACCTGACCAGCGACAATGACACTTTATTAGCGCGGTTCTCCTTAGATCACCGAAATTAAGCAACATTAAACGCGGACCACACCTTGGATGGGTCACAAATGTTGCTATCCGTGTGGCTGGTAGAGTTGAGCCGCTCCCTATGATCCAATGGCCTCGGGAGTGTCAGACTCTCTTTAAAAAAAAAATGATTAACAAATCGACCAAAAATATGCCTCGGATACTACAGCGGCTGTCTCTATCTAAGTCTTCTGCCTTGGTGGTCATCAGGAACCATATATGTTCCGAGGTGGATCTTCAGGTGCAGAGATGTCTGGGGATAAAGCATGGATAGTGGCAACTGACAGAACTGACTGGCGGCAATTTATGGTGACCATATTTTCAAAATAAGAGAAGAAGAAGTGTGAAGAAAAACAGGTGGTGCGGGAGTCGAATATGTACAACCTATTAATATGTTTTTTTATTTTGACTTTTAATTACCATATAATTATTTTATGGTTATTAAAACCGAGCAAAAATAAGTTTGCAGTGTCAGCGTACTTTATTACATACATAAAAAGACATAATTTATCAACTGTGTTGAGCTTCCCGTAAAAACCACGCATATATATTGCATAAAATTTGAAACCCATCATTTGGGTCATACAAATCTATCACGTATATGAATTTTCATGATTAATAGATAAATCTCGTTTTGCCAATTTAATATTTGAATATTCTCGCAACTATTTAAAGCGTTTAGTTCAATACTTGTGGCTCATTTGAAATAAACTATTCGAATCAGTAAAATGGTGTTCCAAGCTGTCAAAGAAAGATTTGAACGGTCTTCTTATTTCAAAACAGACATTAGTGTGGTCTGGTGTCTGACATTGTTGAGATGTATGGGGTTCTGGCCGCCGGAAAACCTCAAAGGATGGAAACTGAAATTGTACCATTTATATTCCCTAATATCGTTTATCCTTTTATTGGGTGATTTATATTTCTTAAAAATATAATAAATAATAAATAATTTTAATAAATTAATTGTATTTAAAATTATTATTATTTTGCACGTTCTACATAGTTATATTCCAAAGTTAACCTAACCTAACCTTAACTTCCTAATCTTATTAAACCTCTCTAAAATGAATTGAAAAACATTCTTTATTTTTCATTCTGACTAAAAGGTGATTTCAATTCTGACCAGAAATATATTTTAATTTTTACCATTTATTTTGTTTTTAATGCTGAAAAAACATCAATTTAAAATCGTACACCTATCTTAAATAAACATTACTTGTAAATATAATACATTTAAGCTACAAGTAAATATATTTCTATGAATAATACAAACTTGTATTATCGGCACATATTGTTAAAGCTTTACATCATTTAATATTTACCTTTGTTCAAATAAATCATTTTCTTTTCTTCTCAGGAATTTATTTAGTTATTCAAACGGTCGATCTGTATTTGGTGTGGGGCAACATCCCCATGATGACTTCAGACGCATTTCTTCTATTCACCAACATTGCACAAACAACAAAGATTCTAAATTTGTTGTTCAAACGAGAGATTGTACAGAAATTATTAGATAGCATCAAAAGCTTAAACGTTAATGAAACGGCTAACGAAACAACAAAAAGGTGAATTTTAAATCGACTTTTTCCACAGTACACAAGTACTTTTATGTCTATTATATCTAAAGTTTCTTAACAAGCAGTCCTTAGTAATCATCATCAGCCTGTGTCCGTCCACTGTTTTACGTAACCCCCTGCATGTGTCTCCATCCTTCTCGATCATCCGCCCTCATCCATCATCCAGGTTATTCTCGCTATTCTTTTGATGTCGTCAATCCATCTTGCAGAGGTACGGCCAACGTTACGTTTGCCAGTTCTTAGACACCACTCCAACAATTCTCTTCCCTATCGACCGTCGTCTCTACGACAGATATGTCCTGCCCATTTCCAATTGAGTGTGCCTATTCGTTGGGTAACCTTCACTAGTTAAGTTCTTCTTCGGATATCCTCGTTTCGAATTTTACATTTTAGAGTCACTCCTCTCATGGATCTCTTCATGGTACGTTAGGTGACCTTTATTTTATGGGTAAGGCCTTCAGTAAAAATCCATGTATCTGCGCCGTAAGTTAATACTGGGATGATGCATTGGTTAAACGAAGAGATTCGAAGAGACAAAATAAGTATTTTTATAGTAATAGGATCAAAGTAAAAAAAACGTAAAATAGTAGGTTCTCGTATATCGTAGTTCTTCGTATGTTCTGCAGAATTATGTGACATAGAGTACAGATGATAATGGAACGCCTGAATCAAATCAGCAATACTCCAATATTCAAAATCCAATAATGCAGTCCCTATAATAGAGCATTTGATTCGATTAAGCCATTTTAAGCACACATAACCAAATGTCATAAGCTTATTTAGACACCTACACGAACTCGTTTTGTGTAACGAATTGATAAATTGTAAAATATAATTATATCTGAATTTTTCATCATTTGAATGAGACTGGAACTCACGACATCTACATATCAAATATAACAGACCAAAAAAAAAAATTTGGCCCATTCAAAATGCTGAGTTTAAAATAACCGACGGTGATAACGCGCTTTCTTTACTTTTGTAATGTGAATAGTTATATATTTTTTAATCGATACGAAAAACATTTTAGATACACCTGGTGTGGAGTGAGAGACTATTGTTTGTACATGATGATGACATGTATCACGGTTACATTGTGGGCCCTTGGACCTCTATTATCTGAACAAACTGATTACGAGAGAATTCTCCCGTTGAATGGGTGGTAAGTATAATAATATACTTTTGTTAAAAATACAATTTCAATTTTAACCTTTTGGATGCCATGACCCTGAATAGATCTATGCAACGCCTCGTGGATTATCGAAGATTTGAACCCCTAAATGGTGTCCAATTTTAACCATTTTTTTTCTTGGGCAGACAATATGTCACTATAGACCAGCGGTCGGGGAACTTTTTTAACCATTACCCCAAAATATTTTTACGTAAGTCGATATTACCCCAAAATATTTTTGCATAAGTCAATATTAACCCTTCCCCCCATTTTGAAAAGAAGACAATCAATGTTTATTTAAATAAATATTAATTATTGAATTAATTTCATCAATCAAATCAATATCTTGATATTCTTGTAAAAAGAAAAAAGATTACGATTAAATTAAGTCAGGATATAATTTTGTAAGCACGTATATAAATAATTTAAAAAAATGAAATTAAGCTGCCCAAAAAGGAACATAATTATGACAATCTTCAGAAATTTGAAATATTTTATTATATTTTTGTTTATTGCCTTATTTAAATTATTATGGTAGGTGTGATTACGAAAAGTAAAACAATATTTTTCATATGTAAGTTAAAAATATATTTTGTTTTGTACACAAATATAAGCAATTATACGCCTTCTGATATTATTTTAAACTAAATATTATGCATTAAGGTAAATTAATAGTAAACTACATAATAAATTATATAGGTATACAATTATTTTTTCCTACCTAGATACATCATCAGCCTGTATACTGTTGAACGTAAGCCTCCCGCACGAGTCTTCATCCTCTTCGATCCTTTGCCTTTCATATCCAGGCCACTCCTGCTATTATTCTTATGTCGTCAGTCCATCTTGCAGGGGGTCGTAAATACATATTGTATTCTAAATACAAATTTTCTCATTAAATACATAGTAATATTTTTTTATTGTCACAAGGTATCCTTACAACGCAAAAGATTCACCCTATTATGAATTAACCTATACTCACCAAATAGTTGCCATATACATCGCAGCATTTCTAAATGTTGCTAAAGACAGTTTGGCTTTTGGTTTAATGAATCAGGTGACATGTCAGATGGCTATTCTGGAATATTCTTTGGAACACATAACAGATGAAATAATTGAGAAAAGAATAGAAAATGATCAAACTGAAGTATCAAACAAGGTGAATTTCAAAATTATGTTATATTTATCATGTAGCTTACGAAAATATCCCTACAATAGATGAACATTATTTTTATTCATAATCGTGTCATAGTCTAATTATAAAAGTATCGATCAGTCACTGAAATTACTGAAGATGGATCTTCCAAGGATGCGTAAGTGAAAAATAAGAACGAACTGTTTTTATTTTTTTAAATAAATTTCGAAAAATGCGTGTGTTGCCAGTCAATATTTTTTTATGAGTAGGTATAGGAAACCATTTTTAAATATTATATTTACAATATTACACACAGTATTAATAAAAATTTCGCTATTCAATGCGATTTATAAAATAATTTATTTTTCAGCCTTCGTGGAACGATTTGAATTGTGAAGTATTAATGTATAGAAAATTAAAGTCGTGCATTGTTCATCATCAGAAGATATTTGAGATAATAGAACAAATTGAAATATGTTTTAGCAAGACTACATTTATACAGCTATCAGTTTCTCTTGTGATTATATGTGTTACAGCTTTTCAGTTTGCGGAGGTAAAAAATATTTATTTTCAATGTAGGCGATATATAGCTCATGTCTTTTTATCAAAGTATGAAAAGATATAGATTTAATATTTTTATAGCAAATCGGTAATAATATGATGCAGACCCTTGGAAGCGGCATATACTTGCTCAATATGATGTTACAAATATTTTATTATTGCTGGTATGGTACTAAAATCATTCTACAAGTAAGTACCCTTTACTTATTGAAAACGTCATTGATAAACCTATTCATTGTATTATTTTTTAAGTAAAACATTTACAATCGCAGTAGGAAAAATTAACCTGAATCTGACGAAAAATAAAACTCTTTCCTTCGCATTGTTTATACACGTGTTGATACATAACTTAAGGAATATTATAAAGAATACATACTTATGAATTATACTGTTTATTAGCTGATCACGATTAACTATTTACTAGTACCAATAATTTTAGAAGAATATAATTGCAGTTAATTCATTGAAATCAAATGACATTGCTACATATTTCATTACAATGAAAGAGATTTTACGAACTTACTGTTTTTTTTCCAAAACTTACTGTTTCTAGAACCTGAATTTTTATTGTTATAACGTTTATTTTATTTGGTATAATATTTTAACAGTATGTCAAGCAAGCCCAACTAATCTTAAAAAAAAAACTCAAGTAAATATCAATGTAATGTTTTGGAAAATTCTTCCAAAATACTCATATGTATATATTTTCCTTCCTTCAAACAATATCCTCGCGAATTTCGTCAACCGTCAATCTCATCACACAATCATCACGCATCATTTTCGCCTGCAGTATCCAACTGAATAATTGTATCAAATAAAATTTAGAGTATCTACAAAAATCTATTTTTTAGAGTAAAGATATAACAGCATCTGCGTATAAGTGCATATGGTACAACTGCTCAAAAAGGTTTAATCTTTCCCTAATAACACTGATGGTCCGCTGTTCAAAACCTCCCAAACTAACTGTGGGAGGATTTGGAATACTGTCAGTGGATATATTTGTAGCGGTATGTCTTATATTATATTAATTAATATATAATATCATATATTACCATAATAATTATATTTAATGAATAATCCCTCATTTTAGGTAATAAAATTGTCATATTCCTTCTTTACTTTGCTCCAAAGAGTAAATGATACACAAAATGGATAAATTGTGCATCCCTAAAGCATGTTGGTGTAAAATAAACACTTAAATTTTTTCAACACTCAAGTGTTGAAAAAATTTAAGTGTTGTGTGTAAAATTTAAATAATGGTTGTAAATTTTTTCATTCATCAATTATAATTTTACTTAAGTGAACAATTGCACAGTGAATAGTTATATGTATAACTGAATAAATATATAATTATTAATTTGCACGTCTATTACTATAAAATTGAAAATGCTTAGCTTAATAAAAACGTACCAAAAATAGTTATACCTAGTAGGTACCTATGCATAAATATATGTACCTACATATCAGTTAAGTATATTTAATAAACCATTTTTATTTATTAATAGAAGTTTCAATTTGGGGAAGATTCATATGAAAGATAGCATTGACATCACATTGCGTTAATGATACAAAGAGGCCCGAAAAGAAGAGGAAGAGACATAATTAATTCTCGTGGCTTGATAGGGTGGGGGAACGCCCGCGAACGGTGTTATTTTACAGGACTAATTTTCGGAAAAGAATTCAGGAGACTTATAATGAGCTTTTATAGATGATTAAATTTTAAGGGGAACTGAAGGAAAAATCCAAAAATTTGAGACGCACCAAAATAATATTGCATATTTTAGTAAGTGTTAAATAAAGTTATCATGAATTAAAACACGATTGTTTTTATAAAATTATTTAGATCAGCCAGTATTCACATTTATTCTAAATTAATGTAAACAATACATATAATAAAATACTATATTATGTTCAATATATATATTTTAATATATTCATTTTAATACTTTTATATCCATGTTTTAGCGTGTGTAATACCCAAAGAAAACCAAATCGTTTATGATGCTGCGGCTGTTGCAGAAAAATAAAATAATATCATTGCTATGGCAAAAATTGATTAAGTATTTATAAATTATTTTCGTTTGTTTTGTATTGAGCCTGAGATTGTGATTTATTTTCCAAACATAATTATTTTTTCTTGTTGTATTAATTATGAAATATGTATATATATTTATACGCTTTAACTTCAAATTAAATACGTGTATTCAACAAATTTAATTGATATGCATTTTGTTTAATTTTTCCAATATGTACATCGTAACTCAAAATTCTCAAAAATATATATATTCCCAGAATATGTATAACCAATAAATGCGTTCAACGATTGAATAATAAACTACATGTCGCTGGCATCATTACATTATTTTTTTCATTCTTTTGACTTTTGACTTTCTGACTTTTAACATCTGACTATTAAAGTACATAAATTATATTTACTAAAATCCGTGCTAATATAAAAACTATAGTATTAGCTATAAAATATTAATTATTTTGAGCAAACATCTGAAATTTAAAATAAATGCATTTACTTTAAATTATTTCAGTAAATACTATATATTTTTAGTATAAAACATAATTATTATTAGGTATTTGTAATAGGTATTGTTATTAAGTATTGCAGTGAATGTAGGAACGAAAGACATAGAGCGCCTCTATAGTCTGTGGTAGTTATTGTCGATGACTTCTGCTTCTGTCGTCTGCCTTTGAAGTCCTTCATAGGAGGCGATACGTTGCTTGTTTTAATTTCAATATCAACTGGCATATTTTAATCAAAAACAAGTAAAATGGCAGATTTCCTAGACTCCGAGGCGGAGGAAAGTGATGTACGTTACTCAGAATCTATCCAAACCCAGCTTTCACATTAATTATTTAAGGAAAAAAATACCACGCATCACTTCGACATGCATTATTTTGTTGATAAGTATTTCTTGCTTTAACCAATATAACGGTTCGCCTAGTGGATTGTGTGTATGTTTTTATTAAACTGGGTTTAATAATTGTATAATTATTCTGTGCAGCGGTGATTTCACTGTGGACTGCTTATAATATTACATTAATTACTGTGATGTCACAACCGATGTCTGAGGCCGAACATTATTTTGATACCGTTTTTTCGGCCCTTTTTCTAAAAGGGAACGTTTCAAACTCATAATTATCATTTATTCTTTGAATCGATTTTCGTTATAAAATGCATTTCTATTAAAGGAATGACCTCGCAAGCTAATATATACATTAAGTAATTATGTTACATTCCACAGTATATTTAATTGGGTTATGTATCATTTACTCTTCTAGCAAGAATCTGATGATAATTTGGAGAAACCGGACCGCAAGAAAGCAAAACGGAAAGCAGTTCAAAGCGACGATGAAGAGGAGGAGGAAGGTATGTCATCATTTAGCCCATACCTAAACTAACTAAATAGATGTAGTCATTGGAAAAAAATATATTTCATTTAACTGAGCCATATGTTAAAACTGCATTCTATTGATATAATGTTCAAAATTAGATTTTTTCATAAATATATAATCTTTTGAATTTGTATTGACAGTTACAGGAAACAACTGAGGTATTTTATTCTCCAAAAAAATATCACAATCTATGTTAATAATTGTCTAAAAACCTTTTTAAAAAATCAGCATTCAAGCGCCGCGGTCAATAGGTTAAAATACATTATCTAAGCAAACACAATATTGGAATTGTGGCTTTTACGTTAAGCCGTGTGTGGTAAATTTAATCTCTTTTAAAAAATTTAAACGCCATTGCAGGGGTCATATTCAGAGTTGGTGATATGTGCCACATAAATAAAATCTAATGCCAATGTTATTGTTCTAAATCTGGCGTTGAAAACTTGCAAAATTATTTAATTTCAGTATTTATTAATTTTTTCTTATCTCAATATGTTTTATTATAGTTTTTTTACTGCCACAGCCATAAATTTTGCTTGTTTTTTTTTTTAATATATACCATGTTTGTTAAGTGGAAAATATAGATTGTTTATAATTAATGTTCGGATCTCAACAGTTGGTTTTAATTGATAATGTAGTTATATCAATATTAGTGTTTTTCTCAACATCCAGTAAACATCAGAATGATAATGGAGTCAATGATCTATATTTCAATGTCATGGTTAATTGAAATATTTGTTTTCTCACAATAATTCATTGCATCATTACAAGAGTACACAAGTCATTTTAGATTATGTTGTTTTATATTGTGGCTTTTGGGTTTAGGCATTGCAGGGGGTCTTCTTCAGGGTTGATGACTTAGGCGGTCGAATATTGGAAAGGAGTAATTCGCCACACAGCTAAACCCAAAAGCCACAATATCAAATCTGGCCATGAAAACCTAAGAAGTTATTTATGTTGTTTTATTTAACTTGCATAAAGTTTGCAAATGACTGACTGCCATAGCAGCAGTTATTATCAATAAAACTGTTGTGCGAATACTCATGCTGAACTATTTAACCATGGTATATATATTTTTCAATGAAATATTTTTAATTTATTTTTTCCAACATACATTCCATATCTGTAACAAAAGGTAATAACAAATTACCATAACTCAGTTCTGTCAGTTACCATTATCCATACCTCGTCCCAAGACATTTCTACATTTTGTTGATACAAATTCATTCATATGACTAAAATATCTTTTTATAATGTATGTATTAACATCCTCCTCTCTCTCCAAAGGTTGTTATTCTGTCGCATGATGGCAGGATTTGGAGCAGATTGATAACGCATACTTTTTCAGAAGCACATTGACATATATTTACGTTAAAACTTGGTTTACTGATCGATCGTAATATGGCGTTACTTTCGCCGCGACCGATCGAGACTTAACAATGCGGTCTCGCCGACGGACAGTACCCACTGACTCTGCGCTTGGGATGGGCTCTCGCCCGCGCCACGAGCGGTGGTGTATTTAACCAACACACCCGTGAGCGGACTTGTCCAAAAATGCCAATATGGCGACACGTAAATGTATGATAAGCGAACAGAAATAATAGACGAAAGATTGTATATCGAGGTTTTCGGTACCAGCCAGCAAGGGCTACATCATGCTGATGTCAGTATGTATGTAGATAAAACAGTGAAATATATATTTTAACTGTTGATAATTTAATAAGATTTTTGTGGTTGATTATTTCAAATTGATTTGTAGTAGTTTATGATAATAACATTAGATATAATGTTAAATTCGGTGATTAACATTCTTCACTTTTCTTTTTCAGACGATGAGGAGAGGCTGCGCGAGGAGCTGAAAGATCTCATTGATGATGCACCGATAGACGAATCGGGCAGCGAGGGGGAAGACTCGGATGCTTCCGGAAATGTAAAAAAGCGGAAAAAAAGTGACGACGAACTCGACGATCGTCTCGAAGATGAAGATTACGATCTCATTGAAGAAAATCTCGGAGTGAAAGTTGAAAGGGTAAAATAATTTTCTTGCCTATTTTAGTTTTCTTGTCATTTTACCTTTCTATGCTATGCGGTTTTCGTATGGGGAGACCCCGAGGGCCGTCATTTTTTTTGAAAAATCAAAAGCTTTTTGTAAAATCTATGTATTATTGATAATTCTTGACAATATGTAGTAGAAAATTATTTCAACATGGCAGCAAGAGATGTCACTCTACGCTCAAAATATTGAACTATTAAAAATAGTCAAAATTGATTAGATATTAAGTGTTAAAGTGGAACGTCTTTAGGCACGATTTTTGTATGGGCGGCCTCCCGTGCAAGGGATTGTAGAGCGTCTATAGACGCTTGTGGCATAGAAACGGTTAATATTAATTCATAAGTCTTGGAGATATGAAGCCCACAATATGTTCATGGATAAGTATTACTGTAGGCAGCACTATATTAAATAAACGTAGTTATTAAGAAAACACATTTATAACTTTTAATTCCATTTACTAAAAATGATTACAAAAAACTCTTTTTAAAGTCTACTGATTATCCAATCATAATGTAATTTCGTAAATCTGTTATTTACGCATCCGGGATTTTTTTTGAATCATTAACCCTTTCGCAACGGTTATCGGCATATGCCGTCAAAGATTCCCCGACCGTTGACATCGGTTGACGTGATATATCGTTTTGCTGCTTTCAGTACTCATCATGACATCTACGGTAGGAAATTGAAAGTGCAGTCATTCTCTTTATCAACCTGCATGTATTATTTACAGGAATCTGAAAAGCATGTAAATAAATATCGTTAGGTTTCGTCACAGGAGCGATTTTTCTGTAAACCACGTGTGTCAATGCCACCACCACATGTATGGAGTTACATAAAGAATGTTTGTTAAATATAATAGTTTTTTATGCATCATCTGATAGCTAAAGAATAGAAGAACCAACGTGATTTATGAAAATAAGTCAGATAAGTACATTTTTGCTTCAAATACTAGTTTTAGGCAAAAAAAATAGTTTGAAAAATTCACGCCGTATTGATTGTATAATTTGTATTCTACCGAGCAGTAACGAAAGGGTTAAAACCATTTTACAACTTGATCTAATCATATTTTAAGTTAAAAAAAAAACCATGAACAATAATGGGTGCAATCCGCTAAGACACTATATAAACTTTGCAGGATATTATAGGAAATACATTGTAGCCGTCTAATTGTTAGCAAAAAGAGTATGCTATTTACTAAATATGTTTTTAAAAATAATATTAGGCTAAGAAAATAATAAAAAACTGAGGGTACTTTATAATTATTATTTTGAATTTGTTGCAGAAAAAATTCAAACGTCTTCGGAGAATACAAGATGACGAGAGTGACGGAGAGCAACACGAGGATGACGGGCTGGACAGAGAAGTCATCGCAGATCAACTATTTGTGGCTGGATCGGATGATGTAATATTCCATAACCTTAAATCTGATCACCTGTATGCAATTAATTATTGCCTAAATACAACTTATCTTCACAACAAGCTGATATCTCTAATCTCTACATATGCTATACAATGGCAATTTATCTGTCAGTTATTCCAATGCGCTGGATACGCTTTATAATATAGGAAAATATGCTTTTAGTGATTATGTGATAATCTTAAAACACTTTGATTTGATGTTGAAAGAAATATAAAAACCGAAATTATTGAAAAAATAATTCTTTTCGGTGACATCAGCATCATTTAAATTTCACAAGAAATGTTTTTTTTTCATGTGCTTAGCCTCCACTTAAGACAAAATAGCCCAGACCCCCGGAACGTCAAACTAGTCACTCAATTTCCTTAAAAAACGATTAACTAATCACCCAAAAATATGCCTCGGATACTAAATATCCTTTCTTAAAGTACTCGGACTTCTGCTTTGGAGGTTGTCGGGAACCATTTATGCTCCCAAGTGGACCTTCAGGTGCATATGTATGTCCTAAAACGAGAAATAAACACTGACCATACGTTCCATACATGGAAGGGATATGGACAGAAGATGTTTTTTTTTAAATATATATCTCAATTCACATCACTACAAAATTAGTTTAATGCTCTTATATATTTGCTTTAATAGTATTGTTTAAATAATAGGTCCCATAGATAGTAGTGTTGTAATAATTAGAATATTGTTTCACAATCCTGTATTATGATCACATCACCATCATTGTTTTAACACATATTTTTCTCTTCTTCCTTCATTTTTAAAAGGAGCGCGATCAGGTGGTAAGATTTACTTCACACATTCCTTATACTGCATGTTGTATGTGTATCAGAATTTCAAAAATTATATATGCTCTGTAAACCACTTGAGTTTAGGGAAAGTACACATTTTTCATGTGAGAAATTACCCATCAGTTAAATCAAAAGTTGTTCGAGTTAGCTTTACATCTTAAAGATTCAATGATAAATTAATATTAAATAATGCAATATTTATAAATACTGAAGTGTCTATATTACTTTGGAAGTTTGTAAAAAATATTTTATATACTTTCAAATTCATTAATTATTTTATAACGATACTGTTAATATATTTTATATCAACAGTAATTTTGTTCAATCAATTTTCAATATTTTTTTTATGATACAGAGTTATTAATAGATGTTTCTACTTCGTGTCTGTAGTCTTAGTGACTTATTGATTAGTTTTTAATTTTTACTTTTGTTAATTCTGTTAAACTTACACATATGAAATAATAAGAATCAATTCTATTTGTAAAATATTATATGATAATTTCTAAAATAAATTAATACTATTTACATCACGCACCTTTCTAAATATGTACACTTAAAATGCATGATTCAATAATATTGCAATTAATATGTAATAAGAAACTTCTATAAATTAAAATCCTTGTCGATTTCTAAATCCAAAATTTTCATCCAGTTTTGTGAATTTTTAATTTCTTTTCTGGAACTTACTTATTTAATGTTTTCACCTCGGTTCCTTCAAAATCAAATTATAATTTAATAATTGCATTTATAATTGTTAATTTTATTCTAAAAAAGATAAAAATATGTTACTTTTTTTAATAATAGGAAGAAGAGCGCCGCTCCGAGCGTTCTCACCAGAAAGAACCCGAAACCTTTGATGAAGAAGCGTCAGACGGAGAGTACTCCGATGCCGATGATTTTATTGTTGATGATGACGGTAGACCTATTGCTGAGAAGAAGAAAAAGAGAAAACCTATTTTCAAAGATGCGTAAGTATTGAATAGTTAAATATCTAACAAATTTTTGTGTTTATTATTTAACATATTTTATTTCCTTAGTCTATTGTTGATATTTAACGAATAGCAACTAATAACAACGGCTGTCCACATCTCCCATATTATTATAAATTGTATCGCACATGTATTTTCTTTCATTGCAGTTCACTTCAAGAAGGACAGGACATATTCGGCGTAGACTTTGACTACGATGAATTTGAAAAGTATGAAGATGATGAGTATGAAGAGGAAGACGAAGAACTTGATGACTACATCGAGGACGATGAAGAAGGAGGTCAGCCAAATATATATTTACATATCTTTGAATAATTTATTATAATTCTCATATTGGAAAGTCACAAAATTGTTCTTCATAGCTGGATCTATAAAATCGGCCGGAGGTCTGAAGATCCGTTTCCAGGGGGCACCGCGTGGAAATTCTTTTTATGCTCCTCGGGGTGGGGAATGCTTAGACAGGGTGAGTCACTGCTGTGTGACTGTAAAGATCTACAGACCGCCTCACATATAAGATCCTGCCCCGTATGATTAGCTACACATCAAGACCTATTGCTGGACAGCACACAGGGCATCCATGCTGCCAGATATTAAGCCGAAACAATTTGGCTTCGCTGACACAATGAGGAAAAATAATATTATAATTAGTAACTAGTAATTAAATTCTGTTTTATTTATTTTATTAGGTGAAGCTCGTGTTAGGAAAGCAAAGAAGGCCAAGGGCAAGCGTCCAACTCAGAAGTCTATCTTTGAAATATATGAGCCGAGTGAACTCAAGCGAGGCCATTTTACCGATTTAGATAATGAGGTATGTTTCATCTAATTGCACTTAGTTTTTGTTAAATTTAATTTTGTATTGTTATGTTGTTACCATTATCAACAGTTTCATGATGTACATTTGTTGTTTAGATAAGAAACACAGATGTTCCAGAAAGAATGCAGATTCGGGAAGTGCCCGTAACTCGCACTGTCGAAGGATCCAATGAACTTGAAGATGAAGCCGAGTGGATTTACCGACAGGCTTTTACCAAACCGTCAATTTCACAACAGGTATGAAATCAGACAATTTTACCCTACAAGAACCAGTATGACCTCATATGTAGTTGCAGTTATAACTATTGTGTACTTAACCCTACTTTGGTCCCTTTTCTACATGAACAACGTAGCTATCACTTAATTTTGATTTAAAAGGTGCTCGTTATCTAGTTGTTGCAGCTACGAAAACAACTACCAAACACTCTTGCGATTTATGTTATTTTACATTAAATTATTTTCATTAAAATGGACATTTCACTTGTTTTTCATCATCAAATATTACTATATGTTACCCTGTGAGAACAATTGTGACTGCACACTAACATAGACATGTTGGTAATAAAGCATTATGTATTTTTGCCTCTGGAGAATGAATGAATTACATGTTAGTCTCGTTATGTCTTTAAGCTGGTCAAGTAAATATATTTTTAAATGTGATTTGATTTTCAGGAAGGAAGCGAATCCAGAGAAAGAAATCGAAAAGGGCCGCAAACTGTGGGAAAGATTCGCACCGCGCTGGATTATATGAGGAATCACGTTATGGAGGTTCCTTTCATCGCTTTTTATCGCAAAGAATATGTGCAACCCGAGCTGAACATCAACGATCTGTGGAAAGTCTATAGATTTGATGCCAAGGTATAATTTGTTATTTATTATATACAACGTTAAGGTTTTTTGACTGACAATTGTTGGTGAAAGTTTATATTTTTAATTGTAATTTAAATTTAATCGTCTTCTCATTTTTGTTCTATATTTGGAACATATGGTAACCACTAATTGCCGCCACTTAGTTCTGTCATCTGCCACTGTCGATTCCTAGTTCTAGGACTATATCTGCACTTGAAGGTCCTCTTGGGAACGTATATGGATCCCGACAATCTCCAGAGCAGAAGTCCGACTGCTTAAAAAGGGGGTAGCTATAGTATCTGAGGCATATTTTCGGGTTATTTGTTAATCGATTTTTTTTATGAAATCGGATGATTAGCCTGATGCACCTGCACCATTTTGTCCTAATTAATGGCTCAAATTAACAAATTAAAAATATTTAGTTTACTTTCACATTATTTTAGGTGAATTATTGGTTCGAAATGTGTATTGAGACGCATAATTAAATTACAATTATATAATTATTAGCACTGCACATTGTATTATTTGAAACCATTTTGAGATGGCCATATTTATTTTGTTGTACTTTTTTTTTAGTGGTGTCAACTTAAGTCTCGCAAGGAAAATCTGCTCAAATTGTTTGATAAGATGCGAAACTACCAACTTGACCAGCTCATGTTGAACCCTGATGCTCCCATCCCGGACAATGTCAGAGTCATCAAAGATGATGATATCGATAGGTCGGTATCATGATATTATATATAATTACTAAGTATGAGCATAAACCTAATAATTGCTTAACAACTTTTTATTTATTTTTACATGATGTACATTTTTTTTCTCTTTTTAATTTTTCATTCTTATTTCCCGCATAGCCGAAACGATCCCTACACTTGCCGGCTATAGACTGATGCAATCTAATCTTTTATTTTGTCATGCATATTGGAATGGGAGTAAAAATACAAAATGTGTCTTATGTTTTATTAAATTTTATTTATATTTTCATTATATTTTTAGATTAAAAGCGGTTCAGACAACTGAAGAATTGAAGGATGTTCACGCACATTTTCTTCTCTACTATTCACCAGAGATTCCCAAAATGCAGGAAGCTTGGAAGTCAAAAGAACGAGAAAAAGCCAAGGAAAACAGAAAGTATGACGACACTAATTTAAATTGCAAATTAAATGAATTTATTGATCCGGTCGATTAAATATTATTTTATTTTATTACAGAGCGATGCGTCGTTTAGCTTTAGAAAAAAAGGGAGAGGACGGTGAAGATGACTTGGACATAGTCGAAGAACCTGAAGAAGAAGAAGAACCCCCAGAGGAGCCGCCGGGTGAAGGTCTCAAACAGGCCATCAGAGGTGGCCCTTACTCAATGTGCAGGAAAGCAGGACTAGGTATTATAAACTTATTAAATACAATTTAACCCTCCAGAGACAAAATATCAAATTTTTTATTATTAACACATTCGCATCGGGTGACATTCGCGCTCGGCTGATACTCTAATACGGGCGATAAATCCATGTCGCGCGTAAAAAATATGTTTCTACATAAACTGCCATAACTTTAAAAATATCCAACATACTACATATTTATTTCAATATGATACTCATAAATTACATCACCACCAGCAAAATCGTCGAAAGCTTATAGAACTTCTTTCACTTATTTTTAATTATATCCACAACTTGAAAATACACATTAAAACTTTTAAGGGTACGTTTTTTAGAGTTATAAATATTTTTTAATATTTAGAGTATGATATTCATGGTAATAATAACCCTTATAAAATGTATTATCACAAAAAATATACATTAAAATACTAGCGATTATGCAATAAAATTTAAAATATATGTTTATTTTACAAAGTAAGCAAAAAGTTTTGTAGTTAAACTATTTCTTAAATATGTGTTTACTTTCCTAAAACTGATAATGTTGACCTGAGAAGCAAGAAAAAGTCAAATGCTTGTAAAAAAAACCAAATATAAATACCCTACCCGACTTTAAAGATCAGAGTGCGTAAAACGTAAAAATACCCTTCCCGAAATTAACCGTCAGTCAAGGTAACGGGTATTAATACCTTTCCCGATGCGAATGTGTTAAAAATAATGTTGATTTATAACTGGCTCCCTTAATATAATAACGTCAGATTTATAACTTTTAAAACCCTTAAAACATCTAGTAAACTTACCTATTAAATAACGATTACCCATTTAACAGAGAAAAATTAAAAAACAAAT
The DNA here is from genome assembly GCA_022606575.1 of Glossosoma conforme. Classification (NCBI taxonomy): domain Eukaryota; kingdom Metazoa; phylum Arthropoda; class Insecta; order Trichoptera; family Glossosomatidae; genus Glossosoma; species Glossosoma conforme. The sequence goes on along the minus strand of JAGTXR010000005.1, from coordinate 1,189,021 downwards.
ACTGTTTTTCTTGAGATAGTATAAAATATCTAATGTTAACTGTTTTCATAATATTCATATAATTATTACTTTGTATGTACTATATAAATATATATGTATCTAAAAATATGGCAGATTGGGTATTGCACAACCCACCCAATCCTGCTGGAATAAAAGCTTATTATTATATAAAAACTCGACAACCACCATGGTCTTGGTTCAAATGCATTCAATAAGCTTAAATGTGCTTTTATGCCGAACACAATTGTTGGTGCAAAAATCTTAAGAATTGGAAAAAACAAGAAATTTGCCAAATTGTTTAAATGGAATATTTTCCAGCTCAAACTTTCGGAACCATTGGGTTAACATATTCATTTGTCTTATGTGGGAGATCTACTTTCAACAGTGGAAGGACACAGTTTGATGATGATTTATTTGTATTACATTTTAGATGGCTTTGTGAAGAAATTCGGCTTGAGTCCTGAACAATTTGCCGAAAATCTGCGTGACAACTACCAACGCCACGAAGTGGAGCAGGATCCTAACGAACCCATGGTAACAGCTGAGGCCTTCGTGTCTGAAAAATTTCCGACAGCTGCGGACGTTCTGCACGCCGCCAAGTACATGGCCGCCGCTCAGCTGGCGCGGGAGCCGCTGCTGCGCTCCACCATCAGGGAAGTCTTCTATGAAAGGTCCAAAATATCGGTGATTCCCACCAAGAAGGGCTTAAAGGAGATTGACGAGAATCACTCGTGCTATGCGTGAGTATTTATTCAATATTTAAATCATTCTTTTTTCACACGGTCTAGGTTGAATAACTTTATAAGACAGTCATTCTACTCGTCTACAAAAGCACCCAAATGCACTTATCAACAAATTGGGTATATACAATGTCACTTCCTCTCACTAATGTAAAGGTACATATCTATCTAGCGAAACCTGGTCTGTGCTAGCAAATATGTTGTTACAAAGTGAATGCACCATATTCACCCGTGAATATGTTATGTCTGGTGAATATGTTATGTCTGGTGAAAATGTTATGTCTGGTGAAAATGGTGTTAGTGACAGAAGTTCTAAATAAAGTTCTCTAATTTTTGCTGCATGAGATCTTGCATTATCATAGTGTAAAATCTGTCTATTATTGTTAACCAAAACAGATAGTTTTTTTTAATAACTCCACTATTAACTTTTTGACCAGATTTCAACAATTCATAATAGATTATCCCTAAAACATCCCACCGAACAGAATAAAACTTTTTTTAACATTAACCACTTCTGTGGTCAACCTCTTGGAAAAAAGTGGGTCAAAAAAAGACAGCCTTTTTTTTTGCCACTCGCGTCCTTCTGATGCGTTCTCTATACAGGTGGGGGAAGGACCCGTACTGGATTCGGGCACATCACTATAAAAGTTTGGTGTACGATGTGCCCGAATGCAGTTCGGGCAAATCACTTTGTCAGCAAAATACCTACCCGAATTGCATTCAGGCAAATCACACAAGGGGTTAATGTTGGCAGAGAGATAGGTACAGGTACTTAATTTAGTAATAACTATTGTTTTTTCTCCTAGAATTACTAGTTGCAAGTAATTAATTTTAATAAAATGTCTCAAAGAATCATTAATAAAAAAATACAAAATCAGGACACGGTACCAAAGAACACTGTTTTCCACCGACATCCTTCAAGAAATGATGAATCATCACTTTAGTAATAAAAGAGTATGAATTGTTTGTAATTGCAGCATGAAATTCATTAAAAATAAGCCGGTTCGAGATCTAAATGGTGATCAATTCCTCAAACTGGTTATGGCAGAAGAAGATAAAAATGTGGTGATCATCCTCAGCGACAACATAGAAGGAAATACTTCATCGAATTACTTAGAAGAAGTAAAGCAACTATTCCAAAAGGTAATTATTTTATTCATAAATATATATTTTATAAAAGTAATTAACTATCTCAAAATAACCTGATATTAATGTATTTTATTTTGTGTCTAGGATGAATTTGCAAAAAATGTCCAAGATTGGAATTCTGTGCGGGCGGAGTGTGTGTCGCTAGCACTCAACAGAATGGTCATGCCGGACCTTCGCAAAGAACTTCACGCCCAACTTCTTGCCGAAGCTAGGGAATGCATCCTCAAGGCCTGCTGTAGGAAACTATACAACTGGATAAAGGCAATTATTATTTCATCAAGTATTTTTGTGCGTGTATTGCTTAAAATTAAAAAATAATCGTGTAATTAATAAATTGTATTATTTTTAGGTGGCCCCCTATTCAGTGGACTTCCCTGATGAAGATGATGACGACTGGGACACAAGTAAAGGTCTTAAAATAATGGGAGTGGCGTACGTCCCAGATTTCTCTCAGGCCGCTTTTTGTTGTGTCATCGATGCCGAAAGTGATGTGATCGACCATTTACGATTACCAAACTTGTTAAAACGCAAGGGTTCTTACAATCAAACCGAAAAGCATCTCAAAGAAGCCGATCTGTCGATTATCAGAAATTTCATTATCAACAAAAAACCTCACGCTATCGTATTCGGCGGAGAATCGCGCGACGCGATGATGGTGAAAGCCGACTTCATGGATATCGTATCTCAGTTGGTCGAGGACGAACAGTTTCCCCGCATTCCCGTAGAAATTGCTGACAATCAATTACCAAAAATTTATGCGAATTCAAATAAAGGAGTCAGCGACTTCAGAGAATACCCAGAAGTATTAAGGGAAGCCGTATCACTAGCGAGGGTCCTTCAAGATCCTCTCGTGGAGTATTCCCAGTTGTGTACAGTCGATGAAGAAATACTTTGTCTCCGCTTTCATCCTCTTCAAGATCAAATACCCAAAGAGGAACTGATCGAGAACCTTTATCTCGAATTCGTTAACCGCACTAATGAGGTCGGCGTCGATGTCAACACTGCCGTACAGACCGGTTTGACTGTCAATTTAATTCAGTTTGTTTGCGGTCTCGGTCCTAGAAAAGGACAAGCGCTAGTGAAGATGTTAAAACAATCAAATCAGAGGTTAGAAAACAGAACTCAACTGGTTACCTCCTGTCATATGGGACCTAAAGTGTTCGTTAATTGTTCAGGATTCATTAAAATCGACACAAACAGCTTAGGAGACAGTACCGAGGCGTACGTTGAAGTTTTAGACGGATCTCGCGTGCATCCGGAAACATACGAGTGGGCTCGTAAAATGGCCGTTGACGCTTTAGAGTACGAGGACGAAGACGCCAATCCAGCGGGAGCTTTAGAAGAAATCTTGGATGCGCCTGAGAGACTTAAAGACTTAGATCTCGATGCTTTTGCCGAGGAATTAGAACGACAAGGTTTCGGTAACAAAAGTATCACTCTGTACGACATCCACGCGGAACTGAACTGTCGTTATAAAGATTTAAGAGTTTCGTACAGGTCACCCAACCCTGGAGAGCTTTTCGACATGCTGACCAAAGAGACACCCGAGTCGTTTTATATCGGGAAAATGGTACTCGCTACAGTTGCGGGTATATCTCATAAAAAGCCGCCAAGAGAGCAATTAGATCAAGCGAATCCAGTGAGAAATGACGAGACCGGCATGTGGCAATGTCAGTTCTGCAGAAAGAATGATTTTCCTGAATTATCGGAAGTGTGGAATCATTTTGATGCCGGCTCTTGTCCCGGACAAGCGACCGGTGTTCGCGTTCGCCTCGACAATGGACTCTCTGGCTATATTCATGTCAAGAACCTGTCCGACAAGCACGTGGACGACCCCGCCGAGAGAGTCAGACAAGGACAGACTATCCACTGCCGAGTCACCAAAATAGAAGTTGAACGCTTTACCGTCGAGTGCTCTTCAAAAAGTTCCGATCTTATTGACAAAAATCACGACTGGCGGTAAGATACGTTTTATTATTTTCTTCTTTGATATAATAATACAGGAAAATATCAGCATATCATGTCTATTTGTAATGATGCTCAAACGCAATGGAGTCATGCCCATTAATATCGTCAGATTACAGCCCGGCAACTTTGTAATGTACTTTTTAATACTTTTTTCTTCCACCGAGTTACTCCTAAAATTTTAAATTAATTATTGTTTTTCATTGTGTAAAAGTATTTATTTTATGTCCAGGCCTACAAAAGATCCCTTCTACGATCAGGAGGCTGAAGACAAAGAGACCAGAAAGGAAACTGATGCTAAACAAATTAAACAGAGGCAACAGTACACAAAGAGAGTGATAGTTCATCCCGCCTTCCACAACATTTCGTTCTCAGAATCAGAGAAAATAATGGCCAACATGGACCAAGGAGAAGCCATCATAAGGCCCAGCAGCAAGGTACACATCCATCCTTCTTTCTAATATAAATATTTACAATTTTCTGCATTGTTGGATTGAAAAAAACAAATCTTTAGATAATGATACTGAAACATTTAACTGAATAGAACAAGTAATTTTTTGTAAGAAACCATTGATTTTTTATTTATTAATCACTACCGGTTTTGGTGACATGCCACCATCGTCACGATCTACTTAAAACTAAACACAAATACATATCAGTTAATTAAGGTTACAGAGAGAAGTGGATGAGAGTGGAGAAGTGTCAGAGACATCTGTAGACGACCGGTTCAACAGAGTGAATTTATTGGAAATATATTAAGTATGAGTGGTTTCTTACTTGCTTTTACTAGTTTTATTTTTTAAATATGACAAACCACAAAGTTACTTCGTTCTATGAATATGAAAAATTTTATTTAATTCTCGGGTTGCGATGAACTTACTTGAATATTTTATTTGCTTACAGGGTGCTGACCACTTAACCGTAACGTGGAAAGTAGCTGAAGGCATTTATCAGCACATCGATGTCAGGGAAGAAGGCAAAGAAAATGCTTTCTCTTTAGGTGAGATTGAATTTTATCAATAAATCTTATAAAAGGAACAAATCCACTATGTCTTTTTTTTGTCAGGTTACTAGGCAACACAAATACTATTTTAAAATCATTATTTTGACAGTATTTTTTTGGTACCCTGGCATTTTATTCCTTTATATATTTGATTTTATTATAGCATCATATTTTGAGGAGTTCTTGAATGAATTTTTGAATACAATTTATAAGTATGCTTATGTTTTAGTGATTTAATTTATTCCCAGCATAATAATGCTTTGTTTATATATTGATACTAATTATTGTCCTTCTAGGTCGTAGTTTATGGATAGGAGGTGAGGAATTTGAAGATCTGGATGAAATCATTGCTCGCCACGTCACACCCATGGCTGGGCATGCGAGGGACGTGCTCTCCTTCAAGTACTACAGAGATCTCGGGGGAATAAGGGACAAGTCGGAGGAGGCTCTAAAGGAAGAGAAGAAGAAAAACTCCAATAAAATACATTATTTCTTAAGTGCGGCCAAGGTAATTATTCCCTAATGATAATAACTATTATAATAGTATTGAGCCACTTAATGATGTTCATAAACACGATTTACATGATGACTTTGTGTCACAAAGTCATTAACCCTGAAGACCCCTGCAGTGGCGGTCGAAATATTGGAACGAGATAATTCGCCACACGGCTAAACCCAAAAGCCACAGTACCATGATTTACATCACTTTTATAATATTGGGCACAAATAATGACACCCTTGTGGTGTAACCTCCAATCAATGGAACACAGGCGTACAATTGGTTCACTTAGCCTTTTATACTGTTATTACCACGGTCGTTGCTCTTTTGAAATTAAAGAATTAATTCCCCTTACACCCACCCACAACCGACAAACTCATCTTATACTTGCCGAACATCCATACATGTGTGTTGAGTTATAAGACATTGTTATTGCTTCATAAAAAAAAATTACAACAAATTAAATTATTTGTCATTTAAATGTATTTATTTGGTGTATTTATACTGTTGGTAAAGAAGAAAAATTAATAATGCTTGTAAATAAATAAAGAGTGATTGAATCTTACTAAAATTAAAACATACTTCCTCCATAGAACTGAAGTGCATAGTTCGTGGTTCGAATCCCGAATCCCAAATCTACCATTTTATTTTTTATCAAAAATTGATAAGAGAAATGTCATAAAAGATATGATATTTGATGTACGAGGAAATGATCCCTGATGTCAGCAAAATCTCTATTGACAAGATTTTGACTGAGGTTATGCTAAAGTTTGCGCGTGGTGGGTGCCAAAAATATTGACCGTACTATAAGTTTGGATGGGGTATTGTCAAACACCCACCCTACAGCCCGGACTTAGCCCCAAGTGACTACCATCTCTTCCCTGACAGGAAGAAACACCTGGGTGGAACGCATTTCGGCGATAGAGAAGAACTGGAAGAAGCGGTTCTCAGGTATCTGCAAGGCTTGGCGGCAGATTTTTTTGACTCGGGCATTCAAAAGCTCGTATACCGCATGCAAAAATGCATTGATTTCAGTGGCGACTATGTAGAAAAATAGGTAACAGTCTGATTTTTCCAAAAAAGTTCGCATTCATGGAATTAAACATGTTTTACACTCTGAAAAATCACTGGGAAACTTATTTTACAGGTAACCCTTGTAAATTTGTATGTATGTATCAATTTGTTATATATGTGTATAATCGTATATTTTTTATTTTTAGAGTTACCCAGGAAAGTTTATGCTGTCATACCTCCCGACACAGCGGTGTAGACACGAGTACGTAACAGTCACCCCCGATGGCTACCGGTTCCGTCAACAAGTCTTCGACTCCATCGGGGCCTTACTGCGATGGTTCAAGGAGCACTTCAAAGACCAGGTTCCGGGGGCCACTCCTTCAACTCCAAGAGGCTCCTCTGCATCTGTTAGGACTCCATACCAACCCCACACACCGGCTGGAGGTTAAACACCTTTTATTTAAATCTCAAATAATTTAACACAATGCTGTCAATACATGGATTTTTCCGTTTTTTTTTTTAACTATTACTGACTATTACTAGTTTGCAGGACCTTTAACCACTTCATCGCCACATGTTTGTAGACAAATAAAAACACTACTTTTACTAATGACTAAATTATTTTAATATTTTTAACTTACATTATTGGTGAGCTGCAATCGATTGAACTAAAATCTTCACGAAAAAAAAACACTTTTTTCACTAGAGCTGCCACAAAATAGATTATGGATCAACTTGTGACAAAATCGGAATTAATTTTGAAATGCATCTTTCGAATATTGCAAAGTGCCCACGGGTTCGCTTACGGGGGGTTAATACTTTAGGCTTGTATGAAGTCAGCTTGCGTTGTTAACACATAATATGCTTTTATTATTATTTCAATATCTCCTAATAATGAGATAAATATTTGTTTACGGTGTATATAAAACTGTATATGTTTAGTTCATCATTTCAAAATTATAACAAATTTCAAACATTTTGTCCAACAATTATCCCTATCAGGCGTCGCACAACGCTGTGGCGGAATTGTCCGGCGGGATGTGTTAATAGAATCTATCATGTTACACTTTTATCAAACCTCCGTTGAAGTCAAAATGTTCTTCAATTACATTTTACAATTATATGTAATGGATTGTATGATCTTTTTCAGGAATGTCTTCTGAGGCTATTCAGAGAGTGGCCCAGACCATGCCCTCTCACATGCTGCAGACTTTGTCCCAGGCGGCAACTTACCCACACACTCCTGCCAACATGTACATCAATACTGTAAGTAACCCTATTTAAATGTATCTATTTAAAAAAAAACGTGTTAGTTACACCATTTATAACTCAAGAATGGCTGGACCAATTGTCATGATCTTCAATTTTTTGGATTCATCTGATAGAAAAATAACATTGGATAAAACATTGAGAAACAAAAAACATTGGATAAAAATATAAAGTATAAATCTTTATTTACCTTGTTTTTACATGGATCACATAAGATAAGTTCTCTATTAGGAGACTGCAGTTTCAACTAACTCGTAGCCTTTCTCAATCCATCACTTATAACAAAAACACCAAGGTAAATAAATATATATTTATAGTTTATAATGGATCTCAAAGTGAATGCTGAAAACATTGAAAAAAAATATATATGAAGGTTTTTTTCATATATTCTATATGGAATGGTCTTTTAGATTTATGCTGGTTCCAGTAGATGGCGTTGTTTGCACTATCATTTCGCTCACAGCGCCATCTTTGATCAAAACATTTAGAATATTTATTTGAACTCAATAAAAAATTTGATCAAAACATTAATTGATTGTGAGGCGGTTTGAAGTGTTGATAAAAAAAAAATTATGTACTTACAAAAATCAATATTTGAAATTAATGTAATGAATTTTCATAGAAAAAAAACATGTTTCACTTTGTGGAATAATGAAGAATTTGGATAATACGCGGATTATGTAATTTTTTTTTTTATATGGATTTATTTTTATTTTTTAGCCGTACACGCCTTCTGCACAAACTCCATACATGACTCCGTATGGCACGCCGCATCACTCGTCGGCCACTCCGCGCTATCAGCCGCACTCGGGTGGCGGTGACGCAGGCAGCGTGTTCCTTCACCCCGGGGCAGTGGCGCTTCGCCGCCCGCAGCCGCCGCCCAGCCCGCACCATCACTACCCACAACCATACGGTCATGCCCACAGCAGTTCCGGCTCTAGGTATTTACGCTACTCATATCTTTTGTTCATCATCTACGCTCCAAATGTCTCTAAGAATTCAAATGTTTGACTTTATTAATCCTTGCTTTACGATGAATATGTATTTACTACAACTCGACTCTAATAATGAAAATATCCATATAAAATATAATAGATACTGAGCTCAAAATGTTTGTTTTTCACCGTAATATTATTAAATATTAAATAAAATTATAATAAATAATTATTAATTTGTAGAGAGAGAATAATAAGGGATAGAATGACGCGTGTCGTGAATCTGCGTGAGCAGCGACATAGACGAGACGGAACCGGGCACATGCGCAGCTTTGCTTACGTTCCGTCAGTATGAATTCGGTTGCGCACAGATCAATTTTCGCACTGAATTTGTTAGCTGCGGCAGCTATAGTGGCTAATTGCGATGTTTTTTTTTTTTTTTCAGATACTTACATTACAAATGTTGTTATATTTCAACATCAACCATAGTAAATCAAAGCAATATTTAGGAAAATTCACATTTTTCCGGTTTTTAAGTGACATTTTCATACGGTGTTGAAAATACATATCATCGAAGGTCTCTGATGTTTTAGCACAGTAAAGAGAGGGTTAAAATTGCTAGCCCATTGCCACACTTGAGTGACAATAGGCTGGACAAATCTACCGAAGAGACGACTGTCAATGGGGAAGAAAAGTGTTGGAGTGGCGCCTGATAACTGGCAAACATTATGTTGGCTGAGACCCCCTGCGAGAGGAGGCTGTATTGATTACGTTCAGCAGTAAATGGAAACATGATAATGATGCATCTGACCATTTTTCAGCTCTAACATCAAAAGTTTTAACTCTTAAATTCCAATGACTACTTTTTTAATATATAATAATGTTTTGAACATAAATATGTTTAAATTTTTTTGTATCAAGAAGTTTAAAATGTAATTAGACAGTTTTTCATCACGTTCAATTTTTCTATTTACCTATATTAATTATTAGTCAATAATATAGTTTTTTTCGACTGGACGTTTATGGTTACTGTATTAAAAAATCCTTCCTTCTTTATCATACTATTCATTTTGAATTTCAGACCTGCGGCTACCTTTACCAATGATCCTGCAGATTGGCAAAAGGCTGCCGAAGCCTGGGCCAAGCTTAAAAACAAAGATGCTCTCGGCACACCCAGGAGTGATGGCAGGAACACACCTAGAGGAAGGTAAACACTATCATCAATATGCAAACTTACAGTCTGTCTTCCTTAATTGAATTTATTAAGATAATGAAATTGACCAGCTATATTGTCAATACTATTCCATTACAAACTTTCTGTCTTTTCTTTTTCTCCAACATTAATGAGAGAAATGTCATAAAAAATGATATTTGCTGTAGACTTGTATGTGTGCTTAAATTATTTAAAATGTTATATATTTCAAATAATTGTATTTCATTTTAGTTCTAATCGAACGCCGCGCTACGATGACTCTAGTGTCGGTCGCAAGACTCCTCAGTACATGGACAGCAGGAACCCGATGCCGTCTCCGGGCGGCCGCTTGTCCCGGCAGTCGCACCTCAGCGGACGCTCCCCGCGCTCAGCCCGCAGCACGCCGCACACCAACACCTCGCCGCGCTCCATGTCCCTGGGAGACGCCACACCCCTATATGATGAAAATTAATTACATAAGAAATAGCCTAGTTGCAGAAGGCAGAGCATCGAAGATGATAAAAACTCATGCGGGAGGTCTTCGTTCAAAATTGGACGGACGCAGGCTGATGCTAATGATGATGATAGCCTAATTACGATTACTTTATATATATTTTTCTATTTGTACTTTTTTCGTTGTGAATTATTTAAGTATTTGATAATAAATGAATTGAAAAAATGTGATTGGCGATTTTGTGAAATCGCTGCGATTGTTAATAATGTTGGAAGAGAAACCTTAACGCGAAAAATATTAAATAGTGTTTCAATATGACATTAGAAACCCGGGCTGATGATGCATCGTAAATTATTATATTCTAGGTTATGTCTATACTTGAGACTTTTTAATAAATCTGCCGTTACTCTAAATGAGTAATTATATAATCTAATTACACGTTTTTATTCACTGATTACTTTGATATAATAATTAGTGCTGCTTCCTTCCGATGTGTATCAAAGCAATAATTTTAGCTCCGTTTTATATATATAAATATATATCATGTCATCTTTTAAACCTACACCATTACTATTTATATGAAATATATTTTTTAAATGACTACATATTTTCTTGTTTTCTGACTAATAAAAATAAATAATTCCAGCTTTTTTTTTAAAATGGCTTTAGTGATTTTTTATCTATAGATTAATAGCCATTTTTAAAATGATATTACAAGGAAAAAAAAATGTTTTAATATAAGAATATTGTATTATTCTAAGAAATATATTATCAAAAATTCAGATAATAATTTTATATTCTATGACAAATTTCCAAACTTAGTAGTATAATAGAGGCTGATATAATATTTTTTACTTCAGTTATTTTAATGGCACTTCTGATATTTAAAACATCAGATAATATTCTGTATACATGAAAGTTTCCATTAAATAATTTTTAAAAATCATTGAGTTGATATCATATTGGAACGATCTTTGGAGTCTAAAGCCAAAAATAAAAGAGATCTTACTAAAAAAGTCTTGTTTTAGGTGAACATGTAACAAATATATTTTGTTAAATAGACTTTATTTTCTACATTCTTTTTTCCCCCTTTTTCCCATATCAAACATATTATCACCACAAATTGCTATTTTTCAATTCTGACTCGTCCCAAGACATCTCTGCACCCAAAGGTCCACTTGGGAACATGTATTTTCCAACAACATCCAGCGCATTAGCCTGAGAAGAAATGACAACTGCAGTAACCGATGCATAATTTTGGGTGATTTGTTAATTGGATTTTTTTAAGGGGATCGGATGATTGAACTGAGACTTGAGAACTGAGAGTCCTGGACTTTTTTGTCCTAAAGAGCAGCTCAACTCAACCATCGACTTACGGTTAGCATCAGACGGTGACCCATTCAAGTTTTGATCCGCGCCCAATGATGATTATCTTCGGTGATCTGACGAGAACCGTAGCAACAATGTGCAATTGCCACTAGACTTAAATTGGACTAGTTAGGTCTTAAATTTCTACATATACAGCCTTAAAATCTGTTAATGTGCGGCTCATAAGTATTGCAATTGAAAGATATAGTAAAAAATTGACTATTTTATTATTATTTGTCTTAAACATTTGTATTGATGTTAATAACATTTAATGAAAGAGCAAGTCCGTTCATATTTTACAAATAAAAATTGTGAATAGAAAGCATGAAGTGTCAAAACTTTGCCATAAGCCAAAGCTTCTTTAATAGTGTTTTCACTGTACTTTAAACAGTATTGAGTATACTCGTATTAGACTAACAAAAGTATATCTTGTTTTCAGAAATATACAAGTAAATATATCCATTCTATTTATGATTTTAGTATTTGCAAAATCTAGGTCACATCTTAACCCTCTTTGGGTGCGGCTATTGTTTTTATCATTGTTCCATAAGAAGTGTCGATAATCCATTAAAAAATGAAACAATGATATTTTTAATTTTTATGAAGAATTATTATTTTATACATATGTACACACCTAAATACATTTTTTTAAATTTCTATAACTTAATTAATTAACCATTAATTAAAACAAAATATATACTTTTTAAATAAAATTCTATGCCTATATATTGGCGCGCCGCTCTCTAGTGACATAAAGTATCACGCCGATATATAGGCACAGCGTATCAAGTAATTTTCCGACAGGAACACACATTCCCATGTGTTTACCGAGTTTCGTATTGAGACATACCGTAAGCAGTTTTGTATGGCCTTGGCTATATATCGGCACCCCGCACTCTAGCCACATAAAATGTCATGCCGATATATAGGCACGCCCGATCTAAAGAGTTAAGAGTTAAAAACAAACTCCACATGTAATGGGTTTAATAGTTTTGTATTGAATCATGTTTTCCTTTTTAAACTTTAAATTACTTTTACAAGTTGAATGTATAGTACTAAGATTGATTGTGTGAATAAACTTTGTTGACTACAAATTTTTCTTGCTTCTATATCATTATTTATACAAACCATCACCAATAAAATTCCTTATTAATAACAGTAAATGTAAACCATCCAACGCACCAGCAAAAGGATCATTTTATATAAATAGGTAAAATCTTTTGGATTTTTTTTAAATCTCATATTAATCGCATTGTTGCCAGTGCAAAGATATTTATAGTTTTTTTTATCATAACATAAGTACAGTTTTACCTTGACATACGAGGGCCCCCAACATACGAGTTTTTTGAGATACGTGCCGTCGAGCGAGCGATTTTTTGCTTTGAAATACGAGCAAAATTTGAGATACGAGCAATTGGCCAGCGGATCAGCCGTTGCACACGAACCGCGCGTCACGCTTTCCTGCGTGAATGCCCCAGCCACGGTGAGAGCATCAGTTATCAGTGTGCTCTCGCTGTCAAAGCATCTTTTTATTAAATTAATTAATTAATTTCAATGGGGAAATTTGCTTTGAGATACGAGTAATTTGAAATACTAGCAAGGTTGCGGAACGAATTAAACTCGTATGTCGAAGTACCACTGTATATGAAAACCCTTGAAATTCCATTTTATTCCATAGCTTAAGTGGGTTAAGTGTAGATTTTAATAAGGCCTGTATTTCTTTGTTCAGTAACTAATTTAAGGTTTTGACAGTTAGTAAAATCTATTAGCAGTAAATAAGATTAATCAGCAGTAGACTATATAAATTGTCAGTATCCACTGTGTCAGTATGAATGTGGTCAGTTATAAAATTAAAATGGGAGTAATATATTCAATTGGTAAAAATTAATATAAAATGAATGAATAATTACCCAATAAAATTGCAACATAACCTATTATTAATTACCATTTATTGATTATTTCCTGCCAATTTATTATTTTTCTACTTACCTTTTTGGGTATTTACTACTGATCGTTTGCTTAATAATTACTGCCCGTTAATTCAATTAAGTACTGCCAAATAAAAGATGCTTTTAATATTTTATTACTGTGTTAGTGATAACATAAGAAAATTAAAATCAATATGAGGGCTTCCTTATACCACACTTGGCTTCCTATAGTGATTGTTAAGGTGTTATCAATCAAATTTTTAAATCAGAGCATTTAGCCTTGTTCCATTATAACTAAATTATTTCAAAACGATTTAATAAACTTAAGAAATGAAGGTTTTTTAAATTTTTTTAAATTTTTTCATTATTCACTTTTAAATCCATTATAAATATTTATTTATTTACCTTGCTTTTACATGGATCACGTTAAATATGGCCTCTGTTTAGGAGTCTGCAGTTTCGACTAACTCATAGCCTTCCTCAATCCATCACTGTCAAGACACAGCTGAGCTGCATAATACTTTGTAAGTATCATATAACCTACTTTACTAAAGTTCATTAAATCGTTTTGAAATTATTTACTTATAATGGAACAAGGCTTAAGCATTAAAACACTATAGTTTCATGCAGCGCATGGGCAGACGAAGTTTGAGGTCCTATTTAATTTTGATACATATTTTTACTGACATTAAGTGAATTGAGTTATTTAAAATTTTGTGTTATTGTTTGTTTATTTTCACGATTCTTCTGCACATCAATGATTATGTCATGTATTTTAAACATTTTATAATATTATATTTCAAAACATATGTTTTTAAAATAATAAATAATTAGCCTTCTCTTCAATGATGTGTATCAGGAATTAAATTTACTAGCTTCAGATAAATAAATAAATCATTTTTAATAATGATAATGTAAAAAACTAGCCATTCTCATTGCTAATAATAAGTATTTATTTATTTACCTTGTTTTTAGATAGATTACGTTAGATATGGCTCCTGTTTATAGAGACTGCAGTTTTGATGAACTCGTAGTCTTCCTCATCCATCACTGTCAAGGGACAACTTAGCTGCATAATACTTCGTAAGTATCTTATCTTATTATTCCCTGATAGCCACACCCCTACCTCCTCCCCTACATAAATGGGTTCGACCACTTAAGATACTTACGAAGTACTATGCAGCTCAGTTGTCTCTTGACAGTGATGGATTGAGGAAGGCTACGAGTTAGTCGTAACTGCAGTCTCCTAAACAGAGGAAATATCTAACGTGATCCATGTAAAAACAAGTTAAATAAATAAATATTTTTTATTTATAATGTATATATGTAATAAGTGAATGCTGAAAACATTGAATAAAATATTCTCATTGCATTTATTAAAGCTTATATTATTTCTTTACTTCCAAATAATATCAAATATTTCTAGAAGTAAGAACCCTTGTATTTTGTTTTAAATGCACAAATGTGAAGTATATATGCTTCTTTCTTCAATATTTTGTAAATAATTAATTTATATCATTTACTTTGTAATAACACACTTAGAGTCCTTGTGTGAAGAAGACTATTGTCTGTGTTTCTCAATGATACATTTTAAATACTGGTTATATGATGTTTTACAATGTCAGTAAAAGCAGTAATTTGACATGTTATAATATAATATATACTTAATTATGACAATCATTCAGTATTTTTTTATCCATCCCTAAATCTTATTAAGAATATAAGAAGAGCAATTTTTTGATAAACAATGACACTCGTACGTCTAACCTGCAATCAATGAAACACAGGCGTAAGATTGGTTCACTTAGTCTTTTCTACTGCTATTACTATGGTCGATGCTCTTCGGAACTTAAAGAAATAATCCCTCCTGCACCCACCCACAACCTACAAACTCAACTTACACTTGCCAAACATCTATTCACGGTTAATGTGTGTCGATCAAGAACTGGCAGTTTCCAAAGTTCCTTCGGTAATGCCACCGGTAAGCTTTGGAATGCTCTCTTTCAGCGTCTGTGTTTCCTCATTTCTACAATCTGGATCAGAAGAAACTAGTCACCATATTCGCTCCCTTAAATGTAGCATGTTGTCGTCATGAGCTGCCAACAGAGCTCTGTTAGCCGCCAAGGTCCTCACCTCATCCCATGTCAGCTCTGCCTCCCGCAGTTCTACCGAGTACATTCTATGTATAGTTCCTGACCGCCTTCCGGGATAGTGTGAACCCAGAATTTTGATGAATGTATGCAAAAATACGAGCCTCATTTAGGTAATATAATTCCATTTTTACTAACTGTAAAGGGTACAATTTATGCTTGAACCGTAAAATCTGAGAAATATAATGAATCGTTTAGGGCAAGCCTATGACGTAAAATAAGTACAATTAATAGAAAATAAAGAATTTACATTAAAAAAAAACAAGAAAGAAAAGAAACTCCAAAAGCTTTCAAAACAGTTGACTGCAACAAATCTCATCAATCAAATTCGTCTTCTTTATATTTGAATTTGTATTAAGCTTCTTCACATAAATCAAGATGTGGTTGAACATACTGATCACCCTCCGAAGAGGCATCGTTTTTGGGAGGTTAGTATTTTTTTGAGAAGGAACAATCTACGCCCTCGTGTATAAATCATTGTCAGATGAATAATATTTTTGCAACATAATTACAGGAATTATAAATACGTAAGAAAATATAGCGCGATCTTTGGGTATTTACTTATATCATTTGTATTTATTAGAATTATTAATGTTTCACATTTTTACCTCAAATAACTAATATGTGCGAACAATTATTAATTTTGAAGTATTTTAACTTTTATTTCAGTCCTGATTCGAATAAATTAAATATATTTGATTTTATAGTCAGAGATCATGCTAAATTCTCTTGTTGGAAGTCGGAAGAATACGCATGCATGCATCTTTTATGTTCAAATCATAAATAGTACATAGCACCCCCTTATAAAGTTAGATGGTTGGTAACATGCGGCGTAGTGAATTAATACAAGGATTATTAAATAGATAAAATATTTTCCCTTCTTTTGACATGGTTTTCGTCGAGCAACCAAATCTATTCATACTCTTTCTAATTTGCTTTACGTAAACTATTATATAAATATATACGTAATCAAAATATGCTTTATTTACCTTAGCTTCAAATGTATTATAAATTTTGTGTAAAACCTGCTGGTTTTAGGGTTAAAACAAAACTATTTGCACTATAAATAAAAAATCTATAAAAAGTCGATTTACTTCAAATTCAAATTCGATTATTTTCTAAAAAATATATTCATACTAATATTCGATTCACTTCAAATCCAAATTCGATTGTTTTCAAAGAAGAAGAGAAAAATAATCGGCACAATCGAAAATAATATTTTCCCTCCATCCCTTTAATACAGTGCAATAAAAGTGCCATACGTATCAAGTTAAAATATCCCTATAATACACATATGTATATATATTTATAGTATACTTGTTTTTCGTGTTCTGGTTGCATGTTCGTTTGTTCTAAATGCATCTTTACTCAATTATTTTGTGAGTAACAATTTATCAACTCGATCCTCGTTAATAGAAGGCAAAAATAATAACATATTATTTGAAATGTATTTTAAAGTGAATGCCTAAAATATAAATAACAGAACTCAAGCTTGTCTAATAATAGTGTGTCCCCCTGAGTGTTTGAACGGCGCGCCGCGGGAGATCATCTGCGCCGTGAATACCTGCGGCTGCGCGTTGGTCTTCTGCGCAATGTCATCACTCGTCAAATAAATAATCGGCCATGTTTAGTGCGAGGTGGAGTTGTAGAAAGTAAAGTGAAAACTCGTTCGTAATATTTTAAACACTGTCGCGGCGCATCCCATAATATTCTCGTTATTTTCCAGTGTCTCCCTTCATATAGATAAATGTTAATCGTTCGATTTAGTCCCTAAAAGGACGGGTCTAAAAATTCAATACACACTGACAAGCCCCGATAAACCTACACACTTGTCTCGCAAACGGATCCTTGAATTTTAAGTAAACATCAGCCGCGGTCCCCCCACTCAGATCGGGATCGCGAAATCGCTCGGCGGTCCCGCCCGCATGATCCTCCCGGTGACACCTGCCGAGCGAGAGCTTAGATGTGACGAGTGCCCGTCTCCCATGTTTGGCAACAAACCGATCGCGAAGTGATTATCGACATGAAAACGACCGCGGCGATGTCGTATCCGCGTCGCGACCTTTGCGAGATGATCGGATCGAGTGAGTCACTTCCGAGCCGCCGAGGCCCTCTGCGACAAGAGCGCGAGCGACAAGTGTAATGCTAATGGTGTCTGATTCACCAGGGCTGGTCCGCTGCCGCCTCGATTGTCAGCAGTTACTCACGATCACCGCCACACACAACACCACACGACAACACACCTGTTCCGTCAATTCTTCAGCTTATCTCCCGTCATCTCGCAGTAGTTAACTATACTAGTAGTTTTCTTTTCTCGCTCGTGTGTAATCGTGACTAAAGCTAATCGTTTTTCGGTTGTTTCGATGGATTTCAGGTAAAAATGAAAATTCAAAGCTTAAATTCATAAACAATGAAGAGCGTTGTCTGATAACCTCAAAGCTTAATATCACTTAGGGTTTATTTCGTTTGAAAATGCCCGCTCCTCCGCCCCCGCCGGGGCCTCCGCCGCCCCCGGGTCCGCCCCCGCCTCCTGCGCCTTCTGCTGCTCGCACAGGCAAGGCCTCCTCCTCGGGAGACGGCAGGAACATGTTGCTGGATTCCATCCGTCAGGGCGCCAAGCTCAAGAAGACAGTGACCGTGGACAAGAGCGCCCCCATACTGGGAGGGAAGACCTCAGTGGCAGCAGCAGCACCGGCCGGGCCTGTAGGCAACGGCTTAGGAGCCCGGCCCTCGCTCATGCAGAACGGGGGCCCGCCCGGTCTAGCCGGACTGTTTGCTGAAGGAATGCCTAAACTCAGATCCACCGGCAGAAATATTGGTATGTTTTCTTACATATTTATTATTTTAATCCACACTTAATATGTATTATCATAAATTATTACTATTTTATCTTTTCGACAATTTTTCCTTGATTCAATGATAAGGCAAAGGACATTTTAACAGTTTTGTTTTATCACTATGTAGATAGCCTATTTAGTAAATAAGTTAGTCCAAGGCGAAAATAAATAATTAATCACAACATATGAATTTTACAAATATAAAATTAACCCATTCACTGCATATGATGTCTATAGCTGTCATGAACTATACATGGAATTTGTAGCCTCACATTACAGCTTTATTCTACTGCAATGTTCAAAATTAACTTACTATATCACTGAAGATAAAATATATTGGATTCCAATCAAAAACTATAAGCAATATCTGATATATTTGTTAACTAGAACATATATTAGTCTATATAATTTTTCAAAAATTGATTTAAAATTACCAAAAAGGAGCCATTTAAAAGATTAATAATCTGAAAACAAACTGATGACTGTCATTCACACTTATATAATATTATCCACCGTTGTGATCTGTTTAAAGGCTCTCAAGGGGAAATATCTTGGTTAAAAAACATTGCATTGTTTTCTCTGTACAAAACATTTTTCTATATTCTTGAGTGAAAATGTAAAAACAGGAATAACAAGAAAATCATTATAAATTTTCCTTATCTTATGAACACAATATTTTTTATAACAATATGATACATTATTGAGATATCTTCACATATTTATAATATATCAATTCTAATCTGCTGATTATTTAATTTGATGATATAAAATGAACAATGTTGCTTTTTTACCGGAAAATAATATTTTTAAAATTTTACACATATTTTTTGCACTGTTTGACCTAACGCTTAAACGCCCAGTGGTCCCATACGGGACCGCAAATTTTCGTCGTTCAATGCCCTCGCAGGCCAATGTTTGTAATGTTTCGTCGCACAATAGATTCTTCCATGAATTTACTTTAATACTATTATTACAAATTAATGTAATCCGATTGTGAAATGAGCTATAAGTACTCCTGTATGGGACCGTAGGACATTGAACGACGCAAATCTGCAGTCCCGTAAGGAAACCACTGGGCGTTTAAAGGTTAACCCTCGCTTTACGATGCTAAAAACTTCCGCGCGTTCCGATGGTGTCAACTCATTACACATTCTGATTTAAAGTGAATAAAATGAGTAGAAATTCGAAAAAATGAAAATATTCAAAGATATCGCTTAATTTTACAATAGTTGATGTCAATAAGCAGTAATAATTGACATTTAATAGCTAAAAACATGAAAAACATCAGACGAAGATCTCAAACGGCCAGACGCACCTTGTCGCGTGAACATCCGAGAGCTACTAACATTACTTGGCCTGTTGACATATGGATGAGCCGATATCATTTCGAACTAGGCGACCAACTGAGGTTTCCCGTTTCGCTCACTCATATTAGTACGTCAGCGAGAGTGAGGAGTATAGATGCCGCCGCATCTGTGTATTTTTTAATTTTATTTTCGCACACACTTCCGGCAGGTGCAATGATTCATGACAGTTGACGCGTCTTTATTGTAGTGGTGAATTTATTCCGGATTTTAGAAAAATATTTCCTGCTCCCGATGAGTGCCTATTATTATAAATATTTTTTTTCAATACGTAAATGTATTAAGGAGGAATACCTAAAATCTGAACCCTGTGTGTATTATATTTACAGAGATATTTAAGTTATTACAAGCAATGTGTAGTCGATAGACATCATCGGGGAGGAGAGGTTAATAATACAGTATTTGTAAATAATATTATTTACCCAAAAATAACACAAAACAAAGAGGTTATATTTATTTTTTCTGCAGGATGTTTGTATCATCATGTGTTCATACCATCAACGCCAACATTTGCACATTAAATATCGGATGTATTACAAACGTCATGAAGAATTGAGACTCATTGAATTGAATTCAATTTGTTCAATATATCCTTTTGGAACATTTCAAAAATATATTATAGTAGTAAATGGGTAACATATAATATTTATTGTTTATTGTTTTGTATATAATTCTTCCATGTCCTTTGTTTTATAGTAAATGGCTGTTTGTTTTCTAATAACAATACCATTTTAGCTGTTGAATGACTGCAGGCTATATACTTGTATTCTCTACTGCCTACTTAATATTTAATGCATTAACCACTCGGCCATCCAGCCGATGGTGACATGCTCCAAATTCATCAACTCATAAATTAATGACGGTACCAGATTACTGGAATGTATTACTGGCCTCGTGTAATTATAAGTTTTACATTACAAAGGATAATACTTATTCTGAGGTCTCAAGCCAAAAAATAACAATAAAAAAAGGCCTGTTTATCTTTGTTCAGTAACTAATTCAAGGTTTTGACAGTAAGTCAAATCAATTGACAGTAAATAAAATCAATCGTCAGTAGACTAAATAAATTGTCAGTATCGACTGTGTCAGTATGAATGTGGTCAGTTATAAAATTAAAATAGCAGTTATATATTTAGTATTGTTAAAAAATAATGTAAAATAAATTTATAATTAACCCGTGAAATGGAAACCTAACCTATTATTAATTACCATTCATTAATTATTTACTGCCAACTTTTGTTTTTCTACTGCCGATTGATATTTTTCTTCTGCCAAATGATTATTTTTTACATACCTTTTTTGCGGCTACATAGAGTTGAGAAATAATAGCAGAAATTAAAAATTTGGCAGAAACACTGCCAAAAAAATTAGTTGCCAATAAAAAAAAACAAATATTTCATTGAAAGTTTCATCTTTTATTTGTTTATATAATTCTTTAATGATTCATTTTTCGTATTACTACTTTGCTGCATTGTTTTACAAAGCAAATATTTCCTTGAAAGAATGAAGCATCCAGCTGTATTTACTACAAAATGTTAACTATTTATTATTTCAGCCGATTGTAGCAACTAGGTTTATTAAACCAGATGACCGCTTATATTATATAAAACGCCAGGGATAGTTATCTAAACATGAATGTGTTACAAAATGTTTTATTTAAACACGAAAATGTAAACATATACTATTGTATAAACATTCATATTTTAACAATTGGAATCTTCAGAAAACACTATTCTTAGAGGATCAGTGGAGCTTAGGTTTCTACAAATTATAATCCTTCTTTAACCCATTCACTGTGTATGACGTCTATAGCGGTCATGAGCTTTACATGGAATTTGTAGCCTCATATTACAGCTTTATTCTACTGCTGTAATGTACAAAATTAACTTACTATATAAGTGAATATAAAATATATTGGATTGCAGTTAAAAACTATAAGCAATATCTGATATATATTACTGTCTTCATCAATTCCCCAAAATCGATTAAAAAATTCACCAAAAAGGCGCCGCATTCAAAAGATGAAAAAGCTCAAACATATATGAGGATAATATAAATTTCAAAATAAATAAAACTGTCATTCCTTATATCATATTCATTCCAAATTCATAGAATATGGTACCTAAAATCCATCACCAAAAACCTCCAAAAGCTGCCAGCCCTATACCCAAGTTAGCTCCCCTTTCTTCTCTATAAATTTTGCTGAATAAATAATGTAGTTGACGATCCCCCAGAATGACAATCGGCGGAACATTAATGTTCTCCTGTGGCAACTGCTTTCTAGTCGAGCATTCGGTCACCACAATCTGTAGAGTGTATATCAAATAGATCCAAGGCGCAGTATGTTGGTGTGGTGATTAAAGAAGATTTTTTGTCTAAATTCCACAATTTTATTTTTCATGACGTGTTTCGGTCGCGAAGCCATTTTCAAGTGGACTATCGACATTTAATTTAAAGAAATCTGCTTTTATATTGGCCCTGCTTGATAAACTAACAAAATTGACATGAAGCGCATGTATGCATCATCAATGCTTCTGAAAGCAAAGGTTTATTCATTGTATCACAATCTATACATCATATATTAACTTGGTATAAGATACCTACATTAATATATGCATTCATTGTTTTGTATATAATGTATTACATTATTATTATTATTTTGTGTGGTCACCTTTCCTGAGGCTTTAAGGTTTTTTGCATGACTCAATACATTCTTAATTTATTACAATGATTCAGTTCTACTGAATAAACTTACATCAATTAATATTAATTTTATATCATCATATTACACTGTCTGCAAAATACTATTTATAAAAATATTTTTATTATAATTACCATCAATTTATAACTATTTTATATTTTTAAAAATTACAGCATTTTATAAAAGTTTTATTTATTTAATTAGAATAATTAATGAACCGTGATGTGTCAATGTATTTCCCAATTGAGGCCACGCTTACACTATTGTTTTAAAAATCCGTAGGATTCAAAGTCGAGTGAAAACAATTTCGCAATAGTAATATTTGGTGTTGATGGTTGGCAGTTGTTTGGTCATTGTGTCTGTTGGTGTAATACATTCCCAAGGTTACTTCAAAGAGGTAACTGACATAAATTTTTTAATTGAACGCTTTTTATGATTAGGTGTAAATATTTATGACCTGCTAAATTTTTAGTACATTATTTAATTGTTCAATGTGTAATAGCAATCAAGTAATGTAGTTGTTATTCTACTTCATTATTTATTTATATAGAAAGTCACAATTATTTTTATACTTAACCGAAGTTGAAAGTCTTTTTTTGTTGATTACTTCTATTCTGATACATCAATAAGCAACAATTTGCCGGCGGATATAGCTCAAGCCGGTGGATATAGCTCAATGGTCAAAGCGTTTGCTTTGCAAGCCAAAGGTTGTGGGTTCGATCCCCGACAGATTTAAAAAAAAAAAGTCTTTTTAATCAATTTCTGAGCTCTACAATACCCTCAGTTGGTGAGAATTTGATCCCTCACCCGAAAAATGGCAGTCATAGCCTATGAATTAAAATTGGTGAAAGACGAAAATCGTTCCGTGAAGACCACCTATTCATAGTAAATTCCTGTAATAATAAGGATGATGCGTGAATCTTGTGCTGTAGTCTATGACATTGACAGATCAACACTCCACATGCAGCGCTTAGCCATATGCACCATGGTAAGCGTCATTGAATTCCACAGATGAGACTTCAGAGTTACTATCATCATTTGTCGGTATTCTCCTGTAAGTGTTTACATAAAAACAAACAATAAAAATTAATGTTAAAAAACTACACAATGTTTTTTTTTAAATGTTTATGTTACTGTAAGGTCACGCTCGTCCTTACAGTATCGCATAATATAAAATTTGATGATGAAAGACAAATATGTCGATCTTGATGAAAAAAGTTAACTGAAAATATAATAATTTGCAAGGGTATTTGGTAGTTATTTCCATTACCGCGGCTGCAGGATAACTAGTAGTCACCTTTCTAAACTGAAATTGAATGATAACTACGAAATTCAGGTAGAAAAGGGACCAAAGTAGAGTTAAGTACACTAGTAATCACTGTGACCATATGGTCACGCTCATCTCTGAGGGTTAAACTTTGGTTTATTGTAATAATATGAATTATTTTCCCTTCTAATCACCTTTGACAGTTTATATATGGTTGGGTTGCTATATCCTCCAACTCAAGGCAGTCATGCACTGCAAGTCAGCATATAATTGTTGTCTATGAATATTGTTTATTACAAAGAATGAAATAATAAACTTTGTAAAAACTACTGAGTTTTAATTATTTATTCATCGACCGCTTTCGGTGACATCCCACTTTCTTCAGGACAAACTTAAAACTATTCATTTTTAAATCTAATAGTTTTAAGTATGTCCTGAAGAAGGTGGGACGTCACCGAAAACCGGTCAACGAATAAGTAATTAAAACCCAGTGGTTTTTACAAAGTTTATTATTTCATTCTTTAAATATGACAAACCACAAAGTTACTGCATTCTACGAATATCATCATTATCGCCTGTGTCCATCCGTGTCATCCTCCGATCCTTCTGCATCCGGGCTACTCTCGCAATTTATCGGATGTCGTCAGTGTTCATCTTGCAGGGAGTCAGACAATGCTCCCGATTGCCAATATGTTTTGTTTATATTTCTGACATCTTCAAATTATCAAGGTTGAAATTAATTTTAAATCTTTCAGGCGGAGGGCAATCGGTGGTGGATTCGGCGCCGAGGACGACAAACACGCTTCCTCACAGTGCGCGGCTGTCGCCGGAGAAGAACAAACAGCTGCCCTCCAGCCCTCGCGGCCCCCGGAGCCTCACGCAGTCCCCGGCCAGCCAGTTCAGCCAAACACTGAGCCAGACGCTGGCTGCAGGAATCGTCAAACCAGGAGCCGAGTCAGGCGCCCAAGAAGCCTCCCCCCGTGGACGCCCGAACCAGGGCTCCGCCACCTCAGCCCCCACAGCCCCCGCCTTTCACTGCGAAACAAGCACCGGTGAGTTCACATCTGTGTTTTGTAGTAAGCTAAAATAACAGTAGTTATATTCCTTATCCTTTTTTACGTGATACATTGGTTACGGATATGGTGCCTAAAACAAAAACGCGTGAAATCTCAGCTTAATTTCAATGATATCCATTCGAAAAATTGAAAATACAGCTATGAAATAATAAAATCAAATTTGTGGAAACAAATGTTTATTTTAATTTTATTTTCTTTAATAATCATAAAAGTACAATGAGAAACAGATTCTTGGGTATTGTATGGACAACTATTTTAACTTGAATAAATCTTTGTTCGAATCATTAGATGAAATTTGGGTAAAAATTACGTAACAACAAGTAAATTGCTTAGAAAAATATAACAGTGCCGTACAAAAAAGTCATGTGATAACAATGCGTAAAAAAAAAGTCGCCTGAAAAGAGATGGAGTGTAAAATGTAATATTTGTATCAACGTATTTAACTGTTGTTTTATTTCAACCAATGTGTCAAGGAAATACATAAAATAAATATTGATAATGATGGATTTAGATAAATAATATATTAAATTAAATAATTTGTTAACAAAGTAGTTTATTGTGTGTACTGTCATTCTTAGAAATATAAAATTTGTGTTTTTGAATTTGAATCAACATTTAAATAATCAGTTAAAATGTGTATTTTTTAGGGCTTATCATTGGTTGATAACTTGTATGGCTCAGAATAGTGTAAATCGTAATCCATTTCTGCAAAATAAAACAACAAACTCCATGAAAGGGTTATTTGATTGTAACAAGCTTATCTTTACTCTATCTATTATGTTATAGGCAATATTTGTAATTCTGCATCTAGACTTATTTTTACAGATAATAATTTCATGAGTAATGATAATAACCTTTTCTATAAATCAATACAAACATTTGTAACTATTTTTTCATTAACTTGTAGATTATATTATTATATATAGATATTAATATAAAAAATAAATGTGAATCATCTGATTTTGTAACACACACTGCACCTTATCTTTTTCACACGTTCATATTTTTGTTGCATTTCAAAATAACTTTCTTTTTTTTGTGTATAAAAAATCTATTTTTAATACTATCAGTATATAATAATAACAGTTATAATGCAAACACCAATAGTGATAATTGATAACAAGTAATGGAATCAATTGATTACTCATTTTATAAATACTCATAAATTTTCAAACTAATTTTAACATTATTGCCCCATTAGTCTGTCAAACATTTTAATCAATTACCTTTATTATATTTCTAATATCTTAATCTCATTGCTTTAATGATTTAAGTTATATTCATATCTTATTACATGTGAATGTATGATTCCTATGGTATTTTAGAAATAAACTCGCAGTACAGCTTGTGCTTTCATGTTCAGTCATTTTATTAACGTTAATAGAAACCTTACTTTTTCATTTATTAATATCATTTAAATTAAATAAATACATCATAAGAGCCATTTCCCACGCCAACGTCCCATTTTTTTGCGGGTTCGGTTTTTTGTAGGATCACGTTTAGTAGTATACGTGCTACTGTGGTAACATTCACATGAGCATTCGGTTTGCAGGATACCGCAAAAATCCAATCCGTTCGAAATGTGCTGTATGGTTTTGCCACTGCAAACTGGACGACTGAATCCAGTAAAAAACGGTATCCAGTTTAGTTACGTACATAGTTTAATAGAAGTGTTCCCACTAGCATCTTGCATACGGTTGTGGTTTGCATACCGACTGCCAATGCTATCCCGTAAAAACAGGATGCAAACTTTTGTGTACGAACACAGGTATGATTTTTGTGGTATCCAGTTAAAAACCGATCCTGCAAAACTGGATGTCCGTGGGAAAGAGCTATAACTTAAAACCGATCCTGCAAAACTGGATGTCCGTGGGAAAGAGCTATAACGAGCTATAAAACGATCCTGAAAGAGCTGATCCTGCAAAACTGGATGTCCGTGGGAAAGAGCTATAACTTAAAACCGATCCTGCAAAACTGGATGTCCGTGGGAAAGAGCTATAACTTAAAACCGATCCTGCAAAACTGGATGTCCGTGGGAAAGAGCTATAACTTAAAACCGATCCTGCAAAACTGGATGTCCGTGGGAAAGAGCTATAACTTAAAACCGATCCTGCAAAACTGGATGTCCGTGGGAAAGAGCTATAACTTAAAACCGATCCTGCAAAACTGGATGTCCGTGGGAAAGAGCTATAACTTAAAACCGATCCTGCAAAACTGGATGTCCGTGGGAAAGAGCTATAACTTAAAACCGATCCTGCAAAACTGGATGTCCGTGGGAAAGAGCTATAACTTAAAACCGATCCTGCAAAACTGGATGTCCGTGGGAAAGAGCTATAACTTAAAACCGATCCTGCAAAACTGGATGTCCGTGGGAAAGAGCTATAACTTAAAACTAACAATAATGGCAAATTACTGCATTATGCTACAAATTAGTAAAAATGACTCGATTTGTTAAAACGGGGGTGGAATCTCCAACAGTAGAAATTCATCAAAGAAAGTAGTCAGAAATTTTGTTTATTTTTTTGCAAATAGCTAAAAAAACTTCAGCCATATTGAGTCTCAGTCTATTTCAATAGTTAAATAACTCGCATCTATTAATGTAAGTAATCTTCATGAAATTCAAAAATTTCTCTAAGACGAAGACAAAAATATTTTAAAATCTCCCCCATCCCTTTAAAACAAAACAATTTAACTGTCATAAAGGTCTTGCTTTAGTTTTGCAAATCTATATATTGGCAAACATATTTTTTCCAAACAAAGTTGTTATATCCCATAGCTAAAATTGCCTGACAAAAATATCCACTATTATTACTATTTTAGGCGTAGATTAATATATCTTATCAGAAAAAACATAACGTGATAATGTGATAAGCACAAACCTGCATTATTTTAATATATCAAACAGAATATTATTAAAACAAACCATATAATCTTCCTTTTCAAAATATTTTATTGAACATATGTTTCCAGTTCCCTGTTACAAATAAACTTAAATAGTTTCAAATGAAGTAATGTATAATTGTATAGAAAAGACTGGATTCCAATTTACAAACACTTTATTTAATAGATAGCCACATATTTTTTGTTCGGTATTTTTTAAATATAAGTCATCACTAGATGATAGGTTGTACTTGCAGGTCTTCTTCTTCTTCGTGTCAGCGACGTCAAATTATTTCTGCCCAGTATCTGGCAAAATCGAACGCTCATGTTGTGGCATTTATATAGAAAAAAAAAGCTTTTGATGCATAATGTGTATGATGATGCATAACTTGTTTTGTATTATTTGAAATACTGGAACAAACTCATTAGAACATTAATTGGGCATGGTGCTATTTTACACTAGGTACATGTACATATTTTACATGTACCTATTTGCTAACTCTCTCATTTAACAATATCAAATTGATTCCCTTCATGCAGAACAATACATCCTGGTTGTATATTTTTATGTGTTACATGAATAATATTTTAAGCAATCACTCCTATAATTGCATAAAAATTATAATAACAAATTATTTTATATCTTATACATACAAACTGAAATGCAGTTTGTTTGCTTGCTTATTTGTGTGCAATATTGGTAGGTATGATAGTAATATATATTTGAAAGAATTCTAATTTACCAAAAGTAAATTATAATTATAAATTTTAATTAAAAAATGAAATTACATTATTTTTTACTTTTGTCCCTGTGGAAATAATAGATGTGTTATTTTAGATTTACATGTTTTATGGATATAGTATTTATTTGATTTTTAATTGTCTAAAATTATTGAAATATGGTTTTAATAATTTTAGATACCTACTGATTTCATTATAAAAATGGAATATTTTAAATTTGTTTCTAATTTAGAATATTGATCAATTATATTATTTTCAATTTCTTGAATAACTTCCTAGTAAATAAATTCAATTACCTTACTTCATTAATTTCATTTACCTATTATTTACACCAGTGGTTTGTTATTTAAATAATGAGTAATAGAATAAACAGATTAATTACGATTTCCTGATTAAATTGATAGTACATAAATGTCAATTAAGTCATTCCTGTAAATTGACTTATTTATTGATTAAATCAGTGTTTCTTCACCATTCCAAGGAAGACCTGATGATGGCCAGAAGTAACGCCATCGACGTCGCCCACTTCTGGGCAGACAGGATCTGACCCCGTTGTTTCCGACACGATTATATATATATATATTCCAAGTCATAAATCACTTCTGATTATTAAGACAGTTTGCTGAGAAATAAAACATATCAGGGTCCTTATCCAATTAATGTTTATATGCATATAATAATTATGTTTCTATTTACAAATCCTTCCTTGATCCCTGAATCCAGGCTGTTTTAATTACTGTTTCCTGGAATACATGCAATAACTTCATTTTCTACTTTGAAGCATATTCAATGTGATTCTTTTAACGGGAAAAAATATGCTTTTAGAGACCCTTTTTCTTTCCAAAATTTGAATTAACAGATTAATGTTTTTTTTTAATTAAAAAAAATTATATATGAACTCCTACATAACTAAAAAACTTGAATAATTTCTTTATGTAAACATATTCTATGGGATGTTTTGATTATTTTTAATACTAATGACAATATTACTAAAATTATACTAAGTAACTTTCATATTCACTGGAAATTTGTCATTTTTTATGTGCGGTGCTTTACAGAGCAATGGTTAAGGTAAAAAATCACCATTTTAAACGTTAAGTTCCTGTTGTGGTTTACAGTAGATATGCGTCACTTCCTTGCACCACTTCCTACTATTGTTTTAAAAAAATCTTATCACAAATTATAATTAAATCAATATTTTATTTACTAAATGATATTTATTTAAAAAAAAACATTTTAGGTCCCTACCGAGACTTCAATATTGCAAAGGATAAACAACCAGGCCAATCAAATAGAAAAGCCTCCCTCGCCGCAATGTCCGAACCCTCCTATAACGAATGTCAGCACGCTCCATCGCAACAAGAGTGCGCTTCACGGCAGCGGTGCTGGCGCCGCTCCGTGGAACTTAAACATGACACTTCCGAGTGGGAACGGTGGCAGCATGAATGCCATCAATTCCATGCCCAGCCCCAACTCCTCATCATTGCACGGCTCCGCATTTGAGCTGGGCGAGACTCTCTCCAACAAGGCCGTCAATCACGGGAAACCCAATCTGGCGCCAAAGCCGCCCGGGATTGTTCCGGGACAGAACAACGGACAAGCAAACAACGGGAAACCATCGCCGCCGACTAAGAAGTTGTACACAAACGGAAAGCCTGCGTCCCGAGCGCAGAGCATGAGGGTGCCTAGGTAAATACATATTTATATCACTATTTATTTTTATCCATTGTGATAATTTTTCATTATCTCTAATTCCATTTTTCTTGCCATATCTATTCCATATCTGGAACATATGGTGACTACAAATTGCCGCCACTTAGTTCTGTCAGCTGCCACTGTCCATTCCTCGTTCTAGGACATATCTGCACCTGAAGGTTCATTTGAGAACATATAATGGTGCCCGACAACCTCCAAAGCAAAAATCCGAGTATTTAAAGAGAAGTTACCTGTATTATCCAAGGCATATTTTTGGGTGATATGTAAATCATATTTTTAAGAAAATCTCTCGAAGCCTTGACCATTTGTCTAAGTGCCAAATTCAAACAGCTTTCTGTTGAAAGTAGTGAAAAAAACATGCATCCATTGCAAAAATGTTCGAGCTAGTTCGTTACATAAATCAAGCATAGTTTAATGTTTAATAAATTAATTATAAATATTTTGTTGTGCAGATCCCCTCCCGTGACTCCTCCCTGCCCGCCCGGGTTGCTGGGCAGCACAACAAATATCAATAACAATGGCTTCGGCACCCTGAGGCCCAACGCCTTCTACCAGTCACACGACTCTCTCGAGAAGAAAAACATGGCCGGCCTGGGGAAACACGTGGCTCCTCAACCTCCTTTGGGTAAGTTAACCTTTACCATAAATTACTTCTACATGTCTAATTTGAATAATCAAATGCATTTCATTCCACAAACCTTTTAACCTCTGGGAAATACGTTCGCTTAAAAGATGCTTGCCCAGAGATGCTACAAAGAGCTCGGTAAAATATTTTATAGTCTCTAAAATGAACTACTGCAATGCAGTTTACGGAGGCCAGCCAGACAAACAATTAATGCGATTGCAGTCATCACAAAACGTAGAGGCATGACTCGTGTACAAGGCGCCTAAATTCTGTGACATTACTCTGATACTACACCGACTACATTAGTTGAGAGTTCTGGCTAGAATCCAGTTCAAGATTTTTGTCTTTTAGCTAATAAGGCACTCCATGGAATTGCACCGAGCTATTTGACGGAGCCTATCTAGCCAGCGGAGATAAGTGCGCGTGGAGAGACATTCAAATCAGTCAGAGCAAATAAAAGCCCCCTGCAGCTAACGAGAACTAGTCCTAGCACAGTCTTAAGCTTCATCACACCAAAGGCCTGGAACTGGCTACTGGAAAGTATGAAAGAGCTGAAAATAGAGGTATCCTTCAGAGGTAGACTCAAAGTCCACCTTTTTACTTTGAGAGGCAAAGAAGCGCTTTTGGAATGACCATTTGGTCAGAAAAAAATATATAAATACTCATATAATGATAATAATAATAATAATTTACAATGGTAACTAAACGCTGATAATCTGTTATGTTTCTAGCACTGAGGCTCCCCAGCCGAGCGCCCCTGCGAGCCCCCCCGCACTGCCCGCCCCCTCCCCCCGCGCGCCCCGCCCAGCTCCCCCCGCCACCGCCCCCGCCACATCGTCAACCCGCCGCTCAGCACGCCAGGACTATCGTAAGTTAAATCATTTTAATGATATAACCTAAAAGTCTTGATTTGTAATTAACTCGCTTCCCTTGACTGATGCAGGAATACAATACTTTTAGACCTAACCCTCCCCAGAAGCAAGAGTTTTTTTTTAAAACAAAAATTTGGTATTTTACTTTATTCAGTCAAAGTTTAGTCAAAAATACAGAATCCTTTATCAATAATATATTTATGTTACTATATGGTCACGCTCGATGGTCGATGGGGAAGAAAAGTATTGGAATGGCGCCCAAGAACTGGCAAACGAAGCATTGGCCGACCCCCTGCAAGATGGACTGACGACATAAGAAGAATAGCGGGAGTGACCTGGATGCGGAAGGCGGAGGATCGAAGAGGATGGAGACTCATGCGGGAGGCTTACGTTCAACAGTGGACGGACACAGGCTGATGATGATGATGATGATATGGTCACGCTCCCCTTTACAGAGTCGCACATATTTAAATTTGATGATCAAAAATAAGTAAAATGACTGAAAATAAATCTCTTAAAAGGTTATTTGGCAGTTGTTTTCGTTGCTGAAGCTGCAAAATGACTGTAAAGATACCTTTCTGAACCAAAATTGGGTGACTACTACGATGGTCACGCCCTTCGCTTGAAGGGTTAAGCACGTGAGATGAATTGTTCATTCCGGAAGGCACAATCAAACCAGTGCTAGAAGAAAGTCCTAGTTGGAAAAAATGCTTTTAACCTGTTAACCGGGGAATTTAATTTTGCTAATGTTAAAAAGAAAACACGCGGAGAGTCCGTGCAACTCGATGCCTAGATGTACATGGTATGTGATGAACAAACAAAATAAGGTAGCTCTTACGCCCGTTAGAGTGTAATTTAATTTTTAATCGTTAAAGTATCTTGACGGAATATATCGTCATACCCGCTTCAGTTGCTTTCTTGGCATGACGAGATATGTCGTCATACCCGGTTAACAGGTTAAGGGTTAATTATCAACAAATGATGTAAAAAGTATTGCCCCTTATTTATTATTATTCAAAATCATAATTATTTGTTATGCGTTGAAGGACAGTAAGGCAGATGTGTGATAGAGCATTAAATAACCCAAATAAAATAGACTGGCAATTTTTTTTATCTAAGTATTATTTTTTCTAGTCCTCCCAGAGTGGCGGCCCCCCGCAGCCCCCCGTACAGGGCTCCTCCATGCGCCCCTCTGACCTGGAGGCACGCTATGCAGAAAAGTTCCGACTGCCGGCACAGTTTCCATTCCCCGATGCGTTTCTACGGATAGAAAAAATATACAACAGTAAAAATCAAGCTGTGAATACAAATGTTAATGGTAAGGTTCTTCTGTGGATAATTTTTATTAATCACCCACACAAAATTTTATGAAACTCCATTGTTGAATAGTTTCAGTTTATTACAAATGGATGGGTATCTCAAACACTAATGAATATTTTGATGTGTAATTTGGCATAGTTGTCAGTGATAGTAGTGCAAACATAAGTATAAAAATATTAATTCAAATCACTCAGCCCGTGAAATTCAAATTTTTCTGTATTTTTGGCCTACATTATACAATTTTACATATTAATTTACAACACCGATACTTTTCCATTTTTGGAACATCTGTTCTGTTTGCTAAATTGAAATTTATTTTGTGACATAACCTCATGTTTAATTAGCTAGCTGGCACATTGCACGTTGCTGCAATTTTTGAAAAAGGGATATTCAAAGAATCTCATGAAAACACAATTCTCAATAGTCTCCAACAACCAAAATCTCATGAGGGCATAATTTAATTATTTGAAATGAAATATTATGAATGTTACCAAAAAATGTGTGCAAAATCATACAGCATACAACACCATCTACTGGCATCCATGCAAAATATATGAAATTATGAATTTCTTCAACATTTCTTTCTCGTCATTTTTCACGATGTTTTAATATCTACTTTTCTATTCGGGATCAAGGAAATCAAGAATCATCAAAATCGGCTCAGCTGTTTTTGAATTATAAATGCTGTAACATGACATTCTTTTATATATAGAGATTTATTTCCACCGTACTCAATGAGAAAATAATTGATTTTCAGTCAACAAACAGCAAGCTCCCCTGCCTCCCACGACACACATCCAACTCTCTACAAAGTTGTGGGCGAATAATTCATCAAATTGCTAGCACCAACTACCGGTCGAGCCGGCGCTAGCCGCCTCGGCCGAGCAGTCGCCCAGCGCCCCCGGCAGCCCAGCGGCGCTGCCCTCGCTGCTCAGCAAGCTGCGCGAGGAGCTCATGTCGCGCTCCGACTCCTACGAGCCCGAGCCCGCACGCTCCCTGCCCTGGATCAGCGCCCCCGTGCTGCAGAACACCACCTGCAACGTGCTCCTGGACCCCCGCAAGCTCCTCTGCGAAAGCTCCTCCCTGGTGGCCCTCATTCCTTGTCAAAGATATTCAGTTCAGGTGACGCCGACGACGGTGAAAGAAAGCGTATCGGAAGACTGCTCGGAATCGAACACGGGTGTAGCTTTAAGTTTTAGTAATAGTGCACTTGCTGACGATACAGAGGAGGCAGATGACGATGACCGATTAAATGTATTTCAAAGTGACTTGTTAACAGAAATATTATCTTCGGCCACCGGTTTAGATGTTTTAGGAAGTCGGTTGAGTATTCTATCTTCCGGCGAAGTATCTGATGATGTCGCCGTTCGTGAAGATTCCTTCGATGACGTTCCTTCTGATAACTTTCCTGACACTGCTTGCAGCAGTATTCCCGATGATTCTTGTAATGTCGTTCCCGATTCTTGTGGCACATCGGAAGTGACATCGATTATGTCAGATTGTATGGGCGAAGAGACAGTTCCGTCCTGGAGTATGGAAGGCGATGACGGTTTCAAAGATGTCATCGAAGCCATTAACCGACTCTGCGACACGATGTCAAATGCAAATTCTGATGCAAATTATTCGGAGGATTTAACTAATCTGTATGATTACCGCAATCGATATGAATCCAGTGAAAAACTTGAAGGTTCACGCAGAGTTCACTACAGCTACTCATCTGGTATCTCTTCAGAAGACACGGTTCCCAGAGCTGAAGCTTCTATAGAAAATTACCATCTTTCTACTGCAAACACTGGGCAGGACTTAGATTCAGGTTATATATCCACTAGGTACGTCCCAACAGAGTCTTCTACTAATGAATCTAATTCTTATTCTGTATCCACTGATAGCCAGTTAGATCCTCAATCATCAGACCCTCTGCATCCTCCATATGAGAATACATTAATGATACAAACTGAAATCTCCTCCGTTGCTGACTGCTTATCTCAAGCTGTCGCAGAAGACGAGTCTCAAACTAACCAAATAGATTTGCTGCAATACAGTATGTGCAGCTCCAGCTTGATTAATGACGAGGCTATCTTTTTCACAAGCGACAGCCATCTTCCCAAACCCGAAGAAGTTCCACCTCCTGGGCATGTCGCCGCCATGAGAATGAAATTTGAAATCATCACCAATGTGAATGTCAATGTCAACACCATGCGTCTTATGAAAAAGAATGAAGATGAACTCTAACAATTGCGGTTTCATCGTACAAGCGTTTTGTTTTCAAAAACGTTTTTCGAATAAGAGTTTGATTGTCTTGTGACACAAATTTTATTGGAAGTCGTCATTAAGTATACATTCGCAGATACTTTCTGCTGTTTTTATTTAGAAACGTCTCGACAGCGGAATAAAATAATAAGTCTGAAATACATATTTAATACGATAAGTTGTAGCAAACGTTTATTCTCACACTCGAATAGGATAAGGTTTGATTTTGCGTTTACGTAATAAATGTTGGTACTCCAAACTAAACGAATTAATTAATTGAATATAAGTCATGTTATTTTGGCTAAGAGTATTGTAACCTTTCCTTCTCCTCGTATATTAAAAATAATTATGCAAAGCCTTAAAAATGTATCAGAATAATTAATATTGAAAGTGCATTATTACTAGAATCCTCTTTGGTGTTTGTGCTATGTATTATATTAAAACTTAGTTACTTTAAGAAGTATTATTAAATTGTTGAATGTGTAACAGTGTCGGTGTAATTGTATCCAAGTTATTAAACATAATCATGGAAATGATGGTTGTGAGTCAGTCTAGAAAAATCTGTAAACTGTGAGTGTAGATAGGTTTGAATAATTGTATACTGAGTTAGTTGATTCCCCGGTTTGGTGTATTCATTTTAATAACACTTGACGGTATTTAAAATTGTTTTTTTTTTATCGAAAAGGTCAATTGTAATTAATATATGTACATTTAAATTCCTCAATGTTGGTAGGCTTTGTATTAAGTGTGTTTGTCGAATGCCAAGAGTCGGGGGTTCCCGTATTACGACTACCCGGTATCATAATTGTAAATATTTAATTATTTAACAGTAATACAATATTTAATTTGTATAATTACTTAGTAGCGATTGCCACCTGTTATTGATCACACTTTATAAATCTTTTCTAATGAACTGTATTTGGTTTTAAAAATCAATTAAGGTTCACAGATCGGTGATATCGTTCCCATTAGTATTTTTTTTGTCTTTAAAGAAAACAAAGCATTCTATATTACATTATAATGATACGTTGAATATTTACTGAAATTCATATTATCTAAAGATGGATAGTTTGTTTCTCTGTGTACTTGTTTACATGCACGTTAATAATTGATTCCATCACATTTTTTAGATCAATAAATTTATACTGTTGTAGCATGGCCGTTGGCAAATTAATTATTTAGAAATACTACCCAATAGTAAAGTAATCATCTGTCAACTGAGTTAATATAAAGTTATATATATGATAACATATATTGATTTATATTACTGATTGATCATTCATTAGATAATCAATTTTGTAATTTATAAAGTTATATAATACTTATATAAAAAGATTACACATCATTGGACCAATTAATTTTTAATACTTTTAACATTCAGTGGAAAAGGCACAATCTAAGGCGTATTACCCTTTACTTAAATAAATTATAACATATTTTATAAGAGTTATAAACTTTATGTTGCTTTTTGAAGAAGAAGAAAATGTCATTAATTGTTTTAAAATTATAATGACTCGTTTTGACTGTAATCGCTTTTTACATAAAATTTTAAACTGATTTAAAACAACTAAACAAATGTAGGTTTATTATAGAGTTCCAACAATATTGAAAAGTGATTATTCTTGTATTAATTAGATTGAAAAATATATTTTATGTTAATACTTATTACTTCCTTAGCGTAAAATTATGTTAACCAAAAATTATATACGTCTAATATTTGGGTTTATGAGTTAATATTACAAAACTAATCTTTAATATTTTATAAGATTTAACTTTGTTTAATAGTCATAGTGTGTAATTTTTACTAAATGTTTTATTATTAATTTTAACTCGATGCACAATAATTCTGTGGTGGAAAGTCATTAGAGTAAATTAAAAATTACTCGGAAGAAGTTTTTTCAACAGTTTATATATTTAGTTTCATTTTGAATATGCAGATAGCGTATAATAATTATATTTTCAAAGTAAGGTTCTTAGATGTATTTTATTCACAAATCTAACTAGTCACTGGGCTCGTCTGGATGTAGTTGTTATCAAACACCATTTATACTTAAACTTATTAATTAAATACTACATTGTCTATTGTATTATAATATTTGTATTGAATTAACATACATTGTATGCAGTATTAATATCTGAATTGTAAGAAATAACTTAATAACAAAAAGTATTCAACTCCAGTAATTAAAGTGGTTCTATTTTATTTTTTTGCTGTTTTCAGGATTCACTTTGAGATCCATGATAAATAATAAATATTTATTTATATACCTTCTTGTTACATGGATCACGTGAGATACGGCCTCTATTTAGGAGACTGCAGTTTCGAGTAACTCGTAGCCTTCCTCAATCCATTACTGTCAATAGACAACTGAACTGCATAATACTTCGTAAGTGGTTAAACCCAATTATGTAACAGAAGACACCCACTACCCCCTCTTATATAAATATGTTCGACCACTTACGAAGTATTATGCAGTTCAGTTGTCTCTTGACAGTGATGAATAAAGGAAAGCTAAGAGCGATTCGAAACTGCAGTCTCCTAAATAGAGGCCATATCTAACGTGAACCATGTAAAAAAAAGTTAAATAAATAAGTATTTATTATTAAAGCGGTACTTATTTGTATTATATACAATAGAATAATTAAAATATCATGACAACGCTTAACAGTTTTTCGATTCATTGTAATTTCTATGAAAATATATCTTTGTACTTGATTACAATATTTATTCACGTTATTAATGTTTAACTTGGTATATATATAATTCTAAATATAATAATAAATATTGCGGAGAGAAAACAGTTCTTTATTTCACGGACTGTGAGGCTAATTGTAAAGTTGGTGATTTTAACATTCCAGTGGGCGCGCTGTCATAAAATTTGCGATAAATGCATCTCATCGCTTCCCCCACATTTATCACTTGGTCGCAAGCATCGAGTTCCGACCTATTTGAAGAACAGTGTCTCCCTAACCTACCATCCCAAAAGAATTCTTGACAGACAAAAGCAGAACTGTGGGATCCACTTGTTTTGGTTTCCAAAAGGACAAAAAAATATGCTTTCTGTGTACCTCAGAAAAATAAATCTATAATAATTCTGTAACATGGAGAAAACTTGATGACATATAGTTTATGACAAGCGCCCGCTAAAGGGAAACTAATCAGCGCGCCCGCTGGAAGGTTAAACAATACTTTTATTTTTAAAACAATATGTGAAGAAACACATTAAATCTAAAAATTACAATTACTAGGAAGTATTATTATTTGTGTTGTCTGAATTGCTTTGTTTTATAATTATTAATTTTGATTTCATTCACAAACATTTACAATTACCTCCTGACATCTTATAATATCTTAACTTAAATTATAACTGTGTAAGACTAATATTAATCTAAATTATAACAGTTAACACTAGAATGAATCAAAATAGTCACAAATAACATAATATTGATTGTAGCATACAAAGTTTATGATCTTTTATTATTTATACTGAAGTATAATAATTACTAGGCACTTCTGTCACTTATTTTTTATTTTTTTTAAATAATGAATACTACCCTTTAAATAACATTACTAAAAAAAAGATTGATGTAGCGTCAAAACTGCTTACAACACGGACTACTTTTATCTGTATCAGCCAATAAACTTTGTATTACACCGCGTTATGTATTAGTTTTATCATAGATAGTTTAAAATTCAGTGCCTATTTCTTTGTCGTTTATTTGTTACATTTGTGCATTAATGGCATTATATTGTTAAAGTTTGTAAATATATATATATGAATGATTGTGTATTACAGTTATGAGTAGTTGTATTATTAAAATATTGTACATACTATAATAATGATAATACTACTGTATCTATCCTGTACAAAATATAAAACATTAACATAATACATACTAAAAACATTCATCAATAAAGATGTTAGAAAAATATGTTTACTATTTTTATTGTAAATGTCATCATAATCATCAGCCTGTATCTGACCACTGTTGAATGTAAGCCTCCCGCATGAGTCTCCATCCTCTTTAATCCTCTGCCTTCCGCATCCAGGTCACTCCCGCTATTCTTCTTATGTTGTCAGTCCGTCTTGCAGGGTGTCGGCCAATGCTTCGTTTTTTTTTTTTTATGTAAACGCATGCAGAAGAGCACAACCGGTCAAGACCAGTGCACTCTATGACGCTCAGCCAGGGAGGCTGGACGCTGCATGCGGGAAACGTGTGTTGTGTTCGTATTTGTGTGTGGGTTGGGGAGATTGCAAGTGTATATTTATCTGTATCTTGAAGAGATCCAGATTGTAGGAAGGAGGAAACACAGACGCTGGAAGAGCATTCCATAGCTTACCGGTGGCATTAAGGAAGGAACTTTGGAAGCTGCCAGTTCTTGAGCGCTATTCCAATACTTTTCTTTCCCATCGACCGTCGTCTCTTCGACAGATATATCCTGCTCATTGCCACTTGAGTGACTATTCGTTGGATAGCATCCACTACTTTAGTTTTTTGCATATTTCTTCGTTTCGGGTTCTATCTATTAGTGACACTCCGAGCATGGAATAGGGAAAATTCACTATACAATTTATACAATCATTGGAATTTATTATATGAAATAACCTTAGACTGTAATTCTTTATAAAATCAATACTATGATGTTATTACAATAAATGTTATTAATTATAGATCACGTTTCTTGCTACATTCTTCATCAGAAATCATAATTTAAAATTAGAAATGCTAAAAATTTTCACACTTTATGATGACTTTACGGCAGAAAATCTATGACAAAATAATTTATAAGGAATATTAAGTTTAAAATACGGTTTCACTTTTTAAAAATGAATTGTTTGAGTGGGGCTGGGTATGATTAAATTGATTTATTTTTAATTTCCTTAAAATATTCCTTTTCTTTCTATATCATTTCGTCGGTAGGTATCATAATTACTGAAATGAGTGAGAATATAATTTTTACTATTGAAAAATAAGCCTTAAAACCGCTATTAATGATATGCTAGCCTTGTTTAAAACTTCAAGAGTGCTTTAAATTACTATTGTAAAAACATTTGCTCATTCGATCATTTTCGAAATACAATCAGTTCCAAAACAACACAAATACTTTTTTAAATTATTATTAATTTGAGTTATGATATAGATCAATCTTTCTTTCGAGTCCATAATTATAGCCATACATATTAGAATACAATACCTATATACTATCTACCTATTGTTTTATACACATATATGTAGGTATTATAATATTGTTGGTATTTTGATATTCTGCACTCTATGATAATAACTGACAATTCAACATAACCTCCAAGTATCCGGCTTGTCAGAGTAACGTGGTGAAATAATTAATCGGCTAATAAACGTCATAAAAACTGTTAGAATGTTGGCCGTTCACCCAAAAGAAACGTCTGATGAAGTTGTGGACGAAAACGGTGGAAATCTTTTAAGTCAAGTTGCGCCAAATACAGAAAATGTAGCCCTTAATGTGTCAGATGTAAATACAGGCGAAGGCGATGTTTTAAAAGAAGAAAGCAACTTGAAAGCAGATAAAAATATTTCAAAAGAGAAGGAAGGGCCCCCGGGATTAAATGAATACTCTTATCTCGAAACCGGTGGCTTCTCCAGTGAAATATATAAAATTGAAATTAAAAATCTTCCGAAATTTTATGGAATAAGTGTAAGTTGAATACAATGTTTTTGCACTGTGTTCTGTAACACCTGACTTAAGTGTATAGTGCTTTCTTAAATCAATACTTTTCGAAAAAAAAATATGGGTGTCTTAGATATCAGCAAAACGTACCTCTTTGGAGTCGTGTGCGATGATTAGGTTCTAAGAAGCATATGTCCGCTAGCGTGCTAAGCTATGTCGGACAAGATTAATTGCCTTTGTTCGTCAATGAAGACTTTTGTATTATAGGTATCACTGTCAAGGTATGCTAAAAAATTGAAGCCTGATATACCACAGTGAAGTATTCACTTAAATTGAAATAAATTTCCAGTTCATTTTCTTTCTAGTTGTGTAAGTCATGACTGAACATAATGGCACCAATGTCCTTAATTAAATGTGTATAAGTTTCATTACGACTGAAAAAAATGCTTATTTAGATTTATTTCACATTATTTATTTTGACTGGAGCAATTTACTCTTAGTGAGGTCATTCACCTTCAGCAGTATTTTAAAATGTCTACTAATTATCTTTTGAATCCAAAATGTATTAACTTATTGGATAATAAAATGCATAATAATTCATATTACGATAGTTTCAGAGATGTACTACATTCTTCATAGCCATAATTGAATATGATGGATCTAATGCGATTGTATGAATTTCATCCACGCCTCGTGGTGCCCTCAGAAGTATTCGTTGTAAATTGATTTTTGTCTTGTTCCAATTCAGGAATTGAAGAAGTTGCTGACGAACAAGTTGCAGTTGACCCCGGGAAAGATTAAGCCGCCGCAAAGAAGATCTAACTACCTGTACGTCTGCTTCCCGGGAGAGGAGCAGCGCACGGCAGCCATTACTGCACTCAACGGCTACGTGTGGAAGGGTTCCACCTTGAAAGCTCATGTCAGAAAACTTATCAAACATATTCAATAGGTTTTTACTTGTATAGATTATGCACATTGTACAAAACATTATCTTTAGCTTCTCTTCGTTTGATTTTAATTAGGGAAGTTTATACAATTTGTTAATCAAAAGTTAAACATAGCTTAGTCAATCTAAATTCGAAACAGAATAGCAGCCAATATGATTTGCACAAATTTCACTATATGTGCAGTTGTTATGGAGCTTTTGGTATAGATCAGTGGCTTTTAAAACTTTCATTACGGCTCGGTGGAATACAAATTATACTTTCAATTATAAATCTAGTATTTGAAGCATAAATGTACTTATCTGATCTATTTTCATATATCACATTGGTTCTTGTATCCTTTAGCTATCAGATGATGCATAAAAAACTATTCTAAGAGAGTAGAAAACGATATATCACGTCTACCGATGTCAATGGTAGGGGAATCTTACACGGCATATATCGGATACGGATACCAACAGGTTAACCAGCTTTTAACCAACTTCGGTGGCATTACTCTTGTCTCACGAAGCATTCCATTTATTTGAATATTATTCATAGTGAATTGATTATATAAATTATTATTCAAGACAAAAGTGGTAATTGTTTAAATTTAATTTTCATCATAAGATATAATAGATAAAAAAACAAAAGATAAACCAAGTATATCATTTCATTTATTAATAGGACATAACAAAGTTACTATGTTCAACTAATAGGAAGTAATAACCACTCTTTTTAATTTTTTGTCGGCTAAGAAACATCAATCTCATTATAAAGATATCCCAAGAAAAGGTGGATGTCTGATATTAAAATTTGAGTACAGAATAATAAGCTCTAATTGATCAGTTGAAGTTCAAAATTTAAAATGTCATCCACCAATAGAAAGTTTAAAAGGCAAATAATTTGTGGTTAATTTAAATGTTTAAAATTCCAGGTTGCCGATCCAGCACCAGATCCATTGGTGAGGAAGCGCAAGCAGGAGTATAATGCTGAAGGAGGAAACAAGAAACCTAAAGAAGAGGATCTCAGGACTCCCGAGGTCCGGCTCAAGGATAACACCATCCCATTGTGGGACACTCCTTATGAGAAACAGGTATACATATAATGTAAACATATAAGAATGTAATACATACAGTATATACATTGTTTGTTAAGCAGCAGTCACTTCATTATCTTTCATTAAAATATAAAAATTGCAAATCTTTTCTAAATATGTCAAATGCCGGCACCGCTTAAAAGCAATGAATACAATGTTACCTTTTATTTATGTATCAAGAAATTAATTTTATTGTAAGGAAAATTTGATTAAAGTAAAAGAATATAATCAATTCTTAGTATTTATGCTAAATGTGTTTTATGAGTTGAAAGATTTTTTTCATAATATTTTTTGTCTTTAAAAAATTAATAAACACATGAATAAAATATTTAAATCAACCAACACTCATATGCAGAGTCATTTCATGGCTTAAGGTAACCTTTACCTAACTTAACACATGCTTGCAGAGACATTTCTTAAGATTTGAGGTCAGCCGGGGGCTGAGCCTTCCTCCCTTTATTTATTTATCAGAACAGATGTTTGAAATTTATTGAGTACAGAACAATTATTTAAACATTATTTATTTGATTATATTATTTTAAAACTTATTTATTTAATCCTTCTAAAGGAAAGTACCTATTATAGCTTGGTTGCTGTCTCTGTATACGGGTCTTAAGTTAGTTACCTCAAGGAATGATTCAGCATACGGGTGAGAGAGTAATTGCTTACCATAGCCGTTCCATATTTGCAGCATATCATTACCACAAATTGTATTACTTTTTTAAGCTCGAGATCAAAGAGAAAGCCATGCACGACATCTTACTAAAACTGGGTCACGAGCTGTGGAAGGTGCACCCTGGTCTGCGGGGGTACATCGAGAACAAGCGCAGTCTCCATGGGGGGCTCCCATGCGAGTTGAAAAAACCTCTGGGGCAAGGTCGCTCTTGCAATGGATACCGCAACAAATGCGAGTTCACTATAGGAAGTGGAGGTGACAGCAGTGAGCCCATCGTGGGCTTCCGTCTAGGTCGCTATGTGGCGGGATGCAACGCCGTCGGTTCCGTGCAAGAACTGGCTCACATTCCTGAGGATATGAAGAAAGCTGTTGCGGTATGTATTTACTTTTTTTTGAAGAGTAACAATGGAGAGTTTCAAACCTCCAGTGGACTTAGTCGTCACTTTTTTATGTCAACTATTTTTTTATG
The DNA here is from genome assembly GCA_022606575.1 of Glossosoma conforme. Classification (NCBI taxonomy): domain Eukaryota; kingdom Metazoa; phylum Arthropoda; class Insecta; order Trichoptera; family Glossosomatidae; genus Glossosoma; species Glossosoma conforme. The sequence continues at coordinate 1,144,889 of JAGTXR010000005.1, read as the reverse complement.
CAATCGCTTCCGGTCAAGACCTAGTGTACTCTATGACGTTCAACCAGGGTGGCTGGACTGAATTGTATGTTGTGTTTGTGTGTGGGTTGGGGAGATTGCAAGTATATATTTATCTATATGAATTTTTAAATTTTTTATTAGAATATTATTTTATTATTTCAATATTCTAATCTACTTTTATAGATCATTGACTATATTACAATATTATTATTACTTAAATATACATATACTATACATAAAATTCTTTTCAACGTCAATCCAAGCACAAAAATAACGGCAGAAGGGATGCGAACCGGGGACAAACCAACTATGCCCAGGTATTCATACCGCTCGGCGAACTGCTATGCCTAGACTGACTTGCGTTGAAACTAGTATTTATATCATTACAAAAAATTATTCTATCAGTCTTCATTTATTCACAAGCTTAATATTATTACTTTCCGGCAGTCTATTTATTTTAGTAAGTACCACTCGGTCTCGAACCAAACTATAGACTGAATGGATGAGAAACGACTACTTATAGTTCCGACTCGGACTTTATAACCAATCATCTGTGTTACTGATGGATAATTTTACCTTCTTGATATTGTCTCAAGGAGACATTATTATATGAATTTTTTTAATTTTTATTAGAATATTATTTTATTATTTCAATATTCTAATCTACTTTTATAGATCATTGACTATATTACAATATTATTATTACTTAAATATGCATATACTATACATAAAATTCTTTTCAACGCTCAATCCAAGCACAAAAATAACGGCAGAAGCGGGATGCGAACCGCGGACCTTGGAAACCAACTATGCCCAGGTATTCATACCGCTCGGCGAACTGCGCCATTGCTAGTATTTATATCATTGTTATCATTGTACGATAGATGTCGCTATAGTATATATTCAAAGTATGTATATTTTTATTATTATTCTATCAGTCTTCATTTATTCACAAGCTTAATATTATTACTTTCCTTTTTGTGCTTGGATTGACGCGAATAGTATATGTAATAGTATATTTATCTGTTTGTTGAAGAGATCCAGATTGTATGAAGGATAAAACAGACGCTGGAAGAGCCGACTGATGTTCGATGATGCAAAAATAATAAATTGCAGTTTGTAAGAATAGTCACCGACAGCTACTATCAATAAAATAGGTTTTATGAACCAACTGAATGTATTTGTTCCATAACTTTGAAGTTATGCTTTAGGATGCCATTATTTATCAAGCATTTCACACTTCTTTGGATTGAATCGATCAAATCCAAAAAGTATATTGCTCATTTATGGATTACCATCGTTAAAGCAAAATATGAAAAAAATATTGATTTTCTTAATTTTTGTGAATGATTATTAACTTAATTTATATTATTTCAGTTACTGGAAGAGTTTGTGCGCTCAAGCCAGCTGGCGGCTTACAATCCTGAGGATCACAGCGGCTACTGGAGACAACTGCTGGCGAGACAGTCCACCAAGACAAACAACATTATGATGGTCATCGGCCTCAACCCTCAAGTAAGATGCAAACCACCCAAAAAAGCGATATTAATCACCTAATTCTAAATGTCTCGATGGACATACTGCTGTGTGGAAGGAAAATGTGCTACAAATATATTTAATCCAACATTATCGTGTATATAATGTATTTATAATTTATTATATTGTTTATTTGTTGCAGGATATGACGGAAGAAAAGATAATTGAATTCAAAAAGTCCCTCTTAGAACACCTCACCGGTGAAAGGGGAAAACAATGCAACATCACGTCAATATACCTGCACAAATTTCTTAAAAAGTAATTAGTAATATTATTTTTTATATTATTTCTTATATTTAGGATTTTTAACCATTTTCCAGTTTACACACCAATGAGTGAGGAATAAGATGGATATTTATGGATGCACACATACCTGTATGTAACAGACGCATGTGAAAAAAAGAAATGTTTATTGTACATCGATATTCAGGAAAAAAACTTGAAAATGAGCTGATTACTTTTGAACTCATAATAAAAGATATACTAGAAAATAATTCGAAAAATAAATATTGTTTTGTTTTGTGTAGACGTCCTGGAGATACACCATCGTCTGCTGAGCACTTATGGGGAGACACTCACATCCAGGACTCTATTTTGGGATACACATTCAGGATATCGCCAGAGGCTTTCTTCCAGGTAAGACCAAGCAATAGAACTTTCTAACTTTACTATCAATTTCACACAATACAAGACTCGTTTAAGTAATCTTTATGAATTTTTAGATTAACACAAGTGCGGCAGAAGTACTGTATGACGCAGCGATCTCTTTAGCGGCGCCGGGCCCCGAGTCGACAGTTGTGGACATCTGCTGCGGTACAGGGACCATCGGGCTGTGCTTTGCTAAGGTATTTATCATTAATTGATAAAATATACATATTGATACCAGTCATCACATGTATGTCGATAGGGCATCGTACATCATGTCGTAACGAAAAGTCAAACAAGCTGCGTCACTGTCGATATTTGGAACTGCGTTTCCATGCAACGCCACTGACACATTGTGGTTGACATGTATACGAGTGTATAATCAAAATTTAAATCTGTTTAGAACTGAATATGTTGAAATTGTCATGTTTTTGATTATCATTAAACAATATTATATCAGAGATGTAATGTAAATTTCTTTAAAAATAAATAAATAATTATGTCTATAATATTGTCACCAGCACTGCAAGCAGGTGCTAGGACTGGACTGCGTACGGGAAGCCGTGGCCGACGCCCGAGCAAACGCCGAAGCAAATGGCATCACAAATGCAGATTTCTTCGTCGGCCGAGCCGAAGAGATCCTCACGAGCGTAGTTCACCGCGCATCAAGCACCGACGTCATTGCCATCATCGACCCGCCGCGTGCCGGACTACACATGAACGCCATTAGCCAACTACGGCGCATGGACCAGATCAACAAACTGGTGTACATCTCTTGTGATCCATCGGCTGCACTAAACAACTTTGTGGCATTGGGCAAAGCTCCGTCCAAGACTCTCCGAGGCGCCCCCTTCTTGGCTTCCCGGGCGGTGGCCGTGGACATGTTTCCACACACAAAACACTGCGAGTTGGCGATCCTGTTCGAAAGAACTCCCTGGGAAGTATGTTATTCTTCTATTCCATATTCAATCCTTATTTTTTCGCATACAGACATGTGTGATTGTCCTTTGTGACATAAAATCACTTCAGTATCATTCTTAGTTAGTGCATAATGTCTGTCACCTTAGATAAAAATATCTGAAGAGTGTCGGTCCTTTACATTCGCAAAAAATCTATATACTGTAGTTAGTGTCTCTGAATAATTTTCCTGCATGGCGGTTACAAGCAATAGTTTTCTCTAGGTGCTCTGAAAATGTTCCTATTGTTTTCTTTTATGTAAGCACACAGGAGAATATCGACAGAAGATGATAGTGATGCAGAAATCTCATCTGTGGATTCTATGAGGCTTACCATATTTCAAATTGCTAAGCGCTGCATGTGGAGTGTTGATCTGCCAACGTCATAGACTACAGCCCACATCTTCCATTTATTGCAGGAATTCACTATGAATGAGTGGTCTTCACGTGACGACTTTCGTCTACCACCAATTTTAATTAACGGGCTATAACTGGCATTTTACAGGTGTGGTATTGATCCCTGAATTTGAATTCACACCAACCGGGCGTATTTATAGAGCTTAGAAATCAATTCAATATATTCTTTTTTTTATCACCTGTGGGGATCAAACCCGCAAATTTCGGTTTGGTATGCAAACGCTTTCACCGCTAAGCCTTACCCGCCAGCAATGATATGTATTATTTAAAAATTCAAAAGTTGAGAATGTTACATATAAAATCTATATATCTCTTAAACTGTAAAGTAATATTTTTACAATTTACAAGATATATATATATTATTTATGTAAAAAATATATTTTATTTACAGGAATATTCAAAATTCGATCCTAAAATCAACGATGCTGCGAAAGTTCCCGAGACCACAACACCGACAGATGACCAGAGTAAAGCAGATGGTGATCCAGTGGCTGTGGTGCAGACATAATTAATTTATAAGCATTGAATACTAAAAATAATGTATAATAAGCAATACATGGCATCTTGTGTCATCAATATGAGTACATAAAAGAGATTGTGTTTATTAGGTGGATGTGGATGTCAATTAAAAATATTTTTCGTTATTAATAATTGTTTTTATTTTTACTAAACACAATCATTGGTAGCACAAAACAGTGATTATTTTTTTTAAATAAAAAAAACATGTATCACAAATTAAAAAGTATTTTATAAATAAAGCGATGTATAAATTATTGTCTAGTTACTGCAGACCAGTAATAGTAAAGTGACCTTATCTATACATAAATTTTCAAAGCAAATGGAACAACAAATAAAATAATTTCGAAATCATTCTATAGAAATAATTATATAATTTTATCTTTCACTTTTATGTTTTTACAATATATATCAAAATATAAAAAAAAGGTATTTTCGTACATTTATCATCAATCCAAGATTATATATACGAATATATATTATTTTAATTTGGAATGTTTTTAAACAGTTGAGAGCCAAAGAAACAATTTTATTTGAAACAATCTAAATATACGTATGGCCATATTACTTGGTGCCTGTTGTTACTATATACTTAGAATGTACTCGATGGAGCTGCGGGAGGCAGAACCGACATGGGATGTGGCGAAAGCCAAGATGGCTGACAAAACTTTGTGGGGACGACTCGTGATATCCTTATGCTCCAGTTGAAGGAATGGACGTGAAAATAATGTTTTTATGTCACAGATATGGATAGTTGATGGTAAAAGTAACACCGAGTGATGAAAGGACCTTAAAAGAAAACGTATGATAGAAAAGAGGCATTTGGTTGCAGAACAAAACAAAGTGTAAATAAAGGTCATAAGAATGACCTTTCTTTTCTTCTACATGGTCTTGAGAGACTCCATGGCTTGAGCAAGGCGGTCTAGTTCCCCAGTGGTAGTGACTTCCTTGGCAGAGTTGGCGACTCGCACTTCCTCAGGAACCTTAGCCGCATAGTCAGGAGCAGCGGCGGCTTGTTGCAGTCGGGACAAGGTTTGCCGCAGCTGCTCGCTCTTCTTCTCCAGCTTGGCAATCTCCATCTCGGGGTTTATGAGACCCTGAAATTAATTAACATTAAATTGTAGATCAATTTATATGTACCTTTGCACCATTTTTTGTTGTTGTTTGCATCTATTATTTATAAATGAAAAAAAAAACTTACGTTTATAAAGATCAAAAATAAAATCCCTAGTAGAAAAAGAGTACAGTGAGACCCCGCTTAACGCTGTTTCGTTTAGCTCTGTTTCGGTTTAGCGCTCTTTTATTTCAACCCGGGGATTCCCCGAAATTGTGCGCAGCGCCAGATTTAAGTAAGAGCGAAGACATTGGACACTGTCGATACGGATAAAATAGTGAAATTAGCAAAACAAACCGGTTTAGATGAGGTAAATGTGGAAGACGTCGAAGAAATAGTTCAAGAAACAGCAGCTAGTCTTTCTAATGATGAGCTCAAGGAATTAACTGAGCAAGAAGAAAACGAAAATATTGATAGTAGTGATTTCGAAGAAGAGCAAAAAGAACTTTCGATGGCGTTTATAAAAAGGAGTTTGACCACTATAACTAAAATTATGGACCAATTTGTTGAAAATGACAAAAAGGCAGAAAATTGGAAACACAGAATAGACTGCACGATCTGACTGACTTTATTTGTTTTTATAAGTAAATTCGTTTATATTGTTTTTATTTTTGTAAGAAATAAAAAAAATAAAAAATCTTAAAAAACATAATTATTAAATTTAATACCTAACTAATTTTCTATCCATCTTCCCCTAATTTCATTATTTACATGTTAACACATTCCGCATCGGAGGACATTCGCGCTCGGCTGATATTCTAATAAGGGCGATAAATCGATGTCGCGCATAAAAAAAATGTTTCTACATAAACTGCCATAACTTTTAAAATATCCAACATAACTACATATTTTTTTCAATATGATACTCACCAATTATAGCACCACCAGCAAAATCATCGAAAAGTTGTAGAACATCTAACAATAATTTTAAATTATGTCCACAACTTGAAAATACACATTAAAACTTTTAAGGGTATGTTTTTTAGAGTTATAAATATTTTTAAGATTTAGAGTATGATATTCATGGTAATAATTATCCTTATAAAGGGTATTATCACAAAAAACATACATAAAATACAAGCGATTATACAATAAAATTTAAAATATATGTTGATTTTACAAAATAAACAAACATTATTTATTCTAAAAATTTAAAGGAATTTGTAATGACCCTGTGTCTTAAATATGCGTTTAATTTTGTAAAATTGATTGTCGAACCTTATAAGTAAGAAAAAGTCAAATGCTTGTAGAAAAAAACAAGTTTCAATACCCCACCCGACTTTAAAGATCAGAGTGCGTAAAAGGTAAAATTAGCCTTCCCGTAATTAACCGTCAGTTGAGGTAACGGGTATTAATACCTTTCCCGATGCGAATGTGTTAAGATAGCCTAGTTTAGCACTGTTTCGCATTACGCTCTACTTTGATGGAACGTATCCCCCGTGTTAAGTGGGGTCTTACTGTATTTCAAAGTTCTCACCTTAAGTACGAGATGTATCTGGATCTTGTCAGACACTGTGAGTATAGCACAGCCTGCAGAAGGCTCCCCAGTGGCCAAGTCGCTATAAGCGAGCGGCGTGAGGCTCCCCAGCAGCCCCCGCAGAGCCTCCAGCTGAGTCCCCACTAAGAACGCTGCGGTGCGCTGCTTGTTGGCCAAGCTGTAGTCGTTGCGCGCCGAGCGGATCAGATGAACAGCTTTCAGAGCAATCTCAACATCTCGCTCCAGAGCTTCGTTTCTCCAGTTGCAGTCGGCTTGCTATAATAATTAAATTGTTATGTTAATACACTAAATAAGGAGGATGACCCAAAAACTTCAATATTGCATAAAACAATGAACAATTATCAAATAAAACAGTACCAATTGGACTCTGGTCACTGGGTGTTTCCTTTGTGCCAGAATCCATTGCGCCCAGACATCACCATTTAGCTGACGTCATCATTTCAGGAACAGAAGGATAACTTTGGAGCAGATATGGTGCACCAGTGATATTTACTTGAGGGAACGGTGCAACGCAGATGGAAGGTACTGTCTTGTTGGCTCGCGGTAGTCGTTGGAACAGTTCCTCGGTGATGAACGGCATGAAGGGGCTGAGCAGCTGCAGCCCGATGAGCAGGCAGCTATACAAGGTGCGCTGCGCCATCTTTATCTCACTCTCACTGCCACTGGCAAACACGGGCTTCAGATATTCCTAAAAAGAAACACACATAAATATAATACAGCATTCAAATGTTTTCCATTATTAACAAGGATTTGAATATTCTATTTAAATATATTTCTTGGGTCAACGACAGGCTATTTGCAGCCAATTCAGAATTCTCTTGTCAAAAAAAGCTTAGGTCATAGAAAATTGAAAAATATTTTCGAAAGGATCTCTTCTTCGTGTCAGCGACATCAAATATTTCAGCCCAACATCTGGCAACATCGATGTCCCGTGTGCGGCCTAGCATTAGGTCTTGGGATGTGCAGCTACTTGGGCACATAGGCCGTATCTTAAGTATGAGGCGATCTGCAGGGCTCCACAAAATCACACAGCAGTGACTGTCCCTACCATAGCACTCCTAACCAGTCGGGTTTGTCCTTTGTTTTATCAACTCCGGTTCTTTATCTGTTCAGGGATTTGCAGGTCTGCCAGACAAGGTTCTTGCAAGTTGGAATGTTTTTCTTTGGGGTACTGAAAACTTCTGAAGCGATTTGCTACTAGAGCTGGAGTCTTTCAGTTTCAGGGCCAGACTTGTGAGGTTGTGTGGATCTCAGAAACTGCTTCGCGACTTTAGTCTAGGTCACGGGTCGTCAACCTGGTCTGTACCGCCCATTAGTGGGCGATGTGGGCTTCCGTGGTGGGCGGTGGGCGTTTTCAAATCTCCTACATTCCTTCTAGAATTTTTTCCACCCATATACTGAATTGAAATATAGCAAGGTTGGTGGGCGGTAGGGAAATTTTACCATGATAAATAGGCAAAAGTGGGCGCTAGGCATAAAAAGGTTGACGACCCCTGGTGTTGGGGGTAGTTGGTTATACATGCAGTGTGATGGTTGGTTGATGAACAATTACAAAATATTTCAGGATTCTGTTTGTTTTTACATATGTGTATGCATTTTACTTCCAATGAATTATAGAATTCTATCAAAAATTTGGAAAAAAAGCATTTACCAAGTAGACATCGCAGAGTTCATAAAGCCAGAGATTATAGCAGGCCGTGGTGGCCGCGGGGAAGTCATAGTTGCGGAAGCCATCGTTGACCTGCGCCACGGCCAGAGACACTCGGGACAATATCCAGCGATCCACTGCGGGGAGACCGGCCACTTCACCAGGGGGGTGAACCTGAAACATTTAAAATTTTAAACAAAACATTCTAGCCTTCCAGTGCGCTGTCATAAAATTTACGACAACTGAACTTCATCGCTTCCTCCACTTGTATCACTTAGTCGCAAGCATCGAGCTCCGAGCTATTTGAGGGACAGTGTCTCCCTTACCTACCATCCCAATATACTTCTTGACACAGGTTAAACTGAACTGCGATGAAACTAAAGGTGAATTAACTGATTAAATTCTGATTAACAGGTAGATAAAATATTTTGGTGTTGTTTCCTTTTTTATTAAAGTAAATTTGTTTTTAAAAGTACTGTCATTCATAATTTTTCATAACCTTGCAGCAATTCCTTAACAACTTTATAAAGAAAGCACCATTTACAAGCGCCCGCTCAAGGTAAACTAGTCAGCGCGCCGCTGGAAGGTTCAGCAGTCAATCGACATGTAGTCTGATATGTCTATAGAATAATTAATTTTAAAAATACACCATGCTTTATTAAAAATATGTCTATGTTACCGTATGGTCACGCTCCACCTTACAGGGTCGTATATAGTATAAATTATAAATATAAATTATTCAACCGGAAATAAAATAAATCGAAAGTGTACTTGCTAGTTGTTTTTGTTGCCGCTGACTGCAGGATAACTATGAGACCCTTCTTAAGTGAAATCGAATGATAGCTTCGTTGTTCAGGTAGAAAAGTGGCCAATTAGGGGTAAGTACACAATAGTAATCACTAAGACCATATGGCCACGCTCGTCCTAGGAGGGTCTTGAATAAGTAACAATTAAAAAGGAATCATTCTCACTTCAAAAGTCTGTCCCTCTCCAAGATAGAGGAGAGCAAACTTGGTGGCGTTCCACAACTTGTTGCAGAAGAAGCGATATCCCTGCACGCGCAAGATGTCCAGGTTCAAGTCACGGCCTTGTGCCATGGCACACAGCGCAAACCTGGAAACAAAAAGGCATCCACTTAACAACTGCCACAACGCATAAACGTTATACATTAACGTCTACAAGGATTTACTAATTTAAAAGTCTAGCCGGTTTGTGGTGCTCATTTAACCTTTATCCGCCCAGCGGTCCCGTAAGGGACCGGAGATTTGCGTCGTTCAATGCCCACCGGTTCCGTAAGGCACTAGTGCTTATGGTACATTTCCCTATAGGATTACACTGATTTATGATAATAGTATTCAAAATATGAATATTAGCTTACACAAATAATGACTTTGAGATACTGATCCATAATTTTATTTTCGGTTTCGATAAACATTTTTGTTATAATGAGTTATGTAAACATCTTCGTTAAAAGGTCGGCTCTTATGATAAGCGTTGTGTTATATTATGAGAACCATAATAAATCACCAAATCACCCGTATGTCTTTATTATTTTATATTCTTTAATTTTTGTAATGCTTTAAGTTTTGTGTAATTTTTATAGTTTTAATTCTTTAACTGTAATGTGTAACTATATAAAATGTGATAAATTTAAATAAACCATTTGTAAATTATAAACAATATTTTATTTTGATAATGCTTTTTATATTATACAAATAGGATGACTAGTTTTAGAGATATAGTTATTTATATAATAGTTTACGGGTTGCGCTGAATTTGCGAGAAAATGCTTGGGCAGTGAGCTACCTGTATTGCGCACGGGCGTGTAAAGGTTAAGATACCATAAAAAAAAAAATATCTGCGATAATGATTATAAAAACCAAATTAAATTTGGAATTGTTGCTTTTGCGACTTGTTTGCAACAATTGATATTGCTGGGATCATCTTCAAGGTTGATGATCAAATCAGGCCGTAAAACATAAGATATTGCTTCATTTTTTGGCTAATTATTGCCGAAAGCCAAATTATTTTTGAAGTTATAGGTTTTAAATTTGATCTTTGTGCTATTTTGTGTAATTATTTTGAAATTAATAAACCGAGAATTCCGCCGGACATTATTTTGATGTCAGGACACTAGGTTATTAGTTAGCAATTGTTTTTGGAATAATATTAGAATTGAAAAAATAAACAATTATTTTAATGTGTCAAAGAGCAGAAATCTCATTTTTTATATTGTAGACAATAATGTAAGTATTTAAATCGCTTTCCAAGAGGAAACTAGGAAAAAGCATAGTTTCGAAAAAATTAGAAAACTTAATTTATTTTAAATTAAATATAAACCAATCTAATAAGTTCTTGAAGATATTTTCAATGCTAATCAATAAAAATTAATTACATTAGTCCAAGTATTTAAAAGTGAATTTAGGTTTAATTACTTTTCATTACAAAATGGATGACTTAAGTAAATGCTTTTAATATTATTAATTAATAAAGCTCATTTACCTTAAGGCATCTGTCCCGCACTCAGGTATTCCGTTGGGATAGTCTTGCTTCTGTCCCTGTTTGGCTTTCTCGGCTTCCCGAGGGTCCAGGTTTGAGTCCCGGAGCTGCTCGTGCAGCTGCTCTAGGCCGATGCCCCGGATCACGTCCATGGGGTCAATGACATTGCCCAGCGACTTGGACATCTTGCGGCCGTGTGCATCCCGCACCATTGGGTGAAGATAAACCTCTCTGTTTATAACAAACATGACATATTTTATTGTTAGATCTTCGGCGACTAATTAAGTTATATAATCTATATATCTATGTTGTATATAAAAAAAAGTCTAAACTAAACTCTGCCTCATATTATATCTGTATATATGAATAAAGTCGTGTTAATTACACTATTTATAACTCAAGAACGGTTGGACCAATTTTCATGATCTTTGTATTGTTGGATTCATCTTGATCCCGAATAGATAAATAACAATTTAAACATCAGGAAAAAATATATAAACTCCTTTTTTTATACATTTTATATGGCGTTGTATGCATTACCATTTTTGGTCTTTATTTGGATTTAATAAAAAGCTAAATTTGATTCAGCTAAAATTAGTGAACACAGCATTTATTGATTCTGGGGCGGCACAAAGTTTGCCGGGTCAGCTAGTAATAAAAAAAGTAAATATCTTATGTATTTATACTGACTTAAAAGGTAGTTTCCCAAGCAGTTTTGTTCCGAGGAAGACCATCCGAGCCACCCAGAAGAACAAGATGTCATGGCCGGTCTCCAAAAGAGTGCCAGGGTAAAATGCCTGCAATAAAACAATCATTATTAACCTTAAAAAAAACATCAGGTCTGTAATTGTTTTTGGCATTTACGGTATATTTAAAAAAATTAAAAAACTCGGTGTTCTTTTTTCTTTTTTTAATGTAAACGCATGCAGGAGAGCACACTTGGTCAAGACCAGTGCACTCTATGACGCTCAGCCAGGGAGGCTGGACGCTGCATGCTGGAAAAGTGTGTTGTGTTCGTGTTTGTGTGTGGGTTGGGGAGATTGCAAGTGTATATTTATCTGTTTCTTGAAGAGATCCAGATTGTAGGAAGGAGGAAACACAGACGCTGGAAGAGCATTCCATAGCTTACCGGTGGCATTAAGGAAGGAACTTTGGAAGCTGCCAGTTCTTGGTCGACATACATTAACCGTGTATGGATGTTCGGCAAGTGCAAGACGAGTTTGTAGGCTGTGAGTGGGTGCAGGAGGAATTAGTTCTTTAAGTTCCGAAGAGCAGCGACCGTGGTAATAACGGTAGAAAATTCATTGCCAAAGTGGTCTATATGTGTGTGTTCATATTTGTATTTGAAAAAATACAACCTTACTATTGGGCATCTCGGGGGGTCTACGAAAAATGAAATACTGAACTAGGGTCTACAAGGAAAATAAGTTTGGGAATCTATGGTGTAGTCTATACTAGTATAGTTTACCTGCAAGTCTGTGGTGTTATTAGGCCAGCCGAATATGGAGAAGGGGAAAAGTCCTGAAGAGAACCACGTATCCAGCACATCCTGGTCCTGCTGCAAACTGATGAGGCTCGGATCTACGCCCAGCTGTTTAGCCGCCTTCTGTCGAGCCTCCTCTTCGGAACGGGCAGACACCCACACATCCTCTTCCGGGACCTGAACAAGTCACATTATATTATTATATATATATCAATCCCACAAGCAGCATTACAAATATAAAGATAATTAAATCAACACAATGCTAAAATAAAAAATAAAAAAACAAGAAAAAATCCTCACTACAAATGCAATTTAATTTAAATAGTTTAATATTTCATACCTTGTCTTAACATGGATTATGCTTCACTTTCTGGAAGACTGCAGTTTCACCATCAATGAAGGCTTCATCAGTTCTAACATGTATAAACATACTTGTTTATATATATATAAAAGTACTTTTATACGTTTGAACTGATGACGCCTTCAATGATAGCAAAACTGCAGTCTTTTAGCAAATGAAACAGTGCTCACTGTGATCCATATTTGAGCAAGGTTTAAAATACTTATCTTTTTAAATATACATATATTCAAAAATTATACTGTTAAAGGGCAATAATATTGAAAATATATTTAATCATGTTTCTAAGGTATTTTTGTTAATTTTTACACAAAGCTTTGAAATAAATCAGGCAGTACTAAGCAAATATCTGGCAAAATGTGTAATACAGGCATTACTGCAATAATTAATAAATCTATGAAATAATACTATGTCAGTTTATAAAAAAAATAAAAAAATGTATTTAAAATGAGTTATTAACAAAATATAATTTAAGAACATTACATGCAAAATATCTGATTATTAAAACAATCTGATGTTTTATAAACCTCGTGTGTACAGTAAGTACTACAGATTCTTTAATATTATTTTTGTACGAAATATAAAAACTGTAATCTATGGTAAAATACCTTATAAGTGCATTTTCACTATATAAAAGAAAAACACAAATAAAAACTGTGCATGATCATATATTCTATAACATAGCATGCAACTATTATTATAGTGTGCTTATCAGTAAATACAGATAGGTATGGTGAAGGTACAAAAGTGGTCAAAAACATAGTTTAGTGTGCAGATTTATAAGCATATAAGCCAGGTTTGAAATTACTGATCTGGAGAGTCAACAAAAACTTAAGAGTATTTAACCCAACGATCGCCGTAAGCGCACCCGTGGGCGCTTCGCAATATTCGAAAGATGTACCTGTATTTCAAAATTAATTACGATTTTCTCACAGCGACATCTATGAATATTTTAAAATATTAACAAAACCAAAAAGGATCGATACTTTTCGATAGTTTGGGAGATATTTAGGAGATGGTGTCAAGGGCTAGCACTGAATAAATTTATAATAAAATTTATTTTTTTCGAAAACAATTATCAATTATATAGTATATATATCTTAAATATTTACAACAAACGTGATGCGTTGGAGGTACATACAATGTAGGGAGACAGTTATGTAATATATCTTGGAAATATACCTGCAGCTAGGGCGGTTAAATAATCAAGTATTTGATCTATAATCTATTTTGTGGCAGCCCTAGTGAATAAAAAGTGTTTCCTTTTCGAGAAAATTTTAGTTCAATCTATTGCAGCTCACCAATAATGTAAGTTAAAAATATTAAAATATTTTAGTGATTAGTAAAAGTAGTGTTTTTATTTGTCTACAAACATGTGACGATGAAGTGGTTAAGGCAACGTGGAATTCTGCAGGAATACATTGAATATCTAATAAATGCAACATCAAGAACAGACAGGCTGACAAAGAAAGAGGGAGATATCAATTTACAAACAAATCAGATTTTGTCTTTGATTATGAAACTGCCAGGAGGTATCTAAGGTCATAGATATGATCATGGACTCTAGTATCTTAGAGCAGCTTCAGTAACTAAGTGGAACCTCCCACTCTCTCTTTCTACGGGAAAACACCATGCTATTAAAACTACACTAAGCCTTGACATACGGCTGCCTTGGCCGCTGTCGGTTGAGCTGTTTTCATCTGCATTTCTTTTCTGCTCCTCCAGTTTTTCCTCCGTCGAGGTCTTCTGAGCTTAGCGGCTGTTGGGGCATCGGAATCCACAGCGGGAAGTTGAGCACGAGGAGTGCCCTTTGGTTCAAAATCAAACATATAAATAATACTTACATTTTGATTTACCTTGCTGTTATGAAATTAACTATGTACATTATATCTTATATATATATAAAAACGTTTACAATGCTCCCGAGTCCTGGACAATTTTGTTTTGCCCTCAAGGGGTGACTCAATCATACCAGGGGCATGTATAGAGCTTCTTTCTTTGTAGTATCAATCCGGTGGATTGGTTTGCAGCAACAGAATCTTGCATCTCGATCTCCATTCCTCTCGGTCCTCCGCAACCCTCTTCAGCTCAGCATAAGAGCTACAAATCATGTCCTCGAACACTTGCTGCAAATACTCCCGTCTAGGGCGCCCTCTACAGTTTCTACCCTCAACCATCTCCTTCACAATGTCGTGAAGACCATCGAGGCGCATGTACAGTAAGCAACTTTGATTATTTTTGGTGGATTTTTAAAAATATATTTCAATACTCTAATATTTATATTTAATTGAAGTTCTATAACAATGTCCGTATAAATTTTTAACTTCAACTTATCGATATTTGGGTTACAGTTTTAAAAGTTTCCTAACCCCTGTTTTAGTCTATTGTGTCATCTCACCTTGCCACCGCTGACAGTAATATGATAGGCCGGGATGCGATGTCCCCACCACAGCTGTCGAGACACACACCAGTCCCTGATTCCCTCCATCCAGTGATACCAGGTTCGCTCATGACTGGACGGGATGATCTTCAGCTCGCCCGATTTGACAGCCTCCACAGCTTTAGCTGCCATCTCGTCGCATTTTATGTACCTTGAAAAATACATTCTTGAGTTGTTACGTGCATCGGTTTTTGAATTTTCAAATAAATCTTTATTATGTTAATTAAATTTTTAGCATTCACTTAGTAATCCATATTAAAATGAAACAGATAAGTATTTCATACCTTGTTTTAACATGGATCACACTGAGCACTGTTTCACTTGCCGGAAGATTTTAGTTTTGCGATCTATGGAAGCTTTATCAGTACCAACGTGCATTCCAACATACTGCCCTTTAAATGAATATTTACTGATAAAGAAAGAGTTTCACTAGAGAGTAAGTAGGGGAATGGGTGGTTTTTAGGAATGAAGGTTAAGGCTGGAGCCATTGTAAGTAAATCAATGTTGCTATATTTAAAATATATATATTTAATGTTGTCTATAAAATGCGAAACTGCAGTCTTCCAGGCAGTGAAACAATGCTTAGTGTGATTCATGTTAAAAACAGGTATAAAATACATATATACTTTATATAATCTTTATTTATTTATAATGTATTAAGAATATTAAAAGTACTTCTCGAAAGAAATCAATAGACATATACAATTGGGGTTGGCGGCATTTAGAAAACTTAAGTACATTCCTAAAGCAAAAATTCCGCAATGTCTTAAAACTGGACATTCAACCAATGCATTTCCCAGTATTAACTTATGGCGCAGAGATGTGGTATCTTACAGCAGGTCTTACCCATTTTAAACAAAGGTTACAAAAAATTAGAATGAGCAGATTACTCACCACTGTGGCTTCATGAGAGGTTCCACAACATCCTTTGACCGGCTGCACAGCGGCACCACCATGGGGTTATCCTTGGTCTCCTTGTACAGGCCCAGCGTTTGCAGTTCCTTCAGCAGTTCACGACGGCAGTCAAAACGCAACATGCCCTGGAAGAATACCACATTGATTAATAACATTACAAAGGAATAACTTTTTCCACTGTAATAAAAAGTGTTACTCGTGATGGTTATTTTGGGCGTATCTGGCAACCCCGAGCTACATTCGTAGTAAACAAAGTAAATTTCGAAATGCAATATAACAAAATATTTGAAATTTTAACTAATTCCTGTTTTTCATCAACTACTTTCTTGCATCCATAGTTGTACATATAATCATACAAAAAATATCATTGAAATACACTAATCCGATATTAAGTAATAATTATTTTACTAAAACACAATTAAAAAGCCTTGTAAAAAATAATATTGAAAAAAATAAAAATTGCAGTTGAAGGGGTTAATTAACCCGTTAAACGTGTATGATGTAATATTCCGTCATTCCAAGAAAGTAACTGTAGCGGGTATGACGATATATTCCGTCAAGACACTTCTGAAATTACACTCTAACGGGCGTGACGAGCTACGGCTTATTTTGTTTGTTCATCATATCCATGTACATCTAGGCATCGAGTTGCACGGACTCGCCGCGTGTTTTCTTTTTAACATTAGCAAAATTAAATTCCTCGGCTAACAGGATAAGATTACAGAGGATTAGAGGGATTTAAATTTGAAATGAACTTTTATTCATGGGGCACATAAATAATGATTGTAGTGAGCAAGTGTAGTTACAGTGAACTGTGCGCAGTCCCCGACGATGCGGCCCTCCTCATCCAAGATGGTGATGAAAGGCAGATTGTGTCTTTTGCCAACTTCGTAATCGTTGGGGTCGTGAGCCGGAGTTATCTTTACAGCACCTGATGCAAAAAATACAATAAAAGTAAACATTTGTCTAGTACTCTTACACACATTGAAACCGATGAAGCCTTCATTAATGGTGAAACTGCAGTCTTCTAGCAAGTAATTAAACAGTTCAGTGTGTTCCATGTTAAAACAAAGTAACAAATATCTATTTCCATACCAACTGGTACTTGTGGAGCTTCGAGCATTCAATTACGTACAACTGCAATGGCACCTCTAAATGAGTTACTAGAACACCTCGATCTTTTACTCACATCCTTTTCCTCTTTTGTCGAAGTTATTGGTTTTCTAGACATAAGTATAGTATTTTGACAAGTTTTATTGCATTCTTTATGTTTTTTATACTTATTTTCACTTATTTTTTATTTTTACCATACTTTACATGATTTTGTTTTATGTCTTTTTTTTATAAATTTTACTGTTTTTTTTTACTAGAACTATGAACTACTACTAATTAACTACTACTACTTCTGTGAAATAAATATATTTAATAGGTTTTTTTACCTGTTCCGAAAGCCATGTCTACAAAGTCGTCACAGACAATGGGAATGCGTCTCTTGCAGAAGGGATGCTTCACACTCTTGCCGTGCAAGTGCTTGTAGCGGGCGTCCTGTGGATGGACGGCCACGGCCGTGTCTCCCAGCATGGTCTCCACGCGGGTGGTGGCCACCACCAGCTCCTCCTCGCTGCCCTCCACCTTGTAGGCGAAGCTCACCAGCACTCCAAACTCCACCTGGAAACACAAATACAAACATGATTGTTACAGCCACGGAA
The DNA here is from genome assembly GCA_022606575.1 of Glossosoma conforme. Taxonomy (NCBI): domain Eukaryota; kingdom Metazoa; phylum Arthropoda; class Insecta; order Trichoptera; family Glossosomatidae; genus Glossosoma; species Glossosoma conforme. The sequence continues at coordinate 1,127,155 of JAGTXR010000005.1, read as the reverse complement.
TATCACCAAGACGACAAAACTATCACTAACCCATTCGATGGATATGATATATATAGCGGTCATGAGCTGTACATGGAATTTGTAGCCTCATAATACAGAGTTATTCTACTGTTGTAATGTTTAAATTTAACTAACTAAATAACTGAATATAAAATATATTAGATTGCAGTTTAAAACTAAAACCAATATCTGATATATTTGTGTACTATGAAATATATTACAGTCTTCCACCAAAAAGGCGCTGCGTTTAAAAGATTAAAAGTATGACTGTCATGGTCAAACTAATGTCATTGAATGAATTGTTTTAAATAATCTATATATCTGCCCACGATTATGAAAGTAGCGTTATGTTTCATTCATTCTGAGATATTTAAAGGTTTGTGTTTTGATGTTGGATGAAAACCGATGAATGTGACAACTTCATGATTCATAGAATTCTATAATTAGATTTTTTGAATTTATGTTGGAATGAAGATTATATTAATTCACTACATGGCAAGCGTCAATGCAATGCCGCGAGGCTGAACTTAAAGTGGTCCTAAAGCGAGACCGACTCAAACCTCAGACAGCTGAGACCACTTAACCCATTCCAACACCATTTAATTGTTACAACTTCTATTTCAAAGAAATCTTAACACTAAACTTTACATACAATTAAAATGGGACAACATAGAACTATAATTATTTTTTTGTTACTAGGATATTTATTTAATCTTCATCTCCGGGCACTTTTGGAAGAGTATGATATTTCTTGAAACATTCTTCCATGTGGAGAGCCACCAAGCATTTCTCACATCCCCATCGTGATTCACTTTTCTTTTTAAGTAATGCGCACATTTTACAAAGCCTGGACGGGTTTTGTTTGACAGGATTTGAAGGAGTTTGTCTAGGGAAATGTGCCCATTGTACAGTCTGTAATCGTAAAGGGCATGCTCCTCCAGATGCCCTTCCTCGCCTCTTATATGGTGGTAGCGTAATATTTTATAATATGCTCTCCTCAATAAATATCCTATAGTCGCTTTATGTCAGCGTTTACATATTAGACATATTTTTACGTAATGCATAGGTATTATAAATATAAGGCCATGTCGGCCAAATAAAAAAAAATAAATAAAAAATAAAAATTGTATCCCTTGGAATACCTCCGCATTAGTGGAAAGGGAGCCAAGCACTGGTCATTTCTGTCGACTCCACCCATCCCACGATTATAATCGATGACTGTCTTGGCTTTTAGAATAGGATTCCTAGTTTCTAGTATAGTATTATAGATAAAATATTACGAGCGCGACGAGATCGTTTACTACTGCTGGCGGCCATTTTGGAAATATTGTTGGTTGTCAAAATACAAATTAAAAATAATATGTAAAAAACTTTAGTAATTATATTTTTTCATCAAAATATAATTAGTAATTATTTTATCAATGATATTAATATGAATAAAATTGTTGTCAATGATTTTTTATGCATAATATGATTACGCATAGACAGACCGGCGTTTCGCCGGCTTCGTGTGTCAATGGGTTAAGAAATGGTACCTTCCCCGACCACTATATTCTTGAATGGCGCCACAGGAAAGCTTGATTTCTTCGTCGACCGCAATGTCATGAGTGGCGCAACGGAAGTACAGTTATTTCGTCGAACACTATGTATAAGAAGCGCTACATGGAACCGCAATTCCTGATATCAACAGTAGCGCTGTTGGTTAGCTTACATTAGATCATGATATACAATGCCGATTGACGCACATGCAAAGACCAGTATCAATATATAAAACTAGTATTATTTCAATAATTTAACAAATGCCCAACGTTGTCACAATATATTGTAACTACACGAGAAAACATGGTTCTCTCATTGAACACTACGCGTAAGTTTTTTTTTTTTTTATGTAAACGCATGCAGGAGAGCACAACCGGTCAAGACCAGTGCACTCTATGACGCTCAGCCAGGGAGGCTGGACGCTGCATGCGGGAAACGTGTGTTGTGTTCGTGTTTGTGTGTGGGTTGGGGAGATTGCAAGTGTATATTTATCTGTTTCTTGAAGAGATCCAGATTGTAGGAAGGAGGAAACACAGACGCTGGAAGAGCATTCCATAGCTTACCGGTGGCATTAAGGAAGGAACTTTGGATGTTGCCAGTTCTTGGTCGATATATATTAACCGTGTATGGATGTTCGGCAAGTGTAAGACGAGTTTGTCGGCTGTGAGTGGGTGCAGGAGGAATTAGTTCTTTAAGTTCCGAAGAGCAGCGACCGTGGTAATAACGGTAGAAAAGACTAAGATAACCAACCTTACGTCTGTGTTCCATTGATTGTAGATTAGATGTAAGGGTGTCATTGTTTATCAAACAAATTGCTCTTCTTTGAACTGAGTCAATTAAGTTTAGAAGGTATTTTGGGGCTCCAATCCAAAGGTGACTGTCGTATTCAAGGATAGGTCGGATTTGTCCTTTATATAGAAGAAGAAATTGTTTATCGTTGAAATACCAACGTGATCTATATAGTACACCTAGTTTTTTGGAAGCGAGACCGGCTTTACACTTAATTGACTCGTAATATTTGACATTATTCGAGTGGCGCTACCTAGAAGCTTGTTGGTTAGCTTTTCGCTGTTCGAAGTTCATGCGACGACCAGCATCAGTATATAGAAGCTTTTTGTATAATTAAATTTTGAAATGATGTATTGTTGTGAAGGATCTCCATGTACGCCTTTTATTCTTGCTCTCTTATACTCAAATGTATGAATATAATCACATTGGATGTTTACCTTGTTCTTGTATCCAGGAATAGCCAGCATCGCATGACCCGCCAGCTCCATCTTATCAACTTCGATGTCAGAAATGGCGGACTTGAGTGTGCAGGACCAGTTGACGAGGCGGTTGGCTCTGTAGATGTCTCCGCTGTCGTGCAGACGCACGAATGCCTCCGTCACGGCGCGGCACATGGAGGGGTCCATGGTGAAGCGAGCTCGCTGCCAATCAAAGGACGAACCCAACGAGCGGAGCTGCGAATATATACGGACACCTTTCCTGGAATAGATCAAAGCACAAAAATGATAACATATGTATAAAGTTTATACGTTTTCTTTACACTTGTTGTACCACCATAATAAATTATTAAAGGCACTTAAATATCTATTTGTTTTTGGAATCAATAATTTATGCCAAAAAATCATCTACTTGTTATGTACAATGATCTGAACCAACGAGTCATGAGGAATCCGAGGAATTCTTGGAAATAATATTATGATTAGTTTTAATCCTAAGCTAATATTTGAAATTTATGCTGCAAAGCAGGCATCGTACTTCATGATCTTGGTCCCAAAAGGAAACCAGTGGCGCCCCTGCTAACCAGTAGCCAACCAAGTAAACCATGTGATTCTTTAAATTGCCACGGGTGACAGGATAGTCCACATAGCGCCAATCAAGGACATAAAAGCCGGGCAAGATACTACTCCCCATTACTAGCCTTCAGTCTGCCGCCTACTACCATATGGAGCGGGTCAAAGTTGAGTCTTTCCTGCTTTTGGATAGCTCTCTTGTCCATGGCGCAGCTTTACGGTATTTGCATTGCCACAGCCAATACCATACATGCCATAGTTTTAGTTGTCAGTGGCATGACCGGTTAGATTTTGCGAACAAGATGATGAAATATGTTTAAATTATTTAGATTTTTTCGATCGATATTTCTTGGTGGAATTCCATTATATCAGATATAAAATAAAAGATTCTTTAGAATTTATTCCACATATATTAATTTTTTTGACTACATGTTTCAGCTAGGTCGGATGGCCACTTTCAAGACTTGAAAATGGCCATCCGACCTGGCTGAAACATGGAGTCAAAAAAAAAATATATGTGGAATAAATTCTAAAGAATCTTTTATTTTATATCTGATGTTTAAATTGATTTAATTAAAGATTTTTTTGTTAAGAATATTCAAATAAGAGAAATTCTCACTCGTTTTTCCAGTCCCAGACGCGTTTGACGAATGCCTCACGTCCGAGGTCGTGGCGAGTCTTGCCTTCTTCCCGCCACAGCTTTTTCTCCACCACGACCTGCGTGGCGATGCCCGCGTGGTCGCAGCCGGGGTTCCAGAGTGTCGTGCGGCCGCTGGCTCGGTGCCAGCGCGTCAGACAATCTTCCACGGCGTTGGTGAGCGCGTGTCCAAGATGGAGGCTGCCGGTCACGTTGGGCGGAGGGATCACCATCACAAAGCGACCTTTGGGATTCGGCTCCAGCACAGATTTGCGCTGAAATAAAAACAATGTTTATTTAATGATAACAAGTGGCAAATTAACTAAAGTTATGACTTTCAGTAACTCTCGTTTATTGAAGAAAAAAAAATAGGATTGGACATCCGGGATACAGGTACTCTAGGACAAGGTATAAGACAATCTGAGCTTAATGAATTGTGAAACAGCAATTTACTATGTCCAGTGCTCCAAATAAATATCAGGAGCAGATACTCTAAAAAGAAAAACTTTTAAGAAATATTGACTTCAGTCAATTTCATATATTTGAAATGACTATCTAAGATATATATTACAATAGTTTACATCATTGCTTACATAGGCATTTTTAAATAAATAATAGATAAGGATCAGTAGTCCTCTAATGCCTGATGTGTTATTGTGCAATCATGAGATAACGAAATATTACTGAAGAACTTAATTCAATTAATTTCTTTTTACTTTTAAAAACGTAACAATTAGCTATTTTGTTTTTAAAACAATAAAGAATCAAAATCATAAAAACATTCAACAAATGAAATAAAATATAAGAAACAATTTATAGAAATAAACTAGAAAGTTCCAAAGTTTGCTAAACAGGAGACTTGGCGAAATTATTTCTACAAACAATTTCGTGGAGCTCATGTCTGAAATGGGTTTCTTTCTTGTGGAATATATCAGCAATGAAACAATAAATAATGTCCTCACTCCATACTCGGGGCTGAAGAAGCCCTGCTTCTCCCACCATCCGTACCAGGCAGCCTCCACATACTGCGGGCTGTAGGCCTCCGGCATGGGCCCCGCAATGTCTTTCTTCTCACCGGGAGCTGTTGAGTTCGTGTACACTGCACTCTCCTTCACTTCCTTCACTTTTTTCTAGAATGAAAATTCAGCTCGTTACAACATCATTTTATTTTCTCGAATCATAATAAATAACAAAGTAACATTGAAATTATTCATTGACAATTTAAATGATGACAAATATTAATCATTATTTATAATTCGGTTAATTTAGGGTGGTACGCATGACATTTGTGTTGAATTGTCGGCGGTCATAGCTCAATGGTCAAAGCGTTTGCTTTGCAAGCCAAAGGTCGTGGGTTCGATCTCCGACGGAGATTAAAAAAAAAGAAGGAATTTTATGCGATTTCTGAGCTCTAAAATACCCCCGGTTGGTGTGAATTTGATCCATCACCCGTAAAATGTCAGTCATAGCCTATTAATTAAAATTGGTGGTAGACGAAAGTCGTCCCCTGAAGACCACCCATTCATAGTGAATTCCTGTAATAATAAAGGATGATGCGTGAATCTCGGGCTGTAGTCTATGACGTTGACGGATCAACACTCCACATGCAGCATTTAGCCATATACACCTTGGTAAGCGTCATAGAAGTCCACAGATGAAACATCAGAATTACTATCACCATCTGTCGGTATTCTCCTGTATGTGTTTACATAAAAAAATAATATATATATAACATTGTAAAAACATTCACTACATACTGTTAAATATTGTATGAAATTCATTAGTTTGTAAATATTAATTGCATATAATCAATAAATATATAAATTTATGGTTGATCAAATTCCATACCACTTAGAAATTATTTAAACGTATATTTTATTCCTCAGATTATTCTTATTCAATGTAAGTAAATAAAATAAATATTTCCAATTTATACAGTGACTTAATTTTTATTCAGTAGAGATGAGAGTATTATTTAATCAGATGTTAAGATTTACAAATAAACAATATTTAATTTTAAACATTTCATTTTAACAGTCAAAGATATCTTCTATAAATTCACGTAAGACACAAAATTTCTCAAATATCTCTCTAAAATATTTATTATTTTACGAAGGCAAAACATTCCTTATGTAAACCTGACCAAATATTTATCAATTAATAATATTTTTAATGATGCAACAAATGACACACAGATCGCAATTGGCTGCATTCAGCAATATTTCCTTTCACTGGAAAAGTGAGGTTATAATCTCACTTCGGGCTTTTCTTTCGGGGCTGCCGGCGCGGCGCCCTTCTTGTCAAGCTTTTGCTGCAGTTTTTCAAGCTTGGCGGTCTTCTTGGCTTCCTTTTCTAACTGTTTGGCGGTCTTGGGCTGGCCATCCTCGCCGAGGACTTCCACATTCGCTTGATCTGCCATGCTGGCGCGACTGACAACCTGTCACTGAAGCAGCAGCTGGAGAGCACATTATAGCAGATGTGTGTATGTATAGGAAAGGTGTTCGCGTGTAGGTAAATATATGTTTCGCTAATTATTTTTGACATTCCATCGCGCAGTGCTCGACAAAATCTATGTTGACCGAATTAGGTAGGTGCGCTTCAATAATAGGTACCGAAAGTAAAAACACTTTTTTAAAATTGTCAAACATCGTACACGGTTAATGTGTGTCGACCAAGAGTAAGCAGTGTACAAAGTTCCTTTCTAAATGGCACCTTGTAATCTTTCCTTCATACAATATAGATCTCTTTAAGAAACATATAAATATAAGCATACAATCTCCACACAAGTCATACACAAACACACATACAAAACATGTCTGGCATACAGCATCTAGGCGCTTGGGCTTAACGTCACAGAGTGCACTGGTCTCAATCAGTCGTGCTCTCCTGCATGTGATTGTATAAAAATGTTTTTTTTTTTAGTAACGATATTTCATTATTTTATTTTTCCCCTTCATAATCTCCGGCGCCTGGCAACATCCGACCAGCTTAGAAAACAAGTGCCGCTGTGTCTGCTGGTCGCTGCTCAGGGACAACTGCATAACTCTAAGGCTCTTTCCGGCCCCCATTATCGACGTCTCTTGTCCGAGAGTCCCCGTCGTGACGACTTCGGCCGCGCCCCGCCCTGCAGCCCGGCGGCCCGCGCACCCGCCCCGCCATGTCCGGCAACCAGACCAGCCCCAGTCTGCTGAACAACCTCCGGCAGTATCGTTTCCAGAAAAGACCCGCCGTCGAAAATGTCCTCCAGAGAAACGGTGCGCCAGCTGCGCTCGCTGGTGAGTCGTCCTTTCACTCCACGTGCGCTTGACATTGATAAACCCTCTCTTGTCTCGTCTCAGCTGATCGCGTACCTCGGCGTGTTGCAATGTGTCTTGTCAACGAGCTTTGACGCTTGAAACTTTCATGGCTTTGTCGTCAACGTTTCGAAATCACCTTTATCAAGCTATTTTCCGAAACGCAAATGTTTCACAAGTGTAAATTTATTTTCACATATCTATTTTGTTAACATTTAAATTGTAACGGCCAATCTTCGACGGAACTGTATAGCTGCAATAATTATTTTGTTTTATTTCACAACGTAATTTTTAATACCCTTTTATCTGTCATTAAATTAAAATCGTCGTAATTTGTGTTTTTATATATGTATGCAAGTATTAAAAAGATAATCTGTAGTAATATATGTGATTATTTAAGAATGATTTGAAACAATCTTATTGGCGAGATAAATTCAATGATTTAATGTTATTATTTCATACGTGATTTGAGTTCACAGAAATGTAACTTAAATAACCGTTTTTGAAAACAAAGGTCGATCTGTTGTATGAGGAAAAAAATTACGATTCTCTACACTATGATAAATGACTCAACAATTCTTTATACTTTAAATAATGTAGTGAACAAAAATAAAAAAATTATAATTCAGTGCTCTTAAATTACGGAATGTGACCAGGAATTATCAATCCAAGCGCTTATAAATAAAGTTTAACAATTGATTCTTACTTTCAAATTCTTAGCAAACATCATTGAATATGACATTTCGTATAATAAAGCCACAACTTAGAGGTTATTGTTGTTTATTTAAAATTTAAGTAAAAAATACAGAATTGAATTAAAAACTATGGTATGCGTCAGTATAAATGCTAAGAGACTGAGCTACAGCCAAGAGAGCGATCCAATATCAGGATTGTCTCAACCTTGACCCGCATGCAAGCACGGTAGGCCTCAGACTGAGGGCCACTTGAGGAGTAGTACCTTGCATCGCCGTTGTGTTCTTGATTGGGGCCACGTCGACTGTCCTGTCACCGGGAACGGTACGGTTATCTCTTTGGCTGTTGGTTAGTTTGGGAGGGCGATACTGGTTTGCTTTTGCAATCATGAAGTATGATGCCGGTCGATCAATAAGATGGCGACTGCTGCTATAAACATGTTCTACAAGATTCATAAGTAAAAAACTTGCGTTGTCGTATTTCAGCTTCGCCGTCTGCAGGCGGTGATCCGCGAGCTAATCAGGTGTACAAGAGGATCCGGCTCATGGACTCTGAGTCGGACTCGGAGAGCCACGCGGGGCTGGGGCCGAGCGGACAGCGCCTCCCGGTGCTTCCTGCCCAGCCGCCGAGCGCCGCCCCCCCCGCCCTGGACCAGGCCACCAAGGAGCGCCGCCTCTCCAACATGACACAGATGTTCCCCGATATCAGCGGTCTGGTGAGTCACTCAACTTACTTAGCAACTGAAAGCATTTAAGATTGGACAGATTTTTTTGCCATCGCACCGTAAAATAATGAAGTATTGACAATGCGCCAGTATATATTATTGTCAACATACAGTACGAGTTTATCATGGGATTTTGAATGATTGCTGTCCCTTTACAAAAGTGCTGATTTGAAAAGACTTTGAAAGAATATTTAAAAAAAACACAGTTTTTTTTTTGATTTTTAATATATGATTTATTCTCTCATTGAATGAAGAAGCCAGCAAAGGTGTTTATTATTATTTATTAATAATAACAGGACGGCTAGATACTACATGTGGAAAATGTGTGGTGGGTGCAGGAGATATTTTGAAAGGACTGCAATTAAATAATTACAAAAAGGTCCTTGAATGAATGCGTCAAAGAATGTTTTTTTCTTGAACTCCTATTCTGAAGTAGTATGCAGTATGTCGAGTAGTATACCTATCCAATGTTCCCTCTAAGACTGCAAGTGGGCTGTGCGGAAAATTCAAATGCTCTGAGCAGGTAAATTCAGCTAATATGTGGCATAATTAATGTTAACGGATATGTTTAGATTTTTAGTAAAAAAACATTGTTATTATAATTCTGTTTAGCTAATTCACATTCAGTCCATTTTGTGCCAACCTTCGATTCTCTTTTTAAATTTTATTCATGTTAAATCTTATAAAAAGTTTGTTAAACTTCAATAAATAAAAATATCTCCGATTTCATAATTATGATTTTTGATAAAGTCAGCATTTCAGTTTCAACTAATTGTTGAGAAGTTATGCATGTTTGAATACTTTATATATGTTTTAGTTAAGTTAGTTTAAGGAGCTAGCCTTGATATTTATTTTACTTCCTGAAGTTTTTGACATCTGAGTATTATAGTGCGTGCAAACCCGTGATAAGTGCACAGGGATTTTTAAATGATGGCGATAACAATATCTGTTTATGTTAACTTTCAGGTTATAAAGTCTGTCTTGCTGAAGCACAAGTGGAATGAAGAGCGCTCTCGTGACGAGCTGCTGGACTTTGACCCGGAGCAGCAGGAGATCAACAAGAGCGTGTTTGTGCAGCGCATGCAGAGCAACATGTATGGACTCATGCAGAACGGCTCCACCAGCCGGGAGCCGCCCGGGCAGAAGAAGAAGGCGGTGCGCAGGCGGAGGCGGGATGAAGACTCCGACAGCGACTTTGATACAAACAGAAACAAAGCTGATAAAGTTTTTGATAGGTATGTAATCTTTGAATAGCTTAACTTCACCCTTCTGAAAAGCATCATCTCTTACCTATTAATCATACTCTCGGAAACTATAAAAACTCTTTTAGTTTCCCTTAAACTTAGACAATTATCTATGAAAAACAAACACAAATAGTGTCTCTACATGATAGGATATATTATCCATTAAATTGGTGATTTGATATTTGAATAGCTTAACATCATGTTTATCATACTGATCGCCCTCCCAAAAAGTATCATCTCTCGCTGATTAGTCATACTCTTGGGAGCTATGAAAAGACTTTTAGTTTCTCTTAAAGTTATATAAATATCTATGACAAATAAGCACATGAGTGTCTTTGGATTTTTTAGAATATACACTTCGTAATAGATAATTGAAGATCTCTATTATATTCCAATATTTTTTACAAATCGATTCATACAAATTATTACTGCAAATATTATCTTATGACATTTCTCTCATCAATATCAGAGAATAATAAACAGCAGATGCTGGGATTCGAACCGCGAGTAAAGAATCGAACAATGGTTACAAAAGTTTTAAGTTCAAATCCCAGCATCTGCCGTTTAATATGACATAAGATAATATTTGTTGTAAAAATGTGTACGTATGTATAGATTTGTTAACAATTGTGTCTCTTCATACTGGGCTATATTTCTATTGAATTGGTGTTTTCTTGAAGATTCTGTTGCTGCAAACCAATCCACCGGATTGACACTACGAAGAAGAAGAACTCCACAATAATAAAATTACTAATTAAAAATACTTCAGTGGAATAATGCCCTGAGTGCTATTTTCATCCATATTACAAGCATTAAATGATTTCATTCGTTAATATGACTGTCCTTATCTATTGCAGTGATGACGACTCTGATGTAGAGTTAAACAATGATCTTAGCGGAGACAAGAAGCGCGTGTATGAGTTCCTGAGCTCATCCAAGCTCAACGAACTGCAGCTGTTAAACGGCTGCTCCCTGAAGAAGGCCCAGGCCATCATGTCCTGTCGACCCTTCAGTGGCTGGGTGGACATGGTGAGAGACCAGACAAAAACATCATTTAAATTTAAAAATTATCTTTTGGTATTGCGGCATAATTTATCATAATTTATCATAATTTACTCACGCTTATTATTTTGTCTAGTCTCCCCTTCTAATAGTCATATTCCCACTGTATCTGTCATATACACACATTTAACTCTGCAACATAAACTTCTTTCGTAAATACACCCCGTTCTTCATTAAATATATTAGTATTTCATTCCTTGTTTTAACATGGATCACACTGATCACTGTTTTATGAAACCTTCATAGATTGCAAAACTGCAGTCTTGGAGCAAGTGAAACAGTGCTTAGTGTGATCCGTGTTAAAACAATGTATGATATATTTATTTATTTAATATTGAAATGGATCTCAAAGTGAATGCTAAAAATATAAATAACACATCGTCCTGCTAATAGTCACATTTCTACTTTGTCTGTTATATCCATACATTTAACTGGGCAGCATAAACTTCTTCCGTAAATACACATCATCAAGCTCTTCCAATGTATCTTATTAACAACATCAGGTAGCTAAATATACTTCCCATACTCGCAGAGTTTTTAAGTTTCGAAATAAAATATAAATATTTAATTATTTACTTGTGTTAAATTGTGGAATTCCATCAAAATACATTAACAATAAACTTCTTCAGCATTCATGTTATTTTATTGGAAACTTCTTACATACAGAATGATAAAATAATCTATGGCATTAATGTTTTTTTTTAAAACAAAATAAAGCTTCAATAAAAATCAATGAATTTTATTCTTTGATTTATCGAGTTCAGTATATATTCCTTTATATCTTTTTACATCTTTCTTTATATATTTTTATTATGAGGCATTGCATGAAAATATTTACATAAAAAGGGGATTTAGTATATTTACCATTTATTGAAACCTTCTGTTTAGCATGTTTTTTTTAACATGTTAACCACCATGTCAGCCACCGGTGGCGGACGCGACATACATTTATTCGGGTTTTCATTTTGCGCCTTCAGCACTCCTCACAAACTGTTCAGAATGTTCGACGCAAACTCCTAAAACCACAAAAACGTTTTTGTCACACAAAAAAATGGTGTCGTAGGTCAACGTGTTAATGGTATTTATTGTTTCATTACAGGTTGAGAAATTCCAAGAAAACAAATATCTCAACACGGATATATTGAATGCGACACAAGAGCTTCTGCACACCAGGAACAACATCCAGAAACTAATGAAGAAGTGCACAAGTCTGGCCAATCAGATGGAAGCTGCAGTGGCTGCCGGAGCCGGCGTCAAGCAGCAGCCTTCCAACTTACAGCCCAAGTATGTCAGCACACAAGCAATATAAACAAACACGTGCGACAACCTCACAGACCACAACGTGAAATAACCTGTTTTTTTTTTCATCTATATATTTCCAATCTCTCCAGAATGAAATCCTTATCCGCAACACACTTTTAAATTCGATTTATTTATTTTTTACTTTTAAAATATTACAATTTGCTTATTACATTTTTAACACAATGGAAAATCTAAATCAAGATAACATTAAATTTATACAAAAAAAAAATATTTTTAATATTTCAAATTAAAGAATAAAGAAGAAACAATTTGCTGAAATATACTCGAAATATAATATTAGAAAGTCCTAAAGTCCTCACTAAACATAAAACGCCACAAAATTATTTCTACAAACAAATTCATGGAGTTAATGTCTCTCTCATGGAATATATCAATATTCAAGACGATTTGATCTCTAATTATATAGAAAAATAGGTAAATGCTTAAATATGTACATCTAATGAAAATAATCATGTTTTGTATAAACTTATTTTACGGACAACGCTCATACAATGTACATTTTAATAAACATTGTAAATAAATGTCTGTGGCAATTGAGAATAGATTCTAAATTTATATTGAAACTCAGATAAAAGTGAATAACGTAATGTTATCATCCAACTAGATCAGTTATAGGGAAGTGGACAATTATCTGAGAGTAATACTGCCGGAGACTATGGAGACTGAAAGAGCTCTGTGGTGGTAGTTCATGAATGTCGTATGTTCCAGTTAGGGGAGCGGACATGATAATCATTATATTGATGTTATTTTTGTCTTGTCGTAGTATGAAGCTGGCATCGTATCAGCTGGTGGGACTGAACTGGCTGGCTGTGCTGCACGCACAGAAGGTCAGCGGCATCCTGGCCGATGAGATGGGGCTCGGCAAGACTGTCCAGGTCATTGCCTTCCTGGCGCATCTCAAGGAGACCAATCAGACTACTGGGACGCATCTAGTTGTCGTACCCTCATCAACACTGGGTATGCCTGCAATTTAGTTTTTTTTTAGTAATTACAATTAGAAATAATATTCTTGATGGCTTCTGGTGCAAAGATACACCAAATTCTCTTTATGCAGGTAGATACGTTCTACATACAAACATAAATCGAGAAAAAAAGGTTACGTCAAGTGTTGACCTTGCAACATGTACTCATTATCTATAAATAGTTTGTTTTTTTAATGAAACTTTAATACTATTTTTAATGTTTCAGATAATTGGTACCAGGAGTTTTCGCGATGGTGTCCGTGCATTAATGTGGCCATGTACTACGGCAATCAGGAGGAGAGGAGACAGATGCGAGTCAACTGGGCCCGGGGAGGACTCAGGGAGGTGGACGTGGTGCTGACCACGTAAGTCACAGCAGACTACTGATTTATGATATTTACACTAGTTGTCTAAAATATTATTATATTCTTCTTCTTAGCGCTTCAGGGTGCCTTTCTGTCTCAAGATCAAATGTGTAAGGTTGTGCAATTACTGTAGGTTCCAAAATGGGTGGCGTTATGTCGAATGTTCATTTTTTCAATATTGATACCGAGGGGTAAATTGACTAAAGACTTGACTTTTAAGATTTATCTCGTTTATTTTAACGAAATAAAAATACAAGAATTAACTTAACTAGGAACTATGGCATGCGTTAATGCTAATGCCGTGAGGCTGAGCCATGGCAAGGAATAGCGGTCCTAAAGCGGGACCGACTCAAACCTCGACCAGGCCTCAAGCGTCAGACTGCTGAGGCCACGTGGGAAGTGGTACCTTCCCTGACCACTACATCTATTAGTGGCGCCACAGGGAAGCTCATCCTACGCCAATCGTTATGTGTGAGTGGCGCTACAAGGAAGAATAGATGCTGATATTGACATTGGCTTTGTTAGTTGTTTGTGTTTTTGATAATTCAACAAATGATCCATGTTGCCATAATATATTGTAATGTTTGTATACACTTAGGTACAATCTAGTGAGCAGCTGCCCCGAGGAGCGCAAGATGTTCCGAGTGACTCCCATGCAGTATGTGGTGTTTGACGAGGCGCACATGCTCAAGAACATGTCCACGCAGCGCTACGAGAACCTCATCCGGATAAAGGTAAATCATGGTTGCAAAAGTTTGTGGTTTGAATCCTAGTGTCTGCCGTTTATTTTTCTCCAATATAAATTAGGAAATGTCATAAGATGATATTTGCTGTATGTTTGTATCAATCCGAAAACAGTTTAATGTGAACATATTTTGTCTTTATTCTCCTATGTGTTTGCATTATATATGATGTAACGGTTTTGATTTCAGGCGGCGCATCGCATCCTGTTGACCGGCACGCCTTTGCAGAACAACCTGCTGGAGCTGATGTCTCTGCTCTGCTTCGTGATGCCGCATCTCTTCGCCAAGAACACCGACGATCTCAAGAGTCTCTTTCAGAAGAGTTCGGTGAGAACATAGTATTTCAGAAAAGAAGACAACTTTTCTCACCGCACATGAATTAATTACTCCTGCACTCACCCACAACCAACAAACTCATCTTGCACTTGCCAAAGTCGTTCCTAAATGCTACCTATAAGCTCTTGAATTCTGTTACACCGTCTGTGTTTCACAAACACAAACACTACATTCGTTTCCCACATGCAGCGTTCTTCAGCCGCCCAGGCTTAACGTCATATTGTTCACTGGTCACAGACAGTTTTGTTTAATTTTTAAAACAAGCGAAAAGCAATTAAGAAAACATTAGTTGATACAAAAAAATTACATTTCAAATTTAAAAAAGCTATAAAAGAAACAATTTATAGGAATATATTAAAAACTCTTAATGCTCGCTAAAAAAACTACACAAAATCATTTCTACAAACAAATTTGTGGAGCTCATGTCTCAACTAGGCTTCTCTCGCATGGAATCTATCTACATTTGAGGCGATGTGGTTGTCTTTTAGTTATTTTATGTAGAAATTGAGTTTAAATTTATTCCATGGAAGATGGGATACTATTTAATAATTAATTAATGTATTATAATAACATGTGAAGCTACACCCCGCTTCATTATATTTCTAATTATTTCAGAAATCAATATCAAAAACGGCCGACAAAAAGGCGGAAGACGAAGACATCCCTCTGTTTGAGCAGACGCAGATCACCCAGGCCAAGCGCATTATGAAGCCCTTCGTGCTGCGCAGGCTCAAGAGAGACGTGCTGCGGGAGCTGCCGCCCAAGAGCGACCAAACCATCAAGTGCACCATGGAGCCCGGGCAGCTCCTGCAGTACAAGGACCTCATACAAGTATTCACCGGCACAGATGGGGTGGTGAGTGATGCAATTTCATTCAAAATCTTTCAGATTAAAAATATTTCAAATTTCCACCAAATTCCGTCTCTTGATGAATGTTCTTAGATAAGGCGGGAGGCTCTCAGCGACGACGAATGACAAGAGTCTAAGGCTTAATTTATAACAATTTGATACACACATACAAATATAAATCAAATAACAAATTATAATATATTTCTTATATATATTATAATATATTTTACCGACTGCTATTAAAACAGCAGTTTATAGCCTCTCACAACCAACTCCACTCCCACCTGTACGTGGTGAGCCCTACATAGTCATGTCACATCAAGATTGCGGTAACCAATCCCTTTGGCGATATGACGTGATGAACTGACGGGAGAAAGGAGGGCTGAGAGAGTTATCAAAAAAACTCTCCCAGCTTCAACTAGGCACGGTGTAAACCGGCCATAAACTCGCCAAGCCGCCTGGCAAGCGTGGCGTTTTAAGCCAACAACCCCGAATGAAAACACAACAAAAGATCCGGCCCCTAGTTCCCAGCAGCTTCGCTATTCCTGGCCACGGCAGCGGCCATGGTAACGGCGGGGCGGGGGGTGCTAAGAAATTATAAGAAGAATAGCGGGAGTGACCTGGATGCGGAAGGCGGAGGATCGAAGAGGATGGAGACTCATGCGGGAAGCCTACGTTCAACAGTGGACGGACACAGGCTGATGATGAATATATTTCTTACACCAATATCGGTTAAAAAGAAATGGCAGATGCTGGGATTTGAACCGCGAACTAAAAATTTGCAGATGCTAGGATTTAAACTGCGAACTTTGCACCTCAGTTCTATCTTATATACAGTCGATTCCGTTAAATTGGGACTTGGGCATTTTGTCCCAATTAAGCGGCTGTCCCAATTAAGCGAATTTCACTTTTTTTTTAAATTCATTTATTTGGTTTATTAGTTATTTAATTTTTCATATTTTGATTTAATACTTTCTACAATTGAATCCTCATAGTCTTCATTATCATCGTAACATGGTAAATTGTAATCTATTCTTGAAAATTGTATTGCCGTGGTTTTTATAGCTCGCCAACTGTCAGCGACAAACTGTATTGCTTGCAAAAGGGAATTTTTTGAAGTAATCTCTCTGGCTATTGTGGTATTTGTTAATAAATTTTCATCAATGGATTCTAATATGTAATTAACCAATTTTCCATGGTACAAAGTCTTAAAAAAAATTATTACTTCCATATCCATTGGTTGCACTAACGATGTGGCATTAGGAGGAAGAAATTCCAGACAACGCATCATATCAAATTCTGTGTACATATTTTTTCTTGAGAATATGTATAACATAATATGTGCTGTGATCTTAAATTTACTGTCCCAATTAAGCGGAATGTCGTCCCAATTATACATATAAATTTACTATTGGTTTCTTGGTTTGGTTTCTGTTCTTTGAGATTTGTCCCAAATAAGCGGCTGTCCCAATTAAGCGGAATCGACTGTACATTGTAGCCCACCATGACCATTGCTTCCACCTACTAAGTTGAGAGTTTAAGGACGTAGAGAGTTTGCCGTTTCTTTTTCTTCGATATCGATGAGAGAAATATTATAGAAGATTATATTTTATGTAGATTTGTATATGTGTATATGTGTATCAATTTATGAAAAAAAAAACAGTTTAAAAATATATTTATTAGTTATTTATTTCAAGACTGTGTTGTCCGAAACCATGCAAAAAAAGAACTTGATGTAAATGATATATTTTCAGATCCGGACCACAAACGAGATGAGCGGCTTGTCCATGATGATGGACATGCGCAAGCTCGCCAACCACCCACTGCTGCTGCGCAAGTACTACACGGACGAGCGGCTGCGGGTCGTGGCGCGGCGCCTGGCGGGCGACTCGCAGTACAAGCGCACCAACGAGCAGCACATCTTCGAGGACCTGGTCTTCATGTCCGACTTTCAAATTCACCAGATGACCTTCCTCTATAAGGTAAAAAATAAATATTAAGCATATTTATCTAAAAAATAAATATATTTTTAATTTTAGATTGTAAATATCACATTGATCAGCTTCAGGTAGTTTTTAGAGGATTTATATTGAGTGGTGTAATAATGTACGAGGGTTATCCGTAAAATAAGGTTCCCAGTGATTTTTCACAGTGTAAAACATATTAAACCTTTCATTACGGCTCGGCGGAATACAAATTATACTGTCAATTATAAAACAAGTATTTGAAGCATAAATGTACTTATCTGGTCTGTTTTCATATATCACATTGGTTCTTGTATCCTTTAGCTATTAGATGATGTTGATGTATAAAAAACTATTCTAAGAAAATAGGAAAACGATATATCACGGGGAATCTTACACGACATATATCGGGTACCGATGCCAACAGGTTAATTCCATGAATGCGTACATTTTACACCCTCGTATTACAAAATGCTTTGACCATTTCGGGAAAGTAATAAAGAGTAGGCAATATCTGAATAAAAGATTTTTACATGCAATCTGTAATTTTCCCCTTTTAAATTTTCTAATGTGCTTTCTTAATTTAAATATATAATTTACTTTTAATTTTTAATAATTTAATTTTAGCACATTAATTCATCGTCTCACTTTATCTGTATAATTTTGTAAAGTATTCTTTCCTTGTTATCTCTATGTGCAACATTTATGTTTTTACTAAGATATTTTTAACTTTGTATCCATTTTATTTAAAAAAAAAAGTATTTCAGCATAAAAATGAACAGCAAAATTCTATTAGATTATATTAAAATTACATGAAATTGTTTTTATTATTTTTTAATATATTTCAATATTAGCGAAGTGTAATAGAGCTGTGTAAAGAATAGAACAAAAGTGCAATGTTTGCGGTTCGAACCCCAGCATCCGCCGTTTCTTTTTTCTTCTATATTGACGAGAGAAATGTCATAAAATGGGATTTTTGTTGTAGATTTGTTTGTGTGTATAAGTTTGTTAAAACTTATTAAAAATGTCATGTCGCAGAGCATATCCACCATGGAAATACCCGACGAGTACATCGTTAGGTCAGGCAAGATGGCCAAACTGGATGAGATGTTGCCGCGCCTGAAGCTGCAAGGACACCGCGTGCTCATCTTTAGTCAGTTCACTATGATGCTGGACGTCCTGGAGCCCTACCTCACCATCCGCGGCTACGAGTACCTGAGGCTGGACGGCAGCACCAACGTTACTCTTAGGTTGGTACAGATTCATTTAATACAAAGAATTTTACCTGATATTATTATATCAGATAGGTTAGTAACTTTCTTTAGATTGTTTAATTGATATTGTTATTCATTATTACATTCTATACCTGGGACAAGTAATACAACTGGGACGAAGTGACTTCTCAAAAGAAATCGACATTACGTATACAACTGGGATGGGCAGCATTTGGAAAACTAAAGTACATTTTTAAAGCGAAATTTCCGCAATGTCTTAAAACTAAGGCGTTTAACCAATGCATCCTCCCTGTATTAACTTATGGCACAGAGACGTGGAATCTGACAGCAAGTCTTACCCATAAAATAAAGGTCACCCAGCTTGCTATGGAGAGATCCATGCTCGGAGTGTTGCTAAAAGATAGAATCCGTAACGAGGAAATATGCAGAAGAACTCTAGTAGTGGATGCTACCGAACGAATAGGCACACTTAAATGGCAATGGGCAAAACATATCTGTCGAAGAGACGACGGTTGATGGGGAAGAAAAGTATTGGAATGGCGCCCAAGAACTGGCAAATGAAGCATTGGCCGACCCCCTGCAAGATGGACTGACGACATAAGAAGAATAGCGGGAGTGACCTGGATGCGGAAGGCACAGGATCAAAGAGGATGGAGACTCATGCGGGAGGCTTACGTTCAACAGTGGACAGATACAGGCTGATGATGATTCATTTATTTTACTTGACCCCTTTAGATGCCCGGATGATCCCTAATTCTGCATGTAAATTAACGTCCCTACTCCGCCTGTATACTATCATCAGTTGAAATTCTGTATAGTTTTATGTGCATCTCCTTTGGTTTCAGGCAAGATCTCATAGATAGGTACAATACTGAAGAAGAGATCTTCATTTTCCTGCTGTCGACTAAGGCGGGCGGACTCGGCATCAATCTCACAGCGGCTGACACCGTCATCATACACGACATAGACTTTAACCCGCACAACGACAAGCAGGCTGAAGACAGGTGAGCCAACACCTATCAAAACATCTCTTTACAATGTTAGGGATCAATGTGCTCGGACTGAAGACGTTTACAATCATGTTTTAAAATCTGACAGTTGAATGCATCAACTCTCTGTCGATCGCAAAATACAATCTAAGAGATCAGGTGACAGTTTTATGAGTACCACTCCTAGGCCAGAAGGATTAATGCATATAAACTCCTAGTATCTTCTTGACTCAGTTTGGCCTTCTGAACCCGCCTATACAGTCCTTGGTAGTGGCCAATCTGCATCGGCCACGCAGAATATGTCTGCTGAGAATGCAAACAACTTGCACTGCATTTTTTTCTGAGTTCTTACGTCACCCAACCTGAAAGGATTGATCTGTTAATATGTTAATAAAATATCTTACTGGTTTTGGAACTTTGTTTTAACTTTTATCTAAGATTCCTTTATAAATTTTGATAAAACTAAAGTGATGGATGAAAATAGGTAGTTTTTAATTGATTAATTTTGTATTAATAAAAATATTTTGTTATATCCCTAAGAAGGCCAGATCGAAAGAAGGTCTCCCCAGTTTTTAAGTAATGTAGTAGTTATGGCAATTTAAAGTTGTGTATCTGTCTGGCTCATCGACCGACTGAGGGATAAATCTAAAAATAATAGGTAGATTTTTCGGCAGATATTTCGAATGCAGCTTCTGTCCTAAAAGAGAATGAGAGAATAGTTAATTAGCAAAACATATGTTATTGAAAATGACTAAAAATGAGGCAACGTAAGTAATTGTTCCACAATGTTGCAGATGTCACCGCATGGGTCAGAAGCGGCCGGTGACCATCTACCGCATGTTGAGCGCCGGCACCATCGAGGAGGGCATCTACCAGGTGGCGCAGGAGAAGCTCAGTCTGGAGAGAGACATCACAAATACTGATGGTAGTGTTTCATATTAGACAGATCAAATTATAAATTGTTAGGCTATGCAAGGGGCCTATGGCATGAATAATCAGAAATTACTAAAGATTACTTAGGCGAGTAAAGGAGCTGAATACTGGCCAGCTGGGTAAAGAAGGCACGACCCCCAACTTATTCCTCTTCTTCTTCGTGTCAGTGATGTCTAATTGTTTCGGCTCAATATCTAGTAACATCGATGGACCGTGCTGCCCAGTATTAGGTCTTGATGTGCAGCTAGTCGGGCACATGGGGCAGGGTATTAGGTGTGAGGCAGTTTCCAGTGTCACACTGCCGACTCCGGCTTATAGTCTGCTCAGGGATTTAATTTATTGATTCAATTATTTTCATCCTAACACCGCGTTATGGACCTTCACCATCCTTTATATTGAAATATATAATTTATTATGTGTATTGTCAACTTTGTATGTGCAGTGCCGTAATGTTTGGGAACAGAACCGATCGTCTAGGGCCCATATAAGTACAACAGTCCTCCTACCACCAGAACACTAAAAAGTCTCTTGCTTGTTTCAAATAATCTCTTTGAGTTGTAAAACAGTTATAAATAATTACATTCAAGACACTAATAAAAGCTACAGTAGCAGTTATAAATAATTACATTCAAGACACTAATAAAAGCTACAGTATGTAACATGAATAACGAAATGAAAAAACCATCGCATAAATATACATAAACAAGTGGAAGATGCCTTGAAGCAACTAAAACAATCAATTTAAACAGAATAAACATTTTATGTTACAAATATTGATTTCTTATGTATTTCAATGTATATTTTTATTACAGAAAATGAACCTCACGAGATGAAGAATGTGGCTCGGCTGCTGAACTCTGCGCTGGGCATCCTGTCTCCGACCAAGTAAACCAAATATAGACAATGAGCACCGGCTCCAGTGATACTAGGCCCATTAATACCTTATTTATAATATTTATTTTTTATACAACCAATCACCGGATGTAATTCATTATTCCTGCAAAAGCTGTCCAAGTCTCCGTTGAATCCATCACATTACAAAGTATTTTATTACAATTTTTATCATTTTTTATCTTAATTACACGAATTTTAAAATAGCACTGGATCTAATATGGAATTTGATTTTTAAATCAACATGTTTTAACAATTCTAATGGAGAAAAGTAATATTTACATTAATTTAATTTAACCATTTTAACTTGTATTTACTGTTGTAAATTTGCAAATTTACTTCGTGTACTTTTTATTTTCAATGAAACAGTTTGAAAAAATGAAAAATGAGATTTTAGAATTAATATTTCTTGAGTGCTCTTTTTTGTACAAATTATATTTTATACAATAATGTTCCCCCAGCAAGAATGTTTCATTTTTCAATTACATGGAGCTAATGGTGGCATTTTACGTAATGTGGTTTTTATAAATATGTATTTATAAAAAATTGCCTAATCAAATCACTCAATTTGATTTATAAAAATGGAGTAGGCTTAATGTTAAATGATAAAACAGGAACTTAAAATAAATTATATTTCAAGGGATCAAATAAGTTCCTACATAAAGTGCTATCAGGAATACTAACATAATGAGGAGGCCACTTTATAAAATAGGAATGAGCTATTCTACAAATTAATATGTAATAAAAATTTACTATTCTTTATATATTTATATCTACAATATAGCATTTTAACAGCTGTTAATTCTTGCTGGGATTTAATTTTAACTTTTATATTCATGACAATGTAACGTTTTAAATAATTTAATTCATATTTTATAGGATACACATCGCGATCCATTTAAAATTAACATCACGTTGATCAACTTTAATTTCAAAGACCGTAGTTTTGTTTGCTCTACGCGCTTCATCAGTATCTAATCATCAAATTAAACAATATTGTTAAAATTTACTTTTTTTATGACCAATCTAACTCTAGAGTTGCAGGTTATTTTTGTTGTCGTTAACAGTTGCACGTTTTTTCGATCGGTTTCCCTGATCCGATGTCTCTTTAATTTTAATTCCCTGAAAATTGTGATATGAATAGAATTGTTTTGTCCTCTAGTGGTACTCATTCGTTTATACAGATTATCGGTGTATAAATTAGTAAGAAACAATAATTGTGATAAATATAAAAAGAGAGAGCGGGTCGACCATAGAATATATATTTTTTCATAAGCATCACACGGCACTCCCGTGTGTACAGTTCAAGCAAATTAATATTGCTATCAAATGTTACGAGAGAATGACATATGCCAGGTACACGACATGCCATGAATATTGTATACTCTAACTTTGTGTAGATAATTCCCTAAAATAAATCTAAAAATAATTGTACATGCTAAATGACAGGATTCATTTATTGGTATTGCAACACTTAAAGACCTTCTACGCCCTATACAATCACTTATATTGTACAAAATTTAGGTTTCGTGAATTGCCACAACATGTAAAAGCCATTTATAAATAAACAAATTCAAAGGAAGTATCATCTTATGTGACATTTCTCTCATCAATATCGGAGAAAAATAAACGGCAGCCGCTGGCATTAGAATCACAAACTCTTGCAACCATGTTCATTTCATTACTCAGCGCTAATCCTTGCAGTTGTATGTTTGTTTTAAATTGATATTTTTAAAGCAAATATAAATTATTTGAAATGTAGATTGCCATTTAGCATTGTGACCCCAACTGTCTTCGCAAAAACAGCCGTGTCGGGGGGTGTAACAGATTTTACATTAATTTTAAAAGTCATTGCATGTCTTGTACCTGTTACTGTGTTAAGTATTTTTGTACAAGTGAAAAATGCCTCACGAGCAGTGAGTGTATATACAATATATAAAAATAAATGTATACCTTTGTGGCAGTCGGAAAGCCACAACTATGGATGTTAATCAGTAATTGATAGCCTGTATGTTTTATTTTATTTTTCAATTTCATTTTACATCAATCACTTCTAAATTGGCAAAATTAGTTAATCAATTGTGACATTGAACATTGAGTAAAATTTTTTTTCTTTTGCTTATAATGGATTTCTGGAGGAAGATTTATTTAATTTCCGTTTAAAAATAAAATATTCTCTAAATTTAGTTATTTAGTTACACGTATGGCAGCACTTTATATTCTTTTAAATTAATTGTCATTCTAAAATATTGTGGTCGTCTCCACGGTAAGGGGTTACATCACCAATGAAATCAAACATTGGAGTTCAATGTAAAATACTAAGTAATATATCTATATTTCATTATAATGTATTTAAGAAAAACCTCATCCAGTTATGTAATCAGTTTAAATAAATTATTTATTATTTTCATTTAGGTTATCTCTAAATTTATAATTTCGGTTTAAGGGTAGTTTAATTGATTAGTTCAGAATGAAATGTCTTATACCGTCTTACACAAGTGCGATTATTGTACTGCGATGTGAACTGTTGAATGGGGTCACACTCTCCTAGTACTTAAATTTATAAATATGCATTTTTATAACCATTATTTTTCATCCTAAATTGAATCCAAATCTACTGAAAATGTTGATTTTCAAAAAAATAATTGTGTTAAAGATTGATAGCTCTGTCTATTAACTGTTGCAATAAAAAATCTTTGTACATACAGTGTGTTATTATTTTTCTCCCAATTTTTTTATATACAATACCTTCCAAATACACAAGCATTTGAAAACAAAAATCATCTCAAAAAAAATGTGAGTGGTTAGGTAAAAACACAAAAACTTGCTTATGTCATGAAAAAACAAACAAATAGGTGGTGACTTGAAAAAGGGTTGCTTAACCCTTTTATTACGGCTCGGTGGAATAAACATACAAATTCGCGGCATATATCTGGTACCGATGCGAACAGGTTAAAGCTAAACAGGACAACATTATTTTGTCATGAAGTCAGGGATTCCATATTCAGTTTAGTGATCGTGGAATAAAGATTTTTATGCATCTTTGTAGTTAATGTAAAAGGTTGGTATCCATGGTTGAGTGAACTAATGAATATAATATGAATTTTTTAATTTTTATTAGAATATTATTTTATTATTTCAATATTCTAATCTACTTTTATAGATCATTGACTATATTATAATATTATTATTACTTAAATATACATATACTATACATAAAATTCTTTTTTCAACGTGTCAATCCAAGCACAAAAATAACGGCAGAAGCGGGATGCGAACGAGACCCGAGTGGTACTTACTAAAATAAATAGACTGCCGGAAAGTAATAATATTAAGCTTGTGAATAAATGAAGACTGATAGAATAATAATAAAAATATACATACTTTGAATATATACTATAGCGACATCTATCGTACGATGATAACAATGATATAAATACTAGTTTCAGCGCAAGTCAGTCTAGGCATAGCAATGGCGCAGTTCGCCGAGCGGTATGAATACCTGGGCATAGTTGGTTTCCAAGGTCCATGGTTCGCATCCCGCTTCTGCAGTTATTTTTGTGCTTGGATTGACACGTTGAAAAAAGAATTATATGTATAGTATATGTATATTTAAGTAATAATGAATATAAGTTCGAAACGTGGAATTAACTTTATTTAAATCTTGGTTTTAATTCTAACAGACATGGTTTGAACTGTCTAAAGAATTCTCAATGATATCATCACCCAGATGTGACTTATAACAGTTCAAAACTCTTGCTTTAGAAAATGGACTTTAAAGCCATAGCCCTTTCGCATCGGTTGTCGGCATATGCCGTCCAAGATTCCCCTACCGTTGACATCGGTTGACGTGATACATCGTTTTGCTACTTTCAGTACTCATTGTGACATCTACGGTAGGAAATTGGAAGTGCAGTCATTCCCTTTATCAACCTACATGTATTCTTTACAGGAATCTGTAAAGCATGTAAATAAAGTTATTAATAAAGTAAAGTAAAAGTAAAGTAAAACTGCCGGAAAGTAATAATATTAAGCTTGTGAATAAATGAATACTGATAGAATAATAATAAAAATATACATACTTTGAATATATACTATGGCGACATCTGTTGTACGATAATAACAATGATATAAATACTAGTTTCATCGCGGGTCGGTCTAGGCATAGCAATGGCGCGATTCGCCGAGCGGTATGAATACCTGGGCATTGTTGGTTTCCAAAGTCCGCGGTTCGCATCCCGCTTCTGCCGTTATTTTTTATTAAAATAAAAATCCAGCAAAAAAAAATAAATTATAAAAGGTTTCGTCAACCACTAACAAGAGTTACGCAAATTTAATGTTTGCAGGGTAGCCAATGAACTTGGATTATGCAGTAATTGAAGTATTTGATGTAGACTTATCCAATATTAAGGAATATCGGATTGAGTTATAGACCAATGTTTTTTTCGGATATTATAAATGTAGATATTCAGATATATTTCTAAAATGATGAAAATTCTTGCATGGTTGGAATCTAAATACATATATACGGAAGTGTTAGTTACACCATCTATAACTAAAAAACGACTTAACCGATTTTCACGATCCTTGATTCGTTAGTAAATATTAACAAATGGGGAAAAAAATCACGGGAAATAATTGTGAACGAATTTATTTTAAAAGGTTTTTTAACTTTGTTCTAAAAAATATTATTTTGCAGACAACGCCATCTCTGTTCAGCTAAAATAAGTGAACACATTGATTCTGAGGCGGTACGAAGTTCGCCAGGTCAGCTAGTGGGAGGTATTTTTACACCATCATGGGGCCTGTTTTACAATTTAATATTCGTCATAAGAATAATGCTAATAAAACGAGCGCAATTTTTCCTTCTTCTGAGATTCACAGCAAGATTACATTTATTTGAGAGCTTGTCCAAACATGAAAGCAATTTGCAGCATAAATTTATTGGATCCAGGAAATGACGGCGATTCGCGGCATCCATGTATTGCAGATAGGGATCAAACATGGTATATAAAACCATGATATTTTCACAAAATCAAAAAAAAAACATAACAAATTAATATTTAGTATGCGCCCACCGCAAGGCCGCGACATTAGTTATGAATGTGGGCGACAGTTTGTGGGCGGATCGCCATGTTTGCTTTCGTCGAGTCACCGGAGCAAACATTAGATCGCCTACATTTTTTTATTGCCGTAATACGTCTCTGTGTCACACGTTATTGTCTAATTTAATTTAGCATTCGAGTCATTACTCGGCCATTAATCAAATAATTATATCCGCCATTTCCTGAATATTGTACTATAACCTACGCACGCATTGCTCCTCTACGTACATTTAATTTCATAATTTGGCGTAAAATTATCGATGTTTTATTTTGTAAACACAAAATTTCTCATCTTTGGATTATTTGACGCTAGCTATTGAGCATAAATAACTAAGTTCTGAATGTGGAGATCTGCTAACGACATTATGGGCATTCCTTTTCACCAAATACTTACTTTTAAGATAGCCCGAATTTACTCAATTCTCGAAAACGATAGCCACTTTTGGATCTGAGACATTTTTATTGCTGCTCTATTTACTTGTTTAATTCGATCGATCCTATCGGAAAAAGCAGTGCGTCTGGTAAGAAATGCCATCGTAATTGTCAATCCATGTAATAAGACGTCCAATGATTTACTAAGCCTATTTTTTAAATATGTATTTAATAAATAATGAACATTAACTTTCTTATTTGAGTCCAATTGGATTTTTATAATTTATTTATCAAATATTAAGTTGTTGTACTTTTTAACAAAGTATAAAAACTACATGGGTTTGTAATAATGCAACGTCAGTCTGTCTTTCGATCTTATAATTATTTGGCTTAGACCTAAAACACAGTTATTAGTGTAGTATAGGATAATATGTTACAATAAGGTAAGTTTCATTAAAAGCCAATTAATTATTTCTTCAATGGCAGATCCGAGCATCCCTATACGGTCGGCACATGTCGATTCGTGCCAACTTCACGTTGCCGAAACCCCTACAGGTGCTCTCCGTAAAATGTGCACATAAAAATCTAAATGCGAAAATGATCACGTTTATGCAGTCAATTTGTAATGCTAAAAAAAACATGTCTACGCAAATAAAGCATATTACTCAATGTTTACTTAGTCGCTGACATCACTAGAGTAGATTTAAATAACAATGTGACGAACAGTATTGACAGTAAAAGACTATATTGTTTTATCAAAGAAAATAATTTCATTCACTTTGAAATTGTTTCCTTTGCGATAATAATAATCATACCATATGATGTAAGAAAATCATCTTCATCAACAGTGAGTTGATTTTTAATGATTCAAAAACATGTTTTTTTCCAAAATGAAAAAACTAACATTTTCAAAAATAATTGACTAGAGTGAATAAAATGACATTCAGGAAGCAGTAGTTACTTTCGAAGTAGGATAAAATGTGATATAATACACAATGATACAATGATCAAGTGAATGCATACTTTTAGTCTGTTATCACAACACTGCTGATTTAAGATTTAGAAACCGGGCGGCTGTTATGATGATTTCAACGGTAAAATTGGAGAAAATATTTTTCACTGCAAGTTGAAAATTATTCACAGTGAGCGTTGCCTCAGTGTGCGCCTAAATATGAAATAAACCTCTATCCTACATACTCTAACTCATATAATTTTTCTCACCATTTTCAACCTGTCCGTCCACTGCTGAACGCTGACTTCTTGCAAGAGCCACAACCTCTTCTATTTATAGCATAACTAATATGTCATGTACTATAACAGTTTACAGCATTTGGCTTCCAAAAAAAGAGAATATGCAAGTCTCAATCGGTCATATATAATTTCGGGTAAATCGGTCAAGTTTAAAACATGCAATACCGAAATTTTGTATCTTTTTTAGCTCGCGATCTTATGGTTCAGTTGAGTACTTATCGGCCTGTAATATTTTAGCGCTCATCAGAGAATATCTAAGAATTTGCCAACCAATATAAAGACATACACGTTACACGACATTTTCTGACCGATTTGCAAAATCCTGAATATCAGAAACTACCACCGGGATTCTCTGTTGGTTCACAGATCGTTCGAGATATTCCAATTAAACACGTTTGTAATTGATGGAGTTATATTCGATGTTAAGCTGTATGTAGATAAAATAAATTTGGTAAATTCTGTTTTTCCAGTAAAAATACGTATGGTCACCACGCTCTGAAGCAAACCAAATTTGTCAGCGAGTATGGCTTAGTGATAAAAGAGTTTTTTTATCAAACCAAAGTTCGTAGATTCAATCCCTGAATACGTTAAAAATAAAATAAAATATTTTTAAGCATTCTAAATATCCGCGGTTCGTGTTAATTCGATTCCTCATCCGTAAAATGACAGTCATCGTCTGTTAATTAAAATTGGTGAACACCGCTCATTCATAGTGATTTTCTGTAATAAATGTATGATGCGTGAATATGGGCGAGGAGGTCTATGATGTTGGCGGACCAAAACTCCACATGCAGCTCTCCGCCATATGTGACATGGTAGGCGTCATAGCATTCACTGATGAGATTTCTGCATCGTTATCACCATCTGACGGTATTCTCCTGTATGTGCTTACATAAAAAAAAACCTGGGGTGTAAAGTGCTGCTGTGGTGGATATATTCAGTCTTGTTTAAGAAGGCCTGGTGAAAACTCCATTTTCCTATGTTATTATAAGTTTTTATTTTCTTGATTTAAAATATTTTTTTATATCATTTTTTATTTTAAATTTTGACCCCAATCACTCAAACTGCATAGAGTCTGCGGCGAGGGAGTTCGTAAATGCATGAGTAAATTTTTATACATGTTTATTACAGTTTTTTTTTCGTATCTCGTGTTTTCACTTTTTTTCCATTTGTCATGTAAGCGTTCTTGTAATTCATTAATTAACTTTGGCAATAAACTCTTTACCCGAATGTGTTACTATATTTAGGTAGCATATAGTAGGGTGAATATTAAAAAATATTTGGTCCTATTCTTTTCTCTAGGTACTTCTTGTAAATTTCTTCGTCATACAGGATGGATAGGTCCGATGTATATTAGTTGTTTGAGCGTTGATCCCTTTGTCTTGTCTCGTAGTCGTGCAGCTCTTGTGGAGATGAGTGTCCTGTCCGATGTTGCAGTGTTGTGATGACTGTGTCCAGCAGCTGGATACAGATGAGTAAAGAGAGTCAGTTTTTGGCCCGGGGGGGACTGTGGAAACGCCTGAAGAGCTCCCGCCCCGCCCTCCGACACTACTAGCACTAATGACAGACTCACACGCGACGACGAAACGTAGACACATTTAAAAAAAAAAACAACTGAATCACAAAAAGCGGTGGAACTTGTAGGTAGTGGAAAAAACACTCAAAATATTAAAACTATATTATATATAGTTTTAATATTTTGGTCGTTTGGGGAATATTATATGTATTTAAATTATTTATTGACGGAATCACGTTCCAATGTTAAAATATTTTATACAAGCTTCGAATAACAGGGTTCAGCCAGGGTGACTGAACGCTGCATGCGAGAAAAGTGTGTAGTGTTTGTGTGTGGGCTGGGGAGATTGCAAGTGTATATTTATCTGTGTCTGAGAGATCCAGATTGTATGAAGTAAGAAACGCAGATGCAAGAAGAGCATACCACAGCTTACCGGTGGTATTTAGGAATGAACTTTGGAAGCTGACAGTTGTTGGTCGACATACTTTAATCGTGTATGGATCTTCTACAAGTGTAAGTCGAGTTTGTCGGTTGTGGGTGGGAACACGAGGAATTAGTTATTTAAGTTGCGAAGAGTAGGGACCAAACGATGAGTAATAACGGTAGAAAAGACTACGTGAATCTTATGCATGTGTTCTCTATAGATTGCATGTAAGACATAAAAGTGTCATCATTTATCTTTGAACCGAGTCAGTTACACATTTTGGGGATTCAACTTAAAAGTTACAGCCGTATTCGAAGATAGGGCGGATTTGTTTTTAAACAGATTTTTGTTGTCGTGTGGTGTATGTCGCTCAGTTCCCCGGCCGTGTCTGCGACTGTCTGTGGTGCGGCACTGCCCGCCGGCAGCGCGAACGACAACACGGAATATCCGGCGCAGCCCAACCCGCTATTTACAAACAAGAGCTGCTCCCGAGGAGCACCCACCAGGACACCGGGCCCCCAACACAACACAGCGCCAGGCATATTCTGGTGAGTCCCCCCAAATCACGTATTTTACCCCAACTCAATCGAGCTCTCCTAAAGATCGAGTATGCAAGTCGATCCTTTCAAATCGCTAATCAATTTTGAGAAAGATCGCAAAGTTGTCTAAAAAATGATTTCGACTAAATGTGATGCTCATTTGCAGTGATGCGAAAACGACGATTTGTATGATCAATTAAAACATAAACATAACAAAGATGTGTGACATTGATATTGTGGCTTTTGGGTTTAGCCATGTGTGGCGAACTTCCTTCAACCAATATTTCGACCGCCATTGCAGGGGTCTTCTTCAGGTTGATGATTTATTTAGTTTCGAGTTGGTTTATTCAGATTACATATTTTTTATGAGCGTTATTGATTTATATCTCCATGGCAACTGGTCGAAATATTGGTTGCAGGAAGTTCGCCACACACGGCTAAACCCAAATGCCACAATATCAAATCTGGCCGTGAAAACCTAAGAAGTTGATATTGTTCAGTGATTGTGATATAGATCCCTCGTATGCGTATGATGTGTCTTGTGTTGTGTCCGGTAGCGAGCTCGCTTCAGACATTGACTGTGTATCTAGTTATTTCCTCCTTCGCTAATTTTAGCTCGACACTGCGGTGCATATTATTTCTGTTGCCCGAAGGATGAACTGCGTATGTTTGCACGATTTTTCTCGGCCCGCGCGAAGCGGCCGCCGGTCGCTTTTCTTTGATTCGCAATCGTAAAGATTAAATTCATCAGTAAAAGTGTGGACGTTTTGATTTTCAGTGAACAAAAACGATTTAAACGAAAAAGGATCCACGAGATGTGAGAGCGGAGCGCTTCACATCGAAACGAAAACTGCGGATCGATATTTTCTGTCGAACTCCGATCTTTTTAAAGGTAAGTAAGAGATTTCTTAACATCCGATGCTTTGAAAACATATCTGCATAACACCCGCTTTAATAAAATCACTTCATTAATGAGAAAACATTAACAAATTACATTAAACGTGACGTTTACTCACATTTATTTTAAAAGCTGGATTATTGTGGCCCTGGGTTTATTTTTAACTTGTACTATTTACTAAATCAATGTAGGTATGTATTATAGTTCGTAATTACAACCGTACAGCATATTTAATATTGTTGCAATGATACATGGTATGACATATTGTTATGCATAACGCATTCTGTTTTATAATCATTACAATTTTGTAAATTTGAAGTTTTACGTTTATATCATATTTTTAACGTTTTCTTTTTTATTTATATTGTGGAATTTTAGCAAGATCAATCACGTCAATTATTTACGACAGTCGTAATCCGGTAATTATTCGTTTCGCTTGTAAGAATCCAGCAATCGGGCGCATATATTGTGATTTCGTGTAGGATGAGCGTATTTCGCAATTCGCCAAGATTAATGTTTTGAACTCTCGAGTCTGGGAATCTGCAACCGAGACGATGAGAATGGGATCTCTAAAACAAAGAATATCCTCTGCAAATCCGACCGACAATAACGCCAAAGTAAGATGAAGAGAGAGCGCCCGACGACCGCCTCCACAAGTGTCCAATAACAACCGAGTTCCAAAGCTAATTATTTTATAAGTATCTCTCTACACTAGTAACATTGTTTATGCCTTTCTCCAGTCGGCTATTTAGTACGCTCTCGCCGAAGAGTCGATAAGAGCCGATTTCAATATTTTGATTGATCGGAGATTGATATGAAATAGTGACTCATCTGAGAAACGACAACTCGTAATATTAAACTCAAAACGTTATTATATAATAAATTAAAGTAATTTTTTATACATATTTTTACCATACACTAGAGAAATATTTGAGTGATTAATAATCAGCGTTTTTAAGGAGATCGGATGATCAGCCCGACCCTCCTGAGGCCTGGAAAATTTTGTATTGTCCTTAAGGGGTGGCGCAACCCTACAGGTGCATGTATATAGTGGGCTGAAATTTGAATTAATAATTTTAAAAAAATCAACCTTAGTCGGGATTAGCACCGAAAGCGTCTGAATGAAAAACAAACGGTTTTACCACTGGACTATGACGCCCTGCTAATTATATAAAACATTATAGTTTTTTTTATTATTTAGGCATACCATTTCGCTAGGGTTCGTTTTTGTTTAAGTGCCGATTGAGATATTTCATATACAATTACATATTTTTGAATAATTAGTTTTTTTAAAATCGTTGACATTTAAAAACCGACCCGCGAAGCGATGACGTCGTTCTCTGGACCACTGTCGTCTCTCAATACTTTCATTTGACATCGAATAAAAATTACATAATAACACAATATCGAGGTGGTGTAGGCTTATTGCCGCCTGCCCGTGCAGCATTTGCATCACTCATTTTCTAATTATTATTCACGTTTAGTGGGCGAGACTTGGCGGCTTAAGGACATCGGGACACCGGTACAGCACCTCTGTATTTTATAATTATTAGCGCAAACATAGCAGGTTCACTGTTTGCTTCCCGGTTGCAAGACTGGAATTAGAATTTGTTTTTGACACACCCGTGGTGATGGCGCGTTGCATGCCAGTGCTGGGCGATGACGAGGAGCAATATTTATACATATTTGTCATCAACAGTACAAACGTCACTCCGTGCTTAATGGATTGCTTTCACAAACACCTACTTCTCTTCCTCCCTTCATTTATAACTATATTTCTGATACCAATAATACAAAAATATCTTTAAACTACGAGACAAGCAATACAAGAGAACTCCATTGTTGGCGACTCAATGCGCAAGCGTTAGAAAACAATTGAATGCAACTGAAAAAAAAACATATTCGAAAAATAAAATTCAAATTTTGTTCCAAATTGGAATATTTATATTGCGTTGAACATTTTCTCGGGGAATTTGTTCCCGTTGGATAAAAGGTTCGTTGCCAACGTGATGTGTGATATCAATGCATAACCTCTTGTTAATGTTGCAAATATGTGAGATCACTGTTTTGCTAACGGTTATTTGTGATAATAATACCTTTCCACTGACACTCGTAATGTTCGTAATTACATACTTGTATATTATGTAAATATGTCGCATTCTTAAACAGCCATAAGATAACAACGCCACATATTTTTGGCGGAAAAGAATATTAAGCAAGTTGTTTCTTTTATCGTATAGTATATATTCTATATGTTACAATGATAATTGTTGATGTACGAGCAATATAAGCGAACACTAAAATACGGCCACTAAAATACTTACCGAAATTTATTCGGCATGTCAAGCATATTTATCGCAATTTTTTTTTATTAACCTTAATACCAATAATGTGAATCATTCATTCAGGCAATGGAATTTTTTAAAATATGGATCGTTTCTTGAAAACATTGCTGACCCCCTTATGTACACAAATCATGACATTTTTTATTTCGATTTGTTTGCTAAATTTTAACTAGATTTTACCCGCCTCACACCCGCATCACACCAGATGAAAATTAAGTCTCCTTTGTGATGAACTCATTCAGATTATGATCAGTTAGCAACTGATAAGTCCAGTGTGAGCCCCCTCTGAACAACTGTGCCTGCACAATGTACATAAGAGCTAAAGTGAAAGAAATTGTAAAAATAGATAGACGATAGATTTTCTCATCAAAAATACGTGCGAAAATAGCTTCCTAATAGTCTGCTAAACTGTCATATTTCTTTGGCTTTAAAAATATATGGCGTAAGGAATTTAAAGTGTCGTTATAAAATGCTGCTTTATGTGTTGTATTGCAGTTGCCGCTAGCTGCAGCTGGACATTCTGCACTACAAGGGAGTAAGTGCAGAACTTCATTGTCCACCACTGTCTTCTCTTCACTGCTCTCCTCTGATCTTTGAGAGCAGATTCCTCCGACAGCACGATTTGTTAATTGAAGAGTCTCAGCTCGAACGACTCTAAGCAATTAACGACTTGTGGACAACATTTCTATACAATTAACGTCAATTTCGCTCGACAAACTTTTCGGGCGTCTAAAGTGCACTAGCTGACGTCAGGGATACAACACGACGGAGTAATAACTCTTTATTACGTGATGTTTTAAACGTGTATTAAATAATAATAATTTAATAAATAATCATTAAAAAATTTCACAAGTTCGGTCCGCGTAAACTAATAAAATTAAAAATTAAATTATACTAGTCAAAATACTTAGTCAATGTGTACATTAACACGCGTATTAATATTAAAAACTGCTAATTATATATTATGTATAACGCGCGCGACCGCCGGTAGCAATTAACTCTCGCAATAAAATAATCGTAGAAATCGTTTTAAGAGTTTTTCATCTTAGAAGCGATCGTAAATCGTGCAGGAGATCACAAATCGCAGCAGCGCAAAACAACGTGAAAGTGTATCGCTAGAAACAAACGCCGTTCACGATATCGGTAATTACAGTGGATTAAAAACGACTTGATATCTGATCATCTGTGTGTCTGTTACTATCACGGACCTGCGAGTGTGTAGTGGCCATTGATAGTGACAGAGAAAAGTAGTGTGTTGATTCTGCAGCAGCTTGACACAGCATCTGTAGAACTGACAATCTTCCTGTCGGTTTACACTTCTGGTTTGTTAGTGACAGTGATAGTGCTAGTGTTGTGATCGTCATGGCTCAAGAAGCCAGTACTGGGGGGCTGCAGCGCAGCTTCCGACTGCCGGATTTTGCTTCGCCAGGAGTCATCACTAGGGAGAGGAGCTTTGTGCGCCAACCCTCCCACCACCAAGGTTTTGGACATCATCATCAGGTGAGTCATTATTTCCTTATTTGGATCATACATATTTGTCACCTTCAAATTGCCACCATTCAGTTCTTTCAGTTGCATTAATGGCTCGTCCCAAGAAATTTGGGAACAAATATAGTTCCCGTCGACCTCTAGGCTAGAAGCACGAGGACTTGAATAGACTGCTACTGTCCATTCCTCGTTCTAGGACGTATCTACACCTGAAGGTCCTCTTGGGAACATTTATAGTTTCTGACTTCCAGAGTACAAGCCCGAAGATTTGAAAAGACGGCACTGAAGGTATTCGAGGCATATTTTTGTGGGATATGTTAATCGGATTTTTTTAATGAGTTCAGATTAGACGATGTCCCCGAGGACTGGAACATTGGTGGCCTTAGGGGCAGTTCAATCCAACAAGCGACGCGCGGTTAGCAACATTCCGTGACCCATCCAAGTTTTTGTCTGAGCCCAATGTTGCTTAAGTTCGGTGATCTAACGAGAACCGCGCTAACTATGTGCCATGTCGCTGGACTGACATTTACTCTTTCTTACCATTTTTCTCATTGCACCGCATTTTCATTACTTTTTGAGATACTGACTCAAGTTAGATCCGTTTGTACTTTAAAGAGAGATTCATGATTTCCGTTCCTCTTGTGAGGTTTTGTGCAGCAAAGAGTACATCTCTGTGCCGATTGCTATCTTTTGGTTTAATTTATCTTCTGAACTTCTGCTAACCTAAAAAAACCCTGTTTAGCTTCGCAGTTTTACAGTTTCTCAAGTATATAATAACTATTTAAAACCATCATTTGTATGGTTTTCTTTCACCTGAACAGTTTTAAAATTTTATCGCGTGTGTGTGTCTTACAAGATATTACAGCTTGTTGGATAATGACCGACGTTAATTTATTGAACATCCGGAGTAATTTTAGCGGGAAATCGGCCATTTTGGTAGCTCATTGTGAAGTGAGTTACTGTTTATGTTTACCTCCGCGAAATAATAATTGGAGGCATACTTCGGTCCATGGCGACAAAGGAGGGTCCCACACGAGCCGGCCATCAACATTCCCGCGCCCACGCTCCATCAGGCGCTTAGTCATGACACAATCACCAAACAACCCGACCTTGACTTACCTTAATGTTGTCAATACAATGTCGCCGATATTCCCCTACATATTTGAGCGTTACGGATTTATCACAAACCCCTTAAGAGAGCATCCTTTGAGTATCAAAAAAAAGCTAGGTGTTCTATACGTCGGTATTTCACCGACAAACAATTTCTTCACTAATGGACATATCCGCCCTATCCTTGAATACGGCATACTCAAGAAAGTTAAGACCCTCACTATTTAACTAAACAAATTACATTTACTAGTAGCCGGGCTTATATAAAAAATAAAATACTTATAATCACTGAAAGGCTTATTCGGTGAAAACATGTGAAACAGTATTAATTTTACGATTTATCAATCATAAGGTACAGGGATGCCAAAGAGAAAAATTCCAAATTTCAAATTCAACAA
Organism: Glossosoma conforme; assembly: GCA_022606575.1. Classification (NCBI taxonomy): domain Eukaryota; kingdom Metazoa; phylum Arthropoda; class Insecta; order Trichoptera; family Glossosomatidae; genus Glossosoma; species Glossosoma conforme. Next base: position 1,090,128 of record JAGTXR010000005.1, on the reverse strand, counting down.
ATATTCGAACTCGTATTATATAGGTACCTAATAGATTAGATTTTCAGCTGAAAAGGAATTTTAGCAGTAACTGAATCCTAGTTTTTAAACGAAACAATGGTCGGTCAAACAATATGGAAATAAGATGGATGCACACTATGGCCATGTTGCAAGTAAATTGAAAGTCTAAAGAAAATTGATTACCTCGAAATTAGTTGAAGGAACGCAATTCACAAATTTGGCATATAAAAATGGATACCCAGTTATACCACTTTTAAAACGGTGATTAATAAGAACAAGGACCGGATAATTTTAAATTAAATATTATATTTTTGCGCTACAGCATTTATATTATTCATCGTATAATAAGAATTTAAAAAATATTCGATGTATAAATAATTATGTACTATGGTATTTATAAACGTAATAATGCTACAATAAAATATTTTTAGAAATTGTGACGACACAGATTATTATTACCTATTCCGGCTAAGCTAACATCCCGTCGCATTATCACTTGTTTCAATATACATACATACTCTATACTTTATTAAAAATTGCCATAAATATTATTTTGTTTACATCCGATTTTACATAATACGATTATCTATGTTTGGCAGTGGCGGATTGGTTGACGTGTAAGCTGTAAAAGGAAAACTTCGGGAAATTCATAATATTATTTGTATTATTATTATACCATAAAACGACGTTGATAAAACCATACATAGGATTAAATCAATTCTTAGGCTATAATTGATTTAAAACATGAATACAGGCGGACCTCGACTTTCGTACATGAATGGTTCCTGAAAATGTGTACGAAAGTTAAATGTCCGAAAGTAGAGGGATCATCATCATCATCAGCCTGTGTCCGTCCACTGTTGAACGTAGGCCTCCCGCGAGTCTCCATCCTCTTCGATCCTCCGCCTTCCGCATCCAGGTCACTCCCGCTATGCTTCTTATATCGTCAGTCCATCTTGTAGGGGGTCGGCCAATGCTTCGTTTGCCAGTTCTTGGGCGCAAGTAAGTAGAGGGATGTACAAAAAAAAAACTCCAAAAATACTTCAAAATGTTTATTTATCAAAAATTACAAACTAAGTACATATTAAATAAAAATTATATTCTATTAATAAACTTGTAAAGGGTCAAGGGTATTTTACTCCTTTTTTTCTTTTCTTCATAGAGAGTTCTGTAACATGCAGTACTATTATGGATCGCCCTACGCACTTGAGATATGCGTTCTCCATTGGGATCAAATTTTTCCATTATATTCAAAAATGTCTCGAGATGCGTAAAAGCTTCGTTCATGTTTTTTATTGTTAAGGTCTTGATGATTTTTTCTGGTTCTTCTTCCTCACTTTCAATTTGTATACTATTTTCGTTCTCTTGAGTTCAATCATCTCATTAACATCTTCACTGTTAACATCTAGGTTTAGTTCGTTCATTAGGTGAACTACTTCAAGTGTGATCTTTTCCGGAGTTTCATCAAAATTTATGAAATCACTCATCATTTGTGGGCATAGTTTCTTCCATGAACCTTTCATTGTTGACTCTTTTATTTCAGTCCATGCGTCTCCAATATTGTTTATTGCGTTCCATATGTTATAATTCTTCCAGAAATCTTTTAATATGGGCCCACCTTCCATGTCAGTTGCCTTGATGGCCTGATTCATTATCGACTGCATATAATATCGTTTAAACGTAGCTATCACCGTTTGGTCCATGAATTATATGAGACACGTAGTATTGGGGGGAAGAAACACAACATTGAAGTCTGGGTATAAATTTTGTAGAGATTTTGGGTGTCCTGGAGCATCATCTAAGATTAATAATGCTTTAAATGGTAAATTATTTACTTCACAATAATGTTTTACTGCTGGTGCGAAATGTGGAGTGAACCAATATTTAAATATATATAAAAGCAGTAACCCAGGCTTTTTTATTGGATTTCCAAATGACTAGAAGCATTTTTTTATATTTCCCTTTCCATGCTCCAGAATTTTCTGCTTGGTAAACTAACATTGGCTTCAATTTTAAACCACCAGCTAAATTTCCACTAAGAAGCAATGTCAATCGGTTTTTAGAAGGTTTATGACCAGGGGCAACTGATTCGTCCTTTGATAAGAACGTACGATTAGGCATCTTCTTCCAAAATAAACCAGTCTCATCTGCATTGAATATTTGACTAGAGGTATATTCTCCATCTTCAATAATTTTGGACAATGACGAAATAAAGTCTTTTGCAGCATCTTCATCCGCATCAGCTGATTCTCCAGTGAATTTAATATTGTGTAAAGAATACCTTGTTTTAAATTTTGAAAACCAGCCGTTACTTGCATGAAACACCGTGTTAGAATCTTCGTTTAGCCTTCCAATCTTTATGCAAACCAAGTTCCTTAGCTTGAATCATTGAAGTACTCATAGGGATGTTCCTTGATTTTGATTACTTGTCCAACCAAATTTTTGATGTTATATTCATTTTTTTTTACATAATCTTTAATTTTATCTTTATTCTTTAATATCGAACATATCGTAGACCTTCTTATATCATACGAACGGCCGATTGAAGCATAAGACTCTCCATTTTCAGACCGTTTTATTATATCCATCTTCGTTTCTATTGTATGAAGTTTATGGGTTCTTGATTTTTTTTTGGCAATATCTACTTCGCAGTTTCTTCGTTTCTCACTCATGTTAAAACGGATAGGAAATATTTAAAACAAAACTCGCATAACAATGTACCCGTACGTGGGCTGGTCTGACCTCGATACGCAAGACTAAACGTATCGAGGTCAGACGGGAGTGTGTACAAATTAGTACATACAAACGCACGTTAGGACTCGGTCGCGCCCGCATGTTAATGCATAAGTGCGAACAGAACGTAACATTTTTCACAGTACGGACCTGGTTCATATTCATTACATAGTGCGACAGGGAAACAACTGCACGAAAACAAAACATTTTTGAATTTTCGCCAAAAAAAAATAATATTATTTTTCAAAAATGTACGAAATAGCGAATTGTACGAAAGGCGAATGTACGAAAGTCGAGGTCCGCCTGTATCTAATTTTCACTTTTACTTAGGTTGACACGTTTTCACACATGTTTTGACACATTACACTGTGATCTGTGACTGTAAGAAATACCAAAAAGGAATATATTCTCAAATGGACCAACCCAAAAGCCATGAATTAATTTAGGTATCAAATATTTAATAATTTAAAAATATTTTCAAAAGCTTGGCAAGCAACCTTTCTGTAAAATAAATAATTCAAATATAAAATTGAATATCATATTTTCACCGCTTATATAGTATTGTGGTTATTATATATAGTATTATTATTTTATTTTAAGTGATTTATTTATATTACATTCTTCTTCGTAGTATCAATCCGGTGGATTGTTTTGCAGCAACAGAATCTTGCATCTCGATCTCCATTCCTCTCGGTCCTCCGCAACCCTTTTCAGTTTAGCATAAGCGCTACAATTCATGTCCTCGAATACTTGCTGCAAATACTCCCGTCTAGGGCGTATTTAATTACATTAGGTAAACTAAAATGAACCTTTTCGGTAGGTACCAACATATCTTGTTTATTATTAGTAGGTATTGCGCCATGACACATTTTTTAAATATTGTGGAATTCGAAAATTGGTAATAACAATGGAAACAAATAAATTTGAAAAATCTTATGCTGTTTTTTTTCAACAGTCCGTCATTTTGAAAAAATAAATAAAACAGCAGTTAACTTATGTTTAGTGATTAATAATATTTGTTTTCGTGAACTGTGGATTACTAATTGTGTATATCGTATTATAATTTGCATATGGTATGTAATTTACTACATATTGTTCTATTTCTTTTTTCAATTTTTATTTTAATGACCATATTTGCAGCTTTAGGGAGCAGTTGTCACAAGACATCATAAAGTATAGATTCATTTTTATTTATTTGTACTAAATCATATTTTGTTCTGTAACATGCATAATATATTGGCAAAACTAGGTTGATTTGAGACGAAACAAAGAGTGTGGGAGTGACAAAATTTGGTTGCATTTTATAATGAAAATATACTCTAAATTGGAGGCGAATACGACTAACAGATGCCCAGCATGTACATCACACGCCAAGTTCATTATAAATGTGAAAAATCTGGGATAGTGTTGGATTCCTGTTAAGATTTTTTTATCAATCCTCTTGTTTTTCTGTTAGTTTCACCCAAGACCAAGCTATTATCTGAATGCTATAGAATAACCCTGTACATAATGTATTTGATGAACATTTAGTATGTAGAACTTATTTATTATTTAACATCTGAGAAATACAAATATAAAGTCTGCGATTTGTGATGCTTTTACTCTCTGTTAGGCCAGCGGCAATATCACATCTTTAGCGCAGTTCTCGTTAGATCACCAAAGTTAAGTAACATTGGCGCGTACCAAAACTTTGCGCCTGTTGCTAAACGAGTGTCGCTGGTCGGGTTGAGCCGCCCCTTAAAACCCAATTGTCTGCTGTTGTGTTAAAACGTCAGTATATAGTATGATCTACTTTAGAAAACCGATAAACAATTCACCAAAAAATATGCGTCGGATACTACAGCGGCTATTTCTCGAAGTCTTCGAGTTTCTGCTATAGAGGTCGTCGGGAACCATATATGTTCTCAGGTGGACTATCTGGTGCAGATATGTCATGGTACGTAAGGGCAACTGACAGAATTGTGTGTCGGCAGTTTATATGCTCTAGATATTGAACGGATATGGGAAGAAATACTCTAATCCGTATGCAGAGTCATTACATGCCTTAAGATAACCAACTTATACAGAGACATTTCTTAAGTTAACCAACCCATACTAGCTATTTTCCTTTAGAATGATACAAGTCAGGAAGCCTCAGCCCTTGTCTCAACTCAAATCTTAAGAAACGTCCCTGCAAACGGGTGTTAGGTTGGTCAAATTAAGTCAAGGAATATCTTTGCATACGATTGTTTTGTATTGTTTGCGGTTAAATTATAGCATAATCTGTGACTCCTTGAAGTGAATTAATTCTGGAGCGATTGACAACGAAGTGTTTCAAATTAAAATGTTTTTTGTTTTCTTTTATTTTGTAGGTACGGGATGGAGGTAAACGTCGCAGCATGATTGTGACCACCAGCACGCGCGGAAAGCCTACCATGGAGATCTATCGCCCGCCAAGTCAGTTTTGTAATGATGCTTCTTTATTTTCCGCGATAATTATCGTCTAAGTGCGGAGCGTCTGATTTTTCATTTGCAAATTACTAGAAATGTCAGTTTTAAAAATTATATTGAATCGACCCTTAAGACCGAATAATCCAGAACCCGGGAGCGTCAGGCTGAACATCCTCGGATACTATAGCTGCATCTTCTTCAAGTCCTCGGGATTCTGCCCGAGAGATTGTCGGGAATTATATATATTTCCAGGAAGACCTTCAGGTGCAAAAATATCGCGAAACCATTAACCGAGTAGCTACTATCGAACATGGCTAATCGACGTAGCCAAAACATGTCGTCACTAATTTAAAAATGTGGAATAATTCTAAATTGTCTATTTCCACAAATATCAATCGAAGAAAACGAAATAATTAATTTCCCTACGTCAATACCCTCTTTAAACTGTGATCCTGGCTTCTTCTTCTTCGTAGTATCAATCCGGTGGATTGCTTTGCAGCAACAGAATCTTGCATCTCGATCTCCATTCCTCTCGGTCCTCCGCAACCCTTTTCAGCTCAGCATAAGCACTACAATTCATGTCCTCGAATACTTGCTGCAAATACTCCCGTCTAGGGCGCCCTCTACAGTTTCTACCCTCAACCATCCTCTCTACAATATCGTGAAGAAGGCCATCCTGGCTATAATACGTTTTTTGTTGTTGTAAAAAATAGTATACTATTTTCTATTCAAATAAAAGTTCAATTTAAATGGAGATTTATCACACGTGAATACCAATCGACACAATTTGAAAGATAATATTACTTCAATAATATATTTCTGTTTGATTATTGACCTTTCGAGAAGACTATTTACTTTAAAATTGAATTAAGGAATGATCTATTGAACATTTTTACTTAACTTAAAAGCCCGTTCTCATATTCGCCCATTTAGCATATGTGTATCGCTCAATTAAACTTATTTAAAACAAAATTACCCAAAGTAATTCCAAAAATATTGCGGAGCAAAACGGAGTTACGCTTCCTACAACCGAGTTTTATGATGAATGAAAACATCTGTTGATCTTCCGAGGCAGTCTGTGCCAAATCCAGACAATTACTTAAACTACTGATATAATATTCAAATATACATCACGGTTACTATTTTGAGTTGTTGAATTTAAATAAAAACAAAAAACGTTTTATTGGATTCGATTCTGGGCATTTTATGTTTATTCTGTAATTAATACGCAAAACGTTGCTTGTGTGTTGTGACTACAAAATTCTCGCATTAAAAATAACATACACAGTTTAATTTATACAATATTGACGTTGTTTTCGTGTATTTATTTTTTGTGGATCGAGAAACGGGCTGACATTTTATCTCAATCTGTGCTCTCTAGTTGCATTTTTTTAAATGAAACTGTTTTTCTTTGCTACGTGTGCAGATCATGCTCAATATTCACACAAGCGAGATAATGATAATGTATGCAGGCAGAAAATGATTATTATGTAACCAAATACACACAAACGGAGTGTTTTCGTGACGCGTCATTGTATCCTGTGCACATGCGATTACATGAAAAGAAACATTTAATTTTATCGTTTGGAATTTAAAAAATTATTCCCGGGTAACAAATTATAATTTGAAAAACGTTCTAGATTCTCACTTGTTTTCTTTCATGTATATACGAGTAGTTTAGGTATACAAAACATGTGATATTTTTTATATTTTTTTGTCTTATCTTTGCATATTCATTCCTTAACTCTACCATACGATCGTAACAAATTGCTACCGTAAAGTTCTGATAAACGCCGTGATCCTTATTTCGTCATAAGTCACTTCTGCATTAAATTCGTCCTATTAACTTTTTAAAAAATATATCCGGTACCAAAAATAATTGCAAATTAAGATTAAAAATACGAGGATTGTTGACCAATTGAAAGCAAAAGTTGCGGAAATGTTTTCAAATGGTCAGTAACCATTTAGGGAGGGGGATTATTGAACTTGTCATACAGTTATATGAACTTTATAGGTATATAAAAAATTATGCATACAGTATGGTAGCTCATAAATTCAGTGAGAAGAATATTATGTATATCATTCTTGTCAGTCTCCTTTTAAGCTATGATTTTTTCCATGTCTGGGGCATATGGTCACTTTATATAGCCGTCAGACAATGCTGTTAGCTGTCACTGTCCACGCCTTTTCCTAGGAACATGTACAGTACCTGTCTAGCTCCAGGACGGAACAGTAGTTGTAACATCGGAGGCATATTTGTACGAGTATGTTTGTCAATCAGCATTTTTAAATGGATCGGATGATTACTCCGATGCTTCCGAGACTATTGAAGAAGCGGATCAATATGAATCCAACAAATGACACGCCGTTGGTATCCTATAAAAGTTTTAAGCTTCCAATGTTGCTTTTTCGGTGATCAAACGAGCACCACTTTTAAATTACGTGGAGAGATTTGTCTCTCTTTGTCTAGCACCCACAGGAGAGAAATTTAATTCCTTTCCAAGATTACACTTTTTAATTCAGTTATAGTATTGGCTACAATCGTATACGGGACTTTATCAGATTGAAAAAGCCGTGCGTGCGAATCATCAAGGGCAAGGAGATTTCTCTCACATGCGACGTGATGCGATGTAAAAGTCCAGCTAGACTGAATTCATCCGATCCGTCAAAGGATACGTCATCAAGTCATTAGTGTTGGTTGTGAGTTGCATGAATGCATCATTAATATTCCTGGCCACGGCTCACGGCTCACGGGGCGCGGCGGTCAGCCATAAAGAGGATCAACAGAAGCCAATCGGTCCCCGCCATAACGTTATGATTATGTGAATGGAAATAAATCGTTATCCTCTTTGAGTAGGGATCGCGAATTTTTTTTCCATAAATTTTCCCATGTGCAGTTAATTTATATATCTATGTCAAGAAATATATTTTGCCTCGTTCCATATTAGCTTGACATGGCAAAATTTCACCAGATATATTTTGCATCTCGAAATCTTCTACGAAAGCACTAACATATGCTCTTATAATATATCTTTGAAAAGTTTTATCTACACATCATTAAATTCTTCTGGATGTATTGACAAAGGTTGTGAGCTTAAAAAAATTGCAATCCAACTTAGGTCAAACCATTTCATAAAACCCCACATTCGATTGGCTGAAAACCCTAATATAATTTAAAAATATAAGCTTTCAGACAATCGAATGAGCGATTTTATAAAATGGTTTGACCGTGCGTTGGGACCCATTCTTGGCTCTTTTGTTACAAGCACGAAAGAGTTGGATGGTCACGTTTGGCTCGAGGTTCACAGTGTTCCCATCCCTATTGTTTTAGATCCACAAAGCACTCATCCTTGCCACTTACGGTTGTTCGTTTGTTTGGCATTCAATAACAGTTACCTGAGTCATTCATTTTTATTTGTCGCGTTAATTGGAATAATTTATGTGGAGCACGTTATGCCAAATATATAATATCAATATTTTGTGTAAAGGAGCCGGGTGATTGGCCTAACGCTGTATTAATTAACAAGGTGAAAAAAATATTTTCCCGCGTATTTTTACTGCGAAAAAATTGCCTTCTCTTTTTAGCTGACAAGTTATTAGATAGGTGCTGCGACCTTCCCGCCATCTGAACAATTATTATGAAAAGCGATGCAACTCGGTGACATCATTGCTTCAACTGTATATCATCAACATGGACATACATTTAAAAAATCGTTGTCTTTAAAATAAGGGTCCGCATTTTTATAAAAAAAACAGCAATTTTTATTAAAAGCTTAGAATATACATAATACAAGAAGCGTTGAGTTAATTACCCCACCTCCTTAAAATAAGACTGTATGTTTCTCCACACAAGAATCTTCGGGCAACCTAGAACTGTATGAGATATAACCTTCAGATCGTATGGAGTAATGACCATAATATGAGTTTCCTAATGTGTTGTTAAACCAAAGTTTCAAACTACACTTTGGTAGCGATATTGTTGTGGAATCAATTGTTTTACTAATATTTTCTGGGCATCAAATATTATTTATTTGTCATGTGTACGTGTTGCACGTTTAGCTTCCTTTATATATTTTTTAAATATGTATTAAATATTAAAAAATCTAATTCTCATCGATTTGAAACTTGAGTTTTTGACTATTCTGAAATAAATATCGAAGAAGAATGGCGTGACTAAATATGCGTAATTTTGATAAAGGACTTACTTCGAGACTGAAATTAATAGAAGGAAAGCCAATTATACAATTACGAAAATTAATACAACGCTGAAGAGAAGGAACTCAAAGTGACTTGTGACCTAAGAGTGTACCTGCGGCCTATTTTAAAAGTTAGGAAAATAATAGAATCTGTGGATCGTGAGTTAAAATAGGTTTTGGTAGGTATTCTCTATAATCATATTATTGATTTTGAGATTTAAGACAAAGCATATTATATTTAGAAAATTTTACTTTCTGAAACAATCTGACACGGGAAGGATTTAATGGAAATTAAAGTGACTCAATAAAATCCGTTGTATTCAATTGATCTAATCGATTTAATCGATAAGTAAATCAATGTTATTACATACAAACGAATAAGTTATTCATTGTGATCCATAATATTTGTTGCGATAGTCATATCCTCACTAAGTATTGAGTATCGTAAAACCAATGATTTGACAAATCTTATAAATCACCTTCCGCCTGCATTCTCCTAGTTAAGAAAGCTAATAAAAACACATTTATTAAGTGATTCATATTATTAAAGCATCACAATTAAAACTTTGAATTTATAAATACAATTATTTTAAAATTTGAGTACCCCTGTGCGAGTGAAGAATGATTCAATTTCAATTTGTCTGGTCGATACTGTCGTCTGTCTTGCGATATCGGCGTGTAGGTACTGACAACTGACAACTGACTACTGCCTAGTGGCAAGTGGCAAGTGGCAAGTGGCAAGTGGCTATTATCCAGCAGCGTGCGTGATGAGAGGTGACTCGTGTTCGTCCCCTTGGTGGTGCTAGTTCTCAGTGTTTGGTTGTTAGCAGGTGTGCGCGTGGACGGTGCGCAGAACAACAAACTCAACGTGCACGCCAAGGAGTTCACCATGGCGCGCCACCAAGAAATGCAAGCCAGGTACACCACCACCACACTTATGACTTATAATCATCATTTCTATCAATAATGCATACTTCATGTTAGACGGGATTACTTTCCTAGCTGATAATTCAGCAATAATTGTGTCCATATTTAGGAAAATGGAGCAAGTCAACAAATTAAAAAAATTGATATATTTCAGTTCACATTCTTGTGTATTTAATATTATCTTCATCCAATAAACAATCTAAATATAGCATTTTATGCAACACGTGGTTGTCACATTAATCGGATTTTCAACCAACATCAAAACACAAACCTTTATATATCTCAAAACGAAGCCACTTGCATAATCATGGCCACAATTACTGTTTAATTTTTCTTACATTTCACAATATTTGAATTTCTTGATTTTTATTGTTTGCTGTTTGCTTAGTGTATATATCTTCTACAGTGCCGGCTTTAGGGGGTGGCGAAGTGGGTCGGCGCTCCAGGGCGTCGAATAAGATTAAGGGTGCCGAGGGCAACCAATCCTTCTTAGATTTTATAAAATATAAACAATATGAGACGCTAGAAAAAAAATTCCTAGGGCGCCGCAGGGTCTAAACACGGCACTGATCCACTATATGTTTTCACTGTTTTATTTATTACTAACTGACCTGGTAAACTTCGTACCGCTACAGAATCAATAAGTGTTCTATAAAGTTTTACTTTAGCTAAAAAAATATCCGTTTTTTATGTTCAAATGAGTACTCAAACTTATTTGATCAGATATGGAATTGCTTGTAAACTGACAATGCGCACAGCGCCATCTACTAGAACCAAAAAAATAATTATAAGCCTTTTTATACAAAATTAATGAAGAAATTGAATTTATTATATTTTTTCCTGTTATTTTTTCCAATGTTTTAATATATATTTTTTTCTTTGTAAAATTGAGATGTATTCAACAAATCAAAGATCATGAAAATCGGTCCATCCCTTCTCGAGTTATAAATGGTGTAACTAACGCGACATTATTTTTTTATGTATATTTATTATTTTATGTATTTATAAAAGTAGATATGAATGATGAAAATTTCAATTTCAGTGAGGTATAATTGTGTTATATTTATTTACTGGTTATTTTAGCGGAACTTAAACAGTGTACGATTTTTGCAGAAGTGCCATGAACATTCAGCAGATGTATGGCGGATTGCAGCACAGCAAGTCTTCTGGCAACATCCTGCACCAAATGAATGCTCGCGGCCCCGCCCCCGCCCTGTACCAGGCCCCCGTGCTGCAGCACCCGCAGCCCTCGCCCCAGCACCTTCATCAGCAGCACCATCAGCACCAGCCGCACCTGCCGCACCTGCCGCTGCTCACCTCCACTTCCTCGGGCAACATTCTCCACGTAAGAACAAAACTCTCTCCATTGACCGTCTTTTACGTCCGCCGTCATTCAATTTTCAATTAAAACACATTTTTAACGCGCGAGACTGTCTATACCAGCGGTCGGGGAACCGGGGTAAATTACCCCAAATGGGGTAAAAATATGTTTTTTGGGGTAATAAGGAAATTTGTCTAGTTTGCTATTTCTTAAAACTTACTATTTTCATGTAACTTTTTTGTTATTTTCCGTGTAATTTAATTCAATAAATAATGTTTATTTAAATATACATTGATTGTCTTCTTTTCAAAATGGGGGGAAGGGGGAATATCGACTTACGCAAAAATATTTTGGTGTAATGGTTAAAAAAGTTCCCCGACCGCTGGTTTATACAGTGCCTGTGTCGTCCCTACTCTTCTTTACGGCAAATGGGAAAACAAGAAAGAGTGGCGGTCTGTTTGTCTTTTATGAATTTGTAGTGAGTGACAACACCAACGATTGGCAGCAATATGCTCTATTAGGCGAGCGGACACGGTAATGATGATGATGATGATTCGGTGTCTTGAATACTTATAAAAATACAATTTTCCAATTTCAGAGTGCCCCCCGGGTGCATTTCAAGCTGCACCCGCAGCAGCAAGCGGGAGCACAGGCCGCTCCGCATGACAAGAAGAAGTCGCCCCCTCTTAACGGTCAAGGCGAGGTGACGCTGCGCGCTCGCGCGCCTCCACAGCCCGGGGTTGGCCTCAAGCGCTCCAAGAGTCTCACCACCACAGACACTCTCGCCAGCGGCATGGCGGCCCTGGGGCTCACAGCGCCGGACGCCATGGACCTGGGCACCTTCCCCGCGGAGGTGCAGGACACGCTGGACAAGGCCATCAAAGGTGAGCTCGACATGGATCCTTCTATATCAAGAGACAGGTATCTGAATACTCCCTCAATCAGGTTCCCTCAATCAACTCAACTCCGCATCCCAGATTGTCCATGCTATAGCAGATCTCTGCAGAACGTACCTCACGTCCTGTGGAACTGCACCACTCTGCTCGCGTCTGGCTGGCATCAGGACCATAGGATTTGAGGATTTTGTTGCTAATAAATGAAACTACGCCACCTTCGAGCGTTTCTGCGCAACCGCCTGCAAGAAGGCAGAGACGACTCCCAACTGATGTCTGCTTCTCCGCAGAGTCCATTCCAAAGCATATTCCTTATTCACTTTCAAGTATTTTATTGATTAGCAACTATTATAACTTCGTTAATAGTAGACCGAGATTTATTAACAGCTATACACTGCACTTATAATCACGGGAAAGCTTTCAGTCACTCTCAAACAAGTAGATTTTTGCTAACGTCCAGTGATGAGGCCTCGTATGGGACTCCAAATACAGGATTTGCAAGGAAGGGTATTTTCCAAAGCATAATCTTCTAAACCAATATGTTTAGTGAAGAGGTCTCTCCAATTTTCATAGTTAACTATGTTCGGCTTTCTCTGTTTGTTGTGTCTAATAGTGTGATGTAATGTTTTCAGATCCGAACCAGCTGTCGGCGCGCACGCTGATGGACCTGGTGGGCCACATCATGCGGCGCGCCGTGGAGAGCCCGCGCTACGCGCTGCCGGCCGCGCGCCACTGCCTCCTCGTCATCGAGCGTGAGCGCACGCAGACCTTCCTGGAGTCGCTGCTCAACACCTGCCAGCAGTGGTACCAGGAACGCGAAAAGGTTGGCAAACACGTCAACAATTGTCCATCTTCATCATCGCCTGTGTCCATTCACTGATGTACTTCAGCAACTCGTAAGAGTCTCCATCCTTCTCGATTGTCTGTACTCTGCATCCGAGCTACTTCCGGTATTCTTAATGTTGTTAATCCATCTTGCCAGGAGTCAGCCAACTCTCTGTGTGCCAGTTCTTGGATGAAACTCCAACTCTTTCCTCTCACACCGACCTTCGTATCTTCAACATATATATAACATTGCCACTTCAGTGTGCTTATTATACGTATAGCCTCCACTACTCGAGTTCTTGTTTGAATATCCTCGTTACAGATTTTATCTTTTACAGACACTCCGAGCATGGATCTCTCCATTGCCCGTTAGGAGACCTTTATTTTATGGGTAAGACTTGCTGTTGGATTCCACGTCTCTGCATAGAAGTTAATACTGGGAGGATACATTCATTAAAAGCCCTAGTTTTAACACATTGCGGAATTTTCGCCTTAAAAATGTACTAAAGTTGTACAAATGCTGGATCAGTCATGTCCTTTGCTGAATACTTATCACAATAAACTATGTTTCAGATATTATGCGTGTTGATTGGAGGCGGTCGCCCCAAGTTGATGGCCTTCATTTCGCTGCTGCTGGAGCTGTTCTGTCAGCTGCGACGGCGTGGGCCTGCTGGGGGCGCAGGGGGCGGAGTCACACCTCCCGCGCGCGCTCTGCTGGCGCTCATCTGCAAATGCTGCGAGGAGTGCATCCGCGCACCGGTCCCTTCAGCTTCCGATGTGAGTTTCTCCTTGTCCTCCTTCAAAAGCCGTTTCAAGAATCCGCGTCGTTTGTAATTTAACTTTTGTTTGGTTATGTGTTTCTTTCGGCTAGTTCGTGGCGTATTCAGAAATTCTGATATTTCTTTGGAATTCGATTTGTTTGTCCCTGTTAATTATCTGAGAATAAGGAAGCACAGAATGCTTGTTCTCCTTAAGAGTGATACTAACCTACCAGTGACTATGTCTCTTGATGAAGTAATTTCATTGATTCTTCTATTTAGTAAGCTTTGGGACTTTCTAGTATATTTCAGTAAATTATTTATTTTTTATTATTTTTTTATCCAACTGGGTGAAGTTTGTAATGTTACCTGGTTACATATCCAATGATCAATGGTCAATTTTGGCGTGAACATGTGTATTTCCAGGTAAAAACGCAAACTGTATTGGGTGGAAAAAACAAATAACCAAGGAACGTTCTCGGCGTTGTATGAAATTAAAAAAGTTGTCACTTTTATGGACGCTAATAAAAATATAGACTCTTAATGCGACTAGTTAATATATTGACCGATTTAGATCTTTATATTGCAATGTTATATGCATTGAAATGTCTGCATCTTAATGTGAATATTTACTTCCTAAAAGTTTGAAATTGATTATAATAAGTACCTCTTTGTCTAAAGGGTTAATGAGCATTATTTTCATTTCAGACTGAAAATCTGTTCTTCATTCTCACCTACATCGGGCGAGACCTGGAGACGCAGTTGCCCGGGGACCTGGAGAAGCTGCTGACGGCCGTGCGGGACGCCTTCCTCAACACGCAAGCCGCTCCCTCCATCACCAAAACACTACTGCAACTCATAGAGCTGCACGCTTCACACTGGCAGCTCCCAGGCGGGGCTGTGCTCTACTACTATCCCTCCACCAAGTGAGGCCGACACATGACAGTCCTATGTGAGAGACTTAGAGATATCTGGATAAATTGATTAAGTGATAATTTAATCTAAATAAACACTCCCAGGAAGCATTATCGGTTAAAAGAATATAACATTTCCTATTGTCATTGTCCTGTAGTCTTAGAGTGTGATTCAGATATGTAATGATAAATCTTGAAATATATTGTAATCAATTTTTATATTTTTTGTACTGGAGCGTGCAATACTCTTTTAGAGTTTTATAATTGAACCGACTGACGGGACAACATTCTTGGGTAATGCCGAGGTTTGCGGCCATTGTTTATTGTGGAACACAACTTTCACATTGCATAGTTATATTTTCAGGAGTGTATTTTTACTTTGAATATTAAAGTATTTCAAATTGTTGTAAATATTGTGTAAACTATACATGATATGTCCTCAGCGTATATTTAGGTGCAGAAATGACTTATGATATATGATAGGGCAGCGGTCATGGCAGCTGATACTACATAAGGCCTATAATTTGTAACGATATGAGCGTATAGAAAAGAAGAAATAAATTAAAATATTTAGATATTTGATTTACATATCTATCTGTTTATCTAAAAGACAATATTAATCGTAAAAAATCTCTATAATAAACTTTCAAGAGTAAATACACACCCATTTACTTTTGCTGGGACAGTAATATTATATGAAAGTCATGACTAACTAATTCAGATTTTGCTTATTAACACAATATCATTTGTATTGCAATGTTAACAGTTAATATTGAAATATCAATATGTAAATATTTTGCTTCCTAGAAGTTTCACAATGATTATTATAAGAACTTCTTTCTATAGAGATGTTAAAATGAATGTGAAGCATTCAGTATAACGATAACATGTAATATAATTCACATATTTTTATATTAGCAAAGTTGATTAGTTTATTTCTTTCGATTGGTCTTTCTACGTAAATGTTGAAATGATTTCCTCAAAATATAATATTATTTGTTCTTATTTATATTATTGATTGTTTTACTTAGCCTGCCACAATTTATTACTAATATTTTGTTGTACCTTGTGACCTTGTCTGCTTTTTGTGTTTGTTGTAATGTGGTTTCACACATTTCATGATTATTCCATTTTGTTACATCATTCAATTTGGGTGTTTTTTATGACAAGGATAAGAGACATTTTTTAAAATTATGTTTGGTTTTTCTCATCCAACACCATACTTATTTATTTTAAAAATATTAAATTGTTGGTAAATATATATATATATATTATATATTACTAGTATCAATGTTGTTATGTGAAAAGCCACATATGAAAATGTTCACTTGGCAGGACCAATTTTTATGGATTTACAATTGGTGCGAAAATAATAATAATAAGAAATTAAGAATTATAAAAATTCTTACTATATTTTATAACGGAAGACTTTTAAATTTATCCGATATATAATAATTATATAGACAACAATTGTAATTATAAAATTACATTAAAAAAGGTATAAAGAAATTACTACCTTCAATGTTATAAGTATATTATGTATATAAAACTAAACGTGCCAAATCATTGTTAACTTATTAAATTAAATGTTGATTTTAGTCAATTTGACAACATTTAAATCTAAAACTTTTTATTTATCATAAACAAAATGTTATTTAATAAAAATAAATGTTCATTAGGTTAAGAAGGAAGCCTGAAGGATATGTTGTATAGCGAGTGTGTCCTGTACCTACTCGATGGTATGAAACTGAAAAATGTTAGTGAGCGTGCAACTTGTGTAATGAATTAATTAAATTTATCTCTAGGATTGGTAATTAATAATTTAATTTTTTCCAATTTTAGGTTAAAGTGATTAACAATAGATATGCTTTTTATCATGCTACACATTTTCTAAAAATAAACATTTTATATCATAACAACCAATTTCTTTATTATTTCACTCCTATTGTACTTTTTATTTTTTTTAAGCCACGCATCGAGTCTATACCTTTTATGTTATAGTCCATCCAGTGTATGAGGAACCCTATGACACATTTATTGCCCTGTGCTAAATATCGTCCGATTTCACGTTGTAAAAACGTTCGCTACCTATATTAATTTTATCAACATAAACAAAAGCCTCTCTTCTTATATATAATAAGTTTTTTAAGTAAATATATCATAATAAAAACAAAATAATAAAAAATAAATACATATTGTTACAAATTTGAAAAAATGCGGCAATTTGTAACTATAATAATACAAAATCTGACGCATGTAGAACGCCATCTCGCATTTCTGCGAAAACCAGTGTTGGGGTATAGATAATCGTATTATCGATTGTTTTTGTAAATACCTACTAAATGAAATATTAGAATTATTATCAATTATAAGTGAATATTAACAGGTTTTAAGAGATATGTAAAACAAACTATAAATAATAATATTAGTAATATGAAAATTATGAAGAAAAGCGAGTGTAGAGATAAATATTAGCACATAACTAAGCTAAACTTAGCACTTACTAAGAGACGTCGCATTGCCTTGAAATAATCTCACTGACTTTAGAGAACCTACCAGCTTAAGAAGTGTTGGTATTTCGTTGCGGTCATAGTATGCATACACGTGATTCCGAATTGCTGCCAAATTAAAGCTTTTGGGTTTTGTAATTAAGCATTTCCTCTGTCGTTTCTTATTTGGTGTTAATATTTTTTTCTCTTCTAATGAAGATTCACCGTATTTCTCATCTGTGATCCGAGATACTGTAGATTTACCGATTCCTAGGGCATCCGCGACCCGATCTCGAATTTTTTCTTTAATGAAACAACTTTAACAATACTAACAATAAATATAATAATTACAACAACAAAAAACACAAATCAATCGAAGAACAACGCGCTACTAAAAGTCGTACATTTGTACTGATCCACACGCCGCCATGCGGGAAAAAATGATAGTAAAATATAATTATTTTCGAAGAAGAAGAGAAGAAAAATCGATATAATAGAAAAAAAAATGTTCCCCCATCTCTTTTACACAGAGCAATAAACGTATCAAGCTAAAACTTTCCAAATATAAATTCGCTGCACTTTAAATTCTATTATTTAAAAATAGAGATGTTTATATACGATTCACTTCGAATTCAAATTCGATTTTTTTTTTCGAAGAAGAAGAGAAAAAATTGACCTAATCGAAATAAATATTTTTGCCCCATCCCTTTTACAAGGGGCAATAAATTTGTCATAGGGTTCTTCATACACTGGATGAACTATAATAGGTACATAATTCATACGAAGAGGTATTTAAGTATGTATATATTTTTTGGAAAAATAATATTCTCGAGAAACATTTAGATACAGATTTTTAATTTATCAGGATATTAAATATTTTTTTATATACCAATCTTTTTATTTAAAAAAATATGAAAAAAATATTATTTTCAGAAAATGGGTGAACAGTTAGGAGCGATCACGCGTAACAATAAAATAAAGGAAACGCTCATGATGTCATATTTAAATTTGACAGGATGAGTCAAAGTTCAACCGCGAGAGTGAGAAGCAACAAGGCGTGGACCTGTTGCACGGGATTTCCCAACCTTGCATGAAATGCATCAGGCACACATATCTCTACAAAGAAACATGGTGTAGCGTAAAACGTTCGATTTAAGAGGCAATTTTAATGTGCTCAGAGCATTATGCAGTCACTTTGGAAAATAACATTTGCTAAGCTCTCAATAAAAGTACTGAGCATAAAACGTTAATAAATGAATTTTGTAGAAATATTTTTTTCAGTATTAAGGAAAAATATTAGATTGTGTTCAGAGCATTACTCTATTGGTTGATCCTGGCTTGCCAGTGGAACCGTGTCTATGGTGTCAGTCTATGCGCGCAGTGACAGCAAGCAGTCGGGCGGGTGTTCTCAGTGTAATAAGCAATGTTTTGATGTGATAGTGTCGCGAGTGTTTGCCTTTCAACGATGGGGCTGATCAGCTCGAGGACGGAGGCGCCGCCCATACTGGATATCGTCCCGCCGTCCTCCGTGAAGAACCACCATGTCCGGCAGGGCTCCTCCAGGAGTCGCCCAAAGCTGCCCATGCCGGAGCCGGCCGAACTGGACAGGCGGTTCATCAAAGTTCTGGTAAACTATCATCCGATTAAGAAACAAAATCCTCGCCGTATTGTTAGCTCGCGCTCCCCGCGAATTCAAACTTAAACTTTTCTCGAAATCATAAAAAACTCTTTTTGTCGAGGTCGTGTTAGTTTCTCAGAGTTTGTGTATGTTTTTTTTTGTGACAGTCGGAAATTGTGTGGGAATTCTTGCTCAAAACGATTATAATCTCATAATAACATCACAATTATTCAATTACACCTATATTGATACATTATAATGTATTACATTAAAATAATATGATAAAGTGTCAGGCATTCAAGGTTTTTGTTTAGAAAAACTTTTTTTTGTCAGCTTTATTGTGAGTTGGCAAACTTAATTCCTTGATTCCATTCTTTCATGTAATAAAAGCGTTTGGTTATTGTGGATTGTAAATAGATTTAATAGTTTATCGAGCTGAAGGACACCCTTCAACTACCAATACTATTATTAGGTTGTCATGTTTTAATATTCTGCATCATATTATATCAGCTGTTTTCCAATTAAACCTTGATGAAATCTAAAAAAATATAAAACTGTCACTTGGAATGTATTATAGAACATTGTATCTTTCAATTAACTTCAACTATGAGCTAAATTTGGTAGTATTTAAACTGGCCATTATAAAAACCACATTTAATTAAAAAGTAGGTTCTCTCAATATTCAAACCAAAAAAACATAATTTTTTTTGCGTAATTTTACCTACAAAGGGGAATAAAAATATATCTAATTTACATAGGTTTTTTAATAACACGGACCATAAAACGTAATGTAAATAATGATTTTATTCCTCCTTGGGAATATTAAGAAAATTCAGTTAGTCTGCTATTATGGCGTATTTTGTATAGTATGTATAAATCAAATGATTCTATTAATCAAATAATTATATTAATTACTTAACATGATTCCTCCTCAGATTTTCAAAATTTAAAATATTCCACAAATCTTAGTCTATGAAAGGGGTATGAGTTTTGTTTATTTTTCTTGTTACAAATGTTTTTTGATAAATTATTAGTCTTAACAAGAGATTTCCCACCGACCGCAGTGAAATAACAATGTTTAGATATTTCCTATAAGTGTGTGACGCAGATCAGTTTATAACATCAGTCACTAAGTACAATAAATATTACTCTGAAACATGCATTTATTATTTTACAATGACTATCTTAGAACTCAATTTAAAAAAATAAAATCCCGTCATATCCTTTTTTATCATTCTTTTCTATGATTTTTATTTTCTTTATAACTACATATTAGTCTAAATTAATGTATATAATTACACAGTATAGTATCAAATTCTATTATTTATTTTAGGTTGAACCTCCTCTTAGGGCCAAATGGTCCATGTCTCGTGAGCTAATCATCCGATACTATAAAAACGTTAAAAAGAGTCAACCATCATTCATCTACATATTTATTACATTTACATAGTATTTAAATCATCGTGATAAAATATTTCCCACAGCAAATAAATCAATTTCTGCCACTTTATCATTTAGTGAGGTTAATGTTTTATTTATTCAAATAACTTTAATCATCAATTTCGATGAATAGCTTGATAGTGTGCCAGTAATTAGATAATAAAGTGATTATGATAGTATTTTTTTCTAAAATTATCAAGGCTATGTGCGTGCTTGGGTGAGCAATGATACAACAAACGTAAACAGGGTATCTCACGTAACAGGCTCCTACTCGACTCGAATCAGCTGATCGGGTACATTCCGAAGAAAATTAAAATTACCAGCCGAAAGCTCAGATTACACGGAGACACACATCTCACGCAGTTATCTATTTATTATATATTTCCAAGAAAACAACAAAAAAACAACTTGAAAAGCATGTTTTTTTACTAGTTGTGATAATATTATAATGGTTTTTATTACATTGAAATGCCTATGAATTTTTATTTGTTTTTCAGCATTATGACACGTTTTTTGTAACATTTTTTTTTTATCTCAACACACAACATACTATTTTAAAATGGATTTTTAGAGTATATCTTTATATTTCATCTATCTAATACATTAACGATCGAAGATTTGCACAATTAAACAGCTTATATACATACAAACTCGCAGCAAACATGCTACATGATGTTTCTCTCATAATCAAATCGGAAGAAAAAAAATCAGACGCTGAGATTCAAACCACGAATCTTTACTACCGTGCTTGGATACTGAAAATAACATTGTTGCAATGGTTCGTGGTTTAAATCCCGTCTTGGAATCCTGGCAGCTGCCTTTTTTCGTTGATGAGAGAAATATCATATAAAATACTGCGTTGTATTGATAATGACAGAATCTCTGTGAACTCTATAACGCTTGCCATGTGTAATCTAACATCATTAGGCTATAGCTCAATATTCTAGCATTATGTACATATGATAGCAAACTGGTTATGTGGAACTCACTGTGAATGGGCAATGTATACTTTTAAATGTAGTATCATTTTAACCCATTCGCTGCGTATGACATCTAAAGCGGTCATGAGCTTTGCTTGGAATTTGTAGCCTCACATTACAGCTTTATTCTACTGTTCAAAATTAACTTAATATATAACTGAATGTGAAATGTATTGAATTCCGCTTAAAAACTATAAGCAATATCTGATATATTTGTTTACTAGAAAATATATTACAGTCTATATTATTTGCCCAAAATTTGGTGAATAAATCCACCAAATAAGCGCCGCATTCAAAAGATATAAGCCGTTCTTCTCTAATATTTCGCTAATGTATTTTTTAACTCTACCTCGCCCTTGTGTGGTAATGTATTTAGGGAACTCAAAGGTGCAAAACTGACTTGAAACAAGATCATCTGGTGGTTATATGGTGGTTATGTCCTTCAATTATTCAGTGGGTGTCACTTAGATAAACTCACAATTATATTATTATAACATTGCGATTCTCCTATAATGCAATATGCTTGTGTTGTTGAACCCCTTTATTTGGCATTGATGACCGTCGGTCCTCTCGCCACAGCCAATGATTTTTGTCTGATTGGTTGATTATTCTCTATGGCTCTGCACACAACCTGAATATTACATATCAGCATGAGCAAAAAACAGCCGCAATTTCAACTCTACCTAAATACAAATCTTAAGATTGTAAAATGTATGTTTTCTTCTTTACATATCCGTTTAATATCTAACATTTTTTCATCACAAATTGCTACTGCCTAATTCTGTCAGCTGCCACTGCCCATTCCTCGTTCTAGGACATACCTGCACCTGAAGGTTCACTTGGGAATATACTTGCATATGATTCCCAGCAACCTCCTCAGTAGAAATCCGAGTGCTGTAGTATCCAAAGCATATTTTTGTGTGATTTGTTTATCGGAATTTTTAATTTAATTGAATGATTAGCCCGACGCTCTCGAGGCCTGGAGCATTTTGTCCTAAGGGGCGGCTCAAACTAATCAACACAAAATAAATGTAGTAATGTTTTAATAGTTTGGTGTGCAAGTATACTGTAGAATAAAATGAGTCTCCTTTAACCTCTATCATTGATGATTTCTTGGGAAACTAATGGATTCCTTTCCTTATTTCACCCACACTACAGAAGTCTGATGACTCTTTCTAGAATATGTAAACCTGCTACCAGATTACAAGTACTAGTAATGTTAAATACGCAAGATTCCAGTTAGGACCAAAGGTAAAAGACCCCTCTGAAACGTGACTTGGATAAGATTCATGTGGCAGAGATGAAAATGCTGAGGTGGGCGGGCAGTGTGACTAGAGTAGACAGAGTTCGAAATGAGCATATTCAGGGTTCATTTCGGGTGGCCCCCATACCTGAAAAGATATGTAAAAACCGCCTAAGATTATAACATCTATGCGTGCATGTGACATGGAGAGATGAAGACCACATGGTGAAGAAAGCCTTCAACATAACCACGCTGAGAAGAAGACCTCGAAGACCACAGGCAACCTGGACTGCAACTGTAGACAAGGATCTGAAAACTCTCGGCTTGACCGAGAATGCAACGCAGGACAGACAGACATAGCGAATGTGCACAAGGAGTGCCGACACTAGATGATGGGAAATGCCAAGGCTAAAGAATAAGTAATGGAAAATACGCAAATATATATTCTTTTTAGCATAGTTTTTATTGCATTTTTTTTTTTTTGTGTTAATTAAATTAAAAACACTAATACACTTACGATAACATTCTTCAAGCTGATATAATTTGAATCGCCTTTGATTAAAAATTAACGTAAGTAGACCATAAATATATATGGAATAAAACCATTGTAGTGTTTTATATTTTTTGAATGAAATATTTAGTCGATATCCATCTCATACAAATCATCACTTGACAATGATTTGACTTTTGATCTGGGAGATATTAATATTGTAGGGCAATGAGTGACCTCATTGCACAACCAAACTTAATGTGATTTGGTACTTATTTACCAATTGAGCGTTGTTGCGTTAATTCACCATTCATTATTTCATACTTCAAATTAATTTATTGATTGCAATGAAGAATAAAAAATAATTATTCTTTAGCCTCGCCATTTCCCATCATCTGGGGTCGGCTCTTCTTGTGCACATTCGCCATGTCTGTCTGTCTTGAGTTGCATTCTCAGTCAAGCCCAGAGATTTCAGATCCTTGTCTACAGTTGCAGTCCAGGTTGCCTGTGGTCTTCCAGGTCTTCTCAGCGTGGGTATGTTGAGGGCTTTTTTCACCATGTGGTCCTCATCTCTCCGTGTCACATGCCCATACCATCTTAGGCGGTTTAAAAGAATAAAATATCATTAATAAATATTAAAAATATTTTCCATATGTATGCTTAGCGTCATAGAATCCTCAAATGAGACTTCAGCATCACTACCACCGTCTGTCAGTATTCTCCTGTATGTATTTACATTTAAAAAATAAACTCATTTCTAAAAAAAAAAATTTTTTGCATATTTTAAAGAAGGCCCAATCATAATCTTAAAGAGGAAAAAGCATTGTGTCCAGGAAAAAAATCAGAATCTTCTGGAATACAATATGAGGGGACGGGAATACGGTTATGACATACACATCCTGCTATGAATAATAATATTGCTGATAAGGTTGTGGTGGCTGATAATGGTAACTGCAATGTTTAAATATAGGAACTGAAATAATATCAACTTAAGCCTGTGACGCTATCAATAACTAAGGCAATGAAATACCAAACCACAAATAGGGACTTATACTGTTTACAACAGGACATGCTAAATATGCACAATAGCTAAAAACGACAGTACCTGAATAATTCCATCTTCCGTATTGTAAATATATGTTTTTCATATATTTTTAAAGCCAAGGTTGATCCATATTGATGCTTAATTATTGAATACAAATGTGTAGGTATGTTATTATACCTGTAAAAGTATGCTAAATCCCATGACCTCAATAATAATAATATAACCCCACAAAATCAGTCGTTTGTGTCTTCAAACACAATAATGAACCACTGATCATACCCACAGTGAGTCTTGAGGGCAGGGATCTAGCGACAGTGTCTTCAATAAAATACTTGGGCCACATCCTCACAGATGACCTACGTGACATTGAAGACATAGAGCGGCAAAGAAGAGCAATAAGCGTTCAGAGTGGTATGCTTTCTCGGAGGCTCTACCATTGTAGTAATGCTGTCAGGAAAGTGCTATTCAAAGCACACTGTATGGCACTATATACCTCAGAACTCTGGTCTAACTATCCTAAACGAGAGTGGGAGAAGCTCAAAGTTGCGTATAATAACTCATACCGCCAACTTATGCAACTCCCTAGATTTTGTAGCGCATCTGACATGTTTGTGGAGGGCGGAGTCCATTCATTTCTAGCATTATTGCGACACCGTGTTGCCGGCGTCTGGAGCAGGATAAGGAGGTCCAGCAACATCATCATCCTGGCTGCTTCTGAATGGCTCAACTCCTCCCTGAGCCATCGATGGATGGAGATGGTGCAGCAACCACCATGAAATACTATTTTATTTTATTTTATTTTGATTTTTATTTTATCTTCACTTAATTAAAACTTTGTTCAATTCTATGTATTTAAAAATATGGCAGATTGGGTATTGCACAACCCACCCAATCCTGCTGGAATAAAATCTTTATCATTATTATTATTGGGTTTGGACCTTAAACTTAAAGCCGACCACAAACATACAAATCCGTTTTCTTATATGCCTTGATACCAGCCGTCGCCATATATTTATGACGAATGGCATATTACGTCAGTAGCGCCACTTTTTTTTTATGTAAACACATACAGGAGAATACCGACAGATGGTGATAGTAATTTTCAAGTCTCATCTGTGGAATTCTATGACGCTTACCATAGTGTATATGGCTAAGCGCTGCATGTGGAGTGTTGATCCGCCAACGTCATAGACTTCAGCCCGAGATTCACGCATCATCCTTATTATTACAGGAATTTACTATGAATGGGTGGTCTTCACGGGACGACTTTCGTCTACCACCAATTTTAATTAATAGGCTATGAATGGCATTTTACAGATGAGGGATCAAATTCACATTTTAGAGCTCAGAAATCGATTAAAAATGTTTTATTTTTTTAATCTCCATCGGGGATCAAACCCAAGACCTTTGGCTTGCAAAGCAAACGCTTTGACCATTGAACTATACCTGCTGGCCACTGTTTGTCTCTCCTGACAGGTCTGTGGCTTAATGTAAGGCATCAGCATTGCTGCGTGCCTCAGTTATTAAGTTCAACTTTATATATTTTTCTAAATAAAGGAGAGTAATCGTCTCAAGTCGTGGAGTTAGTCAATTTAGTGCTTGGTATCAGTATATAGATTATTGTTTTGCTTTCTAGGCATCGATGGACCTGCCTCCCGACAAGGCCAAGCTGTTGCGCAGCTACGACAACGAGAAGAAGTGGGAGATCATCTGCGACAAAGACATGGTCCAGGCCAAGGACTCTCCGGCACACTACCTCAACAAGCTCAAGACATACCTGGACCCTAAAGCCTCGCGCAGCCATCGAGTGAGATCAGCCTTCTTAATGACCCTCCCAACCCTTCTAAAGATGCTCCCCCAACTAGAAATTTAGAATCGGCAATAGTCTTCGCCTTATTCCATGTCAGCTCTGCTGAGTACATTCTATGTATAGTTTCATCATTGGCCTGTGTCCGTCCACTGTTGAACGTAGGCCTCCCGCACGAGTCTCCATCCTCTTCGATCCTCCGCCTTCCGCAGCCACCTATTTAAGAATCTCAATGTAAATGCTACAAAATTAATATTATATATTATTTTGCATTGAAACCATTTTCCTTTGTTTGTTGATGGTAATATTGGTATTAGCCGATAATATTGTGTTTAGGCTAATGTTTGTTTTCTAATAAGTCATCAGTCATAAGGTTTACATTGTTGTACATGTCGCTTATTAACATTTGTGTTTTTCCCCTAAGTAAATGTCACACTTTCAAACAAATTACCTCATTTTATAGGAAATAATTTACCAATATGACAAATTTACTTCTGATAACAGAATATATTTATTATTTGTTAATCAAAAGCAAATAAGATTGAAAATTCATGGATAATTATACCTTTTTTTTTCATTCATATCAAATAGATAAATTGCTATTTGTTACTTTTCAGCAAAAAAAAAATTTTTTTTGTACTTAATATCATATTGCAACTATTGATGTGACATTTGATATAATTACCAGTAATTTGATCTCGTGATGAAAATATGAAATATCAACATTTTGCATCTTTATCACCATCAAAGGAAACAAATATCTAATTAAATATTTATTCATAAAATTATCTAATTTGAACTGAAAAGGAACACGAAATTATCATTTAATTTTTACACAATTCATTACTTCGGAAACATTTGAATGTCCTTTATTGCATTGTAGCTTTGTGTTATTTAATGTTATTCATGCTCCTCTAAAGGTAATATTATAGTAATTATATCAGCTCCATTTACATTCAGATCCATTTCGAAAAAAGATATTTATCTTTTAATTTTGATCATATTGTGAGTATGTTTTTCAATGAAGCCATATTCTGATGTCCACTATATATTTAACACCACAAAGTTGTAACTAATACAAAAAATATTTTTCACTTCTGTAAATATACAATAAAATCAGCAAATTAATATTGATCTCAATATATTACCTATATTACCTAAAGACAAGATTATTAAAACATCTCCTTTTTACAAATATTATAAAATAAAAACAATACACCTAGTTCTCTTTCTGAAACTACTGTATTTTCTTAATAATCTACGCAAGGGAAAGATTTCCTTGAATAGGTTAAATGATTTGTGTAGATGCCTTTTTCCAGGTACCACATTCCAAACTGTTGTGAAGTGTATTTAATTGTCAAGAAAATACTGTATTTTATAAAAAGCAAACCTATTCAGATTGCAATCTTACTCTTTCCAACAAATAAATAATTATGTATCACTCTATGAAGCGCCCTTTTATAGTCTTGTAATCAATAAAACTAATTAAACTCATATAATTTGATTGAGTTCAAGACAAATGCAGTGCGTGCAAAACCTTGTTGCTCAAAATAAAAATTACTTAATGTGATCCATATTAAAACAAAAATAAGTTTAATTAAATTTGAAATAGTATTCACCAGTCATTTCTGGTGGGCGGATATATCTTGTTTAAAATAAGCCATTGTCTGTTGTTGCTCTTCTTATATATGTTTGTTTGCTTTGCTTTTGCTTGTCTCATTCCCGTGTTGTTTTAGAAGAGAAAGATCTTCGGCGAGTCGACTTCCACGCAAGTCCTGCGCGACCTGGAGATATCGCTGCGCACAAATCACATTGAGTGAGTCCAAACTAAACACATCAATCTATAAATCTATAAATCTAATATGGTTCTGTGCTGTGGCCAGAAAAACAATCCATAATTAAGGAACGACTCAACCTTGACCTGCTCGCAAGCGCAGTAGACGAAAGACTGACTGGGCCATGTGCAGAGTAGTATCTCTCTCATTCTTGATTGGCAAAATGTCAACCATCTTGTCACCCGCGGCCACACTGGGAGCCAACTGATTCTTTTGTTGACCACTGTTTTGGAGGGGCACCGCTGGTTAGCTTTTGTGAACGAAAGAAGTACGATGCCGATGAATGTCTAAACAAATCACATTATAAATTAATGTTTCTTAATCAATTTATAAGCCCTGTAAATACTACTAGTTGGTATGAAATGAATACCTCACCTGTTGAATCTATAAATCAAAATTGGTCGTAGGCGAAAGTCATCTAATGACGTTGGCAAATACATGACTTAAAATACATGCTTACATATCCTTAAATTTGACTAGAAATACTACTCAATGAGAATTATCAATTGCCTATACCGATATTCTTCTGTATATATTTACATAAAAAAGTCTTTTAAAATGTTAACAACTTATTTATTGATATTACTGTGGAACTTGAATAGTTAAAAAAAACATAATTCCATTTTTCCTGCCTCTTTTGAAGAATGTTATTTTTTAAAAAAAATTTAAAAGTTTTTTTTTTAGATTTTACTTTTACGTATTTTTATAAATACAACAATGGCGCCTGTGCAAACGCTTGTCTTATGAAACATTGTGAGATGTAAAGGAAATTTTCAATAAATTATAAACATACTGATAGCTATATAGTTATATATATATATTTCCTTTTGTTTTCATAACATCTATTTATATGTATAGAATAGTCAGAAAATGTCGACACAGTGTGGTTGGATGTTGATCATATTGGAGCGCTGATGTCTGTGATAAACATTCACCATCTGAAGTGGATGAATCACTTATGTTAATTTCTTGTCATAATTATTTCATCACTGCTTGTAAATGTCTGCATGCAAAAAAGACATTAATTATCACAGCTTTAACTGTGGTGTCAGAATGATTATTATATTTCCATTTACATATTTCAATTATTAATTATGGACACTCTTTATTTGATTATAAAAAGTTAAGAGAAACTATGTTTTTAATTTCAGATGGGTGCGGGAATTTCTGGATGAAAACAATCAAGGGCTGGACGTCCTGATTGACTATTTAAGTTTCCGACTCTCCATGATGCGCCATGAACAGCGCATTGAAGAATCTAGGACGGCTTCTAATGATGCCATTTCACAAGGTGATGATCATTATCAGATATTTTATTTTAAAGTAAAAGAAGTTCCTCTTATTAAAAGGACCCCTCTTTTTAATAAGAGGAACTGACAGTCTCAGAGAATGTGCTCTGAGGTCCAAAAGAGGTCACTTATGTGGTGCATGAAATTTACAGGAAACACTACGTTGGATTCGGGTGGAAGTGGGCGTCACATGGGGCGTCCGATGTTGCCCGGCGCCCCCTTCCAGCGAGATCTCCCAGAGGGCAGCCCCTCCAGCACGCGGCGGCGCTCCAAGCACGCCGCGCGCCTCAACATGGGGGCCAGCACCGACGACATCCACGTCTGCATCATGTGCATGCGGGCCATCATGAACAACAAGGTGACAAACTATCATCATTTGATGTACCTATGATGTGATTTTTATTGTTACAATTCATGTCTCACCGCGCTCGGTATTGTGTCTCGACTTGTGTGGAGCATGAGGTCATTGACGTTAAATATATTCAATACTTAAACTTCCTTGATGACATCCTATTCTTTGTTATTTGCATCCATTATTAATTTATTTATGCTTTGAAATAACTTTTGAATATGACGTATGGATTCGAAATGTATGAATATCTCAATTTTTTTACTCCTCCAAACAAACTCTTTTTTTTTTTTTATGTAAACGCATGCAGGAGAGCACACCCGGTCAAGACCAGTGCACTCTATGACGCTCAGCCAGGGAGGCTGGACGCTGCATGCGGGAAACGTGTGTTGTGTTCGTATTTTTGTGTGGGTTGGGGAGATTGTAAGTGTATATTTATCTGTTTCTTGAAGAGATCCAGATTGTAGGAAGGAGGAAACACAGACGCTGGAAGAGCATTCCATAGCTTACCGGTGGCATTAAGGAAGGAACTTTGGAAGCTGCCAGTTCTTGGTCGACATATATTAACCGTGTATGGATGTTCGGCAAGTGTAAGACGAGTTTGTCGGCTGTGAGTGGGTGCAGGAGGAATTAGTTCTTTAAGTTCCGAAGAGCAGCGACCGTGGTAATAACGGTAGAAAAGACTAAGAGAACCAATCTTACGTCTGTGTTCCATTGATTGTAGATTAGACTTTGAGCTTGTGTCTGAGCTGAGCCCCCCTCTCGTGGAATATATCAACAATATGTTATATAGTTGAGTGTGGTGTGTTACAGTACGGGTTCAACATGGTGATCCAGCATCGTGAAGCCATCAACAGCATCGCACTGAGCTTGGTACACCACTCGTTGCGCACAAAGGCACTGGTTCTAGAGCTGTTGGCTGCCATTTGTCTGGTCAAGGGCGGCCATCACATCATCCTGGCGGCCTTCAACAACTTCAAGCTGGTCTGCGAGGAGGATCACAGGTTCCACACTCTCATGGAATTCTTCATGAACTACGATAATTTTCACATAGAGTTCATGGTAAGTTGAAAAATATTTATATTTATCCCATCGGTCATTATATTAATTATTGTTTTTTCTTTGGTTTTTTTATACAATCGTATGCAGGAGAGCATAATCAGTTGAGACCAATGCACTCTATGACGTTCAGCCTGAGTGGCTGGATGCTGCATACAGGAAACGTATTTTGTATTTGGGTGTGGGTTGAGAAGATTGCAATTGTATATTAATCTGTTTTTAGTAGAGATCCGACTACAGCCAAACCCAAGCAAGACCCAAGTCTCCGCCTTTCATCTTAATAACAGACTTGCCGAGAGAAAGCTGCACATTACCTGGAACGACTTGGTGTTAGAGCACTGCGACACACCTAAATACCTAGGGGTCAAGCTGGATAGGACCCTCACTTATCAGAAACACTGTCAGTCTGTTAAGCAAAAGGTGTCCACCAGAAACAACCTACTCCGAAAAGTGGCAGGTACGAAGTGGGGAGCCCAACCAAACCTGATCCGCACAAGTGCTCTAGCTCTCTGTTTCACTGCTGGCGAGTATGCTGCGCCAGTATGGGCGAGGTCTGCCCATACCAAGAAAGTGGATATTGCTCTGAATGAAACGTGCCGGGTGGTTACGGGGTGCCTAAAACCTACCCCAATATCAAAGCTATATCAACTCTCGGGCATTGCCCCACCAAACATACGGCGAGAAGTTACTACCAAGAAGGAACTCACCAAAGCAACCCACGACGCACTCCACCCTATGTTTGGGTACCAAAAGATAACTACACGGCTCAAATCAAGAAGAAGTTTCCTACAGTCGACAACGGAACTGGAGATACCTGAGGCCACCCTGCGGCTGAACATGTGGAGAAGCGCAACTGAGGGGAATACTTGGATTGCCCCGAAAGAGGACCTAGCCCCTGGACATGACCAAGGGTGGAATATATGGAGGTCCCTTAGCAGACTTCGGACCGGAGTATGCAAGACGAGGACACAAATGAGGGCCTGGCAGTTTTACAGCGGACCGACTGAATGTGACTGCGGCGTGGAGCAGACCCTGTCACACCTTCTGGAGTGTGCGCTGTGCCCGAGTGGCTGCACCCAGGAAGACCTGATGATGGCCAGAAGTAACGCCATCGACGTCGCCCACTTCTGGGCAGACAGGATCTGACCCTGTTGTTTCCGACACGATTATATACATATAGTAGAGATCCAGAATGTATGAATGAGGAAACACAGACGCTGAAAGAGCTTGCCAGAGCTTACCAGTGGCATTTAGGAAGGAACTTTGAAAACTGGCAATTTTTGTTTGATACACATTAACCGTGTATGAATGATCGGCAAGTGTAAGACAAGTTTGTTGGTTGTAGGTGGGTGCAAGAGAAATTAATTCTTTAAGTTAAGAAGAGCGACATCTGTGGTAATAACAGTAGAAAAGACTAAGTGAACCAATCTTACGTCTATACGTATAACGAGAAAGTACTCTGAAAACAATGCCTTGGTAAGGAGCGCAGGTACAAGGCGGCCGGCCCGGGGGCCTTAGGCCCCAAAAAAAATTAAACTTACGTCTGTACTAGAAGGTATTTTGAGACTCCAACCTAAAGGTGGCTGCCGTACTCAAGTATAAGGCGGATTTGTCCTTTATATAGAAGAAGTTGTTTGTCGGTAACTCTCTTAAAAGTTATGCATGTTTATTACACTTCACCATCAAAAAGATTGATGTTTCTTTCACACCACAAATAAGAAACTTTTTTGTATTATATTCTCTAGATTCATGGTTCATGTTCACACATTACAGGTGGCGTGCATGCAGTTTGTGAACATCGTTGTGCACTCCGTGGACGACATGAACTTCCGTGTTCACCTTCAGTACGAGTTCACTGCACTCCGCTTAGATCACTACCTGGAGAAGCTGCGGCTGTGCGAGAGCGAGGAACTTCAGGTAAGATCAATAAAAATCAAACATCATAAACAACCTAGGTCTATCCACTGTTTAAAGTGAGGAACGTTTGGTGCTGTTTAGCCCAAATCTAAATGAGTTTTTCACCGTTTCGTTACTATAGACAAAAAATAGATCCATCACACCACACCAGAGACTAACAAACAATCAAGACAGTGGGTTTCTTCGGGTGAAAATGCACCAAGAAGGCCAAAGTGGCTCTGTCGGCCAAAACAAGGTCATTACCACAGTTTTTTTTGGTACTATGTCATTCATATTGATTATCTTGAAGAGGGTAAAACAATCATCGGAAAATGATATTAAGTGCTTTAGAACAAATTCATTATTGATTTAAAGCAGAATTGACCGCATTTGATGAAGAAAAAAGTGCTGTTCTATCAGGATAATGCCGGGGTGCACACGTGTGTAGTCAACATGCCAAAAATCCTTAAATCGGGCTACGTGCTGCTACCCCATGCAACATATTCAGCAGATTTAGCCCTCTGCGTCTATTTCCTGTTTCCAAACCTGAAGAAATGGCTGTGTGGTAAGAGATTTGGATTAAATAAAGTCATCACTGAAACTAACGTCTATTTTAAGCCAGGTAAAAAATTGGAAAGAAATTGGTATTGAGCTGAAAGGAGACTACGTTGAAAAATAATACACTTATTTGCCGTAAAAAATATATTTTATTCTAGAACTCACTGATTTATCAATCTGCCCTTATAAATGTTGGTTTTGTGTTTCCAGGTTCAGATATCGGCTTACCTCGATAACTTCTTTGATGTTGCGGCTCTCATGGAGGACAGCGAGACCAAGACCGCGGCCTTGGAACGAGTTTCAGAACTAGAAGATGAACTTAGCCATGTACGGATAAACAAATATTACTAATATTATTAATTGAATTTCATTTGATAAAACATAAAATGTAGTATTCACACACCAGTGTCTTTTTTTTTTTTTTTTTCTTTTTTTTTTTTTTTTATGTAAACACATTCAGGAGACTACCAACAGATGGTGATAGTAATTCTGAAGTCTTATCTGTGGAATTCTATGATTCTATCCATGGTGCATATGGCTAAGTGCTGCATGTGGAGTGTTGATCCGCCAACGTCATAGACTACAGCCCGAGATTCACGCAGTATCCTTATTATTACAGGAATTTACTATGAATGGGTGGTCTTCACGGGACGACTTTCGTCTACCACCAATTTTAATTAATAAGCCATGACTGGCATTTTACGGGTGAGGGATCAAATTCACACCAACCGAGGGTATTTTAGAGCTCAGAAATTGATTAAAAATCCATTTTTTTAATCTTCGTCGGCGATTGAACCCACGACCTTTAGTTTGCAAAGCAACGCTTTTTGACCAATGGGCTATACCCACCGGCATATTTACATCTAATTACGATTTGAAGTGACGCACTAGTTTGAATGATTTTCAGGCACACGAGAGGTTAGGTGAGATCGAGCGAGAAGCGCTGCAGAAGTTGGCAAGCCTGGAGAGTGAGCTGGGAAGGCTACTTGGCGAGCGTGATCAACTGGATGAAGCCCGTAGACAAGTTGCAGAAGAGGTAAACATTATTATCACAATCTCTCAGAAAAATTGAGTTGCAGCAATCGAAAATCATTAAAAGTAAATTATTCACAAAGAAACTTACCACAGGACTGTGATGGAGTACTGTGAATTCTAACATGCTTACGATTTTGACATGATATTGTTTTTAAAAAGATATATCACCGAAAGCTTCTATACAGCTTGATACCAAGGGGTAAAGTAACTAAAACCATAACTTTGAGTTTACTCTTTACAACAGGAATTGAACTTAAAACTATGGCACTTGATGCCTTTAGTCTGCGCCACGGCCAGGAGAACGATTCGAAATCAGGGTCGACTCAACCTTGACCCGCTTGCAAGCGCAGTAGGCGCCAGACAAACAGGACCAAGTGGAGAGTGGTACCTCGCTCGTTCTTGATTGGCGCTACATTGACCGTCCTGTCACCGGCGGCCATACTGGGAACCGAAAGGTTCTCTCGTTGGCCACTGGGTAGCTTTTGCAAATGAGAAAAGAACTATGACGATTATTAAACAAGATGGCGACGCCTGGTATCATGCTCCTATACACTTTGTGGTATCATGCATCCGTTGATCAATGATTATTGTTTCAAAGGTGTCCACTTTGAGGAGGGCGCAGCAAGACTCCAGAAACCGAGAGTCCATGTTGGAGAACAAGATCCAGGAGTTGGAGATCGTCACTCTCACACTACCAAGGGGGGCATCAAGTAAATTCTTTTTTTACACTTAATTACACTTTTTTTTTTCAGAAAAATTTAACAATTAAAAGAGCCTTTTGTTGATATTCCACAAAACTACATTATGATATCAGTGTAATCACCAATTTTAATGTCCGACAAAACTATATTATGATATCTGATATAAGAGCAAAATGGGTCGTCATTAAGGAGTCACGATCCTCAACATTGTCGTCTCCATGAAGAGATTTTGAAGTAATTTATCATAATATATACAATGTATTACTGTTCTGTAGGCTGTCAAAACTATACATAAATTGTACTCTGAAGAACTACGGGAGGCAGAGCTGAGATAGGATTGGGATGAGATGAGGACCAAGGCGACTGACAGCTTTGTGGCAGTGGCTCGTGACGTTTCTATGCTTTTCAATACTCTAATATGTTATACATCATTAAAGATCTCTACCAATATTTAACAAAAGATACGTACTTACAAATTCACAGCAAACATCGTCTTATAGAATTGGTTGGAAGAACAATAGTTGCAAAAATTCATGGTTCGAATCCCAGCGTTTATTTTTCTTCGGTATTGATAAAAGAAATATCATAAGATGTAAGTTTGTATCTACTGTTAAATGAAGCAAATATTTCACAACCGATCTGTTTATAAATCCACCTTATCTGCTGCAGTGGGAGCACTTTCATCACATGCGACCAGCAACGGCCCGACAAGACCGGAGCTTACCGGGGCGCCGTCGTGCCCGACAATCACCATCGAGGAGCCGGTGGTGTTCACCCCGCCCGCACCCCCTCCCCCTGCGCCCCCGGCACCTCCAGCCCCCCCTGCGCCTCCGGCGCCACCACCCGCGCCCGGCCTCATGAGCTCCCCACTGGGCACTGACGCCCTCACCATCAAGCGCAAAGTTCACACCAAGTACAAGCTGCCCACACTCAACTGGCTCGCTCTCAAACCCAGCCAGGTAACATCATTTTAAAAACATATCACTTTAATCTGTATCCTTCATATTTCGAGAAAATTTGGTTTTAATGTCGTTGATGTTAGAATAATTCAAGTTTCACTGTACTGTACAATCAACCTTTGCATAATGTACCGATATCTGTTCATTCAAAGGTGACGTCACCAGGATTATCATCGGAAGGCGTAGTGAAGGAATGGAGAGCAAGTCGCCAATCAAAGATCTTTTTGAGAAGCACACTGTAATTTATTTAAGACAAAAGATTGGCAAACTTCGGTCATCTGCCCAAGACAGAACTTTCTGGGTTCATTACATGTCCTGGACAGATGACGAGTCACTCCCCGGCAGTCGTCATCGCCCAGCGCCGAAATTAATACTGAGCCCATTTATGGAACTATAGCCCGCCACTGACAGTACTTGTCAAACAAATAAAATGGCGATGCAGCACCGTGTCGTATATTACTAACATATGTCATCATGGGGATATCAATGTATATGTAGATGACATAGTTCAAAATATGTATTTCAATTTTTGATCAATCTTTCATTCTATGACCTTTTGCAGGTCCGCGGTACAATCTTCAATGAGCTTGACGAAGAAAAACTTCACAGCCGCATCGATTTCCTGGCCTTCGAGGAGAAGTTCAAGATCGGCACCGGGCCCCCGGGAGCCTCCAGCGCCCTCAGCAACGAGGTCGACGGCCTCGGCTCCTTCCCCAGCAAGCGCTTTAAGAAGCCGGACAGCATATCACTACTGGAGCACACGCGACTCAGAAACATAGGTATGATACATTTCAAAATCATTTTTTTGTTTACCTTCTGCTCCATATTTGCAGCATAAGGACACTGCAAATTGCCGTTTTAACAATTCTGTAAGCTCAGGTTGTCTGCTATTGAAGTATTACTGTTTATACTCGTAATAGCAATGATGCTTAAGTATTGACATATTTAATGTCAACAACCTCACAGTTACACAAGTGGAGACACAATACTGAGCGCTAAGTGTCAGTAATTGCAACAATAAAAACAATGTCATAAGTACATCAAATTTGACACACAAGTAACACAGGGTATTATTGTAACACTAGCTCTGAATACGAAGCAATATCACATAAAATATGTCAATACTCTCTTCGCAAGTGATCGTTGCCTGTTCATAATGCGATTCTTGCATCTCACACGAATCCATGGCTGGATGACTACAGACTGCATGAGAGTCTTCAGCGATGCGCTCCCTTGTGGGCTTTTGAGACTTTCAAGGTGGAATAGAAGACCCAGAAAAAATTAGAGGACTTTGACATGGCTCACTGAGAGCATGGGCAGGTAAAAAAACATAGACAGATGGTAAATATATTAAATTGCAGGGCACTAAAAAAAAAATTTAAAACCCACATGATCAAGGAGAGGTTGATGTAAATTTTCATTTTCAGCAATTTCTCGAAGAA
Source organism: Glossosoma conforme (assembly GCA_022606575.1). NCBI lineage: Eukaryota > Metazoa > Arthropoda > Insecta > Trichoptera > Glossosomatidae > Glossosoma > Glossosoma conforme. The sequence goes on along the minus strand of JAGTXR010000005.1, from coordinate 1,052,896 downwards.
AGCTGGAAATTCCCGTGGAGAAAGTGATAGCGGCCATCAACGCGCTGGACTTGAAGCAGTTGCCGCTGGAGAGTGTGGAAGTGGTGCAGCGCATGGTGCCCACGGAGCAGGAGGCCAAGGCCTACCGCGAGTACGCGGCCGACAAGCGCGCGCCCGCCCAGCTGACGGAGGAGGACAAGTACCTGCTGCAGCTGGCCCGCGTGGAGCGCGCCGCCCCTAAGCTGGCCATCATGGCCTACATGGCTAACTTCTCCGACAGTCTGCATCTCATCTCGCCGCAAGTCAGTGTCGCCACAATTTTTGCTTTAATCCCCCTTTTTTATCATATTGTTAAATATTGTCAAACTCCGAAGGCCGTCCGGGAACTATTCATTGATTGTACTCCATGGAGTTACGGGAAGCTAAGTTAACATGGAATGATTAGAGGACCATGGCAGCTGACAGAGTTTTATGGTGCCGGCTCTGTGATGATTATATGCTCCAGTTAGGGGAGCAGACATAGAAACGATGATGAACGATTATGATTGGTGAAGTAATTTTTAGTTAAAATTAAAAGCCACAATGCCAAATCTGGCTGTGAACCTACAAGGTTATTTAATTACTTATTTTTTTAGTTAATTTTCTTATTATAGTGCTGAGTCAATTATAATTTAAATCATGAATTCAAACATCTTTAAACATAATTTATTTCCCATTTGCCGCTTGCTAAAAAATTTAATTTGTAAAAATATTAATCTATTCTTTAGGTTCATGCCGTGATTTCGGCCGCTGGCTCCGTGCGGACTTCAAGCAAGCTGCGTGGTGTACTAGAAGTTGTGTTGGCTTTCGGGAACTACATGAACAGCCAGAGACGCGGCCCGGCTTACGGCTTCAGGCTGCAGTCACTGGAAACCCTGGCAGACACCAAAGCGAGCGACAAGCGCACTTCACTACTGCACTACATCGCCGCCACCGTTCGAATGCATTTTCCCGATCTCGTCAACTTCGATACGGAACTACTTTATATCGATAAGGCCGCTCAGGGTAAGCTTGAAATCTTGAAAAAATAATACAAATATCGCTTATATTAGTGTTGCTTATGATTTGTAGACAGAATGTAATCGGCGGAGCTGATATGGGATGAGGCGAAGACCAAGGCGATTGACAGACCTTTATGGCGGCGTCTCGTGAAGTCCATTTGCTCCAGTTGAGGAAACGGCCAAATGAATGAATACGATTTGAAGATTCTACTGATTTTCTTCAATTAGAAATAAGTGATATAATCTTTCACATCGCCATAGTCCATTACATTTTTAATAAATAATCCCTGCTCACACATACACACTACTGTGTTTGTCGATTTTTTTAAATCATTTTATATTTTTAATCATTAAATTCGTGTTTGTAAACTACACTAATTTTATCAAAAACATTAATATCCCTTACACATGTATAAATACTACTATAATACCAGAGGGGCATTACTTTTAAGGCGATAAAAAAAAATCGTTAAATAAATAAATGGTTTTTGAATAAATCCAAAATTAACCTTATTTTTTGAACAGGCCTTGTACAGCTGATCCGGTACAATAATTTATATCATCAATAAATTTGTAAAAGAACATTATTCTAGCTTGTTTGGGTTTTGAACTGGCAGCGTGTGAATGACAAACAAACCTTTTACACTGCACTGTGCCGCCCGGCAACTTAATTTAACTTTTAAAAGCTAAACAAGAGTTTAATTGAATTTCATGAATTCTGAATATCTTTATCGAATATTTTTTAGTGTCTCTTGAGAATGTTGTGGCCGACGTTCAAGAGCTGGAGAAGGGCATGGACCTGGTGCGGCGCGAGGCGGAGGCGCGCGGGGGCAGCCGCGGCGCCCCCAACTCGGTGCTGAAGGACTTCCTGGCGGCGCACGAGGACAAGCTGCGGCGCCTGCGTGCGGAGGTGAAGGCCGCGCAGGAAGGTTTCCACGACTGCACGGAGTACTTCGCAGAGACGGCCCGCGCCTGCGACGCCAACGCCTTCTTCTCGCTGCTCGTGCGCTTCACCAAGGCGTTCAAGGTGCTTTTATTAACATTATTTTTCACCGACACAACACTCGTTTCCCGCATGCAGCCTCCAACCACCCTGGCTGAACATCATAAAATGCACAGGTCTCGACTGGTTATGCTCTCCTGAATGCGGTTACACAAAAAATCTTCACTCAATGATGTTCACCCAGAGTGGCTGTACACTTTATACAGGAAACGTTTATGGTGTTTGTGTGTGGTTTGGGAAGATCGCATGTGTATATTGATCTGTTTGTTGAAGAGATCAAGATTGTATGAAGGAGGAAATACTGATGCTGGAAGAGCATTCCAAATCATTGGCATTTAGGAATAAATTTATGAAACTACCAGTTCTTGATCGACACACATAACCCGTGTTCAGCAAGTGTAAGACAAGTTTAAGTAATAAACTGGAAAATGTCACATGGAAAATATCACATTAATAAGACTTGGGAGCTTTTCACAGACTACTGTGTACTGAACTGTAAGATCAGATTGATAAATCTGGACTTGGGTAACATTCACAGACGGCAGATCAGGAAAATGAGCAGCGACGGCGGCTGGAACTGGCCTCAGCCGAAGCTCGCCCCACGCAGACCAACAACAAACTCACGCAGAAGAAGCAGCAGGTCAGGAACATAACCTATTTCCTTAACCTCTCAGAACATGCCATTATTTACTTTTATTACTTTGTACAATTCATAGAATTATGATAAAAAATATATTTTACGAAAATTTATTTTCAACATTTTTAACTATGTATTGTTGGAATAATTTATTATTTTGACAATAATTTCAATTAAGCTTTTTAAAAAAATTGGAGATATAGTATTTGTATATAACTTGAGTGAATAGAATTTTTAAACATGTATATAGTAATTTAAACCTATGCCAAAATAAGTTTTTTTTCTTTTCACATTGATTTTATTATGAAACAATACTTCAATTAACAAATGATGAAATTCCTTAGGGATGAAAGTAACTTTAATTTAGAAGTTTGCCTTGTAAAAAATAATTTCAATGTAGTTAAAAATTCATTAACTGATGGAACTGTCTGTGTCCTCCGCATACATATATTTATCGGGGCAACTTGTTAAGTTACATATTACATACTTTTTCTATTGGATTGAAATACTGGAAGTGTTGTAAAAAAAATATTTTTTTATTAAATTTTAAAATTCTTAAGATCCCAATAGTAATTTATTAACACATTATTTATATTATGGAGAGATTAGGCTAGTGGATTCCATCATTTAATGTATTAATATAGATATTTTGGTATTTGGTAACAGTTGGTTTTGGCGAAAATATTATAATTGCTCACTAGTAAATAGATAACTGACCGCACTGTATGATATTGCTATGGTTTATTATGAATGGCTCTACTTTTGCTTTCAAAACTTTAAACACTTCCCAGGATAATTTTAATAAAATATCGTTCTGCAAAAGAATAAACTGCTTTCATTTTAGTTTATTTTTCAACAGATTATTGTAAAATATGAATAATTTTTCTGGGAAGTGGTTAAACTGTGGTTGTTGTCTTGTATATAATTCCTCGCACAAAGCATTTAGATGCATCTTTTCTTAATATTTTTTTCTCTTAAAACCTTGCTGATTTGTCCTTATTTCACTATTCAATATTTATATCAATCTATTTTTAAAAAGTATGGATTTTAAACGTGAAAAAAACATTGCATCAAAAAACCAAAAAAATGAAAGAACCTAAAAATACATCTTCTCATAGAAGTATATTGAACATTTTTTGTTATTGCTCACATGTTATAGTCCAATACGAGGTTATCATTTTTCTTTAATTCTGCTTTAAAATGAGAGACACCTTGCAAATCCCCCACCACAGATAAACTCTATGCAGTTTGAGTGATTGGGATTAAAATAATGAAAAAAAATGTTAAGTAAATGTTTAAAAAAAATTAAATTATTATAAAAAGACAGATGTTTGGCTAACCTTATTCTAATTGATAATTAAAAGATATGTTTCTTTTTGTATAGATCACAATATTTTTTATCAGTCTTTATCAGTAAGTTTAAATTTCAGATATCAATAATTACACAAGTATTCAGACTCTTTAAAAAGATCAAAATGTTGAAACTTTTGCCTCATTGAAAATTTTATCGAATAATGATATTCTCGGTATGTGTGTAAACTCCCCTTTGAAGGCTTTGTGTGTTGCTTGTGTGGTACTAGAGGCGTAGTCACTTGGAGATTAACCCGGAGATGCTACAAAGTGCGCTGTCCAACCTGCGCCACTCGCTGCCCGGCTCTCTGACCTGACGAGTGTCGGGGAAGGTACCCGCTGTCTCTTCTTTACCTCTCTCTAGCCAGCTTAGTTATGCACCATTGCAGCTCACACATAATGACAACTAAAGGTCTGATCCGCATTCGGTGAATCCCTCGGTTGTCATTTCAACATCACCCGTATAACTTGTGGAGACTCTCGGTTGCTTGATATTAACTTTGTTTTAATATGGATAATTTTGAGTATCTTCTATTACATAATATAAACTGTGATTTAATATACGCTATACACCACTCTAGCCTAGCAACTACTTGATTTAACATTTCTTTTTACTCTGCTTGATTATTTTTTTAGATGAATTTTACTATTACAAAAATATATATTAAAGCTTGATATCTGACAACTTGAACGTCTGTGTATTAACTTGAAGATGAGGCTGTACACATTTATGAAAAATGAGTCAATGTAGTGCTGTGGAATGATTCGAAATTCGATTTGTATACTTATATGCAAATCGTACACTTTACAGCGAGGGTTGAAGTTTCAGATATCTCAGCATACAGGTCACTAAGAATATTGGCCTGTAAAGCTCGCTTTTCGCCTAGGGAATGCTGGAGCGTCTTTTAAATCTGTGTGCAATATCTGACTCGCAGGTTTACTTGATTACAAAAATTGTCATCCATACAGTAGCCATATCGTCCCCATTCTTCTTTACGGCTGTGAATCTTGGCATTCATCAAAAGCCAATGCAAACGTATAATGAGTTTTGAGAGCAGATGCCTGCGTAGGATACTGGAGGTCCGATGGTTTGATTTTATGAGGAATGAATAGGTGAGAGCGGATGAGGCAGCCTTGCATACCACAGTATTTCAAGAGGCGAAGGTGGAGCTGGCTGAGAGATGTCCCAGCGCCTTTTCTCTCCATGGCCTTTCCTTCGAGCCTCCGGGCTCTTATTTTTGTCGCAAAGTATATATAAAATGTACTCGGCCGAGCTGCGAGTGGCAGAGCTGACATGGGATTAGGCAAAGACTAGTGGCTGCCAGAGCTTTGTAGAGGCAGTAAGTGAATGTCATTCTCCAGTTAGGGGAGCGGATATGGTCATGATGACGATACTCAACAGAAGGTCATCGGTACGATGACGCTCAGTCAATAGATACTCGTTGATTAAAGGTGTAAACTTACATAATTTTTAATGATAGTACACCTGAACTCAATGTGGTCCATATTAAAAAAAAAACCTTAATTTAATCTTCGGATTAGATCTCAACATGAATGCTACTAATATTAATACCATGTTTATCTTCTCCCGCTTCTTCCATTGCTTCTTTTCAGATATCACGCCCGCAATTGTTTGCTTCTTTAATCATTGTTTAACTTGATCAACAGATACAACATGGTAAATAATACATTTCCTATTTACAAGTGATTATCATATCTGGATAATAATATACCATTTAAGAAAATCAGATTGCTTATCTTTAGAATAAGTGCATGCCATATATATTTACGATTGTTAAAACAATATTATTTATGTACAAATTATGAAATAAAAGTACATATATTTATTATAAGTGTAAGTATAATTATAATTGTAAGTTACTATTAACACATTTACGGAATAACCATTAATTAATTAACTTGTAAATAACAACTCTCCACAAAAGAGGGAATACAGTCAGTAGTGTAGTGATAAATAAATAGGTACCAGGTCGGTCATGGAATTCGTCTCTTTTATTTATTGTTTTTTTATATTTTTTCTTTATACGTACATGGTATGTATGAATATATATATACACAAAATAATAAAAGTACTTAGTAAAAATCTTGCCCGACGTAGCCCCACTACACCACTGAATGTAATTCATTCTTACTATTGTCTGCTGATAGATCATTCATCTCATCCCATCTTTTTCCACACCCCAAAGTTTCTATAAATACATTATGTAGTCGAGAGTCGTTACTCTACACCTTCACAGCGGATGACATCTATAGCTGTGATATTTTACTGTTGTAATATTAGCAAAATCAAAATTAGCTAAAATTCGGTTACCAGATAATATATCAAAAACTATGTTTATAATCAAAAAAATATTAAAAAGTTATAATCTATGAAGAAACCGCTGCATACAAAAGGTTTAAATTGTTAGGACTAAGGTTATAAAAAAGTGGCATGAATTTATATTCTTATAGCTCATGCTAACGATTGATCAGTAGAATCATACGCTCTGTAATCTAGTAATCATGAGAATATACAGGTAACCTAATTAGGCACATGTGTTACTATTCTAATATCTTTCACGGGTTCTTTAAATTTAGCACTTCTGTGCAGTGGCCACAATTGTTCAGATGGGACACTCCTATTGGATCAGTTGCTAACTGATCATAATCTGAATGAGCGCATTATCGAGGAGACTTAATTGTTCTCCGGTGTGATGCGGGTGTGAGGCGGATAAAAACCAGTCCAAGTACACGTGGTTATAGAAGTTACAACAACCTAACTAGAACATAACCTAACTAGGTACACAGTTTTTTTTTAAGTAACCCGGGTGTTAATTTTCTTTACTATCGCTTTCAGGATGCCGTTATCAATGAACTCAAAAGCAAATCGCACTCCGTATGTGACAAGAAGCTGATGCAGCAGGACGAGGTGTACAACGGAGCTCTGGACGACATTCTGCTGGGACTTCGCAGCGAACCGTATCGCCGCGCAGACGCTGTGCGCCGTTCACATAGGCGTCGCATTCACTCGCATAGACTATCCAAGGGACTTGAAGACCTGGATCTATAAAAGAGAAGCTTCTAGACTAACAAATAAAAAATATATAGCTTAACCCTTTATGAGGCAAAGACTGAAATTGGTTAACATTTTAAGCAGTCACATTAAGGTCTATATTTCGTATTGCGCTCATATAACTTTTGTATTTCAATACTTTGTCAAGAACGTTCTTTGTTTAATTTATTTTTCCGATCGAATGAAATTATCGTTCTTACCTGGAAATAAATGTGTTTAGGCATGTATCATAAAATTAACCATAAATCTTTGTGTATGTAACTAGATAATAATACAAATTTCAAATGAATATTATAAATGAATAGATGAACGTTTTTAACAATGCTTCAAAAAAAAAAAATTAGACGTTTCTATAAACGCAATAGGAAATATAGACTATAAAACGAGTGGTACATATACTAATCAATTTTTATTTGCCCTATAAAGGGTTAGGTGTCAAAAATGAGCATTCAGTTTCTATGTGAAACATAGATGCTAAATAACTAAATATTAACAAAATAAATGGCATTTATACATTTTTACTTTCGTCATACAAAAAACAAAAATTCATTTTGATTTTAAATCTTGTTAAGAGAGTGTGAATCTACGCTCAATATATTCCACTATAAAAAGATCTGACGCAACAGAATCTCTTAAATAAAACAATTCCAAGAAACATACTTTATCTCGTAGAAAGATGTGTTTGGGTGTGTAAATCACACCAGAGGATCCTTAATATTCTTTGGATTATTCTACATTTCATTAAAATAGCGAAAAATTAATAATGATTTTAATGTATACAATTTTTAAATGGAGTATTTTTAGAATTGCATAATTTTGTGATTGAAAATAGAGTAAATTTTGAAAAATTTTGTAAAAGAAATGTCCTGAAATATTTAACTCGGTATAAATGGTGGTCTTATGCATTCATTGCAATGTGATAGAAATAATATTTGTCGAAACAAAGTGAAATGAAGTGTCTTATGACCAGGGTCCACGTATTGCCTGACATTGAATTGTCGCAATTAGTATTAAAACGCACATTCTGCTGGAAAATCATTCTTCCCTTTTGGGATTTTTTCTGATTTGAACATTAATAATAGAAAATTAAGAATTTCACAAGTGAAACGATGAAGCTACATTCGCACAGATTGCATTTTTTTTGAGACTAGTTTTCTCAGCGATAAAGATGTAAGAAAAGATAATATTTTGGTAAAGATTATGACAAAAAAAATAGTCATAAAATGATGTGCCCGGTTGTCGGCTTTGAAGAGATTAATTGAGTGGTTAGGTTTCTGTTTAAAATATATGTTTTATAAAAATCTTGCAATGATGTATATATATGTAGTGAGGCACCGCTGTTATTCTCAAATAGATCGGCATTCCAACAAACATGTTTTAAGTATTGTAATCAGTATTTATTTGTTATAGATCCTTCTTTATTTTATTTATGTTTAATAATACGACCTCTTATTTCTCTCATGTCTTGATTAGTTATTAACACGCTCCACGCCACCTAGGTCACCGTTGACCTACGCTGTTGTTGAAAAGGGCGCCCTGTAGGTTACCGGTGACCTACGTTTTTTTTCTTCGAACAAACAGTCCTATTATTGTTCAAAAAAAATTACACAATTATTCCACACACTTCATTGCTTGTCTTTTTGTAAACTGCAGCTGTGTAGTTCACAAATGTCAAATATGATTGACGTACAACGCCATTTGCAAATATTATAACATTTTCTGATAGGGTGATTAATTTTGCGCCACCTGTATCTGCCAACACTAGGCTGTAATTTAACTAAACATAGGTGAGAGCAAGTAATGAATTTTATAGGTGTAAAAGAGGTATGTTTTTCTATGTTATACACATTCACTAACGATTGACTCAATGATATTAAAGTCTAAATTCTTGTTGTGTTTATAACAGAAATGACCAAATAATGTCTTGTATTGTCATCGCCATCTGAACGAAGCCGAGTGAGCCGTTAGTGAATGTCGTTATGAATGCTCCTGTCTGACAGTCGGTGCCGTTTTGCTGTAAAACTGTGTTAACCCTTGACTTTAACCAAAATCATATTAATCTTGCTTTATAAAAGAATAATCTCATGCTTATTGCATTATTTTATCAATTACTCATACTATAATATAGTTATATTATACTAATGTAGATAGTGATGTTCCCGGATATTATGTAGATACGCCACGATGATTAGATTATACTTTTAAAAGACGAGTAAGTAAACATGTCTACTTACGATTTTATGCACGAGAATTTATAAGAATCTATTTATTCCATATATTTTTTACCACGAGAATCTACATTGCTTTATGACAGAATATATATTTTAGTAAAGATTTTGCGCAATATTTTGCCTTTTAGGATTTATGTATTTTTTAAGACTGTATAGTTAATTGCTAGTGATACGTACTCGGACTTACATGACAGCATATTAATCAAATAGTATGTAGCGTTTAGATTTTATTGTATATAAAAATATAATATTTTTGTATTAATACTCGAAAGCATGATAGGCCATTTTTGGCAGAGCAATACCATAATTAGATATGTAATTGAAAGACTATGATTGTTAGCACGCAAGCTTACTATCAGCACTGCTCACCTTTCCTGTCATATTTTTGACAGATGTGTGTATTTTTACATTGTTAGTTCTGCTAACTAATCGTCGATGGAAGCTATGTAACGTCGAGATTCGTCGGCGGTTTGTGGGGCCTTATGGTGTCGAGGACTGTAGCGTGTCCTGACCTGACTGACTGGCGTTAGCCCTCGTGGTTAGTCGCATGTCCGAATGGTGTTGCCACAACATGTATGGACGCACCATGACAAGTTTTACACAAAAATTATATTGTATAATTTATCATTTTAATGTATCCGAATGATGCATATTATCGTTATATTTTAATATCCTGCATGTTGCATGTTTTTCTTTAACTTTTAAGATTGTACCGCAATGTAAATAGTGATATAAATATACCTAAGATGTCCTCAATTATTTTCGTTTTGTGAGTTCGCGATTTAGACCAGAATCAGTGGCATTGTTTTATTTTAGGTGTCATATTATCACTAGCCCAATTTGATCGACAATGCTTTCATAAAAATATAATTAATTAATAATTTTTATAATGTAATTAAAAAAAGCCTTCATCTTTTACAAAAATGTCAATAATATTTGTACATATTTTTAAAAATAATATTCTAAATTTTATTAATTTATTGTAAGGACAACTTTGTTCAGTATTTACTAATATTTAAATCGCCAGGCTAATTATTCATTCAGCTCCTTAATCATTGTAGGGTCCAAGACCATTTATCTGGTTGGGATGTTTTTAAGGTGGTGGTGATATGCTCTGCATAAACTAAAGCTGTCTTTTATTCAAGACCAAGAATCTCCGCATCCCAGAGAAAAAATACTTTCAGCTGGTGATGGTTCAAAGCTACATAACTAATAAAGTTGCACGACTCTTACTATAAAGTGTTAACATGATCATTTGTTATTTTCGTATTTATTTTCCATTTTAAAAAAATGGCATTAATTTGATTTATACATACAACACCATCTATTGGAACCAGCTTAAATTTAAATGACCCTTCTATACAAAATATATGAAAAAAAAAATCTTGTCTAATTTTTTTCCTTTGATATTTTTCCAATATTTTAATAGATACTTTGCTTTTTAATTGACATCAAAAATCATGGCAATCGGTCCAGCCATTCTTGAGTTATAAATAATGTAACTAACACAACTTTCTTTTATATATAGAGATTTTTAAAAATTACTTCAATTTGACTGTTGTAATAATAAACATAATCATATGTATTAATTGTATAACATCCTTTTATGTAGATAAGCAACTGTGCAAAACTGTTTTGGAGCACAATACTGTTACCTTTTTTAAAAATATGATATTATGTAAAAAAATTGTTTGAAAATTGTGATGTCACAAGATTTTACAATCATTATTTATGTTAAGGGCTGTATTTCTTTGTTCAATAATTAATTCAAGGTTTTGACAGTAAGTTAAATCAATTGGCAGTAAATAAATTTAATTGGCAGTAGACTAAATAAATTGGCAGTATCCACTGCGTCAGTGTGAATGTGGGCAGTTATAAAATTAAAATGGCAGTTTTTTTATTAAATATTGGTAAAAATTAATGTAAAATGAATGAGTAATTAACCCTTAAAATGAAAACTTAAGCTAACCTATTATTATTTACCATTCATTAGTTATTTCCTGCCAATTTATTATTTTTCTACGGCCGATTGATATTTTTCTTTTGCCAAATGTTTATTTTTTATTTACCTTTTTAGGTGTTTATTACTGAATGTTTGCTAAATAATTACTGCCTAATAATTGAATTAAATACAGCCAAAAAAATATTTGCCTTCTGTTAATCATATGTTTTGTGTTAATTATCCCAATCAATGCCAATATATATACATAAGTATGTTTTATTATAATAATAACGTACAATTATTCTCATCCATTAATTAATTTAAAAAATTATAATTATTAGCTTTTACACGCCTGACCTCACAAAAGACAATCATCTGAGGCTAAAATATTATATATAAATATATTTTTTGTAAATAATGACAAGTATAAAAAAATATACAAATAAAAACAATTATAAAAAAAAAACAAATTTGAATGTATCATCCAATTTGGGGCACATTTATTTTAGATTATGTGTTTTCTGTTATAATTATTATGTATTTTAATAATAAACTTATTGTATTATATTTTTATTATAGCCATTCCTAGATACCATTTTAATGAATTATTTTAAAATTATATTCCATTTATATCATCTCTAAATACATCAATGTATTTTAAATATATATATATATTGATTTATTTTGCTCATTTGTATTGTTTAATTGTATTTTAGTAATCTCACTCAAATTTAGTTTTATGCATATTTTTTTCAAAAACGCTCAATGATTTTATAACAATTTTTTTATACTCACGACAATTTACATATTATTAGATATGTGTGTGTGAAAAATAACTGAAGATTGTGATTTTAATGTATATTTAGAATTGATGCAAGCCAATTTATGATAGTCGTAATATGTACCTATTCTTCTTCTTAGTATCAATCCGGTGGATTAGTTTTCAGCAACCAAATCTTGCATCTCGATCTCCACTCTTCTCGATCTTCTGCAACCCTCTTTAGCTCAGCATTGAGCTACAACTCATGTCCTCGTACACTTGCTGCAAATACTCCCGTCTAGGGCGCATATTACACCACAAATAATATTGTGAAACTTCAAAAGGTATATATATTTTTTAGAGTTTTTTAGTCAATAATTCATGGTGGAAGTTGAAGAAGTTGTTTGCACTTTTACTCTGGTACATATTATGCATCTAAAGTAATAGAACTGTATTTTGCAATATAACTTTAGGAGTATAATAATTATAATGTTTGGATCTTTTTACCAATTTGCAATGCAAAAAAAATGTCGCCTGATATTTTATGAACTTATATATAAATATATAGATGAATGTAATGAGAAAATAAATTTGGAAAATGAAACATCTGCTGATCGTCAAATTTTTCCTATATTTTTCACCCAGATTCCTGCATTTGTGATTACAAAATATATTTAAAATGATTAATCAATATAAGAAATATAATGAGAAAAAAAATATTATGAGAAAAAAAGAGGAGCAGAAGCTGCACATAGCAGAAATGAGGATGTTGAGGTGGGCTGCCGGGGTGACTATGCTTGACAAAGTGAAAAACGAGCAGAGGGAGCCTCAAGCTAGCCCCCATTGTGGACAAAGCGACAGAAAGCCGCCTGCGCTGGTATGGACATGTGTGTAGGCGGAATAGCACACATATTGTGAACGCAGCCCTGTTGCTAGAGGCGGAAAGGCTGGGACTGGGTCGGCCTCCTGCAACATGGCTCAAGACAGTCAAGAAGGACATGGAACGTCTTGGAGTCGACAGCGAGCTTATCTTTGATCGACCATCTTGGAAAAATGTTATTAGGAGAGCCAACCCCAAGTAAATGGGATAGGACCAGGAAAAAGAAGAAGAATAATCAATCCAGAACTGCCAATAGAAGACCTCAGGCAGTGCAGGTGAACATCATCAGAAACGATTTTTACCTTCCAGAGGCGAGAGTCTTACGCTATATGCCTATATCCAATCAACATAAAGTCTGATATGTCTATAAAAAAATACACCATGCATTAACAACATGTCTATGTTACCATATGGTCACGCTTGTCATTGCAGGGTCGCACATAGTATAATTTTATGATGAAAAATAACTTTGTCCTTTTTGATGGAAATAATTAACCCAAAATAAATTGCAAAGGTACTTGGCAGTTTGTTATTGCGGCGGCTGCAGGATAAGTGTTGTTGAGTATACCCTCCGTAACTGAGTTTGAGTGATAGTTTTGATGTTCAGATATAAAAAAGGTCAAAGTAGGGATACACACGATAGTATTCACTGTGACCATATGGTCACACTCGTCTTTAGAGGGATGTGCTACTGGACTTGATTCAAGACAGAATATTGTGGCTTCTGTTAACACATTGTTTGCGGGCATTGTTTTATGCTGATTGCAGCCTGGCGCGGGCGATTTTTGGGTTCGGGCGCGAATTTTTTATAATTTTTCTATAACTTTAACTAGAAATTTTAAATGTAGTTTACCTTATTGTGCAGCAATGGTAAAATGATGGTAAATAAACACAAAAAAAACGTCCTTTAAAGTAACACTTTACATAAACACAAATATTTTGTAAAAATATGAACAAAACATTTCTACCATTCATCCCTTCGTACAAGTTGAAAACAATTATTGCGCATTGAAGGTCAAAAAAAATCAAGCCAACGGGATCTGAGTCAAGGTTTCTTCGAGCACACAATTTTTTTTATATATTTAGAAAAAAAAAAATCTTTTCATAATAAATTAAAACTAAAGCATAATAATTACAAATTTGTGAGTGAAATGTGTAGTTTCAAGTAAGATATACGTTTTTTTTTTTGTAAACACATACAGGAGAATACCGACAGATGGTGATATTAATTCTGAAGTCTCATCTGTGGAATTCTATGACGCTTACCATGGTGTATATGGCTAAACGCTGCATGTGGAGTGTTGATCCGCCAACGTCATAGACTACAGCCCGAGATTCACGCATAATCCTTTATTGTTACAGGATTTAGCAACAAAATCTGTTATTACGCAACACGTATTATTACGTTACCCGACGTCCACCACCAGAGAGTAAAAAACGTATTATTATACTACGTTTCCCGCATTTGAGCACCAGACTAAAAAAAAGTATTAATATGTCTCCCGCAAACAATGTGTTAATATGAAGCCAATCTTTAGATAATGAGAGAAATCGTAGTTAAAAAACATTGCTTTAATATTTATTAAAAATAGAAAACTATATTATTCAATTTGCAACAGATACATTTTTTTACTATAAAACTTATAATCTACAAATATACATAAACACCCGCATGCAGAGACATTCCTTAATTTAAGATAACAAACTTAACACCCATTTGCAAAGACGTTTCCTAAGATTTGTGGTGAGTCGAGGGCTGAGGCTTCCTCACTTTAATCAATAAATGAAAGTAGCTTTATAAGTTTGTTACCTGAAGAAATACCTCTGTATCTCAGGTTATCTCGCTGCTATCTCGGGTCTTAAGTTGGTCTTAAGTTACCTTAAGCTAAGGAATGACTGCATATGGGTGTTAGTTTTCGGAGGGCATGTTGAGATGTCGTGCCACATATTCAACAATGGTGGCGACCTCTGCCATGGCGCCGAGGCCGGTGTCACCGCACACGAGGGTCTTGGTGACGCAGGGCACCTCCACGTGTCCCCAGGCGCGCAGGGCGGCCAGCTGCGGGGCGGTGACCGGATGCTCCCACATGCGAGTGTTCATTGCCGGGCAGAACAACAGCGGTTTCTCCATCAACCAAGCGCGAGTCACGCAAGTCAGCAAGTTGTCGCACATGCCCTGTAAAATACCACACTGTCATGAAACAAATTCATTGGAGGTTTTTTTTTCAGAGCTTTGTGGCGTCAGTTCGTAAATGCTATATGCTCCAGTTATGAGAGCGGACAAGGAAAATTATATAGCCATTGTCGAGTCAATTAGGCATGGAAGTGTGCGCATTTATATAATACAAGGTGTTAGTGAGTAGTTAAGTGGAGGTTGTGAGATTGATATGTGTTTTATTGTGTGGTTTAATGGAAGGCAATTATGAATCAGGATTTATTTATAAAAATAATAAGATATGTTCAATTACAGAAGCCATTAAAAACCAATAAACAATAACATTAGTACATAAGTTAATTGCCACCTACTCACTGACACCTTGCATTATATAAATACACACTTCTTTGTTTAATTAACTCGACAATGACTAGATCATTTTGCATCCAAAATTTTAATAATTTCTAACGTTTGTAATGATTATAATGATGATGACGACCTAATAAATTAAATAAAAAATGTATAACCCTCCCCTTACTGTGCTAAAAACATCCGAGAGCTCCGAAGATCTATATTTTCTACACCATATGAAAATGTCATTTAAAACCCGGAAAAATGTGAATATTCCTAAATATTGCTTTGACTTTGGTGGATGTTGAAACGTATCAATTTTTGTAATGTAAGTAAAAAGAGAAAAAAAAACAACGAAAAAACAGCCAACGAATTTAGCACGCATATTGGACCCATAATATATAAGATATAAGAAGAATAGCGGGAGTGACCTGGATGCGGAAGGCGGAGGATCGAAGAGGATGGAGACTCATGCGGGAGGCCTACGTTCAACAGTGGACGGACACAGGCTGATGATGATGATGATGATTGGACCCATGCGCAGCTGAATTCATACTGACAGAACGTGATCGAGCTGCGCATGTGCCCGGTTTCAACGAGTCTGTCTCGTCAATAATATCTCGTAATAAGTTAACATTATTATAATTTTATCTTATACTTAATAGTATTATGAAGAAATTCAAAAATTGTGAGCTCAGTATCTATTATATTTTATATGGATATTCTTATTATTAGTCTAGTTGTAGTAAATACATGTCATCGTAAAGCAACAGTTAAATAAAAGATTAGCAATGTTTGGTTACATTAGCCATCTTAGCAAGTGTGTTAGCGTCCAGTGGTGCGATGAGCATGAGATGTGCCCACTTGGCAAGCTCTATATGCAGGACGGGATCTCCCCGCTGTCTCCAGCTGGTCCACTCATCCTCGTCTCTCAGCAGCTGTACTGATGGAGGTAAGTCCTCTGCACTGAAGAAATGGACGGCGTGCTTTGTCACAATAACTTTTATCTGTAATGAAATACGATAGTTTTTTTTTAGATTCATTAGAATATATTTCAATATATATACTTGATAGATAATTGAAAATTTATACCAATAATAATTTTTAACAAATCGATAAACACGTACAAATCTGAATAAATAAAAAATGCAATTGACATCAAGCGCCATCTGCAATAATACGAATTAACCCACATCAATACTACAAATATGTGTTCATTCTCAAGAATTGCCTGCATCTTTTTTATTTTTGTATTTATTCTTACTAAATGATAAAATTTCCTTATGTGTGTGCTAAAGTCAATATAAAGCAATAGTTTCATACATTAGGAGCTTCTCCGGTCACTGAGAAACGTTCGATGAGCTGCTGCACCAATAAAGGCAACTTGAGGCTCGCCACGGAGCCCGTGCAGCCAACCAGGATGTTCATCCTGATGTGTCCATCCACTTTCTATATACAATTTAATGGTTATGTTATCACATCTATGAATATTTGATTTCATGAAACATGTCTTTTGTATTTTTATTTTCCATTTATTTTAGTCAGATGTGTTTTCAAGCCAATGGATGGTATCCAAATGACTTCTGCTTATAAGAATGGTGTAAGTCCTTAGCAGTAAACTACAGACTGCTTGGACAAAACTGTATGACTTTTATTGCTTCAAGTAGTGCGGCATTTTTGATGGAGCAACAGCGTGGATTCTGGCTGCTCAGTTAACACTAATTAGATCAGTACTTCTTGACCTTTTAAGAAGCTCTTCTCTGGTGTTCGAAGCACCAAAATCATTAGGATCAAAGTTAGTACTGGATACAGGTTGTAAATAATGCCTTATGCCAAAATCATTAGGATCAAAGTTAGTACTGGATACAGGTTGTAAATAATGAAATTCTATGTTTTATGGTACTTTAGAAAAAATATTAATTATATTTCTTATTAATAGTTTTTCTTCCAATATATGTTCCATATTTGTAACATATGGTATCCACCAATTGTCGCCACTCAGTTCTGTCAGATGCCATTATACATAGATCTTCCAGAGGCATCTCCGCACCCGAAGGTCCAGCTGGGAACATATATTATATGATTCCTGATAACCTCCAAGGCAGGAGCCCGAGGACTTCAAAAAACGGAAGCTGTAGTATCCAAAGCATATTTTTGGATGATTTGTTGATCAGA
This sequence comes from Glossosoma conforme, assembly GCA_022606575.1. Classification (NCBI taxonomy): domain Eukaryota; kingdom Metazoa; phylum Arthropoda; class Insecta; order Trichoptera; family Glossosomatidae; genus Glossosoma; species Glossosoma conforme. The sequence continues at coordinate 1,035,320 of JAGTXR010000005.1, read as the reverse complement.
TTTTTTTAAGAAGATTGGATGATAGCTCAATGCTACCAAGGCCTGGACCAATTACTCCTAAGGATCAGCTCAAGTTAACCAGATCTTTATTTATATACTATATACTCATACATTTTTAATTAAATACTTTTAGAATCAGAATTGTGAAATTTCATTCTAACATACTATATTCATCAATTCTTGTCATATCTCTATGAATAACACATCACATTTGGCCACTTGATATAAAAGGATCTGCAGCACTACAAGAGATAACACGCCGAGTGTGCAACTAAACTACAATGTATATTAATGAAATGTATAGCTTATCAGAATAATGATCGTGTTTAATCACTTTGTACATGAGATCAAGGCAAACAATGCACTTTGAATGAGATTTTTGTGATATGACTAAATATATGCGCAAACATACATTAATAGCGTGTTCTGTAAAAATTTCCTGCAAAAGTATTTTGTATTTTCTTAATGCTCTTATCCACTTCAGTAAACAGTGATAAGCTGAATAAATAATGGACAGGTTTGGAAAATACAAAGTTTGCACAATTTCACTGAAAGAATAATACAAGAAAGTTCAAAAACTTTTATGTCCTCTTTGTCATTTAAACAGCCTTGCATGTTTTAATTTATCAAGTTTTTAATAAACTACATGTAATGCCTCACAATATTCACATTTCTCTCAAAAAATTGAACTTTAATATACAGTGAAACCTCTATCTATCGTTTTTAAAGGGACCTATTGAAATAAACTATGAATGCGGGATTAAGAGGATAAAACGCAAGGAGATACGATCGAGTAAAGATACCGTCCTCCCAATCTGCATAACCATTGGTAAATTAAAATTATAAGAAAAAACAAGTTTTAGATGTAAAGAAATGTGTGTATTTATTTTTAAAAAATACAAAGCTAAACAGAACCAAAAAAATATTAAAGTTTATTACTTTGTAAATAATCTTTCATCGACATTTGTTTTTTTACTGTTTTATTTCCGCAAGTCAACAGTATATTTTCGACTTTGTAAATGATATTTTTTTTCGGCATCAGTTATTGAGTGTGCGTAGTAGAAAGTTTTTAATCTTTCAAAGAGTGAGCATGCTTCTGAAAATTAACGTACAGGCAGCGGCTCCTCTTCATCAATATCGACCTCTTCTGCTGTCTCCATCAACCTTGCGTCACACAGCCGAGATAGTTTCTATCCCACACGTTGGAATATTGTCGTCGAAAGTAACAAAATTGTTAAAATTCGTCTGAGTATCTAATCTAAGCCAATCATCTTCAGAAACTTCAACATTGTAAATGTTCCGAGGCTCGTAATTTTCCAATAGTTTTGAAAGCTCATTTATCCATAGCGAAGTTCTTTCTGCTCAAAAAAAACGCTCGTAAACCGCCTCCATCTGTGCGGGCTCTTATTCTCTCTTTATCTCTCGAAAGTTTCGCGCATCGTAACAAGTGCCGTCTGGCGCCGTTAAAACATAGACAAAATATAACAAATACATAGCGTAATTCAAACGATGAATGCGGTAAAATGGTGGATAGAGAAACGATCGATGCGATCTATTTTTGTATGAAATGAATTTGGACTAGAAGAAATAAACGATACATCCGGGAAAACGATTATTCGAGGAACGATAGATAGAGGTTTCACTGTTTACAGTAAAAATGGGTGGTTGGAAAAGTAATTCAAAATACAAAATTAGTTATTTACTTAACTGAGTCAACAAATAGTCAATTGTGCTTAACAATGTATTTTTTGAAAGCCCCACCGGCTTTGACAGCTGTCAGAATCATGTGTAATAAATTATTGCCATACCAATATAACGATAATACCATTTTTAGGGGGGAGTATTTGCAGCAAGTATTTGAGGACATGAATTGTAGCGCTTATGTTGAGCTGAAAAGGATTGCGGAGGATCGAGAGGAATGGAGATCGAGATGCAAGATTCTGTTGCTGCAAACCAATCCACCGGATTGATACTACGAAGAAGACCATTTTTATTTACCTATCAAAATTAAATTTGTACCTAAATATTGGGCTAATTTTGTAAATCTGACGCTAACGACTGGGCCAACGTAAGCTGGAGTACATTTAGGTTGGATTGATCGAGAAGACTGCAACAGCTATGAAATTTCATTATAACATCCTGATGTTAATAATGCGATACCAATTTCAATATATGGGCCAACGGTAATAATTGAAGTATTCACTGTGTGTTACTCGAAAATCAAATTTGGATTTTCAAAAATTTGAATTTTGTACAAAGTGTTTTTTGCCCAGTGATTTTTATTTTTTCGTTACGTATTTTTGATTTTATCTAACATACTTTGTAAAGTAAATATGTATTTAAAAGCTGGAATGAATTGTTATTTTAGACTCGCATTATTTTCGACCACACCTTTCTTCTATATATTTTTAGTAGAGTTTAGTTTAGAAAATGAATTCTAATTCTATCCCTACTTTAACAAATTTGCTCGATTACATCAATCAAATATGCTGTTTACACCGAATTTAAATATGTGGGAAAATAAGCTTAATTGTTTCTTTTTGTCTCCGTGGGTGTTAAGAGTAATAATATATAATTGTAAATATCTTTTTATGAATTGCAGGATGGGATTATTTAGTATTATATTCAATACATTTGTATTAGAATAAATAATAATAGTATAAGCACAGACTTCAAAATTAAACTAAATGAAAAAAATAATAACGTTTACATTCAAAGTCTTAACGAAATAGGTAGTAAGAGGATTAAATTTTTATAGCGGTAACAGTAACAGCCCCTAGTGCGCAAACATGAACCACTTGTCCGCCTTATTTTTTTTACGATAAATAAAAGAGGGGAGTGTTCTGTCAAATGTCAAAGTGTGCGTGTCGACATTTGCCGAGATATAAAAATAAACAATCCACGTGCGGCCCGCAGTCGCGGCCGAACAGAGCAGGCGCCCGAGCCTCAGAAGAGAGTGCGGCACTGAGCAGACTGACACGCTCCGACTCGCGCCCAGCTCTCCACGTGTGACCTTATTCTGAGCCAAGGTCGCGTCGTGTTGGTAAACAAGTGAGCAGTGAACAAATCAACAAATCAACAATAAATCAGTTACTGGATCATACACTCCTCAATAACACGCTTTTTCTGATTGCTGTCAGTTTGCAACTGATATATCCCATGGTTATTTTTAAAATTTGTGGCTGCTTTTACGCAAAAGTGCTAAGATAAATAATTTGGAAACGAATAAGATTAAAAAATAACTTAAACACAATTTAAAAGAAGATCAAAAAATTAATATAATGTTTTCATTGAAAATAAAAAGTATTGAAGGCGCTTTTTTGTAGCCACAAGATATACATGCCTCATAGAGTTCTGTTAGCTGTTTCTAACAAGAGGAAAAGTTAATAATTGAAGTAGTGAACAATGAGAAGTGGATAAATAAGCAGCATTAAGTGAACAGTGCAGCGTATATTGAAGAACAGTGATCAATGTGATTGTGATACGTCAAACTAATAGTCATCTAAATCGCCATCCATGTCGTGATGAAGTCTAATGGAAGGTCGAGAGAAATAGCAAAGTTGTGGACCGGAAGGTCCCGCGTGTTATCGCCATGAGCGCGACGTGCTCGCGCTACGAGGGCTGCGGGCTGGACGGGCCCATCCGCTGCATCTTCCTGTGCGAGTTCCATCCGACACAAGGCCCTAAAATTACCTGCCAGGTGCCTGCTGCGTACATCTCCAAGGATGTCCTGGATGCTGTCAGCAACTACATCATCCCCAAAGTGCAGCTGCAAAGATGCACCCTCACCGTGTAAGTCACCTCAGTTAATTGACTAACTTAAATGTTCCCAATCTTTTTCAGTTTGCGGCTCCCTGAATCCATAATGGCCAAATATCTTACTTGGGACTTAGTGCGGGCCGCATTTGAGAAGTGGCGGATCTAACGGTCAATATTTCAGTAAATGTAAACTGCGCTTTATCCTTAAGTTCTTCACACAGGCTAGTACCCAAGGCTTTGGCGTGTTGGGTACAAGTTCTAGCAGTACCAAGCTTTAGACCCTCCGATGCCCTAGGGATTTTTTTTCTGGCACCCCATATTGCTTGAATTTAATAAATCTAAGTAATACAGGCTGCCCTCAGCGCCCCTAGCTCATTCGACGCCCTGGAACACTGCCCCACTTCACAACCCCCATTAACCAGCACTGTGTTCTCGCAGAGCAACTAATGATTGGAAAATATTTTTTTTTCTGTTCCGGCATAGTTTGTAAACTGTCGGTAAACAGGTAGCCATGTTTTGCTATTATCTCTACAACTATGGATCTGTCGCAAACCAAACAATAATCCATAGAAAGTATTTCTGCCATCCTCATATCAGCGAATGCTGTGTTGGGGAATAATGGTATTTGCATGAATATGAGACAAAAGCGATAATCTTTTATCAAAACTCTTTGTGTTGCCTCTGAGAGATTTTATTCTCTTATTACTTATTTTACTTATCTATTTAAGATATGAAATACATGCGGTGATTGCACATGAATTGAAAGAGTGCTGTAAAAATTTACTCAGTTGTATATCTTTTTGTTTTTAATATTAAAAAAAACACAATTTCTATTGCATTTGTAAACAAGCTATTGCACAACAATTTTCTACAATATTGCTGACCTAACCTTCATTTTTGCTAAAAACAAACATTAAGCATAAATATTCCTTAATTAATACTCTTGCATATTCATAAGGTCAAGTGGCCATTGCCTATTGCTCAAACAAAAATTAAAGTGTTCCATAATGTATCTATTGCCTCATAACACACAGGGCTGACCCACCCAACATTGTAGTTGAAAAATTCTTTTGCCGGTTTCACAAGTTTTGCATAAAAATCACATAAATCTCCATAGTAGTAGTTTCCTTCTTAAGCATCCCAGACAGGTTTTAGATTTTTCTCCTCAATTGGCACACTTGTTGACACACAACAGTGATACAATACTCTTATCACTTTAAATAAATAATTTAATGTATTCATTTTATATCTGTGTATAAAAAAAAAGCATGAATTCTCTTATATGAAAGTTGGTAAAAAAAACGACAGATTAAGAATTGTTGTTGTCATTTATATAGATAAAAATTATACAATATTTATTTGGTGTAATTCACCAACAAGGATTATGCATTAAAAATTAATGAACAAACTAAATCGAAAAACTAAAGCGTCAATTCAAGCAGAAAAATAACGGCGACAAAGCGACTCAGCTCAGGCATAGCAATAGCCAAGTTGGCTGAGTGGTATGAATACCTGGGCATAGTTGGTTTCCAAGGTCCGCGGCTTGCATCCCGCTTCTGCCGTTATTTTTCTGCTTGAATTGACGCGTTAAAAAGAATTTTATGTATAGTATATGTATATTTAATTACTAACATTACTATGACTTGAAAAGATGATCAAATAAAACTTTCTACCTCAATATTTTGAATATTCTACTGATTATTTTTCATGTCAACACTAATACAGGATAATAAATTCAGACCATGATGGAGATATCTCATCTGATTTTAAAACACTTGCCATTTTGACAATGCCTAAGCGCTATATGCTGAGAGTTGATTCGCCAATGACATTGGACAACATCCTTGTCATTCACAAATTAAAGCAATTTGTTCAGGACTAACTTTTAATGAGTTCTATTTACTTTATTAGATTTTTTGTGTGGGCGATGCATTGAGTTTACATCTACTGGGGGTATTTTTGAATATTGGAATCAATTAATATTTTATAAATTGATCAATAATTGTTTTTTTTTTTAAATTTCATCAGGGTACAAACCTGATAGATTTAACTTAAGCCATACTTCTAGGCTATATGATAAAAAAAGCTTGTTTGTTTCTTGTAAGTATTCTGAGCCTTATCTCATTGGAAGTTTTGAACGGGCGACATATTTTCATTAGTTTCGTCCACTGAATAGGAACCCAGCCTAAATGTTGCAATTTGTATTCAAAAAACATTTGTCATTGTTGCGAAGAGACTACACAAGCAAGCGTTCATGTAAATTTGTTGGCGAAATTGAAATGAGATTTATTTTTTATCTAGCATAAAAACATGGCGATAAATATTGTAGTTGCCAGGTTTTAATAAAATCAACTCAATTTGATTTGTGAAATACTTTTATAAGGAAATCATTTTGTATATGGTTATCATTAATTATTCATTTATAATGTTAATACAGTATAAATAATTATTAATTATGAGCGTAAAGGAACATGTATAGTAAATAATACATTTACATCAATAATTTATTTAAATTTATATAACATTGTATTATCTAATTAGAATCAAATTACTCCATTTTAATATTTTATCCTTTTAAGTACATGAATAAACCGGTTGAATTCCAATGCTATATACATTTTCATTATGTGTTATTTAAGTTATATTGACAATTATTATTTTTGACAATTATTTATTTATTTATTTATTTATTTTGGTATTTATTATATATAGTTATTATATTGGTATACCATACGTAAATTACATTGTAAAATATAACATTGTTGTTACAATGCATGCCTTTTTTTGAAATTTAGCTTATTATCTAGGGCAGCGGTCGGGGAACCGGGGTAAATTACCCCAAATGGGGTAAAAATATGTTTTTTGGGGTAATAAGGAAATTTTTCTAGTTTGCTATTTCATAAAACTTACTATTTTCATGTAACTTTTTTGTTGTTTTCCGTGTAAATTAATTCAATAAATAATGTTTATTTAAATATAAATTGATTGTCTTGTTTTCAAAATCGGGGGAGGGGGTAATATCGACTTACGTAAAAATATTTTGGAGTAATATCGACTTACGCAAATGGGGTAATGGTTAAAAAAGTTCCCCGAGCTCTGATCACTGTCAAAAATGTCTCCTTTCTAAAACTAAATATTTTCAAATTTAACTTTTTAAATTAAATTCCATTATAAAAGAATATTTCGTACATTGACTATTCACACATCCATAGACAAAGGCATAGCAAGTGTTAATTATTGAAGCTGAAGAGATACAGATTGTGTGAGATTCCTTTGATATAGATATATTTAATAATATTGAACACTGATACACTTTATTCTATTTAAACCTCACAACATTCAGCAACATATTGTTATTATAAGTTGATTACTTGTCACTCACTGGAAAGACAAAACCATTATTTGGTGTTCTTTTATATGTAGTTAAAAAAGTGTTTCTTTGTTGTGTAAATTGTGACAATTCGGTCCACTCATATATGCTGTGGTGATATTGGTCTAATTTAGTCTCCTTAATGGCCACCGCCACAGCCGGGTTCAGTGGGTAATAAATTAAATGCTCAAATACACAAGAGTCTATTTTTATTATAGAGGACATTTGCCGGTGGTAAAAGAATTGTTTTTTTATTTATATTTAAAAATATATATAAGAGAACTCTCTACTGTATCCACTACGCAGTTCCTAATGCTAAATAGCCAAGTCCTTCGCTATGGCCTGATACAACTTTGTACTAAAGTTCTGCTAAATACTATAAATGAATGTCTAATTGATCAACAAGATGAACAGGATATACCTGTAGAAATTGGCAGTAGGTGGAAAAATAAGGAAAAGTCATTAAGACCTTAACAATAAAAAATATGGAACGAGCATCTTGATACATCTGTAAATATTATGGAAGAATGAGATCACAATGGAGAATACATATCTCAAGTGCATAGGGTGATCCATTCAAACACTGCATGCTGCAGATCTCCGAAAAGAGTAAAATACGGAATGACTTGACATTTTTTTTATGAAAACTTAATTTGTAGGAAATATTGTTGTAATTTTTGATAAATTAAATTTTTATTAAACAATATTCGTTATTTTTTTTTACACCTATTTACATTTAAACATTTGACTTAAGCACACGTTACCAGGAATGAAATATGGGCGGAAGTAGATATTTTTGTATTTTACTTTTCATATAAATGTGTATTCTAATGTGTTTTTTAATAAGACTATCTATAGATATATTTTGACAATAAAAAAATGTTTTAGATCAGACAAAAGTCATAAAGTTTAAGTAAAAAGCAGCTTTGGTTTGTTTACTCGGATCAAATACTCGAAGTAAACATACCAAAGTTCATTCAATCTACAGAAATCCTCTAAACCACATTGTAGCTGATGCGATAGACAAAATCATTTATTCATACTTCATAATTATCATTATAAGCCTGTATTTGTCTACTGTTAAAAGTAAGCCTTCCACATGTGTCTCCATCTTTCTTGATTCTCTCACATGATACATTGCCACTTGACGGTGCCTATTCGTTAGGTAGCCTCCACCACTTGAGTTCTTCTTCAGATATCTTTCTTTCGGATTGTATCTTTTAGAGATATTTCGAACATGGATCTCTCTATGGCATGTTGGTTAACTTATACTTTATGTCTAAGACCTGCTGTTAGATTCCAACCCACGCCATAAGTTAATACAGGGAGGATGCATTGGTTAAACGCCTTATTTTGAAGGAATTTTTGCTTTAAAAATGTACTTTATGAAAGCAATACAATATGTATTTTTTGTTTTCAGAACGTTGATGGATTCGAAAATTCTTGGGTTTCCGGTTCGCATAGATCACAAGAAGTATGCTCGCAACGCCTTTTACTTCAACATCTGTTTTGTGTGCGACGCCTGGGCGCGCACCGTGCACTACGAGCCCGTGGTCAAGAAGCTCACCGAGTACCTGGTGAATTATCACTTATTACTATTCAATACTCTAATTGGTTATTAATACATTACATATTGTGCACAAATTACAGCCACCTTAGGTCCAAGGAAATTAAGTCCGTTTTGTATAACTTACAATTTGTAAACTATTCAAGAAAGCAATTTTTTTAGTGGTTAATGCTTAAACAAACCTTCCAAATAATCTATATGAATAAAAAATAATGTATATTTGTTTGTGACTTATGGATGCATATACCGCTTATCAAATCATGATGTTTTTTATATACATGTAAATTGCATGTCTCTGAAAGTTTCTGTATCATTAAAACCATTTTACAGCATTGATCTAACTCTATTTTAAGATGAAAAGAATCCAGTCCTAAGGCTTGAAAATCTGTCGTTTATTGATATTTGTCGCCTTTGTTAGGAAAGCAATTCATAGAATCTGACTCATAAGAGACGATCAAATGTTTTCATGAATTAAAAATAATTTTAATGATAATAGATAAATATTATTAAAAATCACACTCTAAGCAAAGCCGGGTACAAAGTACTAGTAAATTAAAATAGCATTTTTTTATGGGTTGTGATGCTATTGTCAAGTGTGCAGGGTTATTTTTGAAAGGCTTATTTTTAACCCTTTCAATACGGCTCGGTTTGAATACAAATTATACTGTCAATTATAAAACTAGTATTTGAAGCATAAATGTACTTATCTGGTCTATTTTCATATATCACATTGGTTCTTGTATCCTTTAGCTATCAGATGATGCATAAAAAACTATTCTTAGAAAGTAGCAAAACGATATATCACGTCAACCGATGTCAACGGTCGGGGAATCTTATGACAGCATATGCTGACAACCGATGCGAAAGGGTTAACTAAAAGTAGAGTTTTCATTTAAAGCCAATAAAAATAACTCAAAACATCAATGTTTTATTAGGTGTAAACATTATAATATAAATAACAGCTATTAGAATACATACAATAGTCTTCTTTGTAAAAATGTTTTGTTTAAAAAAATGATCTGCAACCCCAAGTATTTTAACAGATATGTCAATTGTTCAAACTCAATAGGATGTTTTTTTTTGGTTTTTTTTCTTCAGAACTTTAAACATTTGTTTGAGTATCTCGAGTACAATATGACATTATAATATGATGGATGTTTGATACAAAGTTGACTAGCCAAGTGAAAAACAATTTATGCAATTTATACACTGTTTAGTTAGAAAATGTCCTTCGAATACAGTTCAAAGGTGACAGGTCACTGAGAGATGAAATATGAATGTAGGGGATTGATTGGCCAAGCATCTGAATACAAATTGTTATCTTCTGATTAAAGGCGACCTTTGGATTTTATAATTGAGATGAACATTACAATTTGATTTATTTCCTGTTGTTTACATAAGACTAGAGATAATTAATTATGTTTTTTATACATATTAACTGTTTATCTTTCTATATGCACATATTTTATTTCACATAAGATAATATGTTGACAGAAATTCTATAACATATACAAGTATATAAATATGTAATTATGTAGTATATTAGTTTATTTATTGTGCTTTGTACTTTATTTTTTTTTTACTGGAGACAGAAAATATTTCACATTACTGCATTCATAGACATTTCTTTAACGATAGATTTGTACTACAGTCAAACCTCTAATACCACGCCCTCAAATTGCATGCTGACCAGAAATTTTCCCAGCAATCCCGTCAAGGGTAAATTAAAAAAAAATGCTTAGTTATGTTAGTTTTGTATTTTCCGCGAAAAAGAACTGAACCCGTTTTTCGTAAGAGATTCTCACCCCAAACTACACGACTTTCAAACACCACGGTCCTGACTTTCGTGTTATTCGGGGATTTACTGTATTTGTAATTTTTCACTCTTCCTATATCCGTTTCATATCTGGGACATATGATCATTACATATAGTCACACCCATTCAGTTCTATCAGTTTTCATTGTCAATGTCTCATACCAAGACATCTCTGCCCTCGAATACACCTGAGCACATGTATGGTTAAAAGACGGCAGAATGCTTTGGATACTACTACACATATGTTTTTGAATGATTTGAAATCAATTTTTTTTAGCAGATCAGATGATTTGTCCGACACTACTGAGGCATGAACCGTTTGGTCCTAAGGACTAACACAACCACTCTCATTGGTTAAAAGAAGTAAACTCACTGCACTCATTCTTTACAAATAAAAACTATATTGATGATTGTAAAAAAAAAATATTGCTTAACAATATAATTAATCTTGCAAAATATATAAATATTTTATTTCAGTTATTAATCCTTAAATCACATTATATAATTACATGTTTCCCTTGGACTCTCAATGTGTTATTTTAATGTTTTATCTTTTGTGTTATAAATTTTATAAAGCCATATTTATTTTTAATACAGTACAAATATTTGGTGACTTTAATTTATCTATTTATCTATCTTCTATCTTCTATATATATATAAAAATCAATTGCTGTTCGTTAGTCTGGCTAAAACTCGAGAACGGCTGAACGGATTTATCTTATCTTGGTCTTGAAATGTTCGTGGAGGTCTAAGGAAGGTTTAAAAGGTGAGAAAAATTATAATAATTGCCGGGAAAACCCTAAAAACAGCCCTTTTCTTTTTCCCATATAAAAGTCCCATATAAACAAGATCTATACACAATATCATCTTTCATATGCTTTATTCATTTCACGCACCGCGTGTTATTATGAGAACGCGAAGTGTGTACATAATATTTACCGCGCAGTTGACATGACCGCGTTAACATATTCTTCTTCTTCTTCTTCGTGTCAGCGACGTCAAATTATTTTTTCCCAATATCTGGCAACATCGATAGCTCGTGTGTTGCCCAGCATTAGGTCCTGAGATGTGCAACTTGTTGGGCACATGGAGCAGCATCGTAGGTGTGAGGCGGTCTGCAGGTCTCCACAGTCGCACAATAGTGTCTCTCCCTGCCGAAGCATTCCCCACCGCTCGAGGTTGTCCTTTGTTCTACCAACTCCGGTTCTTAATCTGTTTAGGGATTTCCAGGTCGGCCAGTCAAGGCTCTTGCCAGTTGGGAGGCCTTCCTTTGGAGTAATGAAATCCTCTGGTGCGATTTGTTGCCAGAGTTGGAGTCTCTCATTTTCAGGGCCGGATGTGAGAGGTTGTGTGGATTTCAGAAAGCTGCTTCGAGACTTCAATCTTGGTGTTGGGGGTATCTGATTATACAAGCAGTGGGACGGTTGGTTGATTGCCTTACGCATTTCTTCGGCGCATATGACTTTGCGTCTTATGTTCGGTGGTGCGATACCAGCCAAGGGGTATAGTTTAGAAATGGGTGTTGGTTTGAGGCAGCCTGTGACGACTCTGCATGCATCATTCAGGGCAGTATCCACTTGATTACAGTGGGCTGATCGACCCCACACTGGTGCCGCATATTCTCCGGCTGAGAAACAAAGTGCTAAAGCTGAGGTACGAAGAAGGGGTGGTTGGGCTCCCCAGTGAGTGTTGGTCAGTTTGCGGATGAGGTTGTTCCTTGTTGCAACTTTCTGTTTGGTGTTGCTGCAATGACGCCTGAAGGTGAGGGTGCGATCTTAATTAACATATTAAAAGATGTATACACAATATCATCTTTCATATGCTTTATTCATTTCACGCACCGCGTGTTATTATGAGAACGCGAAGTGTGTATAATATTTACCGCGCGGTTGACATGACGCGCTTTGTGAACGAATAACGTTGCGTGCGCATAGTGTTTACCGCGCACTTGACACAGCTTATCGGTACGTATTATCTATATATTTATCTATATATCAATATTATTTCTATTCAATATAGTTCATATTAAATTATAATCACTCACTGTTGTCTAAGAAATGTATGTGTGTTCCTAACTTCGAAGAGTCAATTTGCAATTTATTACCGCTGTACAAAGTTCAAATTAAATCATATCTATCAAAATAGTCTTCGCGTGCGCGTTGGAGGATCTATTGTCGTGTTCCGAAACTCAAAAAAGTGATAATATCGCGAATGCGACCAAATGGTATAGTCACAAAATGTAATAGATCATCAGTAGTACTGATTTTCAATTTGGTCAGCTTCGCGAAACTTAGTTTTAGCTAACTTCAGTTGTTAATCTATCAGATTATTTTGTTTTATAAATATTAAGTTTTGTCACAAATTAAATTTCTGAACGCAACAATAATATTTGACATTAGATTTGACAACCAACTAATATGTCAATCCATCCTGTCGCACACGGAAAAAAGTATTACGATATTGTGTTACGATATCTATGAGTGCGCGAGAACTTTCTTTACTTTGGTGATCTGTAGTATATGGCAACACCATCGGTTGGTACCTCTGCGAAATGGACGCGCAAAGCGAACGAGTGAACTGTCAACAGTGACGCGGTTCTTTTTGTTGTTGATATTTTGTGATAGTGACACTTTACTGCTAAGTGAGCGAGAATTTTTCTCACTTTGATTAATTACGATGCCGAGGAGAAGACGACCTGACTTAGGTCGTCGCAGTCAATCAAATGTGCAAAGAGCTACCTCACATGCTAACCTCACTGATGACCAGAGAGAGACAGATCAAGAAAATAGTCGATAAAGTACATATGTAAATATGTTAACAAATGTAGCGATATGGCTGTCTTCGCTGTAACCAATGCAAATGATGAAATATCACAGTGCCAGATGGGTCGCAATGTAAGTAGCAACGAAGCAATTTGGCGTATCTTTTCATTTGCGATCCATGAAAGACTCCCTGCAGTAGTCCATTTGGCAGTCCATTTAAAAAAACACAGAGGTTAAGAACAGCTCAGTAAAATAGCAGATAAGATTTACGAGTCCATCTGTTATCTAAGTACAGTTCAAAACACTGGTGCTGTCCGCAGCTTTCCTTCCCAAGTGTTACATACAAATGATTCCACCGCATCGGCGGACACTTTGACAGAAAACACAATTATCACAAAACACAATACGTAGAGCAATGCACAGAGATTGAGAGCACTATAAGTTGAGAGTACTAGCTTTACACGTTATCTGGATAAACTCCTTCACTTTTCAATTCAGAGAATGAAAAAATAATGACGAAACCCGTAGCTCACTCGAGAGGCAACCGTCGCCGTCGGGCGCCAGGTCGTAGCGACTGCACTCAATGTAACTGCAAGAAGCAGAGCTGACATAGGATGATGCGAAAACTATAGCAGCTGACACAGCTTTGTCGTGGCAATTCGTAAATCCACATGCTCCAGTTAAGGGAGTAAATACAATAACGATAGTGAGAAACATGAGTTTTCAGTAATCGACACTCAGTTTACAGATTTCAAAATCGTTTCACTGCGAAACGTATTCGCATTCGAATAATAAACCAATTAAATAATACGCGCCGAGAGAGATCACCATTAAAGGAATAAGGTCGTCCTTCAATTTTCATAACATCCATTAACCGTTCTCCTTCTCCCACGGTTTCCTTCTTCCCGAAATATCGGCCGTAAAACTCCCGATTCTCGAACCAACGACACTCGCCACTTAAGGATTATGTTCCGTGCTATTTAACTTAATTATTAATTGCTAACTGCCTGCAATTACTTTAATTATGATTAAGTCGGTTGTCGGATTAATTATTACCAGTTCGGTCCTGGTGAATCTTAAGCGGTGAGAGTTTACTAAACGAGTTTATTTTAATGAATCGAACGCGGCAGACAGAGCGGCACGTCCACCGTCGACAACATTAACAAGTTTCTTCACAGTCTGTCAAACTGATGATTTTGCTCGCACTTTGCTGAATGTTGACATGCCACGCTATTACACATGGAATGCATCATCAAAATCGTTCAGCGTCGAAAACAAGGAACACCAGTTGAAGGACATCCAAATGTATTTGCTTCAGACGCTCTGGGTCGCATCAACACAGTACACCCAAATAACGATTAATGTTATTATTTGCGGTTGTTGTTGGTGAATGTTCGTGGTCCGACATCGTTTAAGCAACTGAGAACAATTAATGGACAGCTGTGTGTGACTTACCGTGAGGCATGTCAACTATTACATTTACTTGAGAACGTTTCGCACTGGGATGATACGCTCAAGGATTTCGTAATATCTTCATCGCCGCATCAAATTCGTACACTATTTGCGATTATCACATCGAAATGTTTCCCCTCGAATCCAAAAGATTTGTGGGTTAAGTATAGAGATGACATGTCTGAGGATGTTTTGCATCGTGTGCGCCGTCAAACTTTGAATCCTACACTACAAATGACTGCAGAAATTTACAATGAGACATTGATCATGATAGAAGATATGTGTTTATTGATGGAAAATAAAGTATTGTCGTGTTTGGGAATGACAGCACCAAATGGTCATATGCACGATGCATTAAACCACGTGTTGCAAAGAGAACAACAGTACGACATTGAAGCATTGGCCGAAACAGTTCGTACAAACGTTCCACTAAGTTCCACCAATTAAATCAACAACAAAGAATTGCGTACAGCACTTTTATAGAAGCTGTGAACAGTGGATCTGATGGAATTTATTTCGTTAATGCTCCCGGAGGAACCGGAAAAACGTTCTTAATTTCATTGCTTTTGGCGAGGATTAGATCGCGAAATGATGTTGCTCTAGCGTTGGCTTCATCTGGAATAGCTGCGACTCTGCTAGAAGGCGGGCGAACTGCACATTCTGCCTTGAAATTACCATTAAACATGAAAATCACCGAAACACCAATTTGCAACATCGCCAAAAATAGCGCAATGGCCAAGATCCTACAGGTATGCAAATTGATTGTTTGGGATGAATGCACAATGGCTCATAAGAGGTCACTGGAGGCACTGGACAGAACGTTGAAAGATCTTCGTGACAACCAAAATATTTTTGGTGGGGCCTGGATTTTCGTCAGACTCTTCCAGTTATTCCCCGATCAAATGTTGCTGATGAACTAAATGCATGCCTAAAATCATCGAATTTGTGGCAGTATGTAAAGACACTCTAATTAACAACTAACATGCGAGTATTTTTGCAACAAGATGAAACTGCAAATGCGTTTGCGAAGCAAATGTTAGACATTGGAAATAATAAAGTTGTAGTGGACACCTCGACCGGATTCATCACATTA
This sequence comes from Glossosoma conforme, assembly GCA_022606575.1. Taxonomy (NCBI): domain Eukaryota; kingdom Metazoa; phylum Arthropoda; class Insecta; order Trichoptera; family Glossosomatidae; genus Glossosoma; species Glossosoma conforme. Next base: position 1,019,501 of record JAGTXR010000005.1, on the reverse strand, counting down.
CCCACAGATTTCTGTCACATCACAAACTCAAAAGAGGAGCTTATTCGGCGTGTTTTCCCAGATATAGCGCAAAAGTTTAATAACCATAATTGGCTGGGTGAACGAGCAATATTGGCGGCGAAAAATAAAGATGTCGAGGATCTCAATGCGACCATTCAGAATTTTCTTCCAGGACAGTTGGTTTCCTTCAAATCAGTCGACACCGTTATGAACCAGGATGACGTAGTCAACTATCCCACGGAGTTTTTAAATTCACTGGAATTGTCTGGATTACCACCTCACAATTTGCAGTTAAAAGTAGGATCAGTTGTCATCATGCTGCGTAACATTAATTAAACTCGACTATGCAATGGAACAAGACTGGCTGTGAAAAAGCTAATGAATAACGTCATTGAGGCAACAATCATAAAAGGAAAATACAAAGGAGAGGATGTCTTGATCCCGCGGATACCAATGATTCCAACGGATTTATCATTCGATTTAAACGCTTACAATTTCCAGGACGTATGGCCTTTGCGATGACCATAAATAAATCGCAAGGACAGTCGTTAGAAGTTTGCGGAATCAACTTGGAGTTTCCCTGTATCGCGCATGGACAATTATACTGTCTTCTTTGTTTATTTACGCACCACAAAACAAAACAAAAAATAAAGTTTCTAAGAAAGCTTTAAATTGATTAACAGACTGTATCATAACAGTGTGTGTCTGTCAATATCAAATGTAAGCCTTATAAATAGCCAGTATTTCAAGAAAACTCTGTTTTGTAAGTAAGCAACATGATATGTCAAAAATAATAATAAAACTTCATACTTCATTCAAAAAATCCTTTTTTATTATATACGGATTCGTTTTGTTTGTTTTAAGACTATTTAATACAAATGCTTAGGTCTTTTATTTATCGATTGAGGCAGTACCAAGTCTGCCGGGTCAGCTAGTTGTTATATAAATGTGTATCCAGGGCACACTGCCAATGTGAAATGATTCTGTGTTAAATGTATTACATGCTGATATATTTCGGTAATAGATTTATCAATGTAAATTCTCTGAACGTAACCAATAATATACCAAAAGTATTAATAACACTTTATATGTGACAGTGTGGAATGTAATGACAAGTCTCGTTTAAAGAAGTGACACTGCTCTTATGACACATTTGTTAAACAAACAAAAAATGAACGCACCGAATCGACATTCTAAAATAAAATAAAAAGTTTTATAAGAATACTTTAAAAACAGGTTTATTTAATGCATTATTTTTTCGAGACAGCAAGAGCTGCTGCTGGGTGTTTATTTATATTCTGTGCAAATATCGGTTTGCATATAATGTGCTAAATTGGTTTGTTGTGGTTTTGACATGTCCGTGCAGAGCTCTACATTGATAGCTTTATTATATAATGGCCAGTCATCACCATCAGGCATCAACTGTGGCATTTCAAGGCTCCTCACGACCAACAGACATTTCCAAATGTGATATTGTGGCTTTTGGGTTTAGCCATGTGTGGCAAATTTCCTTCAACCAATATTTCAACCGCCATTGTCACAATATCAAATCTGGCCGTGAAAACCTAAGAAATTATTCACATTGACATATATTTACGATAAACTTTACAAACTTATATAATAACATGCCGGGCCGCCCATAATGCGACCTTCTCAGCCGTCGGCACACAACTCACGTGCGGCGCCGTCAAATCAAATCTGGCCGTGAAAACCTAAGAAGTTACTTCCAAATGTCTTTTCTAACAAACTCTGGGTATCATTATGCGATGAAATGTAAAAATGACTTGTATGACAAATTATGAGTTATTAATTTATGGAGCATCATGTTAATTACTTGTATTTATTATATCAGCTCGATATAGCCCTTTCAGGCTGGTGCCGAAAACCTCGAAATTCAATCATTGTCTCTTATTTTTGTTTGCTCGTGGGACTCGCATGTGTCGCCATTTTGGTTGTTTTGACAGAAGATAATTCGTCAAAGGACCGACAGGTGATAGAAGGGCGCTGTGGTGTTACGAAGCGCTCAGATTCAGTTCGGCTCGGCCCTCAACGGAGGTAGATCGTTCATTGTCTATATTTACACCGAAATTAACGTTTCACAGTTCTGTAAGCTCAGATTGTCTATGCCTTGTCCCAGAACTCCTGTACACCCGAAGGTCCCCATGGGAATATAGATGGTGTCCGGGAGCCTCCAGGGCAAAAGCCCACGAACTTGCATATAATACGGTTGTAGTACCAGGAAAATATTTGGGTGTTCGATAATCAGCGTTTTTTAAAGACATTGGATGATGAGCCTAACGCTTCTGATGTCTAGACATTTTTTTGTTCTAGGGGTGACTCGACCCTAGGGGGGACATATATAATATATATAGAGCTTAGATTTGATTCAATCGATTTAAAAGAAATCAAGCTTGATTGACAGCGTCGCAAATATTTATTTTCTTGTTTAAACGTGGATCACACTGAGCACTGTTTACTCACTCTCTGGAAGACCATAGTTTCATTTTCAATGAAAGCTTCATCAGTTCACATCTTGATATTATAAGTAATGTATTTCATTAAAATTTTAGATGGAGTTTTGACAAGGAATTTAAGTATCCGGAATCTGCCTGTGGTGACATGAAACGGTTATATGTTCTAAATAAGTAGCATAACTAGCATCGTGAGATAAAAAACATTAATATATACATTTCGTATGAGATGAATTGTGATGGACCATCAAATTTTGAACTATAAATATAGATTATTATCAAGTAAACAAACATGTCAGTGGACACTTCAAAATGAACATTCCAGCAGCAGGAATATGAGATGTAATATAAGACTGAAAAATTGTGTCAAGCTCACGATAGCTCTATACATTATACTCATTGAAGAAATTAAATAAGTAGGTCAATGGTTTTCAATTCTTTTTTTCGTCATCTTGTAAAAATATTTTTGATTTCCAAAAAGTTCCTTTAAACATTTATGCAATTATAGATTAGTAATGTGCATAAAAATTGACACAAAAATATAGTCACAAAAAATATACAAACAAGAAAATTTTGCTTAACTGCTGAATCGCCCCATATCTCATTATTTACCTTTAATTTATTTTTGACAATGATATTATATCAATGTTTATTTTATTAAGGTACTGGTAAATTACCTGCTATATGTCTGGTGTCTGCTACCATATTTCATAAATCGGCCATTAATATTCAAGCAGCTTTATGATGATATCACGCAGATAAGATAATGTTGATATCATTTAATTAGGAGGTGAAATATAGTATTTTGGACAAAAATGATAACAGACTATTTGTGAAATGTGTCATTCCAATTGGCTGCAGTCTGCCCGGCAACCGCTTTCCTGATAAAGCAACACCAAGTCAATGACTTCCCCATTGTGTTTTACTAAAAAATATTTAATAAATCTGTTAAGTGATACTTTTGGTTATCAAATTGTCTGCATATCATAAACATGTTTTAATACTTAATTTGATACAATGCCAGTTTATTACAGTTTTAGCAGATAATACCTTCATGCAAATAGGTTATAAATATTATTTTTTTCAATGTTTTTAGCATTCACTTTGAGATCCACTATAAACTATAAATATTTATTTATTTACCTTGTTTTTACATGGATCACGTAAGATAAGTTATCTTTAAGGAGACAGCAGTTTCGACTAACTCGTAGCCTTTCTCAATCCTTTCCTTGTTAATAAATACCTAAGCTGCGATAGTACCTTGCAAGTGGTCTAACTAATTTTATGTAAAAATAAAAAAGAGTAGAGGGGGTAGGGGTGTGACAGACACACCCCTACCCCTCTCCTACATATAATTGTGTAAGGTCTAACACAAATAATTGAAGTGTGACAGACACACCCCTACCCCCTCTCCTACATATAATTGTGTAAGGTCTAACACAAATAATTGAAAAGAGTACTTCTGTATTGATTTTTAATTTTCGTAATCTGAAATTCTGTAAAAAAAACTTTTTAAATATGGATTTTTTTAATTTTTATTAGAATATTATTTTATTATTTCAATATTTTAATCTACTTTTATAAATCATTGACTATATAACAATATTATTATTAATTAAATATACATATACTATACATAAAATTCTTTTTCAACGCTCAATCCAAGCACAAAATTTCAACTATGCCCAGGTATTCATACCGCTCAGCCGACTTAATATTGCTATGCCTGGACCGACTCACGTTGAAACTAGTATATATGTCTTGTTATCATCGTATTATAGATGTCGCTATAGTATATATTCAAAGTATGTATATTTTTATTTTTTATTACTCAATCAGTCATCATTTATTCACAAGCTTAATATTATTACTTTCCGACAGTCTATTTATTTTAGTAAGTACCACTCGGGTCTCGGACCAAACTAGCGGTATATTCATACCGGGCATAGTTGGTTTCCAAGGTCCGCGGTTTTATACCGCTTTATGCCGTTATTTTGTGCTTGGATTGACGCGTTAAAAAAAGAATTTTATGTATAGTATATGTATATTTAATTAATAATAATATTGTTATATAGTCAATGATCTATAAAAGTAGATTAGAATATTGAAATAATAAAATAATATTTTAATAAAAAAATATTAAAAAATCCATTAATAATGTCTCCTTGAGACAATATCAAGAAGGTAAAATTATTCATCAGTAACACAGGTGAATGATTGGTTATAAAGTCCGAGTCGGAACTATAAGTAGTCGTTTCTCATCCATTCAGTCTATAGTTTGGTTCGAGACCCGAGTGGTACTTACTAAAATAAATAGACTGTTGGAATGTAATAATATTAAGCTTGTGAATAAATGATGACTGATTGAATAATAAAAAATAAAAATATACATACTTTGAATATATACTATAGCGACATCTATCATACGATGATAACAATGACATAAATACTAGTTTCAACGTGAGTCGGTCCAGGCATAGCAATAGCCGAGTCGGCTGAGCGGTATGAATACCTGGGCATAGTTGGTTTCCAAGGTCCGCGGTTCGCATCCCGCTTCTGCCGTTATTTTTGTGCTTGGATTGACGCGTTGAAAAAAGAATTTTATGTATAGTATATGTATATTTAATTAATAATAATATTGTAATATAGTCAATGATCTATAAAAGTAGATTAGAATATTGAAATAATAAAATATTATTCTAATATATTTTTTAAAAAAAATCCATTAATTAATAAACTTTTTGAAGTTTAAACATAAGAGTTTTAGTCGCTTGACCGAAATTTTACATTTCCACAGCTCATTTGTTTTATATTTTATATTTAAGTTCACATTAAATAGTTTTTAGATTTTTTTAGACTTTATTTCAATATCTCAAGTCCTTATGTGGAAGCAATTAGTCAATGGACTAGCGCTGTGTATAGAATTGAACAAAAATGCAAAGTTTTCGGTTCGAATCCTAGGATCTGCCGTTAATTTTTCTCCGATATTTACGAGAGAAATGTCATTGGAGATGATATTTGCTGTAGATTTGTATGTGTAAATCATTTTTTTATATTTAAATCTCTAAAAAAGTACTGTTTCTATCTCACCATAATGTTTTAAAAATATTTGTGTTCAAGATTTTAAATTTACGTGGCCAGACAAAATAGTTAATTTTTTGTGTAAAAAATTATGAAGGCCCATTTATGTATTTATTCGACATCCCACCAAAATCTGGATCCCTAAAATGTATCTATGCTCCAAAAAGATTAGTATTTCATACATTGTTTTAACATGCGTTACACTGAGCACTTTCATTTGCCGGCAAGTAAAGCACAATGATTAAAACGTTTGCTTTGCAAGCCAAAGGTCGTGGGTTTGATCCCCAGCAGAGAAAAAAAAGGATTTTTAATAGATTTCTGAGCTCTAAAATACCTGTACTCACCCGTAAAATGACAGTCATAGCCTATTGATTAAAATTGGTGGTAGACGAAATTCGTCCCGTGAATACCACCCATTCATAGTAAATTCCTGTAATAAGAATGATGCGTGAATCTCGGGCTGTAGTCTTTGACGTTGGCGGATCAACACTCCACAAGCAGCGCCTAGCCATATGCACCGTGTTAAGCGTCATAGAATTCCACAGATGACCTCAGAATTACTATCACCATCTGTCGGTATTCTCCTGTATATGTTTGCATAAAAATAAAAGAAATGCTGAAAGACTACGATTTCGCAATTTATGAAGGCTGTATCAGTTTCAACACGTACAGACGTATTGACACGTTAAAACTGATGAAGCCTTTCATAGATGTGAAACTTCAGTCTTCCAGCAACTGAAACAGTGCTCAGTATGATCCATGCTAAAATAAGTTTTGAAATATTTATTTATTTAATCTTGAAATGGATCTCGAAGTGAATGCTAAAAATAAAATTAAATAAGTGTGGTCCAAAAACAACATAAGAAAATTGTAAAATAAAATTGCTTCTTACAATGTTTTTTACTTCTATGACTATTCTACATCATGTATGTCAAACATTATAAGATTTATCACACAAGTGGCTTTAATTAGCATAAATTATTCTTGTAATTATCATGTAATATGACAATTTATCCTCATTAGCCTATCTGTGAACAAAACGCCTCAAGATAATTATATCGCCGAACCATACAAAGTCAACAAAACAACCTCCAATATTTAGCAATATTAAATATTATATTGATTGTGATACAATGCAACTAGCAAGACTATGTACTGTTGAAAGTTTTCTTAATTAATATACAGAAATATCGACAAATAACACCTGAGCCTGACCTGTAATCATTGATAAATAATGTTATGATAGATACACTCAATGGTAAGGGATTATAAGTACTGATACTAAGTTTGGTTAATAGGCAATGGCCTAAACTAGACGGTAGAAAAATCATCACATGTACATAGTGAATCTCTTCAGAACATTTTATCTTAGTTTTTGAATAATGCTGTATCATCATTCTACACGTGGCATTTAGCAATTTTTAATTCTCTCCATCACAGTGCATTCAATCCTTCTATAACGTTTTCGAAAGATCAGATGATAAGCCCGATGATCTCAAGGCCTGGACCATTTAGTCCTAAAAGATGATTCAATGGACCGTTATACAAAAAATCGAACACTTTACAAAATATCTCTTTTAAAATTAAAATAAAAGCGTGCGTTGTAGGAACTTATCTGTATTGTCACATTGTGTATTTTTTTCCATGTAGGATTATCAAAAAGTTGTTTTCTTCCAGTTTATGGTTAAGAAGTGACCCCGAGGGATACACTAAATAAATAGATTGTCGGTTAAAAATAATACTTGTGAATAAATAAAAATTTATTGAATCTTAGCAAAAACAATATATATACCTACAAATACAACACGTACTATCTATAATAATAGGTATCAATAACAAAATACATACTAATTTCTCAACTGAGTGAGCGGAAGCTGTTGACCAGCGCTGAGTAAAGAATTGAACAACGGTTGAAAAAGTTTGTGGTACGAATCCCAGCGAATCCCAGAGTTTGCCGTTTTTTTCCTCGAATAATGATCAGATAAATGTCATAAGATGATGTATTTACATATCTAATGTTTATATTTAATTATCCATTTTCAATGTTGCTGCAGATAAAAATATAATAATTCTGTGTATTTTCAGATTTCCATGGAAGTGGAGAGTGAGTGGCTGTCAAAACAATCGTCTTCCGGGGATTCTGAGGCGCTGCAGGTGCTCATGCGTCAAGTCATGCAGGACCTCAACTGTAGCCGGATGTGCACACTGACAGGTTCTTTTTTCATTTGTTTTTTACATAACAATGTAGGAAAAAAAGGGTTGCTTGTGATATCCTACAAATTATACGCAAGATTAAATCATGTAAAGTTCATGAGGCCTTTGCGTCTCAAGGTCTGGTGTGTGTTCTAATATTGGATTCTGGAAATTGGCTGTCTTGTTGGCAGCCCTGCGTTGTCATGGTTGGTTGCATGTCAGCATGATGTTGCCACACAACCAATCACAAAAAATATGAAAATATCTCGTTTTTAAAAAGCATTGGTTTTAAATTTTTATGGTTTTAATTATCCTATTCCTCTAATCAGTGTTATGTCTGTATAATATGTTTATATTATTTATTTTTCCATTATTATGATACACAATTTTAGTGCATTTCCCGCATTATTTTATAATGTATATAGTTAAGTATCAAGTGTTTCGTTAATATTACAGAAAGTACAACGACTACCCAACTGACTGTGTTTTATGCAATGTGAAGTTGTCATTTTTATCGGTTTTCTACTGACATCAAAACGCAAACCTTTACATATCTCAAAACGAAAGAAACATGACTTATGGGCACATTTTATGATGTATTTTTTTAATGTATCATAAATGTTTTGTTAATATTCCAGAAGGTACAACCACTACCCACCTGACTGTGGTGCGTGTGAGCTGCGACCCGGCGCCCGTGCAGGAGCACCAGGTGCCCGTCTTCCTCTTCAGTCGCTCCACCTTTGTGCCAGATCAGTGGGACCTCACCACCAACCAGGTACATCACAATAATAACATTCCAACAACTTGACTCGGTCAAATAACCAGTTGCATATGGTAGAAGTGCTTTTGAAGAGATGTGGGTAAATTGAAATCTTGGGTTATTCAGGATACTCAGGTTTGACTTTAGAGATATTAGCATCAATAATAATTTAGTAATTGCTGATCTAATAAAGTTTGTAGTACGATGGTTTGCCTTTCTGAGAAATGTTGAGGTAAGAGAGCCGACAAAGCCCCTTTCTACAGTCAGTCAAGAAGCGAACGTGGGTTTGAGTTAGGACATGTATTACGGATGCCGCAGGAACACATAAACTACAGCTGCTTTTTCTTCAAGCTTCCAGGCTCGCCCCATCCTGGAAGGCCGTTGAGAACTATATGTAGAATGTACTCGGGTGAACCGAAGGAGGCAGAATTGACATGGGATGAGGCGATGAATATGGGTGCTAACAGAGTTTTGTAAAGGCAGGCTTTAGTCCAGGCCTGGGGAGCGTGGGGCTAATCAACTAATTTCCTTAAAAAATCTGATTTCAAATCTCCTAAAAATATGCCTTAGATACTAAACCTCACAAACAATGAGGTTCTCAGCATAATCAAGGAAGATAGGCACCTAATAAGAACCATCTCGAGCCCCATGGATCGGTCTTCCACGATAGTCTTCTTCACGACATTCTGGAAGGGATGGTTGAGGGTAGAAACTGCAGAGGGCGTTCTATATGGGATCATTTGCAGTAAGTGTTCAAGGACATGAGTTGTAGCTCTTATTCTAAGCTAAAGAGGTTTGCAGAGGATCGAGAAAAGTGGAGATCGAAATGCATGATTTTGTCAAACCAATCCACCGGATTGATACTACGAAGAAGACTAAACCTACCTACTTCAAGAACTCTTCTACTGTGTAGATTGTCAGTAATCATATATGTTCTCAAGTGGGCCTTCAGGTTCAGACATGGCCTAGAACGAGTAATAGACAATGACAGTTGACGGAATTAAATGGCGGAAATTTGTGGTAGATGGATAAGCCCCCATTTCATATAATAAAAATATATTATTTAAGCTGGTTTGTGATCTTGATTTGTAAATATCTGTCTTGTGTTGCAGATATTGCCTTACATTGATGGATTCAACCACATAGCCAAGATCGCCGCTGTGGCCGACGTGGAGACCAACTTGGTGAAGTCCTGTATCCAGAACCTGGTGTACTACGGAGTGGTGACCCTGATCCCTATCTTCCAGTACTGCGCCGTGTACTGCGCCACGCCCAAGCTGCGTCAGCTGGCGCTCTGCAAGGGGCTGCAACAACAGTGCATACAGTACTGCTCGCGGTCAGGTAAGAGATACAAAAGGGTCAAGCTATAGTCTCTAGTCAACTCTCCATTCCGATAGCTGGATTCATTGTCTATGCTGCATTTAATTAGGTAATCCAGATTGCAGATAACAATAGTGATTTTTTACTAGGTTTTTAAGTAAAAATATATAAAGTCTTCATCATCATCAGACTGTGTCCGTCTGCTGGGACCACACACGAGTCTCCATCCTTCTCGATCCTCCGTCCTCTGCATCCAGCCTACTCCCGCTATTGTTCTGATGTCATCATTCAGTCGGCTAATGCTTCGTTTGCCAGTTCTTGGACGCCACTAAATCAGACAAGAGTCTTAAAGCTTAAGTAAAAAGCAGCTTTGGTTTGTTTACTCTGGAGCAAATACTCGAAGTAAATAAACCAAAGTTCATTCAATCTAAAGAAATCTTTTAAACCACATTGTGGCTGATGCAATACATTTGTTTTTTTATTCTTCATAGTTATCGTCCACTTGTCCGTTGAGTGTTCTTATTCATTGGATAGCCTCCACTACTTGAGTTCTTCTTCGGATATCCTTGTCTCGGATTGTATCTTTTAGAGGTACTCCTCTCATGGTTGTCTCCATGGCACATGTGTGATCTTTATTTTATTTGTAAGACCTGCTCTTAGATTTCACGTCTGCTCCATAAGTTAATACTGGGAGGATGCGTTAATTAAATGCCTTAGATTTAAGACATTGCGGAATTTTGCTTTAGAAATGTACATAAGTTTTCCAAATGCTGCTCTTCCTAGTTGTATACACATTCATTATTAGTTATTAATTGCTGTTTTTATTTAATTGTTGGTTACAGGTCGCCAGCCAGCAGCACTTAAGAACATCCTGAGCATGTACGCTGGCATGAGCTATGGCACCACCATCAGAGATCTCTGTATCCGCTTCAATCCGCAGGCTCTCGGTGTCAATGAACGCAAACTCGTGCAGTTCGGTGTTCTGCAAGGACTCATCCGGAGAATATATAAAGTGAGAAACCACTGCGATAACAACTGAAACTACTGCACGAGATGTTACTCTTATTTATTGGAAACAAAAACAAAAAAAATGATTATTGAACCCAGCTATTTCTCTGATACTACAGCAACAGTCTATGCAAGTTTGCGGGCTTTTTCTCTGGAGGCTCCGGAAACAATATATGTTCCCATGTAGACCTTCAGATTTACAGGTATTCTGAGACAAAGCATAGACAATCTGAGCTTACAAAACTGAAACGGCCATTTGCGGTGTCCATATGCTCCAAATATGGAGTGGATACGGTAAAAAAAAATGAGAAAATAGAAGTTAAATTAAAATTATGACACAAGTTAGTGAAACACCTTTAAGGCTATTGTACAGACAAGGAAAGTGATCCAAGAGAATCACTCTTGGTCCTAAATATTGTCCACATCACACACGTGATGTCTACTATCGACTGTTGTACCAAAAATCTGTAGCTACTGATGTAAGATGACGCTTATTAAAATTGTATTTCTGACAATGTTCTAGTATCCTGTCACCGTAAACTGCGAGGGTTCCGATGAGGGTTCTGTTGGTGCTGCGGGAAAACTTCACACCGGTCTGGCATCACTGGACGAGCTCTGCTGCAGCACGGGGGCCGCGGCAGCTGCACTCGAGGAGCAACTTGAACGAGACCGCAGTGTGGCTATGGTGTGGAAGTGACCTCTAATATCTCAAGAAAAACTATTACCGTAACTGAGATACAGTTGACGCGAAAATTAAACACTATTGAAAGTTTTTTTTTAAATGTCGTACGTCAATCATATTTGACATTTGTGAACAGCTGCAGTTTACAAATGATAAACTCCGCAAATGCGTAAAATAGTTGTGTCAATTTTTTTTACGATTTCGATGTTGATTTCCTAATTGTGTGGCGCCAACTGGGCAAATATTCCTGCGCTTAGCTACTCGACTCGAACAGACTGGAACCATAGGATACCTTGCATCGGACGGGTCATTCGGCCGAGAATATCACGGCTGTGGCTGCCTATGTCGCTGAAAACGAAGAAACATCAAGCAGACGACGGGCCACGTAATTGGACATCACCACTGCAGCGAATTTTAGTGAAAGGCATGTTCTCTTACTAAGTGAAAACAGTGCATCAGTTAATGCCTGCTGACCGTCAGTCGCATGATGATTACCGTTGGATGATTAATTTTCACCACGGTTTAAAAGTGATCTAGTTCCATGGCTGAAACTTCTGTATGCTTTCTGATAAATCTTCACATTCGTTGGCTTACAGCTATAAAGTACAACACAGACAAATTATAAAATTGGATATGTTTATTAAAACAATAATAATTTGGTGAAAATAAAGGACTTCTATATAATTGATATAAGAACAGCCAAACCGGCAATTTTATGATTTAAAAATTAAGAAATAAAACAAAATTTTGCTTCCAAACAATGCTTTTGTGGACGGTTATCTCCATGCACACGAATTTATAATGTTGTTATCAGTGTTGTAGTCGGAAATAGAAAAATACCGGAGCGCACTGCCATCTCTGAAAGAAATGTTATGAGAAAAAGTTCTTTTTTTTAAAAAAGACAATTTATTCAGTGCAACATGTGCAATGACACATGTTTATACTTTGCCAGTTATCAGCAATAAATATGTTTATTATTTTTAATTCTTTGAAGAGACTTACAAATGTAACAGAGCACACCGGCCCGACTACACCACTGGTAGTTATTGTCTGAAGAACGTCCTAGTCAGATAGTCAGACGTATGTTAAAGAGTGATAAGTTAAGAATTATCTTTATTAAGAATTGTTTTTTTTTTTGAAAAGAGACATACTTTTGAGTTGGACTGAATTTACAAACGTCACTGTACGCAGCTCACATTCTCTTGTTTCTGCAATTTATAATAGAGATTCATTTATTTTCATCCTTCGAGTGAAATACTCCAAGAGTTAGAACTCGGATGCTCCTCAAAATGAAATTATTTTGTTAATTAGAGTAACAGATTATCTTGTGTTATTTTTTTTTGTTTAATTTTGATATTATTCTAATGTAGGTGCTGCCATATTAAATCATATTTACCTCATTTTGACATGCATAAAAATAATTATAATAAGCAAGTACCTTTTATACTATTGGTAATTGTAATGCTGAGGACTTTATTGGTCCAATTGTCTTGACCCGCCATCAGGGAAGTGAGTGATTATAATATATTTGTTGAGATGTGGCAGAATTCTATTTGTTGTTATATTTTATGACTTAATTATATGATATTGTTTTTTTTGTTACATTAATATAAGTTATGTTTGCCTAAAAAAGGGAATCACCACAGTGAGAATGTTTAGAGTGAAGATCTCATCATTAAATGATGATTGATGTACTTTGCTTGAAGGTTGTTGGATTGGTGCTTAAGAAGAATGTTTAATATTTTATTATCATACTGAATGTTTGATTGATGGTTGAGTATAATGGCATTGTTATACCGAATGTAACAAAAGAAACAAGTCTTCATCCTTTTACTGCTTTTCAATTCAATATTCATTTCAAAGTATTATTTCTAAAAAAACTGTTTGTCTTCATTGTAGTTATTATAAAACATTCACATATGTACAAACCTTTGAACGAAATTTGTAATAATTATGAGGTCTTGTTTTTTTATTTACACTAGCAATATTGTACAATGCCTTTTTAGCTGCAATTAAAAAGGAATTAAGAGACTAAATTAAAAAAAGTCAATGTATTTTAAATTTATATTTAAATTGCTTGTCTTTTCAACAGTAAAAAATACTTTAATTGGAGCTTATATTTGATAAAGCACCATCTGTACAAATTCCTACAAAGTTATTTTTTAGTAAAAATATCTTTTTTATTTATTTTGTTGTATGTTCTCAAAGTTTTTCTCTAAGAAATATATTTATTATTTTCGTCTCATTTATAAAATGATTGACTTCCAATAATGACCTCAACCTTTAATGTAATAAGCCCTCAGTTGAGGAAAAGACCTGGAAGACGACAGGCAACCTGAACTGCAACTGTAGACAAGGATCTGAAAACTCTGGGCTTGACTGAGAATGCAGCGCGGCGAGGCTAAAGAAGAACCTTTAATATAATAATCAAATATAATAATTAAATATAATAAAAATCAATTTATGAAATAAATTATATATGTTAGTAGCGTCCTTGATTTGTAATGTAATGAAATGCTTAAAGTATTCTCAATATCTATCACTATTTTTCAATAGTCAAAATTTGGTAAAAAAATCTTACTTAATGAAATCCCAGAGTACCTGTAATGTTCTCATAGAACACGACTATTAAATAGTACATATAAGTTATCATTGTTTAGATCTATATTGGATTGAAACTTGTACTGTGTACATAGTCATATAAATCATAACAAAATTGTATGGCTGACATTGAAAATGTGCCATTTAAACTTGAGAATTTTCAGCATAAATGACATGATATTTAGCTTAATCGGGGAAAACAATTTTACTATTTCTTGTATTCTTCTTGTAGAATCTACAAAATTTCATGTAAGTTACATATGTGCCCATGATTATGAAAGTGGTGTAAGTCATGTTTCATTCGCTCTGAGATATTTAAAGGTTTGTGTTTTGATGTTGGTTGAAAACCGATGAAAGTGACAAATTCATGTTGCATAAAATGATGTATTTAGATTTTAAAAATTAATATTGGATGAATATTATATTAATTCACAACAATGTGTACTGAAATAAATTAAGACCTTTTTCATAATTATGGGCACATATATTTAATGCATAAATGGAGATTGTCAATATTTCAAAAATATATACTCATATTCATTGAACTGTAAATGCTTAAGTATTTGAAGATTCACTATGATTTATTGCTAAATATGTTTTTTTTCTAGGTTATAAAAAATATTTAATTCTAATAAAAAAAATCCTACCCCAGGGTTAAACAATCCAATATCCAATCTTCGATCCAATCCAATCCAATCTTCGATCTTCAACAGACGTTGACAAATATTATTTGTTGTCTAGAAATTCATATATTGTTGCTGATTTGAAACTATTTTAAGTTAATGTTATATTGTTTTCTAAATAACATGATATTAATCAGAAGCAAGGCTTATTATTAACATCAATAAAATTACTGAATTTTGTTTTAAGTGAATTGAGAAAAAAATCTTAACTGTAATATGGATTATGCTTAAATTTCTAAGTAATAATAATAAAATGTCACCAATAATTAGTATTCAAGTCATGTTTTATAGCAGATTTATTTGAGTATTTTGGTCAAATGTCTCCATTATTGCTAGTAGTAAGGCAATCGGGAATGGAAGCAAAGGGTCGATATGAACGCATTACTTACGCAGCCACACACACACCTCAGTGTTCATACTTTTAAATAGATTTAAAATAACATACTTTGTAATACTGAATTAGGTTTATTTTTAAGTGATTTGTCTTGTCGTGCAGAGTTACCTTTTTTACCTTTAATGGAGATCTCGGGAACAGCTCAGTTGACTATCAATGTATCGGGACACTTCCATATTGATTATTGTGTTGTGTTTACATCCATATTGATTATTAAGTTTTGTACAATTCAAATTATAATTTAACGTTAATTGATAATGTTCGCTCAAAGATTTTATGTTGAATGTTCTAAAGTGGAATGAAGTTCCTGTGAAATTTTTAATATAAAATACATAAAAAATTATAAAGATATTTTTATACTGAAATTATGATGTACAAGCTGCAAATATGAAAATACCTCTGAATAAAATATTGTGGAAATATGTTTGTTTAATTTTCCACAATCGGATTCAGTAAATTTGTTACACAAGATGATTGATACGAGAAGAATAAATAATTTCATGTTATATGTTTTACATTTTGTATTTCAAATATTATTTATATACAATATTCATCTATAGCTACATGGAGGCCGGGTGGCTTCTTATATACAGAACAAAATTGTACAAGTGATTAGAATTTAAAAAAACCCCACGATTTGAAATATATATAAAAATACTAAAATTTCATCAATCGGAAATTAAATAAACAGTCTGTTAAAACACAGACCGAGCTTATTGGATATTTACATAAATGACTCCACTTGACAGAGTCGCCCGTCCTGATTCATTCTTTAACTTTCCTATATACATATGTTTATATAGAGATATTTACGATATAAAAATAATGGATTAAATATTTGGCCTCAGCAATATATACACATAGGAAGCCTTGAAGTCTGGTCCTGAACCAGCCTCAACATTAACTAAGCACTCGCCACTTCTTCTGTAACATTTCTATCAAGCGGCGTGGAAGTAATCGCAACATTAACCCAGGCTCTTCAAGCTATGTTTAAAAGTTATCATCAAAGTTGGATAATTCCATTGTGTTCAAACTCGAGTGCTTTGTTCAAAACAGTTTTTTTTGCACAAGCGATCGCTTAAAACTAAAATTCATAAGAGGAATGTCCAATGTGGCAAATGACTGTACAGGAAGCACCACAAAAAATCCAGGAACTCGAATTGTTAAAAGTTAGAAAGTTGCATTTTGTCATCAGTTTTTGCATCACTTTTTTTGTAAATTTGATTGAAGTGTGACTATTAATTTAACATTAATCTAACATTTAACAGCGGAAGGCACATCTCCTGTAAAGGTTTCAGAGCAAACTGATGAACGGTTATTTTTATGTAATTTTTTGTCCAATCAAAATTCACATTCACTTCCAAGTTCGGTTACAAAATTATTATATTCAAGATTGCAGTTCATAAATATATTTTTGTCCAATTTGATTACAAGTTTTTAAACCTATATATACAAAATATAAGCAGTTCTTTATGAGAAGAATTCCTTCTTAGACGAGTCTCCACAACAGCTGACATCCTACAGGTATATCCTCAATGATTTCATTCCTTAATAATTATATTATTCGGATATGTTTTTAAATTGTCCTTTAAAGAGACGAGCTTTATAAATATTGCTTTTGTGATGGTTATATTTATTTCTTTTCATGATTCACACAATTTTTATTGACCGATCATCGCATAATAATAAATAATGATTGCGAACTGATGATTCTTCTCAAAATAGACTAATAGAGTGCGCCACATTAACTGGAGACTTTGGGGCACAGCCAAATGAAACGATAGAACTGACGCATGATGATGAGCGATGAGTCGGTTAACTCTTTAAGGCATTGTGGCATTAAATGTTCCCACTTTTTTTTGATATTTATGATGCATGGTGATTTTATAAACAAGCTTAAAGAAATTCAACTAGAAACAGCTCGGCAGCTTAAATTTTTCCAACATCTAAAATTGGTTAACAATTTCTTAAAATATTTTTGAATAAAAAAAGCTCGAGCAACTTGGGTATATTTTACCATCGAAAATCCTGTGCCTCAAAGAGTGATGATGTTTTCGGCTAATGGAGATCACTAATGCTTCATCCACTGTTGCTTCATTCTTAGGTAAGATTACTTTACTCAGCGCATTGGAGATCTTCAAGATTGCCGGTGGGTATAGCTAAGTGATTAAAGCGTCTGCATGCCAAAAGATTGTAGGTTCGATCCCCGACAGTTTTTTTAATAGATTTCTACGCTCTAAAATACGCCCGGTTGGTGTGAATTTGATCCCTCACCCGTAAAATGCCAGTCATAGCTTATCAATCAAAATTGGTGGTAGACGAAAGTCGTCCCGTGAACACCCATTCATACTAAATTCCTATAATAATAAGGATGATGCGTGAATGTCGGGCTATAATCTGTGATGATGGCAGATTAACACACCACATGCAGCGCTTTGCCATATTTAGAATATCATGCGTCATAGAATGAGACTTCAGCATCAGTATGTGTCCCACAGCTGCTTCAGTGTCGTCACATCCAGTAGACTCTGTAGTGCTATGGTGTCATGCGCCAGCGTGTCTCGTAGGGGGGCTCCGGCACGTGGAGCCAGAGGGCGTGGTGCTAGGAGGGTGGCTCTGGGCGCGGGGCAGAGTTGGCCTCCTGCTGTTCTCGCTGCTGCCGACGCCGCTGCTTGCTCCACAGCTCGTGACAGTCCTGCCAAGTCGGCAGCTCCGGGCCAACCATCCTAAAAAGACATTATTCATGGATTAAAAGACCATAAGATACTTTAAAGCGACCAAAAAAGTCATTTGAAATCTATATTTTCTTCGTAGTATCAATCCGGTGGATTGGTTTGCAGCAACAGAATCTTGCATCTCGATCTCCATTCCTCTCGGTCCTCCGCAACCCTTTTCAGCTCAGCATAAGCGCTACAATTCATGTCCTCAAATACTTGCTGCAAAAACTCCCGTCTAGGGCGGCCTCTACAGTTTTTACCCTCAACCATCCCCTCCACAATATCGCCAAGGAGACCATCGTGGCGCATGATGTGACCAATCCATCGGGCTCGCCTCTCTGAGATGGTTCTTATTAGTTGCCTATCTTCCTTGATTATTCTGAGAACCTCATTGTTCGTGACGTGGTCTCTCCAGGAAATTCCGAGAATTCTTCTGTACGACCACATCTCAAAGGCCTCTAGTCTTTTTTTATCACTTTCAAATAAGCACCATGTCTCACAGCCGTACATTAAGATGCTCCAAACAAGTGTTTTGGCAAGTTGCTTATGGAGCCCTAAAGAAATATTCTTTGACTCAAGAATTTTGGCTTTTTTATTGAAAGCTAGCCTTGCTGTATTCGACTGTTGACTTCTCTTTTTGTTCTGCCATTCCAGGTGATTGTACTTCCAAGGTATACAAATTCTTTTGCATCTTTTAGGGGTACTCCTAGCATTGATATGTTAATTTTCTGCTGCTCATTGCGGCTTACTTTCATGACTTTGGTTTTTGTGCTGTTTATCTTCATATTGTAGTTGGAATTAAATATGTTTTCCATGGATGTCAGCGCTTCCGTGAGTTCATCTTCAGTTTCAGCAATCAGAGCAATGTCGTCAGCAAACCTTATCATATCAATCTTTTGGCCATGTATTTTAACCCCCTCTCTATGGCCCATTTTTTCCTGATGTTATTAATTGCATTTTGTATGTATACGTTGAAGAGTACAGGCGACAGAGAGCATCCTTGTCTCACCCCTGGCGTATTTTTGCTCCCTTTTGGACATTTCCAAGTGATATTATGGCAGCTTCTTCTTTGTAAAGTGAAAATATGAGTCTTCGTTCCTTGTATTTGACTCCAATTTCTTTCATAATATGGCCTCTCCCAATCTACTTTATCAAATGCTTTTTCAATGTCCACGAAGGCAATATATGTATCTTGGTCCACTTTTATCCTCTTCTCCAAGATCATACGCAGGGATAAGATTGCTTCTCTGGTTCCCATTCTTTTTCTGAATCCAAATTGATCGCTAGTGAGAGTCTTTTCAATTTTTGGTTCAATTCTATGTAGGATTATGTTGGTCAGTATTTTGGATGCATGGGATAGAATACTGAGTGTTCGGTGTTGTTCACATTTTGTTGTTCCGGGCTTCTTTGGCAGAGTTACAATTACACACTTTTGAAGTCTTCTGGCGCTATTCCTGTATTATAAATCATCTGAGTCATTGTGAACAGAGCATCTAGAGTTCCGGTTCCTGCCGACTTTATTAGTTCAGCTGGTAGGTCATCAATCCCTGGTGTTTTTCCATCTTTGAGCTTTTTTAATGCGAAGTCAAATTCTTCTCGGATAATTGGGTCTCCCAAATCATCGGCGTCTAGATCAGTTTCGTTTTCTATCACACTCTCAAAGCCGGTATCATTACTTCCATTGTATAGTGTTTCCAGGTACTGTTTCCATCTCTCCCCTATTTGTGTATCTTCAAACAGTATTTTCCCATTCTCTGCTTCTATCGCTTTGCCTTTTCCAATTTTCATGCCAAATAAATCTTTTACTGACGCATATGCAGTTTCAATATTTCCTTTTTTCATGTTGTCATTGATTTCTTTGCATTTTCTCTGTAAGAATGCTTCTTTAGCGATTCATGACTCTCTGTTTATTCTGTTTCTCAGTGCTCTATATTCATTGGGGCTATTTTTGAGTAGTCTCCTTTTTTCTATCATATTAACGATTTCCTCTGTTATCCATTCTTTCTTTGCCTTAGGCATATCTTTGCCAATGACTTCTTCTGCTACATTTTTAATTTTTGTTTTTATTTCCTCCCAGATTTCATTTACATTTTTCAAATTTTTTGTGGCGCAATCTTGTGTTTTTTTCTTTGTATTCCTCTTTGACCTCTTTGTTTTTCAAGGCTTTAGTGTTCCATTTATAGTTAGTTTTATATTTTATTTTTTTTAGTTTCAGAGAACTTTTAGCAATAACTATATTGTGGTCACTGTCGATATCTGGGCTGGAAGTAGCTTCTGCAATCTTTAATTTGATTCTTAAATCGCTCTCTTACAATTATATAGTCGATTTGGAGTCTTAGTCGGTCTCCTGGAGCCTTCCATGTGTATCTTTGCCTTGGATGGTGTTCAAAGTAGGTGTTTGCGACTATAAGCTTATGTTTGGCACAGAATTCTGTCAGTCGGTCGCCTCTCATATTTCTTGTACCCAGTCCAAAAGGTCCAACACATGTTCCCTCCCGTCCTTCTCCCACTACAGCGTTCCAATCTCCTAATATAATCAAGTTTTCTCCAGCCTTTACATCTAGAAGTAGTTTGTCTAGAATCGTGTACACGTCTTCCACTTCCTGGTCATCGTGGCTTGAGGTGGGCATGTATACTTGGATTAGCACAGTATCAACAGGTTTTGTTTCAAATTTGACTAGAATAATTCTTCCATTATATTGCACATATCCCTTCACACGCTGTCCCCATTCCTTGCACAGTGCAATACCTACTCCTCCTTGGACAGGTTTATTTTCAATACATCCTGTGTGAATTATTCTATATTCTCCACTCCAAAAGTCTCCGCAATTTGGCCATCTCATTTCTGCTATCCCTAGAATGTTCAGTTTCATTTTCTGCATTTCTAATTTCAGATTGTCTAGTTTGCTGTTCTGCAGCAATGTTCGAACATTCCAGGTGGCATATCTTGTTGGCTGAAGGTTTTTCTGTTTTGTTTTGTCTATATATATATAAATCTATATACAGTAAGAAAAATGTATAGTATTGATAAATTTGTTAATCTTATTCTATACAGTTAAGCCTTCTATAATGTTTTTATAAGATCGGATGATTAGCCTGATGTTTCCAAGACTTGTAGTTCTAAGAGACGGTTCAACCCGAAATAACATTCAATGGACCTATATATTAGGTAAAGCGGAAAGTAATATTTTTTTTTCACATAAAAATTTCGCCTTTGATTGCTAACCAAAACTGAACGTTTTTTCAATAGCTCCGCTTTCATCCTGACTAATTGACCACAGTATACCTCTGCGGTAATTGTTTCACCAGGTTTTAATAACTCGTAATGGATGACGCCAATCATGTCCCACCAAACACAAAGAAGGACCTTTTTTAAAGTCAATGAGGGTTTAGGGGTAGGTACTGGTACTTCGTTTTTAGAAAGCCATTGCTTTTTCTTCTTTGGGTTGTTGTATAGGACCCACTTCTCATCGCTTGTAATGATCCTTCTCAGAAATAATGTTGTTACGTGCCTAGACGATAGCGACGAACAGATGGTGATTCGCTGCTCAATAGCCGTTTGTGAAAGTTCGTGCGGAACCCAAATTCCTTGCCTGTGTTTTTTTCCAATGCGCTTGAGATGGTCTTTAACGGTCGTCCAAGGGCAGCCAAGCTCTTCTGACAATTCTTTGATGGTTTTTCGGGGATCCTCTTCCACGGCTGAATTTAACACGTCGTCATCTAAATTTGTAGGTCTTCCCGATTTGGGGGCGTTTTTCAACCCCCTATCACCAGTTTGAAATTTTCTAAACCACCTATGAGATTTTTAAAGTTTCAATACGTCTCCATAAATTTCACAGATGATCTGAGTGGCTTCTTTTGCTTTCTTTCCTTGATCGAACAAAAACAGCATATAATAACGCAAATGGGTCTCCTCGATTTCTGGCCTTGACATTTTTTTCTATAGGGTAAAAAAAACACCTTATGAGTATTAACAAAAGTAGACTAACAGAGCTACAAAATAAGATCAAATTTTACATGTTAACTCGACGACAGCCGGCGGCAAACTAATTTCAAAATCGTCCTTTAAAAATTATTATTATTTTCCGTTTTACCTATTATATGAAAATTCGCCACAAACACTATAAAAATTATCTGCTATTAAATTAAAAAAGCATTCGTTATACAGGTGTAAATTGTATAAACCAATTTCTTCTCTTTGACAAAGCAAAAGCAATTTAGTAAATTAAATTATAAAGATGTTTCGTTGAGAAATAAATGATTCACAATTGCTGAAGTATTTGAAATTATAATAAATGTTTTGCAAAAATAGATTCTGTTTCCCCCTCAGCACCTTGAGCAACTATTTGCTCTTTCCATATATCCATTCCAAAATATCACTACAAATTGCCACCACTTAGTTCATTCATGCCTCGTCCCCAAAAACATCTGCACCCGAAAGTCCACCTGGGAACATATGATTCCCGTGGACCCGCAAGGCAGAAGACCAGAGACTTGAATAGTCGGCTGCTCTATCCTAGGCTGCGTATCCGAGGCTAATTTGTTAATCTTTTTTTTTAAGACGGTTGATTATCGTAACGCTTCTATTATTTGACCAAATAATAGGAGCGTTACAAAATACCGAACAATAATTACGTTACTAACAGTAATGCCTGAACTGCAGTATTTGTGCAACATAATCTATCATCTATATGTGTAATGAAGTGACTGACTTGTCGGGCACGATGTCCTTGAGCCAAGTGCTCTTGAGCGCGTCCTCGGCCGTGATGCGCCTCTCGGGGTCCAGCTCCAGCATCTTGTCCAGCAGCTCCAGCGCCGGCGCCGGCATGAAGCTGAAGTCCTCGCGCACGCGCCGGCGGTGGAACTTCTTGGGCTTCAGCGAGTTCCACAGCGGTAGCTTCACCACCTGCGGCCACACGGCGGGCGCCGGGGTGCCGCACAGGCGCGAGATCATCTCCAGCTGCATCATCTCCACGGAAGCCTGCAACACAATCACCATTCAAGTTAAAACATATATTTTAGCAATCTCTTAAGGCAGTGAATGTGCCGTGAGCCGATACAGGTGTGCCGTGATCTAACTAGGCAATATTATAACTAAATAAGTTGACAAACCATTCACCCGTCCAATAAATGGACTCGATAAATTACGAATATATGACACTGATGACCTTTTCATTGTCATCAGCCTGTGTCAGTAGATTTATTTTGTGTGCATATTTATACTATTTTTGCAGTTATGTCCTCCTGCCCATTTCCACTTGAGTGTGCCTATTTGTTGGGTAGCCTCCACTGCTTGAGTCAATGATCTTTTAGTGACTTGTTATGTGATCACCTGGAAGAGTGGGTGTTTGAGGAAGAGCTCCCCCAGGATACAGCCGCAGCTCCACACGTCGATGGCCGGCCCGTAGCGCTCCTCGCCCAGCAGCAGCTCTGGCGGCCGGTACCAGAGAGTGATGACCTTGTTGGTGTAGGGCCGCTGACGGTCCTCGGCGTTGTACAGCCTCGCCAGACCAAAGTCAGCCAACTTCACCTCTCCTCTGTCAAAACATAAGCAATTCAACCATTGAAGAATACTTTATAGTTTATTATTAAATTTTTAAGATATTTTTTTTAATACTATAATACTTTATAGATAATATAGATAATCTCATTGAGTTAGACTCCACTCCACACGCCGGGATCGTCAGGATCGGATAAGGAGCTAGTCACAAATCAGAGAACTTGTGGGGGGGCTTGAAAAAAAGGCAGCTATAGTTTATGTTTTCCTGCGGCATTCGTAGAATGTCCCAACTAAGTCCACCTTCGCTCTTTGATGAACTAAACTAACTCATATATACTCCTATACAATAACCATCTCTTTATAATCTCTCGTATTGGATCTGTTTCTAACCTGCATCTAACTTTGTGTGTTTTGTTCACCTAACGTGCAAGCATTTTGTTCTATATGTTTTATGTTAAAAAATTAATCGTAAAAAAAATCTGTTTAGGAATATAGTTCAAGATTTAGTTTCAATTCAAGTGATATATATATATTTCTGCTCATATGCTTCCCGACTATAGAAGTAGTACATACTATAGAAGATGGTAGCAACAGTATTTCTTGTCTCTTACTTGTTGTTCATGAGGATGTTGCTGCACTTGATGTCCCGGTGCAGGAAGTTCTTCTTGTGACAATAGTTGAGTCCGTCCAGCAGCTGCCGCATGATGCTGGCGTTGTGCGACTCGTTGAAGTCCACCATTTTGGACTCCAGCAGCCCCATCAGGTCGTGGTCCATGTACTCAAACACCAGGTAGAACGATCCCTTGTCCTGAAACATTCCAACCAAACAGTCAATAAACCCAAACCTCCCGTCACAAAAGCCATATATTTGATTGAATGACGAATTTGCAAACCCCTTCTCTAAAACCATAAGCAGGCTTAAGTTCTCCTACAGATTGAGAAGCATGGAATGTTATAAACATATTTTTCTGAACATGTGTACAGTCGGCCTTGGATCTTAATGGCGTCAACAGATTAGTCTCCAAAATTGTCCTTAAGAGGTGGCTTAACACATTAAATGCCACGTAGGTCACCGGTGACCTACGCTGTTGTTGAAAAGGGCGCCACGTATGTCACCGGTGAACTACGTTTTTTTTTTCTTCGAAAAAACAGTCCTTGTACGCCAGCGGTTACATTTCAATGGAATTTTAACATTGAATGTGACCTATATGGCGCCTCAGAGCCGAATTAATTAAAAACATGTTAACCCTACTGAGGGCGTCTATAGAGATTAAATTGGATTAAATCATTTTTTAAAAATCAAGTTCCGTCAGGTTTTGAACTGACAATTAAACGCTTTACCACTGGACTATTCCGCCCGGCTTACCTAGAGTGGCAAAAAAGCATTTGGAATGACTATTTGAATGATAATAATATTATGTGAGCGAGATAAACCTTTCTGAAGTCCAAGGCGTCCTGCTTGTCGGTGACAATCTCGCGCAGGTTGACGATGTTCTTGTGATTAAGTTGTCGCAGAATCTTGATCTCTCTCACGGCCGTGATGGGGAAGCCCTCCTTCTCGTGCTCTAACCGCACCTTCTTGAGCGCCACCAGCTGACCCGAGTGCCGGTCGCTGGCCTTGTACACCTGCCCGTATGTGCCCTCGCCGATTTGCGCGATAACCTGAAAATTGTCCATCCAAAGATGATTCAAAATGCGTTGGAATTAGACATATAATATTAATAACTTTAGGTCCCATAAATCGGTCATCTATCATCTGCGCCCTCTTATCATGATATTAAGCAATAGTGCTTCCTGACTGTAAGTAAGCTATTTATTTTGTAATTTTAATGCTGCATTTGCAATTTATAATGAATTTGGTTGAAAAAAAGCACCGTTACGTAATTCAAGAATTCAGTTGGATTATACAAAAGTATGTTTCATTTTGATTTGGACAGATATTATTATATAAGCAGAACACCTTGCGGTTATTCCCAACACACCTTGCAGCAGGAGAGACAGACATGAAGCCTAGACTTGAAAACTCAAAGATAGCGGACTTAGGCCATTACCGCCAAACTGGTTTACCAAATGGCCTGGACTTTCCTTTGGCGGCGGGTATATCTCTGCAAGCTGAAGATCATGGGTTCGATCTCCGACGGAAATTAAAAAAAAAGGATATGTAAATTTGATCCCTCACCCGTAAAATTACAGTCATAGCCTATTAATTAAAATTGGTGGTAGGCGAAAGTCGTCCTATGAAGACCATTCATTCATAGTAAATTTCTGTAATAATAAGCATGATGCGTGATTCTCGGACTGTAGTCGATGACGTTGTTGTTAATGACGTTGGCGGATTAACACTCCACATGCAGCGTTTAGCTATATGCACCATGATAAGAGTCATAGAATACCACAGATAAGACTTCAGAATTACTATCACTATCTGTCGGTATTCTCCTGTATGTGTTTACAAAAAATATTTATATTATTTTTACCTGAACACATACATGAGAATACGAAGCACTCCCCACTGCTTGAGGTTGTCCTTTGTTCTACCAACTTTGGTTCTTAATTTGTTCAGGGATTCCCAGGTCTGCCAGTCAAGGTTACCAGTTGGAAGGCTTGAAAGACCAGAATGAAAAAAATCTCTGCGCAGAGTCCTCTGGAAACGGAACCTCGGACTTATCATTTACATTAACCTACCAATCTTTTTAAACCAGCGACTAAGAAGTATAATAAACGTGAATAGACTGTTTTGGTACTGACTTGGAACACATCAACACAGCGCTCCCCCCAGTCCTTGCCTTGAGCACTGGAGCGGGAGCCACGCCTCTTGAGGATGCGGGGGCGCTTGAGCTTGGGTTTGGGGGCGGCCGGGGCCTTCTGTGGCGGAGTGCGCGGCGCCTCCTCGTCTCCACTGAGTTCTTCAGAACCGGGATTTACTGAAATTATTGAGTGATCGCTTTTTCATCAGATCTTCCTGTTGACTGATCGCCATGATTGTTTGTTAAAATTATTTATCATAAACAATTTACTACAAAACATTGCAAGGTATTGCAGCTGCAGATGGCTGAACCTATCTCATATATGAAAAATAATATGTCAGTTATCACATATGGTAGTGATATTGACATATTTGGTGTGATATTGCTTCAGATTTAGTGCTAGTGTTGACAGGTATAGAGTGATGGATATTTAATTTTGTGACAGTAGAGAAATGTGTTTGTCCAGAAAATTTATGTACTTGTTTGTATGCGGTTTTTATTGTTACAATCCCTGACTCTCGGCGCTCGGTATTATGTCTCCACTTGTGCTTGTGACGTGAGTCAGAATACGGATTGCCAATAATTAGGAATTGTAACAACAAACGTCATAAGTACATAAAACACTAGGTAATATTGTCACAAAATCAAACATCTAACACTTCATATCCGTCCTCACAAGCACTGAATCTGAAGCAATATTACACGAACTGTCAATATCCTCATTATGTGGTTGTTGTACTGTTCACATTGTGATGTTTGCCTACCTGGAGGCATGGGCAGGGTCATGATGCCGGACTTGCGCGGAGGCTGTGGGGGTCGAGGGGGTCGCGGGGGCCGCTGAGGGCTGGGCGAGGTGCTGAGCGGGGAGCCTCCCAGCAGCAGGTCGGCCTTGGAAGCGCCGGGCGGCATGGGCAGAGACGTCAGCCAGCGAGCTCGTCGGTACGCTCCCTCAACAGCACTACCACACACCTACCATTCAAAAACAATCATAAAAAAAAATAATATATATATATATTTTTTTTAAATATATTTCAATATTCTAATATGCCAATATTTTTAACGGAATGAGAATCGGAGTCGGTACAACAAAAGACAACCTTGAACGGTAGGGAATTCTTCGGCAGTGAGTCACTACTGAGGAGACCTGCAGGCTGCCTCAAAATGTCATAAAATATTAAATTTGATGTAGATTTATATGCGCGTATCAATTTGTTAAATTTCTAGTCAGAGCATTTCCAATTTTTTTTTTTTTTAGAAACTGCACGCAGTTTTGCCATCAACCTTCATTGATATCGAAACTGCAGTCACCCAGTAAGTGAAACAGTTCTCAAGGTGATCCATGTTAAAACATAATAACACATGGTTGTATGTCCAAAGCAAGTGCATGTCAACAGAGGCTACTGCAGTGAAGAAGAAATCAATATCTAATTTAATACAGCCAGGTGATTAACTATTCATGATAAATATCCACTTGATCAACTTAGAGGTGTAATACAATAAATGGCATTCACATTTTTTTGTTAAATCAAAACCGGTTAGCATTGTCAGTTTTAAAAAAAACGATCATTATTTGTAAAGGAAAAGGTAGCTCACCTTGACGATGGGAGGCAGAGGAGTGGTTCCCGAGAGTGTCTCTGCGGGAGGCGCGGGTGGAGCCTCCTGCCGTCCGTTGAGGTTCCCATCGGGTTGGTCCAGGGTGAGCCCCACGGCCTGGAAGTCGGGAGGGGGCAACAACGGCTGATGCGGCATGGGAATGTCGAGAACGTGGACAGCGGCCGAATGCGAGTCCCCGTTTTCCGTTGTCTCCGTCCCAGGGGTTTGCTCCTCTTCGGACTTCTTCTCGAGAACCTCCTGCAGTTTCTGTCAGACCCGAGATTACAATTTCAATGGTTTTCAAACGTGCAACCGAAATTTACAAAATTGCCTTTTTAAAAAATTCAAAGAGATTAAAATTGATGCACAATACTCATAGAACACAGCAACTTTGTGGTTTGTCATATTTAAAGAATAAAACAAGTATGACTTTGTATGAAACCAGTGAGTTTTTATTAATATCAATAAAATCTGTTTTTAAATAATTAGCTTCTGAGCAAAGTGCTGTGGCACCGAAACCGGTAAAGTGATTATTAATTAAAACTTAGTGGTTTCAAACAATGTTTTACTTGTTTTATTCTTTGATGCACAGTAAATTGTTTTTTTTTTCAGATTTTTAAAACATATTTCTATATTTTAATACTTGATAAATAATTGAAGATCTATGCCATGCCAATATGATATCTAAACAAAACAATCCTCTTTAATAACATTTCTCTCCTCAATATCGGAGAGAAATAAATGGCAGATGTTGATATTTGAACCGAGAACTTTACACTTTCCTTCTAATTCGAGAGAAATGTATCTGAAGATGATGTTAGCTGAAGTTTTGTATGTATACATCAATCAATTTATTGTATTGATAATTAGACTGATTTATTATATTATTTTCAATTGTCCGAATACTAAAAAGAATATCACACCGCAATGACAAAATTAACCTACCAAAATGACACGCATTTAAGCGTCAGTTGTCTTACCGACATCCTTCATGAACAACATTTCCATTGTCTACTCGACAGCGATAAAGCTATAAATCGGGTGTAATTCAAATCTCATTTGTAACCGAATTAGCATTAAGGCTCTCACAAATCGGCATGCCTGACATTAAAGGAATTACGCTAGTTAAAATATATGATTAGTGAGTTATGTCACACACTTCCAGGCACTCGGGATACAAAGAAGGAAACGTGAACTGACCTTGGCACCCTTGTGGTTGTGGCGCACCAGCTCCACAAAGAGACTGCTGTCGCTGAACTTCTCTTGAAGATGCACACGGCGCTGCAGCCCGCTCTCCAGGCGAGACGTCCTATAACAGACACAATGTCAGAACAGAGGGCTTCAAAGCTGATACCGGATAAAAAATACAACTAATCGCCTTTTTACGCATATTTTTTTATGCAATTTCGCTTGTACATTGTTTTTTTTTAGGTTATTTATTTTGTCACCTGACGATGGATGACCCCTGTAATGGAAGTTAAAAAATTGATCAAAAGAAATTCGCAACACACGGCTACATTCAAAAGCCACAATTTCAAATCTGACCGTATATATAATCGTGTCGGAAACAACAGGGCCAAATCCTGTCTGCCCAGAAGTGGGCGATGTTGATGGCGTTACTCCCGGCCATCAGCAGGTCTTCCTGGGTGCAGCTATTCGGGCACAGCGCACACTCCAGAAGGTGTGACAGGGTCTGCTCCACGCCGCAGTCACATTCAGTCGGTGCGCTGTAAAACTGCCAGGCTTTCATTTGTGTCCTCGTCTTGCATACTCCGGTCCGAAGTCTGTTAAGGGACCTCCATATATTCCACCCTTGGTCATGTCCAGGGGCTAGGTCCTCTTTCGGGGCAATCCAAGTATTCCCTCAGTTGCGCTTCTCCACATGTTCAGCCGCAGGGTTGCCTCAGGTATCATCAGTTCCGATGTCGACTGTAGGAAACTGCTTCTTGATTTGAGCCGTGTGGTTATCTTTTGATAACCAAACATAGGGTGGAGTATGTCTGACCGTGAAAGCCTATAAAGATATTGATTTATTTGTTGTTATGCGATTTTTCGCCAAATTTTATCCAATGGCCGAGCAAACTTAAGATTCAAGCAAAATTCAAAAGAAAGGAAACGATTATATCTCGCAACCGAAAGTGACAGCAATGAATAATTTCTGTAAGTGAAAATAATTGTGAATGCATCAACAGGAATCTCTTTCTCGTTTTATTTTTATAATCATTAAAGAAAAGAAAATAAAAAAGTATATTTCTTTAACACAACATTGATTTTGTTTTTTCATATGTGATATTTAGTATTTTTTTTCATAATTTTGGTACCAATGTATTGCGTAAAAAGGGGATAAGGTGTAGTCCGGGCTTTATATTTAAATGACCTGGTGGGGACGGGCGAGGGCGAGCGGTAGCGCGGGCGATGTCGCGGCGGACTGACGGGCGAGGTGCGGCGCCGACTTCGTGGCGGTGGCGATCGACGCCTCTTGAGCCCTCCGCTGCGAGAGCGACTGCGTGACCTGCAATTAACACACATAATCAAGTCTACACTTACCAAACACAACAAAAACAAATGTTTTTATTTCATTTATTAAGAGTCATGTAGGAAAATAACTACTATGGTAATGATTATAGATTATGTAATTATAAACATGTGCTTCTTCTTTGATTCATGTTTCAGTCAAGTTCTCATTCTAGTTATTGGTTGACAGACTTCATCTGCCCAATTCAACTCCACCGGAATGCAATACAATGGATTATATATTCATAGTCATGCGCTTCTTGTCTAATTCATGTTACAAATAAGTTCTAATTCCGGTTAATGCTTGTCAGTCTTCATCTGCCCAATTTAACTTGACTGGAATGAATTTTCTCAGTGGTATTCTCAGTCCTTTTCTTACCTCTCATTTTTCCTACATGAAGGCATTGATTTTTAAACCCAAAGCAATAAAGGTGATCCCTTAAAATTTACTTAAATAATTAATTTTATTAGAATTTTTAATGATTCACATTTTTGCTCTGAATAACTAATAGCTTGTACCTACTTTTAGTGATTTCAAGTATTTTAACATTTACAGAAGCCCAGATTCTAGTAAATACAATTTATTTAGTTAAATAGTTATCCTATATTGCCATGGGTTTTAAAAATCAATTATTTTTATTCTTGTTATGCCATTTCTTCTTAAGATGTAGGGCACATTATTCTCGGAACATCAGTGACGTCTATAAATAAAGTCAACTCTCTGTTAGGATGTGGAGCTTGTCTCACCTCTTGGAGAGAGTCCGGGCCGCTCCTTGTTGCGTTGGCTGCGATGGCGGCGATGCTCGCGATGCTCTGCTCGGTCACTGCGGCGCCGGGTCACTGGAGGAGGGGAATCTACAATAATAATTTATTTCATAACGAGAAGACTTATTGTACCTAGTCATGCTGGCTAGGTACCGGTGAAGGGTAGAATATTATAAATAGATATTATTGTATCATATATTTCCACCCTTAGCACCCTTCCTCTAGTACTATACTAAGTTTAAAACTATGAATTTCGTTTATTAACTGCAAACAATGTAAATACATAAATTTACGTCTCACACAAAACTAGGAAATAACCACAGAACATAACTTCTTAGGTTTTCACGGTCAGATTTGATGTTGTGGCTTATGGGTTGAGCCGTGTGTCACCGTACTGCCTACCGTAGTCTAATAAAATAAAACATACCTACGATACTTCGGAATGAAACTTGAGTTGCCATGGAGATATTAATCAATAACGCTCATAAAATAAATATATAATCTGAATAAACCAACTCAAAACTAAATAAATTATTAATCCTGAAGAAGACCCCTGCAATGGCGGTCGAAATATTGGTTGAAAAAAGTTCACCACACACGGCTCAACCCATAAGCCACAACATCAACCACGGAACAATCCAACAGACCTCATAGTATTAAGGCTGGAGCTCTGATAGGAACATTGAAAATGTATCTTTTGAATGATTATCGCTCCACAAATAATAACTCCGACATACCTTGGATGATCAATGGCGGAGATGGATGACGATAAAAGTCACGTGGGCTGCGACTGCTCTCGCGACAGCCTGTGTACACTATGTCGGGGTCCGAGTCCAGCGCGACAGTCTCATAGAGAGGCGGGCGTTGTGGCGTGTGCGGGGAAGAGGGAGAAGCGGGGGCACGCCGCGCGGGCGTGCGAGGAGTACCTGGGGACACGGGGGAGCAGGAGGCGATGGGAATCAGCGGGACGGGCTTCTCCCACTCTCTGGCTGCTTGCTGGTAGCGTGACGAGAGCCCCGGAGAGCCGACTTCTTCGGCTGTGAGACTCTCGAGACTGGCGGCCCGCGATTGTCGCTTTGGTTTCTTCTTGCGCTTTTTTTTGTCACGCTTTTTTTTGTCACGTTTCTTGCGTCGGTCGTCGGGGCGGAAGGTGGTAAACGACGGCGAAGAGGGAGAGGCAGGAGCGGGGCGCGCCCCCGCAGCATCAGCGCCTGTGAAGCCAGAAGAAGGCGAGTTGGAGCTCGCCTCGCTCTGAATCTCGCCGGCCTCGGGGGCTGAAAGATCCTCGGAACTGACATCCGAGTATTCAACGAGCGGCTTGGGCGCAGCCCTGAGACCGTCAGAGCTGCCGCCGTATGCGTGTCTGTGCTTTTGTGCGCCTTGCGCGAACGATGCTTGGCCACGGTTCCACTGGTGTGTCGTCTGCTATGCCGCTTGTCTCGCGCGCCGGCTGCGTCGTCCCTCATAGTGCACTCCGAGTGACCCAGTGAGGAACAAACGACCTAAAAATCGACAAGATTTAAGCAAAAATTTCGTAATTTTTGTGACACGACAGATCCCCAAAAGGCAGAGACTGTCATCATCTAAACATCGATATACACAATTACTTACATTTTCCTTTGCCGCGGTTGACATTAGTCTTCGGTGCGCTTCTCGAATTTGCAAAGACTTCGTCGACGATGTTTATATTTTATCCAAAAAATTTCGTTCGCACAAATGACAGAATGAAAACAAAAAAATACAGATTCCGAAAAATTCATCGTCGAGGATGTATAACTATTCGGAAAACACAAGAGAAATGTCGAATATCAAATAATAATAAACGGGTACTCACCTAAAGTCTTTTCATGGATTATAACGGCAATCGACGACAGATTCCGGTCGCCTTTCAAAGAAAATTTTATCGGGGCTCAAACGGGCCTTTTATCTAATAATTAGTGCTTAATATCTTAATTTATTATATGTTATGGCTATTCGGGCATTCGAGAGACATTCATCCGTTTTTATTTATCATCGATGGTTCATATTATCGAAGATATTTTTAGATTAGAAAAGATCCTCGGATCCGTTAGTCATTTTTGTCCGCCATTTGCTTTCCTAATGTCGCATCCGACAATACGGAATGTTTTCAGTGTTGCAATACGTACAATTAATAATTCAACATATGTACCTACAAAATCCGAATCATTTTGTTTATATTTTTTCTTTTTACGTAGGCACAAAATAAAATAAAAATGTCATCATTAAAAAATAATATTTTTTGAGGAAAGGTATATAAATGGGAAATTTTATTCCTTTTTTCATTTGCACATAATTGGAGAAGTAATGATTTTTCATTTACTTGATAGCAGGAAATTTACGGTTGTCAAAATAAATTATAAAATACCAGTCCATCAGTGAAATATTTATTATATAAAATATATATATTATATAAATACAAAATGTAGGTAACAAATCAGGTGACTAGTATCAATAATTAATCATGAAGTAAAAAAGTAATCATTCGAGGAGCCCACGCCCCGTAAAACATACAAATACAATCAAACCAAAAGGAACAAATACTAACTATGTCAGCAGGCGCAGGTTTAAAGATAGTTAGACATTCGCTAGTCTCAAACATCATGCCTTCTGACGCAACTGCAAAACTCACTTTAATAATATGTTGGCTTTCTAAAAACCCTATTTATAAAATCATCTTCGATGAATACAAGGTAATGATAATACGGAATTAAAAATAACTAGTGATGTAACTAAACCATACATTGGGGAATTAAATCTGTAGAGGCATTATATAATATCCGTTTAGAAACACAGCAATCAAATTATAATAGTATCTTACATAAGAAATATGGTAACAGTTATTCGTCTAATGTATTATGTAGTGATGTAAATAATATTCATTACTTTAAAGAAACTCCGCCATGAAAATGTATATGGTAAACTTAGTCTCAATGAGACCAGGCGGCATGGAAGCGACTTCCACAGTGATCTAATGCTCCTAAAACATTTAATTAGGTATTTAGAATTAACTCTGACCAAACCTTTCACTGCGCCACCACAGCGTATTAATTGCTCAAACAGAGAAAATAATTACTGCATACACAATCAATGCTTTCTTTAAGGTGAGAAGGTAGGCGTAGAAAACATTTTCTGTCAACATTGTCTGATTATTTTGTGTGGTCAACCACTTGAGATCTGTGTGTAGGTTTTTTAAAACTTTTGAAAATTTTCTAGGCACAAAAAAGTCAGTCAAAGGATCAACCAGACTTCACCATCTAATTTTTCCTGGCGGAGATGAGGCAAAGCTTCTTGTAAGTATTACAAAGTCAGAAAATATTAAAGGACATGTGTAGTACAATGCAACATCAAATAAATAGAACTAAGAGTAACAATAATAATTGCAGAATATATAACAACTAACCTTTTGACCACGGCGGCTTTGAGAATTTTATCATCGATTTTTAGACAATATGGATTGTAATATATTTACCAGTAACCAAATATATCAGTTATTTTTTTATTGTTTTTAGCTGGAATTTATATTCATTTATTCAGCTAATTTTGAACATAACAGAAGAATAAAGCTGTATTATGAGGCTTAACATTACGTTTAAAGTTCATGACTGGTATAGACGTTATCCGTAGTGAAAAGGTTAATACTTATTACAAGTCAAATGTATCTCAAATATAAATTGTCATAGTTGAGACCTTCTTAGGAAAACAATCCCTTCATAATAGAATAAAATACTTGACTTACTTGAATGTTAATAGAGCAGTGGTTGGCATTCTTTTGAGTCTGGGTAAAAAAAAAACTAATCTTAAAGAGAAATAATCGTTAGCTGGTAAAATAGTTAACAGAATTTTTACTATCTATATATTTACATAAGCTATGTAAATACAAATATATTTTAATGCCTTCTACGGTTATTATTTTTAAATAAATTTTCTTTTCAGGTAACTATGAATATTGAAGTTCATATAGTAATTCAATTACCAACACATAGTAGGTTGCCGACCACTGAAATAATCTTATTGCTTATGTATTTTTTTCTTCCATTTTAAATGAACCAATGGATGCAATGTTTTTTTAAATAAATGTACAAATACTTTTAAAAATATATATAATGCATTTATTATTTATTACTAATAATAATTCTACATTGTATGAATGTTTTTTTTTTTAAATACATTTAAAATAAACAATGCATAAAATATCTTTCTATAAAAAAATATATGGCAGGATCACGATATCAGTGAGATTAACCGCTTCCCGGTGAATTTGTTTTATGACAAACAATCTATTACGTTAAATAAACTTATTTTATGTCATTAACATAAAATAAACTATGTTTTTTGTTCTATTAACCGGTTGAGTACCAAGCGGCCAAATACGTCCAGAACGTGTGCTAACTACCAGACCCAAACAGACACCGGTGTTAAAAATATTTTAAAAAAATGAATACTCAGGTTTCTAATGAAATGTATATATTTTTTTTTTTTATGTAAACGCATGCAGGAGAGCACAACCGGTCAAGACCAATGCACTCTATGACGCTTAGCCAGGGAGGCTGGACGCTGCATGCGGGAAACGTGTGTTGTGTTCGTGTTTGTGTGTGGGTTGGGGAGATTGCAAGTGTATATTTATCTGTTTCTTGAAGAGATCCAGATTGTAGGAAGGAGGAAACACAGACGCTGGAAGAGCATTCCATAGCTTACCGGTGGCATTAAGGAAGGAACTTTGGAAGCTGCCAGTTCTTGGTCGACATATATTAACCGTGTATGGATGTTCTGCAAATGTAAGACGAGTTTGTCGGCTGTGAGTGGGTGCAGGAGGAATTAGTTCTTTAAGTTTCGAAGAGCAGCGACCGTGGTAATAACGGTAGAAAAGACTAAGAGAACCAACCTTACGTCTGTGTTCCATTGATTGTAGATTAGACGTAAGGGTGTCATTGTTTATCAAACGAATTGCTCTTCTTTGAACTGGAGTCAATTAAGTTTAGAAGGTATTTTGGGGCTCCAATCCAAAGGTGACTGCCGTATTCAAGGATAGGTCGGATTTGTCCTTTATATAGAAGAAGAAGTTGTTTATCGTTGAAATACCGACGTGATCTATATAATACACCTAGTTTTTTGGAAGCGAGACCGGCTTTACACTTAATTGACTCGTAATATTTGACATTATTCGATATTGATAATCCAAGCATGTTGATGGAGCTTGCTTTCAGAAGAGAACAACCGTTGAAAGATACAGGATCCATAGCAGTCTTCTTGGTGGAGAAAGTACATGATTGGGTTTTTGAAATGTTGAAACTGACGAGGTTGAGGTCGCCCTATCGTGAAACCCTTTCAAGAGACATGTTCATCTTCTCCACCAGAAATTCCCTAGCAGCAGATAGTTCCGAATGTTTCGGAGGTTTATGGAAGATTATACTCTCATGGACAGTGCTGTCGTCGGCATAACAGTGAATGTTTGCACATTGAAGCAAATCATTCACATGCAGAAGGAAAAGAGTGGGCGACAGCACAGAGCCCTGTGGAACTCCCGAGTTGATTTTATGACAGGAAGAAGAAAAGCCATCTACGACAGTGATGATGCTTCGATCACTCAAGAAGTTTTCAATCCAGGAGCACAGGGAGGGAGTTAGTCCATAAGACGGTAATTTATTCACCAGACCACGATGCCAGACTCTATCTAACGCCTTGGAGATATCCAGGGCAACAGCTTGCGTTTCTCCATAGCATTCGACGGATTTCCCCCAAACATGTGTGACATATGCCAAGAGATCGCCGCACGATCGACTAGGGCGGAAGCCATATTGCCGATCGCACAGAAGATCATATGCAAAATAATAATGAATATATGGAGTGTCGTCTCTTTAAAGGCAATATGATTTTTTTAAATATCAAATTTCGGTGTATTTTTAGGTAAAAATATGTTTTTCCCGAAGTTTGCGGGCCTTCAATTTGTATGGTCAATCAGATCGAACATAAACAATACAAGCTGTAGCAAGCCATACATATTTTACAAAGTGTTACAATTTTCTATTGAAATATAAAATAATTGAAATATAATTCATTAATATAGTGTTATAATTGTTTATGATCAATTTTTAAATCATTTCTATTTTTTTTCGGGCCATCAAAAACACGCAGACCCTGAGGGACACTAATCATTTTGTGTGTTCTTCGTAAATGTATGGATTCATCGCTCGGGAAGCAGTTAAAAACTGTGATTTATATATAATGGAAACTAAAAAAATCTGCAAAAGAGATAAACCAATTCAGACAAGTAAACCAAGCACATTATTTTTTTCAGTTAATAATTCATAGCCCGGAATCTAGAGTGTCCACCATTGCACTCAAAAGATGTGTATATACAGTATTAATTTTTTTATTACAAATATCTTCCCCATTGTTTATCTACTATTAATAATATGCCTCAATACTTTGACGATACACAACATAATATAATAATCCAGTTTACAATTATTACGTCAATTGACGATACAATAAAAATAAAAATAATGTAGCAAGAGGCAAAACATAATGACTTCCTCATTGTCAGTCGGTTTACACTGGCGGTGCAGTCTTGTCTCACTTTCCAGCTGATCACTGTCGTTCTCTTCTACTGGTAGTACAGTCTTGTCTCACTTCCTAACTGATCACTGTTTGTCCTATTACACTAGTGATGTGCAGTCTTATCTCGTTCGCAGCTAATCATTCTCGTCCTCTTCTCTCAGCAATGCAGTCTTGTCTCATTTCCCAGATGATCACTGTAGCCCTTCTTCATCAGCTGTGCTGTATTTCGTCACTTCAGCGGCCGAATATCACTCATCTCAGTTCAAGAAGGTGCAAGATGCCCAATCAAAATTTTCCTAATTGTTAACCTATGTTTCTGGCAGATATTGTAGTTGGTTGTATTGACCAACGATAATGATAAATAACTTCTTAGGTTTTCACGGCCAGATTTGATATTGTGGCTTTTGGGTTTAGCCGTGTGTGGCAAATTTCTTTTGACCAATATTTCTTTATTATATATATAAATCATCAATCCTGAAGAAGACCCCTGCAATGGCAGTCAAAATATTGGTCAAAATAAATTCGCCACACACGGCTAAACCCAAAAGCCACAATATCAACGATAATGATATTTACTGAACCTATCATTAACCTACAATATAACATCACTTTTATGCATAAACATTTAAATAAAACATATTTTTAGTTATCTCAAACATCACTTACAGTAGTCACAGTTAAGAGTTATCAAATAACAATTTCTGGTACTTTAGAAAATGGCTATCGCATAATCTGAAACATTCACAGGTTGACCGACAAGTCCTTCAAAATAATAAGCTTGCAGCTCCCTTCAAATGCATACAATGTTTAGGAAAGCAGATTCGGGTGCTCACATATTACAATGAATAAACTAGACGGCGTGAAAAACCAAAACGATCGCCGTCGGGATCAATTTATGCTGGAATTGAACTCTTGGATTCTCCGTCAGTCTCATCCCGAACACACTTCGGAATGATCATCCCATGCGGAGACCTGTAACAAACAAATAATCAAGTAATCTCGGTGGAGAAAAAAAACAATAAATAGCCAAGAAAAATTTAATAAAGTATAATAAGTAATTTATATTTTAAATCAAAATAAGCATCCACATCCAAAATAGTGGAAATTACACATTACAATCATTGTGGTATTGATAATTTAAGGTCTCACTAGTATATCTTAATCTCCCTGTCGTGCAGTTATGCAAGAATCGCAGTGTAAACAGTGCCACAAGACTCAAGAAGAGGATATTCACATATTTGATGTGATATTGCTTCGCGTTCAATGCTGTTGTGCATGGATACGAAGTGTTGGATGTTTGATTTTGTGACAGTAATACGTGGTTTCTATTGTTATAATACTCCAGTGTTCGGTATTGTGTCTCCACTTGAGCTAGACATGAAGTAACACAAAATATCAAAACTTAAGCATCCTTAAAATCAGAGTACATAGAAACACTAATACCATATGTGCCTTTGCGCCATTCTTTGTTGTTGTTTGTATTCATTATTAATTTATTTATAAACGCTTTGAAGTAACATTTGTACTGTTTATAAAGATGTAATAAAGGCTAGTAGTCACCTGACACTCGCGGCTGCAGTACCACTGGTTAGCACAGCCGGCACATACAAACTGAGCTTCTCGACGCCGGCAGCCCTGACACTCGGGAACATCACTTTCACTGAGCTCCACGGGTCCGCAACCGGCCTCGTCGATGACCAGCGGCCGGTCTGCACTGTCCTCCTCCGCCTCGGCCTCCTCTGACTCTTCCTGAAATATTCAAACAAATCCTTAGTGAATATAATATTATCGCATTAAATGCGGTCTAGACTTGAAGACCGCTGATCACTCAATATAGACATAAAAAAAAGTCGCTAAAATTCATATTAATTAACATGAAATAATATTTTTTATCACAAACAAATTTTTAATTAAAACTCCTATGGTTTATTCTATTCTTATTAAAAAAAAAAAAGATTATTTATATACACCATCAAACTTCTTAGTCCCTTTCCACATTTCTATGCCTACCAAATAGGAAAACATAACATTCAGTGTTTCACTGAAATGGTAAAAGGTATGGAGCACTCACTGTAAGAGGCTCCGGGGGCTGTCGGCTGCCGCAGCTGCCGGCCGGGGACTTCACAGGAGTGATGGTGATCTCACTACAATTCTGCAACACCATATTTTCATTTGATTATGATTATTTTTCGTTTGTTTTACCTTGTCTAATATGGACCATTTTAATTTTTTTTTATCAAGGTGGCAAGATGAGACGGGCAGAGGATCGAGAAGTATGGAGACTCATGCGGGAAGACTATTTACAACATTGGACGGACACAGGCTGTTGATGATTATCAAGATGAAGAGAGTTTCACATGCACTATATCCTTCTTCAGCCTATCCAGTTCGACTAGACGAGAACCGCAGTGCTCACATAAAATTTGATTCAATATCTTATACATATCTTAACGAAAATGCATATAATATTAGCTTAAGTTGTTAAATTCACGGAAAAAGACATTTTTGTAGCCGTGTATAAATTCTGCCACTTTTTTCTATTAACTAATGATGTGACAGGTAGCGCCCCCGTGATAGGTAGCAACCTGTCACAGCAAACAAAATGATAACACAAGTGCCATGTCTTATGTAACAACATTTTTATATATGCGTGTATAACGATCGAACAAAATTAAGAGACGAAAGATCGTAAATCGAGGCTTTTCCATTAAGCTGATATCAATCAATTTTAATCATCTAAAGCAGTGGTTCCCAAAGTGGTCCATAGGGACCCCCAGGGGTCCCTGGGATCATTCAGGGGTCTGTGGAAAATGAAAATTGATTTGGGGGTCCCTGAACATTGTTAGGGGGTCCACGGAAGGTTCAATATAAAATTATATGAAATTTTGACACATTTTCATTAATGTCATTAAATATAAATTAAATATACGTGATGTGAATATTGTGAAGTGCGTAAAATAAATATCCTAGTCTTAAACAAAAAGAAGTTAAATACGGGATGGACCAATAACTTCTAAACATTTAGGAAGCCGGTAACTTCCGCGCGAATATAGATATCGGTGTGGGAAGGATACCAAACTCAAGAACGGCTGATTCCAGGAATTAAGTGCAATGGCAACATATACAAAGCATAATGTGCTCTCTGCTTTTGATATTACTATCGAAACAAGGATTCTGTGACCGCAGCTAAACGTAAATTTTGTTTCATTAGAATATTTGGAACGCAAATCAATCTCCAACAATTCAAGCGATGCGAAATTGGGTGCGGAAGTTCGAGTCGACGGGTTTAATCTTAACTGTGATGAAATGTGATATTTCTTAAAGCATTGCTCAGTATGTAGATCAGATTTTCTCGAGCAGGTCTCACAAAACCAAACTGTTTCTTGTGTTCCTCATGGACTTTTTTTGTTAATGCACGGTCTTTAGAGTCTTTGTCTAGTTTTGCCATGTAGTGGGGCTTTAATTCCAAACGTTATTCAGTATCTATCGTGCTTGTGCGTCCCCTTTCTCTGGACTCCCGGTCAAGTATTGCGCCTCCTGCTAATTGAAAAATTAACTCCTTACTAAGATTTTTGTGATATCTGATAGTTTCTGTCACAATCTGAGACATCAAATGTTCTGTAAAAAGAACTGAACGAATCCTAAAGCAGACCTTAGTCGTTATTTGTCTGGAATTCTAATGTCTGATGTGGCAGGAGAGTATGGGAACTCGGGTTTCTGTCATTTCAATCCAGTACTTTTTCTCATTTTTTGGCTATCGATATATGTGGTTCTATCATCACTATCTGAGCTGTTGAGATTATCGTCTTCGAAATATTCATAATCCCAAGGAAAAGAGTAAATGAGTATCTTAGGATTCATCTTCCGAAAACAGATGGTCTCTAGAAGATATATCGCGCGAAGTTCCAGCAATTTTGGAATGAGTATCTTTCAAACGTGATTGTTTTGTAAAATAATATTTTAAAATGTTCAAAATTGTTTCAAAACATCAAAATCAATACTCAATGTTGTAAAAATCACAAGAAGTTATGTCGATATAAAGAAGTGATATAAAGAAGTGAAAACTACGGCAGCAGCAGAAAATAACTTTACGCAGATAGAATTAATAGAAATGCAGTCTACACTCAAATCTAAATCTACTTGGTTTTTAATAATAACTCCCCAAAAGCTATACAAACTTTTATAATCAGTCAATAAATATGTGGAAATGTTCGCCACCACTTATTTGTGCGAACAGTTATTTTCATGTATTAAATTATATAATAGTAGCAGTTTGTGAATTTTTTAGTCCAAAAACTGATATCTAAAAGAGGTGACATTAACTGGCCACCCCGCAGCCAGAATTTGTCCCCAGTGGACTTTTTTCTCTTGAGATATCTTTACAGTATACTTTATATTAGCAATCCGGGATCTATTGAAGAATTAAAAGAAAACATGTGGAATGAATTGCATGATATTTCACCAACCATTTTTCGGACGGTAATGGAAAATTTTCAGTCCAGATTATAGGAGTGTAAAAATAAACAAGGTTTATATTTACACAATGTTCACAAAATTATCTTCAAAAAATAAAACAATAATTAATGTTATTTATGTTTATCAAATTAATGTTAGTTATTTTATTTATTTAATTAATAATAATATTGTAATATAGTCAATGATCTGTAAAAGTAGATTAGAATATTGAAATAATAAAATAATATTCTAAAAAAAATTTGAAAAATCTATTAATAATGTCTCCTTGAGACAATATCAAGAAGGTAAAATTATTCATCAGTAACACAGGTAAATGATTGGTTATAAAGTCCGAGTCGGAACTATAAGTAGTCGTTTCTCATCCATTCAGTCTATAGTTTGGTTCGAGACCCGAGTGGTACTTACTAAAATAAATAGACTGTCGGAAAGTAATAATATTAAGCTTGAATAAATGATGACTGATTGAATAATAAAAAAATAAAAATATACATACTTTGAATATATACTATAGCGACATCTATCATACGATGATAACAATGACATAAATACTAGTTTCAACGTGAGTCGGTCCGGGCATAGCAACGGTCGGCTGAGCGGTATGAATACCTGGGCATAGTTGGTTTCCAAGGTCCGCGGTTCGCATTCCGCTTCTGCCGTTATTTTTGTGCTTGGATTGACGCGTTGAAAAAAGAATTTGATGTATAGTATATGTATCTTTAATTAATAATAATATTGTAATATAGTCAATGATCTATAAAAGTAGATTAGAATATTGAAATAATAAAATAATTTAATAATAGAAAAGACTCTCACTAGCGATCAATTTGGATTCAGAAAAAGAATGGGAACCAGAGAAGCAATCTTATCCCTGCGTATGATCTTGGAGAAGAGGATAAAAGTGGACCAAGATACATATATTGCCTTCGTGGACATTGAAAAAGCATTTGATAAAGTAGATTGGGAGAGGCTCTTCGATATTATGAAAGAAATTGGAGTCAAATACAAGGAACGAAGACTCATATTTTCACTTTACAAAGAAGAAGCTGCCATAATATCACTTGGAAATGTCCAAAAGGAAGCAAAAATACGCCAAGGGGTGAGACAAGGATGCTCTC
This sequence comes from Glossosoma conforme, assembly GCA_022606575.1. Classification (NCBI taxonomy): domain Eukaryota; kingdom Metazoa; phylum Arthropoda; class Insecta; order Trichoptera; family Glossosomatidae; genus Glossosoma; species Glossosoma conforme. The sequence goes on along the minus strand of JAGTXR010000005.1, from coordinate 976,302 downwards.
TGTCGCCTGTACTCTTCAACGTATACATACAAAATGCAATTAATAACATCAGGGAAAAAATGGGCCATAGAGAGGGGGTTAAAATACATGGCCAAAAGATTGATATGATAAGGTTTGCTGACGACATTGCTCTGATTGCTGAAACTGAAGATGAACTCATGGAAGCACTGACATCCATGGAAAACATATTTAATCCCAACTACAATATGAAGATAAACAGCACAAAAACCAAAGGCATGAGAGTAAGCCGCAATGAGCAGCAGAAAATTAACATATCAATGCTAGGAGTACCCCTAAAAGATGCAAAAGAATTTGTATACCTTGGAAGTACAATCACCTGGGATGGCAGAACAAAAAGAGAAGTCAACAGTCGAATACAGCAAGGCTAGCTTTCAATAAAAAGCCAAAATTCTTGAGTCAAAGAATATTTCTTTAGGGCTCCATAAGCAACTTGCCAAAACACTTGTTTGGAGCATCTTAATGTACGGCTGTGAGACATGGTGCTTATTTGAAAGTGATAAAAAAAGACTAGAGGCCTTTGAGATGTGGTCGTACAGAAGAATTCTCGGAATTTCCTGGAGAGACCACGTCACGAACAATGAGGTTCTCAGAATAATCAAGGAAGATAGGCAACTAATAAGAACCATTTCAGAGAGGCGAGCCCGATGGATTGGTCACATCATGCGACACAATGGTCTCCTTCACGATATTGTGGAGGGGATGGTTGAGGGTAGAAACTGTAGAGGGCGCCCTAGACGGGAGTATTTGCAGCAAGTATTCGAGGACATGAATTGTAGCGCTTATGCTGAGCTGAAAAGGGTTGCGGAGGACCGAGAGGAATGGAGATCGATATGCAAGATTCTATTGCTGCAAACCAATCCACCGGATTGATACTACGAAGAAGAAAATAATTTTTTAATAAAAATTTAAAAAGTCTATAAATAATTAATGTACTTGAAAACTCAATTTACAGTTTTTGATATACACGGTGTGTTTATTTTTTATAACTATTTTAAATATTAAGAGGTTATTGGTCCACAAATAGGCGTACTCAAAATACCTTATCCGGTCTTGATATTTTTTGAGTTTGACACCACTGAACTAATGCTTTGTTTTTAAAGTACATAGGAGGGGGTCCATCGAAAGCCGAAAATCGTGGTAAGGGGTCCATGACTGAAATAAGTTTGAGAACCTATGATCTAAAGCTAAGCAAACCGAAAATGGCATTTCAACAATGGAATGATCCACGATAGCGGAGATGATGGATCTTACCTTCTGGATGAAATTAGTGGGATGAGACACGACGGGAGGCAGGACCTTCTCGGGGGCGGTCAGCAGCCGCGCTAAGGTCGGTGAAAACGCGGAGAAGCGAGAGTCCTGCCGGGGCTGAGCCTGCAAGCAAGGAACAAACACCTTTATCTCTCCAGATCATATCATATATAGGGTCTGCCAAATAACTTTTTTTTTTTTGAAAAACATCGCAAAACATTGAGTGTAGCTTCAGCTGTGTGGCACGTAGCGCCGTCCTGTGGAAAACAAATGTTGCCAATATCCTCCTCTTCAATTTTTGTGAACAAAAATGGCCCGATAACGATCGCCATTGACTGCAACGGCCACTCCTTGCTCATTTTCGAAGAAAAATGGCCTGATTTTCAAAGTAATGTCGCAATATTTCCTAGCGTTGTTCAAGCATATACACAACCATATTCGTTCAGCGGAAAGATAAAACTAATTATCTGTCAAATCAGACATGAGCTAAGTGTTACCATTCACGAAATAAGCACTAGTTGAAAAAAAAACGTTAGATGGCGGACAATAGCATGATTTTCAAAGTAATGTCGCAATATTTTTCAGAGTTGTTTAAGCGTATACACAACCATATTCGTTTAGCGGAAGGATAAAACTAATTATCTGTCAAATCAGACATGATCTTAGTGTTACCATTCACGAAATAAGCACTAGTTGAAAAAAAAACGTTAGATGGCGGACCCTATATTATATTCTATCAATAATAATTAGATTGCCTGTAAAAAAGAATACTTATGAATAAATAAAAATTGATTGAATCATAATAAAAATGAACATGCAGTTCACAAGTAACTGTAATATTAATACAGTATACAATAAATTAAGTCTTAATTTCTCAACTCAGTAGGTGGAAGCTATTGGCAAAATGGGCCAACAATTTGTATGGAATAGAACAAAAGTCGCAAAGTTCGCAGTTTGAATTCCTGCGTCTCCCGTTCATTTTTCTCAGATATTGATGAGAGAAATGTCATAAAAGATAATATTTGCTGTAGATTCGTGTATCAATTTGTTAAATGTTTACAAATCTACTATATATCTGGCATATACACAAAACAATCATTAACAGAAATGTTTTATTTACCTTCAAAATTATTCACTTTCAAAATTAAAAAGTTTCGAAACGTTTTACAATACGGCCAAATGTAGTCGAGCTGGCAAACTTTGCATCACCTTAGAATAAATAAATGTTCTATTAACTAGTTTTCAGTTTTTATTAAGTTCAAGCACATACTTAAAATGATTTGATCAGAGGTGTGTGCAAAATGATAACAATGCATACAACGCCATCTACTACAACCAGCTACTCTTCTTCGTAGTATCAATCCGGTGGATTGGTTTGCAGCAACAGAATCTTGCATCTCGATCTCCATTCCTCTCGGTCCTCCGCAACCCTTTTCAGCTCAGCATAGGCGCTACAATACATGTCCTCGAATACTTGCTGTAAATACTCCCGTCTAGGGCGCCCTCTACAGTTTCTACCCTCAACCATCCCCTCCACAATATCGTGAAGAAGACCATCGTGTCGCATGATGTGACCAATCCATCGGGCTCGCCTCTCTGAGATGGTTCTTATTAGGTGCCTATCTTCCTTGATTATCCTGAGAACCTCATTGTTCGTGACGTGGTCTCTCCAGGAAATTCCGAGAATTCTTCTGTACGACCACATCTCAAAGGCCTCTAGTCTTTTTTTATCACTTTCAGATAAGCACCATGTCTCACAGCCGTACATTAAGATGCTCCAAACAAGTGTTTTGACAAGTTGCTTGCGGAGCCCTAAAGTAATATTCTTTGACTCAAGAATTTTGGCTTTTTTATTGAAAGCTAGCCTTGCTGTATTCGACTGTTGACTTCTCTTTTTGTTCTGCCATCCCAGGTGATCATACTTCCAAGGTATACAAATTCTTTTGCATCTTTTAGAGGCACTCCTAGCATTGATATGTTAATTTTCTGCTGCTCATTGCGGCTTACTCCATGACTTTGGTTTTTGTGCTGTTTATCTTCATATTGTAGTTGGAATTAAATATGTTTTCCATGGATGTCAGCGCTTCAGTGAGTTCATCTTCAGTTTCAGCAATCAGAGCAATGTCGTCAGCAAACCTTATCATATCAATCTTTTGGCCATGTATTTTAACCCCCTCTCTATGCCCCATTTTTTCCCTGATGTTATTAATTGCATTTTGTATGTATACGTTGAAGAGTACAGGCGACAGAGAGCATCCTTGTCTCACCCCCTGGCGTATTTTTGCTCCCTTTTGGACATTTCCAAGTGATATTATGGCAGCTTCTTCTTTGTAAAGTGAAAATATGAGTCTTCGTTCCTTGTATTTGACTCCAATTTCTTTCATTACATCGAAGAGCTTCTCCCAATCTACTTTATCAAATGCTTTTTCAATGTCCACGAAGGCAATATATGTATCTTCGTCCACTTTTATCTTCTTTTCCAAGATCATACGCAGGGATAAGATTGCTTCTCTGGTTCCCATTCTTTTTCTGAATCCAAATTGATCGCTAGTGAGAGTCTTTTCAATTTTTGGTTCAATTCTATGTAGGATTATGTTGGTCAGTATTTTGGATGCATGGGATAGAATACTGAGTGTTCGGTGTTGTTCACATTTTGTTGTTCCGGGCTTCTTTGGCAGAGTTACAATTACACACTTTTTGAAGTCTTCTGGCGCTATTCCTGTATTATAAATCATCTGAGTCATTGTGAACAGAGCATCTAGAGTTCCGGTTCCTGCCGATTTTATTAGTTCAGCGGGTAGGTCATCAATCCCTGGTGTTTTTCCATCTTCGAGCTTTTTTAATGCGAAGTCAAATTCCTCTCGGATAATTGGGTCTCCCAAATCATCGGCGTCCACATCAGTTTCGTTTTCTATCACACTCTCAAAGCTGGTATCATTACTTCCGTTGTATAGTGTTTCCAGGTACTGTTTCCATCTCTCCCCTATTTGTGTATCCTCAAACAGTATTTTCCCGTTCTCTGCTTCTATCGCTTTGCCTTTTCCAATTTTCATGCCAAATAAATCCTTTTACTGACGCATATGCAGTTTCAATATTTCCTTTTTCATGTTGTCATTGATTTCTTTGCATTTTCTCTGTAAGAATGCTTCCTTAGCGATTCGTGACTCTCTGTTTATTCTGTTTCTCAGTGCTCTATATTCATTACTTAAATATACATATACTATACATAAAATTCTTTTTTCAACGCGTCAATCCAAGCACAAAAACAACGGCAGAAGCGGGATGCGAACCGCGGACCTTGGAAACCAACTTTGCCCAGGTATTCATACCGCTCAGCGAACTGCGCTATTGCTATGCCCAGACTGACTTGCGGTGAAACTAGTATTTATATCATTGTTATCACCGTACGATAGATGTCGCTATAGTATATATTCAAAGTATGTATATTTTTATTATTATTCTATCAGTCTTCATTTATTCACAAGCTTAATATTATTATTACTTTCCGGCAGTCTATTTATTTTAGTAAGTACCACTCGGGTCTCGAACCAAACTATATTCACTTTGGGCCTTGTCATTGGGGCTATTTTTGAGTAGTCTCCTTTTTTCTATCATGTTAACGATTTCCTCTGTTATCCATTCTTTTCTTGCCTTAGGCTTATCTTTGCCAATGACTTCTTCTGCTACATCTTTAATTTTTTTTTTTATTTCCTCCCAGATTTCATTAACATTTGTCAAAATTTTTGTGGCGCAATCTTGTGTTTTTTTCATGTATTCTTCTTCGACATCTTTGTTTTTTAAAGCTTTAGTGTTCCATTTATAGTTAGTTTTATATTTTATTTTTTTTAGTTTCAGAGAACTTTTAGCAATAACTATATTGTGGTCACTGTCGATATCTGGGCTGGAGTAGCTTCTGCAATCTTTAATTTGATTCTTAAATCGTTCTCTTACAATTATATAGTCGATCTGAAGTCTGAGTCGGTCTCCTGGAGCCTGCCATGTGTATCTTTGCCTTGGATGGTGTTCAAAGCAGGTGTTTGTGACTATAAGCTTATGTTTGGCACAGAATTCTGTCAGTCGGTCGCCTCTCATATTTCTTGTACCTAGCCCGAAAGGTCCAACACATGTTCCCTCCCGTCCTTCTCCCACTACAGCGTTCCAATCTCCTAATATAATCAGGTTTTCTCCAGCCTTAACATCTAGCAGTAGTTTGTCTAGTATCGTGTACACGTCTTCCACTTCCTGGTCATCGTGGCTTGAGGTGGGCATGTATACTAGGAGTAGCACAGTATCAACAGGTTTTGTTTCAAGTTTGACTAAAATAATTCTTCCATTATATTGCACATATCCCTTCACACGCTTTCCCCATTCCTTGCACAGTGCAATACCTACTCCGCCTTGGCCAGGTTTATTTTCAATACATCCTGTGTGTATTATCCTATATTCTCCACTCCAAAAGTCTCCGCAATTTGGCCATCTCATTTCTGCTATCCCTAGAATGTTCAGTTTCATTTTCTGCATTTCTAATTTTAGGTTATCTAGTTTGCTGTTCTGCAGCAATGTTCGAACATTCCAGGTGGCATATCTTGTTAGCTGAAGGTTTTCCTTTTTTGTCTTGGTTGTTTTGTCTCGAGCAGTCCCCACCCGGAGATCCGATTGGGGGACTATTTTATCTCCGGAAAATTTTACTTGAGATGCAATCATTTTTTTTTGCTGATACATGGGATGTCTTTAAGACCTTTAATGTGGTATTTTCCCCTTTATTTCCACATCCTAATGCCGTTGACCATAAAGGTTCATCCGCCTTAGGAGGGCATTTACTACCTCCAGGACAATAGCTACTAGAACCAGCGTATTTCAAAACTGCTTTTCCATACAAAATGTATGAAAAAAAAAATTACTTAATTTTTTTTTCAGTGCTATTAAAATATGTTATTTTATCATTATCAAGTTATAAATGGTGTAAATAACACGACTTTCTTTTATATATAGATAAATTATTAAAAGGTTATTAACCCTTTCGTTACGGCTCGGTGGAATACAAATTATACTGTCAATACGGCGTGAATTTTTCAAACTATTTTTTTTTGCTTAAAACTAGTATTTGAAGCATAAATGTACTTATCTAACCTATTTTCATATATCACATCTTTTATCCTTCTATCAGATGATGCATAAAAAACTATTATATTTAACAAACGTTCATTATGTAAATCCATAGATGTGGTGGCATTCACACATGTGGTTTACAGAAAAATCGTTCCTGTGACGAAACCTAACAATATTTATTTACATGTTTTACAGATTTCTCTAAAGAATACATTTGGTTGATAGGAAATGACTGCGCTTCCAATTTCCTACCGTAGATGTCACAATGAGTACTGAAGGTAGCAAAATGATATATCACGTCAACCGATGTCAACGGTCGGGGAATCTTTGACAGCATATGCCGACAACCGATGCGAAAGGGTTAATGAAACTGTATAATTTGAAAATAAATACCTTGGTGAGAATTCCGTGCAGCAGTGAGTTGGATTGTTGCACAGCGGGGGGAGGCGGAGTGGGCGCCGGTGACTTGGGGGGGCCGGGGGCACTCACAGGGTGCAACGTGACTTCAGGATAAGGCGGCGGCGGGGGCAAGCGAGCGTTGGGGGGCTGCATGCTGGCAAACTGCACGAGCACGTCCTTGAAGCTGAGACTGCCGTTGGTGAAGCCTCCCGGGGGCGCCAGCAAGCCGCCCTGCCCCATCATGAGGCCGCCCCCCGGGGCGGAGGCGCCCAGCAGCAGCCCTCCTTGCCCTAGCATGAGGCTGTGGTGTGGCGCTCGTTCAGCCTCGCCAGTTGGTCCGCGGCAAGGAGAAGGGATTCGGAGACTACCTTGACCGAGCATCAAGTTTTGTTTGGTCGTTACGGATTCTGAAGTCGACGGGCGGACGTTCTGGGTAATAAAAAAATAATTTGAGATTTAAGATTATGTTACTGATGAGATCATTTTGTAGTTCCACATTTTCCTGCATGATATGCACCACACTTACATATTTGATCCCTTAAAGGATATGGGTGTCGGTATATAAAAGAAAGAAAGAACACTACATGGGGATGAATATAGAATAATAAGCAGTAATAGTTTAAGACAATAGAGACTAGGTCACCTTATATGCCAGTTGTACACTCAGTAGCGAAATGTTACTAAATGGAGTAATTACACTTCCAGTCTGCAGTACTTTTTGCTTTTTTCATTTCGTCTAGACATCAAAAATAATAAATTTGATAAAAAAAAAATAACCTACCCGGTCAACTCCGGCAAGTAATAATCCGATGTCGGCAATAGTCGAGTCAGGAGGGGCGGTCAACACCGGGGCGGTCGGGCGCGGTCCGAGGGCCATTTGCGGCGTTTGAGCTCCGAGCAGAGATTTTAGTCGTCTTCAGCGACGCGGCACAGTCTCTGGGTGTCGCTGCCGGTAGTCAGCAATAATCGACTGAACATCCTTAACGGGGCCCTGTCGGCCCATCGGAGGCGGTTCCCGCTGCCCGTTGAGAGTCGGCCGGGGTGCAATCCTCTTATAACCGGAACGTTCAGACAAACCCGGGCGAGACCGCGGCCTCCCGCTGCCCCCGGCCGGACGCTCTCGGCTTCTCTCAGGTCCTCTCGCCTCTTCGATCGCTTCCCCGGATCCGTCCTCTCTTTCAAGAGATGTTGTTTTTTTCTTTCTCAGGAGTCGCACGAGGATCTCTTCCTTAACCTTTTTGAGGCGGAGAAGGTTGTTCCACTCGAGTTCTTTGGCCTGAAGCAAGGCGCGCAGAGCCTCGATCTCCGCGCCGAGAGCCTCTGCGTGCCGATCGATGTCTTCCGCACTGCCACTAGCCGCAGAGCCGACGTACTCGGAAAGAGTGGCATTGTGTTTGTCGAACATTTCTTGAAGTTCTCTGCAAAGCTTTTTTTCTGGACCGGTGTCATTTTTAATATCCTCTGAATGTCGCCGCTTGACTGCCGATTTATTCTGGAAAAAATATAAAAAAACAATAAAAAAATCTAAATAGATGTGAAATAAATGATATTAAATTGAAAGTAAAAGAAATATACCTCGGTGGGATGAGCCGCCTCTCCAGAAGGAGGCCCCGTTTCTTCCCCTTCAGATTCACCAGAGCTGCCGGCCTCGCGTTTGAAGAGGGGCTCTTCATGGAAATCATCCTCAATCCGCGGCAGAGGCTCCGATTCCTCCTCCTCTGCTGGCTCGTCCTTCACTTCTGGTTCGCTCTTGCAGTCAACAGTGCAGGCGTCCTTGCGCAGCTGAGTCACGGGAATGGAGTTTTCGATATCGTTGATCGGCTCCTCGGCAATGGACTCGGCGATAGACTGAACGGTTTGTTTGTCGGATTCCGCTGCCGGTTCAGCAGACTCCGCGATCGCACAGAGGGCGCTCGTTGAATCTTCCGTCACAATAGTCGGATCTAGAGATTAAAATTGGTAAAGTGATGTGATGAAAAAAGCTAGTCATTAACCCAGTTTCTTATCCAAATATTTTACAGAACATTGCCAACTTAAATATCTTTGCTGGTTTTCACGGCCAGATTTGGCATTGTGGCTTTAGCCGTGTGGCAATGGCGGTCGAAATATTAATCAGAAGAAATTCGCCACATACGGCTAAACCCAAACGCCGCAATGCCACCGTAATTATTATTTCCTGACCAATATGTTCATATTAAATTTTGAATTGTACAACAGATATTACTAGTATAATTATTTGAGTTTTGTTTAAAATATAATATTAATATGAATATCCCTAAAGTAGGTGGGCACCCGATTCAGGCGTGTAATAACTAAACATATAAAAGCAAAGCATCTAATTCCTGGTTAATTTCTAAGCCGGAACTTGCACAGAGGACTTTCGGTCCCAAAACATGCATTAGTTCAAAGTGACACTTGGAATATTTTAAAGACTTCCTCTTCCAATCTGAACGCTCGGTGATGACAATAAGTTATTTAAGCTTTGTTTTCTAATGCGTCCACATTATAATAACTTGTTAGATGTTGTTAATATTTGCTTGTTATGATGTTTGGGGTGTTTGTTTACCTGCGGGGCGTTCTTCAGTGGTGGGGGCGGGCGTGCATTCACCGTTGCTGCGAGGCTCGGGAGCCGCAGAGGGTGAAGGAGCCGCAGGGGGTGTAGGAGCCGCAGGGGGCGCAATAGGGGGCGTGTTGGGCGGCGCGCACGGCTCGGCTCGCGCCGCCGGCTCGGGGCAGCTGACGAGGTCCGTCATGAGCCGACTCGCCTAGAAGGTTCTCTCGCTGCCCGTTTAGGGGTTAGGGCGCATCCCTGACAGAAAGTTTTCAGTCGATCGCCGCCACCCGCCGGCCGGCCGGGGACGCTCGCGCTTCGCTTCACACGCGGGGCGGAGTCCGCGAAACATCACCGGGAAGATAGCATGATCCACAGTGAGCCGGGAGCTCGGCGGGGGACTCAAATCGCGGGAGGTTCACTGCGGCAGGAGCGCGAGCGGCGCCCGGTTCCGCGCCGCAACTTCAAACAGGCGCGGCCAGGAACGCCGACAGTAGACCTCTCAATATAACATGAGCCGCTGGCGTCGGTGCGCTTCAGTTGCAGCGAGTTGTCATTTTTAGGTCATGCTGTGTGAGTGTATGCGGAGCAGTGTGCGTGCCGTGAGCAGTCACCGCTTCGCTAGTGTGCGTGCGTGAGCAGTCAACAGTCTCGCACTGGTGTGCGTGTGGCGCGCGTGCGTTTGTTTAGAGCGCACTTTACCGCCGTGCACAATATATGATCGTATGAAAATAATGTGCAAGCATTATAATATTTAACCAATAATAATTAATGAATTAATGGTTAAAATAAACGTTTATTCTTCTTTTGAGATTGATTAAAATAAATTGTCCAACTATACAAAGAGAACTTGTCTTAGTTTAAATTGTAGTAATTAAAATACATTTATTCTCAAAAAAAAACCACTTCAAGAGTATTGCGCATTTTTTTTTATTTGTGTCAAAAAATCTTCAAATTACAAATTATTTACTGTAAAACACTTGAAGCGATTATTCCGCTATAAAGTCCTTTCTTTTTTTCGACAAGTCAGTTTTAAAAAAAAGGACTTCAAAAAATGGAAAATGTTTTAAATTAATGTCCTAGCGTGTCTTCAGATACTTATATTTCTATGAATGATAACTAATTATTATGCCATATTTTTTTCAATTTTCACCTAAAGGCTTAATAAACAGTACTTATCGTTCAAATACATTAAAGTCTATGAACATATTATTGGAAGCATGAATGTGTTTGTCAATAGTGTTGTTCAAGCGCGTGTGAATGTGGCCAGTAAAATATATTTTATATACCTACAAATTCATAAAGCTTGTATATATATGCCATATAAAATAACAAATATAACATTTTCATATGCATATATAAATAACAAAAATAAAAAAATGACATTCAATAAAATTGTGTTTATTTCTTTTCTATAGAATAAAAAAGAATTAAAAAATGTAATCTCTTTTCTACAAGTTTTAATTCTTTTATATTTTATTTTTATTTTCTTATTATTTTTATTTAATTATTTTGCTTTCTTATTATTAAACCCATATTATAAATTCCTTTGTAAATGCCACTGGTGTGCTTATTTCCTACTCCATACAATCTGGATTTTTTCAAGAAACAGGCCAATTTACACATGCAATCTCTCCGATCCTTAAACAAAAGTCATACATAAGCATGGGGTTCTCTTATTTTTGCCTGTACTTGTTACAAATAGATAATTTATTTGTAGATAAATAATTTTAGAGTCAACACTATTATAATAGTTTACTTATAATAACGGTGATAAAACATCAATTAATTCAGAGGCGTCCTTTTTTTCTTTACTCGTTTACCTTTATATTAATTAAAATATCAAAAGTAAGCCTTCAATAATGTGGTAATAAAAATAATCTTTTATAAATCCTAGTTTCATGTAATATTTCATCAAAATAAAATTTTAAATTTGTAAATGATTTTTCTTTGGTTTCCCAAAATGTTCCTTTTTTGTCCTTTATATGTCACCGTCCTTTAATGCTTATCATCGAGTTTGTTCATACTTTTTTCAGTGTCATATTTTGTATTGCCAAATCTATATCCTTATCTGATAAAAGCTGCTATCATATAAAAGAAATTTTACTTACGTACTATGAACAATTATTTATGATTTAGAAATGTAAAGATGATTAAGATTTTTTAAATATTTAAGTTTTCGAGAAAAACTTAGTCACTACACTGTGTCAATTTTTGTCATTTTCATCGTTAACATTAAGGTTATCAACTGACAATACTTGGTGAAACTGCATAATTATAATTTTAAAATTAATTTTAATTAAAAAATAATAAATTAAAAATATTTTGTTTTGATTCACAGTTTATTTTAAATGATTACATGTTTCGGCCTTCCTGAAGACCTGATTATTGAAGATGGTATGGTATCTAAATATTTTTAATTTATTATTTTTTTAATTAAAATTATTTTTTAAATTATTTTAATCATTCGTCTTAAAGTCACCCTGGAAAGAAAAGGTATTAAGGATTGAAAAATTATGCATTTTTATTAACATTATCAAATACACGGAGAAGTTGAGACATAGAAAATAGAAATAAATATGAACAACAGAAATAAAAGTCATAATAATTTAATTAATATGTAATACGATGACTTATAATACAATGGTAGTTCATTTATAACTTAAATATAGACAAATATTATATTTATATAAATTTTAATAATGTTTACTATAATTATTAACAATAAAATAACAAAATATATCATCTGCATATTTATAAAGCTTAGTTCTGACTCAATAAATAATTGTATCTTAATAGTTTTTGAATAAGTGACGACATTATTCTGGAACACATTTCATTGTAAGTATGGAAGTAGGTACTTTGCATTTAACTAATAAAGAGTAAAGGCAAATATGGCATCTCAGTTCTCACTTCAGTGTCAGCAGTCTTCGGAATCAAGGACCATCAAGGACTTGCGACCTGCGAAGTATAAATAAAAAGTCACATTTTGATTACCCGTGGTGCATAATACAATATAGTATGAGTATTCTATTATTATTCATTCTTCTATAATAAAATACAATTATGGTTGTTAGATGTAATGTTATTAAGCAATCAGTCCATTACATTGGTTTTCTTTCCCGTTTAAAAAAACCTTACCGTATACTATATAACAAATTCAAAGGTAGTTGAGGAGTTATAAGTTTTTTCAGGCAGACTTTTTCTTTTTTAATAATGACTGAATATTTTTTCTAACACATCCGCAAAGATTGAGATGATGATGAATATTTTTCTAATATCCACTCCATATCTGGAAAATATGGTCACCACGAATTTTCGCTACTGTCAGTTCTGATTGTCTAAGCCAGGGGTCGTCAACCTTTTTATGCCTAGCGCCCACTTTTGCCTATTTTTCATGGTAAATTTTCCCTACCAACCTCGCTATATTTCAATTCAGTAAATGGGTGGAAAAAATTCTAGAAAAAATTTAGGAGATTGTAGAGAGACAAAAATCGCCCACCGCCCACCACGGAAGCCCGTATCGCCCACTAGTGGGCGTTACGGACCAAGTTGACGACCCGTGGTCTAAGCTATGTCTCAAATCAGTTCTCTGCGCCCGAAGTTCCACCTGGGAACTTATACAGTTTTCGACAACCTCCAAGGCATAAGTTTGGTGATTGAATTGACAGCAGCTGTAGTGTCTGGGGCATATTTTGAGTGATTTTTTAATTGGATTTAAGAAAATCTAATGATTAAATAGACACTTTTGAGGTGTGTACTGTTGCTCTACGAAAGGGGCTCAACCCGATCAGCGCTACGCGGGACAGGCGCTGACTTATCCAAGTTTTAGTCTGTGTCTAATGTTACTTACTTCAGTGATCTAACGAGAACAGCGCTTACTATGTGCTATTATCGCAGACTGAATAATATAGACACAAATAGAAATTATGCAAGATAAAATGTACCTTACTTCAAAATAACTCAAAAAAAAAAAATGATTGCTAGGTACATACATATTATGTAATTTAAATAGACCGATGATATAGATTAGCGCATAAATCATTACCACAAGTAAATGTCCACTCTTGGCATTTTTGGCGATGGCCGGCTGAGTCCCGGTTGTAACTTCTATGAGGCCAGCCTTTTTTCCATTCATATTGTGAACAATTCTGAAACAAAAAAAAAATACATGTAGATAACATATACAGAATCACAAACCATCAAATCATACAAATAAAAATCAATGTATGTTTGTTTCTATTTTTTACGATGCCATACCGTTCATCTGATTGCGATGAAACTTGTTTCTGTTTAAAAAAACACTACGGGAACAAGAATGAGTGGCATAACAGAGAATAAAGTATGCAAATGCACGTAAATAAACAGAGTACATTGCAACACATGTTGGGTTCCACTTGTGTATAAAAATTCAATACCGTTTACGGAGCAATAACTAACCCTTTCATTACGGCTCGTTTTAAATACATATTATACTGACAAATATAAAACTAGTATTTGAAACATAAATGTACTTATCTGGTCTATTTTCATATATCACATTGGTTCTTGTATCCTCTAGCTATCAGATGATGCATAAAAAACTATTCTAAGAAAGTAGCAAAACGATATATCACGTCAACCGATGTCAATGGTCGGGGAATCTTATGACGGCATATGCCGACAACCGATGCGAAAGGGTTACAAATATATTTTTAGTGTTTTCAGTTGAACAGTAGATGCTTACGCTCCGTTTAAATCTACTGTAAAATAGGGATTGTTTTATCTTCATTTAAAGAAACGAATAAAAACTTCATATAACAACACTCGTATTTTTCAGTCAAGTGCAAGGAAGAAATGGCAATTGGCAAACGTGTACGACTGCCGATTGTTAAAGAAAAAGAAATGGCACTTACGATCCAGTATTGACTATCGATAAGGATTCCGGTTTCTTCGTCACATCCAAAATCTTTATCGCAGCTTCTATCAAGTGTGGGACGGTTAAAATCAGGTCTCCCTAAAATAATAAAAAATTAAAGCATTAATAATGAATATAAAAAAACATAATTGGGGTAGCAATCCACTGCTATATAAACTGCAATATTTGAAGCACATCATTAGATGGTTGAATTTGAACATTTTTAAGGAGATCGGATGATCACCCCAGCACTTCTGAGGCCTGGATCATGTTGTCCTATAGGGCGGCTCAATATGGAAGATCGCCGTTAGATAATGGTGAAATGCAACGCAATTATTAATCAGATATAAATAAAATAATTTTTAGAATTTATTCCACAATATATTTTTTTGACGACATGTTTCAGCCAGGTTGAATAGCCATTTTCAAGTCAGTTAGTAAAGTGAGTGTAGGCTCTATATAAAGCAAAGAGTGAGTGAAAGGGTGGATATGAATTGTGTGATGGGTATATGTGTTTTGGAAATCATTAATGTATAAGGGAATTCATTGATGTCACAACAAAATAATATGTATAATTACAAAGGCCAATAAAAAACAATAAACATTTATTCAAAATGCACTTAAATAAGAATGATATTATGGAATTCCACCAAGAAATATCGATCGAAGAAATCGAAAGAAGCAATTATAAATGTTAGATTATCTCCGCTTGTAGTTAATTAAACTTAGGTTTGGTTAGGTTAGGTTTGGATTACCTTGTCTTTCTTGAGGTCCGCAGGGATCGCAACGATCATGAGGTCGTCGCTCTCGTTGGTGACCACGAAGCTGAGCCTGTCCAGCGGCAGGCGATGCTTGAGCTTAAAGGCTTTCTGTCCGTCCAGCAGGTACAGCGCGCGGCTGCTCACAAGCAAGGTGCGCTCGCGAGACTTGTACCCGTGACGGTCAAACTTGGTCACGCTAGCCGAGTACTGAAACAGATACAATACGCATTACACAACTAATAAACTCTGCCTTTTACCTTAAAAGGCACTCTGGCATGCCTTATAAGCTTTGAGTTAAAAAGATTAGGACTCACTTGAACTGACTCGCCAGCTGGAAGGTTAGTGCTGACGAAGCGCTCCCTGAGAGCGATCTGCTCGCTGCCGAGGCGCTCTTCCACAAACATTGGGCCCACACTTGCCGGGTAACTCTTCTTCTTGCCTGAAATAATAATAGGGAATTCATTACTATGATTGTGGAATGAGGAGACACAAAAATTGACTGGCTGAGTCCCCAACGCAAATAACCACTTCTTTATTGGAAGTCATTAGTCAGTTGATAACTCAAAAATCCTTCGAAACGTATGATTTTATGCTATTGAAAGATTTGTATATAAGAGAGCTTTCCAACTCGAATGATAAGGGAATTAGAAACGATAAATACAAATTGAAATATTGCTATGTAGATTGAAAGATACCTGGCAGCATAGTCCAGTGGTAATGCTTTTGTTTGTCACACACAGACGCTGTCTTTTTAAAACCTGACCAAGCTTGATTGTTTAAAATTGATTTAATCAAATTTAAGCTCTATACATACCCCCAATAAGGTTAAGCCACCCCTTAAGGGCAAAAAAATGACGATGCCTCAGGAGCGTTGGGCTCATTATTCAATCTCCTTAAAAATAAATGCTTATTATTAAATATTAACACTCAAATATTTCTAAGGTGCTACAGTTTCAGACTATGCAAATTCGCGGGCTCTTGCTCTGGAGGCTCCCGAGAATAACTTATGTTCCCATGTGTGCTCTTCCGGAAAAACAAATGTTCTGGGACGAGGTATAGACAATCTGAGCATACAGGACCGTGAAATGGTAATTTTCCGTGTACATATGTTTAAAATATGAAGCGGATATGGTAAATGGTATTGTATCTTAAAGGTGGCTGTTGTATTGAAGGATATAATGTATTAAACGGTAAGTGATGAGCACTGAGGGGGGAGGGTGTAACATTTGTGAGATGCTTTCTTATCTTCTAGAACATTCTGCTTCTCACCTTTGAAGACATCTTCGGCCAGGCATTTGAGCTGCATTTGCTTTAGTCGCTGAGCGCTGAGAGCCTCCCTGTAGCGGCGAGCTAGTTGTGCGCGATGCATCTGCTTGAGAAGAGGGGAGGCTTGCGCGCATGGGGGAGGACACGGGGGCCACGACAAGTCCAGCAGACGCGAGGGCAGCTTCCCCGCCAGTCGCCGCAGCCAGTGCGCCTTGGCCAGCTCAATGAAGTTCACGTTAACGTCGTTCGGAGGATCGTTGCGCGTGATGAAGCTGAAGAATGAGGTTAGAAATATAACAAACCAACAATATAAAGTAATAAACACAGGAAGCGTTTTTGTAGTGGACAATACGAAAGGTTGGTAGCCCTTTGCTTGTCGCCTGGGAGAGCCCTTCAAATGCGGTCGAAATATTGGTCAGAAGAAATTCCACAAAAAAAAGCCACAATTCTATTCTTCATGTAGTTTAACAGCAAGGGACCGTCAGAACTAAGCAGCAGTTCAGGAAGGCTCCCAGGCGACAACACAGAATGCGTATGAATGATGTACTCCATCAGAGAATGTCTTACACTCTGTTGTATGATAGAATCACATGGACAAGCGTCACAAGAAGAGAGGCTAACCTTTTTTAGGAACTCTCTAAATTTTCTGTGTTCAGTAAACGCCTGCATAAGATGAAAGTCTTTGAAATTCTTCTTTTTCCACATCAATAAATAATCAACAGATAGAAGGAAAGAACAATTTTTCCATACATTTATTCCTGATATGTGGCGTTCCAAGCAAATCATACATTAACTTAATCAAGGCGTAACAGAGAGGATAGCATAGTGATGGCACAGCGTCAATGTGACTGTTACTTATTTCTTATATGACCTATGGGTTTAAGAGTAGGTAGCTTAAGAGTCGTACCCCTTGATGAAGTTTCGGATAGTGATAACAGCTTGCTGGCGACGTCGGAACTCTCGCTGCGCCAAGAAGCGCCGGACCCACTTCTGGATGACAATGGCCGCCGCCCGCATGCGCAGGTAGCGCCTCCGCTGCAGCAAACCCTTCCAGTGGCTCTGGATGATGCTGGCCACGAAGTTCTTGCGTTCCTGGAAGTCGTCCTCGGTCTTGAACAGCGTCTTGGGGAACCGGATGAATATTTTCGTACTGAAAGAAAAATAACAGGTGTAGTAAAAAGAAATCCATCGTATCTATATCTCGCGTTGTATAAGTCGGAACGGGTCACACTTGATAAGATTTCATACTGAAAACCAAATAACAGGTGTATTAAAGAGATATACATTATTTTTCCAATTTTAGCTTATGTCAATTGGATATCGCGTTGTGTAAGTCCGAGTGGGTCAAACTAGATAGAGATAGAAAGAATGGATTATGTACTAAAACACTTTTGCGACAGTTTTCATTGGGAGACTCAGTTTTGTCAAAGATCAGTGTCCATTTTTGACGCACGAAGACAAAATACGCCATATTTTACTGTTTGTCTTCGATAAAGGCGAAAACTGCTGATTCACTGGTCAACGATGGTGTTCTCCTGTAAGTGTTTATGTGGTATGCAACACTGACTGTTGGTAACCCTTCGTTGAGTTGACGCGACATGCCTGTCATGGCGGATTTTGGGGCTGTTGGGATTTTTTGCATCAAGGCGTCAGTTGAGCTTGGCTCATCTCACGCAGAGGTTGTGTCAGCCATTGCCGACACATACGTTAGACTGTGACACGACTTGTTGAATTTGACCACAGTTTACATAAAAAATGTCATTACTATCTTAAGCATAGAGGAAAAGTGTAAAAAGGGGGGTACTGACTTGCCCATGCGATACTCGTCCGGGCCGTATCCAAGGTCCTGAGCAAGGCGTGCCACGCCATCGCGTGCTGGTCCACGGTAATTAGGCCACGTGGCTTTCGACAAGCACTTGTAACGATGCAGGAACTGCTCGTAAAGCCGCCTGTAAGCGAAGCCTGCACGACGAACACGCAGATTCTCCATCAGGCCCAGGTATTTCACTTGGTGAGACACGATCTTGTCGTCGAAGTTTCCTACAAAAATATACATTTTAAACATCTTTCTTATTTCCGTTGGTAACCTGCCTGGGAGACGTGCGCAAACGAATGTTGGTGCAGCGTGGGTAGGCCAGTGAGTTGATGTGTTGATCTCTAGATTCGGAAAACTTAAATTATTTAATTACATTTTTAGAACAGGCAAACGGAGCGTTGGCCGACAAGATGGACTGACAATGTCAGTAGAATAGCGGGAGTAGCCTGGATGCGGAGTGTCTAAAAGGATAAAGTCTCATGCAGGAGGCCTACATTCATCATTGGATAGACACAGGTTGATGATAATACAAATTAAAATTACCTGATATTTGAAGGTCATTGGGCTTGATGCAGCGGATGTAGGAGGGCTCCTTGCCCATAAGGATCTTGACCAGATCGTTGAGCGAGTTTTTGAACTGTGTGACTGCGCTGTCTGGACGTTTCTTGCGCTCCCACTCCCTCTCGGAGAAGCAAGCGCGCACCACGCCACTGGTTGCGTGGCTCATCACGTCACGCAGGTCACGGAACAGCAGGTCATTGTTCTTCTCCAAGAATCCGACCACGCTGTATGTCACATCTCCCGCGTAGTGAACCAGGCAGAACTCCTGCGAGGAACAATATCATCTAATTGAGTCTCAAAACACACTTTAAAAAAATCCTCTATACAGTCTATACCATCCTGCACTTCCCAGATGGGGTCGCATAACAGTGATGACTTGAGAGGAGGATATTAACATATTTGTTGTGATGTTGCTTCGGGTTCAGTACTGGTATTAATGGATACGGAGTGTTGAATGTTTGATTTTGTGACAATAATATCTGTGTTATTTGTGTATCAAATTTGATGTACTTATGGCGTGGTTTTTACTGTTACAATTCTTAACTCTCGGCGTTCGGTATTGTGTCTCCACTTGTGCTGGATGTGAGGTCGCTGACACTAAATATGTCAATACTTATACATAATAAGCTTTTTCGCCATTTTTTGTTATTGTTGTTTGTATATAAATGCATTAAATAAATGTTTGTTATGTTTATAAAGATAAAAAAATAATGAATAGAAGAAAGTAAAGTCAACAGTCATGGTTTCACTTAATTTACCCCTTGGTATCAATATTAAATAATCAATCAATCCTATGAGGTGAAATTGGCATAGGTATATAATAATATTCGATCTTACGTCTCTTCCCATCGTCTTCTGTGTCTTGATGTCTGCCTTCATATGACCGATGAAGTGCGGATGAGATCCTAGATTCTTATTGACCTTAGCCAAAAAGCTAAGATCAGTAGGTTCACCAGGTCGCAGACACTCTTCATCCATCAGAGCGATGATACCTGAAAAACAGTCAAATTAGATTTATTATTTATTTTTATTTTTATTTAATAAAAATGTGGCAACACCGTGCTGAGATGCGTCCAACCATGACGACGCACAATGACAAACGACAATCAATCTCCAGACCCCAGGACGCCGGGACCTTGAAACGTTAAGTCCCCCGGAAAACACTTAGTTTTACAAATAAATCGTTAATGTAGGTGATGTGGCATCATGGTTTGTGAGCGGTTTGTGGGGGATTTCGCATCTCAAGGTCTGTTGGCATCCCGGAGTCGGGAGATTGGCTGTCGTTGGGAGCTTGCGTTGGAGTGCATCATCACGATAAGTTGCATGTCAGCATGGTGTTGCCACAAAAATTAAAATCATTGCAATGGTGGACCTTTGTGTTTCTCCTCGATGAGGTCGCAGATGACTTGGTTGTTGAAGAACACCACAGGCTCCCACTCGATGCCCTCACGCTCGTACTCTTCTTGCTCGGACTTGAGCGTCAAGTGAATAAACAGCTGCTGCAGTTTCTCGTTACAGAAGTTAATGCAGAACTGTTCGAAGCTGAAATTGGACAACAGAGGATGGAATTAAATAATTACCTAAGTAAAATGATGAATATTGTTCGTTGTACAGTTTTTGCAAGTCTATTGTACTCTTTTGCAAATAAAATTAATTCGAATTGCAAAAATTGTACAAAATAAAGCATTTCTTGTCTTATTTTTATACATAGAATGGCAAGCACGAGTATCGAATCTTTTGCTGTCTACAAAGCCGCCAATGTTACTTTGAAGTTTTTTTTTAAGGTTTGACGCTCATAATCACCAGTTCTTTTTGAAGACTTCGAAGCCGTAGATGTCGAGGATGCCAATGACGGGATTGACGCTCTCCGTCTCTGGCTGGAGGGAGTCGTTGACGCGGGCCACGAGCCACGTGAAGAGGCGGTCGTAGGCGGCCTTCGCCAAGGCGTCCCTCGCAAACTGCGCCAACTCGGGGGTCAGGGGGCTTGTCACAACGTCACCGCGAGCGTCGATGGTGCGATGCGTCAAGGCTTCGCGCAGGGCCATCAGGCTGCAACCCAGCAACTGCAATGGAGAAAGCGACTATTAGAAAAACCTCGTGAAAACCTCACTTATAGTTTCAGATAGACGCTCTCAAAATCTTCTTGTTTGAGAGTGCCTTTCTGTGATTCTAAATGCAGCGCATAGATGTTAATAAACATCAGTCTATTGGGAAGATAGTATACTACAGCGTGTCTCGAAATGCCTTCCCTGGTACTCTGTAGCTATTCCATTAAATATGTGGGAATGGAATATGGAATGGGAGTGGAATATGGAATGGGAATGGAATATGGAATGGGAATGGAATAAGGAATGGGAATGGAATATGGAATATGGAATGGGAATGGAATATGGGAATGGAATATGGAATGGGAATGGAATATGGAATGGAATGGAATATGGAATGGGAATGGAATAAGGAATGGGAATGGAAAATGGAATGGGAATGGAATATGGAATGGGAATGGAATATGGAATGGAATGGGAATGGAATATGGAATGGAATGGGAATGGAATATGGAATGGAATATGGAATGGGAATGGAATATGGAATGGGAATGGAATATGGAATCAATTGGAATATGGAATGGGAATGGAATATTTCATGGGAATGGAATAGAATATGGAATGGGAATGGAATTGGAATGGAATATGGGATGGAAATGGAATGGAATGTGGAATGGAATATGGAAAGGGAATGTGATATGGAATGGAAATGGAATGGAATATGGAATGGGAACGGAATATTGAAAAGGAATGGAATTAGAGTTCTTTTTTATGGAAATTGGTTTGGAATGGACTGGAATTGGCAGAAAGGCAGACATCAGTTAGGAGTCGTCTTTGCCTTCTTGCGGATGATGGCGAAGAAACTCGAAGGTGGCGTAATTCTGTTTATTAACAACAAACTCTAAGGCAGACCTTGCATGAGTTAGGTGCAGACCTTGAGGTGCACATCTTAAGTGAGTCAATGTATAGAGAAAATATCTCACCTGGGCAACAATCTCCGAGCTCCTGTCGTGCGTCTGGATTTCCGCGTTGCCCTTCTCGTCGACCCCAAAGTGAACGTTGCCGATGTGCAGGATACTGGCCACAATGTCGAATATCTCGTCACGTTCCTTTTCCCCGATCTCGATGGTCTCCATGGCCTTTAGAACCGCGCGGAACTGCGTTGCGTCCTTTTCGGTAGAGTCCGAAGTGACGGCCTGTAAAAATTTGAGCATCCTAGAATAGAATGTTATAATAAAACTCAAAAGTATATTTCTAACGTTCCAAAAAATTAATATTTTTGGTCCCCTATATTTATTTTATGTTATGTATTTTGTGTAATTATTATTCTTCCTTGATCACATCTTAAACGTATAGTCACCAGAAATTGCCGCCACTTAGTTCTGTCAGTTGTAATAAAGTAAATTCTTATTAATCAATTCATTTTTAACGTATAGTTTGGTTCTTAATATGTTTCCAATAAATTCGCTCTCTTCAACTGTTCCGTTTACAGATGTCTCTAACACTTCCACTTCTTTATGTAGCCTTAATAAACTGTTATGTGTTTAGGTTTAGTTTTGAGTAGCTCCTGACGATGGTGCTATGTCGCCGAAACCGGTAGAGTGATTATTATGTTATATACAAAATTGTATTCTTTAAAAATGGCAGTCATCATTTTCAACACAAAATATAAGTTAGGTAAGATAAGATCATTTATAAGTATTATATAACTAGTAATTTTGTGAGGTTATGTGTAAAGTCTCACCGCTTGTTGCGTGTATCTGTAATGCGTGTCCGAGCCCCCAAGTCGCATACGCTCGCGCTGCTCGGGCTGCGCCCCCGCCAACAGCTGATGGAAAACATGGAAGTTTCTTTCTCCAGGAGCTTGATTCACCACTCGTGACTTCTCCAGCAGGTAGTTGATGACGTTGCCCCCAGTGGGCCCGCCTTCGCGGTTAAACTGAATGTCCATGTACTTGCCGAAACGGCTAGAGTTCTCGTTGCGGTCTGTTTTGGCGTTACCGAAGGCCTCCAGCACTGGGTTGCTGTGTAGCAACTTGTCCTTAACCTTTTCGACATTTTTTAGATGTCCTGTCCTGGCTGCGATGTACTCCACAACTTTTTTGGACGTCTCGGTCTTTCCGGAACCAGACTCACCTGAAAAACAAGATTAATATACTACAGGGAAATGTCGTTATTACGTTTTTCAAGGGAACCTAAAAAACGAAAGTGCGGGAAACAGAAAGCGAAAATTTTTCAAATACGTAAAAATAATAAAAAAATCTTATATTTGAAAATATTATTAAAAAAGTTCGTAATTCTATGTTGCTTTTTTGCAGTTTGGCAAAATAAAATACCCAAATTTGAAAAGTTTGGATGAAAAACCGTTACATATACCAATCTGTGAAAAATTATGTACAAAAATACCAAATAGCTTTATTAAAGACAAGGGATATAAGAAGAAAAAACTCTTTTAAAATAATTGATAGAAGATTCAAAATTCGAACAAAATTTGAATTTTTCTTTTTCGAATATCTTTATTTTTTTCAGTTGTGTTCAATTGTTTCCGAATTCTTCGAATATTTTTCAGTATGACGCCAACTTCACTCGAGAGTAGTCGGGACTGATAGTGACTTTCTTGGAATGTTTTTCCTGTCCGTGTAATAGTCTAAAGGGAATTTCACTAACGTAAGTCGTAGTTTTTAAGTTAATTATTGTATTCTCAGTAATTTATGTCCATTTGACATTGTTGATATGAAGAAAAATCATGTGTTTTACCTGATATAAGAATGCACTGCTCTCTGTTCTCATCTTTAAGAGACCGGTATGCATTGTCAGCGATCGCAAATCTGAAAAATTCCCAAGATACTCAATCAGTTTTTATGTTCACACATCAATTATTGCACATTATCAATGTAATCGTCATTTTTTATCAATAATACTTATCGAAAGTGTAAATTCAATGGAAAAATATCCAATAGGATAACATTATCTTTTACGGACGCAAATGCAGATATTTAAGTCGACTGATTATTTCTAAAGGTGAATCGTTTATCGAAGATTGTTTAAAAAATATTGAATTACGTTATGGAGAATGTTGACTAAAAATATTATTGTCACAATGTTATTATTAAGTGTTGTTTTATGATAATTAAATAATTTAACTTCGTCATACATATCTATGGAGATATTCCACTGTTGACGTTTTCAACTGATGAAGCATATGGTCTTGATATACTGCTGCCACAACATTATATCAGCTACCATGGTCCTCGACTCATCCCATATGAGTTTATGACGACGAGAGGCCAGAGGCTTTAATAAAAACAGCTGTGGTTTATGCTCTCCTGATACATTTGACGAATGTGTCCCAGCAAGGTTCACTTTCATTTTTTGACCAACTGTAGAATAGAGGGCTGCATTGCCCACTCCCTCAAAAAGTCAAGACATCGTTTTATTTATGTAAAATTGTAAACACATACAGGAGAATACCAAATAAGAATACAAATGGTGATAGTGATTCTGAAGATTTTTAATCTGTGGATCCTATGACTCTTACCATTCTACATATAGATAAGCGCTGCATTTGGAGTGTTTCCCGACATTCACACACCATTCTTATTATGACAGAAATTCACTATGAATGGGTGGTCTTCACGGGACAACTTTCGTCTATCACCAATTTTGGTTGCTATGACTGGCATTATACGGGTGTGGGATCAAATTCATACGTACCGAGTGTATTTTAGAGCTCAGAAATCGATTAGAAATATTTTTCTTTTTTTTAATCTCCGTCGGAGATCGAACCCACGACCTTAGGCTTGCCAAGCAAACGCTTTAACCACTGAGCTATACCCGCCGGCTTCCCCCAGTACGTATGGAACCCCCAGTATGTATATTTTCCAACGGACTTCTAGGACGTCGAGAGCCCAGGGGCTTCACCTAGTCAATCCTCACAAAGTCTAACCATAGTATACCCACTATTCCAGGCAATTACCTATTATCAAAACCAATTATACGGCTTAACTAAGATAAAATACGTTTAGTACTAATAGAGGTATTTTTTTACATCGAATTGCATCGTAAATTACCCCTTTCTTTGTACACTTCACTCTAGATCTGACATTAAGGGGGTCTCAATAGGTCAGTTTTTCGACATGCTTTTTCATGATCTAGAACTAGATTTGTGTAAAATATAATGAGATGACTTACACGTGGGGCGGAGCCTCAAAGAAGTGCTTCTTGGTGTAGACCTCCACCTGCTCCTGCGAGTACAGGGGAAGTGGCTTGTAGGGGTTGACGGCAATTAACACCTGACCGATGTAAGTCTGTAATAGAGAAATAGCACACAGATAAGAGATCTGGGAGTAGGGTCATCATATTGCACTTGTCAATTTTTTTTTTTTTTATGTAAACGCATGCAGGAGAGCACAATCGGTCAAGACCAGTGCACTCTATGACGCTCAGCCAGGGAGGCTGGACGCTGCATGCGGGAAACGTGTGTTGTGTTCGTGTTTGTGTGTGGGTTGGGGAGATTGCAAGTGTATATTTATCTGTTTCTTGAAGAGATCCAGATTGTAGGAAGGAGGAAACACAGACGCTGGAAGAGCATTCCATAGCTTACCGGTGGCATTAAGGAAGGAACTTTGGAAGCTGCCAGTTCTTGGTCGACATATATTAACCGTGTATGGATGTTCGGCAAGTGTAAGACGAGTTTGTCGGCTGTGAGTGGGTGCAGGAGGAATTAGTTCTTTAAGTTCCGAAGAGCAGCGACCGTGGTAATAACGGTAGAAAAGACTAAGAGAACCAACCTTACGTCTGTGTTCCATTGATTGTAGATTAGACGTAAGGGTGTCATTGTTTATCAAACGAATTGCTCTTCTTTGAACTGAGTCAATTAAGTTTAGAAGGTATTTTGGGGCTCCAATCCAAAGGTGACTGCCGTATTCAAGGATAGGTCGGATTTGTCCTTTTATATAGAAGAAGAAGTTGTTTATCGTTGAAATACCGACGTGATCTATATAATACACCTAGTTTTTTGGAAGCGAGACCGGCTTTACACTTAATTGACTCGTAATATTTGACATTATTCGATATTGATAATCCAAGCATGTTGATGGAGCTTGCTTTCGGAAGAGAACAACCGTTGAAAGATACAGGATCCATAGCAGTCTTCTTGGTGGAGAAAGTACATGATTGGGTTTTTGAAATGTTGAAACTGACGAGGTTGAGGTCGCCCCATCGTGAAACCCTTTCAAGAGACATGTTCATCTTCTCCACCAGAGATTCCCCTAGCAGCAGATAGTTCCGAATGTTTCGGAGGTTTATGGAAGGTTATACTCTCATGGACAGTGCTGTGGTCGGCATAGCAGTGAATGTTTGCGCATTGAAGCAAATCATTCACATGCAGAAGGAGAAAGAGTGGGCGACAGCACAGAGCCCTGTGGAACTCCTGAGTTGATTTTATGGCAGGAGGAAGAAAAGCCATCTACGACAGTGATGATGCTTCGATCACTCAAGAAGTTTTCAATCCAGGAGCACAGGGAGGGAGTTAGTCCATAAGACGGTAATTTATTCACCAGACCGCGATGCCAGACTCTATCGAACGCCTTGGAGATATCCAGGGCAACAGCTTGCGTTTCTCCATAGCATTCGACGGATTTCCCCCAAACATGTGTGACATATGCCAAGAGATCGCCGCACGATCGACTACGGCGGAAGCCATATTGCCGATCGCACAGAAGATCATTCTTCTCTAAATATCTTACATAGTGCAGCATAAGACGAAAGATGACCTTGGTCCAGGGTATTTATGATGTGATTTCAATCAACACGTGGATTCCCTCAATCCACGCTCGCGTCTTCAGCCGTCAATACACACCCTCGCCCTGACGCACGCCAAGTGTTACTGGCTGACGGGAACTATACATTGATTGTACTTCGATGAGGCGATTACCGTAGCGGCTGACAGACCTTTATGCCGGCAGCTCGTGATGAACATATGCTGCAGTTAGGGGAGCGGGCATGTTGATGACGTATTTCAGAGCAGACAAAAAAATCACATATTTTTTAGCTGTGTTAGTTCTGATAACTAATCGTCAATGGAGATGTAGCGTCGAGATTCGTCGACTGTTCGTGGGGCCTTTTGGTGTTGAGGACTGTAGTGTGTCCGGATATGCTGTGTATACCTAGAATCGCGGGAAGGCCTTCAGCCACTCTCTAACACAGTGGTTCTCACCCTTTTTGAAGCCACGGTGCACTTTTGATGGTGGAAAAAAATGGCGGTGCACCAGAATCAAGAGGTCAAAAAATATATGGAAATCATTTTTGTTACATACTTATCTTAAAAAAATAGTTACATACTCAATTACGTACAATTTATTTGACATATTTTATTTTTAATTTAAGTTATAGAAAAAAAAGGTTTAATATTGAATATAAATTTACTTCGTAAATTTTTCTTTAGATTTATTTTTATATTTATACATGTTTTATTAAAATTATTTTTATTAAGATTTGAAGGTGAATGTAATCTAGAAAAGGGGTCATGTTTCTCCCGGCTCTTATCCACCCAAAATGACGTCCATGCTTAATAAAATTTAATTTATATTATCAATCAAAAATCAATCAATGGGATACCTGAGCTTCTTGGTTTATGCATATATCAGAAATATTTGCTCGAATATTTGATATAGCTACCCTAAATTCATCGTCTAAATTTGTAAGTCTTTGTCGTTTTATAATTTTTATATTAGTTATTGTTTAGAAACCAAGCTAACATAAATATGATGTTGAAAATTGTAGAAAAATTTTCAGTGCCTTCATGTGAAGAACTGGATGTTACCAATCATTATTCTGAAGACATTTAACAAAATCATCCATACCTTCATTTCGAAAAATGATTAATAACTCATTCTCAAGTGCTATGAATCTAGAAATAACTTCACCCCTAGAAAACTACCTGACTTCAGTGTGAAAAAGCAAAGACTCATATTTAGCTCCCATAGAAATGCAAAGTTTTTTTAAATATGTGTGTTTTTAAAGGTCTTATGAAATTCATCATATTTACAATTTGATCTAGTACAGGTTTTAGTGCCGCTGGTTATGTTTTCGACACTGAAGATTCTCTATGTAAAAAACAGTGCATATATATAATATGAGGGTTTCTTTTCTTTGCAAGGGTAACAAATCCTTTAATTGAGCCTACCATTGAAGGAGCACCATCTGTACAAATTCCTACACATGACTCCCACGATATTTTAAGTTGTTCTAAATATAAAGAAATATAATCAAAAACATACTGTCCAGTCGTATGTTCGGTAAGTTCTTTGCAGTTTAGATATTAATTCACTATTTTATTTTCGATTATGAAACGAACGAACCCTAGTAATTGTGCCTTACTGCTAATTTCAGTCTATTCGTCGACTTGTAAAGCAAAATGTCGTTTGAAAAGTTTATCAGTAATCGTTTTTCCAATATCATCCGACATATTAAAAACTCTTCTTTTTATTGTATCGTTTGAAACAGGAATTGTCATAATTTTATTTTTTGTTTCATCACCAAACATAATTTTTCTACTTCACAACATGCAGGTAAAATTAGAGACTCTGCTATAGTATGTGGTTTTAATTGTATAGCGATCAATTCACCAATCACGTATGACACCAGTAGTGTTTTATCGGAAATTTTAACAGTTTTCTCAAAATATTTCGCTTGTTTTTTTGCATGCTTAACAATCTTTCAAAGTAATCTCTACTTTTGGATGTAAGATCGGCGTGCTTCGTAATGAAGTGGCTATTTAAACTTGTCGAGATACATCGCGCTATTGGACAATTTTTCTCCTCATACGACACATAGTGTAATGTAATATCCTTCCTCATTGTTGCTAGTAAAACCGAAACGTAAATTTTCTTCAGAATACTGTCGATTAATTTTTCTGATTTTACTGGGTATATTTTGTTTTGTATGAGACGTATGATGTCTAATAATATCGTCATTACTTCTTCCACTTGTACTCTCTGTGTCATTAATATTTTGGTCTGATTCACGATTTCGTTTGATTTTTTTTTTTTACCTTTTTTTCTCGCGGTGCACCTGCAACAAGCTCGCGGTGCACCAGTGCACCTCGGTGCACCGTTTGAGAACCACTGCTCTAACATGTAGCTTCCGTATGGCGTCACCACAGCCGACATAATTTAGGTTTAAAATTACTCTCGAAAAGAATGGAGTGTGAAAAAATGACCAGGTGGTGTTTAGACATGTTTCGGTGGACTATAGAGATGTTAGAGATGAATAGACTCACGTAGATAATATTTTCTTTGAAGCGCTTCCTCAGGTTATCCACGAAGGCCTCCTCACTGGTGAAGTTCTCCAGCAGCACGAAGTCCTGCACGCCCACGCGGTCGCGGTTATGGAGGTTCTTCTCCATGGCGGGCACCGGCGCTCTGAAACATGAACGATCACAACGCATCACACAATATTCACTGAGAATCAACATGCAAATCGTCTTATATATCACGGGTTACCATGGCTACTTCTCCTCTTTTTTTTGCTTAGTTCTTTTCAACATAAGAAAAATATACAATAGAACATAAATAATGCACGTGGCACTCTTCAAATTATACACAAGGCTAGATCATGCGAAGAGACAAACGTTTAAAAACATAGGAGTCTATTCCACGTCGGACTCGTTAACCGCGCGCCGTTATTACAACGTTATCCTTGGTGGAGTTTAACATAATTAACCGCCAGAACTAAACAGTCGCTCAGGAAGGTTCTCTCACTTCATAAAAGAATGTCACACTGTTGGTTGTCTTCTGGAACTTAAATAATTAATTCTTCTGTCCCATAAACGGCATAAACGACAGACTCGCCATATTTTATAGAAGGAAACTTATTTTTTTAAATTGTATAACAACATTATACAATATATATTATTTAAATATAGTAACATTTATTTGCTGACATAGGTCTTAGTCCCTCCCCACTACTCTCTAGCGAAACTTTTTTTTTGAAAATATGTATTTACACGTCAGTTTGCTTATACACGTTGAAACTGATGAAACCTTTGTTGATGGCGAAACTGCTGTCTTGCAGCAAATAAAACAGTGCTCATTGTGATCCATTTTAAAACAAGGTATGAAATATGTACTTATCTAATAAACGTAGAAGTATTTATCTATATAATATTTGAAATTGATCTCAAAGTGAATGTGAAAAATATAAATTACAACCCATTCTTAACTCACCCACAACTGACAAACTAATCTCTCACACTTGCTGAACACTCATATGCTGTTTATGTATGTCAACCAAGAACAGGCAATTTTTAAAATTTAAGTATATAGCCACGACAAACCGAAGAAAACTGACCGAGTTTATATAATATAAAAAAGGCGACAGTAATAAATAAATCGACACAAAGCCGAACTGATAAATGATAACGTTAACAATATATATTTATCAAACATTTTCATTAATAAGTCTTAGGCTTGGTTACTGATATCATGTTAAAATAAAAGGTTTTTCAGGCGAAAACTACGAAAATTCTACAAATGAATACATGTTTTTAGTACTCACAATTAAGGCTTGGCAGACATGCAAGAGCAATGGTAAAAATATGCGCATTCGAATGCAGCATAATCCGCAAAAAATAATAAACGAAATATGATTTAAATGCTACAAATTAACTAAATGTAACAAACTTGTTATCATAACTATGAGCAAAAAAAACTATAAAATGTCAAGCATGCAATGAATGTTGCACGATGACACAAAATGCAAAAATTGATATGCGACTTACTCATTGTTATATTTAAACGTATAAAAGAAGCTACTAGCAGTGAAGTTGGAACAAAATATCTAAACATTTATACAATATGGCTGGAGAATTATAGCAAGCTGGGTTGCTGCATTTAGTTACATATTGTATAACATTAAGGTTATCAACTGACAATACTTGGTGAAACTGCATAATCATAATTTTACATTTATTTTTATTTAAAAATTTAAAAATTTAAAATATTTAGTTTTTATTCACATTTATTTTAACTGATTACATGTTTCGGCCTCCCACCATCTTCAATAATTATCAAATTTTTGACCTATTATTAATTATTGACCACGATTTATTAATTAATGACCACCAATTCTTGAAGATGGTCTCCAGGGAGGCCGAAACATGTAATCAGTTAAAATAAATGTGAATCAAAACTAAATATTTTAAATTTATTATTTTTTAAATTAAAATTATAATTACATATTGTAATTGTGTGCCTATTGTGTACCACAACAGCCTCAATTTTCGGGTTCTAGTGAACATATGCTAAAGAAAGTGAGCCATTGAAGAGTATCATTAGAAAATCATATATAAACGGTGTTAATATTAAATAAACGTTAGTCTCCTGTCAGTTGTAGGTAGACCTCTGTAATAGACTTTGAATGACGTGAGCTGTCAGACAAAATGGTCAGTGTTGTATATGTATTTGTTTACAATTATCATGCGAAGAGACGAACAATTAAAAACATAGGAGCATATTCCATGTCAGCCTTGTTAACCGTGCGCGTTATTCCAAGGATATCCTTGATGTAGTGACAGCAAGGGACCGTCAGAAATAACCAGCAGTTTAGGAAGATTCTTCTAAAAATGGGAGAGACTCCCAGGCGACAACACAGAATACGTCTGCTGTTCTCGTGGATGATGCATTCCATCAGAGAATGTCTCGCTGTCTGTTGTATGCTAGGATCACATGGACAAGTGCTGTTAAAAGTGATATAGAGGCATAAGTACAGGTGTTCTTAAAGTTACGAATGGATTCAAGATCCCGAAACATTAGAGAGTATAAATATGTGTATCTAGCGGCTAGCCCGGAGAAAAAAATAGGTTAACTATCATTGCTTTAGAGCACGGGTCGTCAACCTGGTCCGTACCGCCCACTAGTGGTCGACACGGGCTTCCGTGGTGGGCGGTGGGCGATTTTTAAGTCTCCTACATTCCTTCTATAATTTTTTCCACCATATACTAAATTGAAATATAGCGAGGTTGTTGGGCGGTAGGGAAATTTTACCCTGAAAAATAGGCAAAAGTGGGCGCTAGGCATAAAAGGTTGACGACCCCTGCTTTAGAGGAAAATGCCTCTAAAAAGGGTTCTCAAAATACTCTGCATTGTTAGTAATTAAATATACACATACAGTTATACATCAAATTTTTATACGCATCAATTCATTCAGAAAAATATCGGCAGACGCAGGATGCGAACCACGAGCCTTGAAACCAACCTTTGCTCATGTCTTTTACACCGCCTAGTCCACTCGGCTATTTCTTTGATGTATAATTGTATGTGTATATTTAATTACTAATAATATTGAAATTCAGTCAATGATCTATAAAAGAAGATTAGAGTATTTGAAAAATATTATAATAAAAAATTTAAATCAATACTCTGCATTGCATTAT
The DNA here is from genome assembly GCA_022606575.1 of Glossosoma conforme. Lineage (NCBI taxonomy): Eukaryota > Metazoa > Arthropoda > Insecta > Trichoptera > Glossosomatidae > Glossosoma > Glossosoma conforme. Next base: position 944,194 of record JAGTXR010000005.1, on the reverse strand, counting down.
CTTTTCAGTTACTGAGAGTCGGTAAAACAGTGGCTTGAGAGCGAGAGGAGCCAGTGACACAGATTACTCTCAGTGCATTAAAAAACACCGAGATCTTCTAATTACCCGAAATGTCGGTAACGAGTTGTCATGAATATTAGAAAGGGTCCGAGCAACGACGCGTGAAAATTGTAATTGAAACACTTTTCTTTTAAATACTACCGTTAAGTGATTAGAGATCACCAGGTTTGGGCGGATAGTTTATCTCAATGGATTTTGATAAAAATATAACTACTTTTTCACGATTACTTTTTAAATAATTTAGAATTATTGCTTGTTATTTTTTTGGTGCGATATATCGGTTTGATGTATCAGAAATGGATCAAAATAGTAAAACAGTCATTTTTTTCTACTCATTTTCGTTCCATATCAGGAATATATGGTCACCACATATTGTCTATATTCATGTCTGTCAGTTGACGTGTCTCATCTCAAGATATCTCCCAATATAATAAAGAAAAATAACGCCTAAAGTCTACGTCAGAACATAAATGGTTCCCGATTGCCTCCAGAGTAGAAGCCCGCGGACTTAAACGGACGGTAGTGTTCGTGGCATATTTTTTAAGCGATTTGTCAATAGTATTTTTTTTAAAGAGAAAGGATGATTAACCCGACATTTGAGGTCTGGAATATTTGAAACTATATAAACGGCTAAGCCCGTCTAGCGAATTGCAGTTAGCAATAGGCGGTGAAGATATGAGCAATTGTTCGTAACAAACAACTTTAAAAACAGTTTAATCCAAAATAACAATATATAAATATACAACAATTCACTTTATATTATTGACATTTTAATTTTATAACAGACCATATTCATACTGAGACAGTGGATACTGCGAATTTATTTAGTCTACTGCCGATTAAATTTATTTACTGACAATCGATTTAACTTACTGCCAAAACCTCGAATTAATTACTGAACAAAGAAAATTTAATTAAGATACGTACTGATGATGCTGTACATGTTGTATTAAATTTAATAATTCAGGTATTAGTATAATTACATGGATTAAAATTTTTATTAGAATATTTTTTCAATACTCTACTATTTTATAGATTATTATATTTCAATATTATTAGTAATTAAATACACACATACATATTTTTTATACGCATCAATTCATTCAGAAAAAATATCGGCAGACGCGAGATTCGAACCACGAGCCTTGGAACCAACCTTTGCTCTGTTCATTTTTACATCGCCCAGTCCACTCGACTATTTCTCCGCCTGAACGGATGCGGGTTACATGTTGTATTTATATTATTTTTATCATCGCATAACGATAGATGTCTCTGTAGTATATATTCAGGGTATGTATATTATTATTTTTTATTATTGAATCACTCAACATTTATTCACAAGCTTTTTTATATTATTACTTTCCGACAGTCTATTTATTTAGTAAGTACCACTCGGGTCTCGAACCGAACTATAGACTGCATGGATGAGAAACAACTTCTTGTAAGTCCTACGCGGAATAATAAAAAATAATAATATGCATACTCTGAATATATACTATAGACATCTATCGTTATACGATGGTAACAATAGTATAAATACAACATCTATCGCGCATTCGTTCAAACGGAGAAATAGTCGAGTGAACTGGGCGGTGTAAAAATGAACAGAGCAAAGGTTGGTTCCAAGGCTCATGGTTCGAATCCCGCGTCTGTCGATATTTTTTCTGAATGAATTGATGCGTATAAAAAATAACAATAAATGATGTATAATTTTATGAGTATATTTAATTACTATTAATTTAATTGATTAAAAACAATGATTATTTTCTATTTACATAATATGTATGTGTAAAGATTCAGGTGTTTGATTTACCTTTTACACCAATCAACACTCAAAACGGCTAACCTAAAATGATGGGAAAAAGCAGAAATTTAACTAATAAGTCACTCAAAATATAAATTAATTACACCCAGCAGTTTGGGATCTCGCAGAAGACTGGAAAGGCTTGAAACTTATTTGCCGGATTCCTTTAATCATACAGATTAGCAATCTTTCTTATCGCCTCTTTGCACAGTCGCCAGGAGATTGGGCAAATCACTTTATCGCACTGTCTTATTATTGGATTACTTGCGTCACGTTACATCGATTAACATCATTATCAACAGCGAAGGTCACCCAACACAATGCTACAAATTAAGCCCTTGTATTCAGAAAAATAAATAAATCACTTCTCAAATTAAAGATCGCTAAAAAATTTAGTTAGAACAATCTTGAATACGGTAGTCACCTTTGGATTGAAGCCCCAAAATACCTTCTAAGCTTAATTGACTCGGTTCAAAGAAGAGCAATTAGTTTTACAAACAATGACACTCTTGCGTCTAACCTGCAATCAATGAAACACAGGCGTAAGAGTGGTTCAGTTAGTCTTTTCTATCGTTATTACCACGGTCACTGCTCTTCGGAACTTAAAGAACTAATTCCTCCTGCACCCACCAACAACCGACAAACTCGTCTTACACTTGCCGAACATTCATACAAGGTTAATGTGTGTCGACCAAGAACTGGCAGTTTACAAAGTTCCTTCCTTAATGCCACCAGTAAGCTTTGGAATGCTCTTCCAGCGTCTGTGTTTCCTCCTTTCCACAATCTGGATCTTTTCAAGAAACACTTGCAATCTCCCCAACCCACACACAAACAAGAACACAACACACGTTTCCCGAATGCAGCGTCCAGCCTCCCTGCCTGACCGTCATAGAGTGCACTGGTCTTGACCGATTGTGCTCTCCTGCATGCGAATACATAAAAAAATCTCGTTTTTTGATGATTTTTACGTGAATTTGTTGGAATTGTGACTTTTGGGTGGAGCCGTATGTGAATTTGTCTATTCAATTAATTTATTAATTTCTTTCAGTATGATTACAAATAACAAATTCAATTCGATACTGAAATACGATAATAAAAGCAGTAGTAAATATAATTAATTAATTAGTAGAATTAATAATTCTAATAATAAAGATACTTATTATTAATTACTTTGAAAAACAAAGCAATAGAGACAAGCAACAGAAAGTCCCAATGCTCATCAAACAGACGACTCCAATAAATTATTCTTCCAAACAAATTCATGGAGTTCGTGCCTGAACTGGGCCTCCCTTGCGTGGAATATATAAACATCCGCGACGATGTGGTTGAACAGTCTGATCCTCTTCTAAAAGGCATAGTCTCTGACAGGTTAGTGTTACTCTTTGGCAGAACGAACAATCTGTGCCTCCTGTTGTTACACATAAAAATAATTAACACGCTTGCACCATAGATAAAACACAATCGCAATAATGTTTGTTTTATCTAATCTAATGCATTTATCCAAACAGTTTTTTTTATTATGCAAACAGGTCCAGGAAAATAACGCCAGAGGAAGAAGATCTTATCAGTTGAATCTATGACGTTCAAATTTGACTCAAATTTTCAAATAAATATATTTTTGTGAACAGCACCGATTCACATAAAAGTCCCCGTAAAAATGATCGATGCGTGTTTTCCGGACTGTAATTTGATTACGTTAACGAATCAACACACAACATAATATGCAGCGTTTAGCAATACTTAAAAACGGCAAGCGTCGTAGAATCAACAAAGACTTTTTTCAATCACTGTATATCTTGAGTCTTTTGGTTTATCGGTATTTTTATATATTTTGCCGGCGGGTATAGCTTAGTGTTCAAAGCGTTTGCTTACCAAACCGAATTTCGTGGGATCGATCCCCGACGCAGATTAAAAAAATGATTTTTCATCGATTTTTAAGCTTGGTTTTTAATTTTAAGCCTACGGTTGGTGTGAATTTGATCACTCACTGGTAAAATGCCAGTCATAGCCCATGCATCATAAATTGGTGGTAGACTAAACTTGTCTCATAAACAACACCCATTCATAGTTAATTCCCGTATTAAATAGATGATGCGTGAATGTTGGGGCTTTAGTTTATAATGTTGTATGATCAACACTCCACATGCAGCGCTTATCCATATGTAACATAGTAAGCGTCATAGAAACCACAGATGAGACTTGTGTATGCATGACTATCAGCATCTGTCGGTATTTTCCTGTATGCGTTAACATAAAAAATGGACACCACTAACTACAAGCAATTAACTTGCAAGCCGCACCAATTTTAGCACCGTTCTAAGCTTTACATTTTAATTATCAAATGGTTTTTATTAAGACGGTGAATTTGTGTGACTGTGGTGGTCCTATGCTCCAGTTCAGGTGTGGATATGACATAAAAAAGATCTCTGAATGTGACCCGGCGCCGCTCGTGTGAATTTCGAGTCATTTGTTTAATTGCTTACAATGAATCACGATGAATAGTAAAAATTATTTTCGTTCATTCAAAAATTCAAATTATTCCTTTCAACGATAATCACATTCTCAAGTTCATGGCTGTTCTCGTTTTTTTTATTATTCTTGTTTATGGCGCTCCCCGTGTGATCTCACTCGCAATAAAAAAAAATTAACAGCCTCTTTAGATACATTTTGAATACTGTTCATTGGTTATAATATACGAGGATATTTATTATATATTATTCATATATTTAAAAAAGATCTCACGACGGATTTGCAAGTGCTAAATCTAAAAATAAATAAGAGTTTCTTTATATATAGTATATACATATACGTACTCATAATGTAATACGTCCAGTTTATTTAGGTAATTTATTTATTGTAAGAGATTTTTACCTAAATCATAACGATCAATATACATCTATTTTTAGTACTGGAAACACTGACAAGAATTTAGTTATCGAATTGATATTCTAAATTAAAAAAAAGGAATGTTCTCATATTACGAAGAATAATTGCAGAATAATATATTGTTATTTACGTTACTAATATTTTTTTTTAGTATTTTAGTATAATGTGGGTATGATACCTTTATAGAAAGATGTTATTATTTGCGTCATTCGCAAATAAAAAGCATTTCTGATAACAATTCGATTCGCTGGGAATTTTTCGCAGATCAGATTCCTTATAAAATACCTTCTTTCGTCGGTGGCATTTTTTCTTATAACTATGAATGAATTTATTACACACTAGCCGCTAGCGCATTGTACCCGGCGTTGTTCAGAACTTGTGTAAAAATATCATTCAATGAAAGATTTTTTTTAATCATATTCATTTATAATCATTAAAATTCTTATTATTTAAATTCATTAAAAAAAATATCTTCATCCCTTACAATTAGGCATAACATGTGCATCGTGTATGATTCTATGTATTGCTTGCGTAACTTCTTCTTCGTAGCATCAATCCAGTGGATTGGTTTGATTCTCTTCAGCTCGAACACTTGATATAAATACTCCCGTCTAGGGCGCCCTCTACAGTTTCTACCCTCAACCATCTACTCCACAATGTCGTGAAGAAGACCATCGTGGCGCATGATGTGACCGATCGCCTCTCTGAGATGGTTCTTACTAGGTGCCTATCTTCCTTGATTATCCTGAGAACCTCATTGTTCGTGACTAAGGCGACTTAAATCAACAAACGGCAGATTTTTGACCCTTAGTAATGCATTTTGTTTCATCTTAAAATAGGGTTAGATCGAGTCGTAAAATGGTTTTAATGTTAGAGAAACCTTCCAGGATGTGCAATTACCATATGTTTAATCGTGATTGGATAAGCAGAAAAGGCATCCATAATTTATATAAAACATACATTCATTTTTATTATTATGATATTGCCAATGTATCATATATTTATATATATATATTATTATTTTTAATTTGCAATGTAATAATTTCAAGTATGAGTGTAATTGTAATCTCAACTGTATCATCTCAATAAATAACAATAACATCATGATACGAGTATGTAGAAGAAATTTGTAAAATGGATAAGACCAACCAACATAGACTTCGTCGTTGAGTGAAGGTTTCCTCATTGATTTTGGGTGCGTTGGCCGTTTTTTTAAATTAAATCAATGTCTGTGCGGAAAATGTATTGAATGGCTCCGAGGCCGGCTGCAGTAAGCGCCATTATTCGCGCCAACAGCACGCGAATACCGCCTCTTAGACAAAACACACCTCTGACCTAGACCGGGAGTTCAAAGAAATGGAGAAATTAAAAAGAAACGTAATCGCTTCAAAACGACTTTTATAACGTACCCACGATCTACACAGATCATTACTATTGTGTAATTTTTGAATAGTATTGTAATACTTGTATTATTCAGTTTTATATGGGCACGAAAAGCTAATTAAGACACTATTATTTATCATTTATGTATTAATTTTTTATTGATAGTTTGGCTTTTGGGTTTAGCCGTGTGTGGCGAATTACTTATTTCCAATATTTCGACCGCCATTGCAGGGGTCTTCTTCAGGGTTGATAACTTAGTGAGGAGTTGGTGTCTGGAGGTAGTTTAGCCGTCAGCTTAACGTACCTCCACGAGCGTCGTGTCGGAGAATCTAGTACGGTGGGTATGTTCTAAGAAGCATACCTCTACGAACGTCATGTCGAACAGATGTCTGCCCAGAATACTTTGAGTACGATGGTTTAACTTTGTGTGGAATCACGAGGTTAGAGAGCGGAAAAGGTAGCCTTACATACTATAATCGGTCAAGAGGCGAAAATGGACCTGGCTGGCACATGTACTAATTATGTTACAGGAGAGCAAAAACTACATCTGCCTTTTCTTTCAGCCCAGTTAGGGGAGCGGACATAGAAATGATGATAAATTATATTCAACTGCTACAATTGCTACCTAGTTAACCCTTTCATTACGGCTCGGTTAGAATACAAATTATACTGTCAATTATAAAACTAGTATTTGAAGCATAAATGTACTTACCTGGTCCATTTTCATATATCACATTGGTTTTTGTATCCTTTAGCTATCAGATGATGCACAAAAAACTATTCTAAGAAAGTAGCAAAACGATATATCACGGCTACCGATGTCAACGGTCGGGGAATCTGATGACGGCATATGCCGACAACCGATGCGAAAGGGTTAACGCAAATTCGCCGCTGGAGTCTGAAAAATATTGTGATAAATACTTGAACTTCCTTATCTATATAGTCGACTGTCATTTTAGAGTTAAATCATTGCTTAGGATTGACTTGATGGAGTCCAAAACATGTACAATCCCATAAAAATAAATTTGAAATGAAAGTAAATATTTTTAATTTGTTAATTTTTAAATTAAAATGAATATAAAAAAATATAGACAAGACTGACAACATGGAAAGTTATCACGTTGGAATTATTAAATATTAATAATTTAAAAACCAATTTTGAACCAGCGAATTATTCGATGGTGCCATCGAATATTCTTAAATTGAATGACGATTCATAATAAGAGTATTGAGTAATGCGGTCGCCTACGTGGAAGCGATTTATAGGCTCATTCTCATTAATTTTCATAATTATATATCATATCCCTAACCTTATTCGGTTCTCACATATTATTGGATGACCGCATGGCGAATGAAAATATTTCTTAACCCTTTTAAAATATGATCTTTTAGTATTCTGATATTATCAATTTTACATAGAAGTGAAGGTGTTTCGAAGAACCATTATTAATTCTGCGAAGCTCACGAATTGCCGGAGGGAATGACTTAGTGGCATAAGCGATCACTTACCAATCCAGGTAAAGGCCGTGGGTTTATAACCAACGGAGATAAAAAAAATATTTTTTCTTATCTCCGTTGGGTTCTACTCTCCTGTTATCTGAGACATATTGACACTTGCCGGCGGTCATAGCTCAATGGTAAAACATTTGCTTTGCAAGCCAAAGGTCGTAGGTTCGATCCCCAACGGAGATTAAAAAAAAAAAAAGGATTTTTAATCGATTTCTGAGCTCTAAAATACCCCGGTTGGTGTGAATTTGATCCATCACCCGTAAAATGTCAGTCATAGCCTATTAATTAAAATTGGTGGTAGACGAAAGTCGTCCCGTGAAGACCACCCATTCATAGTAAATTCCTGTAATAATAAAGGATGATGCGTGAATCTCGGGCTGTAGTCTATGACGTTGGCGGATCAACACTCCACATGCAGCGTTTAGCCATATACACTATGGTAAGCGTCATAGAATTCCACAGATGAGACATCAGAATTACTATCACCATCTGTCGGTATTCTCCTGTATGTGTTTACATAAAAAAAAAAAACTACACATAGCCACCAATCCGATCTGCCAGTTTTTGCCATTGTAAAAGCTTAGCATCTTGATATCTCTGCACCCTTGAACGTGTATGCTTCGCGATTATCTTCAGAGCAAAAGCCTGAGGACTTGAAGAGACGGCAGCTGGTATACGAGGCATATTTTTTTTCGATAATCGGATTTTTTAAGGAGATCGGACGGTGAACTCGACGCGCCTATACCATAAAGTCCCTTAGAAGCGGCAGAAAGTAAGATACAAATTTTCAACTTTTAGCACCGTCAAAATAAACGTGAGCTTAGCGTATTGTATTGATAAATATTATGTGCCCATAATTATGAAAGTGGCGAAAGTCAAGAAATTGTAAAAAACGAGTTATTAATTTATTTCAGTTCCCAATGTTGTGAATTAATATAATCTTCATCTAACATTAATTTAAAAAATCTAAGTACGGCATTTTATGCAACATGAAGTTGTCACTTTCATTGGTTTTCTACCAACATCAAAACACAAACCTTTAAATATATCAGAAGGAATAAAGCATGACTTACGCCACTTTCATAATCATGGGCACATTTCTACGTATAACGTAATTTTTAATAGTCGTAAATTCGACTCAAGAGTATTTATGGAAGGTAAAGTAATGTTGATATATTTGTATTGGGTAATATATTTTTATAATAGATTTATTTTAACCCTCTCTGAGGATCGCGCCCGCGACTCCTTGCATGATAATCGTGGGTGGCAACCACATGAGACAGTTCAAACAAAATCCTATTTTTTTCAAATGCCTCTCAATTATTAAATATATCATATTAATTATTATTAGTAGGTTCAACTATAATAATAACACGGTACATTGCAACTAAATTTAAAAAAAAACTAATTTTGCGACCTCAAGTGTGCACGACAATATGTACTAAATTCGGACCAGCAATAACGACTGCATATATCTCGAGCGATTTTAGAGGAAAATGATTAAATATGTATTGTGTAATGTACGGGTTGAATTCGACTCAAGGAACAATGAGTGGCTAAAAAGTAATATATTGGAGGAGCCCGAACCTCCGCCCCCGCCTCGCTTCGCGGAGAACAGGTTTCTCATCGGACTACTCTGGTCCCCCGCATGGCCCGACTGTCTATTTCTGTACTCCTGGTGTGAGACTCTCCGCATGTGAGTTTCGAATGTCGCAGGACATTATTGTAAATCTGGTCAACTCAACGTCTCCATGATTCAACATCAAGAGAACTAGGCGTATTATGTAGATCACGTCGGTATTTCAACGATAAACAACTCCTTCTTCTATATAAAGGACAAATCCGACCTATCCTTGAATACGGCAGTCACCTTTGGATTGGAGCCCCAAAATACCTTCTAAACACAATTGACTCAGTTCAAAGAAGAACAATTCGTTTGATAAACAATGACACTCTTAAGTCTAACGTGTAATCAATGGAACACAGGCGTAATATTGGTTCTCTTAGCCTTTTCTACCGTTATTACCGCGGTCGCTGCTCTACCGGATATAAGAACTAATTCTTCTTGCACCCACCCACAACCGACAAATTCGTCTTACACTTGCCGAACATCCATACACGTTTAATGTGTGACGACCAAGAACTGGCAGTTTCCAAAGTTCCTTCCTTAATGTCACCGGTAAGCTTTGGAATGTTTTTCCAGCGTCTGGTTTCCTCCTTCCTACAATCTGGATGTCTTCAAGAAACAGATAAATATATACTTGCAATCTCCCCAACCCACATAGAGTGCACTGGTCTTGACCGGCTGTGCTATCCTGCATACGATTACATAAAAAAAAGTAGATAAAAAATCATAGCATACATCATCCTATATGAAGTCTTTGACATAAAAAAAAGCGGAGAAAAAAATGTGAATTTCTATTTTTGTACTCTTGGTGTGAGACTCTTCGTATGTGAGTTTCGAATGTCGTAGGACATCATTTTATATCTGGACAACTCAACAACGTCATCCTATATGACAGTTTTCACATAAAGGTGAATTTGTATGTACGTATGTATTAACATCCTCCTCTCTTTAAAAGGTCGCGTGGTGGCAGGATGAGGAGAAGATTAATAACACAAACTTTTTCTGAAGCACATTTACATATATTTACGATAAACTTTACAAACTTCCGGCCCAGGCGGAATAACATGCCGGGCCGGCCATAATGCGACCTTCTCGGCCGTCGGCACACAACTCACGTGCGGCGCCGTCGTCTGTCACCCAGCGCCCCAGTGGCGATCGACGTAACTAGTCTAAAATACTAATATGGCGACACATACATGTACGACAAGCGAACAGAAATAAGAGACGAAAGATTGTATATCGAGGTTTTCGGTACCAGTCAGCAAGGGCTATATCACGCTGATGTCGGTATCTATTGTTAAGCGTTGATATACATCTTCAATTATCTATAAAATATTAGCGTATGAGAAATGTATTCTAATAATATCCATCAAGAACAAGAAGGATGTTCAAAACGGTTTTGAACATAATCTGGTGAAATCTGTGCATTCTCGAAAGTTCTTAGAATATTGACAGTTAAATTGTAATAATAATTCAGTGTAATTCAGATTGTTGAGGATTGTATTTAATTTTGAATTAATAATATCGTATAAAATAAAAATGAAAAAAAACAAAAAAAATGACAGAATTTAAATCAATTTCGGGTCAGATTTTAAATCAAATTTTGGTCAGAATTAAATTATATTTTTGGTCAGAATAAAAAGGTTAACAGTCAGAATGAATTATTATGAGGGCAGAACAAAATTATTACACGGTCAGAGTCAGGTTAGATTAGGTTGACCAAATAATATAAAAAAAATACCAATGACATTTAAATTATGACTGAGTTTTCTGACCATAAATCTTCTGCTCTCTGTAATTCTGACTGATACATTTTAACCATTTAATATAATTATTCTGACCAATGTAATATAAATTCTGAAAATATTTAAAAAAAATTAATGACCGAGTTCTATTAAAAGTCTGACCGGAATAATGCGACTGAATAAAAATATTGCCACCTATTGCTTCATACTAAATTGATTATATAATAGGTAAATAAATTTTTAAGAATGTTAAGAAAAATATTGAAATTTGGAACATAATTTGAATTTAGTTGTTTTGTCTTTTCTTCGTTTTTTCAGTGGTGTTCAATTGTTTCCCGAGGTCCGAGGTGTGACGCCAAACTCTCTTGGACCGCTCCTATTGTCTTAGTTTTCAAGTTAATTCTTGTCTCTTTAATATCAAATAAATAAAAGTCACTTCTAGTGCCTTCATTTTGTGCTCCGACGTCACTAGCTGGCGCCGTCATTTCGGAACCGACCCATTTGGTGCCGAAATAAGAAAGAATGCTTCTTTTTACGGAAATCCACCGGCAGGTATGGCTTAGAGGTAAAGCGTTAGCTTACTAAATTGAATGTCGCGGATTCGATCCCCGACAGAGATTAAAATAAAAAATCATAGATTTCTAAGATTTGTAAATGTTCCCAATTGGTGTAAATTTAATCCCTCACACGTAACATGTCAGTCATTATCTGTTCATCAAAATTGGTGTAAGACGAAAGTTATCGTCATGTGAACACCACGCATTCACAGTTGAAATGATGCATATGTGAATGCCGGGCTGTAGTCTATGACGTTGGCGAATCAACACTTCACATGTAGTGCTTAGCCGTACTCAAAAATGGCACAAGAATCAAAGGCTCCACATATGAGATTTCTCCATTACTGACAAGACAGTGCCGGTTTTAGGGGGTGGTGCAGTGGGTCGGCTGCCCAGGGCGCCGAATGAACTAAGGGCGCTAAGACGGCCATAGCTCTTACATGGGGTGTTTTCTGAAGATTTCGCGCTAGATTTTTTTTTAAGAAGAGGAGGCGTCATTTTTTTTTGCCCAGGGCGCCACAAGGTCTAAATGCAGCACTGCCGACAGACAACATTCTTCTAGTGCAGGGGTCGTCAACCTTTTTATGCCTAGCGCCCACTTTTGCCTATTTTTCATGGTAAAATTTCCCTACCGCCCACCAACCTCACATATTTCAATTCAGAATATGGGTGGAAAAAATTCTAGAAGGAATGTAGAAGATTTGACCAACGCCCACCGCCCACCACGGAAGCCCGTATCGCCCACTAGTGGGCGATACGGACCAGGTTGACGACCCCTGTTCTAGTGTATGTTCACATAAAAAATACAGGAATACAATTATCGACGAATTCGCGTAAAGAGGACTGGTTGTACGAGAATATGGGTTCATTGTATCATTATGCAGTATGTTTGTGTGATGGAGGCATTATACAATATTTTCTTTTGCCGGACGATTAACCCGACGCTATTATATAAATATATCGCTTCATAAAATTTTAAAATTCGATGTAAGAATAAATTATTTCTTCGAAATACATTCGCCAATGCGCCCACGTTAGCATTTACAGTTACAGAGTGTTATTGTTATCTATGGATTTGCGAGGCGAATTTTCAACGGCGATTTCTTTATATGAGCGTAGTAAATATGACAAAATACGTAATATATATTAAGCATTATATATGTAAGGAACCATGACTAAGATTGCTTTCAAAAAATGCAGCTATGCAGGTAATTTGTATGGTTGTTATGGTTATTGCTGAGCGATTAAGGTAATCCATTTTTGTGTAATTTCAACCCTGGCGAAGGTGAAAGATTTTTATAAATTGACATACCCTTAACCCTTTCCCATCGGTTGTCGGCATATGGCGTCAAAGATTCCCCGACCGTTGACATCGGTTGACGTGATATATCGTTTTGCTACTTTCAGTACTCATTGTGACATCTACGGTAGGAAATTGGAAGTGCAGTCATTCCCTTTATCAACCTACATGAATTCTTTACGGGAATCTGTAAAGCATGTAAATAAATATCGTTAGGCTTCGTCACAAGAGCGATTTTTCTATAAACCACATGTGTCAATGCCATCACATGTATGGAGTTACATAATGAACGTTTGTTAAATAGAATAGTTTTTTATGCATCATCTGATAGTTTTAAGCAAAAAAAAAAAATGGTTTGAAAAATTCACGCCGTATTGACAGTATAATTTGTATTCCACCGAGCCGTAACGAAAGGGTTAATATTACTTAAGCTTATAATTTTATAAATTGACGTACCCTACATTTTACGGCAACCCAAAGAATAGGCACACTCAAGTGTTAATGGACTAGAGTGGTAGCGTTTTTTAAGTAGCCTTTACTACTACATATTATATCTTTTATAGACACTATGAGCATGGACCTTTCTATGGCACGTTGGGTGATCTTTATTTTATGGATAAGACATGGGTGGCTGGACGCTACATGCAGGAAACGTGTGTTGTGTTTGTGTGTGAATTGGGTAGATTGCAAGTACATATGTATTTATTTGTTTCTTGAAGAGATGCAGATTCTAGGAAGGAAGAAACACACACACAGGAAGAGTATTCCGGAGCTTATCGGTAGCATTTAGAAAGGAACTTTGAAAACTGATAATTCTTGGTCGACACACATTAACCTGTATGGATGTTGAGCAAGTGTAGAACGAGTTTATCGATTGTTGGTGGGTGCAGGAGGAATTAATTCTTTACGTTCAGAAGAACAATAAACCGTAGTAATAACGGTAGAAGAGACAGAAATGAACCAATCTTATGTCTGTGTTTCACTAATTGCAGGTTAGGTTAGGTTAGTTTAAACTTAGTTTTATCATTATTTATCAGAAGAATTGCTCTTTTTTAACCAATCTATAAGGTATTTTAGGGCTCCAGCCCAAATGTGACTGGCATATTCAAGGATAGAGCCCCATCAATGAAAAAACCATCGTTCAACCCTGGATACGTGTAAGACGAAAGAATCGCAGTGAACAGTGGTTGAAACCAACTTGAGTGAAAATATTGACATATTTAGTGTTATATTGCTTCGGATTCAGTGCTAGTGTTGACGAAGGCGAAATTTTGGAAGTTTGATGTTGTGACAATAATGCCATGTTATTTGTGGGTCATCCATGATTTACTTATAACAGGGTTTTTGTTGTTACAAGTCAACTATTTGCATTGAGTCTCCTAACGCTTGTTCTGGGTGTGAGGTCATTGACACTAAATGTGTCAATAAATTTACGGGCCACACTTTTATGTAAATACTTCAATAATGACTTAAGATGTTAAAATATTTTGTAATGTTATTGAAGGAAATAAATAAATAAAAAATAATTGTCTAAATAATTGTCTAAGCCCCGTCTACGTTGAAGAATAAAAAAACTCTTTTTTGGTGTCAAGGGCTCCTGCTGCTCAAGGTTGACAGATCAATGCTCTCACGAAGAGAGTGCTGGGCGATAATTGCTTCCTTCCATGTATGGAAAGATGTTCAGCGGAATAGTCACTTTCGCTGCTACTGGTTTTAATGTACGTATTCCTACTTGGATCATTTTTATTACTATTATAAGATTACATTGACTTATGAGAACATTTACGTCTTTAAAAAAAACGTAACTATACTCAAGAAAGCAGTGGTCTGATTATATATCTAAGTAATTGATATTTATTAGATTTTGAATGCCTCACATGTTTGCTTATAGCCAAATAACTTGTATCTACTTTCAGCTATTTGAAGTATGTATTTTAACTTTAATATACGAACGGATTCTAGTAAGTAAAATTTATTTTGTTAAATAGTCAAGATCATCCAATGCTCGAAAACGAAATTTTTTAGGTATATTTTGTTGGTATGGTTTGACTTTGTGAGCAATGACGTGGTGAGAACGGACATGGCAGCCTTCCATAATACAGTCAGTAACATACTTCAGATGCCGCAGGAAAGCATAAGCTACATTATCCCTTTTCTTCAAGCCCCCAGGCTCGCGCCGGCTTCGAAAATCGTCGGGAACTATACACGGAATGTACTGCGGGAGGCTTTGTGGCGACAGCATGTGATGTTCGTATGCTTCAGTCAAAGGAACGGACGGGTGATGGTGATATTTTGTGCGACCAGTTACATAAGTGTGTATTTAGAGTTAGGCCAAACGAACATAGAACTAAAAGTATATGCAAGAATATTAATTTAGTGTACAGAGTTGTATTAAATCTGAGGCGTTTACACCAAAAACGTAGCAAAATTTGCAGCAAATGTAGATGAGACCAATGTTAGAATAATGATTTAACATTTACATGAAAGAAATTCAAATGAGTTAGAAAATCATTAGTAAATTCTCGTTTGATTTCAAATACATTCTAAGGAAGTTTTTTTTTTTTCTGTAACAGATGGATCAACTGACATTGATCAAAAGTTGATATATCAAATGTATAGAGATCAAACATTGATGTGCAGAATTATGCAATTCCATCTAGAGTTATTATTGATCAAAAAGCTTATGTAAAATGTTGAAAATTACGCTCGTAAACAATACTTCACTCGTAATCGTAAGTCCACCATACTTGCTTAGCGATTAATTTCCGGTTCCGCAAATTGCGCGCTTACTGTCGGAATATTAATTTTGGGTTCTCCTCGGGCATTGTTCCGATTATGATCTTGCGCAATTGCTGTGTTTAGTGCAGACTTGCAGATGGCGGCCATGTTATTTGACGGAATTGCAAATTTTCGCCAAAAGTCGGAAGTCTAAAAATGCTTATCGCCTCCTTCTGACCGCGCAATTTCCTTTGGTTTTGCAAATGTCTGATATTTGCAATGATGTTTATTGTTATGAATTATTGTTGAGTTATCGTTGCTGTCGCTAAGGCGACCTACATCGCATCGCACCGTGTATATTGTCAACGTCAGGCAAATTCTAGTTATAATTCATTAACTTTGAATGCCACTTTATTACATTAGTATCGCTAAGGTCCAACTTCACCTTTTTTTTTTATGTAAACGCATGCAGGAGAGCACAACCGGTCAAGGCCAGTGCACTCTATGACGCTCAGCCAGGGAGGCTGGACGCTGCATGCGGGAAACGTGTGTTGTGTTCGTGTTTGTGTGTGGGTTGGGGAGATTGCAAGTGTATATTTATCTGTTTCTTGAAGAGATCCAGATTGTAGGAAGGAGGAAACACAGACGCTGGAAGAGCATTCCATAGCTTACCGGTGGCATTAAGGAAGGAACTTTGGAAGCTGCCAGTTCTTGGTCGACATATATTAACCGTGTATGGATGTTTGGCAAGTGTAAGACGAGTTTGTCGGCTGTGAGTGGGTGCAGGAGGAATTAGTTCTTTAAGTTCCGAAGAGCAGCGACCGTGGTAATAACGGTAGAAAAGACTAAGAGAACCAACCTTACGTCTGTGTTCCATTGATTGTAGATTAGACGTAAGGGTGTCATTGTTTATCAAACGAATTGCTCTTCTTTGAACTGAGTCAATTAAGTTTAGAAGGTATTTTGGGGCTCCAATCCAAAGGTGACTGCCGTATTCAAGGATAGGTCGGATTTGTCCTTTATATAGAAGAAGAAGTTGTTTATCGTTGAAATACCGACGTGATCTATATAATACACCTAGTTTTTTGGAAGCGAGACCGGTTTTACACTTAATTGACTCGTAATATTTGACATTATTCGATATTGATAATCCAAGCATGTTGATGGAGCTTGCTTTCGGAAGAGAACAACCGTTGAAAGATACAGGATCCATAGCAGTCTTCTTGGTGGAGAAAGTACATGATTGGGTTTTTGAAATGTTGAAACTGACGAGGTTGAGGTCGCCCCATCGTGAAACCCTTTCAAGAGACATGTTCATCTTCTTCACCAGAGATTCCCTAGCAGCAGATAGTTCCGAATGTTTCGGAGGTTTTTGGAAGAGTATACTCTCATGGACAGTGCTGTCGTCGGCATAGCAGTGAATGTTTGCGCATTGAAGCAAATCATTCACATGCAGAAGGAGAAGAGTGGGCGACAGCACAGAGCCCTGTGGAACTCCTGAGTTGATTTTATGGCAGGAGGAAGAAAAGCCATCTACGACAGTGATGATGCTTCGATCACTCAAGAAGTTTTCAATCCAGGAGCACAGGGAGGGAGTTAGTCCATAAGACGGTAATTTATTCACCAGACCGCGATGCCAGACTCTATCGAACGCCTTGGAGATATCCAGGGCAACAGCTTGCGTTTCTCCATAGCATTCGACGGATTTCCCCCAAACATGTGTGACATATGCCAAGAGATCGCCGCACGATCCATGCATTACGTATGGCGCAGGAGAGCATAAATTATACCTGCCTTTTCTAAAAGCCACCGGAAACTATACATTGAATGTACTCGGCGGAGCTGCGGGAGGGTGAGCTGTCATGGGATAAGGCATGGACTATGGCGGCTAGCAGAGTTTTATGACGGCAGTTCGTGACAGCCAGTTAGGGGAGCAGACATAGTGATGATGATGATGAAATTGGTAAAACTTAGTAGTTTCCAAATGGAGAGAATGGGTCCCAAAGAGCGGAGAAATATTTTTGATTTAAGAAATTTTTGGATCGAAATTTTTTCAAATTGGAGAAAAAATAAAGTTTTTCTTTTGTAAATAAAAACGTTTTGTTTCGCTACCATTTGTAAGAAGGGGATTGGTTTTTGAAAAGTGCTTAAGATCGGGACTTACTGTGCAGTAACTAATAATATAAACTACCGATTTGTTCGTATTTTTATGCACTGCCATACCGTTCATCCGATTACGAAAAAACTTTGTCAACTTATTGCTTGCACTTGCGCAAAGAAGCTTAGTACAATTAACTTACTGCAGACCTTATATAGTATATAAAATGCGTAACAAAGCATCCCGTAGTAACGCTAGTACTGTTTTTTTGCAAATCCATTCAATGTATAGTATTTTCTAGAAGCAGGATCTATGCACAATATAAAATGAGTCAACGGATTACTACTTTGTGGAAGGATTTATAAAGTCAACATGCTTTTTTGTCACGTGACCATCAATGGATGAGACTCGATGGATGATATGAGTAATTGATGCCGTGCTCAGCCATGACAGATGAAACTAGAGAAAATACTTGACAATATGGTCAGACAGTGATGAAGAGATCTTATATTGACATTTCACCACTTTATGGTAGTCTTGAACAGTTTAAGACGCCTCTTCTTGAAAATAAACTTTTACTCTAAAGTCCTTTCACCATAGTACTGCAGTGTTGCGTACTCGAAAATGCAATACGTAAGTTCGTTGCTGCCATTTCATTGGATCTTCCGCGATATTAGAAAGTTGCGTGACCTTTTATGTGATTTATGATTTATTAGATTATGTTCTTCTTCGACATCACTGTTTAACGAGGTAGTCCTTTGTAATACTATCCATTACGACATATTACCTAATTTTCTCCATTACTCATTTTTTTAATAGGTTTATCTTTATCCTCGCGTCCTATATTAGTAGAATGAAACCTAAGATCCTCAGCTACCACGCTTCTTTTAGCAATTCCTTTTTTGCCAATATCACCATATTTATATCATTTATCATAATATAGTCGCTCCCCTAACTAGAGTATATGGTAGTCACGAACTGCCACCATAAAGCTCTGTCAGCCGCCATGGTTCTCGCCTCATCCCATAGCAATTTTGCCTTCAGTAGCTCCGCCGAGCGCATTATATGTACGAGCATATTCCCGGCGGCCTTTCAGCATGGCGCGAACCAGAGGGCTTGAAGAAAAGGCAACTGACGTTATGCTCTCCTGTGACATCCAAAGTATATGTAAACAGGTGCGCTTTCGTTAAATTAAAATTCGCACAATTATTTATTACTTCGTAGAGTATGAGTCCGCATTTTCTTGCACTCAGCAGACATCTTTCAGTGATAAGTGATTGTGTTTATTTACTAGTGAATAACTGATGGAGTTCGCAAAGTGCACGGAACCGAGGTGTTATTTAAGAGATTATCAGCTGTGTTAAGACAAGTTAAAATGCCAATAATTATTTTATTTATATGTAAGTCGTTATTGCTCTGTCTTTCTGAATGACAAGGTTTGTCACGAATATGAGAAAGCATCTCTAATTTATGCAGTTCCCTACTTAAGAAGAATGAAACCTCAAACATACTTCGAACACACACAAGGTGTTAAGGCATTAGAGGCTGTTTGTCAGGACAACATCAATATTATTTAATAATTCATTTAACAAAAGCTCCTCTGATTTGATGGACGCACCTCAAATGCCTGACAGGTCGCCAACTAACGGCCGCTCGTTTCATTCATCCGAGGCATCAATTAGGAAGCGATTATATGTATAAACGTTTATTATAATATTCACCTTAGGTGCGTACATATGTATATTTGCAATCTTTCATTCTCGGCACATAGCACATAACTGACATAACGCAGAGATTAGCCCGATAGACCATTAGCATAATCTTAGTTGGGTGATAATGTGTGGTTGCTTACGGAACAGGATATGCGACATAGTATGCTGTACATACGTAATACAGTGGTAGATAAGTAATTTAAAAATAAACGCGCCAAGAAAATTTAAATTATTTTTAATTCCAAATTTAAAAAACTACAATACATAGTTTAAAATAAGATTGGTCTTTACAGGACAAGGCAAAAATTTGAATCATGTTCCCAATAAGTCACGTTGCACTCTTAATATTTTATGCAAATATTCCAATAATATAACTCAATTAATTGTCTAACATTACTACATTGATCAATCCAATTTTTTACGCTCTTTTTCTCTTATTTGTGTCGGTCTTCTTCGTCTTTAGCCTCGCCATTTCCCATAATCTGGGGTCGGCTCTCTTTGTGCACATTCGCTATGTCTGTCTGTTCTGCGTTGCATTCTCGGTCAAGCCAAGATTTTTAAGATCCTTGTCTACAGTGGCAGTTCAGGTTGCCTGTGGTCTTCCAGATCTTATTCTCAGCGTGGGTATGTTGAGGGCTTTCTTCTACGCTTATCTTATTAGTGTTGGTAGCTTAAAATAAAAAAAGCTATATCTAGAATTTAGAAACATTGACGTATCTTGTTTAACATTAGATCGGGGGAGGAGCAGCTAGTCGAACATTTGATGCAGGTTTTTAGTTGTGATGTGATGTGATCTGATCTGTATGTCTTCGCGTTCACAAAGCAAAGATAATCTTTGTTGCAGCTTTTCCCATCATTCTAGATTGTCTCACGTTCTTTTTAGCTCTCTGAGAATTAATTTCGAAACATTCTGTATTTATAATTAAATATATAGACAAACGAAAACGAGACCATCTTACTCTGATTGTACCCACGTACCCACATAATACGTTACAAAATATACAATACAATACAAAATGATGCGGGAATAATCGATTAATTTCAACGATTTTTGAGGCCAACCAGAAGAACGTGGCAAGAGACATTTTAAATTTATATTTATTGTTTTAATTTATTATTTAAACCTATAATATTATTATAATATTGATATTTTTATTCATATGTTTAATTATTATGTCCAGCCACAAATGCGAAGAACGTATGAAACTAGCATCATACGTCGTAAAAGACAAGTTCCTCGGGACGTAAGAAGTAAATACGAGTACATTTTTAAAATGGAATTTTATAAGATTTAAATTTTGAAAAAAAAAAATTATTTTGTTCATTGAGTTTTTTTTGTTGTTTTCAATTAATTCTCAACGTTTAAAAAAGGGTGTCGCCAACCATCACTCGACAATGTTCGGGATCAAGAGTGATTCTCTTGCACCGCTCTTCTTGTCCGTGGAATAGCCTCAAGGACATTTAACTAACGCATGTCATATTTTTAAGTTATTTCTCTTGTAGACGACAGCTTCCAGTTCCGCTGACGATCCGCTCTACGGGCGTGTATCGGTTTTCCGCTCTTCACTAGACCATCTTCTCCCAGTTACTTGTAAGGTAACTAGTTACGCCATCAATCTGAAGTGGGCGGACAGCCTCATTTCTAACAGATTTCAGGCAGCCGGCGCGGCTTCAGGAGGGTGGGAGATAGAAATGAAACGCAAGAGATTCAAGTCTAAAACTGATTTATTTAACGTTCAAGTCGGTGCTTTTATACATTAATTTTCTGGTACCTACTTTTGCGGCCGTGAGAATAGTCACGTTCGCACGAGTCTGTATTCCTTTCTTAGGGTTTTATTATGAATCGTTCCTGGAGATAGGTAATTCTAGCCATAACATCGGTTTATGTTTTTATGACTAAAACTGAAACGTATCCCAGGCTCGTTCGCACGCTTTACTACACAAAGGAACACTTTCTGAATATTTAATATTTATGACATTTTCCGAGAATAGACGCATCTCACGCTGGCCAACAAAGGAACACTTTTTGGCTTATTTAATATTTATGACCCCCTTTCTAACAATCGGTCGGGGCTCACGGACTGTTTCTTTATTGAAGGTCCGCCCGATAATACTCGTGGGATGCAAAGTATAATAAACCATCGAATTCCTATATCATTACAAATAACACATTTACAAATAACACATAACTATCAACAGCTGTCGTTTTCAGCGTGAGACGTACGTAACACTCCCACCGTGCAGTCTCTGCTGTACTCTGCCTCGGACGTCTCGACTCGTTCTGTGTTGAAAACCGCCAGCTTCGCCGCTGGCCGCGTATAAGTCCCTGTTGCGGTCTTTATCTGAACCACGCGAACCTGCCCGTCGGCTGCTGGAGTCGCTCGCGTTACTCGTCCCCGTGGCCATGTGTTGCGCGGCAACTTCGGATCCGCAACGAGTACCAGGTCTCCTTCCTGAATCGGCTCCGTCGGGGTCCTCCACTTCGGGCGCCGCGCCAACGTTGGTAAGTACTCCCGTACCCACCGACGCCAGAAGCATCTGCCATCTGTTGTGACGCCCGCCATTGTTTCTTGAGACACATCTTCTCCTCCTCCGTGTCGTACTGTACCAGGGTCGTCATGCCACCAGCTGATCCTGTGTAGTCTCTGCTGTGCACCGCACCGGATGTCCCACGTGAATGTCGGCGCGAATGCCCGCATGCGCCCACCGGGCGGTGGCGGCTCCCCCCGTAGCAGAACCTTCATCTCGTCGCCGGAGGAGCGCCTCTGGGAAGAACGCACACGTATCGCCTCGTCGTCGACGATCTTCTCTGCCCGGAGCTCACACTCTCCTTCGGGCCTCAGGCGTTGGGGATTCTGGCAGCGATCGACAAATCCCGTAGTCCGAGCGGTTGTCCTTGGCGGTCTCGTCCTCGATGAAAACCGCGGCACGCTCGGCGGTCCCTCCGTTACGCTGCAGTGCCCCACGAAGTGTCCAGCTTCATCGCCGCCTTTCGGTTGAGCGCACGTGCCGAACGCAACGTGGCCCAGCGGCGTATCACTCACAATTACGCCATCACGCCGGAATTGCGCAATCCTTCGCGGCACTATTAGCTCGGCACTGTCTAGACCTATGATAATTTCAGGCCTCACTTTCACACTGGTGACACAATTGTCGTTTAAACTGTCCTTTAAGTCAATCCACCTCCATTGGAGGTAGCCGGGAAGCTTCGACGCCATCTCCGCGAGCATTGCGCCACTCTGGCGGTTCCCCGGAAGGGTGCTAGACCCTGGACCCCTTGCCGCCATCGACTGTATTTCGGCATCATCCAGCGTCCTAGGCTTCTGCATGTCTCTCAACCATTCGTGAGTATGACGGTCGAGGTCGGCAGCCATTCCCCCTCGATGCCGAGTTCTCGTACGCCGCGAATTCATCTCGATAGACGCCCGCGTCCCACTCGTGGGCTCGGTAGTTCAGCATCCTTGGTGCTGGCGGCTCCCGCCTCACCCACTGGTGAGCAGGATGTTCGGGCTCAGCGTCCGCCTTCCACGGCGCTGGGCGCCTCTCGCGGCGACCGTATGCCCCGCGCGCTCTTCACGAGCAGTCTCGTAGCTCAGCTGCTGTTGCGCGGCTGGCTCCCGCCTCACCCACTGGTGAGTAGGATGACCAGCCTCAGCGTCCGCCCTCCATGGCGCTGGGTGCTCTCGAGCCGCGGCGACCGTATGCCCCGCGCACTCTTCACGAGCAGTCTCGCAGTTCAGCGTGCGGCTGGTTCCCGCCTCGCCCACTGGTGAGTAGGATGACCGGCCTCAGCGTCCACACCCTCCATGGCGGCGCTGGGCGCTCAGCCCGCGGCGACCGTATGCCCCGCGCCCCCTTTACGAAGGCTCCGGTTCATGCTGCCCGGCGGGTCCCCCCCCCGACTGGGAGGGAAGCCGGGCCCCTTCCCCCCTCCGGGGCCCCTGGGCGCCCCGGCCGCCGACCGAGCCCCGCGCCCTTTCCGGGAGCCGCAGTTGCGCTTGCGCGGTGGCTCGCCACCCCCTCATGGGGCTGTGGGCCCCGGGTTCCCCCCGCCCCCCCGGGCCCGGGCCCGAACCGCGGGGCCAACCCCGGCGCCTTAGCCAGTCCCCTTTTTTGGGCTGGCCCCTCCCACTCCGTAACGGGGTCCGGCCTCGGGCCCCCCCCCCGCCGGGCGCTGGGGGCCCCGCCCCAGCCAGGGCCCCCCTTTGGGGAAAAACCCGTTTTGGGGCTGGCTCCGCCCACCACCGGCGGGCGCTCCCTCGGCTTCCCCCGCCCCCCCGGCCTGGGGGCCCGGCGGGGGCCCCCCCCCCCTTTTCCAGCTGGACCAGCTGTTTTTCCCCGGGGGCCCCCCCCTCCCGCGGGGGGCCGGTCGGCTTCCCCCCACCCACGCTGGGCGCTCGAAACCCCCCCTACGGGGCCCACCAGCATAGCCCTTTTTTTGGGGGCCCGCCCCCCCCGGCCCCTGCCCCCGGGCGCCCCCCGCACGGGCGGGGCTTCCCAAACCCCCCCAGCCTTTTGGGGGCTCCCGGGCCGCAGGCTCCGTTCTTGGCGCTGGGCCCTCCTCCGCTGGGGCCCGGCCGGCCCCGGGGGCCCCAACGGCGGGGCCCTTTCCCAACCCGGGGGCCTTGCCCGTCTTCACGCCGTCATAGCCCGCTTTCTTCCGGGGCCCCGCCCCCCCTCGTGCCGCTCGCCCCCCGCGCCCCCCCGGGTCGTTAAGGGGGGTTTTTTTCCCCCGGGGGGGCCGAGTCAGGAGCCCCTTTCTTCGGCGGTCCTGACCCCCCCCGTAAACGGGGGGCTCCGGGGTTTGGGGTGCCCCTCTCGGGCCGACGGGGCCCCTTATTCACCTCCCGGGCGCTGCAGGCTGCACGGTAGTGAAGTCCTCCTCAAGGCTCCCGTAGCGACGCACAGACCTCGGCGTGGCGGGCTGCTGCATCGGGGCGTGAGTTGCTTCGCCCGTACTGCGGGCCGGCGGTCCGCTTCATGTGCAGGCGGGAGCTCCGTGGTCCGCTGAACTTGTAGGCTGGCGGCCAAGCTTGCGATGGCTGCGTTGGTTGTCGTCAGGGCTGCGTTGGTTTGCGCGCTGGCTGCGACGAGCTGTACATCATGTCGGTGAGGAAGCGTTCAGCGACTGGTCAGCCTTGCGGCGCGCCTCTCTGGAGTCCACGGACCTCATTGACTCCCCGATTCTGATCGGGCGTCCTCCATGTTAGTTCCACGCTTCCTGATCGTTGCAATCGGTGATCGATTGGCAGGCATGATCAGGTCAGGAGATGATCTTCTTCACGAAGGCAGAATCCGGCTCGAAGGACCAAATGTAGACGACAGCTTCCAGTTCCGCTGACGATCCTACGGGCGTGTATCGGTTTTCCGCTCTTCACTAGACCATCTTCTCCCAGTTACTTGTAAGGTAACTAGTTACGCCATCAATCTGAAGTGGGCGGACAGCCTCATTTTAACAATTTCAGGCAGCCGGCGCGGCTTCAGGAGGGTGGAGATAGAAATGAAACATAAAGAGATTCAAGTCTAAAACTGATTTATTTAACGTTCAAGTCGGTGCTTTTTATACATTAATTTTCTGGTACCTACTTTTTGCGGCCGTGAATAGTCACGTTCGCACGAGTCTGTATTCCTTTCTTAGGGTTTTTGTTATGAATCGTTCCTGGAGATGGTAATCCTAGCCATAACATCGGTTTATGTTTTTATGGCTAAAACTGAAACGTATCCCAGGCTCGTTCGCACGCTTTACTACACAAAGGAACACTTTCTGAATATTTAATATTTATGACATTTTCCGAATAGACGCATCTCACGCTGGCCAACAAGGAACACTTTTGGCTTATTTAATATTTATGACCCCCTTTCTAACAATCGGTCGGGGCTCACGGACTGTTTCTTTATTGAAGGTCCGCCCGATAATACTCGTGGGATGCAAAGTATAATAAACCATCGAATTCCTATATCATTACAAATAACACATTTACAAATAACACATAACTATCAACAGCTGTCGTTTTCAGCGTGAGACGTACGTAACATCTCTTATTTTCATATTACATTCAAATAAATACGATTAGCCTCTTACGTTGGTCTTCAGTACTCCATTGAATCGATTTTAATACTGTTTTTGCTTCCACACTATAGTAATTTAATGGCTCTTCACAACACTTTTGTGTTTCTCCGAGATATTTTTCTTTGAAAAAGTTTGAAGGATTGACTTTATTCCGCGTTTCTTTATGATCATGACGAATGAACGTTATGTGTATCGATCATTAGACAAATCATCGTCGCAAGCAGTTTTTCATCTTTCTTCTCGCTGTTATTGACTTCCAAAATTCCTCCAATTTTGTAATTAGTATTCACAAATCTACGAGTACTCATATATCGACAAAATGTTCGGGAAGCTATCCAATTTGGACTTTTATGTGAAAATGATTTTGAATGTTCAGAAGTGAAATGGGTGTAGTAGCTTTATTGAGTAAACAATATATTTAAACACAAATAATGAAATACTTAATTTTTAATCAATTTGCTCGTCCCAAGACGTCTCTCCATTCAAAGATCTACATGAGGACATATATGTAATAGTTCCCGACGACCTTTGGTGTAGAAGCCCGAGGACTTTTTTATGTAATCGCATGCGTGAGAGCACAGCCGGTCAAGACCAGTGCACTATGACGCTCAGTCAGGGAACCTGGACGCTGCACGCGAGAGACGTGTGTTGTGTTCGTGTTTGTGTGTGGGTTGGGGAGATTGCAAGTGTATATTTATCTGTTTCTTGAAGAGATCCAGATTGTAGTAAGGAGGAAATACAGACGCTGGAAGAGCATTCCAAAGCTTACCGGTGGCATTGAAGAAGAGATGGCAGATAGTAAAAGACATATTTTTGGTTGATTTCTTAATGTTTTTTTTTTATATGAGCCCCATACTCCCGAAGAATAGTCTCAACCCTATCAGCGACACTCGAATAGCAACAAATGGTGAACAATCCATATTTTGCTCCGCGCCCAATGTTGCTTAACTTCGATTATTTCACGAGAACTGCGCTAACGATGTGTTATCACCGCTGGATCAATTTGGTATAAATAATCTTTACAAAACATACCGTCGAAGTGCATTTTTTCATGTAATAAACAATACGTATGAAGCCGTAATTCTTCACATTATTTTTCCATCGACAGTCGTTTCTTCAGCAGGTGTGTCCCTCATATTGCAATTAAAGCGTGCCAATTCTCACATTATTTATTCGGTAACATTTTACGCAGATAATCGCAACCATGAAACATCCTGGGGCGCATAATTTACTCTTCCAAACGGGATAGGATTTCGTTGGCGTCTCATGACAATGGAGCACCCGACCGACAATGCGCCAAAACCGGACCAGCCAGACAAATCAGAGAGTTATATCAGATGTAGTATAATAAATGACAGTTGTGCACAATGCTCTGTCTGCACAGGATTCATCACGAGTATCACAGCAGCTTTCACTCGAATAAAGACTTGCTCTCAAAAGCAGACGGCCGCTATTATACTTTACAAGTGCGAAAATAAAATTAAATGGGTTCGTCCATTTTTGTTATTCATTAATTTTTATTTCTTTATGACCGCTACTTCAACAGGAGCATATGGACATCACGATCCGTCGCCACAATGCTTTGTCAGCTGCCTTGGTCCTCGCCTCGTCCCATGTCAGCTCTGCCTTCCGTAGCTCCGCCGAGTACATTTTGTATAAAGTTCCCGACGACCTTCCAGGACGTCGAGAGCCCGGGGGCTTGAAGAAAATACAGCTATAGTTTATGCTCTCATACGGCATTCTCAGGATATGTCCCAGTCAGGTCCAACTTCGTCACTTGATTGACTGAAGTATGGAAAGCTGTCTTGTCCGCTATCTCATCTCGTCATGCTTCACAAATTCAAGCCATCTTCCTCTCAGTATTCTACGTAGACATATATTTTCGAAACCCACTATACGACTGCATTGGCTTTTGGTGAGATGCCAAGATTCACAACCGTAAAGAAGAATGGGGACAATGCAGGTGCTGTATAGATGGCATTTTGTTTTGATCGAGTAGAACTGCGAGGCCCAAATATAGGGCATGGAATTGAAAGACACTCCAGCGTTCCCTAGGCGAGAAGCGAGCTCCTTCTGCAGGCCACCGTTCTCAGTGACATGTACGTCAAGATATCTAAAAATCACAACCCTCTCAAGTATCTTGCAAAATAGAATTACCCGTCATTTGCTTATCTTTTCGTTATGGAAGACGTTAGAATGTTCTCTCAGCGTCTACGTTTCTTCTCTATTACAAAAGGATTTTTTTTTAAGAAGCAAATTAACAAATACTCACAATCTCTTTAATCGTTTCTCACGCACAACTATTATATACATCTATTTCCCACACACAATGACAAACTGACTCGGTTGAACATTATACAAATAGTTCCATATTGGGTCAAAGCCCTGTGATTCTTCTACGATAAAAAATGTCACGAGTCACGAGTAACCTCGACAGACAGAGCACAGTCAGCTTCATACTATTCAATATAATATTTCATATAATTAAAGCTTGCGTATATGTTTAATAGTGTGCCATATATTACATTTTGTTGCAGTTGTGAATGGAACGTAAGTGACCTTTAATGTCCTATAAATTTTCTTTGTAGCTCCACTAAAATATTTAGCTCTTATCCATAATAAGGAAACATTGATGCAATAAATTGTCAGAAATATCGCAAGTGTACGAGTCTTTTATATGCAATGCAACCGGGAAAATCGGATCTTGAAGAGTGCAGAAAAAACTAATTATTTGATACATTTAATGAAACAGGTTTCGTAAAAAGGACGTTTCTAGCTTTGCAAGAAAATACGCTTATTTTTTTAAACATGTTTCCTACGTATCGAATAAATTTCATTTTTATTATTGTCCATTAAAACACAATTTAAATTTACGAGTATTTAAACAAATTTAAAGCAAAAAAACTGCAAGATACAATATTTGAGTTTAGCCACTACTTAGGACCAATTGACCCAAGCCTCGAAAGCGTAGTTCTCCATTCTCGTAATCGTAATAGTTATCTATAAAAAATTAAATTAAAAATCACATAAAATATGTATAGAATACTATACTATAGGAAATGTCTCTTCAAGTCACCAGGCTCCTGCCCTAAAAATCATCGGGAACCCATAAGCTCCCAGGTGGACCTTCGGGTGCAGAGATGTCATGGGACAAGGCATTAGATAATGGCTAATAACTGTAAGAACAGAGTGGCGGCAATTTGTGTTCACCATAATTTCCAGATATGGAAAGGAAAACAAAAAATCATTTTTTTGTAGCAGCGTACTTTCAAGGGGGTTCCGTTTAATTTAAATATTTTAAAGAAATACGGATACTTGACTTTTCAACTATCCAATGTTGTACACATATACATATGTACTTAAGTGTTTTATTCAATATCTGCAACACAGTATGTAATTATTTCATTGATTCCTTCTGCGTATTAGTGAAGCTTTTACGGAACACGAATCCGGGAAGGCTAGCGTTTACAGTATCTTCCGTTAACTATTAGGCCTCTTGGGTGAAGTCATATTAGTGGCCAATACAATGACGCAGCGGGGTGAATCAACAGCATCTGCGAAAGTGGTCGATGCTGACATCACCGGGAGAGGTTCTCAAGCGAAGGTCGCGTGTGGGCCGCGGGTCCTTTGTTACGACGCAGGGGAGACAAACTTAAAAATCATAATTAAGAATCAAAGTAAATAAAAAAAGCCATCAATAAAAACAGTAAAATCCTAAGAAATCAATTACTTTTAACATATATCCCAATACTTCATATGTTTCCCATAAATTCGCTCTGTTCAACCGGTTAGTCCATAGATGACTCTGAACAATCTTCTCTCCCCTTCACTTTTCTCGCTACGATTGATCAACATTCTGTATTTATGATTAGTTTTAAGTTCGTCCTGAAGAAGGTGTGATATCACCGAGACCGGTAAACGAATAAATAATTAAAATTCAGTAGTTTTTACAAAGTTTATTATTACATTCTTTAAAAAACATTTTTAAGATGTTTTATATGAGGACATAAACCGTTAATGTGGAGATAAAATGCGCAAATCGTAGTAAGTTAAAATCGACTCAAAATTTTTGAAGATATATAACTATGTTATAAATTATTTAAATAAATTTTTGATATAAATATTATTCATATAAAAATGTACATTTTCTTTCTAATACCGTGCAATTTAAAAAATTGGTTTGGACGGATGTATATGGAATTTAATTAATTGAATCGTGTAAAAAACAATTGAATATATTGTTCTATTTTCAAATTTTATTATATTCTCTGTGCATTGAGTATTGTGTACAAAATATAGTAAATCCAACAAAGTGATTTTTGTGATATATGTATTGCTAATTTTGGTCGCATAACCCACTTTAATATCTGCTTGAGATACTCGTATTTGCTATCTTCCACGCGTCAATAACTGGATATGTAATGAATGATTGTTTATTTACATCGTGGCCCTCAGAAAAAGCGGTTGCAGGCCGGATGTTGTCCGCGACCCCGAGTTTATTAGACCCTAATATATACAAATCACGGCGATGCTTTGTACAATGTTTATAATAAATTAAGTGTATATAGCGAGTTTTTATACTTCCGAGTAATCTTAAAAATTAAATGCACATTATTTGAGCTTCTTTTTCAGAATAAATTATTAGGTTGGACATATTATGTCATCTACTATTAAATATTTTATTAACAGCACTCAGTGAATAAATGCTACATATCTCTACGTTATATGGCCATCTTTAACTAGCACCAGAATCCCCTTTAGCAGCCATATCCTCATACTGAAGACTTGTGTAGCCTACGATTATTAAAGATGATGCACAACTAAAACTTCACATTTAAAATATGCAACTCGATCTATATCCATCATTTATAATACGCTAGGCTCACGTGTTTTCCGGAAATTAATAAAAATAATTATTTAACATAGTTACATACTTAAGTGTGCCTTTTCTTTTTGTTCTGAATGGCATATAATAATATTCACAATAAAATATGTAATAAATATATATAGTAAAAAATAACATCTCAATTCGTCAGAAATATAATGTATTATCCATGTTTTCAATAAAAATACGTTTATAACATTTTGTCTGCTGTCTAGTAAACTTACCATTCGAATGTTACGCCCATCATATTCAAACGATCCAATGAGAATTTAAGATTCTAGCTATAATCAAGGTACTCAGTGAAAGAAACATATTTTTTAAATGCAAATTATTGAAGATAATTCAAAGTAAGCAAAATTATATCATCAAAACAGGTATACAGTTGTATAATATTGATAGCATCTCTTCACCTGGAGATCAAATCATATCTATGATCCTTATATCCGACTAGCTACTCCTCCCAAGACCAAAAACTGGCGTGCTAAATGCATATGGCCAGCATGTATTCAATGTTGCTGGCTCGAATAAGAAAAGCAATAAGAGCACCGCATTGTTTATCGAAACATTTTTCTCGCCACTGTTAGAGCTATTACTAAGAAGCTCGCTTCCCGGCTCAATTAGCATAATATGGGACATAATCTTTCAAATCCTGGCGCAGGAACTTGTCGAGGTCAGAAAGCAAGCTGCAAAACTATTGTGGGAGGATTATGAGCAAACGCAACTCCATTTTTTGGCAGAGACATTTTAAGCAGTTCAAAACTGGTTCTATGCATGGTAAAACCTAATATTTAAATAGGTAAATATTTAGTACCTTGTTGTCACGTGGATGGAACTGAGCATTGTTTTATCAATTGTTGCAAGACCGCAGTTTCGGCAGTTTCATCAGTTCTCAACGTGAATAAGCATACTCATGCTCGTTGAAGCAAGGATCAAATGTTCCAGGCTTGAATGCGTCAGGCTAATCATCCGATCTCCGTAAAAAAATCGATACAGCGGCCGTCTATTGAAGTCCTCAAGCTTCTGACCTGGAAGTCGTCGGGAACCATATATGTTCCCAGGTAGATTCGGGTGCCTTGATATGGCATGGATAATAGCGACTGACAGAAAATGAGCGCTGGCAATTTTTGTAGACCATATGATCCAAATATGGAACGGATACGGAGAGAAAAAAACAGTTCAAAATTATGCTAAAAATATAACAAACCCATATGTTTTTCTAAACAATCAATTTATAAGTCATGAAAACCATAGATTTTTTATGTTATCTCCTTTAAAATTCGGAAGTATTTTTAAAATGTCATAAGATATAAATAATTTAACCACGACCTGAAGTATCAACGAAGCGGGGGGCATACGTTGATAGCATTCTATTGTAAATGCAAAGAATATCCCCGACGAAGCGTTGCTTAAAACGAAGAGGAGGAACATAATGAAGCCTCCGAATCATGTGATCATATCTTAAAATAATTAACTGACCGTTTTGTATTTCATATTCACCTCGGATATTCCTTATAAGCGCCGGTGACACATCGTAAAACGTGCACGACGACACAAGAAGGTCGGGACACTACAGAATTAGACAAAACTCTCGATGACTCGTCTAATCTCGACATTTTTAAGACCCGTGATATGAATATTCATGTAAACATACTCGAACGATGAACCGAACGGAACAATTGACGGTTACATCTTTACCAAGTTCTCACCGACTATTGTCCCTGTCAGTCGAAATCTTTCGTTTAAATATTTTATTTAAATCAATGTCATTCACGTTGGAATCCATTAAAAAATAAAAAAGATAATAGAGAGTAAAAAATAGTTGTATAGTATAAATAACGAGCATTCACTTCTATGTACATATCTTCGTTTTAATTTTATTTAAAAACGTAGATCAATGTTTATTTTTATCTTGGGACCATGGTTTCATATCGTATTGTGAATTGTGCCATTAATACATATGTATTGTTTTGTTTATATCTACTTCGTTTTAGTAAAAACAACTGGATTAGATAAAACTATGCACCTAATAAATAAGTCCATTCATTGAATTTTAATAATCATTACTCAAATACCGTTTTTATAAAGGAAATTAAATTAAAGTAAGTGATAGTAATATCTATCAATAAAATTAATGTTGATTGATTTAACACATTTATTTTTATTGACAATTAAACACGCCAATACGCCTGCATTATTAAAATTAGATAAATAATTATTATCTTAACTCTTATTTATTTTTCATCAATTATTTCAAAGATTTGGGTACCGGTGTTGAGAAATGGACGCTTTACAAAAACACAATGTAAATTTTACATCAATTTACAACAAACGTATTTTAAATTGAAGTAAAATTGTGATAATTTATCACGACAATACAACTGCATATTTATAATTGCTACAATATAGTATAATTACCTTCACTCACATTTATTTTTCATTAATCCTCCCAAAGGTATTGGGCACCGGTGTTCCAAAATGCGCGATGATCACACACACAACGTAAATTCGGTCAACGGTTTTTCGGTCAAGTTTAAAAATTGGAATAAAAACACGCGGCAAACGAAGAGGTTTTTTGTCGATGTATTTCACTGGCGATATTGCACGCGCGTAATAAATTATGAGTAAGAGGTTTATTGTTATTTCCCGCTACCTCGGCATTGTTTAGACGGGCTGGCGCGGCCCGGGAGAACGTCGCGCCGGCAAGGCTCGAGGAAGACTGACTGCCGGTAAGGTGCTTACAGCCACTGAGGCTACAGATCAGCTGGCCGGCCGGTAACAGTGGGAGGGGAGGCCAGACTTGGAAAAATGAAAACCTTCCCCGAGAACAGTACCTCTCACGTTTTTTTTTATAATTACCACTGTGGCAACACTGAACAAATATTATACTCAAGAAAATAAACACAAGCTCTCTACAGATCTAACTAAATACATTATATGACAGTCTTACTTCTAACCTGCAATCAATGGAAGCCAAACGTTAGATTGTTTGACTTAGTATTTTCTAATGTTATTACCGCGGTCGTTGCTCCTCTAAACTTAGAGAGAATTAATTCTTCTTGCACCCATCCACAACCGATGAACTCGTCTTACACTTGCCGAAAACACGGTTAATATATGTCGACCAAGAACCGGCAGCTTCCAAGGTTCCTTCCTAAGTACATCGGTAAGTTCTTGAATGCTCTGCCAGCATCTGTGTTTCATACTTCATCAATCTGGATCTCTTCAAGAAATACACAAATATACTCTTGCAATCTACCCAATCTATACACAAATACAACACACGTTTCCCGCATGCAGCTTCTAGCTACCCTGGCTGAAGGTCATATTGATCTCGACCGGTTGTGCTCTCCTGCATGCGACTGCATAAAACAAACTTCATTTTTTCTTATTTACGTTCCATATATGTAAAAAATAGTCACCACATATTTCCGCCTATTGCATATAAGCACTTAAATCCGGGCTTATATAAAAGTTGAAAATATTCGAACTCACTGAATGTAGGTAGAAGCTAAGTATTAAATAGTTAGGGCAAACATGTGAAACATTACAAATTATAATAAATATCAATGATTTAGGTAAATTCTTAGGAATCATACTATTTTTCTTGAAAGTGCTTATATTTTATATAGCAAAGAAATGGAAGGTCACACTTTAGTAATTACGTACACCTATCAAGAATTATGAATGCAATACTATGTTACAAAAATATAAATAATACAAAGTGTTCCTTAGAGGCGTTCATCATTATCAGATTTTCTTAGCTAAATATTTTTACTAATTTGACAGGAAAATTAACAATAAAATATCTGTTTTTATGATTCGTTAAAAAGGAGTTTATTATAATAAAACAAATGGATGAGTTGGATTAAGTTCAATAAAGCCAACCAACTCGACTACCAGTTTTCGCAATATTTGCTCACGTAAAAAACATGGCCCAAATTATAATTTTTTTTTTAATGGGACGGGGCGGAACAATAATATATGTATTGAATTTTACGGCAGGACGAATTTACCAGTGTGCAGTAGTTATAATATATTATTTTAAGGTTATGGATTTAATTGAAAATGTGTTTTGTTTCCCACAAACCGCAACATTACTAATTATGATAAGCCAAACAAGCAGCGTCTTGTGATAATAAAGACATAATAATATAATCTCCTTACGACAACAACTCAATATCAGGAGGCAGGATGTGAAAGTTCGCGAAGTATGGGTTGTGAGAGAGGTTAACATCTAGCAATGGGCGAACATAGAACAATGACAAATGTATTCATTATATTCTTATCAAAACAATCATAAATTATTCTAATAGGAGCGATCACATTGATGCAAACCCATAAAATTAAATCAATTTACAATATTAAAAGCTATGAAAACTATTTTTAAATTAAATTCAAGATTATTTTATTGTTTATATAAATACATACATATCATGTGAAATGGTTTCGTACTCATTGCACAATTCTTCGGCCCTAGAAGTTTATTATCTGAGGTTTAATATTTCTGCTGACTCAGAATGCTGTTAGATTATTATTAAGAAGGAAATGCTGGCGGTCATAGCTTGATGGTCAAAGCGTTTGCTTTGCAAGCCAAAGGTCGTGGGTTCGATCTCCAACGGAAGTTAAAAAAAAAAAAAAAAAAAACGATTTCTAAGCTCTAAAATACCCTAAGGTTGGTGTGAATTTGATCCATCACCCGTAAAATGTCAGTCATAGCCTATTAATGAAAATTGTTGGTAGACGGAAGTCGTCCCGTGAAGACCACCCATTCATAGTAAATTCCTTTAATAATAAAGGATGATGCGTGAATCTCGGGCTGTAGTCAGATACACCATCGTAAGCGTCATAGAATTCCACAGATGAGATTTCAGAATTACTATCACCATCTGTCGGTATTCTCCTGTATGTGTTAACATAAAATTACAATTAAAATGGATTTTGAGAGAAGAACATCGTTTTATTTTTCAACATGTTTAAATGTATCTATGTATTGTTTTTATTTTTGTATGTGGATAGTACAAGTGTGTATCTTAGTCCAGTAAAATACTGTCGTTATTAACGTGAGATTCAAGAACGTTTATACACCAAAATTATAATCGTAACATTAATATCAATTACTTTTCATGTAAGAATATAGACCATTATTAGTCCATACATCTAAAAATATACTAAAAGATTAAAAAATAAGAAGCCACGGCACTCAGGTAACTCTTTATTGGATTTTTATTTACTGGAAAAAATTTAAGAAAACACCATAATTAACTTTAAACTGTGAAATACGTCAGTGAAATTGACCATGAGGTTAGTCTACGATCAGGACGATCACTGTCGAGGGAGGTCAACATCGCACTGCCCAAATGATGGGAAACAATTGAACGCCACAGAAAAAATAAATATTAATTCAAATTTTGTTCCAAACTTGAATTTTATTTGAATCATATTTTTTAAGTGTACTTTCCTCTTGCATAATCAATTCAGTAGATATCTGTCTATCGATAAAAATGATTTTATTTTAAATGTTATGATAACATTATTAATTCACTATTAAGTTGAGTATTTTCAGACCTTTTTGTTCCCGTTGAATCAAAGGTTCGATGAAAACGTCGCACACGTGACGTCTGGTGTCAATATATTTCAAAACGTATTTAAGTACAGAGAGCTTAAACTGACGTCTCTATTGCAGTAATGAAGGAAATGAAGCAAAAACATATTATTCTTCCGTCAATCGTCATAAAGTAATAAAAACGACAATCCTAGTTAATATTACAAAAATCATGTTAAAGGCTGTTGTGGAAGGAATACGATCAAAATTTCAAAAAGACGATAAGCCACAATCTAGTAAAGCGGTGGATACTTGATTGTTTTATCTTGCTTAATTTGAATTTTGCGAAAATTATGAAGACGCCTACCCTATTTATGAATCTAATATAATTTTAGAAAAGCTTTAAATTTAAATTGTCAGGTTACACTGTCCTTTCACGGTCTTATGTAATACACACGTAATATAAAGGGAAATAGTATATGTAATGGCTAGCAGATAATGCTATAGTGTGAGACATCTCACGCTAGGAGTGGAAATAGTATATGTAATGAGTAGCAGATAATGCTATAGTGTGAGACATCTCACGCTAGGAGTGGAAATAGTATATGTAATGACTAGCAGATAATGCTATAGTGTGAGACATCTCACGCTAGGAGTGGAAATAGTATATGTAATGACTAGCAGATAATGCTATAGTGTGAGACATCTCACGCTAGGAGTGGAAATAGTATATGTAATGACTAGCAGATAATGCTATAGTGTGAGACATCTCACGCTAGAGTGGAAATTGGGTCAAAGCTTACAATACATAGTGTCCTTATCGATCATAACGACACGCTGCATATGTTTACAATGAAGTTTGCTTTGAAGCGATGGGGGTTGGGCCATTGTGGACTATATTTCTAAAGCTGCTCTAAAAACCGATGGTCGTACTTTCACGCTGAAACCAGCCTCTGATTTAAGTGAAAACTAATGACTTCCGTCATAAACAGTGGCATTTTATCCAAGTCTATATTATTCTCACTAAATATTATAAAAAAACATTACATATAAGACACAAAGTAGATAAAATAAAATGTAAAAATATGAATTACAATAAATATCTCTAGTCAGTATGGAATGTTTTTTATTTAGTGTACCCAACCGGGTCTCGTCTAAGCTATAAGCTGAATGGAAACAACTTTTTGTTAATCCTACCGGACACTAAACAACCACTGTGTTACTGATGAACCTTATTACGTTTTTGATATTAATTCTTAAATAAAATTATTATTCAGTTTTTTTAAATACAGTGAGACCCCGCTTAACGCTGTTTCATTAAGCGCTGTTTCAGTTTAGCGCTCTTTTATTTTAACCCGGGATTCCCCGAAATTGTGCGGAGCGTCAGATTTAAGTAAGAGCGAAGACATTGGACACTGTCGATATGGATGAAATAGTGAAAGAAATAGTGGAATTAGCGAAACAAACCGGTTTAGATGAGGTAAATGTGGAAGACGTCGAAGATATAGTTCAAGAAACAGCAGCTAGTATTTCTAATGATGAGCTCAAGGAATTAACTGAGCAAGAAGATAACAAAAATATTGATAGTAGTGATTTCGACGAGGAGCAAAAAGAACTTTCGATGGCGTTTGTAAAAAGGAGTTTGACCACTATAACTGAAATTAAGGACCAATTTGTTGAAAATGATCCAAATATTGACAGGAGTTCAAAAGCAAGACGGTGTGTTATAGATGCTTTATCCACTTATCAACAACTTCAAACAGAACGCAAAAGGAAAACGCAAACAACATTAGATGCCTTCTTGACAAAAAGGAAGAAAATTGTAAGCATAGATTAGACTGAATAATCTGACAGACTTAGAATTTTATTAGTTTTTATAAGTATATTCGTTTATATTGTTTTTATTTTTGTAAAAAATAATCGTTTGATTTTATTTTTATTAAAAAAAAAACATAATTTTCAATTTAATACCTAACCAATTTTCTATCGATCTTCCCCTAAGCCCATTATTTACATGTTAAGATAGTCTCGTTTAGTGCTGTTTCGCATTACACTCTACTTTGATGGAACGTATCCTCCGCGTTAAGCGAGGTCTTACTGTATATTTTTTTTAATAATAATGCTTTTGAATAATAAAGATGGATTGGATCTTAATAATATTTAAAAAATACATAATTTCAATTTATAGCAAAGCGACATCTGTCATAATACGAAAGTAACAATAATAAAATAAATACGTCTCGAATCATTTCAGGCGCAAAATAGTCCTTGTTGATTGCGCCGTGCATAGAACGGAAATAAGGTGCATAGTTCGTGGTTCAAATACCAGTGCCTGCCGTTTCATTATCTCCGAAAACTGATAAGAGAAATTTCCTCGGTAGTATGGTGGTCAGTGATGAGAGAAATGTCATAAGATATGATGTTTTATGTACACTTGCATGTATGTATCGATTTATTAAAAAAAAAATCTATTCATGTTTATTTTGTGGTAGCTTTGTGGTGTCCATATGCTCCAGCTAAGTACTTATTTTTATCTATTTTGCTATCTTGCTAAAACGAAGACAACATTACATTAAGTTTATCTTAATGGATATATAATACTTAAGATTAAATAATAATCGATAAAATGAACTACTTTGATTTAACGTAATAATATAATAATATGTACTGCGAGGTCATCATTTATTTATTGTTTTCAAATCTAAGTCCGATTGTAAATAGTCCATTTGAACTGTTGAGCAATGGCGGCAGGTCGTTGACGACTGTGTTTCTGCAGCCGCCCTAACTATTTAAATTTTCCATCATTCAAGACGAACGGTCTCTTATTCGATCAAAAAGATCTTAATAAAGGACCATTCAAATTTATGATGAGCAAAATTTGAAATTTTCGGCCGAAAAAATTGTTACAAACATGTGAAATATACTGAGCTGTGAACTTAAAAATATGTGATTAGAACATTTGTATTGGATTTATTTTTGCTTGGTACATGAGGGAAAGGACTCCCGCCATTTTGAATTCTAATGAAACGTCATTTCTATTAAGTGAGGTTAGTTTTATTTTTCTTCGAAGCAACGTAATATTGATATTATCCTTCTTCTGGCAACATTGATTACATGTATTTTGCCTTACATTAGATCTTGGTAGGACCAGCTGACAGCTAGACAAGTGAATCAGAATCATATATGTGCTTTAAATTGGCATACAAATATATAAAAATGCCTCAGTTAGTGCGTGAGATTGCGACTGATAATTCGTCCGTAAAAATATCTGTCATAGTCTATTGAACCAAGTATGCTGTAAGAAGAAGAAATAATGCCATGAACAGCGAGTCCCTTGGAAACAGTTATCAGTTATTCGTTAACAATACGTGACACCGGTCTGCAATCTAAATAATTTAGCAGATTATTAAAAAAAATAGGTAAGCGTCATAAAAAAAACTATTTATGACAATTACTACCTCGTCTAGCGGCTTTCTTCTACTTTTCTTTTCATATACAACAATAGTCATTACATATTGCCGTGATTCTGCTGTCAATTGCCATTGTCCATGCCTCATCCCAAGACATCTCTGCACCCGAAGGTACACCTAGGAATATATACGGTTCCCAACAGCTTCCAGGGAAGAGGCCCGAGAGACGGCAGCTGAGTATCGGAGGCATATTTTTGGCTAAATTAATTATCGTATTTTTGTAAAGAGATCGTACGATCACCCCGACACTCCCGATGCCTGTAAAATTTAGTCCTAATGAGAGGCTCACCCCAATTCTTCTACATAATTGTTATGATACCAAATATAAAATATTTTAAAAATCCTTCCATACTGACCACAGATATATTTTATACTATTTTTACATTATTTTCCATCAAATTGTGTCTTCTATGCAATGTCATTTCATAATATTTAATGAGAATAATAATCTATAATAATACATTTTATATTGTTAATTTACGACATACGTGCAATTGCCTTATCGCGCAATAAAGATAGCAAATGTAAAAAAAACATTAACATGTACTTACAAGTACACTCTTGACCAGCCATAAGCAACCTTTCCTAGTCCTAAAGTCATTGTCCGGACCAAACATTAACATGTACTTAAAGGAACACTCTTGACCAGCCATAAGCAACCTTTCCTAGTCCTAAAGTCATTGTCCGGACCAAACATTAACATGTACTTACAAGAACACTCTTGACCAGCCATAAGCAACCTTTCCTAATCCTAAAGTCATTGTCCGGACCAAACATTAACATGTACTTACAAGAACACTCTTGACCAGCCATAAGCAACCTTTCCTAGTCCTAAAGTCATTGTCAGAACCAAACCCATTACTATGATAACGTAATATACAAATTAATGAGACCATTATGTCATACAAATATTATAGAGATCTTACTTGATAACGTTTACTTAGGTCGACTACTT
This sequence comes from Glossosoma conforme, assembly GCA_022606575.1. Classification (NCBI taxonomy): domain Eukaryota; kingdom Metazoa; phylum Arthropoda; class Insecta; order Trichoptera; family Glossosomatidae; genus Glossosoma; species Glossosoma conforme. Next base: position 903,873 of record JAGTXR010000005.1, on the reverse strand, counting down.
AAATATCTCTAATTTATTATTTTACTTTAAGCCTAGAGACGATGGTAGACTGGTAAGAACTAGAGTTATGCAGGAGAGCTAATACTATAGTAATATAGTAAATAAAAGTGTGCTTAAATTAGAGTAAAATCGATTAAAATAGGCTTATATCATCAAATGTAACTTAGAAAGGTTCACAATTATTTAAATTTGTTCCCGGTTGTGTTAGGTAAGGTAAGGTTAGATTAGGTTAGATAAGGTTAGCTTAGGTTAGGTTAGGTTAGGTTTAGTTAGGTTAGGTTAGATTTGGTCAAGCGAAGAAAGTTCTACTGTGCGTTCGTTTTTAACGTTGCATGTGCGTGTATATACACGTGATGCGGGGAGTGAACCTAACATACGAGTACCGTAAAATATATTTCAAATGCAGGATCTTTTATGATCCCTAATGAACTAGTGTCCGCTCCTGGTGTCCACTCCTGGTGTCTGCTGCCCCATATCTGCCGTTTGATAGTCGTGCTATCTGCAGGCGCAGGCACAGACCGGTGGCACACGCCAACTGTTTGCTGATTGCATTATTTGTCATTTCCCATTCCTGTGTTGATATCTCCGAAATGTGAATACACCGCAAAAACTCACGGTCACTGCACGCAGTGTGTGGAAGGTGGGCGGTGAAAACGTTCGATCCAATAAGCTAAAGGACTGATACTGTCGTTACTAACTCTGGAGACAAATTTAAAAACGCGCACATTGTGTTACCTGAATGAAGAATGTAACCGCTCTTTCCCACGGACGTCCAGTTTTGCAGGATCGGTTTTTTACTTCATACCGCAAAAATCATACCTGTATTCATACACAGAAGCTTGCATCCTGTTTTTTACGGAATAGCATTGGCAGTCGGAGACGAAAATTCAGACGCAATGGACTTAAATACTCTTCTAATATTATATTGGTACTTTCGCTGCCGAAAGCAATGCAAAAAAAAATAAGATTTTGGGTTCACGCGATCCTAAAACTACGATCAAGATCGTAGACCGTACAGCACATTTCGAACGGATTGGATTTTTGCGGTATCCTGCAAACCGAATGCTCATGTGAACGTTACCACAGTAGCACGTATACTACTAAACATGATCCTGCATAAAACCGAACCCGCAAAAAACGGGACGTTGCCGTGGGAAAGCGCTCTTAGACTTTTCTAATCGTTGTGCTTTGGTTCAATCTTGATAAAGAAAAATACAAGTTAATATTTTTTTAAGCTTAGGTCATTAAAAGCTTTTTATCGTCTTTGATCGATGCTGCAAAAATTTTAGTAGAAAGCTTCATGAAATCATTTTTTATCTCATTGAGCGTTCTTCAAAGATCGATTATTAAACTTCATCATCGCTAGTGTCTTTTGAATATCTGCTGATGTAATAGACCTCCCTCATGTGTTTACACTCATTTGAATCGTGTTTTCTTTTCTATCATACTTGTTCCGTATACCAATTGTGGCAATTGTATATAGTTAGTGATGTGAGCACGTTTTTAAGTAAGTCAGTCACCAAATAATTGTATTACTTCATCTAAGCATATTAAGTGTCTTCCAAATGCTTTATGTAGTCGATGGTTTTCATCCAGAACTTTATGAATGTGAGAGCTCGACGACATCCTAGTAGAGAATATGATGTTAACAATCATAAACTGCTGCTAGATGATATTTCTAGACTAACTAAATGGTTCAAAACACCTCTACTTAAAAGACCTTCAACTAATAAACCGTTGTACGTATTTTAAATGATTGAAAATACATCAAAGCCAAAGACAATGCTGTCATTTGAGCAAAACAAGGCAACAAAAAATTAAGAAATATTGCGGAAAACTTTAAATTATAGTTTAGGATTAACGGAGTATTTCAACTAATTATTAAACTTAACAAAACATTATGTTATTATACATTATGCTTCTCGAGAGAAAATATTTTTATTATTGGATATTGGGAACATAGATAAACTTATCATTCGATAATACAACTATAATTGGCGTAATTCACTTCAATAAGGTGTAATTAATTGTGTAAACAATGAAATGAGGTTATTAATAAAGCAGTATTCATTTTAGAATTTATTTAAAAAAGCATCGTCACTAACTTTGTTTTACGTTTAATACTAAACAACTGAGTCTACAGAAACGTTAAACAAGTTATTAAAACTTCTTAGGTGTAAAAGTATGACAAACATTACATATATTAAAGTATGCTTAAATACAATATATTAATATCCATTTGAACGAATTTGACAGCTATTAAACGCGTCACTTAAGAACAACTGAAAAATTAATATTCTTTCATTGCAATCAATTAAATCAAATATTGTTCTTACCTGGTGGCGATCTCTTCTGCAACCATGTCGACTGTGAGGGTCTGCCTCGTCTGCAAAAACTGCGAAGGGTTCACAAGGTTATTGAGGGTGGCACTGAAGCATCCAGAGGTCTGCCGAAGAGGAGCGGCCACGCGGAGTCTCGCTCGTAACCGTAATGATCGGGAGCAATTAGATGAGCTGGCTAATTACTGATTATCTCACGTTTGCGTAAGAAACGTCCTATCAGCAAACGAAGAATGCGATCGATACGGTCCGCGATAAACCATTAAATGCTTTATCTAGAAGTAAAAATGTCAAAAACCTCCAGGAGATTCTGTTTGCTTCCAAAATATTTTGATTGTTCAAGTGAAATGATGAAAATTTGCCTTTTTTGCGGGGTTGTAGGTTGTTAAGCATTTCCTTATTGTTTCACAACATTTTCACACTAAAAATGAACCGTTTTTTAATTAATTTTTGTAAGCTTTTGATAGTTGCGACAAGTGACCAGCCCGCGGGAAAAGTTACAGGAAAATGACTACTGAGGGCGGACATCGCTTGTCATGAAATGTGACAAATTGTTTTTTTTTCTCTCCGCGTTATTATTAGAAAGAGAAAAAATATTATTGCTGAATATTTGGTAACAAAATTGCTGCATTTTTATTTACTTATTTTATTAATTGAAATATTAAATTTCAGTAAACAAAAAGCCGCCCGATCTTAGAATAAAAAAAATCATCAAAAAATACGATACCGAGATTTTTTTACACATACGTATGCAATGTTTTAAGATTTTACAATACTTTAAAAACGGTTTGGAAATTCGCAAACATAAAATGCTTGTTTAATTCAAAACGCGTAAAATATCGAATATTATTTTCATATCGAATCAAAACGGCTCAATGTTTACAGTCGTTAAAATCTTATTTCGGCACTCACCTCCATAGTTTATTTACGTCTAAACATAAACGTCAAACTGAAGTTATATTTAAAAACACGTAAATAGAATAACCAAAACACCAATAAAACTTTGCGCTATGAAAACCATCCTCGTGGGTTACTCTCGACGACAGATTATAATAATACTTTATTACGAATATTGAAAACTTTAGAACGTGATAATTAAGTAAAATTATTATTTTAAATGTCTGGTTTCCCGCCAGTCGCTGTGTGGATCCGCTCGCTTTGGAGGACTGGCACTGACACTGTCAGGACACTCACTGTTAGCCACTGTCACTGTCACTGGTTCTGGTTCTGGCACTGTCAACTCTGCGCAGTGCGGCGCCACGAAGAACAAGCAACTGGATCAAGGGAGTCGACCTTATACATTGCATATATACGCCGCCTACCCACTTTATTTATAAATGGCGTTATCGCGGAACGGGTGACATTTGGATGTCATTTCAGAGCTGGGCGAGGAACTGCAGCGACATTAAGCAGCGCGATAAGCAGGGAACTGGGAAGGAACTTCGGAACGGAAAAATATAGAATAGCTATTTTATTATTATAGTACATCGCAATATTAAATACTTAGGCGCCGGTCTTGTTTGCTTGTACCTCTTCAGTGCGGTCATTTTTTTATTTCTTATTTTTTTCTACAATATACAGGGAGCGTCAGATTGACAGAAACGTAAAAAGCAGTTTCAAAGCGTCTGGGATTTTTTTTTACCATATTCGGTCCATATTACATGGACACCGCAAATTGCCGTTACACATTTTTGTAAGCTCAGAATGTCTATGTTTTGTCACAGAACACCTGTATACGTGAAGGTCCACATGGAAACATAAATGGTTCCCAGGAGCCTCCAGGGCAAGAGTCGCGAACTTGCATAGACTGCGGCTCTAGTACCAGAGAAATATTTGGGTGTTCAATAATCAGCGTTTTTTTTTTACGGATATCGGATGACGAGCCCGATGCTCCCGAGGCCTTTTTGGACATTATTTTGTAGAAGTAAGGGGTGGCTCAACCCTACCTAGGGCGTGTATAGATTAATTGAAATCGACATCAAAAAACTTACTGTACTATATATATACTAATGGTGGAGAGTAGGGTTGAGCCTCTTCTTAGGACTAATTGATCCAAATCTCGGGAGCGTCGGACTAATCATCCAATCTACTTAAAAAAACTGATTTAAAAAACATCATACAAAATATGCCTCGGATATTCCAGCAGCCGTCTAAGTCCTCCCTATATATGTTCCCAGATGTACCTTCGGGTGCATAAATGACTTGGGACGAAGGATAGACAGTGACAACTAACATCTAACTCAGTGGAGGCAATCTGTGGTGAATTAATATTGGAAAAAATAGTGGAATTATCAAATTGTTTTCATTCGGGGCCCAAGCGGCCAAGTCTTCGTATTCGACTATTCAATTTAATTATTAATCTTCCTTTAGCGGAATGAGTCCGTTGTGAATAGAGACAGAAGAACGGCAGCTCGGGGTTGGGCCCGGGGAGAGTGCACGCGGCTACTCATGACCCGTATTTATAGTACTACTAGCTGACCTGGCGAATTTCGTACCGCCTCAGAATCAATAAATTGATTTATTTTTTTCGCTTAATTTAATTCAGGTTTTTATTAAGCTTAAATGAATACTCAAAATGATTACATCAGAGATGGCGCTGTGTGCAAAATGGTAATACTTACAACGCCATCTACTGGGACCAGTAAAATCATAAAATCCGTTACATACATTACTTCTTTCCAATATTTCGACAGTCATCAACTACACAACATGACTAAGTCATCAACCCTGAAGAAGACCCCTGCAATGGTGGTCGAAATATTGAAAATAATTAATTCGCCACACACGGCTAAACCCAAAAGCCACAATATTCAAAACTAAGTTTCTTACTTTCTGGTGGTGGACTCGGGAATCGTAATAATACATATTGCGTGATAATGAATTTTGTTGATAAATCGTATATTTTAGTTCAAAATCAACATTTCACTAATAAATTCATATTTATTATAATTTAAATTTCATTTACTATGGAATAATGAAAACAAAAACATTTGTCAAAAATGTTTTAATAGTTGCTTTTCTATTCGGAATTAAGAATCCATCAACTCATAGATCGTGAAAATCGGTCCAGCCGTTCTTGAGTTATGAATGGCGTAACTAACACGACTTTTTTCATATATATAGATATAATATGATCTAGGGATTTGTTTTAAGTTTCTTATTTTGCAGTTTATATAAAGCTCCGACCTTTGCTATAAAGTCTGTCATCATCATCATCATCATCAGCCTGTATCCGTCCACTGTTGAACATAAACCTCCCGTATGAGTCTCCATCCTCTTCGATCCTCCGCCTTCCGCATCCAGATAACTCCCGCTATTCTTCTTATGTCGTCAGTCCATCTTGCAAGGGGTCGGCCAATGCTTCGTTTGCCAGTTCCTGGGCGCCATTCTAATACTTTTCTTCCCCATCGACCGTCGTCTCTTCGACAGATATGTCCTGCCTATTGCCACTTGAGTGTGCCTATTCGTTGGGTAGCATCCACTACTTGAAATCTTTTGCGTATTTCCTCGTTTCAGATTATATCTTTTAGCGTCTTTTAAAGTCTGTAATGGACTTATTTTATGTGATGACATACAGGAAAATACAGACAGACAGTAATGGAGAAATCTCGTAAGTGGATTATAGGACGCTTGCCATTTCATAGATTGGCTAAATGCTGCATGTAGATTATCGATATACCAAACGACAAATGAGTCAATGTAGACGTAATTTTTCCAATAAGAAATTTCAAATTTCCAATGAGGGTGTTTTCTTTTTTCAATTGTAAATTCTTTGTATTGATTTCTTAATTTATTTTTTTGTAAATTAAAGCAATTTCATTAATTAATTTCGTCATTTTATTTTATGCGAAATGATTCTGCATGAGAATGAATTCTTGCACAAATCTTTATCACATCCTATTTAGGAATAGTTAGATTATTATATAATGAGCACACGATTAATAAAGCCTCCTTTTTTTAAAGAATACGTCGGCTTGTATTTTTTTTATTTTCTTATTTTATTTAAGCACATACAGGAGAATACCGACAGATGATGATAATAATACTGAAGTCTCATCTATGGAATTCTATGACGCTTACCATGGCTATGGCTAAGCGCTGCATGTGGAGTGTTGATCCGCCAACGTCATAGACTACAGCCCGAGATTAACGCATCATCCTTATTATTACAGAAATTTATTATGAATGGGCGGTCTTCACGGGACGACTTTCATCTACCACCAATTTTAATTATTAGGCTATGACTGGCATTTTACGGGTGAGGGATCAAATTCACACCAACCGGCGGGTATTTTAGAGCTTAGAAATCGATTAATTTAATTTATTTTTTAATCTCCGTCGGGGATCGAACCCACGACCTTTGGCTTGCAAAGCAGATGCTTTGACCATTGAGCTATACCCACCGGCTAAGAATATTTAAATTTCCTAAAATAATACGACTACATATTTGGTACAATCATGTAATATGTACGCATTCATAGTTTGTGTTTTTATTTTCCAATGCGCTAACAAGCACGGGGATCAATGAAATCGAATGAATTGGTAAATCGTTATATTTGCGAATGTATTTCGTTGCAATCTTCATTTATTAAATACATATGTAGAAAATATACCATTTTACGAAGAAAAAAGATCCAGAAAAACAAAAAAACACCCAAAAAATAAAATCTTTCGATTCACTTGAAAACCTGAATTGTTCCACTAGATAGGAACCACTTAGTTTTTTTTTAGGAGAGAAAATATTTTTCCTAATTACCAATTATGATGTATGGTTTTTTGATAACACATTATATGGCGATGCCGCGTTGGAATGGCGTCCAAGAATCGGCAAACGAGTGTCAGCCAATCACCACGTAGAATCTGATAGATTTGCGATAATAAACTAGGGTGAAAAGAGGGTGGCAAATGGCGAAACACATGCAAAGTATAATTCTAACAGTAGACGGACTCGTACTGGTGTTAATGACGCACATTTGACCCATCTTCGAATGTAATTCAATCGATATTATTCGCCAGTTGAATAATCAATGAAACTAAAACGAGAAGTTACCTTAAGCACGCAGATTATGTTTTTATTGCAGCACTATATTATACCACGGAAATAATTGTAATATGGATTGTGGTGTTTGTATGTTGTAACTCTTAAGTCTCAGCGTGAGCTATATAACGCCCCCTTGTGGGCGTTGTAGACTTCGATGAGGGCAATAGAAGACCTAGAAGAAATTGAGCAGGGTTCATATAGCACGTAGAAGGCATCGGAAGGTACAAATTATAGACCTACATAGGTCAGTAAAAACAAAAGAGGGTTTTAAAAAATATCTAAAAGTAGCTTGAGAATCTCGCCAAGACGCCTTTTTTGAATATACAGTCTCTCGGCCTCATGGAGGACCATGGAATACAGATTTTTGGAGTAACAAGCCGATGTATGACTATGTTATGGTCTGGTGGCTGGCATTGGGTAGTGAAATAATAAAATACGGTAAATACGCCGTAAAATCCACCCTTTCTCCCGTCTTGTTTGTAGGTCGCAGATGGACTCATCAATGGAGGCACCTTAAAGCTTTTTTAAGTGTCTGATATGGCTTTCCCGTGATTCTACAGCGCAGAAAGCCGTACGACAACAGATTTCTGTCTAGTTTCGATGAAGTTTGTATACTACGTGCCTCGAGTTGCCTTTCTTTGTGATTTTTTGCTATCTCGTGATATGAGTTGCTTGGAATTTATTGGCCAACCGTGACTGTGTATTGACTGATGGATGCTCAGAAGTGTTCAAAGGCTTTATAGTTATGTTTGTTAGCATCAAAATCGACATATTATATTGGTCTTAAGGAGCGCAATTAGAGCAGAGTGGTGGAGTGTGGTAGAGAAGATTTTTTATCGAGCGACTAATCGCCGCTCAGGACGATACATTTGTTGCCACCGGGAACACCTTTAGAGGGCAATGATACTTCGCACTCCGATACTCTTTCATTATGCGTGCCGCAGTATTGGTATGTTTCATTTTGATTGTGCAAATAAGGCTGCCGGGGCTAGCGAGTGGAGGCGGCACCAACAAAAGAGTCAGCCGTGCCAGCCCCTTTTGTGGCCTGCGACCCCACCGCAGTCCTCCAGCCAAACCAAGAATATCTTCTGGGGCATAAAAAAACGAAGAAATCTAATTAATTAAACAATTAACAAGAATTTTGATGTAAGTAAAAGAAAGAAAGGCCGCAATTTGAGCGAACGCAAAACATGGAATTCGCAACCGAGCGATCGTATCACTGTGGCATTACGTGAATCAATTACGATTGTTTCTTTGTGATTTCATTCGTTTAAACGCAATAATTTAAGGAATAGCAGACGTATAATATGAGTGTTTGATAAGATTGAGGTGTTCTGGGAGGCTAAGGGTCACTCGGCATTCTGGCCACGGTCACGGGCGCGAGGGCAGCGCCTTGTGTGACGTCGGGGGGCGCGGTTTCCTAGCAACACACCGCGACACATAACAGCGATATAGGGGCCAGTAGTCGAGAGGTGCTCGGACGGGTCGGGTGTTGCACGCGCCTCAAACTTCACTTCATATCATTCGCGATCTTTCTGAAGTTTCTTTCATCATCACCGATTCTCGCAAGACAACTTTAGTCATCAGAAAACTGCGTTAAAATATTAAATTACTTTGATTTCATTTTGAAAATATTGAAACGCGGTTATTATTTTAAAAGTTTTTTAACCCTCAGTAGGTCGCAATGCTTTGACGCCTTTGGTCACTCGCAATGAGCTTCACAAATACACAACTTTAAATTGTCACAACTACTACATTACTCAAGACCTTCTATTGACCTGGCCTTCTTAGGAATATAGTAAAATTGTAAATAATAAAAAAACATACATACTAATGATATCCAAAACCACCTTTTTTATCTATCACTGTAGTGTTACCAAAATTTACAACAACAAAAAATAGCATACAACAAAGTTCAAAAAGTAGTAAGATATTTTATTTGCATACTTCAGATGAGAACAGATTAATCTTCTTCAGATCGGGAGGCGTGGGAATCTTCCAGTTGTTTAAGGTTGTGAATTTTTTGCACTTTCCGTAGACAAATACCGCGTGGCCGAGGCAGATTGGCCACTAACAAGTACTGCATACGGTGGGTTCAAAAGGCCACACCGAGTCAATAAGCTACTATGAGTTCTGGCGCGCTAATCCCTTTAGCCAAGGAGTGAACAATACACATAAAACCGTCGCCTGATCTGTCAGAGCGTATTGCGACCGACGGGGGGGTTAAGAATATAACAAAGCCTTAGCGAATGAATAAGTGTATCAAGTCGGTAAAAAAGACATTTCGTAGACTGCGTTTTGGGTTTTGAAAAGTCTTGGGGTTTTGGATGGCTCCGAAGAGGCGAAGGTTGATCTGAAACCTCTCAGGATGGCCCTGAAGAGTCTGCCGGCGGGGGCACGCAGTCCGGGCACTGCGGGGGCGCGCGCCCGCGCTGTGCCGGCAGCTGCGAGCGTGCGCCGCGCCCCCGTAAGCCTCCCGTGCAGTCCTCGCGCTCGGCAGAGAGTTTGGCGCTGCAGGCGGCGCCCCCACAGCTTGCGCCCTCGGGAGCCCAGCTGGTGCGAGGGTCCAGCTGTCAGACCTTAGCAGGGAGCTCGCGGGGCAGCTCCCCCATGCGGGCGGACCGCGGCCGGTAAGTAAAAGACACCCAAAAAGAGATAAACTTACAAAACGCCTTAGGTCTTCACTTCTTTAAAAGTAGCTCGCTTGTTAGATCGACAGGTTGCAAGCAAACTCTCTGCAACGGGACAAGTTAATTAATGCAAAGAAAAGCCAGTTTCTGTGCAACAGCGCCTGTCGAGATGCAGATCGCGCACTTAACAGGGAAGGTCAGACAATCGAGAGGGTTGAATGTTTTGATATCTCGGCGTAGAAGTCACTGAAAACGGTGACCTGCAAAAGGAACTCGCTTCTCACTTTGGGAACCTTGGAGCATCTTTTGCAACTCTATGCATAATATCTGAGACTCACAGCATTCCTCGATCAAAACAAATAACCCGTCTATACAGCGCTGGTTTGACATTTTCGGACGAAAAAAAGCGCCAAAAAACATCGTAATTATCATAAAACTTTTTTTTTTTTAGCACTTACTTGATGTTAATCGTTTTTTAATTTGTCGCGGCACATTCTCATAAAGCGCAAATGTCGCAAAAAAAATCACGTCATAATACACGAGTAACACGGAGAGTTGCCGAAAGACCGCGATTGCCCCGAATCGGTAAAAGTTATGGCACATAGAGAGTGACGCAATATTTTTTATTTATTACCACATAAACATATACTGATTATTTGTGTAATTTTTTAGACTCACAAAAGTCCTAAGCCCCTTAGCGGGCGCCACTTACGCTGGCCCTTACAGGGTATTCCACCAGTCAGTACGAACTGTATGTAAAAATCAAAATCAGCTGTCAAATTCTTGAAATCTTCTGATAAAGAATATCCGTAGAATAGGTTTCGTAATCAACAGTCTTCTATTAGAATGACTAGAGCAAGGATAAAAAGGCAGCATTGCTTTATATATAGTACATATTCTGTATCAAAGAAGGATATCTTTGAATAGAGGAACCATCTTCGGGCTTGAACCCACAACACTTTATAGATTTAATTGAATCGGTTAGAAAAGAGCAGTTCCTCAAATAAATAATGGCACTTCCGTCTTCTAACCTTCTTTCTTAGCAAACTTAAGATTGGTTCACTTTTTCTACCGTTATTACCACGGCCGCTGCTCCTCTGAACTTAAATATGAATTTCCTCCTGCACCAAACCACAACCTATATATTCGTCTTAAAATTACTAAACATCCATACACGGTTAATGGGTGTTGATGAAGAACAGGAAGTTTAAAAAAATTACTCCATAAATGCCATCGGTTACTATTCCAGTAACTGTGTTTTCTTCTTCATACAATCTGGATCCTTTCAAAAAACAGATAAGTTTACACTTGGAACCTCAACCCGCACACAAACACAGCATCCAGCCGTCCTGGCTGAGCATCATAGAGTACACCGGTCTCGTCTGGTCGTACTCATTGATTGAATAAAAAATACCTAATACATATACAGACTTGGAGATGACGTTCGCAGTTAATGCTTCCATTTTTTAAATTAAAAAAAAGCGAAAATGATTTAGAACAGGAAGCCGATAAAAAACAAACATTCAGTTCCTTTCCGGTTGTTATTTTAATTCGTTCGAAATAATATTCGTGAACGCGATAATGGGGAAGTAATGCGGGTGCGAGGATCAATATAATATGTATGTAATTATAATTCTACCTATATAATGATACCTGTGACGTGTTTGTCTCATTAATATTGAAAAAAAATGGTTTGTATTATGAGACGGATTATATTTAGAACTGACTAAAAAAAATTAAACCGCCGACTTTATACTCGTGACTATGAATAATCGATAACCTAACTAAACCATTGTGATTACATGTGCGGTTTATTTTTTTTAACCTGCGGCTTAAAGTAAGACTATTTTTTTAGCAGAAAAGATTATTAATTATTAGTTACGACTTAGATCAGCGACAAAAAAATATGACAAAGTAATATTTTGAATTAAAGCGTCACAGTTATTCTTTATTAGCTCAAAAAAATACAGTAACAAAATTTTATTATTTGCCGGCGGTTATAGCTCAATGGTCAAAACGTTTGCTTTGCAAGCCAAAGGTCGTGGGTTCGATCCCCGACGGAGATTTAAAAAAAAAAAGGTTTTGTAATCGATTTCTGAGCTCTAAAATACCCCCGGTTGGCATGAATTTGATACCTCACCCGTAAAATGCCAGTCATAGCCTATCAACTAAAATTGGTGGTAGACGAAAGTCGTTCCGTGAAGATCACCCATTCGTAGTAAATTCCTGTAATAATAAACGATGATGCGTGAATCTCGGGCTGTGATCTATGACGTTGGCGGATCAACACTCCACATGCAGCGCTTAGCCATATGCACCACGGTAAGCTTCATATAATTCCACAGATGAGAATTCAGAATTACTATTACCATCTATCGGTATTCTCCTGTATCTGTTTACATAAAAAAAAAGATTTTATATATTTAAACGAAAGAGTTGACTTACAATAAGATTAAACAAAAGTGCACAATATACAACAATGTACTGCACGAAACTGCTAAAGATAAATAACTTAATGAAGAGATTAAAACTCTCTATCAGAAGTTAAGGGGGTGGAAAAGGAAAACTACTTGGAAATGGTTCCTATCAAAAGCAGTTCCCTCGGGTGCAAGTTCCGGGACGTGAATAAGGTACAATCTTTTTAAAGTTATTGTGTTTTTCATTTTAGTAGGGAGCAGAGGAGGTTTGCCTATTGTTCACCAAATTTACGAAGGCACAAAGGGAACGTCATTTTTATTCTTAAATTTTTTGAAGGCATTCGTTTTTCACTCATTCATTTTATTGCTAAACATTCACTGATATAAAATAACATTAATAACTACTTAATTAATCATAAATAAACTTATTGCTCTATTAAAACTACCAATTGCATTAACATGTGCCAAAAAAACTTTTTTTTTTTTTTTTTAAATATCCGAATCTCACATGTGTGTTATTTTCAATACACATAAGTGGCAAGTTCGGTGAACACTTTATTTCACGTTTGGGACCGGTCAATTGGCCGCCTAGATCGTGCGATTTAACGCCTTTAGATTATTTTTTTGGGGCTATGTTAAGGCTCATATCTATAGTGACAAGCCCGCTTCGATTGACGCATTGGAAGACATCATTGAAGCATTTATTCGTGAGATACCGGCCGAAATGTTGGAAAGTGTATGCCAAAATTGGACTAAGCGGATGGACCATTTGAAGCGCAGCCGCGGTCAACATTTGAATGAAATAATCTTCAAACATTAAATTATATGGACTGTACTATCGATTCAAATAAAGATTTCATGCATTTTTCTTAATTTGATGTGTCATTTTTCGGAAAAAATTCCTATAGCTATTAAAAAATCACCCTTTATTATTGTTAGTGTTAAGTAAAAATGTAAATTAAAGAACAATGTTACTTCACATACAGTTGCAGCTTGGAACATAAACATTTCAAGTGTCAGGTCTTCAGTCAGTTTAAGAGAAGTCTGCATTATTGACGAGGCCAATATACGTGCGGCCAAATCGCCCGATGAATTATTGACAAACCACACGAACTTGACACGGAGGGTTTTACTTTTCACGGGGGCCGCTCATTAGCGGGGAGGGCCTCCGGTGGGGGGCTCAGGGGGCTCAGGTGTGTTCTGGTAGTAGAGGAGGGGGCAGGTGACCACATTCGATACATTATTATGTCAGTTTACAGCAGCGGTTTGAAAACTACGACCCGCGAGCGAAATGCGACACACCATCTATTTTTTTCTCTAAATTCGACTACTATGGAAGTTGAACAATGTTTGCTTTATACTTTTGAGCTTGTGATAGCTGAGGCAGATTTTTCCAACAAAAGATCAATTTTCAAAGGAAAGCGTAAGCCAGAGCTGATCCTTTTCTTTTTGATTTGAATCATGAATGACCAAAGATTGCATACATATAATCAACAGATTTTTAATATGCAGGGCGATATCCTATTTATTTTACGGTTTTGTATTTACCTTAATTTCCACATTTTCTTAAAAGAGTTTTCGTGTTCCAAAAATTCAAATATCCCTTCTTCTTCTTCGTCCTTTTAATGCTGTGGATGGCGATTATCAATGTTGCCACCCATAAATTTAAATTCATTTGTCATTTCTCTTTGGATAGCATATATTGTGACTTCCCGCTACTTTACCCGACGATATTCGATCAATTGCGAAAAATATGGCTTTATCTTTTAGATTCAAAGCTGTCTAACAACAAGCCAACAAATCACACCGTCAATTTTTTACTTTAATTTTTTATAATCTTTTATTATTAACCCTTTATCAATGGTTGCTGCCATATGCCGTCATAAGATTCCCCGACCGTTGACATCGGTTGACGTGATATATCGTTTTGATACTTTCTTAGAATAGCTTTTTATGCATCATCTGTTAGCTAAATGATACAAGAACCATTGTGATATATGAAAATAGACCAGATAAAGTAAATTTATGCTTCAAATACTAGTTTTATAATTGAGAGTATAATTTGTATTCAAACCGAGCCGTAATGAAAGGGTTAAAAGCTTTTATGTATCTTGCTTTGTGTGGAATTATTGCAAAATTGTCGCTGCTTGCATTCGATTAAATCCCAAAATTAAGTAGTTTTTAAGAATGATAATACTTCCAGGTCCATGCAAATAAGCCACATTTCACAGCGAACATAACCCATACCATCAGTCAAGTTCAGCCTGATTTTTGCGCCAGAGTCATGGAAAATTGAACATTACGGATGCGCACAACATTTAAACAATGTTATATTCGCCGGCGGGTATAGCTCAATGGTGAAAGCGTTTGCTTTGCAAGTCAAAGGTCGTAGGTTCGATCCCCAACGGAGATTTAAAAATAGATTTATAATCGATTTCTGAGCTCTACAATACCCGGTTGGTGTGAATTTGATCCCTCACCCGTAAAATGCGAATCATAGCTTATTAATTAAAATTGGTGGTAGACGAAAGTCGTCCGTGAAGACCACCCATTCATAATAAATTCCTGTAATAATAAGAATGATGCATGAATCTCGGGCTGTAGTCTATGACGTTGGCGGATCAACACTCCACATGCAGCGCTTAGCCATATACACTATCTTCAGAATCACTATCACCATCTGTCGGTAATCTCTTGTATGTGCTTACATAAAAAAAATCATAATAGCATCGATAGGCTTTTAAAACAAATTTATAAATCTCTGATATTTTCTCACACTTTGTTTTATTTGATTTTGAATATAGAAAGAGATTAATAAATTACCATTTACATGTAATATGTACTCTATTGATATTGATAAGTACAGTAATATTATATGTAGACAAAATTTGTATAAAACTTCGCAATAGTAATATAGAGTTCATAAAAAATTCAGGCAGTTAGTAGTAGATCATAAAGGTAAATTTGATACTACTCGTACAAATACAATTAGATATTTTGGAGACCGCGTTTGAACACTATCCAGGTTCTGCTGACCAAAGGGTGATAGATCGACAATAAGTAATAGATAGAAAGTTGCCAGTATTCACCCAATAATGTCGACTATAATCTACGAATTTTCTTTTATCACAGGCGGACGGCTAATTTGTGTTTCCAAATTGACACATAATTGTGATTATCATTGCCGCCGCCATTAAAGAAAGCGCTGTATTCATTAATCATTGGGCGCCGACCTTTATTTGCAGAAACAACACTCTGAGACGAACACAAAACTATTCAACATCAAATAATTAATAATATTTTTGACATATTGGATATGGCAAAGAGGTTAAGCGAACGACTGTCCTGCAAAAGGTCACGGGTTAGATCCCTCGCAAAAATGAAATCATGTTATTAAACGCATTGAATTGTTTTTGGTAGATTTTTTGAATACATTTCATTGCTCCAATATTTATAGATAGTTGAAGATGTTCCGGAACCGATGTCTCGGTCCCGAAATGACGACGTCAGCTAACTGGTAACGTCGGAGTGCTACGGATTCCAGCACAATGGAAATGTCCAAACACCATAGTCGAGTTGATACTGATTTATTTGGTCATTTATCGCTGTTGGGTGTATTACATGAGTAAGCATGTATTTTATAAAAATAATATTAAATGGAATGATTTTCAATGCATAACAAATTCCTAGGTAGATATTTTATTACTTTGATTCTTTAAATATACAAAAATTTGCAGAATATTGTAATGATCAGCACCTCGTGTCATACCAGACTGTGAGAATCGGTAATAGAATGTGCCATTCCTCGTGATCTGATATTATTATGTAAGCTCAGCGACACGTTTAAGTGAATTATAATCAGCAAATTTGAGCTAAGACAGGGATTGTGATTCTAATATGACTATTAATATTACAAAGACTTTTGGATGTTATATGAAATAGTAATGTTTAAGAATCGATATGTACGTACAAATTCATACTTGATTCAATTAGCGGAATAAGTGGCAGTGGGCCTACGCTGAGTACGGATTTAAACATTGTTTTACAAAAGGTCCGTGGTTCCCAGCGTCAACCGTTTATTTTTTCTCTGATTTATTGCTGAGAGAATTGTCAAATATGACGAGTATAATGAGATATAAAGTTTATCTTAATAAATCAGCTGCTGCTTACGAGAAGATTGCAACTGTTGATTAATCTACCTCTTGCAGATATTCTAACTAGAAACACACATGCTGGTAGAGCATTCAAAAGAATACCGGCATATTAAAAATTGAATCGGTAAAACTGACTGTAAATTGACATAATATCGATCCATGAATTTCAAAACATAATAACAAACAGTTATTTTCCAAACATTGTTTTTAACGAGAAGCGTACCTAACAGCCTGATCCCATCACCCGACCTTTTATTTCGCCATAGTGCGAGTATGTTCTATCTTGTTGGAACATACGATACATACTTCAGACGCCGCAGAACAACATCAACTACAGATGCATTTTCTTCAAGCCCCCGAAGGCCGTCGAGAACTATACATAGAATGTACTCGGTAGAGCTTGCGACTGACAGAACTTTGTGGCAGCAGCTCGTGACGACCATATTCTTTAGTTGGGACATGATAATCATTATGTCTGTCGGTCGATAATTCTATACCTAAACCTAATCTCGATAATGTAAGTTCAACTGTACGGTATTAAACAAACATGCCATAATTTTAAATTTCCCTTTTCTTGTTTACGATGCTTCGGTGATCGTGCCACGATACGTCAATGGTTGAGGGATGCTCGAAAAGAGTTGGAAAAAACAAGGTAAAGTTTACTCAACATAATTTATTCAGTCGATTCACACGAAATTGGCCGCAAGTGACTGATTGGCGTCTCGCGCGGAAACCTCCCGACAAAATTAATATTCTCATTCGTTAAAATGTTTTTATTTTCAATTTCGATTTCTGTAATGGACTATCGACGTTGACCGATTGATGGAGAGATACAAGTCGCGTGTCACTCGCAGCGACCCACTTCCCTGACCCTCGCGGTCATTACATACAATATGGGAACACGGAATTGTGGTATTCCACAATCTACCCCACAGGCCACCAGTCACAACTGAAACAGCAGTTTGGCGGGATTTCTGTCGGACACGGAACACAATAAGCCATTATTATTTCGACCGCAAAGACAAGCCGGTGAGTTTAGCCACTAGCAGATAATATCTTCTGCAGAAGAACACATATGATTATATGTCCTTTCTATTATATTAGAAGGACACAAGTTAATTTTTATCATAACTAAACAAATACATACGCCGAAGATAGATACTGATAGCAGACATCGTGTCTGTGACGTTGGTATCGAAGATCTGAACCTACGGTAATGAAAAGCTCTGAAAATACGCAATTTGTGCCCAAAATTATGAAAGTGGAGTCAAGAAATTGAACAAAATGAATAATTCGTTTATTTCAGTTCACATTGTTGTGAATTAATATAATTTTCATCCAACATAAATTAAAAAAATCTAAATTTACCATTTCTTGCAACATGAAGTTGTCACTTTTATCAGTTTTCAATTAACATCAAATCACAATTTTTTTAATATTTCGGAACGAATGAAACATGACATACGTCACTTTTATATCATAGGAACATATTTAAATTCAATATTTGTAAAAAAAAAACATTTTTCGAATATCTTTGTTTTTTTTTCAGTTGTGTTCAATTGTTTCCTAACGTTTGTTCTTCGGATGTTTTTGTGTGTAACGTCAACCTAAATAGTAGTCAAGTGCAAGAATGATTCACTTGAACTGTTTTTCTCAGTTTTCTCAGTCAGTGGAATAGCCTCAAGAGTATTTCACTTTTAATCCTTGTATTCTCTTTATTTTAAAAATAAATAATAGTAACCTAGTGCTGTCTTCAATTTAACCCTTTTGGTATTAAAACATTTGAAATCATCTCTCTATTTCCTTGCTCATGCAATCTAGATACATTCAAAAACATATCAATGTGTAATAACAATGGTGGCAACCCTATTATGTGTACATTATACGTATTCTCTGTTGTAGTCTGGGAGTTTATGCCATTTCTGGGGGGGCGTTCCTGAACAGCTGCTTAGTCTTAACAGTTCCACACACGTGTCGGCAACGGAAGTCACATCTCCGTGAGACGGGCCAAGCTCAACTGATGCCTGGATGCCCGCCTAAATTTCACCATGACAAGTTCATCTAAGCGAAGGCTACCAACCGGATGGTATTGCCCATTTCAGCAAATTTTTGAATAATTCATAATATTTTTATTTCAGTTCCGTGGGCAGCGGGGTGAGTGCGTTGAGCGGCTCCGATGGACGGGACACGGTAAGTCTCCGCGCGCCCCCGGGGCCCGGAGAAGACAACATCAGTGTGGTGGTCAGGTAAGCGGAGGCTCTTTGATGTTGTTAATTTTACAAACTTTTCTTTCGTGGTAGATACATGTATGTAGCGTGGTGGTTTGTGAACGTTTTGGGGATGACGTTGCGTCTCAAGTGCTGAAGCGTGGCTGGCCCCGCTCAATTCCTGCACCGCTGCGTTGACGCACTCTGTGAACGCGGTATTGCCACAATGTTTTGGAGGTAGTAATTTTTAATAAGCAACTGATAACTTCACTTATAAATTATTAAATTAAGTACCCTGCACCAAAGTCACATAATTAATGAACGTGGGGAATTTCTATTATTACTTTAAAAATATGGATCAGAAAGAAATATTCATTTATTAAAAGCAATAGCTGCTCACTTTACGTAACGGCTACAACTAGTGAGTTTGGACTCTCTATTCGGATGGGATTTATGATGTTAATGTTGGCGATATTAAAGAAATACGCACTTACCTAGGTATATGTTGGTACTCTTCTTGAAAATGTCCATATTGAATGAGGAAGAAAACACAGGCACCGGAAGACGATAAGAATTGGTTAATCGCGATTAAGAACCTTCTTTGTATCAAGAAGTTTTGATAGTAGTGCGTAGGTATATTCTTCGAAATCTAAAATGATGCGTTACAGGTAAGCTTTTGAAATAAATTGAGACTTTTCTTTAAAAGCATCTTGTTCAGTCATAATAATATTGACCAACTACTGACACAAGACACAGAGCTTTCTTTATATTGGCTGCAACAGATGGATCACTGGTCCTAGCCAGTAGTCAACGTCAATGGCTAAACCATTTCCAAGAAAGATGACTAATATCGGTAGTGCTTTCTGATATGATGCGACATGAACTTTAAAGTAACACTTTGGCGTAGAAAAAGGCGTCAGTATCGCTTGGCTCACCTCAGGCATAAGATGCGTGTCAGCCGTTGCCAGCACGTGGGTGGAGTGTTGAAAGGATTATTAAATTGAACCATATTATGCCAAGTCAAACGTGCTTAATCTGCATTCGAATCAAACTTTCCAAATCACTACTGAGTAAAACATGGGTCACATCATGCTGGTTGCCACCTGCTGTTTCTGTTGCTGCACTACAGTATCACCAGGTAGTGATTGTCACTGCAACAACCAGGCAGCTGCAGCTGCTTAAGACTATCTACGCACGTTCTTCTCACTACTCATCCGTTGCAGGGTGCGGCCTATGAATGAAAAGGAATTGGCGAACGGTGAGCGCAGCGCCGTGGAGTTCCCGGGGGGAGGGCAGCTGTTGTGCGACAGTTCTCTGGCCGGACAGAAGGCCAAGCTTTTTGGTTACAACGTGGTGTTCGAGCCGGGGGCTTCGCAGGCTGACGTGCTGGAGCACTCGGGCGTAACAAGACTGCTGCGGATGGCCGTGGAGGGGTTCAGCTGCACCGCTTTCTGCTACGGCCAGACTGGCAGTGGCAAGACTCACACGCTTACGGGCCCCCCCAAACTGGTGAGTGCTGCATCTTGGGTTTCTGACAAGACACCTACCGGAGTCTTATCAGAAACCAAAAAATATTAAGCATGAGTTTCCATCCCCTTCCAAGAACTTGAGTAATAGCGATTTATACCTTACTCGCTAAAACGAGTGCTACGCAACTTTGTACCTTGTGTAGTGAAACCAATACAGGAATGTCGCGATCAAATAAGACAAAATTATAACTAATTAGAAAATGATTTAAGTTATTTATAATATATTTTTTGTGAAATTTATCAAATCATATTATTTTGGATTTTGGATTTGGTACACCGCAGATTAAATAAAGTCATATATTTTACGTTATAAATATATCATTTAAATATTAAATTTTACATTATTACATAACTTACACAGGTCTAAACCCCTTCCTTAATTCAAGCTCCACTCTTCGTAGATTATTTACGTAGCTTCATCCTACAGTATTCGTACACACGTGGAGAACTGACGCTTTACTTCATTGAAGGCGAAACCGCGGTATTCTAGCAAGTGTATAAACAGTACTCAGTGTGATCCGTGTTAAAACATGGTAGGAAGTGTTGGTCTATTCAGCAGTCATATAATTTATTTCAGTTGAAGAATCAAGAACAAAAGTACGTACATATCGTCGTTTCATCTCGTTCAACATCGTAAGTCCCTTAGAGTCAAAATTGCTTAAATATGATAATGTTTGCAGTTCGAGAGCCGGCCAGGAGCGGCTTGCGAGGATCACGGGCTGGTCATCCGCTCCTTCGTGTATCTCTTTAAGCTGCTGCAGATGCGCAAGGACTTCCACTTCATTTTGAAGGCTTCGTTTTTGGAAATTTACAATGAAAAGGTATTTATTTATTTTTCACATGTGTGTGCGACACTGTGCTTGCTGGCGATATGCCGTTTGTGCGGCGGAGTAAGGAAAGGACCAGTACCAGCTTTACAGATTTACTCTGTAGAACGAGCTGAGTTCCAAGTGTTGTGGGTCAGGGTCAACGACCTCGAGAGAATTAGGATCTATGCAGGACTCTACAGATCCCCTAACATGTCCACAGCAGAAACATCTAAACTCTTCGACTATCTGGGTGAGACCATTGACGGTCTCTTGCTTTCTTACCCACAAGCGGAATTTGTTGTTCTCGGCGACTTCAGCGTGCATCACACTGCATGGTTGGGGTCGGGAGAGACAAGCTCCACTGGCAATTGTGCTAAATTATTTGCGTCTTGCTATGGCCTTGCACAGCTCGTACAGAACCCCACCCGTAAACCTGACATCGCATCACATCGTCCAGCTCTACTCGACCTGTTTCTTACTTCTCAGCCAAATGATTACTTGGTAGAGGTCGAAGCGCCACTAGGTAACTCCGACCACTGCCTTGTAAAAACAACTACAATCAGTGCTCCATTGCCACCAAAAGAACATAACAAACGACGTGTGTGGCACTATAGGTCGGCTGATTGGAACGGATTACGGGGATTTTACGGAGGATACCCGTGGGGAGTTATTTGCTTCAAAAATAAGGACCCTTCAATATGTGCCAATCTGGTGGAGGATGTAATCATCCAAGGAATGGAATGCTTTATTCCTCACTTCACGAAAACTATGGGCACCACCTTAAAAATATGGTTTAACCGTGACTGTGCCGAGGCCGTAAAACGCAGGAAAACCGCATACAACAAACTACGAAAAAATAACGACCCCATAAGTCATGCAGCATACAATTTAGCCACCAAAGAATGCAAGAAAACCATTAATGACTCCAAAGACAAGTTCAATGTACAAATTTGCAACAAGTTATCCGCTTGCCCTGCCGGTAGTAGAGCATTCTGGTCTCTCGCTAACTCTATTGGCAGCAACTTTTGCACTTCTTCTTTGCCACCGCTGACTAATGCCGATGGCTCACTGGCTCTAGCCTCCAAAGAGAAGGCTGAACTTCTTGGTTCGCTGTTTGCTTCCAATTCCACACTCGACGATGGTGGGGCCAACCCCCCATCCATTCCTCACTGTGGCAAACAGATGGGGTCTGTAAAATTCAGTCTCAAAGCCGTACTTTAAGAACTTCTCCAATTAGCAACCAACAAAGCCAGTGGCCCAGATGGCATACCAGCGGTGGTATTAAAAACTTGCGCTCCTGAACTTAGTCCTGTGCTCACCAAACTTTTCAGATTGTCCTTTAGATGTGGTATTGTTCCCCAGGGATGGAAAAAAGCCCTTGTTCACCCAGTTCCAAAAAAGGTGACCGAAGTGACCCCACAAACTATCGCCCAATAGCCATCACATCACTACTTTCCAAAGTGATGGAACGTTTAATCAACAGCCAACTTCTAAACTACTTAGAGAAGAATGATCTTCTGTGCGATCGGCAATATGGCTTCCGCCGTAGTCGATCGTGCGGCGATCTCTTGGCATATGTCACACATGTTTGGGGGAAATCCGTCGAATGCTTTGGAGAAACGCAAGCTGTTGCCCTGGATATCTCCAAGGCGTTCGATAGAGTCTGGCATCGCGGTCTGGTGAATAAATTACCGTCTTATAGACTAACTCCCTCCCTGTGCTCCTGGATTGAAAACTTCTTGAGTGATCGAAGCATCATCACTGTCGTAGATGGCTTTTGGTTTTGTTGTCGCTGGGTTGAAAAGATTGGCCGGAAGAGGAAGTCCGAGATTCCGTTTCCAGGAGGCACCGCGTGGAGGTTCTTTTCATGCTGGGCAACACACGAGCTATCGATGTTGCCAGATATTGGGAAAAAATAATTTGACGTCGCTGACACGAAGAAGAAGAAGAAGATGGCTTTTCTTCTTCCTGCCATAAAATCAACTCAGGAGTTCCACAGGGCTCTGTGCTGTCGCCCACTCTTTTTCTTCTGCATGTGAATGATTTGCTTCAATGCGCAAACATTCACTGTTATGCCGACGACAGCACTGTCCATGAGAGTATAATCTTCCATAAACCTCCGAGACATTCGGAACTATCTGCTGCTAGGGAATCTCTGGTGGAGAAGATGAACATGTCTCTTGAAAGGGTTTCACGATGGGGCGACCTCAACCTCGTCAGTTTCAACATTTCGAAAACCCAATCATATACTTTCTCCACCAAGAAGACTGCAATGGATCCTGTATCTTTCAACGGTTGTTTTCTTCCGAAAGCAAGCTCCATCAACATGCTTGGATTATCAATATCGAATAATGTCAAATATTACGAGTCAATTAAGTGTAAAGCCGGTCTCGCTTCCAAAAAACTAGGTGTATTATATAGATCACGTCGGTATTTCAACGATAAACAACTTCTTCTTCTATATAAAGGACAAATCCGACCTATCCTTGAATACGGCAGTCACCTTTGGATTGGAGCCGCAAAATACCTTCTAAACTTAATTGACTCAGTTCAAAGAAGAGCAATTCGTTTGATAAACAATGACACCCTTACGTCTAATCTACAATCAATGGAACACAGACGTAAGGTTGGTTCTCTTAGTCTTTTCTACCGTTATTACCACGGTCGCTGCTCTTCGGAACTTAAAGAACTAATTCCTCCTGCACCCACTCACAGCCGACAAACTCGTCTTACACTTGCCGAACATCCATACACGGTTAATATATGTCGACCAAGAACTGGCAGCTTCCAAAGTTCCTTCCTTAATGCCACCGGTAAGCTATGGAATGCTCTTCCAGCGTCTGTGTTTCCTCCTTCCTACAATCTGGATCTCTTCAAGAAACAGATAAATATACACTTGCAATCTCCCCAACCCACACACAAATACGAACACAACACACGTTTCCCGCATGCAGCGTCCAGCCTCCCTGGCTGAGCGTCATAGAGTGCACTGGTCTTGACCGGATGTGCTCTCCTGCATGCGTTTACATAAAAAAAATACCCTGCGGCGCCCTAAGGCATTTATCTTTCTGGCGCCCCATGTTGCTTATATTTAAAAAATGATAGCAAGGTTACTTGTCCTCGGCGCCTCTAGCTTATCGGCGCCCTGGGGCACCGACCCACCTCGCCACCCCCTAATACCGGCACTGGAAAGGACCAAAAGACACAACATTTTACAAATTTCGCGTAGCGCTGCGTGCGGCTATGCGCATGTTTTGGAGACCTTCTTTTCATATGTCCCAAGAATGATATAAAACTACGGAAAAACTGATCGCGCCTTCGCAAATGAATCCTGAAGTAGGCAATTATTTAAATACGATTTCCTTTATCAAAAATCTACCGTGCAGTAACTACAGTTATACAGTGCCGGTTTTAGGGGGAGACGCAGTGAGTCGGTGGCCCAGGGCGTCGAATGCGCTAGGAGCGCCGAGGGCAATCTATCTCATATATATATATATTTTTTAAATACATACAATATGGGCGCCAGAAATAAAATTGCCCTAGGGCGCCGCAGGGTCTAGAGCCGGCACTGCAGTTATATTACAATTTAAAAAATAATTTAAGAAACCTTTTTACATCAAAATGTAACTATTGCATTACAGGTAACTAGAAATATCACATACCTACATGTCGTGACAATTTGTTCAAACATATAAAACCATAGTTTTTTTATTTTTTTTTTTATTTTTTTTAATCAAATATAAAAAGATACATTTTTTACACAGTAATTTACATACCAATCTTTTTTCTTTTTTTTTTTTCTTTTTTTTTTTTACATTCGCTTACCACACCACTTAAAGATAAGATCTTGTGTGTGGCGTGGGATTCATCTATGTTATTTTACAGTTTTATATAATTATACAGAGTTTTACATATACACTTTTATACATTTACATGATTTTGATATAAAACTAACATTATATGATTAAAAATTTAATACACTATAAGTTGAATTGAATCTAGAGTATATATAAATTAATAATACATTTTTGGTACATTTTATTATTTCAGTTTGTTATGCAGTGACGTCGGTTCTGTTCGTAATTCTTTTAAAGTACTGTTTCACCTTTTCAATCAATATTTTAATATCACTGATCTCTTTTATTTCCCGAGGAAGATTGTTAAAATTAACTATTCCGTTATATTTGTAACCATTTTTTGCATGTTGTGTGTTAAATTTTGGTATTAATAAGTTGTACACAAACCTAGCAGAATGACAAGTGTACCAGTTTTCGATTCTCCTTTCTTTAATAGTCTGTAAAATAGTGTATTTTTGGTATAGTGTATCCACCGTTGGCACTTTGAATTTATTGTATAGGCTTTCTGTTGGGTAGGTGGGAGGCCTTTTCAATATCACTTTGATGATAAGTTTTTGTACAGTTCTAATGGGGTTGGTAGTATTTAGGTATGTTCCTCCCCAACCAACAATGCCATATTGCAGTTGAGATTGGACAATGGAGTAGTATACCATTTTTAGATCTTCGTTAGTTAAGATGTTTCTGAGTCTGATGAATATATAGATGCATTTGCGTATACGTTTTACTAATTCAGCTGTGTGTGATTTCCATTTTAAGTTACTGTCAATAATTATACCCAGGTATTTAATTTTATCAGTAGCTTTGATCAATGAGCAGGTTTTTTCGCAGTTGGTATTATTACATCCAGGGTAATGAATAAATAATTTAGGTATGGGAGTTGTCGTTATTTTTTTGTTAATGGAGAATGGGATTAGATATGAAAAATAATTACATTTGTAAAAGTCCACTAGGTTCATAGCATAGGTAGATAAGTACAAACAAGTAAGTACCTACTCAAAATAAAAAAGATAAATAAGATCAATCTAAGGGGCAGATTGATGTACAAAAGGACTATCCTCTTAAAAGGGGATATTATGATTACCAGAAATATTTGATTAGTTATTTTTAAATATTTAAGCATAATATTTTGTTCACTGCAAATTTTATTATTTTTTACATTATGAAATGCAAAATCTAATTTCGTATTATAATATATTTTTTGTTGTTGTTAGGTTATCGACCTCCTCAACCCTGGCAGCGCTCGCAAGCCCCTCGCCGTGCGCTGGTCCAAGAAGGCGCGCGGCTTCTTCGTTGAGAATCTCTTCACCGTGGACTGCGAGGAGTTGGATGACCTGCTGGCAGTACTGGAAGAAGGTGACACCAATACACCACCATTCAATTATCATCAGCCTGTGTCCGTCCACTGTTGAACGTAGGCCACCCGCATTAGTCTCCATCCTTCTCGATCATTCGCCCTTCGCATCCAGGCTACTCCTGCTATTCTTTTGATGTCACGAGTCGTCGAGAACAATATGATGCCGATTGTCGCATATGCGACGATCAGTATCAGTACATTGGTATATGTATATTTTGAGACAGTACAAACTGATAGTAATCAATTAACATATAAAAAAAACGTGTCAACGTTTGCCATATGAAAAATATTTTATGGAAAACGCCATACTAATTTTCCAAGAAAGTGCCAATAAATAAGAATCGATGACACTTATATACTCCTACGGGATGATTGGTGCCACAGCATTAGCCATCAGCCATGTAGCTGGAAAGGAAATTTAACAAATCGTGATTTCAATATTGTGTAGGTACCTATTATACCTACGATTTACTTAGCCCTACTTTGAATCGAGGATGCTGTGGCAACACAAGTTAGAATTTTATTTATTCATTTGTTATCATATTCAAAAAAACATTAATTATATAATTTATTATATAATTATATATATATACATATAGCGGTCGACGATGTAATCGTGCATCCCTATGGAGCTACTGAAGGATGAAGCATTCGAGAAAGGTTAACCTTCCCACGTGGCCTAAGGAGTCTGAAACCAACCCCGTTTGAGGGCTGGTCGAGGTTTGAGTCGGTCCCGCTTTGGGACCACTCTTCCTGGCCATTGCTCAGCCTCCCAGCATTGCATTAACGCATGTCGTAGTGGCTTTAGTTATTTACCCCTTGGTATCAGTACATACGTCACGTATTATTATGTATATATTATGTGAAATAATAATTATTTGTGTTCGATTGTAGGCATGAAGAATCGCAAGGTGGGCGCGCACAGTATGAACGAGTATTCGTCTCGCAGCCACACCATACTGACTGTCCACATCACCTCAGAGCAGCAAGCCGAGGAGGGCGTGTTCCTCAGCAAGCAGGGCAAGATGAACTTCGTGGACCTGGCGGGCAGTGAGATGACCAAGAAAACGCACAGCGAGGGCAAGACTCTGGAGGAGGCCAACAATATCAACAAGAGCCTCATGGTCCTGAGTGAGTACAAAAGCAGATCCAGTTGCTGTGCAACAGCGCCTATAATAATATATACACTTACTAGCGAGATACAGACCATTGAGAGTTTCATATATCTCGACGTGCAGGTCACTGAGAAGAATATCGCTTCCCGCTTTGAGAACGCTAGATCGTCTTTCAATTCTATGCGCAATATCTGGTTCTCATAGCTTTACTCGATCAAAACAAGTGCCATCTATACGGCGACTGTATCGTCCCTATTCTTTACGGCTGTGACTAATTTACAAACTAATTGTTAATGGAGAAGATATATCGTGTACTTTATGAGCAATTCGTGAAGTACTATTCATCTCGAGGGCTGTATCGCGACTACCTTCCGTTAGTGGCGCTTGGAGTTACAACAGTTTTTTGGTTTCAGGTTACTGCATCGCATCACTGAGCGACGCACGGCGCAAGAGCGGCCACATCCCTTACCGAGACAGCAAACTCACCAAACTGCTGGCCGATAGTTTGGCAGGCAATGGAGTCACACTCATGGTGAGCAGCTGAATTATTATTCAGCTTGCACTTTAAGTCAATAATCGGACATCAGTATTGACGTTTAGATGCTTTGTTTACAGATTGCTTGCATTTCCCCTTCCCAGTCGAACGCCTGCGAGTCCATGAACACTCTGCGCTACGCCGCCAGGGCCAAGAAAATTAGGACTAAACCAATCGTCAGAATGGTATTGCGACTATGAAATAGCAATGAGGATATTGTATGCAAATGTAGATGTAATATTGATTGTTGTGGTTGTTACAGGACCCCCGAGAGGCGCTGATCTTGCGACTGAAGCGAGAAGTGGACGCGCTACACAGTGAGAATGAGCATTTGCGTGCCGCTTTGCACTTCCATGGGGAACCCGCGCAGGCCGCACTTGGAGACTCCATAGGTGAGCTGCGGGCCCTTATATAATTTGAAGTTGATAACATTGGTAGAAACTAAGTGTTAACATATCAGGCTTTAGTCATGGATTTTATACATTACTTCAGTAAAGAAAAAGTAGAGTTACTTCCTAATTATCTGATCCGTATTGGTGGTCTGTTTTTAAAATAACACAAAATTTTACGTCAAGATTATCAACTCAATATTTGTATTGTGTAGGGCAGAGGTTCCCATTATTTTACAGTTTGCAGATTCCTTCCAAATCATCATATTTTTAGGAGTCTTCGGTTAATACACCAGGAAAACTGACCATTTTAAAAGCAATTACCATTTAACAGCGATAAATTGTACACGCATCCTATTTTCCATGAGATATCATAAAATATCTAATTTCAACTATTTTAATAACATTTGTATTGAGACTAGACAACCACCATGATCTTGGTTGCAGGGGTGGGTCGTGTGTCCAAATGCACTCAATAAGGGTTTGACACTTAGTTAAATCTTGGAATTATGTTAGCATACACGATTGCTGGCGCAAAAATTTTGAGAATCGGATCTTTCAAAAAATTTGCCGAATAATTAAATATTTCATGCATCTCCCCAGGGACAAAAATAATTTGTGTTTGTTATATTACAGGTCGGCGCGTGATTGCCACACCGCCGCACGTAGACTTGGAGCGCCTGGCTGAGTTGGAAGGTCCTCAGTTGGCCGAGTTGCTGCAGCTCTACATGTCTGAGAACGGGGCGCTGCGACAGGAGAACACGGAGCTCTTCAGTGCTCGCGAGCTGCTGCTGCGTGACCAGGAGCTCGTCTGCCGGGAGAACGAGCGTCTGCTGCGAAAACTTGAAGACGTCAACTCGTAAGTGCCGCGGGACGGCAGAGCGAAGGGAACGAGAACAAAATCAAGCTTTTACGTCAATTACTTAACTAACATGATGAACGCAGTCTACCTCTCACCTGAATCTTCCATTTAATGTACAAGGTGGATAGGATTTTACCGTTACACCCCGCACCAAGAGATATTTGAGTCCTTTACAGAGTCTTCTTTTACATTATTGACCAGTAGTAATATTCTTTAGATCTAGAAAAGGATTCCAAAAATTAGTCTTAATAATATTGATTAATATGTTTCATTAGCCGTGTCCGGCTATAAACATGGTAGAGCTAGATAGAATTAATCTAGTTCAATTAATTTTATAAAAGAAAAAGTAAAAGGTTGTGTTCATATGATGAAACGGAAACAGATTATGGAATCTCTAGTCTTTGAGTTCAGAGATGTGAAGTGGTATATTATTTGTTTAAATTAAAATATCTGATCAGGGTATGGACACACTGTTTTGACCCTGAATTATCAGAATATTAGGATCACTTAAATCGGCTTAAACACAAAAAAAAACATTTTTAGTAAATATTTATAACTAGGCATGTGATGCAAGGTTTAGCGGAATACATGAATCAGCAATTATAAGAAAATAACAAGCCTTTTTGGGAACGAATTTGTGAGACATTTATCCATCTTTTTTTATTAGTTTAGGATGACTCAGCGACCTTATATCTGATATCAGAGATTCTCTTCTTCTTTTCCTGAAAATTTAAATCTCAAAGAGAAACTTATGGGCACATAAAAGAGAACTCACTTACACGTCATGTTGTCTGTATGTAAATGATATAATTAAATAAATATACTTATAAATCACAATTATGTTTATATCTATTCCCCATCATCTGATATATGTCACCTAATATATTTTCGAGGCAAATAATATATTTAAGGTTTATCATCTATTCATTTTAATTAATGGAAGATATTTATCCGATGTTCCATTACTGAGGAAACAACCTAAATGAAGATGGAAGAACACCACCGCCTCACATCTGCTGTGAAGACTAAACTCTCTTGGTCAATATATCTCTTTCTTATTCAATTAAATCGATGGTTTTGCCGACATAAAAAAATAATAAAAGCACAATAAATATAAGAACAGTTTTATAATATAAAAATAGGGGGTTACCTGAGATAATCTAATCATATTATTTGACAGAAATAAATGGATGAAAAAGGACAATAATAAAGCAAAATGATACCAAAAATATAGCACAGAAATTTAGTTTATTTTGGACATGTTTATTGAAATAAAAAAATCTTTTGCCACACAGTTGAAATGATTTCAAGATTTTAATTTGGTGAGAATTTCCCTGAAACCACAATCTGGGAACCAAGTAACACATCGCTAAAAAGTAAAAAAATATATATATTAATAATGAACCTTTTTTATGTATCTAGTTGAACCCTGTTATAAAAATGTTTAGGATGGTGGTTATAATCATTAAGTTTATCTTTAGATAAATATTTAATTATTTCGATTTTTTCGATCGATATTTCTTGGTGGAATTCCATTATATCAGATATAAGATAAAAGATTTTTTAGAATTTATTCCACATATATTTTTTTTGACTACATGTTTCACCCAGGTCGGACCCTTAGCCCATTTCAACTTTCAACACCAAATATTATTTTTGTATAAAAACAAGACTTGAAAATATACTACATATAATTATATATATAAATATACTAATATAATACA
Organism: Glossosoma conforme; assembly: GCA_022606575.1. Classification (NCBI taxonomy): domain Eukaryota; kingdom Metazoa; phylum Arthropoda; class Insecta; order Trichoptera; family Glossosomatidae; genus Glossosoma; species Glossosoma conforme. The sequence goes on along the minus strand of JAGTXR010000005.1, from coordinate 872,911 downwards.
TTTTTTGATTATGTATTATATTTTCAAAGTGCATTTTCCATATTTGCACGATGGTGTGCTCTTGCATCTCTTTCCTAAATTTTTAATTGCATCATGAATAATGAAATTCTAAAAAATTTGCTTCTTTTTGTGGCTGTAAGTCAAGGACTGCCTGTACATACTTTGAACTCACTATATTGGGAATACATCAGGGGTTCTTCATTCCTAATTAACGGGGGTCATTTTTAATCATTTTCAGGGTATGTTGCCGCTCTCCAATAATTCCAGCTCGGCCGACGTATGCTCCCGACATACTTAGTATGTCACACAGCCTGTCGCACAGCCGACTGTCGCACAGTGGGCTGCTGAACAGCGGCCTCTATGGCAGCTGGCCGGACCCTGGAGGAGGCGGGGGCGCCGGCTCTTCAGGCTCTGGTTCCCGCGGCAGCGCCGGCCCGCCTAGCTGAGCTCTTCACTTCTAATCAGCTCCTCGACTCACTTCGTGTACAAATAAAACCTTCAATAATGTCACAGTCTTATTTTATTAAAAAAATAAATACAACTTCCAGAAGCCTTGCTCCAGAAAATTACATCAATAAAACACGCAGCACGGTAACAGCAAAACCTTAAGAAAGTATAAATGAAAGATATTTCCTTGTCACTGACGCACGAGTCTTGCCGATCTTCTATCCTTGACGAAGATCAATATTTTTGAACATATTTTTTTCTCTCGTAGTAAAGATCTGTTTTTGAACTTCCCAAATTGACAATCTTTGGGCAGCCGTCTCTCTGAAAAAGAAAAAAAAAGATCAATATAGATGAATGATCGCAATATCATATATTGCTCTGATAGTAGTTCCTCACTATATAGTATTTCATCGGTGAGGTAGTGTTAAATCACTCGAATCTACTTTTCATAACCGTTCTACATCTGGAACACATCATCCACAAATTGCCGCCACTTTGATTCGTCAGCTGTCTATTTATTCTAGGACACATCTGCACCTAAAGGTCCACTTGGCAACATATATAGTTTCCGATAACCTCCAAAACAGAAGAATGCATGAAGAAGGGTAGCTTTAGTATCAAAGGCATATTTTTGAGTGATTTTTTAATGGGATTATTTAAGGAAATTGGGTGATGAGCCCGACACTCCTAATACCTGGACCATTTTGTCCTAAGATGCAGCTAAACAAATGACTCTTAACAAACATTAAACTAAAAAAGTGTTTTCATTTAAGGAAACCTACTACACTTTAATAAAGTAATATAAAAAGATTATACAGACTTTACATCTATACAAGAAAAAAATACTTTATATCTATACAGGAATGTTATTTTGGTACAAATAACTCTTACGTCTTTCTCCTGAATGGTGCACTCCTTGCAGTAGTAGGCGTCAGACACGCCGGGGCCCCCGCAGATGACGCAGCGCCCCTGGTAGGAGCCGTAGTTGCACTCGTCGCAGATGCGCACCAGCGTGCAAGGCCGCACGTACGAGTCACAGATGACGCACTTGCCGTCACACTTCTCACACAGACGCCCGATAGCTGAAATCACACACGAGGACTTTTAACCACAAAAGCAATTGCTAAACATCTAACAATAACTATATATTGCATTATCATGGACCACCAAAAATATTCTATAATGTAATTCGGTAGCAGGTATTATAAGTTCAGTGGAAACAATTCAAAGTCGTAAGAAAAGGTTTGAACCGACTTATATTAGGGATATTTGTGAAGGAATTAATAGAATATCAAACTTAGTAGCACGAAACATCTCAACGTTTTCGGAGCACCAGCGCTTTGCGGTTAAGAATCACTGGTAAGCGAATACTCAGATAGTAAGCGATTCATGCAGATGATATCCACACTGATGGTGAGCTAAAGGAGATGTTTATATGTTATTATAAATATATTTGTAACAACAAGAATGAGCAGGAGTCGCAAAAAACAATATGAAAGATAAACATACATTTAACCATTGTTAGGTATCATGTATCATTACCGGTATTATCGATAAATTAAAAAAAAATCACGACACCGGAAAAGATAGGTTATGAAATGTTATTTAGTTGACGGAAGACTTGCTAAAAGGCTGCTTATTATTGCTATGGAATACAAAACTACCTTAAACAGAATGTATATCTTTCGTCATAAAAAATGTATTTAGAGTATAATATGAGTAAAAAGGCGTTTTTAATGTGGAGATCAACAAAATAAAGACGATTAGTGATGCTTACCGACTCCGGGTTGTTTTCTACAGAAAATTAGATCCGGATGATGTTTGGCCATTATAAAAGTGTGTGTTTTGTGGAAATGGATATATTTTATATTATCATTTATAAATTAAAGGAACGACAAACTTTAAACCACATATATATCAGACAATACACACATACACACAATAACCGGCGACAATTCGTCTTCTTCTACTTCACCGTTGCAAGCTGCTCAATAGTGATGCGTTGTGTCAAAATAATTACAGTAATATAATACTGTAATTATTTTGACACCTATAATATATTATAGGTGTGTAAATTGGTTTGACAAGGATGCTCTCTGTCGCCTGTACTCTTCAACGTATACATACAAAATGCAATTAATAACATCAGGGAAAAAATGGGCCATAGAGAGGGGGTTAAAATACATGGCCAAAAGATTGATATGATAAGGTTTGCTGACGACATTGCTCTGATTGCTGAAACTGAAAATGAACTCACGGAAGCGCTGACATCCATGGAAAACATACTGAATTCCTACTACAATATGAAGATAAACAGCACAAAAACCAAAGTCATGAGAGTAAGCCGCAATGAGCAGCAGAAAATCAACATATCAATGCTAGGAGTACCCCTAAAAGATGCAAAAGAATTTTTATACCTTGGAAGTACGATCACCTGGGATGGCAGAACAAAAAGAGAAGTCAACAGTCGAATACATCAAGCAAGGCTAGCTTTCAATAAAAACGCCAAAATTCTTGAGTCAAAGAATATATCTTTAGGGCTCCGCAAGCAACTTGCCAAAACAATTGCTTGGAGCATCTTAATGTACGGCTGTGAGACATGGTGCTTATCTGAAAGTGATAAAAAAGACTAGAGGCCTTTGAGATGTGGTCGTACAGAAGAATTTTCGGAATTTCCTGGAGAGACCACGTCACGAACAATGAGGTTCTCAGAATAATCAAGGAAGATAGACAACTAATAAGAACCATCTCAGAGAGGCGAGCCCGATGGATTGGTCACATCATGCGCCACGATGGTCTTCTTCACGATATTGTGGAGGGGATGGTTAAGGGTAGAAACTGTAGAGGGCGCCCTAGACGGGAGTATTTGCAGCAAGTATTCGAGGACGTGAATTGTAGCGCTTATGCTGAGCTGAAAAGGGTTGCGGAGGATCGAGAGGAATGGAGATTGAGATGCAAGATTCTATTGCTGCAAACCAATCCACCAGATTGATACTACGAAGAAGAAATTGGCTTAAGATTAAATATTGTAGAATTGTACACAAAAAAGATCTATTATTTAGTGTAAATTATTTATATTAAGCATATATTTTATGTTAATTTTTTAATTTTTATTAGAATATTATTTTATTATTTCAATATTCTAATCTACTTTTATAGATCATTGACTATATTACAAATTATTATTACTTAAAATATACATATACTAAACATAAAATTCTTTTTTCAACGCGTCAATCCAAGCACAAAAATAACGGCAGAAGCGGGATGCGAACCGCGGACCTTGGAAACCAACTATGCCCAGGTATTCATACCGCTCGGCGAACTGCGCCATTACCCCGCCTAGACTGACGTGCGTTGAAACTAGTATTTATATAATTGTTAGCATCGTACGATAGATGTCGCTATAGTATATATTCAAAGTATGTATATTTTTATTATTATTCTATCAGTCTTCATTTATTCACAAGCTTAATATTATTACTTTCCGGCAGTCTATTTATTTTAGTAAGTACCACTCGGTTATATACATACTTACTAAAATAAATAGACTGCCGGAAAGTAATAATATTAAGCTTGTGAATAAATGAAGACTGATAGAATAATAATAAAAATATACATACTTTGAATATATACTATAGCGACATCTATCGTACGATGCTAACAATGATATAAATACTAGTTTCAACGCACGTCAGTCTAGGCGGGGCAATGGCGCAGTTCGCCGAGCGGTATGAATACCTGGGCATAGTTGGTTTCCAAGGTCCGCGGTTCGCATCCCGCTTCTGCCGTTATTTTTGTGCTTGGATTGACGCGTTGAAAAAAGAATTTTATGTTTAGTATATGTATATTTTAAGTAACAATAATTTGTAATAAAGTCAATGATCTATAAAAGTAGATTAGAATATTGAAATAATAAAATAATATTCTAATAAAAATTTAAAAAAAATATATAATAATGTCTCCTTGAGACAATATCAAGAAGGTAAAATTATCCATCAGTAACACAGGTAAATGATTGGTTATAAAGTCCGAGTCGGAACTATAAGTAGTCGTTTCTCATCCATTCAGTCTATAGTTTGGTTCGAGACCCGAGTGGTACTTACTAAAATAAATAGACTGCCGGAAAGTAATAATATTAAGCTTGTGAATAAATGAAGACTGATAGAATAATAATAAAAATATACATACTTTGAATATATACTATAGCGACATCTATCGTACGATGCTAACAATGATATAAATACTAGTTTCAACGCACGTCAGTCTAGGCGGGGCAATGGCGCAGTTCGCCGAGCGGTATGAATACCTGGGCATAGTTGGTTTCCAAGGTCCGCGGTTCGCATCCCGCTTCTGCCGTTATTTTTGTGCTTGGATTGACGCGTTGAAAAAAGAATTTTATGTATAGTATATGTATATTTTAAGTTATAATATATTTTATGCATTATATATTCATAATTTTAAAACACTATAATATTTTTAAAGTTTATTACGCTGTTTATATTAAATAAAAAGATTAATTATGTTTTTTGTCAAGTTTAATAGTTTTTTACAAAACTCAATTTTAAAATATTTTTTTATTTTATGTACTTACATATTTTTAATTACAAAAAAAAAATGTGATAAATTTCATGATATAAATTAGTCATTTTGTTTCATCAAAACTTAATGTCTTTATAAAATTACTGAAAGAAAATCCGTACAATATCATTAATGATTATAATCAACATTTTAATGAAAACTGTTGGGGAAAAATTAATATACCTATATATATATTTTCTATTTTGTCGTGCATATTTAACATATTTTTTCTCTAGGGCAAGTTTGTTAACCCACGTGCGTTGTGAGACAACTGTCAAGTAAGAAGTCCGGCCGCGCACGAGTTGACAAGAACATAATAATAATTGTCATTATTAGTTGTTTATTATTATAACGTGGTTAGGATTCTTCAGTGACCAGCCATGGCCAGCGACCATAGTAATAGCGGAGAGGATGACGGGGAAGTCTCCGAAAGTAATGCGAATGAATTAATAAAAGAAAAGGATGATGGTGTTACATTTAAATCTTTGGTATGTTTCGAATTATCGATTTTAAATGATATATGTAGTTATATTATAGTTTCAGATTTATAAGTCGAATACGAATTTATTTATGTAGAAACTATTTTACGTATTCAATAATGTAAACATAACTTCAAAGAATCAAGTAATCATATAGTTTTGAAAGTTAGGTTAAAACTAAATGAATCATAAAATACTGTGGCTTTTAAGTTTTCTTATTATTTTTGGTTTTACTTATCTGTATCTAAGAACGATGTTTAAAAAGTGATCAAATATTTTATTACTTTCACGTAAAACATTATTTATTTACTGTTTATTGAGGTCTAAGCATATAACGTTATGATAAATTGATAGATAGCCGATAATATACACCCTGAAATTGAATAGTTTTGTCTTTATGGATGTACTTATTTTTTGTGTACACACATCCAGAAGATCATCCTAAATAGTTGTAACCCACAAGAAGGAATATTTAAAATTATTTGTTCTTTGATGGCACTTACTGGACACCCCATTGATGAGTATTTGTCAAGAGTGCGGTAAACTTGTCGATTGCGAATGGGTGCAGAAGCGTTTATCAAAACTGTTCAACGGAGGAAAACAATCCCTTAATAAATTACAGATTGAAAAAAAATATAACTCTTCCATTTCAGGGTATTGTGGACGTTCTCTGTGAGGCGTGTGAAAAGTTAAATTGGAAAACTCCGTCTAAAATTCAGCGTGAAGCTTTGCCTGTTGCGCTGAGCGGTAGAGATGTCATCGGTCTGGCAGAGACAGGTTCAGGCAAAACGGGGGCCTTTGCTCTCCCGGTGCTGCAGGCGCTACTTGCCCATCCGCAGCGCCACTTTGCTCTCGTCCTTACACCCACTAGGGAACTGGCCTTCCAGGTGTCTGAGCAGTTCGAGGCATTAGGTGAGTAAAAAGTGCAGAAGAATCCTCGTGGACAAACCCATTCCGAATCTGAAAGGCGGATTAGCAGACTATATATAAATTAAATAAAGTCGTGTTAGACACATCATTTATAGCTCAAGATTTGTCTTGATCCCGAATAGAAAAGTAGATATTAAAACAATTTGTATGGAACAGTCATTTTAATTTATATCAATACGAGTAGATGGCGTTGTATGCTATCATTTTGCACACATTTTTTCACCTGCTGAGTGAGTTTAAAGTGAGTAATAGCCCAATAAATGTTTTTTTTATAATAACGCATATTCATGATTTCAATTCGGTATCCATTGTTTTGGGTTCATAAAAATTACATTAAACGAATGACATTCATTCACTAATACATTCTATAAAAACATAAATTGGTCAAATACGACAATTTCAAAAGGGGAGGGGACGGACGGAACAGGATTGAAACTAAAATGTTTAATTATCATCATAATTAGTTTCCTTAAATAGCCTTTTTTCTGAGATCGCAGCAACTAGTACAAAGATAAATAAAGACTAGCAGATGAAGGTTTCCTTTATTGTAAATCTGTCAATTATTGCAACTGTTTATAGATGTAGCATTTTTCTCGCGTTACACAGGTTACTCATCATGGCACTACATATATATTTTTGGGGACAATAGATAGTGGTAAGCAATCCTAAACGTCTTTTTTTCAGAAAGTGATAGAAGCAAGTAGCTTTAGGAATGCTTTCTCTCTTGCTTGTCAAACTTGTGACCTATATTTGTGAATAAGTAATGTGAATAAGTTTATCACCCGATCATGTATAATGCACTCAATATAAAATTGACCCATTGGATTTTTTTGAAATTATATTATTTCTTTTAAGGTGCTAGTGTCGGGGTCAAGTGTGCGGTGATAGTGGGAGGCATGGACATGGTGGCCCAGGCGCTGCAGCTGGCACGGAAGCCGCACGTCATCATCGCTACTCCGGGCAGACTTGTCGATCACTTGGAAAACACTAAAGGATTCAACCTGAAGGCGATCAAGTTTCTGGTAAATATTCTGTCCTGATGTGTATATGAGCTCAGTTTCCACCTTCGGAATACTGGAGCATCTTAATTCTGTGCGCAATACCTGCGAATCACAGCTTTACTCAATAAAAACAAAGTGCTGTCTATACAGCGCCTATATCATCCTATTCTTCTGAACAGCTGTGAATTTAAAAAAGATTTTTAATCGATTTCTGAGCTCTAAAATACCCCGGTTGGTGTGAATTTGATCCATCACCCGTAAAATGTCAGTCATAGCCTATTAATTAAAATTGGTGGTAGACGAAAGTCGTCCCGTAAAGACCACCCATTCATAGTAAATTCCTGTAATAATAAAGGATGATGCGTGAATCTCGGGCTGTAGTCTATGACGTTGGCGGATCAACACTCCACATACAGCGCTTAGTCATATACACCATGGTAAGCGTCATAGAATTCCACAGATGAGACTTCAGAATTATAATCACCATCTGTCGGTATTCTCCTGTATGTGTTTACATAAAAAAAAAAGAATTTGGGGATTTCACCAAAATCCAATGCATTCGTAAACAGATGTCTGCGTAGAATACTGTAAGCACGACCTCACATCCAGTACAAGTGGAAACACAATACTGAGCGCCGATAGCAAGGAATTGTAACAAAAACCTCATCATAAGTACATGAAATTTGACATAACACGAGGTATTATTGTCACAAAATCAATCATCTAACACTCTGTCCACACCAGCACTGTTTACATTGCGATTCTTTAGTCTCACATGGATCAAAGGCCAAAATGATCTGTGTTTTCTTTTCGCTGCATTATTTTTCATAGTTTCACCTTATCATTTTCCTTCCAGGTGATGGATGAGGCGGATCGTATCCTGAACATGGACTTCGAAGTGGAAGTGGACAAAATTCTACGCGTGTTACCGACAGAGCGCAGGACCTTTCTGTTCTCAGCCACGATGACCAAGAAAGTGCAGAAACTGCAGCGAGCCTCACTGCGAGATCCCGTGAAGGTCGAGGTGTCTACCAAATACCAGACTGTCGATAAACTTCGACAGTACTACATTTTCATTCCAGTCAAATTTAAGGTAAATAAATCAGCTCTATATAGATCATTCATCATGTCATTTTGTGATTATTACAAAGTGAAATGGTAAGAAATGTTTACTCATAGCTAATGGTTTTATGATCAACTCTTTAATTGATATCTTATATGAGTAATTAATTCACAACTTAGGGCAGCTATCCAATCATGGACTTGTATATTTTTCAATTAATCTTATCCAGATTCAAACAACTACCTTGTAGTAGCAACTTCATTTTTATGTAAACATTTTTTTTTCATTACATTTCTATTCAGATTATGATCAGTTAGCAACTGATAAGTCTAGTGGGAGTCGCTTCTAAACAATTAAGACCACTGCACAGAAGTGCTAAAGAGAAAACCCATGAAAAAGATTAGAATCGCAGTCACAAGATAAAAGAAGATGAAATATAGATTCTCTAACCAAAAATAGAGCGAAGATGGTAAATGTGTTGATATTTCTTTTAGTGACTGCAAAGTTTGCATGCCTGATAGGGCTAAGGAACTTTGAGTCAATTTGCATCAAAAAGAAGCACTCTTTCTAACAAAAGAGGAACTGAGTCCCAGAAAATGTGCTTTTAAAATCTGAAAGGGGGCGCCACAAGGACAACTAGGGTTCTTTAATCCATTGTTAAAAGCGCCGTTTCCAATAATTAGCTTGGTAGACCAGCCAGATTCCATAAACGATCTATCATTATGATTTTCATATCTGCTCCCTTAACTAAAGCATATGGACATCTCGATCCGCTGCCACAAAACTCTCCTTGGTCCTTGCCTCGACCCATGTCAGCTATGCCTCTTGTAGCTCTACCGAGTCCATTCTAAATGTATTTCCCAACGGCCTAATGATTTATCAATTGAGGATAACATCATTGTTGATTGGTGTTGCGCTTTTCAGGACGTGTATCTGGTTCACATCCTGAACGAACTGGGCGGTGCTTCCGCCATCATCTTCTGCTCCACCTGCAGCAACACGCTGCGCACGGCGCTGCTGCTGCGGAGTCTGGGCATGTCGGCTGTGCCACTGCACGGTCAGATGTCGCAGAACAAGCGCCTGGCCGCTCTCTCCAAGTTCAAGGCCAAAAGTCGCTCCGTGCTCATCTGCACCGATGTGGCTTCCAGGTGATCTGTCTTTTATATCACTCGTATCAACCTAACCTGATCCTAATCACTGCTAGAACCCTTATCAAAGTTCTTTTTCATGTCATCTTATCATTTTTCAAACAAGTTTAATTTATATTCATTTTACCGGCCGGTATAGCTCAATGGTCAAAGCGTTTGCTTTGCAAGCCAAAGGTCGTGGGTTCGATCTCTGACGGAGATTAAAATAAAAATAAAAGATTTTTAATCGAGTTCTAAAATTATTCCCGGTTGGTGTGAATTTGATCCCTCACCCGTAAAATGCCAGTCATTGCCTATCAATTAAAATTGGTGGTAGACGAAAGTCGTCCCGTGAAAACCACCCATTCATAGTAAATTCCTGTAATAAAGGATGATGCGTGAAACTCAAATCGTAGTCTATGACGTTGGCGGATCAACACTCCACATGCAGCGCTTAGCCATATGCATCATGGTAAGCGTCATAGAAGTCCACAGATGAGACTTTAGAATTACTATCACCATCTGTCGGTATTCTCCTGTATGTGCTTACATAAAAAATAATAAAGATATGCTTGAGATTTAATTACTTTTAAAATCAACTTATTTCGACACTTTTATATGCAATATAATTATATTAATGTATTTTCCTAACCTTTTGGAACCACGGACTTGTGATTTATTAAGTCAGTTCGTAGAGCACCCAACTTATTTTTTATTCAGACCATCAAATATCTTACATCAGTTATATTTAATAAAATATATTATTATATTAATTTAAATATTGTTTGACAGCAGCCATCTTTAAATTATTGTTATGTTGGTCACATATTAATAATAAATTTTTCATTTTTACAGAGGATTGGACATTCCCCACGTCGACATTGTCTTAAATTTTGACATCCCAATGCACAGCAAAGATTACATCCACCGCGTTGGTCGCACTGCTCGCGCCGGCCGCGCAGGGCAGGCAATCACCTTTGTCACACAGGTATGTCATCTACAGCTTATCTACTGAACTAAATAAATCTATCTCGCATCGCAAGACAGTGAGGTACTCTTGATGGTCCCTAACACAGATTATTGACAGATTGATAGGTCCTTAGCTTGTGGGTATTAGGTATTAAGCTTGTGAATAAATGAAGACTGATTGAATAATAATAAAAATATACATACTTTGAATATATACTATAGCGACATCTATCGAACGATGATAACAATGATATAAATACTAGTTTCAACGCGAGTCGGTCTAGGCATAGCAATGGCGCAGTTGGCCGAGCGGTATGAATACCTGGGCATAGTTGGTTTCCAAGGTCCGCGGTTCGCATCCCGCTTCTGCCGTTATTTTTGTGCTTGGATTGGACGCGTTGAAAATAGAATTTTATGTATAGTATATGTATATTTAATTAATAATAATATTGTAATATAGTCAATGATCTATAAAAGTAGATTAGAATATTGAAATAATAAAATAATATTCTAATAAAAATTAAAAAATTAATATGGTTTATTTTTATGTTATTTAAATAAGTAAGAGTAAACTCAATCATCATCATCATCATCAGCCTGTGTCCGTCCACTGTTGAACGTAGGCCTCCCGCATGAGTCTCCATCCTCTTCGATCCTCCGCCTTCCGCATCCAGGTCACTCCCGCTATTCTTCTTATATCGTCAGCCCATCTTGTAGGGGGTCGGCCAATGCTTCGTTTGCCAGTTCTTGGGTGCCATTCCAATACTTTTCTTCCCCATCGACCGTCGTCTCTTCGACAGATATGTCCTGCCCATTGCCACTTGAGTGTGCCTATTCGTTGGGTAGCATCCACTACTTGAGTTCTTCTGCGTATTTCCTCGTTTCGGATTCTATCTTTTAGCGACACTCCGAGCATGGATCTCTCCATAGCTCGCTGGGTGACTTTTATTTTATGGGTAAGACTTGCTGTCAGATTCCACGTCTCTGCGCCATAAGTTAATACAGGGAGGATGCATTGGTTAAACGCCTTAGTTTTAAGGCATTGCGGAATTTTCGCTTTAAAAATGTACTTTAGTTTTCCAAATGCTGCCCATCCCAGTTGTATGCGCCTGTCGATTTCTTTTGAGAAGTTATTTCGCCCTAGTTGTATTACTTGTCCCAGATAGGTATAGTCGTTTACAACCTCTATTTCTGTTCCTCCGATGGAAATAGGATCAAAGGTCTGTGAAATATGAGTATTAATCATGGCTTTTGTTTTATCCATGTTCATTTTCAGACCAATTTTGTTTGACGCTTCATTGAGGTCGTAGAGCATGTCTTGGAGCTTGTTAGGTGATTCGGCTATTATTATTAAACTCAATAGTCGATTGAAAAAATTCAGCATTCCCGCAGTTTTTAAGACCTATATATGAATTTGTTATATTGCAGTATGATGTGGAGCTGTATCAGCGCATAGAACAGCTGCTGGGGTTGCAGTTGCCGCTGTACAATGCTCCCGAGGCAGAAGTACTGCTTCTGCAGGAGAGAGTGGCCGAGGCGCAGAGACTCACCAAGATAGTAAGACATTTTAATGAAAAATAAATTGCGGACTCTCGGATAAGAACCTGGAACCTTTGCAATTGATGTTTAGTCTGAACTCGCCGGCTACCACTTACCTCCACTCACTGAATCGAGAAATTAACACGTATTGTACTATTGATTTGAATTATTTTATATGTAGCGCTTGTTGTAATTGTATGTATATTTATTGACATCAGCATGATATAGCTGACTAGTACCGAAAACCCCGATATACAATCTTTCGTCTCTTATTTCTGTTCGCTTGTCGTACATGTATGTGTCACCATATTTTGAACACACTGAACGCTATGTGACAGACCATGGCGCCGCACGGCAGTGAGTGTGTGCCGACGGCCAAGAAGGTCGCATTATGGCCGGCCCGGCTTATTATTCCGCCTGAGCCAGAAGTTTGTAAAGTTTAACCTGAATGTGCTAATTAACTTTTAAAGAGAGGAGGGTGTTATTATTAAGATGCAATCAATTAGTTTTATTCACACATTCAATTTGATTAACCATGGTGTTTACAATCTTTTATTATTCCACATCCATTCCCATGCATTTCATGGACTAGCAACAGGTCACCAAGAAAGCCAATTTGAGACACGCTATAGCATAATAACTTTGTTACCAATAGACTGAGGTTTATTGACATATATACGTTACACTAAGAATCATGGGAAGGCGCTTCAGCCACTCTCAAAAAAGTAGCTTTTTGCGAACGTCCAGTGATGGATCCCCGTCTGGGACTCCAAATACAGGACGAGGCAGGGAAGGTATATCCAATCCTTTATTATGTCACCATTACTGGCATCCAATAGCACATGCTTGGGATATTAAGTTCTTTATCTTAAGGATTTTGGATTCCCATATTTTCCCGATTGGAGAGCATAAGCCACTTTATTTTTTTTTTTATTTAAATTCAAACCCTGATATTTATTCTGCAACAGTTCTATAACTCACGCTTTTTTTATTTGTAATGGAGATTTTTCCTACAGTATTTGCGGCTATTTTTCACATAATGGTCCCTTCTATGTTGTTATTTTGAATTGAACCGCATCTTTGGACTAAATGGTCAGGCCTCGGAGCATCCTATCTTATCAAAACATTACAAAAGGGTTGACTGTACTTTTTTCTGCTCTTCATTTCATATATTTTTATTTAGTGTGTAATTATCCGGGCTAGATATGAAGTCTGGATAATCTAAAAAAATACAAAATTTATAATCAATGAAGAAAAGATAAATACAGTGTGTTTTTAAGAAAATTATACCCGTCAACACAGCGTTTGTGTTTTTAGGTACTACGCACTTCCATACAAAAAAGCCATCAATCCATGCGATAAAAATTCTAACTTTTGTCATAAGATGTCACTGTATGTTACGTAATATCAATATATATAAATATATAACGTAATATCAAAATTTTAATTATTTTTTTGAAAAAAATTCAAACTAAACATTAGTAACGATTTTTTTTCACCCGCGTCGCATTCATTTGTTTGGGAATGTATTGAACAATTTTGTTCTGAATTTGTAGTTGTAGAAAAATGTGTCAACGCATGACAAAAAAAAATTAGAATGTTTGGCACTAGACGTCACTGTAAATATAAATATATCATATTTTCAATGTTTTGAGCATTCACTTTGAGATCCATAATAAATTATAAATATTTATTTATTTATTTACCTTGTTTTCACATGGATCACGTAACAAAAGTTCTCTATTAGGAGACTGCAGTTTCGACTAACTCGTAGTCTTTCTCAATCCTTCTCTAGTTAAGAGATAACTGAGCTGCGTTGTACTTGTAAGTGGTGTAACACATTTTTTGTAGGGGAGGGGGTGGGGTGTGTCTAACATGAAAGGAGAGGGAGGTAGGTAGTGTTGCAAGGATGAAGGAAGAGATAAATACATAAAAGTGGTTTAGGTATAAATTTATTTTTTATTTTTTATTTTTAATATTATTCTTATATGTCTGTCGTATATATAATTTTTATACTTATTTATTTATTTAACGGAAACAATTTTAAAATTGGTGAATTAATTAAGGTATTTAGTTGGTTATTAATTATATCTTCTTTCTTATTAATGGCTTTATAAATTTCTAAGTATTCTAAATTATTTAATTTAACGGTTTTATTTTCTACATGTAATATGTTTAATACTTTTTCTAAGTTATGCGAATGATTATTTTCTATAAGGTGGTTTGCGAATTCAGAAAAATTAGTGCTTTTTAGGCACCTTAAATGTTCTTTAATTCTAATATTAAAATTTCTTGACGTTCTACCAATATAAAAATATATAGAATATATAAATTAAATTGCCAAGATTGTGAATCTTTTTATATTGGTAGAACGTCAAGAAATTTTAATATTAGAATTAAAGAACATTTAAGGTGCCTAAAAAGCACTAATTTTTCTGAATTCGCAAACCACCTTATAGAAAATAATCATTCGTACAACTTAGAAAAAGTATTAAACATATTACATGTAGAAAATAAAACCGTTAAATTAAATAATTTAGAATACTTAGAAATTTATAAAGCCATTAATAAGAAAGAAGATATAATTAATAACCAACTAAATACCTTAATTAATTCACCAATTTTAAAATTGTTTCCGTTAAATAAATAAATAAGTATAAAAATTATATATACGACATATAAGAATAATATTAAAAATAAAAAATAAATTTATACCTAAACCACTTTTATGTATTTATCTCTTCCTTCATCCTTGCAACACTACCTACCTCCCTCTCCTTTCATGTTAGACACACCCCACCCCTCCCCTACAAAAATGTGTTACACCACTTACAAGTACAACGCAGCTCAGTTATCTCTTAACTAGAGAAGGATTGAGAAAGACTACGAGTTAGTCGAAACTGCAGTCTCCTAATAGAGAACTTTTGTTACGTGATCCATGTGAAAACAAGGTAAATAAATAAATAAATATTTATAAATATATCTTTTATATTTTACAAAATATTAGCGGACCTCTTGATTTTATTTTTGTATATATAATAACAACAGAAACCATCATTTACATTTGTTGGAAGGTTAAAAAGGCATAGATAATTTACGAAATCAGTAAATTAGAGCTATTTTTTAAAAATCAGTGGACTTTAGCGGTATGTTTTACGAAATATTAGCGGATCATAATGGGTTAATATTGGAAATTCGACTGGAAAAGAATCAATAAATGGAATGAAACAACATTAATGCAAAGGTTTTATGAAGTTATCTTATTTCCATCACCAGTATAGACATATTATATAATATATATTATATATATTATAAGGGTATTTTTGCTGTTTGTGGACCAGCAGTTTTATAGCACCGATACATGCAAAATACACATAGAGCCTAATATGAATGAAAAACAGCAATATTTTTGATCTAGCTACTATATATAAATACTATTTATTTATTTGATTATTAATTATCATATTTAAAGTGTGTAAAATCCCCAGTTTGTTTTAATTTTTTTTTCTTTTTTCAGGAATTAAAAGAATTGACAGACAAAAATGGCCGTGGACGAAAGAGGAAAGCAGGTGACGTATCTGATGACGATACTGAAGAAGCTAGCGGCTTCAGGAAGAGAATGGGAGGGCGAGGGGGTGGGCGCGGAGGAGGGCGCGGGAGGGGTGGTGGCGGCGGCAGGGGCGGCGGGGGCAGGGGTGGTGGTGGTGGGGGCAGGGGAGGTGGTGGCGGCGGAGGCAGGGGGCGTGGAGGAGGTAGACGCTAAGCATTACATATTATCAAATATACATTGTAAAATTTCAGACATTGAAAATCTTCAGTGATTAAAATGGAAATTTCAAAAAAATACAATTATAATGTAAATATGTTATATGTGGAATATTTTTAATGGAATTTGTTAAAAAACTAATTTAATGTATAAAAGATGTTAAAAATAAATAATTATAAATAAATATTTTTTTGTCATTTTGAGTTTTCATTTGATATATTTACACAAAGGGCTTTTATACCTTTACGTGTGAAAACTTTTTGGTCCCATATTTTGAGAAATATTGTCACCTAAAGTGGTTAAAAATATAAGTTTTGGCAATCATACCAAGCGCAATGATGTTGCTAGAGAAACATCTATATTAATTATTGTGTACGTGCAGCATTCCTGAAAAAACTGTTCTCATTAATTTTCTGCCATAATTTAACATCGAAAGAAGACCTCTCTGGACATTACCAATGATTGTGCTTCAGTTGTATGACAAGTACACTGTCAGGAGTAGAGTTATTGTGTTAAGGTGGAAGCAACACAGTCTGCTGTCTGCAAGTTAACGGATGAATTAAAAACCTTCAGGGCATCGTTTGGACTTATCGTTTATTGTACAAAAATCAATAATCGTATAAAATAAAAATACAACAAATAACTTGGGCAGATAATAATCACAACACTTTTGTTTTCAATCGTTATTTATTATTTCTATACAAATAGATCTGTACAGATGATTTTTAAATTATTATTTATACCACTTTCTTGATAAACTTTTTACAAAAGTGAAAACTATCAACAGTTGGTTTGCGGATGCCGCGGAATGCGCCGAGCTGCTCAGTTGAGGTCCCGGTCCTCTAAGTACTTGTACTCAAACGTGAAGCCCTCCTTCTTGCGCTGGCCCCACTTCTCATAGTCGAAGTAGATGTAGGTGCCCTGCAAACCGAGCCATCAGCAGCTGCACAAGGAACAACAGCACCCGCACACAAGCTCACGCCTCGACTTAATGGGGGCCAACCACTTTAAACAAAGTTTTAGTAAAAAAATTCAAGGTGATATTCTAAGTCCTCCATATATTACAAATGTAAAATAAAGGATGCAACTGTTCGAATCAAAAGAAAGAAAATCTAAAATGAAGAAAATTTTAAACTCTATCAGACTTATGAGGAACGACAAAACAACCTCTATGGAACAGTAATTTTTAGTTAAAATGTGAGTATATATTTTTTTCAGCATGCAGAGTTACGTGAATGATGATTTGAAAAATATTTTTTTATTACTCTATTAAATAATTACCTATTAGTTGAACCTAAGTTTAATGAAGAAAAAAAAAACATTTTAAAACAATTATTTTTAAGATTTTTTTAAAAAGGTGACAAAAAAACATGAACTACTTCTTAAATGTCTCTAAAGTATTAAATTTTTCATTTGTTATTAAATCTTAGGTTCAATTAATAACTCCATTACTATACGTTGTAAGATTTTTTTTTACTTGGTTTCCAGGTTTATTTTCCGACCCCTATTGTGCACACCAACTGTACACCCTAATCTCAGAGTACCATGCGTATCAGCTTATAACTTGGACAATATCCAAGAAAAACTTCTTTCAATATTTAAATTAGTGGTTCATAAAAAAATTTTCATGAAAAGACCTAATCACTTTTCAGCATTTATTCCCCTTGAAAAACATTATAAACAGCCTCCAAAACTGGTTGCCCCTCTTAAGATACAGACATTTCTTAAGGTAACCTACTTATAGTAGGTAATTTCCTTTAGAATGATCAAAGTGAGGAAGCCTCAGCCCTCGACTCCCGTCTAATCTTAAGACACGTCTCTGCAAACGGGTATTAAGTTGGTTAACCTTAAGCCGAGGAATGTTTCTGCATACGGGTGTGAGCGATACGGGCAAACACTCACCTGCTCAAACTCCTCGTTGATGGTCTTGGGTTCCTCGTGCCGCTGGAACCACATCATATACTTTGTGTGGAAGCGCCAACTCTGCTTCTTAAGCGCCTTGGCCGCCAGGTATTGTGCCTTGGTGCCCTCCATGTAGTAGAACACGAAGAACAACGTCTCCGTGGACAGTCGCTGGAAGAAGTCTACGGTGTCGGAGTGCGGTAACATCACCTGGAGGCAAACCATCGTATTATGAAAATGTCTACTGCAATGTTTTCCAATCTTCCTTATGCCATGGTCCACTGTAGTCATTACAAAAGTCATTCGCCCCAGTGGCCTCTGTTATGCGGGTAAATTTTTAAAACATATATTATAACTGAAATTCAGTAAAATTAAATAAAGACTTTAAAAGAAATAGTATATCCGTGCATATCAGGTATCCTTGCGGACTTGCCTGTTCAATTTGATTTTTGTAAGGGCGTAATTGTAGACCCTTGTAGAATGCTATTGAGAGATATTTTGGTAACATTTGAGACGCTAGATGGCTTTCGAGTGAACACGCAAGGTTGCTCTTGAACAAACTAATGTACACGCTCTATGTTTTCCGGATCTCTTGAAATCCTAGATCGGCCGCGTCCTGGTTCAATTAAAATTGAACCCGTCGACTTGAACTTCCACACCCAATTTTGAATCGTTTGCATTTTGAATATTAATAATGAAAAAAAAAACGCCTATCTTGGATTGCAGAATCATTGTTTTGATAATATTCACATACGCAGGGCGCAACGTTATGCTACATTGAATGACACCATTGCACTAAATCCTATTGGCCCGTTCTCGCGTTTAGTACCCTCCCCTTCAATACCCAAACCTGTGGAAGTAAACGGGCTTTTCAAATGTTAAGAGGTTATTGGGCCACCCTGTATATTATAAATGTATTGAAACCGGTTGTCGCCATATTGTTACGACGATCGACATCTTGCATCAGTAGCGCCACTCTTTGTCTGTGTTAGACGAAAGCAACATTGCTCCCCGGTGGCACCATTAGCAGACAGCAGCAAAACGAGGGAACTACTCCCACGCGGCCTGTCAGTCGTTCTACCATCGCATGAGGCCAGGCGCATCATGACTGCAGCGGTCTTGCTGTTAGATCTCTCTCCTGATGTAGGACTGTAACTCAACTGAAGGCATCAACATTACTACGTGTCCTAGTGTTTAAGTTCCACTTAGTTTTTTTTTCTTTCTAAATAAATGAGAGTAATCCCAGTTAGTCAATTTACCCATTGCTATCAGTATATGTGTAATAGTTGATAATTGCCGGACCGCCTGCTGTGTGTGCCATGCTCACCTGGTTGTAGTACAGCGGCGTCTGGCAAATGTTGCGCGGCAGGTAGTTGCGCATGCGCTCCGTGTCCGCGGGGTGCGGCAGGTGGAAGAAGGCCGTCTCCATGAGCTGGAACTGCAGCTGGTGCTCCTTGTGCAGCGGCTCGGGGCCGAGCGGCGCCACGCCCAGCAGCGGCGGGATGGCGGCGCAGGCCAGCGGGCGCGGCTCGGCCGGCGCCTCCTGCAGCCCGGCGCTGCACGGCCTGCGCCGCCAGCCAGCGCAGCGTGGGCGCGGGCAGCGGCGGGGCACCACCTGCACCCACACCCGGGGGCGAGGCTCCGTTGGGCTGCGGGGCGGCGGGGGACGCGGGCAGCGGCGACTCGCCGCCCCCGCTCATTGCCGGAGCCTAAAATATAATATTACAAGATACGTTTATCGAATACTCTACTCGTTGAAATGTCCACTTAAAAATGCATACATTATTAAAATGTTTTCAACGTGATCAATGTTCCGGAACCGATGACACAGTCTCGAAATGACGACATCAGCTGAATGTTCACATTTGAGCACAATGGATCCTGACGCAAAGGACACGTCCAGAGACCGGTGCCGGGCTTGTCTAGTGGTCCTTTAAACTCGGACGGGTTTTGAACTGACAGCCTATGTGTCCAGTGGTAAAATTCCATCTCAACAGTGTTCCGGAACCAATGACTCGGTCCCGAAATGATGACAGTTGAATAGTGACATCCGAGACAGCAAAATTATAATTTTCTCCGAATATGGATGAGAGAAATGTCATAAGATACAATATTTAAATGTAAATTTGTATGTGTATCAATTTATTAAATGTTGTTATAGATCAATTATCTATGAAGTATTAAAGTATTGAAACATATTCTAAAAAACAAAAAATAATCTGAACAATGCAATCTGGTTCGAAGGACCATTCAACTCTGAGATAGTATGAAAATTAATCCAATAAATGCAACCGAAAAGGTGCCACATATACTTGTAAAAGGTTGGGTAAACAAATACCAGACAGAGATCTCATCTGTAAATTCTATGGTTCTTGTCATTAGATTACGCCCTTAACCTTTTATACACTGCACCTTTTTGGCCTATCATTAATATTATATATCATCCATTTTTAAGAAGACACTATGAATTTACATACATAATTGTTAAAAATTGAAAGCTTAAAAAACATATATATTTTAAAGATATTTTTATTTTAATCTTAGTGGGAACCGAACCCTCATTTCACTCATATTACAGTCCAGCGCCATTCCTGTTGTCAAAACAACAACTATTTACATTTGACAGTCAGAGACGGAGCTCCTCAGAGTGACATCTCCTAGTTTATAATTATACATTGAATAATCAATGCAACATATGTTTATTTAATTATATTTAAACATCGAAATGATAAAAAAATAGTGTAATGAAAGATATATTTAAAAATATACTTTTTCAAGTCAATGTTATTGTAATGCTCAGATTGAGATATCGGAGTGTTGTTACCTGTAGGCTGGGGGGCAACTGCGACAGGTGGGTGCCAGCCAGGGGGTGGGGCGCAGCCTGGGGCCCGTTCTCAACGGCATCTAAACAGAACACCACGGTCACCAAGGCTCGGACTGATCCACGGAGGAATGGGGCACGATGACAGTTGCTTTGTCAAGTGATGTATTTGGAGCGAGTCCAAGGATCGCGTTGGCGCCGCGCCAGACGCCTCCCGCCCTCTCTCGGCTCAGATATAAAACACTTTGAGTTGCTCTCATTCACGGTCGGACCGCCGACGCGTTTCCATTTGCCATTCACCGCTATATTTAGATCCACTACCGGAGCGGTGCGTGATGTGCCAACACATCCGTACTACGAGTGAGCCATTTAAAAAAAAACACTCGAGATCAGAGAGAGAGAAAAATGATTAATAAAAGATAAACTGACAGTTATATCTTGAATGGCGAAAGACCAGTAGAATCCAATGAGGATATGATATCCCTTATCTATAGAAAAATTATTTTGTTCATTCGTGAACATAAAACTGCATATAAAAATATGTAATTTAATTTTGTGAATAATTTAGTTTTGTGGCATCTATCAGGATGTTAGTTTCCTCGCTAACTACAGAAGTGAATTTGTTGCATAAATTAATTAAATCAATAATTAATTTCACAAATAAGTCCATTTGTTATCATTTAAATTTTGACATGTGGTGATGATAGTGATCAAAAGAATAACAAGGGTTTAGTTGATTTACACAAACTACTGTTACGTTTTGAAATTATTTGTTTTGAGCATTCTACTAATCACACCATAAAGAATATATTATATTATTTGAAGTAAAATCCCCACATAAATCTTTTTTTCCTGTAATCAACAGAATCAGAACTAATGAAAAACTAAAATTGAGATTTCCCGTTCTAAATAATATCTACTTGCATTATGATAGACAATATATACTATAGTGTCGCATATTATTGTTTAAATATATATAAATTAAATCACAAACTAAATTAACAAAATACAAGACAAATTTGACACCAAAGTAAAATGAAAAAAAAACACGTTCCCAAGGAAACTCATTTTTTCCAATTTTAAACAATAGAAACAACAAAATTGGCTCATTTTACAACACAGCTGTTACTAACCTCCCATTACTAATAATACCACACGACATATCAATATACTCAATACAAAAAATACTTATTTAATGGAAAATACGGGGAGCGGCAAAAAAATTATGATTTTCGTCGTTGTTTTATTTGAAACCGTCAGCTTTTTTTGTCGCTCCCTGTACATAATTACTGATAATTTATTACATTAATATATGATATAATATGTAAATGGAATCCCGGATAATTCAAATGGCTATAATTTGAGCTGGTTTTATAATCTTAACCATTGCCTTTAACATTGATTTTATTCAAATTATGAATTATTATTAAAAAATATATAAATAACTCATTATTTCGATGCTAATCATAGGATCAAATTTTCCAGATTCCACTGTATATATATGAATTCTACTTTTTTATTCTACAACCAAATTCTCCCTATGCAGTATTTTTTGTCACCGATGGTGGTCAACATTGAAACGTTCTATATAAGAACGGTGTAAGAATTCCATCCAACTGTGGAAAGGTATTTTAGTTCTAGTTAAATTAGAAATCAGTTGAGAACAAAGCAGATTTAATGTTTGTATATTTATAACTTCACTGGGAGTTGAAGAACTTTGTCCAAATTAAAAAGGCGAATAATATTCAGTCAGTTCTGATATATTGAATAAATAGTCACTAATACTTCCAAATGCTATGCAAAATATTGAATCAATCGTTATTGTTATTCAAACATTTATTATTATTATTAGTTATTTAATAAATATTTATTACTAACTATTTCTAATATTTACAAAAGATATTGGATCATATACTGTTTAAATAGACGGTTATCATAATATTGCTTCTCTTATTAGGTTAGTATCACTATCAGATTCTGTTTCAAGATTAGACTTCATAAGAGGCATCCTCGTCAACCCCTTATTCATAACAAAACTCAATAAATAACAGATCATAATACTCAACAATATTGATGGCCATAAATTGAACACTCGCAATAAAGTTACACAAATTGATGTCAAAATTTTTCATGAATATCGGTATCAATAATTTAATTTACCAAAAAATATGGTTCAAGCTGTTGATCAGATTCCCGACAGAAAAAATAATAATTCAAAGCAAGATTAGGTATAACATAAATTAATTTTACTAACACTTAACCCATCCTCTTACCTAAATGTTTTACAAATCATTGCCAACATAGTTATTATTCCCCGACTAATATTTATATTAAATTTTGAATTGCACAACAGATATTACTAGTAAAATTATTAAACAAGATTTATACTATATTATATTGTATGTACTATAGTATATCCTAAAAGTAGGCGGCCGGCCGATAAAGTGCCTCGCTCGGACGCACGGTAAGCCGACGGGATAGGATGAAAGATATTTTCATTTTAACATAATCAAATAACTCATCGGTAAAAAAAACAAGTTGAAATAAGATTTTAAACTCTCATGTTGATATACATCAAGTGATTAATTTACGGTCACCGATATTATGTTTCATAAGGATACAGCTTCAAATATATGCATGTGATTATGAAAGTTACGTAAGTCGTGCTTCATTCGTTCCGAGATATTCAAAATTTTGTGTTTTGATGTCGGTTGAAAAACCGATGAAACTGACAAATTCATATTGTGCATTATATGCTATATATATATTATTTAATTCAATAACAATGTGAACTGAAGAATCCTTACTTTCGCCACTTTCATAATTATTTGCATATGTGAGTAATTTTTCAAACAACCATGCGAGGGATCGTCCCCATCTACGTGAGGAGCGTGTGGAGGACTCACTGTGTGTCTTGTGCTGCGCGGGCGGGGCGGCGTTGATACTGTTAGTGTTGTTAGCGAGCAGCTGGAAGCTAGCGGCGATGGGCGGCGCTTCCCCGGCCGGGCCCCCTGGTGGCCAGAACAAAGCCACACTCGTCAGCGCATCCAGGTTGTTAGTGACGGCGTTAGCGAGGGGATGGCGCTCACCTTGGGGCAGGGCCAGGGGCAGCGGCAGGGGCAGCGCGGGGCTGAGGCGCAGGGCGGCCAGCTCGTGCTGCTTGCTGGGCGTGGAGGCGGTGGGCGCGGGCGGCGTGCCAGGGCGCGCCGAGCTGTTGAGCAAGGAACTGCTGTTGCAGGTGGAGTTGCTGAGCGAGCTGGTGCCGCTGGTGTTGTTGCTGCTGACCAGTCGCACGGCCGTAGGCTTCACAGGCTATAACAACACATTCATACTACGGTACAAAATGTTAACTTTTGCTTTACAATGACATGGATCTACTAGAACTCTAATAATAAAAATAACCATCTAAAATACACATAAATGCTACATATTGAGCTCACAATTTTTGTATTTCTCTGTTAAATAAATAAATATTTAATAAAATAATAATGATGTACATTTACTAATTTTTAGCGATGAAAATAAATTATTTGTGAAATAATCAGGGATAGAATCATGTGCCTGTGTCGTGCATCTGCGTTTCCTGTTCTCATAGACGATGCATTCCATCACAGAATGTCTAACTGTCTGTTGTATACTTGGAGAGAGGCAAAAACCTTTTACGAACTATCTAAATATTCCATGTCCAGTCTGAGCTGCATAAGATGAAAATTACGGATTTTTCTTTTCCCAGTTCAATAAATGATTGATCAATGGAAAGAAAAACTTGATTATTCCTCCAGAAGTTGATTCCTGACATACGGCGTTCCTAATACACTTCATTCACTATTTTTTAAATATATTCATTTACATAATCGCATGCAGGAGATGTGTGTTGTTTGTATGTGGATTGGGGAGATCGCAAGTGTATATTTATCTCTTAGAAGGTGTCAGTTGTTTGTATTTTCTGCAGACAAAGTCTGCGTAGCTGAGGCAGATTGGCCACTACCAAGGACTGTACAGATGGGTTCAAAAAGCCACACTGAGTCAAGAAGATATCAGGAGTTTGGGTACGCTAATCCAACTGGGAAAGGAGTGGTGTCCATAAAATCGTCGCCTGATTTGTCAGATCATATTGCGACCGACGGAGGATTCAATAAAAATATAATGATCGCAGTGATCTGCAACATTTTCATTTTTGAATAAACAATTTAAGATTAAAAAAAACAGGATCTCACCTTGGCGATGATTTCTTCGAGTTTTTTCTTTTTCTCCAAAAACTCCATGGAGTCCGTTGAGTGGTTGTGCAGACCCAGACTGGGCGACGTGGGGGGGCTGTGGCCTGCAACAGAGAAGCTGTGAGTCAGGCGGCCGGGCTCGCTCGGGGAGCCTCGGGGACTCTGCGGGGGCTCACCCGAGGTCATGCTGGTCGGGGAGGCTCCGGTGCCGTTGCTGTTACTGGTCGCTGTTGACGAAGGGAGCCCGGTTCCCGAAAGTTCAATCTCGTCAATTCCGATAATGTCGTCGTAGATGTACTCGTTTTCTGTAAAGTCCGTGTCTTGCGATGACTCTACGTAATACTCGACGTCGTCTTTTATCCTCCTTATCTGAAAGTAGAGGAAGGCGGTTGAAAGGTCTGTTAAGACATTTAAGAATGTTTTGACACTATTTATTTTTGCTGAGAATATCAGCCTATATAGTGCCATGACAATAATGATAAATAACCTGTACAACGCGAGGAAAATGCTACATACACCTTTAAACAAATTCACTGCCTTATAATAAAATATTCCTCCATCTGCTATTTTTCATTTAACTTTATAACAGCCAAATCTAAGAAATTGCAGCTTTTGGGTTGCGTATTTTTTCTTACAATATTTCAACCGCAATTGCAGGGGTCATCTTCAGGGTTGAGAATTTTGTGACAAGTTGATTTCTTGAGGTATTTTTGCTGTCAGCGTAATGTACCTCTTCAAGAGTCATATACGATGAGTATGTTCTAAGAAGCATACCTCTACAAGCGTCATGTTGGACAAGATCGGTTGTCTTTGTTTTTCTTTCTTTTGTTTGTTGTATTTCTTTGTTCTCGTATGAAGCCTGAGCTTCTCTACGCTGCTAACATGGGATGTATAAATATGTCAAACATAAAAAAAATTGGGAAGTAGTCCTTGGAATATTTGTGTTACACCAGGTATATTTACAAAATATACCTGGTGTAACATATTTTTTCTACGGTTATTACATATGTGCAGCTTAAATGCATATATGTATTATACACATAAAAGATAAATTTATTTGCTTCTATTTGTTTGTAATTTTATATTTCCTGTTTTGCTTTATATATAAATTAAAAATATATATACATTTTTTTCATTCATATATCACAAATTGTAAAAGTTTACAACCCTGATGATGACCTCAGCGAATGCCATCAAAATATTGGTCAGAAGAAATTCGCCACACACGGCTAAAACCAAAGGCCACAATGTCAAATCTGGCCGTGAAAACCTACAAAGTTATTTAATATGAAATAACGTTTCTATCGGATGTGACGTACTAACACCTAGTGAAAGAGTTTGTGCCCGATGTATGTAAAATTGCGTAATTGAAAAGAAACTTCCCCGGTTAACGGGTTAGGCTAGGTTAAGGACGGTGCTCACCTTGTCCACCTCCACGGACATGTTGTCTAGCATGCGCAGCAGCGTCTCTAACTTCTTGATGTGGAAGCGATGCTTCTCCACCTTGTTCTTGAGCTCCTCCATGCGGTCCTGCTTTTCTTTGTCCAGCTTTTTCTTTTTGCTCACCAGGAGCGATTCCATCTCCGACTCGAACTGGTCCAGCTAAGGAAACAAAGACCATCACTTCACCACAAACATAACACAGGATATTTTGCTTTACTGCCCCAGGCTCCGAAGTTATACAAATGTTTTATACGGGTAACCTTCCACTTACGATGGTTCGACTTATGACTATTCGTACATGAGACCTAAAGTAAATGATATACTTATGACGTGGTTTTTGCTGTCACAATTCCTAACTATTGGTGCTGCGTAATGCGACACCACTTGAGCTGAATGTAAGATCATTGACGCTAAATATGTCAATGCTTAACCCTTTCATTATGGCTCGGTTTGAATACAAATTACACTGTCAATTATAAAACTAGTATTTGAAGCATAAATGTACTTATCTGGTCTATTTTCATATATCACATTGGTTCTTGTATCCTTTAGCTATCAGATGATGCATAAAAAACTATTCTAAGAAAGTAGCAATGCGATATATCACGTCAACCGATGTCAACGTAGGGGAATCTTATGACAACCGATGTGAAAGGGTTAAGCATCATTTTTGTATTTCATTATCGCATTAAATTTGAAAAGAAATAGATAAATTGAATTAGAAAGTAGTAGTAATTTTTTAATTGAATTATGGTGTGCTTTATTTTAATACTACCAGGACATGCACCACACATCAGAAATTTACATCCTAATGTTAAAATTGTGTATTTCCCTTCTGATACAACCAGTATTTTGCAACCCATCGACCAGAGAGCTATTGCCACATTTAAAGCCTATTATTGAAATACTACATTTGCCCAGCAATACTAGCGCTTTACGAGGGAAAAACATTTAAAGAGTTTCGGAATAATTTTCATATTCATCAAGCAATTCAAAATATAGGAAAGGTATTTTAATCAAGGAGCCATTTATTATTGAGACAGTTAATTTAACTTATCCTGGGTAAAGAAAACTCTGTACTAGTTAAATATAATTAGATGATATACAATGAATGTCTTTACGGCAGTAGTATTAGCGTGTTGGTAGTGGATCGCTGTACAGAATCGCAAATTTGAGGAATCCAAAAGGTGTGACATTGTTGTGTCAGGCGGGGGCAGGTACCTGTAGGTTGAGAGCGTCGATGGACGTGGCGAGCCAACACGAGATTTCTTCTCTTTCTTTTTGAGCCGGGTCTAGTTTCTGGGCGGCTCCGAGCCCTTCTTTTGAATAGGCCTTGGTTTTGGTTTCTCTTTCGACTACTTTGAATCGCTCCATTTGCTAGAAACAAAACAAAACAGATGAGACGGGTGTGAGTTTTTGTGTTGTGGGTTTAAGAGGGAACGGAGGCTGCGCTCACCGTCTCGATGAGCTTCCTGTAGTCGAAGAGCGTGCTCTTGTCTTTAATCTCCCCGGAGGCGATCCACGACTTGATCTGATCGCGAAGCCTCTGCAGTTTTTTAATCTCTTTCTTAAGGTCCGCCTCGTACTTCTCTTTCTGGTTGCTGTTGGTGGCATTGTGGACCTTCTGCCAGATGTCTTCAAACGTCTCCACTCCCTCCGTGACTTTCTTTAAGCAGCGGTCTATTTCACCTGAAAGCAGATCGGACGATTAGTCTGCCGCCGGTGGCTGGTGATGACAAGGAGAGCGAGTGTTGACTGTGGAGCGCCGTCTCGCTCGCTCTCGCAGAGCCGGCGCGTCTCTCGCTGACTTGACAGCTCCGGCATCATCTCACCTTGCAATTTCCTCGTCGCGGCCATGGCTATGTCCACATGTGGAAGAATGATTCGCGCATATCCCGAACATACAAACTATTTACAGGGGAAATGCACGGCTTTATATTTATATTGATAAACAGATCGAGCGCTCATCTGAAGCTTTGTTCGTATTCAAGATGGCTACCGAGAACCGCTCGACGATTAATGATTCGATACTCGCGAGCGACATCAGACGCCCGATCCGCGCTCGCTCCCTCGTGATCATGAATTACGGCGGCGGCGGAGCCCTAAAGAGCGGCGGCGGCTGCGGACCAAGGCTTGACAACAACTGGCGCGGAGCGGTCTCAGAGGACGGCGCGAGGAATCGACGTACTGCGCATGCGCATAGAGGCCATGTTTATTTATTCGCTGCGCGCCAGGCGTTTGAATCTGACAACAAGCGAGTCGAGGGGCCTTGCTGACGGTGCACGACTATGGTGCACGCCAGCGGTGCGAGAAAGGTGAACGATCATGAAGACAAGGTGCATAGTAACATGCGAGTCGACTCTAGTCAACTGCGCACGGTGAGGTGCTGTAGTACGATAATAATTCAAAAACTCATAAAATCAAGTCAGAATTGCGCATTAAATGACTCGAGGGGCCTTAATTGACAGTAATAACATGTAAAAACTAAGTAAACTCTTTTATCTAAGGTATAACGCCTTGTGTTGATAGTTATGCGTACACAAATAGATGCAGGGGGCAATAAATCAAAATTCATACCTAATACGTCTATGGGATACCTACTCATTGCACAAAAAAATGCATTTGAATGATAGGTATTTAGTGTTATTATGACATTATTGTACAACGTAATAAGTCTTTTAAAATGAAAATGTGCTGTGTACTTAAAAGATTTAAAATAAGGCATTTATCTTATTATAAATCATTAATCCAAAAAGGTAGGTCAGCAGTGGTTGGTGTAAAAGCAAACTTTAATCTTGAGCCTCTTCTCTCCATTTTGTCTTTTTTTCTAGGATTATTCTCGCGAATACAAAAGTGTATTTATTACTCTACATCTACATAGCTGTACGCAAATCTATTCTTTTTTTTTTAGGGGTTTTAAATGTACATATTTGTATAGACATCAATCGGAGCAGATTAAAAAAATATCCGTTCTCTCAGATGGAAAAATACTGTGTAGGTTTTACACGTATTGTACAAGCAAAACATACTATACAGATAATCTTGTAAATAATTAAAAAATAACTCCAAAATTAAAGTTTTCCCCCGTGCAATTGAGTTATTTTTATAAAGTTTTATTAATTAAGTGTATTTTAGTTATGATACATTAAAATCGAAGACTAGCTGTTTTTCATACAGTATAATGAAATAAAATATTTTTATATGAAAGCACCGACTACTTACCTCTATGCAAAGGAAAAGTATTTTTACTGTAGAACATACCTCAGAAGGGGAATTCACATATCGAAAAAAAAAAATGTTTGTACTCTTTATGGTCGTACTATTTTTTTGGTAGATGTAATCAAAAATTTAAATAGGCCGCACAAAAAATATGATATGATATTTTGAACTCGTAAAAAAATCGTTTTTAGGATCCAACCAATAATATGCATTTAAAAAATCTTGGATTTTGCTAGAGTGAATTTTATTATATAAATTAACACTACAACAAATAAAAGATGGAAAAAATCCTCGGATTTTATTTTCCATGGTATGAACTGAGGACTATATTCGGAAGGAGAACAAAGACAACCTAAGCCTTGATTGGTTCAAAAAGGAAAGCTGCTGTTCGACCTTCATATCTTATTACATCTTAGATCCTGGTCCCTGTACCAGAATAAATGCAAGGTCTAATGCTGGACAACAGACAGGCTATGGACAACACCAGATACTGGGCAGATTCTTTGACTTTGCTGTCATGAAAATATTTTCTTTGTTGTTAATGAGTAGCAAGTATATTTTATTATGAAATAGTTTTTGTTTTTTTAGAATATATTTCAATATTCTAACGTTTTATAGAAAATTGAAGATCTATTACCAATATTTTTAATAAATTGATATAAACATACAAATCTACAGCAAATATCATGTTTATGACATTTCTCTTATCAATTAACATACATACATGCACCATCTGTAATATAACATGCATTGATTTCTTGAGTACGTGGGGAAAATGGCAGTGAGCCTAAGTCGAGTACAGGTTTACATTGGGTTTGCAAACAGTTTGAGTTTGAATCCCAGCGTTAGCAGTTATTTCTTTATAATAATGAGAGAAACGTCATAAAGATGATATTTGCTGTAGATTTTTATGTATACATCAATATATTTTCATTTATAAATTTTATTTCCTTTCTGATTATAGTACTTACCATGACACTCACTACTTTAGAGGCGATGGATTTATTTGAATATAATAAATATTATTCAGCAATCATTACATTAAGGCTTAGGACTTTTTCACATTAAGCCAAGTTTTTATTTCAAGTATTTAATTTTAAATGTCTATTCCTGCGCAATATGCAATATTCAAGTGTAATGTGTTCAACTACTTCTAAAGATACATATATTTATTTCAAAATTTAATTGTGGAGTAAATTATTTAACACTACATACAAATTTAATTAATTTATTGAATGAAATAAAACATATATTAATCAAAATAAAGTAAAACTTGCAAATAACAATAATTGAATCATAAAAATTTACTATTTGTAACCCATAAATTAAAATAACAATTTAAATGGTTGTATTCAACATGATATAAAACCATTTAGATGAATTAATAAATTTGTAATGCAATACTATTATTAGGACATCATTTTGAGGAGACTAAGATAACCATTTTTAAGTGGGTAATAGTTTTTCATAATTCCATTTGTAATTAATATAAGCATTTACGATGTAGTTTTGAGGATATCAAGTTATTAAGCGAGATCATCGAATGGTTGTCAGTGCTTTTAATAAAAAAAAAAATGACATTTGTGATTAACCTTTATTATTAAATACAAACACTCAATTCAGAAAATAAGCCGTGTCAGTCATAGCTAGCTGTGGGATGTCAGGATCAGAGAGCGACACCGGCACTGCACGGTTCCGGCGAGGCCCGCACCAGAGAAAATTATCCCATTTCAAATAAAGCGTAGAAAACTATCAATTTTCTTTAAAAATAAATAATGCGGCAGAGAGCCCGTTCAGGGTGCAGAGGACCTCACAGGATGACGTTCACAATAAATGCAAGAGAACGCTCGCGGCTCCCTCTTTTTTAGGGCAGCGTGTAGCGGACATAAGGCACTTCCACGTCGTTGCCGTCCTGATCGTTGCAGCACAGCTCGAACACCAGCGCTCGCACGTGCGGCTCCAGGCGGCGCTTGGACACCTTGGCCACCACCTCGGACATGGGCAGGCCCAGGCGCTCCTGGCACTTGGCTCGCGCCATGAAGAAGGAGTACAGCATGCAGACGCCCTGCGACAGCATGGTGATCTCCAGCCGATGCTCATTCTTGAAGTGGTCTAAGAACTGCTGGAGAGTGAGCTCGCCGCGCACTTCGAAGCGGTCCCAGAGCGTCCAATCCTTGTTATAGTAAGTTAGCTTCGGCGCTGCGATCGGTTCAGAGAATCCAAAGAAAGGCAGGGCCAGGTTGACGAAACCGTTCTTATAACGCTCACAGTTCTTCGGAGATTGCGCTAATTTGTACAGCTCTAGGCAAGCGAGCCCGGCCACTACTGAGGTCGTGGTGGCGATGGCGGGGATGATCTTGCCGGCGATGAGTTTGGACTTGTGACGATCGGCCGGGGGTATCTGGTAGTTGGCGGCGCGCAGGTTGGAGGCCGCTACGATGAAGTCCATGTGGAAGTTGGAGTCGTCGTCCTTTTCAAAGTCTAAAGGAGCGATACGCAGGCCTCCCAAGGCTTCAGCGGTCGGCAGCTCGGCAAGAAGAACGGCCGTGCGGTCACTGTCCGGCTCGGAGCCTTGCTGCAGCTGGGCATCGGTAATGGCGATGCGCACTCCGGAGCGAGGCACAAACACTGGTACCTGCACCTCGCGCAACATCTCAGCCACGCGCGCGCGATCTCCGCATCCCGGCAGGCCGTACACCTGGGCCTGCAGGTTGGCTGCGGCGACCACGTAATCAAGGTGAAGAGGCTCGTCCGCCGAGAAGGTCAGCGATGCGGGGCAGCGCTTGGGGCCCGACCAGAAGGGCTGGCCGCTGCTGGTCAGCTGATCCGGCGGGAAGTTAAATAGCAGTTGCTTAATTTGATTAGCGTATTACGTCTCCCAGTGTAAGCGGGCCCAAGCCACGCAGTCTTGGAAGGAGCGGGGGCGCTCTATCAGGGCGGTGCGCACACTTTCCAGCACCTCCAAGGGCTGTCCGCCGGGCAGCTTGGCCGTGCGCTCCAGAAAGGAGCCGGGCTCCAACAGGTACTGTGCGCCGTGCTCGGCGGCTTGCTTGAAGAGCCCCTCGAACTCGTCTCGCGCCCATTGTAGGGTGTGTTCGATAGCGTTGGGAAAGTTTTTCAGAGTACAGATGGGAATACTCTTCTCTGGGGGATCTTGAGATGAGCTGTATGACTCTGTCATAAACGGCACCACCACCTGAGATTAGAAAGAGGAACATTTTAATAATCAATTTAAGGATATATATAACCAAGACGAGTGCATATTTAAGTGGCGTAAGAACCTGAGTGTTTCCCTTGGTGCCGAGCGTTCCTGATTCCAGCAGGGGCTTGTGGTAATAGACGCAGCGGCGATCCATGTAGACACGCGCATCAATGTTGTCCAGGGCATTGGCCACTCCGTCCAGCTGTTCAAAGAATGTGTCATCATACAGTGACTCGGTTTCCGGCCCCACGCGGTTCTCCTGCGCCAGGACGTCAACTTCTGGGTTCATCCTTTTGATGGCCTGCAAGACAAAATAAAATATGTTATTGCCGTTGCATTTAAATTTAATAAATGATAGTCAATTATTGTCGCGATAACTTCTTGATGGTATAAAACGCAGACTAAAATATATTATTTCATTGACTTAGATTTAATTTACTAAATAATTTTGTACATAAAGTTAAGGTACAATTTTTACATAATGTTATGTACCCAAAGTTATTTATGGTGATAAAAGCAAGAGGTAAATACATCCATACAAATTTATATATATTAACCTAACAGGTTAAAAATAAAGCGATCAGGGATTAATAATCAAAAGGTGTTGGAGATATTATAAACCTTAGCTGCGGTGGTGGCTTTGGCCTTCTGCACATCATTTGGCCGAAACAGAAACTGTCGGTTGAGGTTGGACTTCTCAATGAGGTCCATGTCGGTGACCGTGATGCGGCCGCCTCGCGCCCCGACGCCCATCATGGCCATGTTCTTGAGGAGCTCACATCCGATAGCCCCGGCACCTGGAAACACAAAACAATTCTACAATCTTAAACCATATAAACCAAAATGGCTCCAAGATCACCAAAAACACTGGAACCATTTGAAAAGGCAATTATAATATTTTTTTAAATCATAAATATTGTTGAGTTTTTTATTTTTTGGGAATATTCATTTTCGAATATTTTGAATTGAGCTTTACATTTGGCAAATTGCTTGATTCCTTCACTCGATCATAAACAATAAAAAATTGGAATGTGTTATTCTAGGAGCTTTGAGACAACTATCATGGTAGATAACTTTATGGGGACATTTAGTGTTGACCGTATGCTATCATGTAAAACTAGGGAATGGATATGGAAAAAGTAAAAATAAGTTAAATGGGACAATAAATAAAATAATTGTAGCGTACATAATTAAGTTAAAACAGATAAAAAATGTTAACTTACCGACTACAAAGTAGCGCAGGGCTCCCAGTCGCTCCTGGAAGCGCCGGCCAAAAACAGCAACTTGGGCGTCATAGCGATCGCCTGTCGGTGCACATTCCTCTTGTGAGGGCTCATCGGAGGCTAGACACTCTTCCGCATCAAAGTAGAGCCATTGGAACACCGGGGTGAATTTTCCTGAGCTTGCCTTCATGACCTCTTGAGCTACTACGCCACCCACGACAGCGTTCATTGCACTCAGATCCCCAGCACATACCTGCAAGAAGAAAACGGCCATTAAGAGTGTGAATCAGCTAGTGAAACAACTGAAACTCGAAGACATAGGTGTCACATACCTTTGCAAAGGTTCGCATGAGATTGTCGTCGATGGTGAATTCATCATCCCCACGGTCAGAGCGTGCTAACTGCAGGAAGGCCTCGGCGTCTACAGCGCAGTGCGGCGCAGGAGTGCGGCCGTGCAGCTGCTCGTAGCGCTGCAGCGTGGCGAAGGCCAGGTGCAGCTGCTCCGGTCGCTCCATCTTGCCAAAGTCGGTGATCACAAACTCGGGAGCGAGAAGTGACTCGCGCAGGGACTTGAAGCGAAGAGTGCGAGGCATCTTGACTTGTGTGACCACGCCGCCTCGCGAATAGTCTGACAAGCCGCTCGTGTCTCCGATGCTAAACGTGTACGGGCCGAGGACTTTGATCTTCTTGGGCTCGCAGCCGTTGAGTTCGACCATGCCTTGCACCTCGCTGAAAGTGACGTGGTCTCCATCTTCGAGCCCGTGGCGCGCGTCATCCAAACAGGTGACCACCCCCTCGGCGTCGCGAGATATTCCGGCCAGCATCGCACTGGCGGGGTTCTCTCCATTAGAGTCGACCACGATGAAGCTTTCTCCGAAGTCGCAGAAGACCTGAGAGTACAGACCGCGCGTGTCAGCCACGATGACCGCGATGTCGCGCGCGTGCGCCAGGTCGGCCACGCGTAGCCGTTCGGCCGGCGACACGGAGGCGAGGACGATCACGCTGAAGCCGGCCAGGAAGTCATCCGAGGGAGGACCGTCGTGTGCGCGCACGACCACGTAGTGGTTCAATTCGGCCAGCTGCTCGACGCAAGCGCGCGCGCAGCTCACCCCGGCGCTGGCCGCGCTCAGGTAGAACTGCGAGGACAGGTCCCGAATTGAACACGGAGTATCGTCCAGCAGCGTCACGGACTTAACGCCGCCGAGGATGACGTTTTTGGCGACTTCCACTCCGAGTCCGCCGAGCCCCCACACGAGGACGTCGGAGCGCGCCATGCGCCGCATGGCTTCATGTCCGAGCACGTACAGCTGCCGGGAGTACAGACTCTCATCGATGTCGTCTCCGCCGCGAGATCCGTTGTTCGCCATTGCCGAGTGGTTCTCTTTGCGGTCTCCTGCACGAAGCTTCCGCTTTTTCGCCGGGGGGTCAACGGAATTATCGGCGACTTCAGCACTAGACATCGGGCACAAAGGCACGCAATATTTTGGAAAGTCTATCCCGAGTGTCGCTTTGAGAAATCGCAAAACTTTATAAACTCGCCGCAAAACATCCGACAGTCCACACGATACTGCCGATAACTACAAGCACAGGGCGCGGCCCGCAAGGCGATTACGTTCTCCACAAGGATCCTTCTAGCTCCGGTAAAAAAATATTATTTGATTAAAAATTGTATGAATCGATATTTTGTATGAATATTTTAGATTATTTTCGTTTATTTTTTTATGTAAAACGTGTTACAAAAGAGATAATTTCAAATATTCCAAGAAAATTATCATGCAATCGTGGACTATGCTTTATGCCATAGACAAATGAAATGACTTGAATTAAGTTAACAGTAGACAAGTCGGCTCAGTGACTCACAATAATATGTAATCATGAACCTATTCGGTAAAGGACTAAAACTAGCTGTTGTTGGGTAGGCTGTTAATAATTTAACAGGGGACTCGTCTAGTTTCAACGCAATGCTCCGGAGAATGGATAATATTTTTTATCACTCTTATAAGTTTATCGATTTATTATATTAAAAGGCATGTAGAAAGCGAACAATTTATTTTTTCATACCTAAATTTAAAGTATCTTGTAATTTTGCAGTTAGATAGTTTTACAATCTAAGATTTTTTTAAAAGCACTGAAGACCTTAATGTCAGTGACCTTTGTGATTCTAAATTTATTCACTGTGTTCATGTTATATGTTGTTTATTACATTTTATTTTTTTCATTACTCTATATTGATTTATACTGTGTTATAATATTTTTGTTCATTTCTTGCGTAGAAATGTAAAAATCTTATATACGAAGTGAATTTTGACTTGTAAACATCCATAATTGATAAGTTAATTACTTGTACTGAGTGTTTTTGATAAAATGAAGGCTAAAAACTCGTTTTTTGATAATAGTGAAAAATTCACCATTACGATGAAAACAGGTCGCTGTAATGAAATTGACAACTTATTGGATAATAATTTATTTTGCATAAACTTGTTCATTTATAAAATACTATAAAAAATATACATGTACTCTAAACATTTTTTTATTATGTATTTTATGACAATTTTGAAGAAATAACATTAATGAATAATTATTAAAATTGTATTTTGGGGGTGTTACTTAAATTTTCTCTGATGAATTTTAATTTTGGAGAGGAAACATTAATTTGCGGAATAAGTTAAATGACTCTTGCATTTCCCACTGAGACGACTGAAATAATAAATGTTAACTTTAAAAAATAGTGAAAAAACTTTTTTTTTCAATCAATTTTATTCGCTACAAATACTTTTGGCCACGATAGATCAAAACCTAAAACGTCAAACCAGTGTCAAATATTATTTATATTCGACAGCTTTTCTAAAAGACAGTTCAGGGACTTCAAGAATTTTTTGATTTATCTTTTCCTGCGAAAAATCTCTTAGAAAAAATGTAAAGTCATTGTAATCCGAACACATATGTGCATCTTTATAAATTTTTATTTAAAAATACATACGAGGACATAAAATATTAATGTTCTCATATATTGACCTATCAATATAATATTATTTAAATCATGAATACCTATTTTTATGGGATTCTTTATAACGGGGATAAGTTTGGGAAAGAAAAAGCGGTGTGGAATCACCTACCTACAGCATCCCTTTTGATAGCTTGATATACAAACAAACATTTTAGTACATACATTAACCTGCCGGACTTTGATTTCATGTTTTGTATCACAACTAGGTAAATAATCATAGCCAACAGTTTCAACGAATCGTCGTCAGGTATTGGAACTATATGCGGTTGGCCAGCATGTAACCTATTACAATGTACCAAAAATAGGCCCTTTCATTACGGCTCGGTTTGAATACAAATTATACTGTCAATTATAAAACGAGTATTTGAAGCATAAATGTACTTATCTGGTCTATTTTCATACATCACATTTGTTCTTGTATCCTTTAGCTATCAGCTGATGTATAAAAAACTATTCTTAGTAAGTAAGAAAACGATATATCACGTCAACCGATGTCAACGGTCGGGGAATCTAATTACAGCATATGCCGCCAACCGATGCGAAAGAGTTAAAAATAAACTAAATGAAAATTTTACATTTTTATCTCAAGTTCAACACGATAGAAATGGCCAGGTTAATATGATACTGTATGTAAAGATGTAACAACACAATAATTGCCTACAAAATACGCAGGTAAACTGGAATTGAAAGTTAAATCAATTAACTGTATGGCTATTTATATATTTTACAAATCATATTAGATACATTCTAGTTCAATAGTTAATGTGTGCATATAATGTGCAACATAAATAATTTGTAGTTTCGTTTATCGATTTTTCTAACCGTAAAAAATATTTATTTACCCTATGAACGAACCGCAATAAAATTGTATTATTCGAAACAAATAAGCTTATTAAAATACCTTTATTTTGTCTATTTTCTATAGACAGTGTCAACATAAAATAGCTCAGTGTTAATTTGACACTGAACTAAGTTTTACTAGTATCTTAGTGGTAGGTACTAGTCTACTACTGAATGACTACCGCCCACACAAGCGATGCAAATTGTACAATTGCTCGACTGTTGAAAAGTCTTACAACAAATATAAAAATCTGTATAGTCATATATCATTTCAAACACAGTGTTGCAATACATATATGGAACGAAAATATTTTGTACGTGGGCATACACAATTGTACAGCTCAATATGTTTGGATAGTTGTCTTTTTATAATGTTGATCAATAATGAAATTTTTAACCCTTTCGTTACTGCTCGGTGGTATAAAAAATATACTGTCAATATTGCGTTAATTTTTCAAACCATTTTTTTTGCTTAAAACTAGTATTCGATGCATAAATATACTTATCTGACCTCTTATCATATATCACATTGGTTCTTCTATCCTTTTGCTATTAGATGATGCATAAAAAACTATTTTATTTAACAAACGTTCATTATATAACTCCATACATGTGGTGGCATTGACACAAGTGGTTTACAGAAAAATCGCTCATGTGACGAAACCTTACAATATTTATTTACACGCTATGCAGAGTCCTGTAAAGAATACATGTAGGTTGATAAAGGGAATGACTGCACTTCCAATTTCCTACCGTAGATGTCACAATGAGTACTGAAAGTAGCAAAACTATATATTAAGTCAACCGATGTCAACTGTCGGGGAATCTTTGACGGCATATGCCGACAACCGATGCGAAAGGGTTAATACACGTTTTTGTATCCCTTAATATGGTTATTACTTATTATCTACCTGTATGCTTAATCAGGTTTTTAAATATCACCCAGTCAACATTCTGTCATAAAAAATAAATTAAGACTCGTATCTTAGAAAGTATAGTATAATACTTTGGACAGGTAGTAAAAAGACTCGGTTGGCTTTTAGTTTCATTTAAAATCACATGATATCTACATTTTCTAGGCACATATATAAATAAATTACTCTATGGTTATAATACAGTGTAACATATTATAAATGTATTATTTTGATGTACACTCAATTATAAATAAATAAACAAATATATTACGTATATTTCTTGTCTCGAATGTTAGAGAAGTATTGTCCCAAATAGGCTTCTCTGAAAACTTTCTTGCGTATATCCTGGAATCTCATCAATTTGATGGAGTTCTTAAATTGCTCGTGATGGTGGGCAAAGAAACAATCTCGAATCGGCTGGAACAAAAATCAAAACAATTATTTACATTGATTCAGTGCCGGTTTTAGGGGGTCGCGAAGTGGATCAGTGCCCCAGGGTGTTGAATACGCTAGGAGCGCCGAGAGCAACCAATCTTTCTTAGATTTTATAAAATACAAACAATATGTAGTGGTAGAAAAAAAATTCCCTTGGGCGCCGCAGGGTCTAAAGCCGGTACTGCATTGATTGGAATAATTATTTCGAAATAAAAAAAAAACACAGTCCAATTGTACCTATATACCTATCAGTCTAATTATTTATTATTTGACAATGACATAATGAATTTCTAATTTACAACCGAAGCAAACACACAACTGAAATCGTAAATAAAAAATATGTCGCTTGTCTCTTCACAATAAATTAGCAAATTATGTCAAAAACATCAAGTACACGCACTTCGTAATTGCATGTAAATATATATATTTGAACATTTTTATAAATATTTGCCGGCGGTCATAGCTAAGTGGTTAAAGCGTTTGCTTGCCAAACTGAAGGTCGTGGGTTCTCGATCCTGACGGAGGTTAAAAAAAACAATCGATTTCTAAGCACTATAAAGACGCCCGGTTGATGTGAATTTGATGCATCACCCGTAAAATGTCAGTCATAGATACTGTTTAAAAAATTGTATGTTTTTATGTATATATTTTATACAAAAGAATAAGATTTTTTAGAAGACAATTATTTATTTCCAGTATTCAGTTAAAACAATTATCAATTTATTAAACCATCTCGTCTTCATTAAACATATAATGATATAAAATCAAAGATATTTGAATTATAATCTTTGGAACAATAATGCAATTTCGCGTCCAGCAATGTTTTTTTTTAAGAATCATGTTTCATCAAGAAATTTTCATTGAATTAGCCCTCAATCAATTTCAGTTAAAAATTCTACAATCGAAATGTATCATGTCCGAAATGATTTTGTAGCATGCAAATTCAAATATCAGGATCAATGGCATTCTTCTAGGGCACTGTTAATGCAAATTTGACCCCTGATCAATCAAATTGTCATTGAACTAATAAACCGAGATATTTGAATGGACGTATTGACAAACACGAAGACCGTTCACAAAACATAAGTGTTTTTCAATAACAATGGCCATTTTTTTGCTACAATCACGCGACAGAATGACACGCTGCTAATATTTTGTTTGGTGCTGTAGATATTGTGCATCTTTAGATCACGTAACTAGCAGAAATCAACGCGTGAATCGACACTCAAAAAGAAAAAAACCACTCAAAATGTACCTCTGTTGAAATTTAAATTTAGAATGTAATTTGGAACAGTTGCTATGTTCCGGTGAATCTAAATTACTCGCAAATTAATGGTTATTATTGATGGAATTTTGGTACATAATTAACATGTTTATAAGTAGGTATAAGCTGAATGTTTAGTTTTTTCGTCCCCATTCTTCTTTACAGCTGTGAATCTAAAAACTAATGGAACCGTATAATGTGTTTGGTAAACAGATGCCTGCATAAAATACTTGGGGTACGATTGTTTGAATTTGTGAGAAATTACGAGGTAAGAGAGCGGACATGGCAACCTTCTTTACTACATTTGGTCAAGAGGCAAAGGTGCACCTGGTTGGGACCTACACTAAAGATACCGCAAGAGAGCATAAACTACAGCTCCCTTTTCTTCAAGCCCCTGGGTTCACGCTTTCTTTGAAGGCCGTCGGAAACTATCCATGAGCGGAGTTGACAGGGGATGAGACGAAAACGATGGCGGCTGACAAATATTGTTTGGGCAGCTCGTGACAGCCATATGCTCCAGTTAGACGAGCGGACATGGTGATGATGATTATGAAATAATATTCAAAACACCTAATATTCAACAATTACGCAAAAAAGTTACTGGTACTTACTAAAATAAATAGACTGTCGGAAAGTAATAATATTAAGCTTGTGAATAAATGAAGACTGATTGAATAATAAAAAATAAAAATGTACATACTTTGAATATATACTATAGCGACATCTATCATACGATGATAACAATGACATAAATACTAGTTTCAACGTGAGTCAGCTCAGGCATAGCAATAGCCAAGTCGGCTGAGCGGTATGATTACCTGGGCATAGTTGGTTTCCAAGGTCCGCGGTTCGCATCCCGCTTCTGGCGTTATTTTTCTGCTTGAATTGACTCGTTGAAAAGAATTTTATTTTTAGTATGTATATTTAATCACTAAAAAAGTTACCTTTCTTTAAAATAAAAAGATTGCCGATTGTATTTGAAGCCGGTATGTTAAACGGCAAATCACTTTCTAAGCCATAAATATTTACGAGTATATACCTATTTTATAATAAATGTCATATATGTAGTTATGTATATCATATATGTGTCGATAAATTAATTTGGACTACATTAAACGTCACTTTGCGTATTGCGTTGCACAACATTGTAGGTCCGCGGCATCAGACCACTACCGCCATTGTCGGCAAGTAAGTTTGCTAGTTTTTTATGTGCTATCAAATCATTACGTTTATTACCTTGAATTCGCTCAGTTGGAAGTCGTTGTACCTCGTGTGTACGCGATGTTGCCTCTCCAAGCAAGATCGACAAAGAAACAGTTTGTTTTCCTTGTGCCAGTAGTCTCCCTGCTGACTACATCCAGTTCCGCATATGAAGCAGGCGTCAAGATTGTACGGCACGCATTTGATCTAAAAAAATACATGTTTAACCCTTTTGTGACTGGTCGGTGAAATACAAATTATACTGTCAACACGGCGTGAATTTTTCAAACCATTTTTTAGCTTAAAAACTATTATTTGAAGAATAAATGTACTTATCTGACCTATTTTCATTTATCACATTGGTTCTTCTATCCTTTAGCTATCAGATGATGCATAAAAAACTATTATATTTAACAAACGTTCATTATGTAACTCCATAAATGTGGTGGCATTGACACATGTGGCTTACAGATTCCTGTAAAGGATAAATGTAGGTTGATAAATGGAATGACTGCACTTCCAATTTCCTACCGTAGATGTTACAATGAGTACTTAAAGTAGCAAAACGATATATCACGTCAACCAATGTCAACGGTCGGAGAATCTATGACGGCATATGCCGACAACCGATGCGAAAGGGTTAAAATCAAATTGATTTAAAAGATAAGCAATCACACATATTAAGTTTATTTTGTCGTCGTGGAAATTTATTTTTATTACGTCTTAGATAATACATTTCGGTCTGTATTTATTTGTTCATTAACAAAGTAGATTAAATAAATTGGCTTTATCTACAGTGTCAGTACAAATGTGGTCAGTTAAAAAATTGAATTGTCAGTGATATTTTAAATATTACCAGTAATAAATGTAAAACGGTCTATATTCAAATTAAATTATAGGTTTTTAAAAATAAAATGGCAAGTTTTAGCTTGACAGCTGGTGAGTAGATAGTCGTGACATGCAAATTTATGAAAATGGAAACCTAATATTTTTCTATATAAACACATACAGGAGAATACCGACAGATGGTGATAGTAATTCTGAAGTTTTATCTGTGGATTATATGACGCATACCATTCTTCATACGGCTAAACGCTGCATGTGGATTGTTGATCAATCGACGTCATATACTACAGCCTGACATTCGCGCATCACCCTTATTATTACAGGAAGGACAATATGAATGGGTGTTGTTCACGGGATGACTTTCGTCTACCAACAATTTTGATTAACAGGCTATGACTGGCATTTTACAGGTGAGGGATCAAATTCACACCAAACGAGGGTATTTTGGAGCTAAGTAATCAATTGTTTTTTTTTAATCTCCGTTGGGGATCGAACCCACGACCTTCGGTTTGGCAAGCAAACGCTTTAACCACTAAGCTATGCCCGCCGACATGGGACGAGATGAATATATTGGTCATTGATATGTGGACTTATCCGCAGAAGAACTCAAATAGTGGAGGCTACCCAATTAATAGTCACACTCAAGTGGCAATGAGCAGGACATATCTGTCGAAGAGACGGTCGATGGGAAGAACTGGCAAACGAAGCGTTGGCCGACCCCCTGCAAGATGTACAGACGACATAAGAAGAATAGCGGGAGTGGGCTGGATGCTGAAGGCAAAGGATCGAAGAGGATGGAGACTCATGCGGAAGTCTTACGTTCAACAGTGGACGAATAAAGGCTGTTGATGATGATGATGTGGACTGATTAATGTTTGTGTTGTCATTTTTTTCGAGTGACAGTTTGTAAATAAATCGCCGAAGGTAGTGTAACTTACTTCCACAGCAGGAACTATTGTTCTTCTTCCTCCAAAGCTGTGATAGAATTTCATGTTACGTCTCTCGCTGGATGGATTGTAGGTTCCCGGACTATAATCAGAGTTCAAATTAGTTTTTATATAATTATCATAACAGTAGAAGCTATGAACAACGAAATGTGAACAACATCGAACACTCAGTATTCTATCTCATGCATTCAAAATATTACCCAACATCTAAATTATCAAAGATAGGCACCTAATAAGAACCATCTCAGAGAGGCGAGCCCGATGAATCGGTCACATCATGCGTCACGATGGTCTTCTTCACGTCATTGTGGAAGGGATGGTTGAGGATAGAAACTACAGAGGCGGCCTAGACGGGAGTATTTACAGCAAGTGTTCGAGGACATGAGTTGCAGCTCTAATGCTGAGATTGATTGCAGAGGATCGAGAAGAGAAGAGATCGAGATGCAAGATTTTGATACTACAAAGAAAAAGAAGCTATGACATAAAAACACAAAAATGCTGAGAGTACAAATAGTCTGGGCACTTAGTTTCGAGGGAAAATAATAAAGAACTAATTTTGGATGTCGATCTTTATGTTTTTTGAGGTGCTGAATCCGAATTTCAACTGCCACCTCATATCCGGTGTGCGATCTGAGAAAAATCGGAAAAACTGTTTTTTTTTCTCTATATTAGATGACTTTCCCAAGACAGTATATTTACGAGTATGATACTAAATGCTTGAACTAAAATGCTTTTGTATACAGAACGAGATTTGGTCGTGATTCGTGACATGCAAATATATATTTATATAGATTGGTTCAAACAGATAAATCTCATGTTGTACTTCATCTTCTTGTATGCATGGATTTACATAAGATTATTCCATGCGCAATATATTGGACTCCTAGCTTTACTCGATCAAAACCGTAAACCAAAAAGTACCGATTAAACAACGTATATATCGTCCCCATGCTTCTATACTGCTGTACATCTTGGTATCTCACTAAGAGTCAATGCAGCCTAATAGTGGGTTTCGAAAGCAGATGCCTGCAAAGAATACTGGGGGTACCATTATTTGACTTTGTGAGGATAACGAGGTGAGAGAGCTGACAAGTAATCTTTCCATACTGCAATCGATCAAGATGCGAAGGTAGACCTGGTTGGGACGTATATTTTGGATGCCGCAGGGAAAGTATAAACTGTAGACTAAAGATTTGTCCAGTGATCGTAGAGTCTAGATATCAATATGTCTCGTTAGCGAAATAACTTAGGTTAGGTTTGGTTAGCGAGACATTTAGTGCACCAGTTTTCCCGTGCGCCAAATGTCCCGTGCACCAGAAGTCCAGTACGCCTTAAGTCGTTATCAATGAGTCGTTGAACGAATTGTCTGTGGAAGAAAAGCGGCGGAACCCTGTTATTTCTGGTTGGCAGCTAGTGTTGGTCCTCGTG
Source organism: Glossosoma conforme (assembly GCA_022606575.1). Lineage (NCBI taxonomy): Eukaryota > Metazoa > Arthropoda > Insecta > Trichoptera > Glossosomatidae > Glossosoma > Glossosoma conforme. The sequence goes on along the minus strand of JAGTXR010000005.1, from coordinate 828,101 downwards.
GCTAGTCGTATGGTGTTGTCACACTACTATATAAAAATGTGTGGTACCCTGGGTTTTTATTCCTTATAACATCTGGTTTTCTCTCTTTCGTGGAGTTGAAAGGTCTCACGTTGGGCACTGTGGGGGCTGGGCCAACTGGGGGCCGCGGTGGGGGCTGATAACTCTTATCTGGAGGCCATCGAGTGCTCCGTGGGATCGAAACCGCACGAACTTGTACCTAAAAATAAACAAGCGATACTTTAAAAGTAATTAAATATACTCATACTATACATCAAATTCTTTATACGCATCAGTTCATTCAGAAAAACATCGGCAGAAGCGGGATGCGAACCGCGAGCCTTGGAACCACCTTTGCTCAGGTTTTTATATACCGCCTAGCCTTCTCGACTATTTCTCTGCCTGAGCTGATACGCGATAGAATATGTATTTATACCATTGTTTTCATCGTATAACGATAGTTGTCTCTATAGTATATATTCAGAGTATGTATATTATTATTTTTTATTATTCAATCAGTTAACATTAATTCACAAGCTTTTTAATATTATTACTTTCCGACACTTTAAAAGTATAAACAGTGGTGTTTTATCATTAATCAAAACATTAAAAAAATACTGTTCGAATTGTCAATCTGAATCTAACTATTCATTACATTTTCGCCATTTTACCATGGCAAAAAATAATATTTCAACATATTATTCAACTGAAATGCTTCCAAAAGTATTACCAGTTTTTTTATAATTACTATTCAGAGCAAAATGATAGTTTCCGCTGAATAAGTTATTGAATTACATATTAATACAGAAGCATATTCACTATAAATACCATCTTATGTGACATTATATTATGAAAGCCTTTCAGTTTTACAGCGTGCCGACTGATGTGACTGTGGCGTGAAGCAGACCCTTTCCTACCTTCTGGAGTGTGCGCTGTGTCCGAGTAGCTGCACCCAGGAGGACCTGATGATGGTCTGAAGTAATAGAATCGACGTCGCCCTTTTCTGGGCAGACATGATCTGACCCTGATATTTCCGACACGATTATTATTATTAATTAATCAGGGAAAAATGAATGGTGATCGTGAGATGCGAATCGCAGGCTGTATATCAGTCAGTCTAGTACAGTACAAGTCTTGTTAATTATAATCACTTTGACCATTATACCATTTCACTAGCAAACTAAGTCGAGAAATTAATTTATAATATACACTTTTATTTTTAGAAATCAGTTTCGTTATACCAATCTACTTGTTGTTTCCAAAATTGTAGAATTCGTACAAATTTATTCAAGGGACCACGTATTTACTTAGTTAATATTAATGAATTCTGGCAACTAATCGATACCCAAATACACATGTTTGTGATTTTCTATTACGGTTTTGAAGTTCTTGGAACTATGTAGGTATATAAGATCCAGTTTCTTCTGGGCTTCGTTCCAATTCTTAAACGGGAGTCAATTCAACTGTGAACTTGATTCAATTCATTTGCCACTCTCACTTCAAACGTGCTTTAAAAATTCTAGCTACAAATTTAAAGCTAAAGAAGTCTTTCATGTTTCTTGATTTTTAAACATCAAGTTGGCTTACATTCAAACAATAGAGATGCAGAAAAGAAAAAACCATCCGAATGTATTGTTTTAAATACAATCATAATTTTAGAATTAATTTTATTTAAAAAATTAATAAATTAAAAATATTTAGTTTTGATTCACAATTTATTTTAATGATTACATGTTTCGGCCTTTCTGAAGACCATCTTCATTAAAATAAATTGTGAATCATCATCAGCCTGTGTCCGTCCACTGTTGAACGTAGGCCTCCCGCATGAGTCTCCATCCTCTTCGATCCTCCGCCTTCCGCATCCAGGTCACTCCCGCTATTCTTCTTATATCGTCAGTCCATCTTGTAGGGGGTCGGCCAATGCTTCGTTTGCCAGTTCTTGGGTGCCATTCCAATACTTTTCTTCCCCATCGACCGTCGTCTCTTCGACAGATATGTCCTGCCCATTGCCACTTGAGTGTGCCTATTCGTTGGGTAGCATCCACTACTTGAGTTCTTCTGCGTATTTCCTCGTTTCGGATTCTATCTTTTAGCGACACTCCGAGCATGGATCTCTCCATAGCTCGCTGGGTGACTTTTATTTTATGGGTAAGACTTGCTGTCAGATTCCACGTCTCTGCGCCATAAGTTAATACAGGGAGGACGCATTGGTTAAACGCCTTAGTTTTAAGGCATTGCGGAATTTTCGCTTTAAAAATGTACTTTAGTTTTCCAAATGCTGCCCATCCCAGTTGTATGCGCCTGTCGATTTCTTTTGAGAAGTTATTTCGCCCTAGTTGTATTACTTGTCCCAGATAGGTATAGTCGTTTACAACCTCTATTTCTGTTCCTCCAATGGAAATAGGATCAAAGGTCTGTGAAATATGACTATTAATCATGGCTTTTGTTTTATCCATGTTCATTTTCAGACCAATTTTGTTCGACGCTTCATTGAGGTCGTAGAGCATGTCTTGGAGCTTGTCAGGTGATTCGGCTATTAGCACTATGTCATCTGCAAATCGGAGGTGAGAAATGTACTCTCCGTTAATATTTATTCCACATTTTGTCCAGGATAGCTAATTAATAAAAATTAATAATAATAGATAGATAATTGTGAATCAAAAGTAAATATTTAAAATTTATTATTTTTAATTAAAATTAATTCTAAAATTATAATTATGCAGTTTCACCAAGTATTGTCAGTTGAAAACCTTAATGTTATTAAATACAATCGCTTATAATATTTTTGTACATACGTAATGATTTATATAAACTAGTAACGAGGGCAGTTTGATAAGACTGTGACTTTTTGAATTTTCCTCTCACTAACTTTAAATGCAGTTCTATTTTCGTCAACTGTCAATAGACTACTGCGTAAGTTTGGGCAAGTTGCGCAATTTAGTAAGTGTTTGACAGCCATTGAAAGCAGACAACCTCTTGAATTTTAGTGAAAATGGAAAAATATTGATATAGTAATGTGATGAAAGTGAAAAAGCTCGTAACTATAAAATAATGTTTTGTGGTAACGAAGAAACCTCTATAGTCCTTTCACAATACTTGTATGTTGAGGATTCCTATCTTCAACAAGTCCGCAAACTAAAAAACAGGGTCGATAGTTTGACTTTTTTGAAAAATTGAAGTACCTTTTATTGGGAAAACACGCGCAAGAAAGCACGAGGATAAAAACAGTGGACTCTATGACACTTAAGGTTAAGGACGGTTAAACGCTGCATTCGGAAAACATGTGTTTTGTTTGTGTGCAGGTCGAGTAGAGTTTTATTATTATTTTAAACGTAAAAAATGTATACAAAGAAGGTTGTGCGTGGTAGTCTGCACTTTATTCATTGAATATAAGGTTAGGTCATGCAAACAGAAAATCAATTACAAAACACAGGAGTCTATTTAATTTCGACCTCGTTAACCGCCAACGATATCTTTGATGTAGTTTAAGTAACAGCAAGGGACCGTCAGAACTAAGCCGCAGTTCAAGAAGGTCCTCCTAAGAAATAGCATAGACTAGGCGACAACACAGAACACATCCCCTGTTTTCATGGATGATGCACCCCATCAGAGAATATTTCACTCCGTCTGCTGTATGCTATCATATGCATAAGCATCTCTAAAAGAAAAGCGAAATCTTTTTAGGAAAGAGGTTGAAGAGAGTTTTATTAAAATATAAGAGAATCTCTAAAGATAATCAATCAACGGAATACTCATCCCTTTTTTGGAAGAAGCCTTTCGTAAGGTAATGATGTTTTAATTCGATGATTTTTATAGTGATAAAAATGAAGATTAACTGACGTCTTTGATTTGTGTATTTTGAGGAAATTCCACATCGGCTGCGCAGCTCTGAGCTCCTCCCATGCGCCTCATGAAGCTTGACAAGCAGGGACCCCCTCGTGGCATGGCATCTCTGGGCAGCATGGAGCCAAAGCATAACCTCGGCTTCACACCTCTTTTGATTATATACTCGAATCCTGGAAAAACACAGCTTAAACATCAGGCCTATGGCAAAAATGCAAGTCATCTTCCACCAAAGGTAAAACTACCTTTCTGTTCTTCCCAAATGTTTACTTCAGATTAACTGCTAAGTGGATAAGCCCTGATTACTGATCTACCCAACTAATGACTGGGCATGTCGCTTGTAATGAAAGATTATACTCATTTAATTTAGTTTCGCACACTAGTTTCCTCTGTGGCGCTTCCTTCTAGATCTCAGAGCACATTAACTGGGACTGTCAGTTTCTCTTGTTAGAAAGAGGGGTCCTTTTTGATTCAGTTCGAAAATGCCTCGGCCCTATCGGGCATGCAGACTTTGTGGCTACTAAATAAATCCACGCATATACCACCTTCCATCTCCACCTCCTTTCAATCCGTGAATGCGATTCTAATCTCTATCACGGGTTCTTTCTTTTTAGCACTTCTATGTACAATTGTTCAGAGGGGACTCCCACTGGACTTATCAGTTGCAAACTGATCATAATCTAAATGAGCGCATCACCAAGGAGACTTAGCTGTTCTCCAGTGTGATGCGGGTTTGCGGCGAGTAAAGTCCAGCTCAAACATCAGGCATCAGCCCTACCAAGGAGACAGACATCACTGCTCTTCGAAGGTTTTAGTAACTCAAGCCAAGTTCAATCTTTATGTAAACTAAAATTTATAAAATTGTGGCTATTACTGGTCCATTAAAAAATATCCGTTTATTGGGTAGATAATAACAAACTTGAAATATCCATAACATTTTTGTTACATTGCTATGATTCATTTCAACGAGTATACTCGTATAATAAGATAAGATCATACTCGTATGCTCCTATATGATTTTGCCGAACTTATTAGATTAACAGATATATTGCTTACATACGAAATCCTATTATTTTGTGTTTTTTTAAAACCACATTCAGAAAATCTAACTAAAAACAATGTTTATTTTTTTGCTCTACAATTTTTTAAATTGAGTGAAAATTATACGAAACGAATATTCGATAAATAGACATCTTCATCGGAAGAAATAACAATACATCAATTAATTTTTTTAATTTTTATTAGAATATTATTTTATTATTTCAATATTCTAATCTACTTTTATAGATCATTGACTATATTACAATATTATCATTACTTAAATATACATATACTAAACATAAAATTCTTTTTTCAACGCGTCAATCCAATTGGATTGACGCGTTGAAAAAAGAATTTTATGTATAGTATATGTATATTTAAGTAATAACAATACATCACTTTATCCTACGGTGAAATATATATTCACTTTTATTACTTAAAAAACCGTAGAAAAATAATATATTTTAAATGATCATTTTCACAATATTTTAATGGATTATAATACACTTTCAAAATCAATATGTTTATATGCATTGAAAAGCAAACAAATTTATTGCACAAACCTTCGTCTGAATTAGATAACAAATTAGACATTGATAATTCCGTTTTCAATTTTCAATGATGCTTAAAAATCAAATCAAAAAAATGATTTCTGAACTTGTTAGTAGCCGTTACCGAAGGGCTCTTTCCATTCGTGAAGTTTTTGCGAGACTGGTTGCCTTTCTTCAGTCTGCCTTTGCTTACGCTGAAACAATAAAATATGTCAATCCTCTCTATAAAACCAGAGGTAAATACCATTATGGGTTATTTCGATAAACGTCCCAGTTAGACGAATATATTTTTTTCCGTTTTTCCTGCACGCTAACATTTTATATAGCAACGCAAGGGGAGATCTTGACAAACGATTTATTAGCTTCGATTATTTAGTTCCTCTTTCAACAAATTAGAGTTGTATATAAAAATAACACAAAAATTACGAATAAAGAATTACTTAATAAGCATAATCATAAGAGCAAGATTATAAGCATTGTAAAAAACAAATTACTTATATTCTAAGCATTCACATTGAGATTCCTATGGAATAGTAAATACGAGTTAGGTTTTATATTTTTTTTAACCCTTCCGGATTGGTTGTCAGCATATGCCGGCATAAGATTCCCCGTATGTTGACATCGGTTGACGTGATATATCGTTTTGCTACTTTCTTAGAATAGTTTTTTATGCATCATCTGATAGCTAAATGATACAAGAACCAATGTGATATATGAAAATAGACCAGATAAGTACATTAACGCTTCAAATACTAGTTTTATAATTGACAGTATAATTTGTAGTCAAACCGAGTCGTAATGAAAGGGTTAATCCCGTTGAGTAACTTTTCCTGATTAAGTGGTATCATGTAATTGCCAGTGTGAACATGTAATTCATTCTAATTTGAAAAAACGTTTATCAATATGTATTTCATTTCTAATTTTAAATATGAAGTGTGTATCAATAATAACACAAATAATAATTCGTAATTGCGTTACATTTCAAAGATAAATACAGATTAGTTTAGAAAGAAGAGTCGGATAATCACAATTAAAAACTTGTAGTCAGTGATTTGTACATTTTATTTCTATTTACGTATTAGAATTCAGGAAAATACCACCTGATACAATTCCCAACGAAACTAAAATGCTAAAGAGGAGTTGCGTTCGAGATGTCATGTCTAAGTTGGTAATATTATTCAAACAATAATTTGTTAGAAGCAGGCTGATCTGGACTCGAACAACTATCGCGTGAGTCGATATGGAATAATCGGCTCTGGAAATACGAGAATTCCGTTGTTCATCAATTTCATTTTATGACAGTATTCCGGAAAAATATTGGGCTTCATTCGATACTGATGTAACAGGCACGCAAAATTGAAACTATATAAAATTTATTGCGAGTTGTATGCGAAAGGGGGATGTGTTTTTAATCTAGCCGCTGAAAGAAAATTAGAACAACTTACAAAGTTTTAAAAGCAAAATAAAATCCTACAATAAATTCCCGAAAATGTAAACGACCAAAATAGCTCCTCACGGGTGCTTTAAAAATGGCACTGGCAATAATTGTAAGAATAAAAACCAAATCTCTAATTTAATTCGAATAATTGAGAAATTACATTAGAGCATGGTCCCTATAACATTTGCGTCATTATGTTTTATTGAGATAGGGAAAACTATTCTATTCAACTTTTGCTTATATTCCTTTTGAAATAGTTTCAAAATACCCATATTTACTTACATTGTGTAGATAGAGTAAAAGTCTTATTTTCTTAATTATTTATTGTAACTGAGGTTTAAATTTATATTGAAATAAATAAATAAATTACTTAAGTTTTAATTGGGAAAAATTTACCAAACTGTCATAAGGATCGTGGTATTTTCACTAAGTAGTTAAATTAAAAACAAAATATAAAAATAAAATAATAAATCACGAAAAACTAAGTAATATTATTATAATTCATATTGTTAATAATAGTTAAATCAATTTTATTTGTCGTCTATTCAAAATCAAAATAGCACCAAATTTTGAATTTGAAAAATATTGAATGCAATTAGTTAAGGATGTTTCAGATTAATAGTTCGTGTTACATTTACTAAAATTATATGGAAAATATCAACACAATTTATTATCTACTAAATTGATGACTTACCTTTTATTTTACATATTTGTTTTAATATTACTTAAAATGAATTCCGACGAAATTCATGAAAAAAAAAATTATACTAAACAAAACAATCGAGTGCAGAATGGAACGTTTATTTTATCGCACCATTCAAATTCAAAATTTAGGTATTTGTTTCGCACAAGACATTTATATTTTGTAACAAATAATAAAACAACGTGTGTACTTTAGATTATTTATTATTTATATTATGCATTGAATACGCGAATGAAAATTACACGGTTACTCTTGATGTCAGAGAAATGTTTTCGTGACTTGAGCAAGGATTTATGAAAATAAAAAATCTGTATGTTCAAATCACTTACGATTATGTCTCAAGCTTAAATTATTATTTTACAGATACAAAATTACAAATAATTAAAAAGTTTTTTTATCACAACAAAAATAAATAAAAACAATTTACATAATTTATTTCATTTATTATTTTTCAAATCATGATTTATTCACATATTTTTATATTCATTGTTATTTGGTATTTGACATAATTATTTCGATAATGAGACAGTTAAGGAGATTTAGTCGTAATAAATTAAAAGTTGGATAAAATATGATTCAAAATAACATAAATGAATCTCCTCAACTATTTACATTCATAATAAATATGTATTAATGATTTTCAAACATATTACAATTCCTATCAAAAATTGTGTTTCGATGTATAAAATTTAAACTCAAGATAAATCAACTAATTAATTTAATAACTAAGTATACGATAATTGTTCTTGTCTGTTAGGATTTGATACCCATTATCGTGTTGTATGTTATTTATGAAAATAATTATAATTATGTTAAAACTATTAAAGTAAAATTCTGAATTAATTATTTTATTTTAAATCACGATTAGGTATCTGAGACACCACAAGAGACATAAAAAACATATTTATTAATAAAAAACATGCATTAATTAATTTTACTGAATATTATAAAGCTTATAGAAAAATTTGAATGTTTAAGAATCTAGAGCATTGGGCAACAAACCTATAATATATTTTGTAATTTTCACGAATAACAGAATTGTGTAAATACTTAAAAATGTCTTACATAAAAAATATCTTAATGCGGTTTTAAAATTATGGTATTTATCCACTTTTAAAACAATGCAAATTTAATTTAATAATAAATTGTTTTTTAAACATTGATCTCTAAATACACTATTATACGACTGATGATATGTATCGTGCAACAGAAACAGTATCACGAGGCTGAATATATTTCTGGAAGTCAAATAAAAGAAATCGACTAAGTGTTTTATTGCAGCTTGTTTTTCTGCAGCGCGAATCAGTCTTACCAAACATTACAAACAAGCTTAGCGTAGGAAATCAAGACACAAGAAATAAATTAAAAAATACATTTCTCAAAAAAAAAGGCTTATGTTTACTTAGCGAATTTATGAAATTATACTATATATATTTATCGTTAAGATATTGTTTTGCGATATTTAATATTCAAATTAATTCATTCGAAAATAATAAAAACATTGATTATTTTTAAAAACAATTGTTGGAAAAGTTACATGTTTTGTATACTGTTAAATTGAATTGCCTCATTGAAAAGTTGTACAAAATTGACAGTTTTTTTTAACTTCTTCAATTTTTAATATACCTACATAATTGTCATTAATTGGTTCATGTAAGTAATGGAAAATAAAACTGTGCAATCTTATTAATATACTTTGTTTGATTTTTGGCAGTGGATAACAAAAAATATTTCTTTACATGTAATAGTTATGTCATTTAAATATTTTTTTGGAAGAATTTTTAAATTGAAGTCATTGCAAATTGTATTCTGCTAATGCTCAATGTCCAAGCTGAGATTATCTGATGTCATATCGCTTTTGGATGCCTACAAATCCGTTGCAGTTGGCTCTAGAAGATAAGACTAATCGCAACAATCGACATCCGTATTTACAACATTAACAAATGGCGATATTTTTAGCAATAGACATTTATCAATCGCTTCAAAAACTTGGAGATATCCCAGCTGGCGATGTCTAGGAATTGTCAAGGAACTATTTTGATTTTTCATTTGATCCATGTCACATTGGAGAGCACTATTATATTTCACAAGTATTTTTTTTATGAACTTTTAGTCCGTATACAGATTGTTAGCTAGAAGTATTGAAAGTAATGTAATATATTTTAATGTAAAGCTTCGTAAAATAAAAAAAATAATTCATTTTGTCGTAAATGTATAAACATAATTTCTATTTAAATACGTCAAAGTTAAAAAAGGTATCTGCAATTTGTTCGTGTCACTATGGAATAAGCAAATTATTTCAAATTCAAAAGATATTCTAAAATTCACATTATCGAATATATTATGAAACAGTCTGCATGACGCGCCAAACAACAAAATTATGTTACAAAAGTCATGGTAAAATATAAATAGATTGAATAGGCTTTCATTACAAATAGTAGTTTTAGATAATTACCGTTATTAATGCATGCTTAGTGACGGTGTTAATATATAAATCAATTTGGTTTTCTTTTAGCATGGCTGTGTGTAAGCCTTACATTCTTCTTCGTGAGCAGTCCAGTCGCGGGCTAGACAAAATTCTGAGCAGTACGACACCTGTAGACACCTAGGGCAAGGATTGTTCGCCTCTCGGTCACAATTGACACACCTAGCAAACTTAACATCAATAGTATCAACGTTATCCTCCACTTGAGGATGGAATTCACCAGGTGAGACGATGACGGTCTGATTTCCCTGCGGCTGCTGTTGCGACTGATAACCCATATTATCCATGGCGTTTAACTGAATGTCATCTAAGCATCGTTGAACTTGATATGTAAGCATCTCAATATGTTGATCGATTACCTCCAACTTATCCATAAGGGGAATTAAATCGTTAGTAGTTACCACAAAGCTCGAATTCGAAGCGTCACTCCGAAAACTAGTGTCGGCTTCATCGTAGTTATTGTTCTCAAATATCGGAGCAATGTCCACTACTTCAGTCTTGATAACCGCTTCAGTGCTTTTTGTTTCTTTTTTCTTCACAGCTTTTTTCCTCGGTTTCTTGGGGGTCGCCTGTTTCACTGGCTCGGTGAGGGCGTTTCCGTCGTTGCAAATTGCGCACATGCAAGTCACGGAGTGGACGGTTAAGAAACCTCCTTCGATCAAAACGTCGAGCCCGACAATTCCGAATCTTATAGAGCGCCTCCAATCCCGACAGCTTCCTTTACCGCAAATATGTTCAAACCCATTAGGCGTGTACCAGATTTCATTTAATAAAATGCATTTTCCGCGACTGCCGGATCCGAAAACATCTTTGTAAAGGTGGCCGAGGATGTTTTTACACGTGACAATCAAAATTGGCTGGTTGGCCATTTCGTTCCACGCCGTTATTTGCTGAGGTACATGCATAATATTAGAAGTAGGTAGCCTTTGCGTCACCGATACCGAGGCTGAAGTCGATGGATTTATTGTTTCGATTGCATTTGTAGTTTTCGTATTGACATTACTTATGGGACTTAAGGCTGGCGCGATTTTGGGTAAGCTACTCGATCCAACGAGCGCGAATCTGTGGGAAGGATATACTGGTACTAAAATCGCTTGAGGCTGCACCTGCATTAACGGCGCATCAATATATACACGGCTTGGTCCTGGAAAATTTACCGCGGTTACGCTGGATCTTCTGGCAGATTTCGGTGAAGAAACATTTTCGGGTGTCACATTCTTGTCTTTTTTCTTTCTCGGTGATCTTAACTCCATCTGCGGCAATCAAGAAAAATAATAAATACATAACAAGTTATTTATTATTACACAGGTAAACGTTTGCTTCATATTAATTAAGAGATTAATACATATAACCATTTTGATTTAACTGCTAGTTATATTAGAATATTGTTGAACCAACATTTAATATGTTTGTGGTGGGCAGTACCGGCTTTAGACTCTGCGGCGCCCTAGGGCATTTTATTCTAGCGCCCCATATTGTTTATATTTAAAACTATGTAGGAAAGACGAGTTGCCCTCGGCGCCCCTAGCTTATTCGACGCCCTGGGGCACCGACCCATTTCGCCACCCCCTAAAACCGGCACTGGTGGTGGGGATATATAATATTAATTAAACGGTGTGTTCTAAAAAATATATTTCAAAACATAAACCTGGTTGCTTCGTTTCTAACAAATGTTTTAATTTTTTATGTAAACACATACAGGAGAATACCAACAGATGGTGATAGTGATTCTGAAGTTTCATCTTTGGATTCTATGAGGCTTACCATTTTACACATGGCTACACGCTACATGTGGACTGTTGATCCGACAACATCATAGACAACAGCCCGACATTCGCGCATCATCCTTATTATTACAGGAATGCACTATAAATGGGTGGTCTTCATGGGACGACTTTCGTCTACCACCAAATTTGATTAATAAGCTATGACTGGCACTATACGGGTGAGGGATCAAATTCACACCAATTTTTAATAAAGTAAACAATTATTTATAAAGCTTACAATATTTTTTTTATCTCCGCCGGGGATCAAATCCACGATTGTTGGTTTGGTAAATAAAGGCTTTGACTACTAAGCAACACCCGCCGGTATTTTATTAAATAAACATGTATGAGTGTGTATTAATTAACTTGATCATTTTTAGTTGATTTTTCCTAATATCACAATTACTTCGCATAACCGATACATCAACACTGTTTAATTGTACAAGTATTATAACAGCTAAGAAAACAGAGCAATGAATAACTGGTTTTTTCTAGTTAATTCAGTTTTCAGTGGTCGATATTACTGCTATTATTGTAAATAAATAAATATTTGCTATTTCCATGTGCGTCAAGTTAACAAACCGTTATCGCTATGGGGTATAACCAAATGACAAAATATTATAATATTTCATAGGTCGTATTTGTGAACCCTGGTGAAATAATAAAAAAAGCTATATAAAATAGCTTAATAACATCATAAAACACTCCTAGTTGGTAAAATACTGATAATTAACCTTTCACCCGTAAAATGCCTATATAATTCAGGTAGACAAAAGTCATGCCGTGAACGTTAAGCCGTAGAATTAAGTTTTATAGATCAAGATTTATGTTTTTTTTTTAATTGTCAATACCGATTATGCTGCAATAATTTGCGAAGAAAATATTTTTCCCTTTTGTATACTATGTAAATATTATTTGTATTTGAATATCATAACAAATCACCGATGATCCACAATAGACATGCGTCTTAAGTGTAGTTTATACGCATAATCTAAAAGAAAACTGATTAAAGGCTTATATGTATTGAAAAATTACGACCAAATGTCTAGACTCTAGACGACTCGTGGACTTTACTTTACAATAAACGAGTATACTCGTAATATAAAGGAAATTCTTAAAATAGTATCGAAAAAAAAACAGAAAATGCTGTCAAAAAAAAACCCAAATATTTTACAACGTGACAATAATGACACACAGTTTAAAAGTAATGTACATAAAAACGTGATAATCTCTTGTTATTAGAAGAATATAGTTAGAGCGAACAAACGTATATTATACTAATTCGTTAGTACATTTTGAATTATTTCCATTAATTTATCTTATACGAAAAAAATCTTTAGAATGTTTTGCATACGATTAAAATGCGCTAAAATTTAAATTTAAATTTATAAAAACAAAACAATGCTCCATGAAAGAATGTTGTAGACAATGTTTTGAACATGATTATTAGTTTTTTATGATATATTCTTGAATTTTAAACAATGCATTATATTACTTACAAAATCAAATACTAATTTAATGTGGGTAGGTTTTAAAAAAAACAATTTACATGTTAATTTATAAGTATATGCTAATTACAATATTAATAGCGTAATATATAAATAAACGTTAAGTATTGAAGTATTTCAACGTACTTAAACTAGGAAAAAATCATTGGATCACGTAATTAAAAAAGTAAAAAACATATTAATTGTAAGCATTTATGAAAGATTACAATTTGTTATTTTATGACAGAAAACAAATATTTTTGACACTGTAAGAGTTAAAAATTAATGTGCGAAGAATACATCCTTACCTTGACAATTATATTTTCTTTCACAACTTGGACTCTTAAATTTAAAGCCAACGAATATTTTGTCACTTTATTCTGACGGTTATAACAAAATTGCCCAACTAAACTTCAATATATCCAATGCTACCAACTTATAAGAATATGTGTAACATGAATTTCGTAGTACTTTAAATAGGTATTTGTTTATTATAATGGATATTAATCAGATGATAATAAATAATTGTGGTCCTTTTGATAAAGGTCTGTCTTTTTTGACGCCTATTAGTTCCTCATATAAGAATAACATGTACATCTCCCATTTATTTATTTATTAATTTTCATTATAAAAAAACGTGTCAGATAAAAAAAAAAGAATAATAAAAAATGTTTGAATATTAATACGTCAACTTGCACATTTAAAACACCCTCTTCTTCTTCGTGTCAGCGACGTCAAATTATTTTTTCCCAATATCTGGCAACATCGATAGCTTGTGTGTTGCCCAGCATTAGGTCCTGAGATGTGCAACTTGTTGGGCACATGGAGCAGCATCGTAGGTGTGAGGCGGTCTGCAGGTCTCCACAGTCGCACAATAGTGTCTCTCCCTGCCGAAGCATTCCCCACCGGTCGAGGTTGTCCTTTGTTCTACCAACTCCGGTTCTTAATCTGTTTAGGGATTTCCAGGTCTGCCAGTCAAGGCTCTTGCCAGTTGGGAGGCCTTCCTTTGGAGTAATGAAATCCTCTGGTGCGATTTGTTGCCAGAGTTGGAGTCTCTCATTTTCAGGGCCGGATGTGAGAGGTTGTGTGGATTTCAGAAAGCTGCTTCGAGACTTTAATCTTGGTGTTGGGGGTATCTGATTATACAAGCAGTGGGACGGTTGGTTGATTGCCTTACGCATTTCTTCGGCGCATATGAATTTGCGTCTTATGTTCGGTGGTGCGATACCAGCCAAGGGGTATAGTTAATATATATATAATAATATAATATATATATTAATAATAGTTTTATAGTTATAAAACACCCTAAGTTCGATCAATTAAAACATAATCATTTCATCCTTGAAAGACGTCTATGATAATCTTAAATTCCGATTTTTAATGCTTATATATTAAGATCTGTAGAAATTAATATTACAATAATAAGTGTTAACATATATTTGTTTCTAGCGCTTAATAATGAGCAATAAAAAGTTATCACCGTATATTTTGGCCTCACAATTTTTTTATGAACAAAAAAAACGATCCTTTCCAATTGGAAGTCACTGCTTTAGATCGATAAAAAGCATTCATCAGAAATAAAAATTGAAATACATAATTCATTTTAATATATATATATTTTTGTTATATTTTAATTATGGCGATTCAATCATAACATCATCCAAGATTTGTTAGTTAATATGTTTAAAATTATTAATATTTTGCATGCATACGTGTAGGTATTTTATTATTTATTTATGCTACATGAAGTTGTAGTTTTGAACAAAGCTTCACCTTGTGAGGTATCACATATCCATGTCGATAGGTACCTAACAATATTTATATACTTTTCAAGGGCTTCCTTATGTCTGCCGCACTTTAACTAGTATTTGTATTACGGAATAATATCGAAATACTTCGCGATAATCTAAGTATCTATGAGTAGATAATTCGACATAAGAATCAAAATAAACACATAAAACAAGAGTAGACACATGCTTATTAAATTATGTGTAAATTAAGTATTTATAATATTGTAAGTATTAAAATATACACATACTATAATGCAACAAATTCTTTATACGCACCAATTCGTTCAGAAAAAATATCGGCAGAGGCGGGATGCGAACCAGCGAACCTTGGAATCAACCATTTGTTCAAGTTCATTACCCTTGACCGCTCGACCATCATTTGCCCGAACTGTTGTATAGAATAAATTGTATTTATACCATTGTTTAACCATTAGTATATTTAATTACTTATAATATTGTAATATAGTCAATGATCTATAAAAGTAAATTAGAATATTGAAATAATAAAATAATATTCTAATAAATATTTAAAAATCCATTTATAATATTACAAAAGCTAGATTGTTTCTTATTTTATTTTTTCTCCCAGTCTAGTGAAGTCCCACGTTAGGTACAAATTTATTTGAATCGAATTTTATTTGAATCTTTTATTATTTTTTCTATTCTTTTTTTATTTGAATTACGCAGGTTTCACTTTACTGAGAAGATGATACATTGCTTAGAAATTTACAAACGCAATGTATCATTATACAAGACTCATAATTATACGACAAGGTATTTTAATTTTATTATTATAATACACACACCATTGTTTATTATCAGATGCATTTGTGTAAATGTAGATATAACATTACATCCTGTCAACTCTCATGGATAACAAATAACATTTTATTTTTATTTTATCCTCTACATATGCGCAAATGTCCCGTTTAAAGCACTTAAAGAAATATATATTGTGTACATACTTAGAATGATAAGGTTAATATTCAGTTGATTTTACAATGCCGTCGTGTTCTTAGGACACTTATTTGCTGCTTAGCCCTTTCGCATCGGTTGTCGGCATATGTCGTCATAAGATTCCCTGACCGTTGACATCGTTTTACGTAATGTATCGTTTTGCTACTTTCTTAGAATAGTTTTTTGTGCATCATCTGATAGCTAAAGGATACAAGAACCAATGTGATATATGGAAATATACCAGATAAGTACATTTATGCTGCAAATAGTAGTTTTATAATTGACAGTATAAATTGTATTCAAACCGAGCCGTAATGAAAGGGTTAAGTAAATAAATACTTGTACAATAATATACCGAGACTATGAAACAGAGTAGCCTACCGGGGAGGCGCACATTTTTATACATCTTAATTTTGAGAAGCGAAATAGTTAAAATAACACCGTTTAAGTACTTCTGAGATTTGTTGTAAAATATATGAGTGACAGACCATGAGCAAACTGTAATAGCTCCTCAAGATTGTCTAGTTTTTTCTATTCAATGAGAATTTTCGTAAAAATGGACGAAGCTTGGATGCTGGGTTGATGAATGATATCATTAAAAAAAGGAAAAGTTTGATTCTTAATCATATTTATTTATAATCATTAAAGCTGTCATTCATTAAAATTAATGAAAACATTCGATCTTCATCCCTTACGATTAGACTAAGTACATGTACATCGAGTATGATTCTATCAATTGCTTGCGTAACTAAGCGACGAAAATCAACAAACAAAAGTTTTTCGACAATTAGTACTGGATTTTTTTCATCTTAAAATTTAATTAGATCGAGTTGTAAAATGGTTTTATTGATACAAAAACCTTCCCGGACGCGCAATTAACATTTTTAGATGATTTTATAGTGATTGGATAAGCATTAAAGGCATCCATAGTTAAAAACCTACATTATTTTTTATTGATATATCATTATTTTTAATAATACCTAATTAGAACATTGATAAGTTGTAATTCAGTCGTGCATATATATTGTGCGGTTATTTATTGATTGATTTCTTGCGATTGCAATATATATTTCCTATTGTTGGGTCATAATAAGTCGTAAGTTATTATTTTTTACGATTCACCGTATTCATCGACCGTCGCTGCAATGTGGCGAGACTGGGTGACGCATGCGCAGAAGGAACAGTGCTTCGGTAACACAGGGTTGTTAGAAATAATCACCTGTATGCATTTTACTACAATAATATGTTCCCATTGATAATAATTATTGTTTCGATAATATGTGAAATCTTGGTGGTATATAGTATTTTCAATTAAGAATGATAAGCAATTAAATATACATATACTATACATAAAAATCCTTAAAGGAGTCAATTCATTCAGAAAAAATATCGGCGGGACCGGGATGCGAACCGCGGACCTTTGGAACTAACCATTTTTGCCCAGGTAATTATACCGCTCGGCCACCGGCCAATTCCTTCCACCTGAGATGACTTGTCTCTAATCTTCTATATAAGTTATCATCGTATGATAGATGTCGCTATAGTATATATTAAAAGTATGTATATTTTTATTTTGTATTATTCAATCAGAATGCATTTATTCACAAGCTTAATATTATTATTTTTTCCATCGATTCGATCTATAGTTTCGGTTCGAGACCCGAGTGGTACTTACTAAAATAAATAGACTGCCGGAAATAATAATATTAAGCTTGTGAATAAATGCATTCTGATTGAATAATACAAAATAAAAATATACATACTTTGAATATATACTATAGCGACATCTATCGATAACTTAAATAGAAGATTAGAGACGATTCATCTCAGGTGGAAGAAATTGGCTGGTGGCCGAGCGGTATAATTACCTGGGCAAAAATGATTGGTTCCAAATGTCCGCGGTTCGCATCCCGCTCCCGCCGATATTTTTTCTGAATAAATTGACTCGTTTAAGGATTTTTATGTATGGTATATGTATATTTAATTGCTTATAATATTGTAATATAGTCAATGATCTATAAAAGTAGATTAGAATATTGAAATAAAAAATAATACTCTAATAAATAATTAAAAATATCCATATAAGAATGATAAGCTTTTAAATTTAAATAAAACAACAACTACACTTGAGAAATTTTAGTAGAATTACTATATGAAAGCTCAGAATGTTTTCCCAGTGCCGTATTGTTGATTATTTTGTCAATTTTTCCCATATTCGTTCCATGTATGGAACATGGTCACCAAAAATTGTCGCCATCAAGTTCTGTGAGCTGCTGAAGGTCCACTTCATTAGTAACATTTATGTAGTTTTTTTTTTAAATATCTAAAAATAATTGATTCCAAATGTGTGGTTCAACATTATGAATCTTAGTATATTAAAACATACCGAAACTGAATTCAAATAATTTTCAATTTTTTAAAATCTCAACTTGTTCTACATCTATTGAATATAAACTTTAAAAAGTTAGTTTTTTTTATTTATTCAAGAATAAGAAGATGAAGACAAAGAAACATTGATATAATGAAACATTAATTTACCCCTTTAAAACAATTTATTCAACTCATATAACGTATAGATAATATGATAAGCCCGATGCTTCCGAAGCCTGGACCATTAAGTCCCAAAAGGCGGCCTAACAACGTAAATAACGTAGAAGGGACGTAACTAGTAATATGAAAGATCACCGCAAACAAAAAGTCTTAAATACTCGTATATAAAATATATCGTAGTAGATATAATATAAAACAAATTAAATGAAAAACTTATAATACGTATCATAACACAAAACTTGCTAATTTCTCAACGTAATGTACAAAAGAAATTGACAATGGTTCAGCGCCGAGTTAAGAATTGAACTATTGTTGCAAAAGTTCGTGGTTCCGATCCCTCCATCTGCCGCTTATTATTATTCGATATTGATGAGACAAATGTCATAAAATTATGTTGGCTGTGAATTTGTACGTACAAATAGTTTTTGACCTAAGGGATCTGAAAGTGAAGGTATTTCCCGAATACACTGTGCGTTTATACCTTTTGCATTTACCAGGCAAAACATCGCAGCAGTCAGTTGAGTTTTAGAAGTACCGTGAGTGACAGCGTGCGGTGCGAACGAGCTCGTTTACCATACAAGCTTGTATGACGTGATAGCCGTTCCGACCTGCCCCAAAATAACACTCAAACAAATCAACATAAAAGTAACAACAAACGTAAAAAACAATTCAAGATGCCGAAGACCGAGAAGAAGCTAAAAGCTCTCATGAAGTCTCACTACTCTCACGAGATCCGCAACGATGTGAACTTGGCAGATTTGAGGTCTTTGAAGCTCGAGGACGCTTGGCCCTTCATCAGAGAGGAAATTGAAAAAGAGATCGGCAGCAATCAGTTAGTTTGTGTGCCTTACATTACTGAGGCTAATCTTTACGAGATATCTTCGGCGTTTCTGGCATCTGATAGGGAGACGAAGGGAACGCTGTATAAGCCACTGGGAAAGCTGAAGCAGATCATCGATGAAGATAGAAGTGACTCGCAGTATGTTGACTGGCTCAACTCTAATTGCTTCCAGGACGACAGTTTTAAATTTCCGCACGACAGTGTCAAAGTAAGAAATTCAGTAAACATACATTTTTTGAGAATATTTAATTGATATGTCTTGTACTTCTAAGAATTCGAAGTTTTCTGTAATATTCTGTAATCATTTTTTAACGATCAAATCCTTGACGCTCTGTGTTGCAAATATGCATTAGTGGTTACCCACAGACATACATAATTAATAATAAGGAAATTTTTGTGACGTTCTTAATATGATTTTTTATTTTACAATCGAAGCTTTAATAAGTTGTTACGGTAATTGAATAATAGCGTAATTCATCTTTGAATGCAACAAAAAATAACTTGAATACTATGACAATAAACTCTTATTTTATAATTGTAAATATATATGTATAAATAATTCAAAATTATAATCGTATATTGTACAGTAAAACGTGATTTTTTTCCCAATTATACACGTGCATTACAATGAATAATTGATGTAAATCTTGATAGTATTGATTTTAATTGATATTCAGAATGCATTGAATTATAAATAATAATAACATCTAAGCATTTACTGACAGAATTACTGATTTAATTATTATGACTAGTAGTTAACATGGTAAGATTTATCCTTAGATTCTTTGAAAAATAATTAATTTGCATTATTGGGTTCGTTTTTCAGTTAAATTAAATGAATATCAATGAAATTATGCCATGAATTGTCATGTTTTCAAATACATTTTTAGTAAAAAATATTCAAGACTAGGTGTTTTAATTTCATTACTATTGCATCGTACAGTTTTTTTTGTACTACACATCACATCACATTATTAACTTTCGAAAACATAAATTTAAAACATGTTGTTGGATAAATCGATTCATAACATGTTGTTGGATAAATCGATTCAATATTATCTTGTTCCAAACATATACCTACGTAAACGAATTGCGGAACTTCGATTGATAATATTCAATCATCAATGAAGTGGACTAGGTCAAGGATTAAACGCAAGTTTCGTAGTTCGATACATTATTATGTACATTTCATATTACAACCCTGAAAACGTATATTATTTAAGGGTTACGGATTTACATCGTGACCAATATAAATAGTATTCAAAATTCATATTTATTATTTCAAATAAGTAATATTACGTCCATTTTGTTTCATCATATTTTAATCTCATTGAATTACGTTCTTAAATGAAAAACCTAGGTTATAAATGATTATTATTGATTATTTATTGGGCCGTATTTATGTACCTTCTATACTAATGCGCAATAATATTTTTTAATGAGGAACTACTTTATGACTCCATATTATAAGAAATAGGATTACTTATAAATGCGAGGAAAATTATGTGCAGGAAGTAATATAAATTATTTATGAATTTTCGAATGATATCTTGCGAGTGACCTTTTCAAATGACATACGCATGTAGGAATACATACGAGTATCTATTGCTGCATAATTCATATTTATCACGTTTTCCGTGAAAAGCAATATAACATGACGAAACATTAAGGTTTATTGCTGTTGCCAGGGAAAATGAAACACTTGTTTAGCATTGAACAAAATTTAAATTAAAAATATGTTCCAATATTTGAAATCACATTGATGCAGGCAGTTTGATTAGTTGTAATAATAAATTGTACGTATTTAATTAAACATGTTTACTGATACAATATGACAGGAGTGTCAATATCATTGTCGTTTTACGTCGTCATATGGATTTACCTGGGAGTTGTTACTAGTCGGTCATGTATGAATGTTTTGTAGGAAAACATTTACACTTACGATAACGAAAAAAAAACCTAATTTCATATAGGGGTTCTTGTATGTTTTTAGCGTATATCTTATATTTACCTAAAACCTTCATCTTATTTAAAATGTGTTTTTCTTAAAATAAATTTAAAATTTTGTTCATCTTTACAAATCAAGGACTTTTATAAAACAAACTGTGATACCGAATTATAATCATTAATAAGAATAAATAATGCTTAATTGCAGAATTTATTGAATATATTATACTGAAGGAAATATAGCATTAGTATTGTGGCTTTTGGGTTTAGCCGCGTGTCGCGAATTATTTCCGACGACACAGAATCGTCAACCCTGAAGAAGGCGAAATATTGGAGGGAAATAATTTGCCTCACACGGCTAAACCCAAAAAGCCGCAATACCTATTCTCGCCGTGAAAACCTAACAAGTTATTTATAGCATTAGTATTTTTAAAATTATTGATATTCACGAAATTTTGTAATGTTTCATATCTTTTCTTTAAATAACTAATACCTTATTTGTACCTAATTTTAGTACTTTTAAGTATTTTTACTTTTATAGAAGGCCGGATTGTAGTAAATATAATTTATTAATTTAAAAAGTCAGGGATCATGCATAATTTTCCTGGGATAGGTGGACCATTAGTAATGTTGGTTTTTGGAACATTCTTATTGTATTTTGTTAACTATTTTTTTCGTTTCAATATCAAAAAAAGTGATTATGATTCTCAATGTAATTGGCAATATTATATTTGACAATTATATATTATATTTTAAATATTAATTTCATTGAATATATGTTTATTTAATCATTAAGAAAGTAACAAGATGATGGAATTATTTATTTGCTTTGGGTAAACATGTTATTATAGTAATATAGTGTTAAAAACTAAATAAAATAAGTGTATTGCAGTAGCAGTGCCTATATATGTTTTAGTAATTATTATATTTATTTTATATGTGTTATTTTCCAACAGATCATATACAAGTACATTTGAGACAAAGATAGTTATAGAGAAACATGACAATATTATGAATGTGCTAATATTTTAAACTAACTACATCTTATGTACATTGTACATATGTGCTAGTTGTTCTTTTTTAATTTTAGTTAGAACTTGTTTATCATCATACTAACTACTGATTAACTGTTAGGCTTTGAAGGTCTTGTAGTAGGTTTCGTCATTGATATTTACATATTATTCTGTAATGTACTCTATTTTAAAAGACATCATTCTTAAAAGCAACAAGAGTTGAATGCCAGTCAGTAGATTTTTTTTCTGAGTGGCAATTTATTAAAAAAATATATTCCTTGTATATTTATAAAATTGTATTTTCAATTTTTTATTCATATCAGCCTATATAATAAACTGTTCCGTGGATACTAAAAGTTTGGAAAACGCTGATTTACATTATATGCCTAAATTTATTATTCAAGTCAACAACTCATCTTTATCATCATCAGCCTGTATCCGATACACTGTTGAACGTAAGCCTCCCGCATGAGTCTCCATCCTCTTCGATCCTCTGCCTTCCGCATCCAGGCCACTCCCGCTATTCTTTTATGTCGTCAGTCCATCTTGCAGGGGGTCAGCCAATGTTTTGTTTGCCAGTTCTTGGGCGCCACTCCAATACTTTCTTCCCCATCGACCGTCGTCTCTTCGACAGATATGTTCTGCCCATTGCTACTTGAGTTTGCCTGTTCGTTGGGTAGCTTACACTACTTGAGTTCTTTTGCAGATATCCTCGTTTCGGATTTTATATTTTAGCAACACTCCGAGTCAAAAACTAGTAAATCATTTTTACTTTTCTACAGTTGTTTAATGTTTTTGTTCATATTTTTTTCAGATCACGCTTCAAGATGAAGTCATTAAAAATAAAGTAAGAGTCATCATGTTGAATTTCTCCAGACTGTCAATGCCTAAGGACAAATCACCATTAGAGAATATTTACCTTTCTAAAGGTGAGAATAAAATAAGAATAAATTATGTTTTTGGTTTCTTAAAATATTTTTGCTTTGTATAACCTAATATATGAATATAAAACATGTGATTTTCGGGTTCTGCCATCCCTTGTATGACAAAATCCACCAGGCCTCGGGTGCTTTGGGTTTATCATCTGATTTCCTTAAAAAAAAAAACGCTTAACAAATCACCCAAATAATGCCTCGGATACTTCAGCACCCTCTCTTTAAGTAGTCAGACTTCTACTCTGGAGATTGTCCGGAATCATATATGTTTCCAAGTGGATCTGAGATGTCCTAGAATGAGAAATGGATATTGGCAGCTGACAGAACTAAGTGGCGGCAATTTGTGGTGATCACATTTTTCAGATAAGATGAAGCAATAACCAAATAATATGTGCACTGTAAAAAAATACAGTGGTACCTTGACATATTGAGATACAAGCCATTGCGCAAGCGATGTGTGATTTTTTGCTTTGAAATACGGGCAAAATTTGAGATATGAGCAATCGGCTTAGCAAGAACAACCAGAAAAAGTCGCAACTGGTCGTGCATCGGAGCTATTTAATGACACTTTGAGATATGAGTAATTTGAAATACGAGCAAGGTTGCGGGACGAATTAAACTCGTATGTCAAGGTACCACTGTATATCTTCATTAAACTGATTTTAAATGTATGCTATAAAACACAGAATAAATCTTTGTGTTTGTCTGCAATAGTAAGTCTTCATAGACAGTGAACAGTAGTTTTGTGTCGTGATATGTTGGTTGTGATTTCTCAGTCGTAATATATACTATCCTCTTCAAGAACATACTATTTTACATTTAAATTTATCTCAGTCAAAACACATTAAAATAAAATATTATTGTACCTAAGTCTTGATTATTTTTTTATGTATGTGTGTCAAATTAAATTATGTTGAATTAGATCTCTTAACAATGGTATTTTATTGTTTTTCTTTTGTTATAAACACAGATTTGAAAGGCGCTAAATCAATCTACATGATAACTGACGTCTTAATGGCTAAAACTGTTGAATTCCGTGTAAACGTTGGAACGTCATCACGTATTTTCCACCTTGGCAATCCTACACCGTTGGTGTTTGGATTTGAAGAATTCAAAGTCGATGAAGAAGGCAAATTGATTTCAAAGGTATACACTTTTAAAAAATATTTCATTCCTTTTATTTTATGATCGTAAATTAAAAAATATTTTCTTTACATATTGGTCCAATAATTTATAAATAATTTTATTTGAGTATTTATTTCTGCATCACTATCAAAATGATTTTACATGCTTATGAAGTTACAAAGAAAATGAGTTACCACTGTACACAGTAGATTTACATTTAACTCTTTTATTATATTGCTCTCTGACATTACTTGTAAGTAACGCCTGCTATTTTAAGGTTTAACTACACAATACTGGAAACATATATATAGGTGTACATGATTATGAAAGTGGTATAAGTCATGTTTCATTTGTTCTGAGATACTTAAAGGTTTTTGTTTTGAAATTGGTTGGAAACCGATGAATGTGACAATTTCATGTTGCATTAAATCCTATATTTAGCTATTTCGTTTTTTTCGATTGATATTTCTTGATGGAATTCCATAATATCAGATATAATATCGAACCTATATTTAGCTTTTTAAATTTATGTTGCATGAAGATTATATTAATTTACAACAATGTAAACTGAAAGAAATGAATAACTTTTTTCTTCTTCAATTTATTGATTTATAGTACTCCACTTTTATAATTATGGGCACATATATAGATATCATTATAAAATATAAATATGTTAACCTATGTTCATGTTTAATTGTATGTTTTTTTTTCAGGTTCCTAGTGATCTTGCCTCCAAAGGAATGAAATGGAACAAAATTGATCCTCACGATCACTTATTCACGGAAACATTTGAAAACTTCACATTAAAAGCGTAAAACATCAACAACTTTACGTTCACCTATTTATATGTTCAACATGGCGATTTTTATTGATTGTTATGCAAAAATTTCATTTATTTATATTGTTTTAGTGGTACAAAAAATTCCATGTATTTTCTACATGGCAGTGATCTTTCCATTATTAAAGACTTAATAATATAACCATTTACTATTTAACTATACCAGTATTGTTATAACTGACACAATATTAATAATAATTATTATTTATAGAATCATTGTTACATTGCTTTTTTGTAAAACCTGCCCTGTGACCCCAGCTTGCCTTCACATATTTAAGTAGAACCAAAAATAAACCAAATATTATTTGAAATTGCATTCAACACATTTTTTTAACAATATGGTTATTTGCAGTGGCCATATAGAAAAAAAAACATCATTATATGTAAGAGTAAGAAAAAAATATGTAAGTTGAAAAAATATATACAGTAATAATAATCTATTAAAGAGTATTATTGTATTATATTCAATTTATTTAGTGATGGCATATTACAATTAAAAGATTGTCTTTTTTTAATTGTGACCCTGTACTTAAATTAATTCCATATTTAAAAAATACTGCTCCACTCGATTTCAGAGGATGTTTAGCAAAATTCTACTATTGTTTTTGAATGGTCAAACTATGCATAATGCTATGCTTCATTTCATATCTGTACTAGTTGCAAAAACTAAATTTTCTTGAAATTACACTTAAGCCTACAAAAAGTAGACGACGTTTGGGTTTATAATGGTAATTTTTACTAAATTAATTGTAATAATTTACTTTAAATAGATGCATTCTTATTTATGATCTATGCTATCTAACTTATTTTATTATTTGTGTCCATGATTATGAAAGTTGTGTAAGTTCTGTTTCATTCGTTCTGAGATAATTAAAGGTTTGTGTTTTGATGTTGGTTGAAAACCGATGAAAGTGACAATTTCATGTATGCATATAATGCTATATTTAGATTATTTAAATTCACATTAGATGAAGATTATATCAATTCACAACAATGTGAACTGAAATAAATGAATGACTCATTGCAATTTCTCGACTTAAACCACTTTCATAATTATGGACACATTTATAACTACCTTATTTATTATTATGTCTAATAAATATTATTTTTAATATACTTACCTCTATTATGTAAATATGTATTATATAAAACTTTGACTTTATAAGAGCACTTACTTAGAAGTACATAATTAGGAAAAAAATGCATTGTATTACATAAAGTAATAAAACTACGGACTAAGAGATAAAAAATGATCTTTTTTTTTCATTAAACATATTTATTATTGTTACATCCCTGTGCAAATGAACTATATATAGTACCACTGAAATAATTGAAGGAAATTTGTATACTCGAACAAAATTATTTGTCATGAGAATCTAAGGCATGACTTGGGACCAAGGACCAGCTGGAGCTTACACAAGATCTTTGAGAAAAGTTATTTAAGAGCCCTTCCCTTCTAAAACAAGTTTATTGTGTTCTTAAGGCCTTAATTTTTTTTAACAATTTAATTCATAATTTTTCAGTTCAAAAATAGACGTAAAAGCAATGCCTGCCTTAACCGCCATTTACGTGCATAGATGTAAATCGCCAGTATGAATGTTTCGAGGATGATATTTCTAAGTTCTAACGGTAAATGGGGTTAAATATTATTTTGTAAAATATTATGAACTGTTTCTTCTCTTGTAAAAGATGATAATTTATATTGTTTATATTACGCAAAGCAGCATTCAGAAAAGATCTACAGATTTCTTGACGTATTTATTTCAATGTCCCGCTGTATTTTAAATATCACGTGGTGCTTATTTCATTGCTGTGGTGTGGTTCTAAAAGTTTTTTTTTTATATTCGACGGAAACGTGGACTTGCGTTTTCATTCCGGAATTGAGAATTGATTGAATTCTAACGGATTCGACAAATCATCATACTAGTGCATGTCAAAAAATATTAAGGCTAACATTTACTCGGAGTTCTCCCTCTCGCATCTGCCTGCTTTGCGTCATCTGCACTCTTCGAACAACCGTCACTAATCAATACGCGCACCACGGGGAACCCCGGTGGTGCGCGTCACGCGTCCCGTGCACTAAAATGTATAAATAGCCCTTACAATACGAAATATATTTAGTCGTCTACAATATCCCTAAATATGTCAAGTCGTGATTTTAGTGAAGAAGAGATAAGAGAATCCGTCCTCGATCTTAACTCTGAAATTGAGGAATGTGATGATGACTTATATTATATTCTGCATCTTGACGACAAAGATGAACCTATGGAGACTGAAGTTATCCAAGTTAACAAGTTCATCGGGAAATTGGACTGTGAATTCCGGAAATTTTAAATCAATCATACATCAATTTAATGATTTATTTAATAACAGATTTTGTTGCTAAATCGTATATCTTACTTCAAACTACATATTTCACTCACAAATCTGTAATTATTATCCTTTAGTTTTAACTTGTACTGAGAATTGGGGTTCTTTCTACCTGACGAAGGGGTGAATGGTAGAAATGTTTTGTTCATATTTCTACAAAATATTTGTGTTTATATAAAGTGTTACTTTAAAGGCCGTTTTTTGTATTTGTTTACCATCGTTTTATCATCGCTGCACAGTAAGATAAACTACATTTAAAATTTCACTAAATTATCGCGGATATTTAAAAAGTTATAGACTTTAAAAAATGACAAAAAAACTCGCGCGCGAACCCAAAAATCACCCGCGCCGAGCTGCAATCAACATAAAACAATTTGTTAATTTAAAATCTTTAAAACATTGTGTAAATAAAATGTAATATAATCTATAGTCCATCCAATATATGAAGAACCCTATGACACATTTATTGCCCCTTGTAAAAGGGATGGGGCAAAAATATTTATTTCGATTAGGTCGATTTTTTTCTCTTCTTCTTCGAAAAAAAATCGAATTTGAATTCGAAGTGAATCGTATATAAACATCTCTATTTCCGCATGGCGGCTTCATGGCGGATCAGTACAAATGTTTGACTTTCAGTAGCGTGTTGTTCTTCGATCGATTCGTGTTTTTTGTTGTTGTAATTATTATATTTATTGTTAGTATTGTTAAAGTTGTTTCATTGAATCATATTTTTGTGTTTTTACAATGCCGAACAGTTTTTTCCTGTCTCTTCGGAAGAGACAGGAAAAAACTGTTCTCAGGAGTGAATCACGTGAATTTGTCGTACGCTTGCGAGATTATTTTCATCAAGAAAAACAAAATGGTGGACCATTGCTGTCTGTTGAAAACATTCGAGATCGGGTCGCGGATGCCCTAGGAATCAGTAAATCTACAGTGTCTCGGATCACAGAGGAGAAATACGGTGAATCTTCATTAAAAGAGAAAAATTATTAACACCAAATAAGAAACGACAGAAGAAATGCTCAATAACAAAACCCGATAGCTTTGATTTGGCAGCAATTCGGAATCACGTGTATGCATACTATGACCGCAACGAAATACCAACACTTCTTAAACTGGTAGGTTCTCTAAAGTCAGTCAGATTATTTCAAGGCAGTGCGACGTCTCTTAGTAAGGTATTGAAAAACATTGGCTTCAAATATAAAAAATGTGAAAAAAGAAAGTTTATAATGGAGCGCACGGATATTTCCCTGAAAAGATGCGATTTTTTGAGGCAAATGAAGAGTATTAGGAATTGGGAGAAAATCGTTTTTCTGGTCTTTTCGGCTAGAAATAACACGTCTCCACCATTCACAGCGAACAAGATGTTGACTCTATTGAACGAGGCATGTGACAATGTCACGGCAGAAGATTGGAAAAAAGTGGTGGACAAAACAAAAAGAGAATATTATGCAGATTGGGATCGCGATGTACGCTTTGACAATTTAAGTGAACAGAACCTGGTTATAAATGTGTGTGAAAGTTGTAGTTCTGATTCCGATAGTGACGAAGACAATTTAGAATGTACTGCTTTATCGGATTCCGACTAAAATATGTGTTTTTAAGGTTATGTGCTAATATTTATCTCTACCCTTGCTTTTCTTCATAATTTTCATATTACTAATATTATTATTTATAGTTTGTCTTACATGTCTCTTAAAACCTGTTAATATTCACTTATAATTGATAATAATTCTAATATTTAATTTTAGTAGGTATTTACTAAAACAATCGAAAATACGATTATTTATACCCCAACACTGGTTTTCGCAGTAATGTGACATGGCCTTCTACGTGCGTCAGATATTATAGTATTATAGTTACAAATTGCCGTATTTTTTCTAATTTGTAACAATATGCATATATTTTTTATTATTTTGTTTTTATTGTGATATATTTACCTAAATAACTTATTATATATAAGAAGAGAGGCTTTTGTTTATGTTGATAAAATTAGTATAGGTAGCGAACGTTTTTACAACGTTATATCGGACGATATTTAGCACAGGGCAATAAATGTGTCATAGGGTTCTTCCTATATTGGATGGACTATAGTGCAAGATCAAATATAAAATGTGAAAAAAAGTTGAAGAATCATTGCCGAACTCGATAGAATCTACGATAATGTGTGAGTGCATATCTTATATATCTTTGTTTATTTGTGTTAATGAGTCATTTGCTTGCGCGTAGTTTTCTGTTAGTGTTCATTATTTATGTCAAAAATACATTATTTATACACTTGAGGATTGAAATTATTTATCAAGTATGTACTACAGATATAAGACATGAGTGTCTAATATAAACAAAGCCCCCAATGGCGACGGCAAGGCCGTAAACATTAATTTAATTGACGACTTAAAAAATACTGAAATGGCTTGGCGTGTCATAGTTAATAGAGTATATTGCTTGGGCAGGAAAAGGGTTAATTTTTTTGGAAATATGAACACATCAGGAAATAAATTATTAAAAAAAACAAATATACCTACAGAACGGGGACTTTAGGCGTTGACATTTAGGGTTGTCTATGAAAAATTAACAATTTGACAGTTCACTCATTCTGACATTCACGAACACAAACGTAAACGTAGTGGAAAATAAATTGAGTGACATCATTAATATGCTGTGTCAGCGATAAATAAAAGTGAAATGTCTCTGATTGGATCTGAATTACACGACGACAATATCCCTCTCGCTGACGATGATCCACAAGTGATCATCACAGACGACAATATCGATAATAGCGACTTGCAACATGGGAGGTCCATGGACTCCATACAGAGCTCTTACACCAATGGATCATCAAGCCCTGGATTAGCGGGACCCCACAGTTTGGACGCAGACAACAACGCCGATGAACAAGAGGAAAAAGCTAGACTAATTTCTCAGGTCCTGGAACTTCAAAACACCCTCGATGGTAAGGTTATGTTTTTAATACATTTAGGTAACACTTCAATGTAGTGTGTCGAGGTTTATAAAATAAAAACAATAGTATATGATAAAAAATACTATACAACTGATGAATAGTGGTCCTGAAGATTATTGCTTATTGTAAGATTTACAGTTTCAGCAGCAAAAATATAATTTTCCGCAACACAATTAAATTTTCTATCCGTTATAGTACTTAGCCATTTTTATTACATAAATATGATGTTCCTGGACATTTATTTTATTTGTTTGATTGATTATATGAAAACAGGCGTTTTTCTTGACCCTAAAAGCAAAATAATTTATTAATGTATTCATAGTGCCGATTTGTGTGATTGCCTTGAATCTTAGATAATTAAAAAAAAAGGTTTTTCCTTTTATCTAGCTTATCCTATTATTTAACACCACAAGTAAGCTTTAGAATTTCTTCCCAGAATCTGTGTTGTCTTTCATTCCACATCCAATCTAAAACTCTTTAAATAGAGATTGATAAACTATTACAATTTTTTATATTTTGTGTAAAGCTGTGTCTGACAAATTGCTATCGTTTTCCTGATATTTTAATAACCATTTGCATTTAATATATGGATTAACATTCCTTTATGGAAGGAACTGGAATAAAATATTAAAATTATTTCCAGCTGAAAATATTGTACGTAACTGTAGTCCACATTAGCACCTTGTTAATAGTTAATATTACCTTATTAATATTGCCAACAAGTTGAAATTTTTATTGATTGTTTTTTTAAGGTATATTAAAATCATTACATTATGCAGTTATGTGATAAACTTTGACATTTTTGTTTCCAGATCTATCGCAAAGAGTGTATTCCGTAAAAGAAGAAAATCTGAAGCTGAAGTCGGAAAATCAGGTTCTAGGACAATACATCGACAACTTGATGTCTGCTTCTTCTGTATTTCAGTCAACATCTCCCAGTGTTAACAAAAAGAAATAGTCACACTATCAACACTACCAATTCATAAAAATATCTTCATTTTCATTAACTAACTAGTCAAGCCTGCTTTTATTTAAATTTACTAATTTTGGGAAAATATTCGTCAACGCGCTGCCATATTTAAAAATTCTATCATTCTTTTGATTACTCATCATTAAGTTAATATACTTGTAAATTGACGATTAAGCAAACAATGGTGAGCCTTTATAACGACATTTACAAATAATCATACTTATAAGCTTGCTGAATTTCATTTCATATCCAAGAATTCTTGCTCAATTTTTTTTATAAAAAATGGCAGGATAATTTTACATTTATCATTGATACAGAATATTATAATCATCTGCCTTTTTGACTGTCTATCACAATATTTTCTCCCAAACGGTGAAAAGTAGTGATATTGTTACATGTTATTTGGTCTGCATTCAGAGATCAACTATGTTTAAAAAAGGTAAATTGTATCGTATATGGAGTCTGAGTTAATTAAGTTACTCACATCCGGGCAATGCTCGGTAAAATAAATGTAATATAGTTATAAATTAAAGACCATTTAATGATTGAGACTTAAACATAAAGTTTGATATATTGCAAAATATTATACATGTTTAGTCTGCTATATGAAAAGAGCAAGAATTCTTCTGTGTTCGTTACAAAAGTTTTAAATAAGAGACTTTTACACAATTAATATTTCACTTAAAATAATTAATAAATAAAACCACGGCATTACGAACAGCACATCTAGTCGATATCACTTTTCATTATCATAATTTTTCATTTCTTTTTAATCAACACTTCATCTCCATTGCTTAGTCATATAAAATATACATTATTAGTTGATTTTATAATGTGAAACATAGATCTAATATCGCCATTGTGATGCCAAAGGTGGACAAATATATATTTTCTTTATTTGATCCGATTTTCAGAACTGATCTAACATTACTTTTAGGTAAAATATCTATCCTTTCAATTGCTAATGATGTTTTTTACAAATCATCTTGCATGTTTTTTATATATTACCATACCATTTATGAAACAGAAAATACACGTATTTGTCTGTTTGTTCTTCTTCTTCGTAGTATCAATCCGGTGGATTGGTTTGCAGCAACAGAATCTTGCATCTCGATCTCCATTCCTCTCGGTCCTCCGCAACCCTTTTCAGCTCAGCATAAGCGCTACAGTTCATGTCCTCGAATACTTGCTGCAACTACTCCCGTCTAGGGCGCCGTTCTGCAGTAATGTTCGAACATTCCAGGTGGTATATCTTGTTGGCTGAAGGTTTTTCTTATTTGTCTTGGTTGTTTTGTCTCGAGCAGTCCCCACCCGGAGATCCGATTGGGGGACTATTTTTTCTCCGGAAAATTTTACTTGAGATGCAATCATTTTTTTGCTGATACGTGGGATGTCTTTAAGACCTTTAATGTGGTATTTTCCCCTTTATTTCCACATCCTAATGCCGTTGACCATAAAGGTTCATCCGCCTTAGGAGGGCATTTACTACCTCCAGGACAATAGAGTGCCCTAAAGTCTGTTTGTTATCGGTCACATAACTGAACTTTTCCAAACCATCAATCTAGCTGTCATTCTATGTTGATTGTGCTATTCTCAACATTCATTTTTCAAAATTATTATTCTACTGAAAGTTTGTCTATTTTTTTAGCAGTTATGATATATATAGTATAGTATAAAAATGGCAGCTAGTGGTGATAGCTTTGTATGTCCTTAAACTGTTTGGAAACACAAGCATTATATTTTTATTTCATTTAAATTTAATAAATGATATTATAATGTTAAGAAAGATAGAAAAAAATATCTTCTTTATTATTAGAATTCCTTAAAATATTATTTTAATTTAACGCATTTAAAAAAATAATGTATTTTTATAATGATTTTAACGTTTCTTAAACACAGTCCCTTTGTTGGGCAGGTGAAGCTTATTTTTAATCTAACAATAACATTTTTAGTTAAATGAACAATTTAAATTTATTTACTATTGATGGTGTAGCACAAACACTTACTTTTAAGGGTAATGAACAACCGCTCTCTAACCATGACAACTAAATTGATCAAATTATTAATAAAAATTATAATTCTATACCTTATTGTATTAAATACATATGTTTTATTTAGGTTAATATTTCTCAAACTTTTTTTTTTTATTAAGCAGAATAATTTCAAACTAATCTTAATAAAATATTCAATAATATGTGATAAATAATAATAATTAACTGAAGAATCTCATGTCACATATTTTCCATATTGCCTGTTTATTCATTTTATATTAATCGTAGTTGCCCTCAGTGACTGATAGTTAACCAAATTAATGACCTAATAGACTTAAATTATGCATTTATAATGTTATTAAAGTCAAAAAGGTTTTATCTTAAGATTAAATTTAATAATTATCACACGGGAAACCTGCATAAACATGCTTAAAACAAGTATATATCATGGTGCACATGTTCTTAAAATTATCATACGGAAATTAGTCCTTATGTTCTGTTTGGAACCTAACTCATGGGTTAGGAAAAATTTACTTTTATCCAAATGCAAGGCTTGCATATATTTTCTTTATGCTGGCAGATGCTTATGGAAATATCCATTCATAACTATTCAAATGATATGCCTAGATTAAGTCTCGTTGCTTCTCTTCAAAAAAATAATGTACAAGACAAAATTATTTGTAATTGCTGCTATCAGTCAGTAATTCATGCAGTAAAAATTTAGATTGGAAAACAACAAAAGTCTGCTCTAGTCTCATGGAATTATACATTTGAAATTCATGTATGAGAAAACCATGCATGTGTAGTTGGCATAAATATTCACAATTTGTTTTTTAAAGAAATAAAAGCAGTAGTATAATTGATATTCATAATGATATTTACTATCACCATTTATTAATAAACAATAATAAAATATGAAATTATACATTATTACATTATTTCAAATAACTTCATTATATTTTGTTATATATCAATTGTAAAATATTGATTTATGTAATATTTAAAAAAATTATATTCCATTGTATTTTAATTATTCTTGTTAACGTCAACTGGTATACATTCTGATCTACAATATCAACTGCATTGCAAAAAATCCAACGATTTCGTATCTTGATGATTCATAAGAATATTATTGAGATACTCACATTGTTATTCACTTTTGATGAATATTGTATAACTCACAGTTTTTAAACTACCTACAAGAGCAATAAAAACATTTATTTTTGACACTCATTGTACAAATTAACTTAAATCAATGAATTAATTTATTTGTAGACATTTAAATGCAAACTAATTTTTAAAAATGATGTATTAGGACACTATTGACATAAATACATCAAAGTGTAGTTATATATCTTTTTCTACAGCCAACCTCTTCACACTTTTATTTCATTTTAAGATTAGTAAAAATAATGGAACTAAAAATAATGGCTTTTGATATAAAATTGTGTCTTGTGTGTTATTATTTTCTAAATAAAGTGTTATTGATGTAAGTTTTCTCATAATCTGTATGACAAAAATATGTATTATTTTATGCTTTTCTATATAAACCACACCCTCAATAACTGCTAATCAATGTCTTTAATTATTACTTAAAATTTATTATTATTATCGTATTACAATTTATTTGTTTGCAATGTCAATCAATGTTGTCTTTCATGTTTACTAATAAAAAAATAAAGTACCTACACGCTTAAAATTAATTGTATTTATTTCATATTCATACATGTCATACCTTAAGGTCATACCATAGGTTAACCCTTTCATTACGGCTCGGTGGAATACAAATTATACTGTCAATTATAAAACTAGTATTTGAAGCATAAATGTACTTATCTGTTCTATTTTCATATATCACATTGGTTCTTGTATCATTTAGATATCAGATGATACATAAATAACTATCCTAAGAAAGTAGCAAAACGATATATCACAGTTACCAATGTCAACAATCCTGGAATCTTATGACTGTATATGCCGACAACTGATGCGAAAGGGTTAGTGAGTAAATAAAAATATATTCAATGAAAATAATATTTAAAATATAATTGGCAAAATTATATTGCCAATCGAAATTTAAAATCGCTTCTTTTAAAATGTAACCGAAAAATTTATTAACAAAATAGTTTTATTTATTTTATCAACATTAATAAATGCCACCTTTATAATAAATGTCAAATTATTTATGATAAATAAATAAATATTATTACAAATTAGTAAAAACAGGTAAATTTATTAAAATAAAATATTAATATTCGATGTGCACCGAAAACCATTTCATTTGACTGTTTAAACCAGAGATGGGGTATAGGTATGCGATTTGATTTTTTGTAGGTACATAATTTACTCATAGCGTAAGCATCTTTAAATACATCATCACATTAATAAGTCATGGTGAATCTTGGCTTATTTATAAATCTTCGTTAAATTAAAATTCGATTAGATTTTTAAAAGTATTTGCTTTATTTCATATACAATTTATTGTTAGTGAACTTGATGAAATTTTTGAATTCCATTAAAGAAAATGAAAAATAGAAGAAGAGGAACAAAACAATTCCACTGTCATAGAGATTGTGCCATAATTTAGGCCTCCTATGTAATGACGAGTCTTTAGGAAAAAATGTTTTAGTTTATGTTATTCTTTGACAGCCAGTCCTCAGTTGGAGCATATAACCACCAGAATCTGGATAGTCAATCTTCAATGGGTTTATTGTTATTACAGGCTGCTATGACAGCGATGACAATATTTCATTATAAAACACGCTTTTTTAAGGTAATGTGTACAAATTTGGTCTTAACACTTATTTCCACCGACTTATATCTCACTTCCTTATTATGTGGTTTGTATTATGAGAACGGCGCACAGTAACCGTAAAAATAAATTAAATCGGGATGCCGGAACTCAAGCTGTGGACTTTATTAAATTGTTATGTTAATGCACAGAAGTGTCTGAGAGCCAGGAGTGCCGCGGCAGAGTCGAACTTTGTTGAGACAGTGACACACTAGGCATAAAAAGTATAATCAAAACTATAACTGTAATTAGATTTTGATTAAAAAATATATTTATATTATTTTATCTGACTGATCACGTCTTATCACTCTAAATTTTCTACAACAATCGATTATGTAGGTAAGAGTAATTACTTGTATACACTGATATTGGTTCCATTACGTGTTCACACAGTTTGCATTATAATTATGTAATATTTTTTGGAATAATTTTTTTTTCTAATTATTATTAAATGAATTCTATGATAAATGGAAAAATATAGCACGATCACTATTGCAGTTGTTTTAAAGTGATGAGGGGAAGTTATTCTATTTGATTTTTTCAGCGTTTTTCTTGTCCATAAAAAAGGTAAAAATCCTTGTAAAAATCAATATTATCATTAATATTATTATTTTTTGTTATTTTTTTTGATAGATAATTCTAGGTGAAATTTCACATTTACAATGTTTATATAATACAGGAATAGCGCCAGAAGACTTCAAAAAGTGTCTAATTGTAACTCTGCCAAAGAAGCCCGGAACAACAAAATGTGAACAACACCGAACACTCAGTATTCTATCCCATGCACCCAAAATACTGACCAACATAATCCTACATAGAATTGAACCAAAAATAGAAAAGACTCTCACTAGCGATCAATTTGGATTCAGAAAAAGAATGGGAACCAGAGAAGCAATCTTATCCCTGCGTATGATCTTGGAAAAGAGGATAAAAGTGGACCAAGATACATATATTGCCTTCGTGGACATTGAAAAAGCATTTGATAAAGTAGATTGGGAGAAGCTCTTCGATATTATGAAAGAAATTGGAGTCAAATACAAAGAACGAAGACTCATATTTTCACTTTACAAAGAAGAAGCTGCCATAATATCACTTGGAAATGTCCAAAAGGAAGCAAAAATACGTCAAGGGGTGAGACAAGGATGCTCTCTGTCGCCTGTACTCTTCAACGTATACATACAAAATGCAATTAATAACATCAGAGAAAAAATGGGCCATAGAGAGGGGGTTAAGATACATGGCCAAAAGATTGATATGATAAGGTTTGCTGACGACATTGCTCTGATTGCTGACACTGAAGATGAACTCACTGAAGCGCTGACATCCATGGAAAACATATTTAATTCCAACTACAATATGAAGATAAACAGCAGAAAAACCAAAGTCATGAGAGTAAGCCGCAATGAGCAGCAGAAAATTAACATATCAATGCTAGTAGCACCCCTAAAAGATGCAAAAGAATTTGTATACCTTGGAAGTACGATCACCTGGGATGCCAGAACAAAAAGAGAAGTCAACAGTCGAATACATCAAGCAAGGCTAGCTTTCAATAAAAAAGCCAAAATTCTTGAATCAAAGAATATTACTTTAGGGCTCCGCAAGCAACTTGCCAAAACACTTGTTTGGAGCATCTTAATGTACGGCTGTGAGACATGGTGCTTATCTGAAAGTGATAAAAAAAGACTAGAGGCCTTTGAGATGTGGTCGTACAGAAGAATTCTCGGAATTTCCTGGAGAGACCACGTCACGAACAATGAGGTTCTCAGGATAATCAAGGAAGATAGGCACCTAATAAGAACCATCTCAGAGAGGCGAGCCCGATGGATTGGTCACATCATGCGCCACGATGGTCTTCTTCACGATATTGTGGAGGGGATGGTTGAGGGTAGAAACTGTAGAGGGCGCCCTAGACGGGAGTATTTACAGCAAGTATTCGAGGACATGAATTGTAGCGCTTATGCTGAGCTGAAAAGGGTTGCGGAGGACCGAGAGGAATGGAGATCGAGATGCAAGATTCTGTTGCTGCAAACCAATCCACCGGATTGATACTACGAAGAAGAATGTTTATATATTTTTAGTTCAAAAGTTTACAAAATACTTTAATTTACACAATATAAATTTATTCAATTAAATGTACCTACCGCTTAAAGAGAATAGTTAAGGATTAAAAATATAATTTTAGTCGAACAAAATGGTCCTGAAAGCATGTTGACAAATATTCAATTTTAGCAAATTGACGCTTTTTTGCTAATATGTAATGAATTGACATTATTGTTAGTTTTTAATGATGTATTTATCTAGTGTTGAGAGAAATTTTCCGTTATTTTTTAGGGATTACCCTATAATTCATCAAGTGTATATAGATTCGTATGTCCAGGGATAGAAATAAAACGTATTATTAGTAAGCATAGGCATCTGCGCAGCAAGCAGCAATCTACGCCAAACATCTCAAAGATAGAAAAAAACTAGATTAAAAACATTTTTATTTTCTATGGCCTCCGTCCTTACAACGACTAGCTTGAAAAAATGTAATGGCTGGATTGCGAAATTGGATTTTCATGACGCGAAATGCAAAATTCATGAAGCGAACTAACATTTTTTTGTAACCATCTGATCCCTACTTGTGGCGGGTTTTCGTAGTCACATTTAACTCTTTCGTATTCAGAATGCGACTTGCTTGACAGTAAATTTGGCCAATAAACTTGAATCAAACCAAGACATCTTGTCGTAATTCAAAACATCTTTGGCCTTAGACTTAAGTTAATTAAAAAGAGTAAAAGAAAAGACGTCTGTTTTTAGTAAATTGAATAATGAAGGAATATTTGAATTATTTTTTGTTTTAATACGTAATTGTAATCTTACGAGTATTATCATTATTCATTGAATATTAAATCTAAAAAACACAATTCCTTGTTATTTTTGTAAATAATCAACATACAAAATTATATGATTAAAGCATTGTGAAAATCAAGAAAAATAATTGGATTGAACTTGGACATGAATTGATTTTTTACAACGAATATTCGTTATTTTTGTAAAAGTAATAAATAACTTTGGGTTGACCCGCTCCTTGAATTTCCTCTGGTAAATATGGGAACCATATTTACTAGATGAGGAACGGATATGGGAAAGAAAATAACAAACAAACATACAAACAACAACAAAAAAATTTGAATAAAAAGAGCAATTATTTTCTTGAAAACAATAATATAAAATAACATAATAAACAAAATATTCAGATGCAGTTTTATAAATAATGAATTGTCAGCAAACAATTGTGCTAATTATATTTATAAGATACTTTTAGCGCGAAATTATTTGGCTCCGAGAAAGAAATAAAGATAAAACGATTTGCGGTTCGGGAATGAAAAGAAAAGACAATGGGGGTCGCCTTTTCTTTCTTTTCTTGAAGTTGGAAAACCTCTCCTGATTTGTATCTGCCAATTTAGCTTCCACGAGGGCTTACATGTGAGAGGGCACAACAGAGCACCGCACTCGTTTCTCGAAGCCTTTCAACGGGAACGTTCGGTAGAAACTAAGCGAGAAATGGGCTCCATTTTATTTTTATTTTCAACGCCGTAAACTTTTGAAAGTGTTTGGATTATTCCAATTATTGGTCGAAGACCTTACTCATTCGCTAAGATATACTCTAAAAATACATATATTATTTATTTCATTTTCTGGATTGTTTGTTTTTGTATTGGCTTTATGCAATATGTACTATAAACTTACGACGCGTTTCCCAGTGCTACACTCTATAAAAAATCTTATTTTTAAATGATAGGTATTCAAGTGCTAATATTAGGTATGAAATCATGTTTTAATATTTTAAATATTGAAGAAACACAATACAATAATGAAATAATAACGTAAATTATAATATTCGATTCAATTTTATCAACCAATTAAATAATTATAAGATCGCACCCTCACCTTCAGGCGTCATTGCAGCAACACCAAACAGAAAGTTGCAACAAGGAACAACCTCATCCGCAAACTGACCAACACTCACTGGGGAGCCCAACCACCCCTTCTTCGTACCTCAGCTTTAGCACTTTGTTTCTCAGCCGGAGAATATGCGGCACCAGTGTGGGGTCGATCAGCCCACTGTAATCAAGTGGATACTGCCCTGAATGATGCATGCAGAGTCGTCACAGGCTGCCTCAAACCAACACCCATTTCTAAACTATACCCCTTGGCTGGTATCGCACCACCGAACATAAGACGCAAAGTCATATGCGCCGAAGAAATGCGTAAGGCAATCAACCAACCGTCCCACTGCTTGTATAATCAGATACCCCAACACCAAGATTGAAGTCTCGAAGCAGCTTTCTGAAATCCACACAACCTCTCACATCCGGCCCTGAAAATGAGAGACTCCAACTCTGGCAACAAATCGCACCAGAGGATTTCATTACTCCAAAGGAAGGCCTCCCAACTGGCAAGAGCCTTGACTGGCCGACCTGGAAATCCCTAAACAGATTAAGAACCGGAGTTGGTAGAACAAAGGACAACCTCGAGCGGTGGGGAATGCTTCGGCAGGGAGAGACACTATTGTGCGACTGTGGAGACCTGCAGACCGCCTCACACCTACGATGCTGCTCCATGTGCCCAACAAGTTGCACATCTCAGGACCTAATGCTGGGCAACACACGAGCTATCGATGTTGCCAGATATTGGGAAAAAATAATTTGACGTCGCTGACACGAAGAAGAAGAAGAAGAAGAATTATAAGATATATCTAATTGATTTTGGTCATTTCATGTAGACAATTTAAAACATGAAACACAGAATGTCTGAAGAAGACCCCTGCAATGGCGGTCGAAATATCGGTTGAAAAAAGTTCACCACACACGGCTCAGCCCAAAAGCCACAACATCACAGAATGTCTATTCAAATTTTAGAACTCTGCTTTGGAATAAACAATAGTTTTGTTTTACCTCTTCTAAGTTCAAGTTTAAATAAATTCGAAAGTTTTACCAACTCATTCGGTTAGTTTCAACTGTCAAAGCTGCGATATAAGAAGCTTTTTGTTTGAAAACAATTCTAATGTTTTCTTAACACTGTTTGCACTCGGAAATGTGTGTGCAAATTAATACATGAATTTCAAGTGAGAATTTTCTCGAAGGAATAATCGGATTTAAATTCGTACCGTACTGAGTGGACGCGTTTGGCCGTAAGTGATTATCTCACTTTTTCATATTACGAGCTGGGCATTTGTCAGCGGAGCGGATGCTTTAGAAATAATACGCTTGAAGCATTCATCACAGTCGAATAAATTTATTAAAAAAGCCGGTGGAACAGCCGCGTGTACTGACTGACCCCGGTAAGTCGGCGAAACCAATGTTCCATTTATTTTGCTGAATTTGAAAAATGAATTATATATTAACGAGTGCAATGAGTTATTTTTCCGGAACGAGCTATGTGATATATACCATTGTTTTTTCTTCCCATAGTTGTCCCATACCTGTAACATACGTTCACCACAAATTGCTGCCACTCAGTTCTGTCCATTTTTGTCATTGGATTTAAAATTTTCGCGGATATTTAAATACTATTTTTAGACCGGTACTGACCAGTGCGCTCTATAACACTCAAGTAAGGACTATTGGACGCTGCATGCGAAAAAGTGTGTTGTGCTTGTGTGTGGGTTGGGGTGATTGCAAGTGTATATTGATCTGCTTCATGAAGAGATCCAGATTATATGTAGCAGAAAACACATATATATGAAGAGCATTTAAGACCTTATTATAAAATAATGAAACCAATAACATGTGGTTTCAACACGACGGCGCTAAGTGCCACACAGCTCATTCCACATTGGATATTCAGCATGCGCGATTTAAGGGCTTGGTCATCTCACATGGAGGTGATCAAAGCTGGCTAAAGAGAACGTTCGATTTGTAGCAACCTTTACCATCAGTCAAATTCAGTCTGATATATGCGTCAGAGTCATGGAAAATTGGACATTTCGAATGCGAAATACCCAGACAAGCCGCTAAGAATATTTGAACTATGTTATATTACAAATCAATGTTATTCTTTGATGATATCTCATACTTACTTCGTTTTATTTAATATAAAGAAAATAATCGTCTAATGAAAGACCCTTTATAGTAAAATGACATTTTAAATTTAATAAAATAGATTTTGATATAAGAAGCAAGGTCAATTTTCGAAACAGCAAAATAGGACATAAAAAATGTAACAGATGAAGATACATGTTATGGATAAGTGCGCGGTGCGGAGGAACGAGATTTTCTCGTCCTTCGAAGTCCCTGAAACACAAAATAAAAGTTATTGTTCATAAACCGGTTCTCGTCCAGACGTCTAACAAATCGTCCAATTTCCAAGAGACAAAGCGTCAAAAAAATAAACATTTCTTCCATTCTCTGGTGGCGTGACCGTTGTAATGTCTGTCAGCACACCCGCCATTGCTTTATGTTTGCATAAAACTTTTCACTCGCAAAATAATGTACGCGAAACAAAAAGATTTCCGCTTCAAGCTGTTTGTCTTTGTGAGTAATGGGGCAGGAACGATTCACTTTTCAATTTTATTTCATAAACGTAACTGTGTTTTTACAGTTTTTTTGTCGTTTTTCTTCCGATAGTCAAACAGAACGAATAAAGTCAAGCCTAACTTAACTTTAGCCCTTCAAAAAAATCAGAGAAAGTGAAATAAAATCATTTTACCGGTTTCGGTACTTTGGACAGTTTATATGGCTTTGTCCACGAAAATGATTTACATAAAATATGTGTTCTGCAACAATGATGGTCCAGCTCCATGATAGCACTAACAATATTTCTATAAACAAAGGTGTTAGACAAGGAGATGTTATATCTCCAAAACTCTTCACAAACGCCCTAGAAGATATTTTTTAAACTGCTATCCTGGACAAAATGTGGAATAAATATTAACGGAGAGTACATTTCTCACCTCCGATTTGCAGATGACATAGTGCTAATAGCCGAATCACCTAACAAGCTCCAAGACATGCTCTACGACCTCAATGAAGCGTCGAACAAAATTGGTCTGAAAATGAACATGGATAAAACAAAAGCCATGATTAATAGTCATATTTCACAGACCTTTGATCCTATTTCCATTGGAGGAACAGAAATAGAGGTTGTAAACGACTATACCTATCTGGGACAAGTAATACAACTAGGGCGAAATAACTTCTCAAAAGAAATCGACAGGCGCATACAACTGGGATGGGCAGCATTTGGAAAACTAAAGTACATTTTTAAAGCGAAAATTCCGCAATGCCTTAAAACTAAGGCGTTTAACCAATGCGTCCTCCTGTATTAACTTATGGCGCAGAGACGTGGAATCTGACAGCAAGTCTTACCCATAAAATAAAAAGTCACCCAGCGTGCTATGGAGATCCATGCTCGGGTGTCGCTAAAAGATAGAATCCGAAACGAGGAAATACGCAGAAGAACTCAAGTAGTGGATGCTACCCAACGAATAGGCACACTCAAGTGGCAATGGGCAGGTCATATCTGTCGAAGAGACGACGGTCGATGGGGAAGAAAAGTATTGGAATGGCGCCCAAGAACTGGCAAACGAAGCATTGGCCGACCCCCTACAAGATGGACTGACGAT
This sequence comes from Glossosoma conforme, assembly GCA_022606575.1. Taxonomy (NCBI): domain Eukaryota; kingdom Metazoa; phylum Arthropoda; class Insecta; order Trichoptera; family Glossosomatidae; genus Glossosoma; species Glossosoma conforme. Next base: position 784,101 of record JAGTXR010000005.1, on the reverse strand, counting down.
ATAAGAAGAATAGCGGGAGTGACCTGGATGCGGAAGGCGGAGGATCGAAGAGGATGGAGACTCATGCGGGAGGCCTACGTTCAACAGTGGACGGACACAGGCTGATGATGATGTGTTCTTCAGTCTCTTTTCTTGTATTATATTGTGGCTTCCTATCTGAAAAATATCATTGCAATGAAACGTCACCAAAACGTTTTGTAAGCTTATTGCAACTAAAATGTAGTAGAATATGCATAGTTACTTAATCCTTCGGATAAGTAATATACGAGTACGTATACTCTATGTGTAAAAAGAAATAAATATATGAAAAGTTTATTTGTTTTATATAAGTGTGATTATTTTTATACTCCTTCATTGTAAAGTATTATTTTTATTAGAGTAACATTGATTGTCTACTGCAATGAAGCCATCTCATTTAAAGTTTAATTATATTTTTGTCAAAAATTAAAATAACAAAATCGAATTTAATGTTTTGATGTTAGTTTTTGATGAGAACATAATATATTAGAAGATATTATAAAAAGACAATTATTTTAACAGATTCGGGCATAAATTTTACATATAATTTAGTTAAATAACCTTAAAAAGCGTTTTATTTAAGTCAGAACAACTATAGGCCTTTAAATCTATGGTTCTTATTAGAATACAATTTTTCATATCTGGAACATATGGTTACCACAAATTTTCGTCACTTAATTCTACAAGCTATCACTGTCAATTGATCGTTCAAAGAAATATTTGTACCTGAAAGTTCACTTGGGAACATATATAGTTGCTGACAACCTCTGATCAAGTGTATCTGATTTTTAAAGAAGATCGGATAAAGAGCCAGACGCTCCCAAGGCTTGGACATTTTTGTCCTATTCTTCATCAATGTAATTATACTCGTACATTATAATTTACTTATATAATGTATGTTTATTTATTTATTTATATACATAATCGAAATTCCATTTTTTTTTACAAATATTTAGAAACATAGAGTATACATAAATATACAATAAATAGAGAAAATAATAAAAATAAAAAATAACACAAAAGAATAAGAAGATGACACGTGTCAAAGATCACAGAGATCAAGTAGAACAATACCATCGACAAAAGAGGAAAAGGATGTAAGAAAAGGATCGAGGTGTGCTGGTAGGCCATTTAGGAGCGACATTGCCGTTGTACCAAATTGAGTGCTTGAAGCTCCACAAGCATCGACTGGGATCAAAAACAATGGATGGCTACGAGCACGGGTGTACCTATCTGGAACATAAGAAGTTAAAACATTCAAGAATCCCAGGGTTGTGAATTGAACCGCGAAGAAGAATGAATGTTTGAGTGCAGCAATTTTCCTCCGGAACTCTAGCGAATGGAAAAAAGCATCCCTAGAAGAAAAAGAGTTGGGTAATGTTCGGAATTAAATTAATTGAATGGATAGTTGCCGTAAATATAAAAATAAAGACGTCGGAGAAATTTTTTATGAATTTTTTCGAGCATGAAAATGTATTTGGATTTATTGGGATCCAAACTAAACTCCCATGTAATTTAGATAACAAAAATATGATAATATTAAAACTATATTTTTACTGTTACTATTAGAACGACGTTAATATATTTTTCACTATTTTGAATTTCAAATGAATAACGTTCTAACTCGTCCACCCCACGCGGTGCACGATTCATTTTTGTCGTTTAAATAAAACATTACATTGTTGTTTTTAATTATGTAAAAGCTATTATCATTACTTATTTTAATTATTCAAAGCCTCAAAAAGTCTTACATAAAGTATAATTGTAATTTAATTAGTTGTGTGACAACAATTGTGGAATTTCATGATACAGCGTCGTAGTATTTAATTTGGATCTCAATGCATAATTTTTTTATTCAATTCCGTTAAATTTGAATCGTTTTTATTAAATGAAAGATGAAATGGCAAATGCTTTTAATTTTATTCTACTTTGCATTCAGTGTTATTTGAATTTCAGATGAAAAAATGTGTATTCATAATCAAAACTACAAATTTTAATTTGTTAAATAGTGCTATTTTGTAAATATATATTTATTTTTTAATAAATTATATTTGCAAGAATTTGGGTTTATACCTGAAAAGATAAGGGAAAATCGCCTAAGGTTGAATGTGACACGAAGAAATGAGGAATATATGGTAAAGATAGCCCTCAACATACCCACGCTGAGGAGAAGACCTGGAAGACCACAGGCAACCTGGAATGCAACTGTAGACAAGGATCGGGAAACTCTGGGCTTGACCGAGAATGCAGCGCAGGACAGGCAGACATGGCGAATATTCTCAAGGAGAGTGACCCCAAATGATGGGAAATGGCGAGACTAGAGAAGAATCTGGGTTTATATATATACATTCTACAGGTATATGTAAAAATACTTGCAAAAACTGAATGCAGCTACAAGTATTAGAGGTCAACATTACAGGCTGAAACATTACAAATGATAATAAAAATAAATTATTTTCGTAAATAATAATAATAAATATAATAGTTTTAGATTTTTTTTTTAAGTTTATCAGTTTGTAAAACCAGATTGTATGCGCTTAATATTGATGCTGACATTTTGTTGCATAACAAACCTACAACCGAAAACATTTCATAATCAAAATAATGATATATATTTAATTAGGTAATAATATTTTCACTGCTGAAGAAAATTTACAAACCAACAACTCTTTATATATTATTATGTACTTGTACCTATAGAAAGCTGTCTTGAACTGAACATTTACATATTCTACATACTCAATTGTGGTAGTAGTCTTTTCACGACACGAACAAATGTTACGAGTAGGTACAAGGCTCTCCCGAGGGGAAAATAAAACTATATTGCAAGTGACGCCATAGGGATTTTGATGGCCACTCAGCCATTTCGATTTACGAAACATTCGAATGTTCGAACATTCCAAATATGGCGTCTTTTCAAATTTGAATTCAAATGTGAGCGATTGAATGCACGTTTTTATTGAGTTAACACAATCAAGTATAATATATTAAAAAATCTATGTTGAGGCAGTCATTTAAATTATTTTTCAGTAAATTAAATAAACTGGCAGTAGATTAAATAAATTAATAGTATCAACTATGTCGGTACGAATGTGGTATGTTATAAAATTAAAATATCAGTTATATAATCAATGCTGCTAGTAATTAATGTAAAAGGAATGAATAATTAGCTCATTGAATAGAGACCTAACCTAACCTATTATTAATTTCCATTCATTAACTATTTAGTGCCAATTTATTATTATTCTCCTACCAATTTATATTCTTCTACTGACAATTTATTATTTTTACTGTAATATTTATGTATTGATTACTGACTATTTCTTAAATATTTACTGGCCATTAATTGAATTTAATACAGGCAAAAAAAATTGTATACAAAAAAATGGGTTGGTTCCTGACTATTAAATTAAATATTCTATTTACTATAATCCAGGCTTATATAAAAGTGAAAATATTTAAAAGTCGGAGCTATAAGTTATTTCGAACAAACATTTAATATTCAAATAAATATCAATTATTTAGGTAAATACTCAGGGGACATGCTTTATATCTTTGAGCATGGTATCAAAGGTTTTTTTTTCGAATTTAGCGTGTGATTACTCAATATTACAATGTTATAATGCAGTTTCACAAATATTTGTCAATTAATAATCTTTATAATTTTATAACTTTAAGATTATTTTAATGTTTATACAGGGAGCGACAAAAAAAGCTGATGATTTTCGTCATTGTTTTGATTTAAAATCGTCAGCTTTTTCGACACTCTTGTACATTTTTATAAATTTAACTTATCGATACAGTAACCTCTCCAATAACGAACGTTTTTCTGCGTTAAAATAGTGATTTTTTCATATAGTATGCGCCGATTTTTCATACAATGGTCTTATTCAGTGAAAGCAAAGATCGAATGTGCTAAAATCGAATGTGATAAATTTGACAGCAAATTTGGTGGATTAAAAATCCGATGATATTAAGTAGACAGTTAACGATGAAAATTCAAATGTTTTTCTCCATACGCAGCATCCAACCGATTCGGTCTCTAAAAGGATCCAAACACCTTTCGTTTCCAGTTTCCTTTTGATGATCTGGAATATTCCAAGGCTGATCATTACGACAATCGGCCAGATGTAATTCATCTAAACTTCGATAGCCGCAGTAATTATTTACCTTAATATCGGTCCATTAATCTTATCTTAACTACGCGTAAACCTAATTTAATATGTTATTATATTCGCTTAGATGTTCGTGCTTATGACCGATGGTACTTCTATAAGAGATTTCAAACTTCTATGTGCCAGTGCTCGACAGTACATTTTAATAGATTTCAGACCGCTTATTTATAAATATACTTAAATAAATTAATATACCTTTATATAAAAGCTTAAACGAATTATCAGTGATGGTATTGTATGCGGAATTATTGTTTTCAAACCATTAGGGTTAGTCATATTATTTAATTATTTCTATGTCTATTTTGTAACATTGTAAAATGTGTTCATAACTATGAAAGTGACGTATGTCGAGAAAGTGTTTTTTTATTTTTATTAATTTATTTCAGTTCACATTGTTGTGAATTAATATAACTTCATCCAACATCAACTTTTAAAATCTAAGTATAGAATTTTATGCAACATGAAGTTGTCGCATTCATTGGTTTTCAACCAACATCAAAACACAAACCTTTAAATATCTCAGAACGAATGAAAAATGACTTACACCACTTGCAAAATCATGGGCACATATAATCAAATCAATAATACTTCGATAATTAATTAAATTATTTGAATATATAAATAAAATATTATTTTCTAAGTGTAATGTTTTATTTTAACTTGAATTATGTTTCATACTTTTAATTAGTTTATCACTTGAATGCTTGATCAAGATTACCTTTCACTAGTAGACTGGACATATCTGTATTATGCTGCAAATTATTTTATTAAAAAATCCTTACTATTTTAAATAAACTAGTAAATTCCAAAACAATTTAAATTTGAGCTTTTGACGTGGAATCAGTGATGTCAGATTATTATTTTACAAAGTAGTAATTTTTGTCACTGTTAAAAGGTTCAGAATTGAAGAAAAAAGTGGGACAGTGAAGTAAAACTGAATTATGAAATATTTTGTACAGCGTTCTTGTTTGGTGCGATAAAAATATATTGTACATTTAATATCCTGCCATGAAAAAATATACGACGATGAGTGCAAAGAGTTTACTTTTTATTCCTCGTCGAGCCCGGATTAGGGAGCAAAATTAATTAACGTTCCCGAGACGTTTCATGAGCGCATCTCCAGAAAGATGACGCACTCGGAACGTGATCTCATTATCGTAAGGTCGCACGTTACGATTGCATTACATACATAAGAGTATTTCATATTATTATAAGAAGAATGTCCATAAAACAGGCCTTTCTGAAGAATTGCTGACAATTCTATACGTGAAAAAAATACGAATTAAGCTATCATTACGCATTTATTTCTAACTGGAATATTTTAACATTGCAGTAGAATTAATTCTGGTCAAATTATAAGGACACGCTTTGTGAAAACCCTCCATGTCGCGACCTGTTTTTGGAGACTTAGATGGAGACCCGTTACTGGACGCACGCAAAAAGCTACTTGTTAGAGAGTGGCTGAAGGCCTTCCCGTGATTCTAGGAGCTGAAGTTAGTATGCTACAGAATTTCTCGAATTGGTAATCCGTTGCTAGCCACGAAATACGTGAAAATGGATGAGGAAATGGTAAGGTTGGGAAATGGATTCTGCAGAATGGCAGACATCTTAGGAGTCATAAGGTCAAATATGGTATAGTTTGTAAACCCAATTACGTCATCATTATTTCCATATCCGCTCCCTTAAACAAAAGCTCTGTCAGCTGCCTTGCTCCTCGCCTCATTCCATGTCAACGTCAACTCTGCCTTACGTAGCTTCACCGAGTACATTCTATGATTAGTTCCCGACGACCTTCGAGGACGGAGCGAGCCCGGAGGCTTGCAGAAAATGCAGCTGTAGTTATATCTCCTCCTGCGAAATCCGTATTTCGAGTACATGAGCTATCCAGATAAACCTTCACCTTTTCATCAACTGTAGTATAAAAGACTTTATTGTACGCTATCTCATGTCGTCATTCGTCAAGACAAACAATCGTCCTTCCAGTATTCCAAGCAGAATTTTGTTTTCGAAACTAATTATACAGCTGCTTTTGGTGAGATGCTAAGAATCACAGCCGCATAGAAAAATGGGGACGATTCAGGCGCTATATAGACGGCGATTTGTTTTGATCCAGTAAAGCTGCGAGTCCCAGATATTACGGATGGAGTAAGCAGACGTTCCGGCGTTTTTAAGGTGAGAACCGAATTCCTTCTGCAGGTCAAAAAGGAGGTGGGTATTGTTAGTTTTACGAACCAATCGTCGATGGAAGAGATGTTGCGTCGAGATTTGTCAGCCGTTCATATGGTTTTTTGGTGTTGAGGACTGTAGCGTGTCCTGGCGTTCTGGGCTCTGAAGACTGACTATCCTGTTGGCAGCCTGTGTTGGCGCGCATCCTCGTGGTTGGTCGCATGTCAGCATGGTGTTGCCACAGTTACCATATTATAAACTCACCGTTTTTTTTCTATTGATGCTAAGGGTATACGCCTCTGATATCAAAATCTTCGTCAATAGGGATACTTAGCTGTGAAGCATCCTCGATAGTGTGACGCACCACCACGTGGGCCATCTATTAATCTGTGACTTATAACCTGGAACATAATATTAGCCAGACGTGCCGGGAATGACTTGTCTCGGTTCATAAACAAACTAGGTAGGTTTGTTACATTCAAATAATTGACTTTATATAATATTATTATTATCATATTTATATAGGATTAATTTAGGTATATTTCGTGGAAAGTGGAGTTATGGGTTAGTTTATTTAAAAGGTTCGAATCTTAGCTAAACAATATTTCAATTAGACAAGACATACTGATTCTGACTTTGATACTCATACATGAATATAATAGTTATAATTTGTTTTTTTTTTTAACTAAAGCTTATATTGCATGTGAAGTTGATAGAATATTCTTCGGTAATTCTAGAAACCGTTCTTAATATTTTTTAGAAACTAATATACCACCCATATTCCAAATTTAAACATTATATTTCCATTTATACTTAGATGAGCTTGTTCAGATACATGTCAAGGCTAGTATCCAAAATGACCCGTCTTGCCTAAACGTTACATGAACGCGCAAATTGCGTGTAAAGCTATCCATTTATCTTGATGTCAGCCGCTGTGTTCGTACTGGACGATTAATACAATATATAAATTGGAAACAACCGCAACTTTCAATCTCCCGCCTTAATTATAACAGATCAGCTGACGCTATGCCGCCATCTTAGAAATAAAAGGCTTTAATTATTTATATCAGTTAATTAAAATATTCATACATATTTTTTTAATTTCTGTATATTTAAAAAGGTACTCAAGATAGGGATTTAATTGCAAAATTGACGACTTTTAAAGAGCGACATAGTTATAAAAAAAACATATATAATAATTTATATGTCCGACTAACCGACCACATTCGTACTGACAGAGTAAATATTGCCAATTTATTGAATCTACTGCCAGTTTATTTAGTTTACTGCCAATTCATTTAATTTACTGCCATAACCTTGAATGAGTTGCTGAACAAATAAATACGGGCAAAATGAATTTCATCACTTATGCCAACTGAAACGTTTAATTATTAAATATTAAAATTCAAATGGGTTCATAATATTTCTATTTTAAAATCAGAGAATGTTTAGTATAAATTTGAAAATGAATAAATTTAAAGCTTTGCGGTGAAAAAAGCTGCATTTGTAGATTTAAGTTCAAAATATTATCACTGCAGTGTGCGCAGTGCGCTTTGCACTTTGATATGAATTATTATTTCTCTTAGCATCGTCTGAATACAAAACTTTTGAATTATTCCGACGCGGAAAGGTTATTGGTACTTTAAGTTCCTAGAAACTACCAGAAACAGACGCTTTCATAAGTATTGTATACCACTAAGAACGTAGAAGATCAAGAAAGTTTGAGTTACACCCGTATGCAGAGTCATTCCTTGGTTGAAAGTAACCAATCTATAATAACTACTTTCCCTTAAAACGATTTAAGTGAGGAAGCCTCAGCCGTTGACTTACCTCAAATTTTAAGAAACGTCTCTGCAAACAAGTCGGTTACCTTAAGTCAATGAATGCCTCTATATACGGATGTTATTCTTAAAATCTTGATTCAGAATGGGACGAACATATATCAATGATAAATGTTCTTAAAAAACATCAATAAACAGGTAGAAGAATAATTGTAGCAACACATGCCATATTTTATTCAAAAGCAACAAAAAATGTTCTATTTTTTAAACAAAAAACAAATAAACTTTTTATAAACGTACGATATATTATTTAATGTTTTTAATTATGATGATTTACCTAATGACGTATAAGCGTATTAAATGGAGTTTAGTAAATATGAATTTATGATATTTACAAACAATTTTTTTATTTAAAAAAAACTTAACTATTTGACATTTCTTATCATATCTCTGGTTATTAGTTTTATTTAAATATTTATATATTTTTTTCTTTTGACGCTTTCAAATATGCTTTTATAGATGTGAATAGTATAATTAAATAATTGTAAGCATTATACGAGTTTATTAAAATTATACCTAGCTTCTTAATTGGCGAGGATAAGTGTAAAAAAAAATATATAAAAAAAACGAAATAAATGTTTTTATTAAAAGCTATAATTTAGTAACTAATAATTTACATGTTATCAAAATAAAGTCAGGTATTTACTCGAACATACTCGTATATAGTTAAGTCGTATATAAACCATGAATCGGATGATATATTGTCGCTTGCACAGTACAGCAAGCATAGATAACCTCAGATCGCCAAATGTGGAAGAGACCCACGTTTTCCCTACGTCCCAAAAGGGATGATAAGGGTGACGATATTATTATACGCAGAAAAAAATCTCCAAGATTTCGACATAAATAGATTTGACTGGTTATAGGATCTATCGATACGCAAACAGTAGATTTGCTGATATATATAATGATATTAGCTTGATATAGCTCTTTTAGGCTGATGACGAAAAGCCTTGAAAAACGACATTTTGTCTCTTATTTTTGTTCGCTCGCCTGACATGTACATCTAATAATGTTAGTCTTAATTTTATATAAAATTACACGGCGTTTGCATACGCCATTTTATTTGTTATGACAGTTGTTCCATTTCACGTTGGTTCAACACTCATATTTATTTTGTTTTTTTGCCGTGATTATCTTGGTGGTGCTGCATCTCGCAGGGCGACTCTTGTCGCGCGGCAGTTCCGTTCGACCGGCCGGCGAAAACGTCATGTATCGGTTGAACGGGAAAATTTATGTATCAGTAAAATCATTTTACAACTCGGGCTAACTCTTTTTTACTAATTAAATATACACATACCATACATCAAATTCTTTATACGCATCAATTCATTCAGAAAAATATCGGCAGAAGCGGGATGCGAACCACAAGCCTTGGAACCAACCTTTGCTCTGGTCTTATTTATACCGCCTAGTCCTCTCGACTATTTCTCTTCTCGGACTAGGCATAAATATTGTAATATAGTCAATGATCTATAAAATAAGATTAAAGTATTGAAAAAATATCTAATAAAAATTAAAATCCATGTAACTCTATTTTAATTTGGATTAAGCGGTTCATCTCCCTCCCCTACACTTTTCTCTCATTGGTTGTTTTTTTTAAGCTTAGATATTTTTAGTTTGTCCTGATGAAGAGAGTTGGATCCAATACCGGTAGAATAATTAAAATATAACGTTATAATATAATATAATTTAAAAAAAATGTATTACTAATTTTTTTAAAAAAGCGTAAAATTGGTGCTACTATATTATTTGATGAAACTTATATTTTTTGGCTATGAAATAAAGTGGAAAAATATGGCATTTGGAATATTTACTTCCATCTGATTGTCAGCCGGATGTAAATAATCAGTTACTGTTTTTTCTTACATATTTAAGTATAAATTTTACAGTCCATTTTCTCTACCTAATCATTTGGATGTTGTAAATTTGTATTTTCTCAAAATTTTCTTAACTTTCATGAAAAATAAGCTCATCAAAAAATATAATAGTATATACATATGTACAAGGATACGTTATATTATAGAAACATAAATTACTAGGAAATATATTCCGAGGCCATGGAAAGATTTAAAAACGTTCTAATTTTTAAATACTTCGGGATTGAAATTTTGTGGTACTGATTTTGTTTTTTTTTCTGCTTAGTAAAAAGTGGGTCAGTTCTCCAGTGACAGCATTTTCCTTAAATGGCAACCTCAGCACTTTCTCACTAGTTCATACAGTCCCATAGGGATACTAGAATCATGAAACTCAGAACAGTTCAAAGATAACGCCAAGTTTTATGAAATTCTCCTTCTTTTACTGACTTTCATATTAAATATTTTGCATTTTATATTAAATACAGCATTCATATTATACATATATAGTACATACCTTCATGAGGTTCTAAATTAAAATTTTTTTTTATAATACACTTACACAAAACTATATTTTTTGAAAATACTGCCATTTACGAAATTCTCGATTGGCAAAGTCGTTACAAAGTGACCCTGAGTTTTAGAGCCAAATATTTTTGATTTAAGGAATATATATTATATATTGGACTAACACTATACTTTTCTTTACTATGGGTACTCGTATATGCCAGTTAAATAAAGCATATAAGCATATGTTCACCGCTATTTATATAAATCTATAAAGTTCTGTTTACTGACATAATCTTTTTCCTCTCTTTCCATATCATCTCTCCACTCGAAGGACAGCTTTAATAACTATGGCGTGTTATTGTGATTGTTAATCAGCTTTTGTTAAGAAGATCGGGTAATTCGCTTAAAACTTATAAACCCTGGACAAATTGGTTTTAACTGGTGGCTCTGTACAAACTGAAATGTTTTGTTTTGTTTTGTCTCTTTTTAAATATCAGTTATGCCGGGTAGATATGATAGAATGGTAGGTATTATAGGTACGTTTAATAGGTAGGTAAATATTTCAAAAATAAATATGATCAATAATCAATTAATAAAAATTAAATTAAAACATAAAAACGTGTTTTATGTTTATTGTTTTTTTATAACTATTTTAATTTTCAAAATGTAATTTAAACAATTTTACGTACCTACCGAGATTCAGTTTTATATATAAGATAATCAAACGAGGCGGGCTAGCAATACTAGTTATATTATTCAATAAAACAAGAAATTTAATACTTATGTACAAATGTTACAAGGATTATTGTTCGCTGAGTGATTTAGATAATAAAAATAATAAAAAATAAATAAAAAATTGCTTGTACGAATTTTTGGTGTAACCTTAGCATACATACATATTTATTTAGGTGATTATAATATCATTAAGCTTACAACCTGTGATAACATTATTGTAAAGAAATTCACACAAATAATATGAGCATATAATGGAAGCATTTTTGCTTTTCTCCGAGTGCAGAAAAGTACTCGTTTCTACTATTTGTAGCTTTAAATGGAAGATCCCTTCTATTTTGGGTCACGGCTTTAGCAATAATCCCAAATAATGGCGTCATTATTTCAACACGCCCTCTACCGTATTCTATTTAATTTCTCACTGAAATTATATTTTTGTTCAAGAATTTTTTTATTAGTAAGCAGATGGTGAACATAATCACCGAATACGAAACAGAAAGGGCAAAATGATAAACATGATTAAATTATTCCAACTTGTATTAAGCAATCAAATTAAGGACACAAAAAAGCGTTCGATTATTTATTCAAATTGTCTTTTGTTGAAACGTTCAAAATCTCTTTTAAAATGCTCATTTAACTCAGCTTGAATATTCGTCAAATCTTACAGCTGCCTTCTCTTTAAGCCCGACGACTTTTATCCAGGAGATCGTCAGAGAAATTCGCAATTACTCGGTGGAGCTTTAGGTTCAGAAATGACTTGGGAAGAGACTAAAATAACTTCTGCGGATAAAAGATTATTATTTATATTCAATTGAATTTCGAATATTATTCTATTTTTATTGTAATGTATCTAGGTATCTATAAGGTATCTAGTTAAACTAGGTAAACTCGTATGTCAAGACAATTAAGACAAGCGGGTTTCCAGCACATTATTCGTTTTTGAATTTCGCTTTACTCGTACATATATGGAGTGTTGTCATGTGGGATGAGATCGATTTGTTAAAGAAGATCTATTGTGCTAAGAAAATTGGGTAAAATGTGGTCTCATATACATTATTTAGCTCCTTTAGTCTAAGTATTTGTTACTTAGACAGTGAACTACTATAATTGCACACGTGCAAAAAAATGTTTATTTTTATTTTTTATTATTAGGAACGTGGTAGTCAAGGAGTTAAATGTGATACTGCAAGAGACAAAATAACCCGAATAAACGGAATCGGTTTCCATAAAATCTTCGCATATAATTCGCAATAAGTGGGAAAATATCGATGATACAAGTGCATTAAAACACTATTATTATATTTCCACAGTATTTGATGTTATATTTAGTGTTGAAACTTCGAAATGACATGATAATATTAGCTTAAAAATACACGAGTATTTATATTTTTAGAGACATTGTATACATTTTATGAGCTTCAGGTTAAAACATGTGAAGTTTTTTGTATTTGGTTGCCTAACCTGTGTTGATCTGTCACATTCAAACAAAAGAAAGATGGCCCTTAAAAACTAAATTGTTAAATACAATTTTAAGTCGTTTAAAAAAACAATAAATTCCATTGAAATAATCCATAAAAGCGCATAAGACATATTATTCATACTTACAAATTGTAAACATCCTAAAAGAAAGAAAACACAATAGCAAAGACAAGTTCAAAGACGTTCTTTTTTCTATTATTTTCAAATATAATATTTGTGAATTCGAATAAAATATGAATTCACCAGTGTTGCCACTAGGTTTCCAAAAATATGTGCTAAGAAAATCCAAAAAACAATAGACATCTGGCAACTCTAGTTGGAATCAAATATTATGAAAAATATTATACACGATTCTTATAATTTATTTGATTTATATTATTGCATTTCTTAGTTTTTTTTCCGTTCCATAGTGAACACTAAATAAGTATCATAGACAAACGTGTTTTCTTATTATGTGTTGTGTGCTCTTATTATAATATATACAAGTAAAAAATCTGAAGTATCGAACCGAAAAAATCTTAACTATGGCAAACCATATTATAACGTAAACATCAAATATGAAAATATACAAGTAAAAAAATCGTATATTATAAATGATTGTGTTTCAAATATTTGATTTATTATACACTTTTAATTTGCAAAAAATATTTAGACATTTCCCGGTTGGTGTGGGGCAGATTTTTGCGCATTATTTTCAATTTGTATGAGTTCGCCATTTTCGTCATCAATTCGGGCTTTATTTCAATGACAAATGCGGATGTATGACACTCTAAATATATCGCTTGGATATCACGGATTTCACAGATGATATATTTTAATTATTATCTGAAACTGTTGTCTTATAATATATGTTACATTTTCACAAAAAAGTATGCAGCTCACAACCAACATAATAAACGAGAGTCTCAAGCGATTCCGTTAATAATGTTTTTTAAAACTGTTTTGCTGTTTTGAAGTCTTAAAAATAAACCAACGCGAAGTGACAGTTCAAACCACAAACAATAAAGTACCATAAACAGTTTTTTCTACATACGTTAAAGTAGCTACTCTGCATAAGAATTATTAAATTGAGGGTGCCTCACTGTTAAAATTAAATCTTAAGAATCGTCTGAGTATACGGGTGTCAGTGTTTGTAGATCGAGTCATTACCATCGTAACTTCATTTTAAAGTAAAGAATCGTAATGTCAATGACATTGTGATGTGAATGCTCGCGCAATGCAAGATGTAGTGTGAACCGATGTTTGCGTCATCTAGTCTTGCCATCGTGTTGGGTGACAGCGATGGGCGGGAACTGTTTGTCCTTCAGCCCACGCCCGCGTCCACCTACGCGGCGCACCCCAATCAGGGTAAGCAAATTCAAATTCAAAATTTTTTCCAATTTCCGTTAAAATATTATTTTAATTTTCAAAACTAAAACCAATACTATATCACCTTACATATTTTATTGTTTTATTTATACGAATACAGGTACATATGATAAGAAATATGTTTATTTGTAATGTAACCTAACCTAACCCAACTTAACCCCAACCTAACCTAACCTAACTTCGCATTTGTCTTCCACTATTTTTTATTTATTTAAATAAATTTAAATTTCAGTTGAATATTATAAGAAAGATGATTATTTACTATTATTAATAGCTTTATTTTACCCGGCTTCAATGTGACTGATTCAAGCTCGTAGATTTTTCATTTAGCGTTCGCGGTCATTTTTCATAATCCCTTCAACGTTGTTATTATTTCTTAGGACTAAATGGTCTAGGCCTCAGAAGCATCGGGCCAATCGTCCGATCTTATGATAGTGTTAAAGGAAAGTTGTCTATATTTTGATCTCCTCGTTAGTTCTACGTTTTCCATCTTCTATACAAGCTAAATCTCTTCTTCTAACTAAACAACCTAAGTCTTAAGTAAGCAGATTAATGAACTCTTTTTTAACTTGTACTTAAAAAGAAACCTTTTCCATGATACTTATTTTTGCTATATTTGCTGCTAGGCGGCATAAACAAGTAGTAAAAGGGTTTGTTTGTCATTTCAAAACCCGACCAAGCTTGGCTTAAAAAAATAAAAAAAAAAATTGGGCTCTATACATGCCCTCGGTAGGTTGAGCCATCCCTCAAGGACAAAAAACGTCCAGTCTTCGGGAGCGTCGAGCTAAGCATCCGAACTTCTTAAGAACTCTGATTAATATTCACACAAATATTTTTCTAATACAGTTTCCAAGTTTGCGGGCTTTTGGATGTTCCCATGTGGACCTCCGGAATTCATGTGTTCTGGGACAAGGTATAGGCGATTTGAGCTTACAAAAATGTGAATCGACAAGTTGCGGTGGTCATATGCTCCAAATATGGAGCAGACATGACATAAAAGAATTACACCCTTAACGAAAAAAAACATAACATTAGTTGTTGAAGTCACTTGTCGTTTGAGTTGCGCAATTTTCATTACATGATTGAAATCACGGAAATAAACATTTGGAGGTTACCTAGAATTCCATTTTTATTTTTGAAATGAAACGGCGAAAATTCGAAATACCTGTAGGTACAAAAATAATCTGGCAACACTGACACCCTTGCTTCGCTGAACCGCGACTGACTGCGGAGGCGAAGTGGGTCAGTTGCAACCGAATTACTATTAGGTATCTCGTATCATGGCTTATCCGCAATACAAACAACACAACACACTGTATGCCTACGTCTAAACACTCTAAAATATATATGTTCTAGTCATCATCTGAGTGAATAATCGAGCAAGAATTGTATTAAGACATATAATAAGCCGCGTTACAAGGCTTATCCGCCCCTGAACTAGGGTTAATGATACAGAAGTTTATTTAACCCTTTCATTACGGCTCGGTTTGAATACAAATTATACTATCAATTATAAAACTAGTATTTGAAGTATAAATATAAATTTCTGGTCTATTTTCATGTATCACATTGGTTCTTGTATCCTTTAGCTATCAGATGATGCATGAAAAACTATTCTAAGAAAGTAGCAAAACGATATACCACGGCTACAGATGTCAACGGTACGGGAATCTTACACGGCATATATCGGGTACCGATGCGAACAGGTTAATGCGATTTGTTGATGAGTATTGTTTACAAGTAGCTTCACAATCCGTAAATCTATATATATAAAAGAAACTTGTGTTAGTTACACTATTTATAACTCAAGAACGGCTGGATCGATTTTCATGATTTGTTGGATTCGTCTTGATCCCGAATAAAATACATTTTCATAGTATATCATCGGAAATTTTTAAGGGTTTTTTTATAAAATTTCTATGCAACGGTTTTTTATATTTATGCTGGTTCCGGTAGATGGCGTTGTTTGCATTATCATCTTACACACGACGCCATTTCTGTTCAGTTTTTTAGTATTCATTTGAATTTAATAAAACACTAAAATCAGTTCAGATAAATTAGGTGAACGCATTTTTTAATTATTTTTTTATGTAAACACATACATAAGAATACCGACAGATGGTGATAGTAATTTTTTTTGAAGTTTCATCTTTGGAATTCCATGACGCTTACCATGGTGTATATAGCTAAATGCTGCATGTGGAGTGTTGATCCGCCAACGTCATAGACTACAGCCTGAGATTCACGAATCATCCTTTATTATTACAGGAATCTACTATGAATGGGTGGTCTTCACGGGATGACTTTCGTCTACCACCAATTTTAATTGATAGGCTATAACTGGCATTTTACGGGTGATGGATCAAATTCACACCAACCGGAGGTATTTTAGAGCTCATAAATCGATTAAAAATCCTTTTTTATTTTAAATCTCCGTCGGGGATCGAACCCACGACCTTTGGTTTGTAAAGCAAACGCTTTACCATTGAGCTATGACCGCGGTCTTCACGGGACGACTTTCGTCTACCACTAATTTTAATTAATATGCTATGACTGGCATTTATCGGGCGAGGGATCAAATTCACACCAACCGAGGGTATTTTAGAGCTCATAAATTGATAAAAATATTTTTTATTTCAATCTCCGTCGGGGATCGAACCCACGCCTTGGGCTTGCAAAGCAAACGCTTTGACCATTGAGCTATACCTGCCGGAAAATTATTGATTTTGAGGAGGTACGAAGTTCGTCAGGTCAGCTAGTAAAATATATAATACAATTTTTTTAATTGTTTTTTTAAATAATAAACCAATAAAAGCTGCATGATGTTAATTTAGAGCATTTTTTCTATTGTGTTGTGTTTATAGCCGTAAATTAAAAATAAATATGATACATTATTAATTTTTAAATTTCCAAGCTGTGATATATTATGTGATATTCTAAGTCAGAGCAAAAAGGGTAACAATACTATATTACTCGTAAATAATAGATCCCAACAATTGAACTTCACTTGGGCGATCAGGTTGTAACATTATAAATACAATTATTGCAACATTAATATAGGAAATGAGTCATAGGTTGCTTAAAAATAAATCTACCTTATTAATATAGTGTAAAATTTCAGTATCCGATTGTAATTGGAGAGCACAGACGGTCAAAACCAGTGCATTCTATGAAACTCAGCCAGGGAGGCTGGACGCTGCGTGCTGAAAACGTGTATTGTGTCCGCGCTTGTGTGTGGGTTGGGGAGATTGCAAGTGTGTATTTATATGTTTCTTGAAGAGATCCAGATTTTAGGAAGGAGGAAACACAGACGCTGGAAGATCATTCCAAAACTTACTTGGTGCATTAAGGATGGAACTTTGGAAACTGCCAGTTCTTGCAATGCCAGTTTTTGGATATTCGGCAAGTGGAGGACGGGTATGTCGGTTGTAGGTGGGTGCAGGAGGAATTAGTTCTTTAAGTTCCGTAGAGCAGCGACCGTGCTTATAACGGTAGAAAAGACTAAGTGAACCAATCTTACGCCTGTGTTACATTGATTGCAGGTTAGACGTCAGAGTGTCATTGTTTATCAAACGAATTGCTCTTCTTCAGTAATTCTTAAGTAATTTAGTTTAAAATTATATAACTTTTCGTATTTAGAAAAAATATAAAACAATACAGTTTTAAAATAGTGTGATTTATCATAATATATGAAATATACTCGTAATAATAAAGCAAAAACTATAATTATAAAATTAAAATATTAACTAATAAAATAATAAGTATACAAATTAACGAAATGTCAGATAACATGTGTTATTGTTGCGAACGTTATGTGAAAAAATCTTTAAAAACTATTAAATATATTAAATAAAAACCTCTTATGAAGCATTTATTTGGTTAGGTTTATTATTGAATAACTATTGAATAAATAAACAATGTATTTTTAATATAATTTAGTAATGAAATAACGTCTAATAATTAATATATTATTTGCGTTTTAATCATTTAATTTTCAATAATAATCGATTGGATGTGAATTAGTGATAGTTTCTGTGTGAATTTCATTATTGTGACCATTTTTTTGTATTTTTTTCCTACGATAACATTTTTGGTGTAATGACATAATTTCGAAGTGTGTAAACGAACGTAAAGTGTGTGTTTTTTATGTGTTTTTTGATGCTGTATAAAACTACAACACTGACTTCATGCATCTCACGTCATTGGTTCGCCGCCTACAAGTATCATCGAAGCAGAGACTCCAGCAAGGTTAGTCCACAAAGTGGTAATTTCATTATGAATGAGAGGATAATATTTTATTTTATTATGTTATCCGGTTTATTATATTTAAGTGGTACATTAGATTAAAAATGTATTTATATACATCCTGATTATGTCACTTAAATATGAAACGTAATCATATAAAAATGTAATATAAATTGTGAAATTTTGAATATTTCCTTTGAAATTATTCGTTTAAACATTATTCGCCTTCGTTCATGTATCGATTAGGTTATATTGATATCATGCATATGGCTGCCATTTTATCTATATAAATAAAGAATAATGTATGAATTTAAAATACTAAATAAGGCTTTACTGCTTATCCAATCACGTTGAAATTTTGTAAATACGAGTTCTAATAAAGAATTTAAAAGATCTTTTTGCTATGAATATGTTAAACACGTAGCAACGCGCGCCAGGAAACGGTACAGTGTATATATTTTCAATGAACAATTCTAGTTATAAAATAATCATTCATTTATACCAACAATTTAATTCGTAAATGTACTAGTATATTGTGTATTTACTCCTCTTAACGTAATTTATTTATAAGAGTATATACACAAATGATTAAGATGATATTTTGTTATGTTTTACTCAATTTATTTTTGAAAGAGTGCATTTTAAACATGAATAAAATAACATATAACAAGTTCAGACAAATTGATGAAAGTATGATAACAAATGAATGCAATTTTTCCCATCGATACAAGCCATTCACTTGATGTATTGCCAGAGAGAGCGAAATATTTTCCCTTTGTTTTGTAGTCTCCTTGTGACGTCTGCAGTAAATAGAGTCGTCTCTTAAAATGGCTCACAAGTCCAAAACCAAAAACGATAAAGTGGACATATCGCCTTTCAGATCATCCGCGATATCAAATCCAACGTAAAATAGAGACAAAGACGAACACAGTGACGTAACATACAGCACTATTTTTGCTAGCCATAAAATGCTTAGAAAAAGCTTATGCATAATAGGAATAATTTGATCTGAATTGGATGGTGTCACTACATATCGTCTCCAGACAATTCGTTCAACAACTCATCAGTAACGACGTGCACGGGACATTTTGCGCACGGGACAACTGGTGCACTGGCTGTCTCGCAAACCTAACCTTATAAAAATTACCTTACAAAAAAATAAAATAAAAAATTATACTTTTTCATATTTTAAATTGATTGATGAATTGATTATAATTTTAAATTAATTGAAATTAAAAAAATATTAAATTAAAAATATTTAGTTTTGATTCACATTTATTGTAAATGATTACATGTTTTGGCCTCTCTGGAGAACATCTTCAATAATGGTCTCCAGGGAGACCGAAACATGTAATTATTTAAAATAAGTGTGAATCAAAACATTCTTTTTTAAATTAAAATTATTTAAAATTTTTATTATACAGTTTCACCAAGTATTATCAGTTGATAAACTTAATATTATTGATAAATTGACATTTTACCGCAGTATAAAAATCGTTTTTTTTCAAGTACTAAAACAGTGTCAAATTCGTTTTAAATTGTATTCGAAAAACAAAAGAACGAGAGAAAAAAAGAATATCATCAAAAAAGAAAACATTAAATTAACGAGAGAGAATTGCTGATTTATGATGACGATGGTCTGGAATTCAAATTAATCACGACTCGTTATAAAAAGGTTAATGTTTAGCGGGCAGCGGCTCGTCCTTGGATGGTGCCCGCATGACCCGGGCCGCCCCTGGACCTCGGCCATAAATAAAACGGAGCGAAACGCTTTACGTGTTTTCCTTTTTCCCCGCCAAAACCCCCGGGGACGCTTTTGTTTTTCGCGCGCGGTGCAGGGAAACGATTTTTAGTGAAGTGGCAAGACCGCGTAGGTCCCTCGATCCGGGGAATCCGTAAATCCCGGATCAATCATAACGTTCCTGATTTACTCGTGCACTAGATTTGAGCGTCCTAGATACTACCTCTTGATTTTTTTTTATGTAAACGCATACAGGAGAATACCGACAGGTGGTGATAGTAATTCTGAAGTCTCATCTGTGGAATTCTATGACGCTAATCATGTTGTATATGGCTAAACGCTGCATGTGGAGTGTTGATCCGCCAACGTCATAGACTACAGCCCGAGATTCACACATCATTCTTTATTATTACAGGAATTTTACTATGAATGGGCGGTCTTCACGGGATGACTTTCGTCTACCACAAATTTTAATTAATAGGCTATGACTGACATTTTACGGGTGATGGATCAAATTCACACAAACCGGGAGTATTTTTGGAGCTCAGAAATCGATTAAATTTTTTTTTTTTAAATATCCGTCCGGGATCGAACCCACGACCTTTGGATTGCAAAGCAAACTCTTTGACCATTGAGCTATGACCGCCAGCAAATGATGATACCTACAATGATGTAATCCTTATAGCGGTAATGAGATTGGGAATATATTGAAATTTTCAAATCCTCATTGCTTTTTCATTTCTGAATTTTTCTAATGGAGCTAATGACTATTATTATTATTTTAAGAGCTTTTGTATGCGACAGCCTACCGCCGAAATCAATACTGTGGCGATTTACAGAACTAGTCCCGCCAATGATAGGATCTCAAATAAACAAAATGGTGACACATGCGTCGAAGACAAGCAAACAAAAATAAGAGATGAAAAATTGAATATCGAGGCTTTTCTGTACCAGCCTGCAAGGTCTATATCGAGCTGGTATCAATGTATTATAAAAAAATCTGAAAATAATTTAAGAATTTTTATGCTTGGCAACTGGAGTTTTCAGTCATAAAGAATGGTTCCATTAAATAAAAATCACATACTACATAAAAAGTGGGCGTTCCACTTGGGAAAGCGCTTGATTTAATGCTTAAATTTGACAAGATGTATCGCTCATACAACGTTACGTGTTTGAGGTTGTGACGTTCAGTGTATTTCGCACGGAAATAAAAGGCTGTAAAAATATGACACCATTCACGCGAAAAAAAATTACGGACGCTTAAATTGTCATATTTATGTGACAGAGGAAAATTTGACAATTATTTTTTAGGCGCACCATTTTACGCAGCCAAAAAACTAAAATTAATGTTTCTATTATGTTTACATCATGGAACTATCTGTTTTTTTCTACGCAATTTGAAACAGTTCACGTTTCAGTAGGTGGGTAATGTCAATTTTTTCAATTTGCTGGTTTGATATGGGATATCACAAAACTGTCACAAATAAAGGTGAGACTCTTAGGATATATTACGAGTAAACAATTTAAATTCATTATGTTTTTTCTGTACCTTGGAACATCTTTTAATTCCATGCGTATTATCTTGGACTCGCAGCGTTACTTGATCAAACTAAAGTGTCGTCTATATAGATAGCGCCTGCATCGTCCCCATTCTGCTGTGAATCTTGACTTTTCACCGAAAGCTAATGCAGCCGTATAATACTGGGAGTACGATGGTTTAAATTTGTGATGATTGACGAGGTGAGAGAGCGGGCATTTTACAGTAATTTAAGAAGCGAAGGTGGACCTGGTTGGGACACAAATTAAGGATGTCGTAAGAGAGCATAAACTAGCTGTATTTTGGTCTCCGGGTTCATGCCGTCCTGGAAGGCCGTCGGGAACTATACATATAGAATGTACTCGGATGAGCTACGAGAGCCTAACATGGGGTGAGGCAAGGACCTAGGCGGCTGAATTTGCGGTGGCAGCTCGTGATGTCCATATGCTCTAGTTAAGGGGGCGGATAAGGAAATGGTGATGATGATGTTGATTTTTTTATATTTAAAAAAAATGTAAATTTCACTTTAAATGGTTAAATGGATTAAATACATTCTTAATTGGAGGCGAAACTGAGGTCTTTCAACAGTGCCCAGTGTGAATCAAGTTATAAGAAAGTACGAAATTTTTATCATCTTTATATTGAAACGTATCTTGAAATGAATGCTAAAAATATAAATAACAAATTTTATTAAGCTAAGAAAATGAGAACGGACAGCTCATGTATCCAGGTGAGAAGATGAGAGATGGGAAAGAAAAGTTATAGAGTGGCAACCAAGAACTGGACACATAAACTTTGGAGGACTATCGACGAGATGGACCAAAAATTTTGCCTGAAATGGTTAGTTGTAGAAAGTATAAAATACCTTTTATTAGTATTGCGTTGATACTGGTTGAACAAGAAGAAAATATTGCGCAGACACATAAAAATAACGCATCTAATACACTATATTTTTTACGGTGTGCAAATAGACCATATAATTTATCGTTGCACTTTCAAAATGAAAAGTTTACGTTCTCATAAAAGACTCCGTTTCCTCCGTCTAATATCTATTCACGTAAAGCTTCGTCCGCATTCCCACACACTTAGTGCACTTCACAGTAAAGTACGGTCTGCAAGTGTCATGTGTGAGCTTCTGAGGCGCGATAAATGGATCCTTTGGCCAGTGTGCCTGTCACTGTCGTTAGCACCCTTCCTAGATATCCATACCATTTCGACTTTGCTTTGACCATATCACTGATTCAGGCCAAGTAGCACTATTATATATGCACTGTAAAACTATTCATATTGTTACAAAGACCCAGTTGAAGCAAGACGTAAACACAAAGACACACCGTTTTACATGATCCACTATGAAAGCATTGCGTATGATTTTATTGTGACGCGATTATTTAAGGTAGTGTGGTAAAACCGATCGAAAAATGTGTTCTGGGGTCTCTTCCCATGCAGTTGAGTTCCAATGCGTTTAAGCATTTGTAGAGGTCCGACTAATGATAATATATTTTTAATGAGATTAGATAATTAGCCCGACGCTCCCGAGGCATATATCGTTTGGTCCTAAGAAGCAGCTCAACACAATCCATTCATACCAGATGAAAAATAAATGCTTGGTTTACAGATATTTGAAACTGGGTTGTTTTTTATTTTCTATTCACTGCTCTTTTTAAAAATATAAAGTAAACCTAAACATAAGACAGTTTATTCTTCTTCGTCGGCAATTTTCGCATATGAAGAAATCAAATATTATATTATATTGAATCCGATTAAACGTGTATAAATTTTTTTAGTTCGAAAGCAGTTCAGATTTCAATTACTGGAAACGTCAGCACAAAACAAAAACAATTATTTAAAATGACCGCAGAACTTTGTTGCGCCTGTCAATAGTGAACTCGGCAATCCGGCCAACACATTGCAAAAATGTTCCCACAGCGTAGAACAAATGTTTAACAAAAAATTGTTTAAAATACAAAATAAGATCCTAAGCACAAAATAGACATTAATATGTTTTGTAACAAACATATGCTCGTCTTCTTTGATTTTTTTCTTTCTGGCGGGTATAGCTGAATAGTCAAAGCGTTTGCTTTGCAAGCCCAAAGGTCGTGGGTTCGATTCCCGACGGAGATTAAAAAAAAGATTTTTAATCGGTTTCTGAGCTTTAAAATATCCCGGTTGGTGTGAATTTGATCCCTCACCCGTAAAATGCCAGTCGTAGCCTATTAATTAAAATTTGTGGTAGACAAAAGTCGTCCCGAGAAGACCACCCATTCACAGTAAATTCTGAATTGAATCTCGTGCTGTAGTCTATGACGTTGGCGGATCAACACTCCACATGCAGCGTTTAGCTATATGCAATATGATATGCGTCATAGAATTCCACAGATGAGACTTCAGAATCACTATCACCATCTGTCGGTATTGTCCTGTATGTGCTTACATAAAAATAATTCAAATAAGCGTATAATTGAGAATATTTAAATGATTAACAGGCTTAATTAAATTACATATAACATGAATATTTCAATATAAATTAATACCTTTCTTCATTATTTAAGTAAAGTTTGAAATTTCTTACTTTCAGGTAAATACAATTTTTCTTCATGGATTACTTGAGGTCTACTTGAGATTAAAATATGTAAATTTTGCAAATTATGGAAGTTAGTCAAATTGATAGTACGAGTAGTACCCTGCAGCAGATGAGAGGTAGTCCCATCACAGTCTTTGGCAACCGTGCTCTCAGTTTTACGACACCGTTGTTTTGGAACTCGCTATCGGAAAGTATAAAAGAGCTCAAAACAGAGTCATCCTTCAAAAGCTGATTGGAGACACAACTTTTGACTTAGAGAGGCAAAGAAGCGCTTTTGGAATGAGCATTTAGTCATAAAAAAGGGCCATATAAATTCTGATATAATAATAGTATTATCATATCTGATATATTAGCAAATTAATCCCACCATTAATTAAAACTACCTATCTGTCTGTATTTATACGTTTTTATTATACGAAAAAAGAATGTATAAATACCCGTTTAAAGCATGGCTGCCACGTTAAATTTTAATGATGAAATTGTATTTATTTTCTAATATATAGGATGCTTTGAAGGAAATAATGAAAATCCTTATTTTCCGGTGTGTGATAAATGGTCATGTGTGTATTATATATATATATAGTAAGTTACCGAAGCCTTAGTTTGGACAAGACGGTTGGAGATCTGAGTGGGTGGATGAGATGAAAAGGCTTTTACGCCATACACCCGTATCCGGTAGCGCTAGCGGGCTTCGGCGAGACCGGAAGTGACGTAATTAAGAACCCTTATTTGTGATGAATTTTCGAAGAAACCTGCCGCCCTTCCGTTCTCGTCCGAAGATCTCTTTAATTGAAAGAAACTTCGAAGGTTTTTCTTTTCATTAATGGTGAAGAAAGGCGTTATTGTGCGTCAATAATTATATAAAAATACACTTAATGACATAAAAAAAAGATGAATATTCAAATAATATTATTGTAGACGACAGCTTCCAGTTCCGCTGACGATCCGCTCTACGGGCGTGTATCGGTTTTCCGCTCTTCACTAGACCATCTTCTCCCAGTTACTTGTAAGGTAACCTCATTTCTCCAGATTTAGGGCAGCCGGCGCGGCTTTACAGGAGGGTGGGAAATGAAACGCAAGAGATTCAAGTCTAAACTGATTTATTTAACGTTCAAGTCGGTGCTTTATACATTCATTTTCTGGTAACTTTTGATGAATATTTCAAATAATATTATGGTTTTATTATGAATCGTTCCTGGAGATAGGTAATCCTAGCCATAACATCGGTTTATGTTTTTAATTTTCGCACGCCTACACAAAGGAACACTTTCTGAATATTTAATATTTATGACATTTTCTCGAGAATAGACGCATCTCACGCTGGCCATTTTGAACTTTTCATCGAAGTTATGTTTGATACAGAAAATCTTTCAAAGTTATTTTTTTCATTTATGTAATAAGATGTTTTCATAAATTTTAAGTAAATGCTACAATTTTAGCTCTATCTTTTGAACTTTTCATAAAAACCCAAAGTTATTTTTTTTCATTTATCTCTAAGGTCTTTACTATAAAAACCCCCCTTTTATTTTTTATGTAATCACATACAAGTCCAGACCAGTGCACTCTATGACGTACAGCCAGTGTGGCTGAACGCCTGGTTAACGTCAAAAAATAGGCTGTATTGATATCCCAAAGCTTTCTGTTTCATGTATTGAAGAGAAAAATAAATGACAAATTGAAATTATTTAATTAAATTTGAGAATATATTTATTGTTTACGTCATCTGACTACGTACACCTCAGTTATTTGCGCAGAGGTTATGATAGAGCACAACGTTCATTAATAAGACTCACATTCACCGGTCTTTGTCAGTTTAGTTTCCAGAGGAGTATTGTGTGCAGGTCTTTTGTTCCCGCCGCCATTGTACGTGCCTGATGAAACTCGAACCTTTCTTGTATCGGCTAATACAGAAAACCGTCCT
Source organism: Glossosoma conforme (assembly GCA_022606575.1). Taxonomy (NCBI): domain Eukaryota; kingdom Metazoa; phylum Arthropoda; class Insecta; order Trichoptera; family Glossosomatidae; genus Glossosoma; species Glossosoma conforme. The sequence continues at coordinate 757,928 of JAGTXR010000005.1, read as the reverse complement.
TGAAGACACGTGGCAGTGACAGTCTTTACTTTTGAAATCAGACTAAGCACCAGAATAATATCCGCAGAAGATATTGCCGAGTATATTATGCTATAAGTATATCAAATACCGCTTTCTAGCTTAGACCGTATGCTTATCACCTAATTCTCCATACAAACAATATTTACCCTATTGAATGGATAAGAATTTCATACATTGCTTTAACATGGATCACAGTGAGCACTGTTTTGGATCACTGACTGGACTTTCGCAATCTATGTAAGTTTTATGAGTTCCAATGTGCACAAACCTTTTTTGTACAGTACGTTTGAGCACATTGCAACTGAATAAGCTTACATAGAAAGCGGAACTGCTATCTTCCATCAAGTGAAACAATGCTCAATGTTATCCATATTAAAACAAGGTGTGAAATTCTTATCTATTTATTAACCTAACCTAACCTAACCTTACAGTATAAAGTGAATTTATGAAAATACTCACTAGCGTGAGTGTGCATTCGAATTGTTGTGATAACTTATTCTTAATTAGTAAATGAATACACATATTAGTAAATTTAAAAATTTGCAGGCATTAACCTAACCTATCGGGTTGAGTCTTTTCTTGGGACGAAATGGTCCAGGCCTCGGGAACGACAGGTTAATCTTATGATTTCTTTAAAATACATCTGATTAACAAATCATTCAAAAATATACCTCAAATACTATACCTATCCTCTCTACAAGTACCCGGACTTCTGCTCTGGAAGTTGTTGGGAACCATATGTGTTCCCAAGTGGACATTCAGGTGCATATATGTCCTTGAATGACGCAGAACCAAGTGGCTGCAACTTGTGATGACTATATATTCCAAATATGTAACGGATATGGAAGAAGAAGAAGGTTATAAATAAACATGATTTTGTATTTTTGTTCGATATTACAAGATTTCTTCAATGGTAGTACTACCGATGTCTTTCTTCAGCCATTGAATGGTCTGAAATTGAGACTGAAACGTAAATAACAATATGTCTCTCAACAGACGAGTACTTCTCTTTGAATAATATTAAATATCTCGACATTCCTTTAGCCTGAAGATCTGAAACAGTTTCAGACATTGTTGATATTATTTTACGATTTTCTGTCTCTATTTCACGTAAACATACTCTTCTCAAAAGCAAATAACAGAAATTTCATAGAAATGAAAATTATTTTATTGTATTCCTTCCTTGTATTTTAACAAATGTATTGATTTTTAATATATATATTAAAAATGTATATCTGATGATTCTATTTAAATATTTTTGGTGGATTTTTTAAGAAAAACTTAAATATTTTAATGTGGTACCTCGACATACGAGTACCGTAACATACGGGATATTTGATATGAGAGAAAGAGAGAAGATTTAAATTTTAAATACGAATAAAACTTGAGATACCAGGATTGACCGTCAGCACACGTCTGCCGGCGGGTATAGCTCATTGGTTACTATTAGTTGTAGCTAATTGGCATTTGCTTGGCAAGCCGAAGGTCGTGGGTTCAATCCACGACGGGGATGAAATATTTTTTTAATCAATTTCTGAGCTCTAAAATACCCTCGGTTGGTGTGAATTTGATCCTTCAAACGTAAAATGTCAGCCTATTAATCAAAATTTGTGGTAGGCGAAAGTCGTCCTGCGAAAACCACCCATTCATAGTAAATTTCTGTTATAATATAAGGATGATGCGTGAATGTCAGGCTGTAGTCTATGACTCTAGCGCATCAATACTCCACATGCAGCGCTTAGCCATATGTAGAATTGTAAGCGTCATAGAATCCACAGATGACAACCTCAGAATCACTATCACCGTCTGACGGTATTCTCCTGTATGTGTTTGCATAAAAAAATATATTATTAAAGCCGCGATTACAATGTATTAATGACGATGGTCGATATTAATAAAGTGAATAAAATACTTGTATTATATTTCGTGAATTAACAGTTATGGCCTTGTTTTAAAGGCGTGATAAAGACTTTTAATTAAAATGCTTAAAATTATGTTTAAAAAGGTCAGATTCTTTGTACTTTTGTAATAATTGGTAGTTAACCAAAATAAAAATGGAAATAATGAAACTCAGTCAACTAATTTAATTTAGAGAACGAAACTCCAATTTTTTTTTGCTTTCAAAGTAAGGTCTTTTTCAAGTTATTTTTTGTTATATTCTGATCATTTCATTCTAGTTTATTTCAATAGGCTTCACCTTAAGGACGAGTCGAGGGATTCAAAAGTTTTCCTTTATTCTCAAATCTCACTTAAAGCTGGATTGTCTTCAGATTATTTAAATTAACTGCTTGAAAATCAGTTTGAAAAAAGTTTTAAAAAATAGAGTGAAATATTGCTATTAAACATTGATGTAAAACGAAAGATTTAGGAGAAATTAAAGCATTTTAAAGCAAAGAAACGTGAGTATAAAATAAATAAATAATTTTATTTTTACTAAAAATATTTATTACGTGTTAAAATTTATGATCAGATTTTTTTTTTTTTATAGTATTAGCTCACACTTTGAGATCCATTTTAATATCTGTTAATAACATAACAGTTGATGAAAATAATACTTAAATCATTCTCATCTTTATTCTTGTAAGACTATCTGTCCCCCTCTCTTATCATTTCACATATTCCCTAATAGATACACGCCCAACCTTTCTCCTTTATAAATATGTTCGACCACTTTAGAAAGTATCATGCAGCTCAGTTATCTCTTGACAGTGACGAATTGAGGTAATCTACGAGTTACTCGTAACTGCAGTTTCCTAAATAGAGGCTACATTCAACGTGATCCATGTAAAAACAAGGTTTTTTTTATGTACACACACACGAGAATACCGACAGATGGGGATAGTGATTATTATAATAAATATATTAGTAAACTAGCCTATTAATATAGTCTCATCTGTAGAATTCTATGACGTTTACCATAGTGCGTATGGATAAGCATTGCATGTGAAGTGTCGATCCGCCAACGTCATAGATTACAGCCCGAGATTCACGCATCATCCTTATTATTACAAGAATTTACTATGAATGCTATGGTCTTCACGTGACAACTTTCGTCTACCACCAATTTTAATTAATAGGCTTTTTCAATTAATATAATATATAATTATAATGACTGGCATTTTTCAGGTGAAGGATGAAATTCACACCAACTGGGGTATTTTAGAGCTCAGAAATCGATTTCATAATGGATCTCAAAGTGAATGCTGAAAACATTGAAAAAATTATGTACGAGTACTTTGAACCCGCATGAAGTGTATGCTTGTGGTTATCATGTTGTTCATTGAAAGGTTTTTTATAATTCTAGAATGCGGGTTCACCTTTCTGGAGTTGACAGCTTCCATTTTCTATTGGAAAAAACACAACACACATAATTAAGCCTTTGAGGCAAGAGCCTTCACAGAACATTCTCGCGATGGAAAGATTTTCATATTAAAATTGGATCAAGCTTTATAACAATAACAACGCTGAAAGAAGAAATATAATTAATTCCTCGTTTAATTAAGACATTTTTTTTTTGAGACAAGTTTCAGCAATCTGTTTATCAATCAACATTAAATGAAGATAGTTCTTTGCTTGTTAAAAATTCAGAAGATTTTTTTAATTAACACACAAGAGATGCATTTTACATGAAAATTTTCATCTTTTGAAAAAGCTTTCCTTTTGAAACACGTGAAAATAAAATGTTTAATAATGTTCGGAAACTTTGTTGCAAAGGCTTGAAATATATACATACTTTTTACAGCAGGTGCTGCAATGAAATGAGTTATTTAAATTAATACATTATTTATTAAACATACTCACACATACTATAATATATTTTCGTAATTGTTGTAGATAAATAGGTTCGTATTTTATCGGTCAAAAGAAATATTTTTTTGGTCAGTTGCCATTGATAGTAAATATGGGTGCAATACGCTAACTCATATAAAAAAAATCATCAATCGTTTGAATATGTGCTTTACCGGATTTCACTTTGAACATTTTTTGTTACTAAGCCACAAAAAATGCCCTGAATACTGGTATAAATTTGGCTTAAAAAATATGAGTATACGAGTATGTTCAAGTAAAATGTATGAAGCAATGTGCGTAAGTGAATTACAAACTTTCTGTCGAAAAAATCATTTTCCTATGTTCTTAAAAGGAACATTTTTGAATATATGTAATTTATAATGTTGTACGTAAATGGTGTTTTGAGGCGATGACGTCGGCATGTTTTTGTCATGGAAGGAAATCAGCTTTGGGAACATATTTTAAAGTGCCCATCAGAGCCTCTCGTGGTATATAATATGCATAATACGTTTTATTTTAAAGCCTCCTTGTGAATGTATATATTTTTTATTATATAAAGGTTTTATGATACACTCTGCTTGGGTAAAGCCGTGAACGTTGAGCCTGTAAAAGTATAAACATGACGGAAAATCAAAGAAAATATCACATATTTTTCTTATTCTCGTATTTTATCCTTAGGAAGCATGAAAATAATCCTACTTTGTTTTAAAATGGATCAAACTGAACACTGCTTGTTCATTTTAAGCTCCATCTATCCCTTTTTTCCTATTTCTATAAATAACTATTTCTTTTAAGTCAGTATAAAAGTCAGTCAGCTGACAGGAATAGCTCAGTGGTTAAAGTTTTATTGGCAAGCCAAAAGTCGTGGTTTCGATCCCAGATGGAGATTAAAAATAAAATAAAATTAATCGATTTATGAACTCAAAAATACTCCCAGTTGGTGAAAATTTGATTCCTTACCCGTAAAATTCCAGTCGTAGCCTATTAATCAAAATTGGTGCTAGACGAAAGTCATCTCGTGAAGACCATTCATAGTAAATTCCTGTAATAATAAGGATGATGCTTGAATATTGGGGTGTAGTCTATGACGACGGCGGATCAACACTCCACATGCAGTGCTTATCCATATGTAGAATGGTAAGAGTCGTGGAATCCACATATGAAACATCAGAATCACTATTTGAAAAAACAGTGCTCAGTGTAAAATTTTCCGAAAAAAAAATGCCCGACGCTTATCCATATGTAGAATACCAAGCGTCATAGGATACACAGATGAAAGACTTGAAAGAAATAAATCACTATCAACATCTGTCGGTATTCTCCTGTATGTGCTTAAATAAAAAAGTATGTTTGCACACGTTGGAAACTGATGACGTTTTCATTGAAAACGAAATGGCGGTACACCAGCAAGTGAAAAAACAGAGCTCAGCGTAAAAATGCCCTGTAAAAACAAGGTTGGAATTATTTATATTTTTAATGTTTGAAAAGGATCTTAAAACTAATTCTTAAAATACAATATGCATAACGTAAAAAAACTGTAGTTCTTTCTGGAAAATGATCTTTTTGTGAACATAAATGTATAAAAAAATATTACATAATCTAGAAAATGAAACAATGGCAGACGTTGGGATTCGAACCACGAAATATCCCAGGGTCTACCATTTTTTCTTTCTCCATAAATTGATGAGGGATATTTGATGTAGATTTGTATGTATGTATCATTTATTAAAGTATTCATCATCATCATCATTATCATCAGCCTGTGTTCGTGCACTGTTGAACGTAGGCCTCCCGCATGAGTTTCTCTTCTCTCTTCAATCCTCTGCCTTCCGCATCCAGGTGTCCGCATCCGTCATCCATTAAAATATTGGTAAAGATCAAATATCAATGATGGATTAGAGTATTGAAAAATATTCTATTAAAATTTAGACACTCTACGACTACGTCTATCCTGCAATCAATGGAAAATAGGCGTAAGATTGGTTCACTTAGTCTTTTCTACCACGTTATTACCACGGTCGCTGCTCCTCGGAACTTAAAGAACTAATTCCTCCTGCACCCACCCACAACCGACAAACTCGTCTTACACTTGCTGAACATCCATAAACGGTTAATCTGTGTCGACCAAGAACTGGCAGTTTCCAACGTTCCTTCCTCAATGCCACCGGTAAGCTTTGGAATGCTTTTTCAGCGTCTGTGTTTACTCCTTCCTACAATCTGGATCTCTGCAAGAAACAGATAAATATACACTTACAATCTCCCCAACCCACACACAAACACGAACACAACACACGTTTCCTGCCTACAGCGTCCAGCCTCCCTGGCTGAGCGTCATAGAGTGCACTGGTCTTGACCGGCTGTGCTCTCCTGCATGCGATTATATAAAAAACAATAATTTCCAAAAAGAAAACGATTGTCTTTTAGGATAATTACATTATTTTATTGCGATAATAAGTGTTAAACGTTACACCTTATATTTAATAATAAGGATGACAAAAAGATGAACGGAACATTTTTTGTCGTAAAACAGGAAAAACTTAGGATGCCTAACTTTTTTCTTTTTACTTAAGTCTTACTTGTACTGTGAGAGTGTAAGAATGAAATCGTTCTTATTTTTTTTAAATGTTATCACAAAACGTTATACATATATACATGAATTCTGAAGTATATTTATTTATTAATAAAATAAATGTATATATTGTTAGATATTTTATTTTTTATCAATTTGAAAAAGCAAGTATAACTAAGTATAAAATCAGACAGACCGACATCAGCAAATTGTTAGTGTGGTTTTCGTTAGATCACCGAATTTAAGCAACATTTGGCATGGATAATCCTAAAAAATGATCTTAAAAATCACCCAAAATATAAGTTACTACAACCGCCGTCTCATTAAATCCCCGGAGTTCTGCCCTGGAGGTCGTTAAAGATGTCTTTAAACAAGGCATGGACAATGGCACCTGAGAGAGTTGGATAACGGTTATGCCTAGATGATTATATGTGATAGATGTTACAAATATGAGAAGAAAAATAAAAATATTAATAACTTTACACACATATTATATTATTGAAAAAAAAAAGGCTTATGCAAACAGATTGTCTCAATTATTTGTCAATAAAGTCGATGACTTGTATGAGTTGACATCAGCATGATATAGCCCTTGCTGACTGATACCGAAAACCTCGATGTACAATCTTTCGCCTTTTATTTCTGTTCGCTTGTCGTACATGTATGTGTCGCCATATTGGCATTTTGGACAAGTCCGGTCACGGGTGTGACGTTAGTTATATAGATCGCCACTGGTGGCCCATCACGAGCGTGTCAGTCGCATTGTTGTTAGCCCGGTCTGAATGCTGCGAGCAGGTCCGTGTCAGAAGTTTGTAAAGTTATCGAAATATATATGTCAATGTGCTTCAGAAAAAGTCTTTGTGTTTGTTGTTAATCTGCTCCTCATCTTGGCACCACGCGACTGAATAACTATATTTTTAAGAGAGGAGGATGTTAGAGTATATATGTATAATGAAATTACCTATACAATGTCAAGGAGTATTAAAACAAAATGGCGCATATTTCACCTAAATCGAATTACTATAACTATATTAAACCAGCCTTCAATTTCATGTATAAATAATTTATTTATTTTTACTTTACCTAATATTCGTATAATTGAAATTATCCAGGTGTTGCCATGATTAATAATACATTATTAGTTCGAAATAATATTTCAGTGAAAATGTACTATTCTGTTCCAGCGTTCGAAGGCTATTCTCGCTTTACGATTGCAACGCCCTTGCTTTAAACTTGGATTTATCCCAGCAATAAATTCAAAATTGAGTGATCGTTCCGACATGAGAATACAGAAGAGCGTTGAAAGCTCCATCATTGAGGGCGATATATATTTATTGTCAGACGCGCCAGTTCCACAACGCGAGAATTGAGAACCGAAATTACGATCGTTTAATTCTCTTTCACAATGGTTCAAATTAAACTGGGTTCGGTACGTCGACCGTCGGGCTCACCCCTGAACGTGATAAATGACTTTACTTTTATATTCTGCCGTTCTGTCTAGCGAGCTCACGCCCCAATGAGCGACGCAAAAAGCTCAAATAAGAAAAAGGATTAGCGAAAGCTCCCGCTCTAAACAAGCCATCTGTTTCATTGTGCTTTCACGGAGCAATTGCATTGACAGTGGTAATCACTGTCAATGCAAGCGTTATTTCAGTTATTTATTGAATCTTTTAAAGTAACAATTTCCAATTTAATTCAAAATATAATACAACACATCACTAAATTTATTTATAACATTTTGTGCTGAAAATATTAATATTTCCGTAAACAAATATTGGTATTATAACATTCTAAGTATTGTTTAAATCATACGTATGAAATTTTTTACCGTTAAGAGTTTATATACCGGATAAAAGGTCATTAAATGCAGTAAACCACTTAGTTGAAATCGTAAATCAACAGTGTCGCTACCGAGAGAGATAGCGTGAATGTTTTATAGTTAATATATGATTTATGAGCTTATTATCTGCATGCATGGACTATCAGGATATATATATGCTTTTAAATAATAATCTGAAAATGTATTCAAATGAACTACCAAGGCTACCTATACTATAAATGCTACTACCAAACTATCAAAGATATCATCATATAACGGGCACGATTACGAAATCGACATGAAATTCACATTTTTATTTACTATGAAAATTTAAAAACTGAAACAATAAGGAACGTATCAACTGAAGAATTGCTAATATGTTATATATACAGAGATTTATTTTCAATTTCAGTTTTATTTCTACTTTCAATGACATTACAAATTTGTACAAACTTAATGCGTTACTAAAATACAATTAGATTTTTTTTTTTAAATATACAAATATAGGTACTTTTTATTAAGTAATAAGAAAAAACGAAGCAATATAAACATGCAACAGAAGTTTTCAATGCTCAACAAATAGACGACTGCAAAAAATTATTCTTCCAAAATAATTCGTGGAGTTCATGCCTGAAGTGGGCCTCCCTTGCGTGAAATATATCAACATCCGAAGCGATTTGGTTGAACAGTCCCCTTTCCCAAGAGGCATAGTCTCTGGCAGGTTAGTTTTAATCTTTGGGAGATCTAATAATCTGTGCCTCCTTATTCTTAGATCAACTACCATATCACATCTAAAATCACAATTATTATAAAACTACCAGAACAGAATATGTTTTTCATTTTTGACACGAATTCTATGAATCAAAATATAATTGAAAAAAAAAAAGACTGACTGTGATTCAATAATTCAAAAATATAACACTGGCTGTGTAAACAAGCCATAATCTCTGTAATATTTCATAGCAATGCAAAATACAATGCATGGGATTATCTTTCCTTGTTTCTGAATTGTATTCAACATCGAGCTTTAAAGCTTGATTTAAACGCTTACAAGCAAATTCCAGCAAAGTTTATTTATTCGTAATCGGATTACGCTGTAATTTAACAATAAACATTGAAATTTACATTACAATAAAGAATTATTTATTGTTTGCAATGTTCTCTTCTAAACTGTTTAGGAAAATACGGTGAACCTTTTTGGTCAATTAGTAATGAGTATCAGTAATCTCATTGCGAAACGACTGAAACAAAAAGCTTTCAAAGCACAAGTATACTCGTATATTGTATATTGAAGGTAAGAATACGTTTTTGTATGGTTGTAAAATAATACGAAGCGTAATGAACATTTTTGTGAACATTAATATTGCTTTACTGTTATATTATTTGGAATTTATTAAATGCCTTACATATACTCGAACATAAACGAGCAGATATGTACTATTTATGTGCTGAAATGTATGAAAATAAATATTTAATAATATTATCGATTATTAACATTAAGGTTACCAACTGACAATACTTGGTGAAACTGCATAATTATAATTTTGAAACTAATTTAAATTAAAAAATTAATAAATTAAAAATATTTAGTTTTGATTCACAATTTATTTTAATGATTACATGTTTCGGCCTTCCTGAAGACCGAATTTCATTGAATCATTTTATTGAAGATGGTCTTCAGGAAGGCCGAAACATGTAATCATTAAAATAAATTGCGAATCAAAACTAAATATTTTTTATTTTTTTATTTTTTATTAAAATAAAATTTTAAAATTATAATCAATTAAATCACATTAAGTAAGATATTCTTGTAAGTCTGCTTTTTGTTTACTTATAAAAACAAAACTTCAAGAATCATCAGCCACACAATACCTTATAAATAAAATCGTGTCGGAAACAACAGGGTCAGATTCTGTCTGCCCAGAAGTGGGCGACGTCGATGGCGTTACTCTCTGCCATCATCAGGTCTTCCTGGATGCAGCTACTCGAACATAGTTTTACAGGCTAATACAACTTACGTACTCGGACATAGTAACACCTTATAATATAGGTGCATAGAATTAATTTTTCATAAATCTTATTGTTGCTTATTATTGATCATGTTTTGGCAAACCTAATATTTTCTATAATTAATGAAATACAACATGATCTCTGACCGTATACCTGTAATTTTAATATCTCTATTTGCTTAGCTAAAATTTACTCGTAAATAATCTTATAACACCTTAACTTTTTCATCTTTTGAGTTAAATGCAACCATAGCTATGGACCATAAATAGAATTTATGTATTATAATTGTAAATGTTTTCTTGCAAGAAAAAATCGCCAAACCAATATAGTTTATTTACAAACTTATTTGACTGAAAAAGACATTTCACAAATATGGTGTAACATACACAAAAATATATTGTAGAATTAAATATTTTATTAACAATAAGATCAATAATCTTTTTCGTTAGCAGCTTTAATGATAAATAAATATCTTTGTTTGTTATACCTGTAGCAAGTATTGTATAAATTTAACCCTATTGTTGAAATGATTAGTTGCCTTCGCTGGTATTGCTGAGGCTGTGATTTATACCGGGGAGGTACCAATCGAAAATCGCTAATGAATCGCCCATCAGATAGAACGGTATTTGTTTTGAGTAATGTTGCTCTTGGACGTATCCGGATTGTTTGAATTATTAATGATATTGTTAGGAAACCAACCTCGTTAGAAATGTACGTGATTTGTACGAAATACACTTGTATGTACACCTGGTGAGAGTTTTGTTCAAATCAGATCCCACTTCGGATTGAAAAATGATTCATATAAATACAGTAGAACCTCGATTATGTAGAATAATTGGGAATAAAGGTAGTGTCCAGTTAAGAAATAAATCAGATTATTGAAAAAATATATAATTGGCAGGAAAATACAAGTATTAGATATTCAGTATGTTTTTTATTTATTTATTTATTTAATTTAAAATAAAGGTTTAATATAAAATTATGACATCCTCGTTTATCAAAGGAATGACTTCACGTCGCAGGAATAGTCAACGGGACGCGTGGGGAGGGATGCGGAGCAAGTCACAAATAACAAGATTTTTTTAAGAAGCACATTTTAATATATTAAAGATGATATGTTGACATCTTCGGTATTCGGCTTGGGCCGCGAACAATGAACGATCTACCTCCGTTGAGAACCGATCAAAATGTGAATCGAAGCGCTCCGTAAGAATACAACGCCTTCTTATCACCTGTCGGCCCTTTGACGAATTATATGTCACAACAAGCAAAATGATGATGCAACGCTTTTTCTTATATTACTATTTTTTTTATTTATATGCTTGTCCGAAGAGCGAACAAAAATAAGAGACGAAAGATCGTATATCGAGGCTTTTTCAGACCAGCCTGCAAGGACTATATCGATCTGATGTAAATAAGTTGATATTTGAAAAATCTATTCTCGATTTATGTTTATCGCATAGTACGTCAATATTTTATTCCTACTTTTTTCTTACTTACTATTTATTTAGTATATTTTCTATTGTTTTTTGTTTTCTTTATATTTTGTGCAATTTAATATGTATAGTAAGCCGTCAGAACTGTCATAAAATTTAAACTGCACATTGTTAACGTTAAGCTAGTTATTTTAGAAGATAAAGTTTATAACTTTGAAAAAGAACTCATTCCTGAAAACTTTATTAAATTAAACCAAACGTTTAATGCAATTTGAATTTCAGCTTATTAGATCTTCCTCAAAGACTCCTCTGATTGAAACAATTAAGCTAAGTAATTCAATTTGCTGGTAACTTCATCTTCAGATTTCTTCAAGAATAATGATTGGATCTTTTTTTATACTATCGTTTCTTTTTATTTGAACTTCTCTCTCTTAATGGGAAGACTTAGAGATGGAAGAGTTTTATATCTTCATTTACTGCTGGATACTTGAACTGAGATTGTTTAATTTGCAGTTGAATGATATGCTTGAATGGAATCCCTTTTGGGCTTTCAGGAGCTTTTCAAACTACTAAATGGGTTATATCCAAGTTCATAGAAATCTCATACTCACTAGACTCTGCAGAGTTTTCCAGGCTTACCAAAAAACTTTTCGATGGACATATATTTTTTAATTAAGTCAGAATATAAGCAATTAAAAAAGGACTTATAAATAAAAAAGTGGTAATATTTAATTTCGATTTCATGACGAATATTTTAAATGCAATTCTCAATAAATAATGCTGAAAATAAATTATTTTTGGCAAGCATATTATTAAAATAAAGGCCACCCAGCGTGCTATGGAGAGAACCATGCTCGGAGTGTCTCTAAAAGATAGAATCCGAAACCAGGATATCCGCAGACGAACTCAAGTAGTGGAGGCTACCCAACGAATAGGCACACTCAAGTGGCATTCGACTGGACACATCTGTAAAACAGACGACGGTCAATGAGGAAGAAAAGTGTGGAAGTGGCGCTCAAGAAATGGCAAACGAAGCGTTGGCCGACCACCTGCAAGATGGACTGATGACATAAAAGAATAGCCGGAGTGACCTGGATGCGGAAGGCAGAAGATTGAAGAGGATCGAGACGGACACAGGCTGATGATGATGATATTATTATTTTGATTTAATATTCCAAGCCCATTTGAAAATGAAAAACATATCCACATTATAGTTTTGTATTATATTTTGTTTCGTTCCATTTAGCAAAGTCGTCTTAGCTATTTAATCAATTGCTGCTATCGATAATTACCCTTTGCAATTGTACATAGTACCAATTGGTGTTAAGTGGTTCAAGCCTGAAGTTGCCTATTAATTAGACATTTCCAGGCAGTGGAAATGTTGGGAAATTAGTACTCAAATGTATGTCAATCCACATCAGATACGAACTGATCAATTTATTTGTAGTTTTACTGGTAAATAATTTATTTAGCTGATATTTTTTATAACAACTGATCATCTAAGAATATCAGACAAATCTAACGTCGTGGCTTTTCAACGAATTGGAACATTTTAAGGAAAGTCCTCGCAAGCTACTAATACCATAAATGATTTATACAAAAATTGATGATTTACTTCTTTAAAAGCCTATTTAATTATTCATTTCACTCTGTAATACTAAGTAACATTTTTTACGTTATGTAAACTCATTTTAGATAATTTGGTTACAACCCACGGCTAACTTAACCTTATTTAACTAAACTAACCTAACCTTAAAATAGAAAAAAGAGAAAAGAGAAAAAGAGGAAAGAAAAAATCTCCCCATTCCATGAAAGAGGTAAGGATGCAACTGATAAACTTAACCTAATTTAACTTAACCTAACCTAACCAACGGCTTTTCCGTCTATATATGTTTAAAGTCTCTGTAGACTTTAATGGTTAGGTTAAGTTAGGTTCAGATATATATAATCGTTTCGGAAACAATATGGTCAGAGCCAGTCTGCCCAGAAGTGGGTGACGTCGATGGAGTTATTCCCAGCCATCATTAAGTTTTCCCGGGTGCAGCTACTCGGACACAGCGCATACTCCAGAAGGTGTGACAGGGTCTGCTCCACGCCGCAGTCACATTCAGTCGGTCCGCTGTAAAACTGCCTGGCTTTCATTTGTGTCCTCGTCTTGCATACTCCGGTCCGAAGTCTGTTAAGGGACCTCCATATATTCCATCCTTGGTCATATCCAGAGGCTAGGTCCTCTTTCGGGGCAATCCAAGTATTCTTCTCAGTTGCGCTTCTCCACATGTTCAGCCGCAGGGCGGCCTCAGGTATCACCAGTTCCGTTGTCGACTGTAGAAACTTCTTCTTGATTTGAACCGTGTGGTTATCTTTTTATACCCAAACATAGGGTGGAGTGCGTCGTGGGTTGCTTTGGTGAGCTCCTTCTTGGTAGTAACTTCTCGCCGTATGTTTGGTGGGGTAAAGAAGGAACCTCCGCGTGGTGCCCCCTGGGAACGGTTATTTACAATGTCAGCCAATCCTTCTACTACAGAAATAACATCAACAGGTTCAGATAATACATACTAATTAGCAAACAAAAAAAGTTAATTCTTCTGATTGAATCATAAAAATAATAATATACATACTCTGAATATATACTACACAGACATCTATCGTTATATGATGTTAATAATAGTATATATATGTACATCAAGTTTCGCGTATCTGCCCAAGCAGAGAATGGTCGTGAGGACAGCGCTGTGTGTAGGATAGAGCAAAAGTGCAACGCTCGAGGTACGAATACCGCGTCTGCCGATATTTTTTCTGAATGAATTGATGCGTAATTTTTTTTTTTTATGTAAACGCATGCAGTAGAGTACACCCGGTCAAGACCAGTGCACTCTATGATGGTCAGCCAGGAAGGCTGGACGCTGCATGTGGGAAACGGGTGTTGTGTTCGTATTTGTGTGTGGGTTGGGGAGATTGCAAGTGTATGTTTATCTGTTTCTTGAAGAGATCCAGATTGTAGGAAGGAGGAAACACAGACGCTGGAAGAGCATTCCATAGTTTACCGGTGGCATTAAGGAAGGAGCTTTGGAAAATGCCAGTTCTTGATCGACATATATTAAACGTGTATGGAAGTTCAGCAAGTGTAAGACGAGTTTTTCGGCTGTAGGTGGGTGCAGGAGGAATTAGTTCTTTAAGTTCCGAAGAGCAGCGACCGTGGTAATAACGTTAGAAAAGACTAAGAGAACCAATCTTACGCCTGTGTTCCACTGATTGTAGATTAGACGTAAGGGTGTCATTGTTTATCAAACGAATTGCTCTTTTTTGAACTGAGTCAATTAAGTTTAGAAGGTATTTTGGAGCTCCAATCCAAAGGTGACTGCCGTATTCAAGGATAGGCCGGATTTGTCCTTTGTATAGAAGAAGAAGTTGTTTATCGTTGAAGTACCGACGTGATCTATATAGTACACCTAGTTTTTTGGAAGCAAGACCGGCTTTACACTTAATTGACTCGTAATATTTGACATTAAACGAGATTGATAATCCAAGCATGTTGATGGAGCTTGCTTTCGGAAGAGAACAACCGATGAAAGATACAGGATCCATAGCAGTCTTCTTGGTGGAGAAAGAGCATGATTGGGATTTGGAAATGTTGAAACTGACGAGGTTGAGGTCGCCCCATCGTGAAACCCTTTCAAGAGACATGTTCATTTTATCCACCAGAGATTCCCTAGCAGCAGATAGTTCTGAATTTTTCGGAGGTATAGAATTTTATGTGTGTATTTAATTACTAATAAAAGTTAAATCTCATTATATTACATTTATACAAAATGTTCCTTATGTCGCCATATTATCAGTAGTAGCCATGTCCGCCATATTGGCATATAACACGCAGACAATGACGAATAAGTTACCAGCTACAAAGTCTTACACTGTATGCGATCCTATCTTTAGATGTTGTCCTTTTTGTTCAAGAAAACAGAGTTTTCATTAAAATTGTTTGTACTTGCCCCGGGCTTGTTTAGGACTCCTCATACCCTTAATCCGCGTCTGAACTTCCGGCGGCTGGACTCTGTCCTTCACAACCACCACAACCCCCACAAACCACACTATATATGATTTCATACACATTTAGTAACCATATGTTTCAAAGTAAGTAGGCCAAACAATGAATAAAGCGCTTCAGGTAAAAATATCATACATTTTCATCGCATATGTGTTGTATTTTTTTAAATATTAACCTAGTGACTTGTACTAGTATATAATCCAATTGTTGCAAAGT
The DNA here is from genome assembly GCA_022606575.1 of Glossosoma conforme. Lineage (NCBI taxonomy): Eukaryota > Metazoa > Arthropoda > Insecta > Trichoptera > Glossosomatidae > Glossosoma > Glossosoma conforme. Next base: position 742,023 of record JAGTXR010000005.1, on the reverse strand, counting down.
GTTTTATTTGTCATTATCAGCCTGTGTCCGTCCACTGTTGAACGTAGGCCTTCCGCCGCATGAGTCTCCATCCTCTTCGATCCTCTGCCTTCCGCATCCAGGCCACTCGCGATATTTTTTATGACGTTATTCCAATAGAAATCAGCGTAGTATAATAAAAGTACAATGGTTTGACTTTTTCAGGAATGGCGCGATGAGAGAGCCGATAATGCAGCCTTCCATACACTTGAGTTAAAACTGGGACATTGTGGAATTTTTGCTTTAAAAATCTTCTTCAAAATCCAAATTCTGTAGCATTTTTTATTGTTTGTAAGTTAAATATAATAGTGTTTTCATAAAACTGGTCAAGGAGACTTAACTGTCCTCCGGTGTGATGTGGGTGTGAGGCGGTTATAGTCCAGTGCAGTCCATTGTTCTCATAAATAATCGTGTGGTTACCGTAAATATACAAAGCAGAATATCGGAAACCAATTTCACTCAACTTTAAGGACAGTAGTCCAAGTAATTGCGGTCGCATTCACTCAGCGAGTGCAAGGCGACAAGAGAGAAACTTGTTTGCAAGTTGCTGCAAAGACAAAATCAATTCCTCTAGAAGCATTGCAATAAGATATATCCATTACTACTTCTCGCTTTTAGTAGCAGATCCGCTCACAATTTGGAATATATTACCTCCATAAGTTGCAGTCAATGAACTTATGAAATGACACATTTTCGTCTTACCCATATCGAAGCTATGGTACATGAAGTAATTTCTATAACAGATATGCTTACTACAATTTTCTGCCACTCATTTCTGTCAGTTGCTACTATCAAGGCCTCATTCCCAGACATCTCTGCACTCGAAAGTCCACTTGGGAAATTTCAATTTAGTTTTTTTTATTTCTTTTCCTTCAATGACATTACAAAATATATTATTTAAATTCGTTATTGAAGTACTAACATAAGTGTGGTGATTTAAATGTATTGACACATTTAGTGTCAATGACTTCACACTCAGAACAAGTGTCGGAATACGCAGTACAAATAATTAGGATTTGTGACAACAATAACCATGTCATAAATATATCATGGTTGACACACAAATAACACGACATTATTGTCACAAAATCAAACGTGCAACATTTCGTATCCGTCCACACCAGCACTGAATCTGAAGCAATATTACACTAAATATGTCAATATCTTCACTCAAGTTGGTTTCAACCACTGTTCACTGCGATTATTTCGTCTTACTCGTATCCAGGGTTGAACGATGGTCCTTTCAGGCCACGCTTATATCATTATATCATTACCGTCAGCCTCTAAGTCTTACGACTTGAAGACTTAAAGAGACTGCAGCTGTAGTATTCGAGGCATATTTTTGGGTGATTTCTTAATCGGATTTAAAAAAAAACGGATGAATAGCCGACGCTCCCAAGGCTTGAACCTAAGGACTAAACTCGACAAGCAATACGATATTAGCAACAGGCAAGTGACCTATCCATATTATGGTCCGCGTCCAATGTGGCTTAACTTCGGTGATATAACGAGAATCGCGCTTGGCGCGAAATATGTAATATTGTAGCTGTACTATTCCGTGTTTAACGAAAAAAATCCTAGGCATTTAAAATTGATATAAAAAGTATGATAAACTTAAGCTCTCAGCAATGTCATGAGTTGTTTTTCGCTGGTTTGATTCATTTAAGGCCGTTATAGTGACTTCATTAGCTTCAACTGACATTTCAGAACATGGTTCATCTTCAACTTCAAAAATTACTAATTTAAGCGCTAGCGTTTTGTCAATACAACTTCTCGGTATACATTATTCTGACAGTGAATTGTTTTATTCAGAAAAAATATATGTACAAAATCTTACTATTTTTTAGTTCCCTTGAAAACATTTCTTCAGAAAAAATAACACAGTTGTGACTGAAGAAATAAAGCCTTGTATAAAATTCACTAAGAAAATACGCAAAAAGGACAGAAACAACGTCAAAGAACAAGGAAGTAAAAAATCAACATTTTATGTAAATTGTTTGTGTATTTTTTCATTACCTACAAAGGTAGCACTAAGTAAAAATGACACCTGAAATTATTTTCTTGATTTTATCTTGAGCCTGAAAATGACACATTTCTTCCATTAAAAAAATACTTTCCAACGTATCTCGAAAGATCTTTAAACAAAGACAATATCAAGGAATGAGATTGATTTTACGGTTTTCAATTTAGATTGCGAAAAAAGGACTCGGAAAAAAAGGAAAAACATTGTTGTAAATAACGGTCGTAAATGAAGGAAAAATCTTCATTCATTGAGCTTTATTTGACAGCTGCTTAATGGCGTCTGTTTCAATTGATTAAAATATATCGACTTTAATGGATGTTTGAACGTATATATTTTTAAATCTTTTTTTCCCATGTCAATAGGGTCTAGAGAGATAGACAGTATTGTCTGCCTTTGGAGTGACATGATGGTGATTGATAAATTGTGTCGGTAAGATTTAATCTCAGATTTTTAAATATATTTTTAAATACGAATTACCAAATGAAATTACATTCAATTATTTTTTTTTCCTTCAATAAAATTACAAAATATTTTATATTTTAATTAATTATTGAAGTATTTACATATAAGTGTGGCGTTGTAAATGTATTGACACATTTAGTTTCAATGACCTCACACTCAGAACAAGTGTCGGGATACTCAACGCAAATAGTTGGACTTGTAACAACAAAAACCATGTCATAAGTATATCATGTTTGACACACAAATAACACGGAATTATTGTTACAAAAGTACATATGTTGACTGTAGCACTATAATTCAATTGATTTTATAGGTAAATAGAAATTTATAAACATTATTTCCGATAAATAAAGCGTGACGTAGACACCTGCAAAAAGCGAAGATTTTACTTATTTTACAATGAAAGTATTTTTATGAAAAACTTGTAAATTATAAGTTAAGGGTAAATCAAGTTCACAAAGATTATATTTTTATTTGAGTTAATTAAGTGTAAAATTAAGGTTATCAACTGACAATACTTGACGAAACTGCAAAATTATAATTTTATATTCATTTTAATTTAAAAAAGTAACAAATTAAAAATATTTAGTTTTGATTCACATTTATTTTAAGCGATTACATGTTTCGGCTTCCGTGGAGGCCATCTTCAATAATTGTCTTCTAAACATCGTCATTATTGAAGATGGTCTCCAGGAAAGCCGAAACATGTAATCGTTTAAAATAAATTTGAATCCAAAATAAATATTTTTAGTTAGTTAATTTTTTAATTTAAATTAATTTAAAAATGTAATTTAATAAAGTATTTTATTTTCAAATTTATCATATTTTAAATACTCTCATTGTTTAATAACATGGTAATAAAAATACCATAGAGTTGCCGATGACTATAATGGTGAAGGTGACATTTTTTTCGATTTTACTTCCGAGCAATATGAAGCTTTTTCTTCTAAAACCAAATGAATATAACATTTTTTATTTGAACTATTGAAGTTTTGAAAGAAAAACGACTTTTCTATTAAGCATTCACTTTGAGATCCATTTTAATATTAAAAAGAAAAAATAAAACGTTCCTTGTTTAAACATGGATCACACTGAGCACTGTAAAATCACTAAAAACACATACTGTTAATAAATGTTAATTATAGGGGTATGCAGGAGAGTAAAAAGAAAAGAAGAGTGGAGCCTTAGAAAGTTAAGGAAAGAATTTTGTCATTAAACAGTGCTCCATGTTAAAACAAGATACGAAAAAAGAATGATAAAAAATATGGAATCAAAAATTAAATTGTTTTATCTTTGATATAATAATTTTTACTTTGTTTTTATTTATTTACAACTATTATAATGTTATCTTTTACATTATTCAATGTTAATCTTTAAATATAAATCGTGAAGCTTTTTGCAAAGCTTAACCCTCAAATTCGCAGAAAAATGCTTCACATTCAAAAGATAAAACGAAAGCGTATTTCATGGACGCTGGATGGTATAAAATTAGTTGAAACATTACAAAAACTACATCTTGCTAACCCTGGAAAAATGAGACGCTTTTTCAGGACGATTTTCAGGACTGAAAAAGACCGATCCCGTGGTGATTAATGGCTTCACTCAGCAGACACTCGCTGAGAAGATTGACGTCGAGGAAGGTTGCATCTTTAGCCTTCGGATCCTGCAAATACGAGGGTGGAGAGTTCCCTTGGGACAGCAAAAAACTCATGGATTCAATCCAGTCTTTGGTCAATCTCTTTAAGCATCCAGTTTCTTTTACCTTCGTCAAAACGTTATTTTTCGCATGGACGCTTCAATGAGTTGAAGGTTAGAATGCTGAATCAGACAAAACGTTAAGAGTTAATTGATTTCTTAAATTGCATTTAAATAAGGCTTAAAAATTTAATATAATTTTTATTTATCACTTTTCAATTATCGATGTTATTGTAATTTTTAGTGTGTACTCGTATATAATTAATAAGCCGGTGGGTATAGCTCAATGTTCAAAGCGTTTGCTTTGTAAGCCAAAGGTCGTGGGTTCGATCACCGACTGAGATTAAATAAATAAATAAATATTTCTGAGCTCTTAAATACCCCGGTTGGTGTGAATTTCACCCCTTTACCCGTAAAATGCTAGTCAATAGTCCAAAAAGCCTATTAATCAAAATTATTAGTAGACAAAAGTTGTCCCATGAAGACCACCCATTCATAGTAAATTCCTGTAATAATAAAGAATGTTGCGTGAATCTCGATCTGCAGTCTACGACGTTGGCGGATCAACACTCCACGTGAAGCGCTTAATCATATGCACCATGTTAAAAGCGTCATAGAATTCCACAGATGAGACTTCAGAATAACTATTACCATCAGTCAATATTCTCCTGTATTTAAATAAATAAAAAAATGTTATGTATGAAAATTATTAATTCAAAGATGCCTTATAAACGTATTTTTTCATGACAAATTAAAAAAATAACATCGTTTTACATTTTATTTTGTTGCTTAATATTTTTATTACAAATTAATTAGACGTAAAATATGAAATTCTCGGTAATAATTACTTTTGAAACATTCCTGATGGAATAAACGCGGTTGGTTTTATTGAAGGGATGTAAAGCTTAATATTTTTTGCTTTCATACTGAATTTCTTAAGACAGTGCGTAATTAGTTTTTGTTTTATACGATGTGTATTTTTTTAATTCTCAGAATAATTTTACAAAACATTTAAAAAAATTAAATACGACTACATACTCGCTACCCGACTAATGATAAAATAATATAAAAAGTTTGTGAATAAATGTTGACTGATTGAATCATAAAAAATAATAATATACATACTCTGAATATATACTACAGAGACATATGTCGTTATATGATGTTAACAATGTTATATATAATATATATACATAAGGTTTTGCGTATCTGCTCAGGTGGAGAATGGTCGCGTGGATAGCGCGGTGTGTAGAATAGAGCAAAGGTTGCAAGACTCACGGTTCGAATCTCGCGTCTGCCGATATTTTTTCTGAATGAATTGATGCGTATAAATTTGATGTATAATTGTATGAGTGTATTTTATTACTAATAATGATAAAGCGTTTGCTTACCATACCGACGATCTTGGTTTCGATGTCCAATAAAGATAAAAAAAATGTTTTTAATCGATTTCTAACACCTATAAATACCTCCGGTCGTTGTCAATTTAATCGCTCACCTGTAAAATACTAGTCAAAGCCTAGGAATTGAAATTGATCAGATTATTGTTATTAAAATTGCTTGTAGACGAAAATAGTCTCGTAAGCGCCACCCATTCGTAGTAAATTCCTGTTCAATATGGATGATGCGTAAATGTTGGACGTCTATGCCATTGGCGGATCAACATTCCAAATTCAGCAATGTGAAAGGCTGCCTTGTCCACCTTATCATTTCTCATAAAGTCAAACCATCTTACCCCCAGTAGTATACGTAGGCATCTGCTTTCGAGACCCACTATAAGGTTGAAATTCTTTTATTTCTCATTTTCTTTGGTAGACCTTTCCCAGAATACGAACAGATGGTGATAGTGATTCTGAAGTCTCATCTGCGGAATTCTATGACGCTTACCATGTTGCTGCACATGACTAAGCGCTGTATGTGGAGTGTTGATCCGCCGACGTCATAGACTACGGCCCGAGATTCATGCGGACGGAGATTAAAAACAAAAAGATTTTTAATCGATTTCCAAGCTCTAAAATACCCCCGGTTAGTATAAATTTTTAAGTCACCCGTAAAATGCCAGTCATAGCTTATTAATCAATATTGGTGGTAGACTAAAGTCGTCCCGTGAAGACCACTTGTTTATTGTTAATTCCTGTAATAATAAAGACGATGCGTGAATGTCGGACTGTAGTCTATGACGTTTGCGGATTATGCACATGCAGCGCTTAGACATGTGTAGAATGATGAGCGTCATAGAATCCAAATATTAAACATCAGTATCACTTTCAACATGTGTCGGTATTTTCCTGTATGTGTTTATATAAAAAAATGTTCTGAATTTGTATATAAGCACTCAACGGAACTGCACTGGGCTATTTTACAGAACTGATCAACCCTTCGGAGATAAGTGCGCGAAGAGAGACACTATGATCAGCCAGAGCAAATAGAAGCACCTTACAACTGACGAAAGTCCTAGGTGCTTTATACGTAACGCTATAATAATAAACGTATCAATTTGAAAAATAAGTGTTCCTATAGTTGCACTCTTACGATTATATTATGCTTAAATTAAAAATGGTATCCGGTTAGTAAACTTACACTTCAAATACTTGTAGTGCTTAGTAATATATCTGTTCTACTCGTAAACTACTTTCACTACAAGCAAATCACAAAATACTTGAATCTTATGTTCCTGTCAATGCTTGATAAGTGGATTTACTAGTTCTGAATAATCACGGTATCCTTGGACGATCCTTGTCTTCATCTAGTTCTAGTTCTAGTACTTGTAACTCATTCAAGAGTTTTGGTACCACGCACCAGCGACCATGCGTACCTACTTAATAATTGCACATCTAATTAACTCCACTGAAAGATAATTTAAGCACTTTCAAACAACCTGTAAATTATAAATCTTTACTTTAATGACTCGTGACTTGGGAAATATAAGGTGCCATTTGGTTCTCAATTAGTTATTATAAAGCGTTTGTGTGTCATTGAGACCCGTAAAGACCACCCATTCATAGTGAATTCCTGTACTATAATAAGTATGATTTATTATTATTTCAATTTATTTTTTCTTTTAGAAACATTACAAATAACAATATTTAATTCATTTCTAAAACAGGATACAGGATAAATTACAATTTATAAATAACACAATAATAATAGGATCATTAAAAAAGTCCCGGAGCCCGATGAAGACTTCACGAAATTACTTTGATAAATAAATTCGACGAAACTGGGTATGATGATAAATGATGCCTGAACGTCGGGCTGTAGTCTATGACGTTGGCGGATCAACACTCCACATGCAGCGATTAGCCATATACACCATGGTAAGCATCATAGAATTATACAGATGAGAATTAAGACTTCAGGATCACCATCTGTCGGTATTTTCCCGTATTAGTTTACATAAAAAATAGAGATTCATTGGACTAAATTTCTCGAATACATTCTGAAAAAGTAATCCCACTTTATAAGATAGAATTAACTTCGTAATATGAATGTTGGTAAAATCGACATAAAACTTTTAATTTCGATTTATTTCTTTAAACGTACTCTTGTTGTAACATTTCATGCCGTTGCCCATGGTCACCACAAATTGTCACAAACAACATAAAGTAGCTGACAAGATTCTTATCTTCTTCTTGATCAACTCAGAATTCTATTAAGTAAATTTATATACAGATTTTCTATGTCCGTTCAAGTTAAAAATTTAAAATACGACAGCTTTAATATCTCACATATATTTAGGAGTCTATTAATATTTTTTTAAGTCAATCAAGTAATTGGCTAGACGCTCCCGAGGAAAAAAAGGCCTTATTCGTTTACTCTTTAGTATCGGCTCAAGCCAACATTATAGGTTTTTCCCGAAATGACGGCAATATTCCGGAACCGAGATCGCGGTCCTGAAATGACGGCATCAGCTTAAATGGTGATGCCGGAACACCAAGGTTCCGGCACTGAAGATAAATCCAAAGACCAAAGTTGAGTTGATACTAATTTATTTGATGAGATACCTCTTTTTATACCCTAGTCTATAACATGAGTAAGCATTCAAAAAATTAATATTAATACATTAAATTTCACACACCGCAAATTCCGCGATACCTGTTGTTTTGGACTTTGATCCTTTCAATTAACATAAAGTGGCAGATTATTGGGATGGTCAATGCTCCATGTCGATGTGGCTGTATGAATCGACAGATTCCATAGAGATTTTGATTATAATAATTACTTTAAAGAATTTTGGAGGTTTAATACAAAATGATTATGTACAAAATAACATTTTGAACAAACAATTTAAGACAATATACCCTTTTTTATACAAAATACTTATCTCATATATATTTGTAGTGTTCACTTTGAGATCTATTTAAAATATTTCATAGATAAATACTTCCTACCTTGTTTAAACATGAATCACACTGAGCACTGTTTATCCAGTTGCTGGAATACAGCAGTTTTGTCTTCAATTAAAGAATTTTAAATACCCCACGTGTATAAACATCCCGTTCATATATTTTTATATTTAATTGGTTAGTATTTTTATATTCAGTATAATGAAAACGTACTTAAAGAGGGTCTTATAAACCAAAAACGCACTTATCGTATAAAGCGCCGTTCTGTGGAATAAAATATCGGTTATTTTATATGCGAGTATTTTATTGCAATACAAAGAAGCAGTAAAAAGTATAGGTGATGATTAAAATACGTATTTTATCGTCTGTACTGCCAGGTCAAAATATTAACAAATGCATATAAAAATATTTTAATATCATGCCATAATAAAAATAATAACTGGCAAGAACCTTGACTGACTTGACCTAGAAATCCCTGAACAGATAAAGTACCGGAGTTTGTAGAAGAAAGGATAACCTCGAGCGGTGGGGAATGCTTCGGCAGGGAGAGTCACTATTGTGCGACTGTGGAGACCTGCAGACCACCTCACACCTAAGATATTGCTCCATGTGCCAAACAAGCTGTACATCTCAAGACCTTATGCTGGGCAACACACGGGCTATCGATGTTGCTAGATACTGGGCAAAAATAATTTGACGTCAATGACACGAAAAAGAAGAAGAAGATTAAAATAACTATTTATATATTGATACTAATAGGTTGTACAAAAGAAAGTCACGGCAATAGAAGTCAAGCTTTTATTTTTTTTATTTATGGATAATACAATAATACTGCAAAAATATCAGATAAACAAACATTTGGTAAACAATTGAACACAACTGAAAAAAAAAGATATTCGAAAAATAAAATAATTCAAATTTCGTTCGAAATTTGAATCTTCCATCAATACATTTATAAAATGTATATGCCTGTTACGTCCCGAGCCACTTACGAAGTATGATGCACTTCTAATTTGAAACTGATATTAAAAAATAACAGTTGATCATTATTTTAAAACATAAATAAAAAAAGTCGAGCCAGTTAGTTAGGTATTTTGAATTTGTAGTTGGCATAAATGCACGCTGTTTTAAATGAAAATGGAATCAAAACAGCTCACTTCAGAACGCAAAGCTCTGACTAAGAGTTTTAAATCCTTTTCAAATATACAATGTATAAGTATATGTATACATATTGAAGTTTCATAAAAATAATAATCTTGTATCATCACATCAAGTTGGTATCAAATGACCGTACGGTATAGAGGTATTTTTTTTCTTTTTAAGACTATTTAAATCTCAGATAGAATGAAAGTTTCCAAGCAGTTGAAAAGTTACAGATTTTTATCTATTCAATTTAAATTCATTTTTTGAGGCCGCTGATTTCTTTTAAGAAATATTTTCAACTCAGAATAGATTATTGAATATTTTTTTTCGAGAAATTTATTGTCTACGATTTATTGTAAGTAATGATATTACTTAAATTTTCAAACGCGATGCATTTTTATAACACTTCAATTTTCCGTCATTTTGTGTTTAAAATTCTCAATTAGTTTTTATACATGGTTTTATTTTAAAACTTTTAATATAAAGCTTTTTGTGAATACTATTTTGAATTTCTAAACATCAAAGAAGTACCCCGTATCATAAATTTTACTACAAAATATACAAACGTTGCAGTTTTCATCGACATCAGGTCAACGCTCGCTCTACAGTTTTATCGAAAACATCCAAATGATCATTAAACCGTCTGAGTCTGGATGAGATCCCTCACAAGATAACTTATTTCTTCATTACACTGTAAGCTTCAGTTATACATCAAACATTTGTTTTTACAAACCAAATTAAAAGTTCTATTTCTTTATACGTTTTATTTTTTAAATTTATTTTGCTTCTATTTCATTATTTTTTTCTAGTTTCTACGTTAAGAACAATTGAATACATTTTCGTCAAAGAAAAACGCTTAACTTTTACACTTATTTTGACTCTTTTTGTGAAGATTTTTTTAAAGTTTCTTGGTTGAAATCAATTGAGATGAAAAATTCAAATTACGAACGTTAAATAGATTTTTGAATGTATTATTTGTGTTTCGTGATGTTTTGCAAGACATTTTTGTAAGATTTGAATAAAATTGATGAAAAAGCTCTTAACCAAAATTTTCACTAGTCATTTTACTTGTTTCACAATTATTATTAGAAGGTTTTGAATTTAAGATTGATAACTAAAAATTCACACATTTGATATATCTTTGAGAGCTTTTAGTCATTAATATTAATCAATATTCACTTAAAATAACAACTTATAAAAGGAATGTTCATAAAATTATGTTTTTTAAATTTCAATTTTTTTTAGTTGCAAAATGTAAATGAACAAAAGATCAGATACATTAATTCTGTAATACGTGTGAATGAAGAAGAATAGAAAGATTAAAAAATATATATATAATTTAAATTTGATTAAATTTTGCATAAAAAAACAAGTACATATTGACATCCTCCTCTCGAAAAAGTCGTTATTCAGTCGCGTGGTGGCAGGATGAGGAGCAGATTGACAACACGAAGTCTTTTTCTAAAGCACATTGACATATATTTCGATAACTTTACAAACTTCTGGCCCGGACCAAGTCACAGTATTCAGGCCGGGGCAACAACAATATGATCTCGCCGCCGTCGGCACACAACTGACTGTTGCACCGCGGTCGGTGACACCCAGCGCCGCAAGTTGCGATCTATATTACTAGTCCTCCTAATGGCATTAAAAAATGACAACACATGCGTATCCGATGAGCGAACGAAAATAAGAGACGAAAGATTTTGTATCGAGATTTTTGGTACCAGTCAGCAAGGGCTATATCATGCTAATGTCAGTATATACAAGTATATTACTACTGAATTTTTTTTGTAATAAAAAGATTTACTCTGACTATACTTAGTCTGACTAAGTGTTAGCTGCTTTTAAGCAGACATTGAAGTGTGGTAGTTATATTTTTCAACTATAAATTAAATTACAAATAAACGATGGTGTAATAATCAACAGACGACTGTATTTATGAATCCCACGCGATAATTTCACCTTTTTAAAGAATAATTTGGGAAATTAATCGCTCTTTGGACTTCAAAGATGAATATTTTAATATGGCCACTTACTACGTGTAAATAACAAAGAGGTTTTTGAGTTTTTTTTATTGCCTCACATCTTTCATCTCTCAGTCAAATTATTCAAATTAATTTTAGACTTCTGGGAAAATGATCTCAAGTTCTTTTCATAGCAATTATTCTATAAGCGTCATCTACAGATAAAAAAACGACAATTCTCAGAAATTAATCAAAATTCATAACTCGTCACACTGTTGTGACGTGACACCTTGGAACCTTATTAAAAAAGAAAAAATTCTAGATTATTCTTCATCGTGTTTTTCAGTCAAATATGTATTCATCCATAAATAGATAATTTTTTACCGTTTTTTTTAAATTAAAGTACTTTCATGTTATGAAAATGATTAAAATACATGTTTTATATTGATTCTAAATTAGTAACATGTATATTGCACCATTAAATAAATGACAGGTAAAAAGTTAATAAGCCAATTTTATTGACATTGGAATCATCTTCTCGAAATATTATTTAATATAACATTTTCTTTCTATTTAAAGTATCATATCCGTGGATTGGTATGCAGCAACAAAATCTTGTATCTCGATCTCCACTCTTCTCAACCCTCTGCAACCCTCTTTAGCTCAGCATAAGAGCTGCAACTCATGTTCTCGAACACTTGCTACAAATACTTTCATTTAGGGCACCTTCTGCAGTTTCTCCCCACAACCATTGCTTAAACTATGAAGTGAAGAAGACCATCGTGGCGCATGATGTGACCGATCCATCGGGTTTGCTTATCTCTGATGATTCTTCTAGGAACAATTAAATCCACATTGAAAAAGGTATTATATTCATTAGATAAAGTAATAAATTATGCAAAGAATTATGTTTAACGAACGTATTATATTCCACTCTTCTTAAATAGAATAACACATTTTCAAACCAGTTTAATTTTTCAATAGTTTCTTTAATTATGTCCAATTTAAAAAGTATTATAGTTAATGAAAATTTTCAGTTGAAATACATTTCAATTTCAGCTGCTTAAATGCTTCGGTCGTGATAATAATTGAAATGTCATTACAGTGTAAAACAAAAAGAACAATTCAAATGACCGCAGAAGTTGTATGCGCCTGTCAGTTATGGCAACACCAGCGGCCGCACAGTGAGAAAGCTCGACTTGCCGCGAGCTCAGTACTGCGCGCCTGGCGTAGCTGAACGGTAGGCAATCCGGCGTACACGCAAGACCAAGCGCTTGCTGACTATCGGGCGCAAAATTACTTTAAAACGTAAACAAATACTAATTATCATAAAATATGCACGTTTTATTAAATAATATAAATACTTAATTAATAAAAAATCTTTAAACACATATTTTTATATATTTTTAATGTTACTGTCTTAAATAATCTCTTTAATTTGTTAGTTCTTAGTTTTGCTTAAATTAATAATAATATTTTCAAGTCAATTTTATTTAATAATTATCAAATCAAACGTATTTATTTTGAAAAAATATCACTTATCAAACTCATTAAATATAATAATTTGTAAAATCAGTATTACAAAATTCAAATTGTTTTGTAAACAATAGATTTTTCTATTTCTATTTCATGTTGCAAAAAATATTAAAACTAGCAAGATTTTTTATAAAAATATTACTTTTATTTATAATGCCTTGAAAAATACACTTTTTAAATAATAATTTTATTCTAAATTAATAACAAAAGAATAAATACATTTTTGAGTTATTTTTTTGTTATTAATATGTAATATTTTTAGAAAGTTACTATATAAAAAGAATAAGTCAGTTATGAGCAATATTTTATAGAAAGTAAGTAAAGTTGCTGCATTGATTTTTAGAAATAAATAATTGTCGTGTTGTGAAAAGTGTGTGAAACATTAAAAAATACTTCATAGACAATAGACACTAAGTAAAATAAAACTGTTCTTCAATTTTTTTTTTGAAATGGAAAGATAATGTTCTAAAAGTGAAAGATTCACGACTGTAAAGTCAACGTCATCATCATTAGACAAGTTCAAGGTAAAATACATTTATATTTTCATATAATAATGCATTTCTTAATTACTTTTTAATATATGTAGGTGAATTTTTTATTTGATGATATTAACGTTTAATTTGATATTGTGAGTATTACAGTATTTATTTTTTAAATTTAATTTACATAATTTTGTATGTAAATATAGTAATTTTTGTGATGCATAATAGATGGAAATAATAAAATACAGTACGTTTTTGATTTCGAATTTTTATTTTCAATATGTTACACGCTTATAATTCTAACTTTACTTTTGTGATATAATAATATAAATATACAATAAATTATAAAACGTAAACATAGTGTATAAAACATAAAAAGTATATTTTTTATAATGAAATCATAGATTATATATTTTACAATTATATTACGTTATTTTCGTATAAAACAACTTGAGAAAAATAATAATAAATCAATTGAAAAATATAATAAAATATAATATAATGGCAACTATTTTTTTGGCAGTACTTAATTCAAATAATGGGCAGTAATTATTAAGCAAACGGTCAGTAATCAATACATCAAAAGGTAAGCAAAAAAATATATTTGGCAGTCGAAAAATAATAAATTAGTAGGAAATAATTAATGATTAATGGTAATTAATAATGTGTTTCCTTAGGTTAGGTTAGGTTACCATTTATGGATCAATTACTTATTGATTTTATATTATTTTTTACCAATATTGAATATATTACTGCCATTTAATTTTTTATTTACTGCCAATTGATTTAACTTATTGCCAAAAGCTTGAATTAGTTACTGAACAAAGAAATACTTGCCTAATATAATTAATGTTTTTAAGTATTATCAAACTAAATGATTGAAAATGTACATTATATACAAATGATTTCAGTGGCTTAAATTAATTATTTTCCTGAATAAAACATATTTTGATTTATTCCTTGAATAGGTAATTCAAAAAAATATTCATTATGTTTTGAAATAAAAAAAATACATACGTTCTGAATGAATGCTTCCAAATTGTTAAGAAGATTTATCTGTCGCCCTTTCACTCTGGATAAACGCTGATAAAATCTAATAATCTGAAGAGGCTGCTTGGATCTGATTGATGATCTCTCTGGTGAAAGTTTCCATTCAAGTGAAGAAAAAAACGAAATTCTTTTTCATAATCTGATGTCGTTAAATACCTAGATTTTAAATATATAATATCTTAATAACATTAGGTTATCAACTGACAATACTTGGTGAAACCGCATAATTCTAATTTGAAATTAATTTAAATTAAAAATTTAACAAATTGAAAAATATTTAATTTTGATTGACATTTACTTTAAACGATTACAGACTGTAAACATTATAAAAACATGATTTTATAATGCATTTTTTCAATGGTTTTACCCGGACACATAAACAATCTGTAAATATGTGTGTACTAACGTATGAACTAATACTTGTACATACCTATATAAGCCACTGCCAGTTTTTAATTTAATCATTATTGAAGATTGTCTTCAGAGAGGCCGAAAAATGTAATCATTTAAAATAAATGTCAATCAAAACTAAATATGTTTAATTTGTTAATTTTTTAATTAAAATTAATTTAAAATAATAAGTATTATATTTTGGTCACAAAAGATACATAATTATATAAACAGTTTAATAAAGCACATAATCACCATGTCCACTCCTTTAACTGGAGCATATGATTGTCACAAACTGTCGCCACAAAGTTTAGTCACCCACAATGGTCCTTGCCTAATCTCATGTCAGCTCTAGCAAGTACATTATTTGTATAATTCCCGGCGGACCTAAGACCTCAGAGGCTTGAAGAAAAGGTAGCTGTTTGTAATGCTCTCCTGTGGCATCTATTGAACGTGTACCAACCAGGTCTACCTTCATTTCTTTAACGACTTTAATCTGAAAACCTGCATTGCCCACTCTTTCACCCAGTCATTACTAACGACGTTAAAGCATCGTATTCCAAGTATTCTACGCAGCTGTTTTCAAAATCCATTATGCAGCTGCACTTGCTTTTGGATTGATTCACAGCCGTCAAAAATAATGTGGACGATGCAGGAGCTGTACAAACTTTTTATAGCATTTTGTTTAAGTCGATTAAAGCTGCAAGTCTCACAATTACGAAAAATTATAAAAATTTCAACGTTGAATTATGACTTCTTGGAACGAGATTTAAATTTTTTAGAACCTTACATGGATCAATGATGAAGCTAGTCATTACATGAAATTTATTTTTATTTAGTCGCATACAGTGCATTTTATGACATTGACGTATTTGACGTTCGATTACTGCATTCGTTTTCATAATAATTATTGCTTTGTGACATCAATCAAGCGCATTTAGCATGTATGTAACTGCGTGAACAAATAACCTGCTAAGCTTTGTAAATATTGTATCAACTTTTAAGTACTTAGTATCATCATCATTGTTAACATATGCATATACGCTTTCCTAACTGGATCGGATGGACATCCCATATAAGCTCCGCCTTTCGTAGCTCCCCGAGTGCATTCTATGCATTGCTCCCAACAGTCTTCCAGAACGGCGTGAGCCCAAAGGCTTGAAGAAAAGATAGTTCTAGTTATTGCTTTCTTGCGGCATCAGTAGTATTTTTTATGTAAGAACATACAGGATCTCATCTGTGGAATTTTACGACGCTTACTATGCTGCATATGGCTAAACGCTGCATGTGCGCAGTGGTGATTCGTCAACGTCATAGACTACAAGCCCGGCATTCACAATCATCCTTATTATTACAGAAATTTCACTATAAATGAGTGGTCTTCACGGGACGATTTTGGTCTACCACCGATTTGGATTAATAGGCTATGACTGTCATTTTACGGATAGGGGATCAAATTCACACAAACGGTATTTTAGAGCTAAGAAATTGATTAAGAAAATATTTTTTTAATCTACGTCGGGATCGAATCGACGCTTGCTAAACAAAAGCTTTAACAATTGAGCTATACCCGCCGGCAAAAGTTTATGTTTCAATGTTGTGGCTTTTGGGTTGAGCCGTGTGTGGTGAACTTTTTTCAAACAATATTTCGACCGCCATTGCAGGGGTCTTCTTCAGGATTAATAATTTATTTAGTTAGGTCAACTCAAAACTAAATAAATTGTTAATCTAAAATGGCGGTCATATTGGTTGAAAAAGTTCACCACACACGGCTCAACCCAAAAGCCACAACATCAAATCTGGCCGTGAAAACCTGAGAAGTTATTTATATGTTTCAACTTAATGTTAACACTATCAATAACATCATAAAAATATCTTGTGATGAGATTTCACATCAACACTCTTTATAAAAAGCTCGTTATATTCCGCCGATAAATGACTGACAAACTGTATTTAAAAAAAAAACAGTAAGTATGGTCACCACGAATTGCAGCCACTCCATTCTGTCAGTTGCCTCGGTCTATAGTACATCCCAAGACATTTTTGCATGCGTAGATCCTCCTTAAGAAAATATATGGTTCTCAAAAATTTTCAATTAAGAATCCAGAGAATTTGAAGACATGGAAGTTGTAGTATCCTTTTGGGTGATTTGTTAATCGTTTTCTTAAAGAGATTAGTTGAATCAGCCCAACGCTCTGATGCCTGAAAACTTTGAACTTAAGAAGCAGCTCATCCCAACCAATGTCACGTGCTTAGCAACAGGCGGTGACCCATCCACGTTTTGGTCTGCGCTTAATGTTGATTAATTTCAGTGGTCTACGAATAACGAGAAGCGCGATCGCCATGTGTTATGTCGTTGGTGAAAATAATTTATAGTGATAACAGAAATTTATTTTCAGCAATCTTGAAGCCATTTTAAGGAAGTCATATGCTTTAAGAATTCATCGTATCGACTTGATTAATAAATAAAGAGAGAAATTGCTGAAAAAATACTCTACGTAGAATCATTACTTATTCAGTGCGCAGTACACGATTATGCGAGCAGACAATGTAAGATACTCACGGTTCAACTAATTTTGTATCGGGCAGCTTTTGATGCCACTTATCGAATTTTCGAATCAAAATATTATTGATTCTTTCACGGAATAACTGAAATCAATTTACAAACGACAGTAGGTTTACTGACCTCGCATAATGTATTTACTAAGCGGAAGGTTTTAAGCCTTATGTGATAACAATCATTATCTCAATTGTTTTATGTAGAGTTGTATTAACAAATCGATCGAAAATTTGTCCTACCTACACTACACTCTACGGCGTATATATTATACATATTCTAGAGGTGACGAGCACGGTGGCTGTTCCGGAACCGAGATCGCGGTCCCGAAATTACAGCGTCAGCTAAATGGTGTCGCCGGAATACCAAGGTTCCGGCACTGAGGATAAGTCCAAAGACTGGAGTTGTATTGGTACTAATTTATTTGATAATATACCCCTTTTTATATCTTATCAGTATACAACATGAGTAAGCATTTATAAAATGAATATTAATGCATTGAATATCATACACCGAAAATTCCTCGATAACGTTTTGGACCTTGATCCTTTCAATTTACGCAAAGTGGCAGATTATTGGGATGGTCAATGCTCCGTGTTGAAGCGAAAGCATTCTTGATTTAATAAAATTATGAATAATAATTTGATTTTCATACACCGATAATTCCTAGATACCTGTTGTTTTGCACCTTGATCACTTCAATTAACATAGAAAAGGCAAAATATTGTAATGGTTAATGCCCTGTGTCGTACCCAACTGTATGAATCGACAGATTCCATCTAAGATAGAGAGTATTATTATAATATTTACTTAAATGACTTTTGTATGTTTAATTAAAAGTAATTATTTAAAATTAACGTTTTTAACAGTGGCTTACAGAAATTTTGTGACGAACGTTTGCTGCGGCTAAAGAGTGGCTATGGAATGATGATGATGTATTTTAAATGGCTGAGAGGATATACAGTTTTGACACTTTATTTATTTTCCTTAAATGACATTAAAGTAGATACAACCATAAGTGTGGCGATGTAAATTTATTAACACATTTAGCGTCAGGAGACTCAAGATAAATAAGCTTGACTTGTAACAACAAAAACCCTGTCATAAGTATATCATGATTGACACACAAATAACAAGGCATTATTGTCACAAAATAAAACGTCCAATATTTTGCATATATCAACGCCAGCATCGAATCTGAAGTAATGTCAATTTTCAAATGGTTTCAACCACTGTTCATTGCGATTCTTTCGTCTTACACGTATCAGGGTTGAACGATGGTCTTTTCAGGCCACACTTCAGGCTCCATGAGAGACTCTGTAGTCACGATGACCCCGATTTTGAAAGAAGTTGACAGCGTCCGTCTGCTGATAATCCTTCTGATGGTCATCCAGAGGGATTGAATGCAACTGCAAGTTATCTTTGTATCTCGTAAGACCCTTGGCGTGAAGATACGCCATCTTCACTCCGGCAAACTTCTTCGAAGGAGCTGCAGAACCGCGGATCACCCGACCTGCTGAACGCCTTTCCCCATCAGAAGAGGCGCGACTCATATCCGAGTGTCGCCGAACTGCTCGTGGGAGAGAGAGAGCATCCACGGAGAGAGCATTCCGGGCCTCCAGTTCCTCGAAACACGAGCTGGAGGAATTGAAGCCTCACTTGAAGTAACGGCTTCACCGACGGCAGGTTCGGAGTCTCTGCTGTCACAGTCGTGAATCTTGGCGAGGACTTCTAACAATTTCCGTGAAGGTAGCAATCTCTTTGCAAATTCTAAGACGGCAGCCTTTTGGGTTGGGTGGAGAGCCCACACCAATGGACGTCGGTGTATCCTCCTTCCCGCATCCAACAATAGCTCCAGGCTTATTCTTATTTGCGCGATGTCACAATCGCAACTACGCGCCATTCTGTAGGTAGAATGACAAGACGTCCGCTCGGTTTGAGTGTCGAGCGACGAATACGTGAGAAGTTGAATATTAAGGCGAAGCCTATACAGCGTATAACAATCATGTATCTTTTAATAGCTGTTCTGTTCCAAAAGCAAGCTACATCAACATACTTGGAGGATCTAGGAAAAAGTCAATTAAATCTAAAGCAGGTCTCGCATCCAAAAAACTAGGTGTATTTTATAGATCACGTCGGTATTTCAACGACAAACAAATTTTTCCATAATCTCGTAAAGGACAAATCCGCCCTACAAATTTGATTGACTCAGTTCAAGAGCAATTCATTTGATCAACAATAATACTCTTACGTCTAACCTGCAATCAATGGAAAACAGGCGTAAGATTGTTTCACTTAATCTTTTCTACCGTTATTACCATGGTCGCTGCTCGTCGGAACTTAAAGAACTAATTATTCCTGCACTCATCTGGAAAACATTTATACACGGTTAATGTGTGTCAACCAAGAATTGGGAGTTTCCAATGTTCCTACAATCTGGATCTCTTCAAGAAACAGATAAATATACACTTTCAATTTCCCCAACCCATACACGAACACGAACACAACGCACGTTTCCTGCATGCAGCATCCAGCCTCCTCGGCTGAGCCACGTAGAGTGCAATGGTCTCAACTGGTTGTGCTCTCCTACATGTGCTTCCATAAAAAAAATCGTCATTTGTCATCTCTGACTTCCGCAATGTTTATAAATAAAGGCGTTTAACTAATGCATCCTTCTAGTATTAACTTATGTCGCAGAGACGTGAAAGCTAACAGCATGTCTTAGACATAAAATAAAATTCACCAGCGTGCCATGGAAATATCTATGCTCGGAGTGTCTTAAAACGATAGCTCCGAAGAAGAACTCGAGTGGTGGAGCTTACGAAAATAATACACACACTCAAATAGCAATTTACAGGAAATTCCTTTCGAAGAGAAGGTCGAAGAGTTTCGTCCTACAACGCGGAAAACGGTGTTGACCTCCTGCAAGATGGATAAAATAATAGCAAGAGTAGCCTAATATGGAGAGCGGATGATCGATAAGGAGACTCATGAGGGATGCCTATATTAAGCATTGGACTGACACAGGCTGATAATGATGAAAAAATTACACTGAAAATACTAGGAAAGAAAATTTATATCAATCCGAAAACCCTTAAACTTATAGAAACAAACCATATCATTACTTATTTATAAACGTCCTCATTAAAAGTGACTTTCAATAAATAAAAGATTCGTAAATGCATTCCTAAAATTTCATTTTTCAAATAACTTTGAACTATACAAAAATACAGTTATATCCATTGCACTGAGTAACATCGATGTTATGGTATATTTGTGTGTTTATTTGAAACGCTGTTTTTCCGCGTATTTTTTTTAATTTGATTCCTTTCATGAAACAATTTTCAATCAACCGAGTGTGTCAAAACAATGTTCGAGTTTGTGATATTTTTTTGTCGTACAATCATCCAACAAAGGCAACCAAGTTCGCTATTTTACACCAATATTTGCAGTTCATAAACGTTGCATTGTGAACGAACGTATGCTTCCATTGTTCTGTATAAACGTTGCGATATAACAAACAAAACTATGTTGTTTGTTGAACGTTATTACTCTCGTACAAAATCACGTTTGAAAAGAGAAAAGTATGAAACATTGAATGTTATTTATTTTTATTCAATAATTCATATACACTACAATGTGTTTGCCGGCGGGTGTAGCTCAATGGTCGATGCGTTTGCTTTGAAAGCCAAAAGTCGTGGGTTCGATCCCGGAGATGAAAAAAAAAGCATTTTAATTGATTTCTGAGCTCTGAAATACCCTCGGTTGGTATCAATTTCAATTTATCCCTCACCAGTAAATTGCCAGTCATAGCCTATTAATTAAAATTGGTGGTAGACGAAAGACGTTCCGTGAAGACCATCCATTCATAGTAAATTCCTGTACTAATAAGTACGATGCGTGAATCCCGGGCTGTAGTCTATGACGTTGGCGGATCAATATTCCACATGCAGCGCTTAGCCATATGCACTATGGTAAGCGTCATAGAATTCCACAGATGAGACTTAAAAATTACAATCACCATCTTTCGGTATTCTCCTCTATGTGTTTACATAAAAAAAACATTCCAATGTATAGCCTAATTTTTTATCATATTTGGAGCGTATGGACACTGAAAATTGTCGTTTCATAGTTCTGTAAGCCCAGATTGTTAATGTCTTGTCCATCGTTCCTAATAAATGTTGTAGTATAAAGCAAAGATATTGTTTTTATGTATTGACATCCTCATATCTACGGGAGAAAACGACTTCACGTCGTAGGGATAATTATCGGATAACGTGGTGGATGTATGAGGAGCAGATTAACAACATAGAGACTTTTTCTGAAGCACATTGACATAAATTTTCGATAAAGACTTGGTTTCCCCGCTCGACCGTAACATGACGTTACTCTCGCCACGGTCGAACGGGACTTGACTGACGTATAAACGCGCTCGTAAAAGACTTGTCCAAAATACCAATATGGCGACACATACACGTACAACAAGCGAACAGAAATAAGAGACGAATGAATGCAAATCGAGGTTTTCAATACCAGTCAGCAAGAGATATATCATTCTGATGTCAGTATGTGTAAGAACTCCCACTAAACGGCAAATAGTAGTGATGCAAAAAGATTAAAATCTGTCTTAACTGTAAAGCAATTTCTTACTATACCGAAGGTCGTCTGTTCCAGCCCCGATGAGGAATTAAATAAACAATATTTTTAATCGATATCTAAGCTTTATAAATATCATGATTGGTGTGTGTGGTGAATTTTATTCCTCACCCGTAAAATAGCATTCATAGGCTTTTTTATGTAAACACATACAGGAAAATTCCGACAGATGGTGATAGTAATTCTGAAGTCTCTTCTGTGGAATTTTATGATGATTGCTGATCCGCCAACGTCATAGACTACAGCCTGTGATTCACCCTTCATCCTTATTAATACAGAAATTTATTATGAATGAAAGATCTTCACGGGACAACTTTCATCCACCACAAATTTTAATTAATAGGATATGACTGGAATTTTACGGGTGAAGGATCAAATTCACACCAACCGGGGGTATTTTAGAGCTCAGAAATCGATTAAAGATCCTTTTTTTTAATCTCCGTCGAGGAACGAACCCACGACCTTTGGATTGCAAAGCAAATGCTTTAACCATTGAGCTATACCCGCTATCAATAAAAATTGGTTATGGAAGAAAGTCATCCCGTAGATGCTACTCATTAATATTGAATTCTTGTAATAAATGGGTGATGCGTAAATGCTATAGTAAATGATGGCTCTCCACACGTACCATAGAAACCATAGATGAGATTGCTACATTACCATCACCATCTTTTAGTATTCTTTTGTATCTGTTTACTTAAAAAAAAATGGTTTCTTCTTAGTAATAATTGTGCTACATGGAATTTAAAGTTAGCGAGTTTGAATGTATCCCAGGAGTAAAATAAAACAAGTATTATAAAATATTTATGAAATAAAGTAACATTAAGAAATGCTCTGTCGAAAGAAATAAAAACTAATGATATAATAAATAACGTCGATTACATAATAACGATGTTCGATAATTTTGAAAAATGGAACATGTTCTGTGCGAGTAGAAACTTGTTTGTCCTGATTGAGGAGCAGCAAATTGAAGGTCTGGGAGTATTTTGAATGAAGCCACTAATGATGCGACTTGTTTCATAGACTTTTGTATTTAAATTGCTGCAAGCTCCACACAACTTGCGGATATATTTTTTATTCCGCTAACAAGTCAATCTTATTACCATGAAAATGAATATGTATTCTTATTAAATATTAAATACATTTTTAAATATTTTAAATTTATTTCTTAACCGTAATAAGTGGAATTAAATTACTAATTACAATTACTTTTTTACTACGAGATAGTCAAAACTGCAGTGCCCTGAACAGACTACTTACTCATCGTCAACTTTGTTTTCACATATTTCAACAAATTTTGCATTTTGAGTAAACGTCTTCACACTTTACCATATGCCATATCGTTTTATAATATTATGATTTTCATGATAGCATAACTCTTATAATATATTATATCCAAACGTACTTAGCAGCGAAGTACATACGGGTCATAGTGAGTAAATATTTTGCACAAAATCTGTCTATTGCTTTGGACGACAGAACAGTGAAGGTAAATATTTTTTATTGGTGAATAAAATTGAATATTTGACAAATAATTTGAATTAAGTCATCCTACAATGACAGTATTATCAGAATAAAAAGTTATATACTGACATCAGCGTGGTATAGCCCTTGCTGACTGGTACCGAAAACCTCGATATACAATCTTTTGTTTCTTATTTCTGTTAGCTTGTCGCCATATTGGCATTTTGGACAAGTCGTGTCACAGGTGTGACGTTAGTTATGTACATGGCTGCTGTCATTGGTCTCCCATTAATTATGTAGATCGCCACTTGCGGCGCTGGGCGATAACCCATCACGAGTGCGCTGAGTCCTGAGTCAAGTCCCGTTCGACTGAGGCGGAAGTAACGTCATATTACGGTCGAGCGGGGAAACCAAGTCTTTATCGAAAATAAATGCGAATTGTGCTTAAAAAACAAGTTCTTTTGCTTTGTGATCTGCTCCTGCATCCTTCCTCTTGCAACTTGTCGTCTTTTTAAAGACGGGGGATATCAATACTTTTGTAGTACGTTTATATTAAGAGAATCACTCTTGAAATTATGGCATGGTCGCCGCTGTGTGAGCGGATATGTGGGCATCCAGTAGTGATGGTGATCCGGTGCTCCACTCACTGATAATCAATAGTTGTTTAGAATTAAAATAGCTTAAAGTTATTGATTTTTTTTTCTTTTATGTTTATCTTAAATTTTTATTCATAGATGTATTAATAATGCCGCAGGAGAGCATAAACTAATGTCACATTTTTTCAGGCCTGAAGCTACAAGACGCGGCGTTACAGGTGCCATTTTGTTTATTCGATTTTGATAGCCGCTACATGTCATGTGAGAGCGGATAGTTCGTCAGATAGCCGATATGTGGTCTCTGACGTACACATCATTATTTGTGTTCCGAACAGAAGACCGAAGTGTGTCAGTTCTTTTACCAAAATAATTGACAATGTGCTTCTTGGTGAATTCTTTGCTTAAGTGATCCGCTCTTTATCCACCCAACACGCGTCCCAATAACAATCCCGCGATTTGGAGTCGGTTTAATAAGACAGAAGATGTCAACACATTGGTAATTAAATAAATTATTTAATATAAATATTAAAACTTATAAAATATATTTAAGTTTTTTTTTGTTCTGCATCACTTTTTTAGAGGGCTCTTAGTAAAGCTAATTCGTAGCAACGGTTCTGAAGTAAAAATGTTTACCCAAGTTACCAAACGTAACTTGATGCCCTTCGCTGAAGGCACGTGGGCAGCATCACGTGACGTCGCGAGGGCGTATAGCTATTGACATCAGCATGATATAGCACTTGTTGGCCTGGTACCGAAAACCTCGATTTACAATTTTTCGTATCTTATTTCTGTTCGCTTGTCGCACATGTATGTGCCGCCATATTGGCATTTTGGACAAGTCCGGTCACGGGTGTGACGTTAGTTATGTATATGGCTGCTGTCATTGGTGCGCCATTAATTATGTAGATCGCTACTTGCGGCGCTGGGCGACAGCCCATCACGAGCGCGCTCAGTCGTGAATTTAATTCTGCCATCACGCGACGGAATAACACCTTTTTTTGAGAGAGACGAGGATGTTACTATCTATAAAATGAGTAAACATTATAACCACATGTCTATAAACAGTCGAGAGTCTATCTATACAGACTCTTGACTGTGCAGGAATCGACACGTGGCATAATCGTGTTGTGGCAACGAAATGTGCCAAATTAAACTGAATATATAATTCAAAGAATTTGATCTCATAGCAAAACTTTTGATATATTAAATGTGCTTAGACTACACGGGGTATTATTTATTTATTAATAATGCTGTATTCAGTCGGTTTGCCGGCGGGTATAGCTCAGTGGTGAAAGCGTTTACTTAGAAAGCCGAAGGTCGTGGGTTCGATCCCCGACGGAGATGGAAAAAAAGCTTTTTAATCGATCTCTGAGCTCCTAAAACACACTGGTTGGTGTGAATTTGACCCCTCACCCGTGAAATGCCAGTCATAGCTTATTAATCAAAATTGGTAGTAAACGAAAGTAGTCCCGTGAAGACCACCCACTCATAGTGAATTCCTGTAATAATAAAGATAATGCGTGAATTTCGGACTGTAGACTATGACGTCGGCGGATCAATACTCCACAAGCAGCGCTTAGCCATTTGCAGCATGGTAAGCGTCGTAGTATTCCATAGATGAGATTTCAAAATCACTTTTTCCTTCTGTCAGTATTCTCCTGTATGTGTTTATATAAAGAAACGTGAATTTGATGAACTTGAAATTCGAAAAATTCTCGTATTTTTCCCGTTAAAATATAAAGTCTTATAATTAATGAATCACATAATATTTTCAATGTTTTGAGCATTCACTTTGAGATCCATAATAAATTATAAATATTTATTTATTTATTTACCTTGTTTTCACATGGATCACGTAACAAAAGTTCTCTATTAGGAGACTGCACTCACGCTGAACTATACACTGAACGCAGCTCAGTTATCTCTTAACTAGAGAAGGATTGAGAAAGACTACGAGTTAGTCGAAACTGCAGTCTCCTAATAGAGAACTTTTGTTACGTGATCCATGTGAAAACAAGGTAAATAAATAAATAAATATTTATAATCACATAATATTTCATAAAACACTCGTACTTATAATAACCCAACCAAACCTCACTTATTTTTTATGCAATCGCATGCAGGAGAGCACAACCAGTCGAATAAGTTTACTTCATAACGCTTAGCCAGGGCGGATGGACGCTGCGGATACGTATGTTGTTCTTGTGTGTGGGTTGAGGAGATCCAGGTTGTTCGAAGGAGGAAACGCAGATGCTGGTTGATCATACCACAGCTTTCTGATGCATTTAGGAAGAAATCTTGGAAATTGACAGTTTTTAGTAGACGTACTCGCACATAACCCTTGTGTGGATGTTCGGCAAGTATACGACGAGCTTGTCGGATGTGAGTATAAGAGAAATTAATTATTTTAGTTCAGAGGAGCCACGGTCGTGGTAATAACGGTAGAAAACACCCGTTCGCTGAGATGTTTCTTACGATTTGAGGTAAGTCGAGGGCTGAGGTTTCCTCACTTTCTTCATTCAAAAGGAAAGAAGCTATAAACCCATTAGTAACCTTAAGAAATGTCTCTGTATACAGGTCTTAAGTTGGTTACCTCAAGCCAAAGAATGACTGCATACGGGTGTAAGTTAACCAAACTAAGTGAACCAACCTTTCTGTCTGTCTTCCAATAATTGCAGATTAGACGTATGTGCGTTATTTATATCAAACGAATCGCTCTTTTTAATTTTTGTTACTATATAAATTTAAGATTTTCAATTCACCTTAATCAATACTAAAAGTATCTGATTAAAAGAAAATATGCCATATATTTGGAAATATACCTTTATCTGACGAATATTTGATTGGTCATGTTTTTATCAATAAAATAGGTATTCCATGCATATCTGAAATTGGTAAATTCGCGTAATGCGGCATTCTCTAGCAAGTTCGTCGTCGGTATGCCAGTATATCAGATATAGCCTATAGGCAGTAAGCTTGTGCATATTTGATCAGGCATGTGGTGGCATGTACTCAGATAGGCTTCCTCCATATGAGAACATGAGCACTGCATTGTCAAACTGGTGAACAGCATTCGAAAACCATGCCAATGGAGTATTGCCGATGCCTATACATAATCATAAATAACATCGAACGAACAAATAACAAATGTTTTTTTTTTCAATGTTTTGAGAACCATTTTAAATATAATTTTTTTAGTAATTAAATATACATATACAATTATACATAAAATTTTATACGCATCAATTCATTCAGAAAAATATCGGCAGACGTGGGATTCGAACCATACGAGCCTTGCAACCTTTGCTCCGTTCTACATACAGTCCACTCGACTATTTCTCTGCCTGAACAGATACGCGTAAGATGATGTAATTATACTATTATTACCATCGTATAAAGATAGATGTCTCTATAGTATATATTCAGAGTGTGTATATTATTATTTTTATTATTCAATCAGTTATCAATTTATTTACTATCAATTTGTTTACCTTGTTTTTATATGGATCACATTGAGCATGACCTCTGGTTATGAGACTGCAGTTTCGACTAACTCGTAGCCTTCTTCAATCCGTCAAGAGTTGTGCTGTACGTAATATTAAACTTTAAATTTGGAACCAAATTCGAATTTTGTTTTTCGAATATGTTTGATTTTTTCAGTTGCATTCAATTGTTTCTCAACGTTTCTTCACCGGATATTTGTTTTTAAGCCGCATACCAGCCGTTGGCAGAACTCCTCATATTTATGAAGTACCAATGTAAGTCCACAATTTATATTGATATCCTTCTCTCTTATTTTATATCGATTATTGGATGACAGGATGCAGGATCAGGTTCACAATACAAAAAACTTGTTTTCATTTCACATATTATCACGGTTTATTTGTCAAACACTTGCAACAAAAATACCGTTGTGGCACACGCTATTAGGCGCGTGCCATAACGGTCGCGAGCTACCTCCAACTGTCAACTGACGGCGCTCTCTGACATCTCGGCGCACCCAACCATCGCTGCAGAAAAAGCGAATTCAAGATGACAGTGGTACCAATAGGAAATGGGCTTACTGTCATAAGAAATAAATTGGCGTATGCAAACACCGTGTAGCATTATACAATTAAAATTAACATTAGATGTGCATGTCAGGCGAGCGGACAAAAATAAGAGACAAAAGATCGTTTTTCGAGGCTTTACGCTATCAGCCTAAAGGAGCTATATCAAGCTGATATCAATATGAACTCCAAGGAGCCAATACATTTTATGCTATAAAAAGCGTTCGATGTGATTGAACTAGTCTGTACTATATCACGTCACACTATTACAATTTATGACTATTTTCTAAAGCAATATTAAGTACTTTACATTGGGTAATAATACTGTGTACTGCAGTAACTGGTGGAACCAATACATGCTGCGAATCGATGAAATTTTACGATTTCTTTGTATTTGACAACGTCACGAAGGCCTCCTTCCAAAGACGGGAAAAGGCGTTTATTCAAGAAAAATAGGCAATAACATTGAACCCAATATTCTTTCAATTTTCATTCCATTAATTTTCATTTATTGACACCTAAAATAAATCGTACGTCACATTTATGAGGAAAACCTTGTTTTTAACTCGCAATTGAAAATAATGAGAAATTTGAATGATTTTGAATTTAAAATTATCAAAATATTCCAAGAAAAAGGTTTTGACAAAAATTTTTGTTTACAGTGAATCGTATTTTTGTATAAAGTTCCTTTAAAAAGGATTTGAAGAGTGATAGAGAATTTGACAAATACATTGCATTTATGATTCCATATAAAAAGTCTCTTATCATCATCAGCCTGCGTTCGTCCACTGTTGAACGTTGGCTTTCAGCGTCTCTATTCTTCTCGATCCTCCTCTCTACGCATTCAGGCTACTCCCTCTATTTTTCTGATGTCGTCAGGCCATCTTACAGAGAGTCGCCTAATGCTTCATTTGCCAGTTTTTGGGCGTCACTTTAACACTTTTCTTCCCTATCAACCATCATCTCTTCGACATATATGTCTTGCTAAATACCTTTAAATACGTTTATTTTATTTGTAGCATACACCACGCAAGTTCTTCTCCGGAAATCTTCTTTTCAGATTTTATCTTTTAGAGATACTTTGAGCATGGATCTTCACACGCTAAAGGTGGCTTTTGCAACAGCGGTCGAAATAGCGAAGAGAAAAAGAAATTCGTCATATACGGCTTAAATCTGGCCGTGAAAATCTACGATATTATCAAATTGTCATAATACTCAAGGCAATTCGAGACTCACTGTAGTATACTTACTTCACAGCCTTAGAATTTAATTAATATTTTTTTTATATATATTTTTTTAAAGTATAAAGCCGGTCTTGCTTCTAAAAAAACTAGGTGTATTATATAGATCACGTCGGTATTTCGGGTCTCAAACATCGGAACAGGGAGGGTTTTTACCAATACTTAGCTTTGCTAGTAGGTAACGAGTAGCAAAATTAATAATTTATTTGGCTTACTTTATAATTTATATATTTATCATTTTTTGTTATCTAATGCCTTAAACATTCATATTATTACAAAAAAGATCGCTCTTTGATACATGTTTCGTATAAATAAATAAAAAGGTAATAATATTTTCGCAGTCGTATCTCTAAATATATTAGTTTTACGTGAAAGAATCAGTGACTGTCTCGCAAGCTCCACGGAAACACATGAAACATTAAGTTTAACTTGTATGGTATCGAAATTCGCTCTCGACGCAGTGGAGAAAACATCACTTTGAGAGTCACATATGGCTCCTGAAATTTTATTGAAATATTTAATATAGCATTACATGAGATATGAAAGGGAGAAGAATTGCTTTGTAAAATCCGATTTAATATTATCTTTCACCGTAGTCTATTTTCTTTGCATATCCGAAAAATATTGTCATTAAAAATTGTCACTACTTAGTTCTGTTACTATTTTATATTTCACATGAACTTTTTTTTTTTATGTAAACGCATGCAGGAGAGCACAACCGGTCAAGACCAGTGCACTCTATGACGCTCAGCCAGGGAGGCTGGACGCTGCATGCGGGAAACGTGTGTTGTGTTCGTGTTTGTGTACTGTAACTAACATTACTTATATGGGACAAGTAATCCAACTAAAGACGAAATATTTTCTTGAAAGATATCGACAGGCTATATAACTTAGATGGGCAGCATTTGTAAAACTTAAGTACATTTTTAAAGTGAAAATTCCGCAATGTCTTAAAACTAAGATTTTATCAATGCATCCTCCCAGTATTAACTTAAGGCGCAGAATCGTGAATCAGAATGTCTTACGCCTAAAATAAATGTTAACCAACGCGCAATGGAGAGATTCATGAGAGGAGTGTAAATAGAAGATATAATCTAAAACGAAGAAGAATTTAAGTAGTGAAGGCAACACATTAAATAGGTACACTCAAGTGGCAATTGACTATATATCGAAGACACGACGGCCGATAAGGAATACAAGTGTTGGAGTCCAAGAACTAGTAAACGGAGCGTTGTCAAGATAGATTGACGACATTAAAAGAATAGCCATAGTGGCGTGGATGCGGAGAACGGACGATCTAAAAGGATGGAGACTCATGCACGAGGCCTAAGTTCGATAGTGGATGGACACAGGCTAATGATGATAACATTTTATAACACCGTAAAAAAATCTATTAATATGTTTAATCATTTAGTTTATTTGAAATTTCGTTTCAGCAATACGATAAAAGTCATATAGCATAAAGTTACTTCATCATCATCATCATCATCATCATCATCATCATCATCAGCCTGTATCCGTCCACTGTTGAACGTGCCTTCCGCATCCAGTTCAATCCTGCTATTGTTCTTATGTCATCAGTCCATCTTGCAGGGGGTCGGCCAATGCTTCGTTTGCCAGTTCTTGGACGCCACTTCAATGCTTTTCTTCCCCATCGACCACCGTCTCTTCGACAGATAGTCAATACCCACTTGAGTGTGCCTATTCATTGGTCAGCCTCCATTACTTGAGTTTTTCTTCAGATATCCTAGTTTCAGATTCTATCTTTTAGCGACATTACGAGCATGGATCTCTCCATAGCACGCTGGGTGATCTTTATTTTATGAGTAAGACTTGCTGTTAGATTCCACGTCTCTGCGACATAAGTTAATGCAGGGAGGATGTATTGGATAAAATGTTACTTAGTTTATTTTTAATATGAGCAGTTTTGTATCATTATATTCATTTTTAAAAAAATAAAATTTTATCTATATATTTTTTCAATTAATAGCTTCGTCCAACTAAATTGTTTTGTAAATTTAAATCACAAACATATAATATTATTTACTATTTTAAATTTTACTAATGATTACATTGTTTTAATCCGAGTGGTACTTTACAAAATAAATATTAAGCTTGTGAATAAATGAATACTGATAGAATAATAATAAAAATATACATACTTTGAATATATACTATGGCGACATCGTACGATAATAACAATGATACTAGTTTCATCGCAGTCAGTCTGGGCATAGCAATGGCGCGATTCGCCGAGCGGTATGAATACCAAGGTTTTTCCAAGGTCCGCGGTTCGCATCCCGCTTCTGCCGTTATTTTGTGCTCGTTGAAAAAGAATTTTATGTTTAGTATAGTTTAATATTGAAATAATAAAATAATATTCTAATAAAAAAAATTTAAAAATTAATTTATATTTTTTCAATTAATAGCTTCGTCCAACTAAATTGTTTTGTAAATTTAAATCACAAAAATATAATATTATTTACTATTTTAAATTTTAATAATGACTACATTGTTTTAATCATGCAATACTTTACAATAGTTATTTATTATTATGAAAGAAATTCCAAAGATTTGATCCGATTGTAAAGTTTAATAATTCCTATAAAATATTTTTTAAGCTCATAACCCAAATATTTTTATTTGTTCCGAAAAACTTTATGTTAATGTGAACTATTGGAAAAGCAGTTGAACTTTCAGTGCTAAAGAAGAAGACTTATAAATGGATTACTTATAATTTAATCCTTTATATTGAACTTGCAATAGTAATCTATATAAACCCCAATTTAGTTCATATTATAACAGTTACATAAACGAGTACATTATTTGGTTATGATCAATTTTTCCATTTTATTATGTTGAAAATTTTTAAAAGTACATAATCGTATTACATACAAAGTAATTGGTACACGATTTTTAAACTACGTATAATTAACATCAAAAAGCCAAAATTCTTGAGTAAAGGAATATTTCTTTAGGGCTCCGCAAGCAACTTGCCAAAACACTTGCTTGGAGCATCTTAATGTACGGCTGTGAGACATGGTGCTTATCTTAAAGTGATAAAAAAGACTAGAGGCCTTTGAGATGTGGTCGTACAGAAGAATTCTCGGAATTTCCTGGAGAGACCACGTCACGAACAATGAGGTTCTCAGAATAATCAAGGAAGATAGGCAACTAATAAGAACCATCTCAGAGCGACGAGCCCGATGGATCGGCCACATCATGCGCCACGATGGTCTTCTTCACGATATTGTGGAGGGGATGGTTGAGGGTAGAAACTGTGGAGGACGCCCCAGACGGGGATATTTGCAGCAAGTATTCGAGGACATGAACTGTAGCGCTTATGCTGAGCTGAAAAGGGTTGCGGAGGACCGAGAGGAGTGGAGATCGAGATGCAAGATTCTGTTGCTGCAAACCAATCCACCGGATTGATACTACGAAGAAGAATTAACATATTTGCAATTCAAAGAGTATGACCCTAATGAAATAGTTTTAGTACTATGCGCAAGGTTGCGGGTTCAATATCTGCTTAATGTCAAAATGACTGTTAATCACATATTAAGCTTTAAATGATTTATATATAATTTAAAATTCATCCAGTCGGTTACCACCAACCATAGTAAGCTTTACCGAGTTAACTATTTCACTAAAGACGCCCGTCATAGTCTATTTAATTTAAATAAGTACTTGACAAATGTTGTATAATGAAGTGCATCCATTTATAGTGAGTCTCTTCAAAAGTGCTCTAACAACACATTGTCATCGTAAACTGTGACACAAATGGCAAAAAAATACGCAAACATTACTTTGTTCTAAGAATATGTAAAAAATATTGAATTTGTTACTAATTATTAATAAACTTTACGGATGAGATAAACTTATACTCCTGTTTCTAAGCTTATATGCAATGGTAATATTCTTTATTGCATAAAGGAGCTTAACAAAGATTTTGATTAATATTTTAATTTTATTACACCTGTTATAGTAATCGAAAGAAAAAAAGATTTATTTGTGAAAATTAGAGGTGGTTTTTCAGTTCGTTTCAGTCCGCAGAGCGCACTTAAAAGCCAAAAACGAAAGCCTCATTTTCATTCCAAGACATAATTTCCGTTTTCCTCCGTTGTACATTATCCGGCAGGTATTACATTTAATAAACAATGGCCGACACTAAATCTCATCCTAACAATCGCCACATCTTCTACAATAATTAATTGCGATGGTTTACGTGACGTAAACGATTTACGTTTCAAAAACGAGTGAATAACGCGAACAAGTTAAATATAAATTCACGTTTAAAGTAGATTATTACGTTTTGTTTGTGACACTTTTTAATGCGTGAAAAAAAACACTCTTTAATAAAAGTCGAGTAACTTTTAAATGAATTGCGGCTGAAACATTTACAAGCTCACATTTTAATCTTCTTTTTAATGGTATTATCAATCCAGTGGATTGGTTTGCAGCAACAAAATCTTGCATCTCGATCTCCATTCTTCTCGATCTTCTGCAACCCTCTTTAGCTTAGTAAATTTGAATCTTCTTTGTAGTATCAATCCGGTGGATTGGTTTGCAGACACAGAATCTTGCATCTCGATCTCCATTCCTCTCGGTCCTCCACAACCCTCTTCAGCTCAGCATAAGAGCTACAACTCATGTCCTCAAACACTTCTTGCTGCAAATGCTCCCCTCTAGGGCGCCCTCTACAGTTTCTACTCCTCAACCATCCCCTCCACAATGTCGTGAAGAAGACCATCGTGGTGCATGATGTGACCGATCCATCGGGCTTGCCTCTCTGAGATGGTTCTTATTAGGTGCCTATCTTCCTTGGTTATCCTGAGAACCTCATTGTTCGTGACGTAGTCTCTCCATTTCAATAAAAAATATTAAATTCGAATAATTTCATTTGTTAACTCATTTGTTTTTCGATAACATGTATTTTTTTGTAAATACACTTTACTCATTTTAATATATGCAATTTACCACACGCGGTTAGCAACAGGCATGACCCATCCAAATTGTTTTCCGCGTCCAATGTTGCTTTACTTGATTTTACGAGAATTACAATTACGATGTGCTATTGTCGCTGTACTATGAGCTTTCATATATATTCCTAAAATACTTTCCATATCCGTTCCACATATGGAACATAGGGTCTCCACAAATCGCCGCCGCTTAGTTCTGGCTGCTTCCCCTATATATTTCTCGTTAAAGAACATATCTGCACCTGAAGGTCGATTTGGGAACATATATGGTTATCAACAACCTTCAAAGCAGAAGTTCCCTAGTAATTAGTAAGAAAAAGTAGCAGGTGTAATATCAGAGGCATATTTTTGGATGATTTGTTAATCGGTTTTTTTCAGGAATTCTGTTGATTATCCCGACGTTCCTGAGGCCTAAAATATTTTGTCTTAAGGGGTGCTTAACCTATATATATACATATTTGTAATGTAAATATTCTAAACACAGACAGGAAAATACCGACAGATGGTGATCGTGATGCTGAAGTTTCATCTGTGGAATTCTATGACGTTTACCACGGTGCACATGGCTAAGCGCTGCATGTAGAGTGTTGATCCGCCAATGTGATATAATACATCCCGCAAGATTCACGCATCATTCGTATTATTCCAGGAATTTATAATGAATGGGTGGTCTTCATGAGATGACTTTCGTCTACCACCAATTTTGATTAATAGGCTATGACAGGCATTTTACGGGTGAAGGATCAAATTGACACCAACCCCCCGTATTTTAGAGTTCACAAATCGATTAAAAATCTTATTTTTTGATCCCCTGTTGGGGATCGAACCCACGACCATGCAAAGCTAACGCTTTGACCATTGAGTTATACACGCCGGCAATATATATTAATAAAATTCAAAATCCTTGGTACTGAAAGAAATGAATTGCCACAAAAGAAAACAGGTAACATGTGTAAAACGATGTTATTGTTATATGTTGTCTTAAAAGGAAATATTTTACTAAGAGAGAGATAAATGAGTGTTGCCATACATGAAAGCTCACAGTGCCTAATCCTGAAATAGGCGGGGAGGCTAAGCTTTGAAGTTTGTCTCTGCGTGCTGTAAAATTTAAACCTTTTACCTTAAAAATGCCTCTCAACCCGAAATATGTGGCCATTTATTTTTAACATTCCCACAACAATCGCCCCGAAAATGCGGGCCAAGCTTTGTCATCACCATTTTGTAATTTAAATTCTTTTCGCATTCAAAAATATCTCCCGCAGTAATTTTGGGGCTTAGAAATTTCAACATTTTTCAAAGATTACTTACGTAGCTATAAAAATAAAATAGAATACCGACATATGGTGATGAAACAATATCATTTGTAGATTCTACGCCGCTTACCATTTTACATGTGGCTTTTGGGATGATTTTGACAGTTTATTTTATTTTCCTTAAATGACATTACAAAATAGGTAACATTTCAATGCGTCATAAAGTAAATACAACCATAAGTGTGTCGATGTAAATATATTGACACATTTAGTGTCAATGATCTCACACTCAGAACTAGCGTCAGGAGACTCAAGATGTCGTAGACTACAACCCGTCATTGACACACCATCCATTTTTAACATAAATGCACTATGAATGGGTGGTGTTTACGGAACGTATTTTGTCTACCTGTTATTTTAGTTAATAGGCTATGATTGGCATTCAACTGGCGAGTGATGAAATTGACAATTAACGAGGGTATTTATAAAGTTTATTTTTTTTTTATTTATCTTAATCGCCGTTGGGGATCGAACCCACTAATTTGCTATAGTAAGCAAACGCTTTGTCACTGAATTATTCCCGTCGGCTATTGAAACTATTAAACTTTAAGCATTTGTAATTAACTTGCCGGGCGGCATAGTCCAGTGGTTAAGGCGTTTGCTTCTCACTCAGATGTCGTTGGTTCGCATTTCGACCATGCTTGATTTTATTACACATATTGTAAATAATGACGAAATTTCGGTAAGTTCAATATTTAACTAAGAAATTGTTAAATTGTACAGATTATATTAAGTACCTTAAAAGGTGTCTGGTGGAGATTGAGATTGAGTTTGAGATGGGGCGAGGCTGTAAAGAATCGATATTATTATATGAATGATGCTGAAATTGTTAACCTAACTGTAAAAAAATTGTATATAATCATGTAATTGTGTAAAATGGTGTAAAAATATATAAAATTGTTAAATACTGAAATAACATAGATGAATCCTACGCCACACACAAGATCCATCTT
Organism: Glossosoma conforme; assembly: GCA_022606575.1. Taxonomy (NCBI): domain Eukaryota; kingdom Metazoa; phylum Arthropoda; class Insecta; order Trichoptera; family Glossosomatidae; genus Glossosoma; species Glossosoma conforme. The sequence continues at coordinate 705,103 of JAGTXR010000005.1, read as the reverse complement.
TAAGTTGCTTGGTAAGCGAATTAACAAAAAAAAAAAAAAAAAAACATGGAATAAAATAAATGTCAATTAATCCTTAAATGTATCTTTTTATATTTGTTTAAATAAAAGAAAAATAAAAATAAAAATTCGAATGCAAACATTTGGTATATTTTAAGTTTAAATAAATAATGTCAAGACAGTGATTTATTTGTAGTTGAAAAATATTATTGTGTAAAAATAATTGTTTAAATAAAAATAAACTGTTATTTTTGAAATCAATTTTTTTTGTAACGTTCTTCAATCAAATAATAATTTAGATGGTCACGACCGTGACATGTCACGTTATCTGATGAAGCCTATAAGGGTCGAGTAATATCGATCATACGGGTATGTATGATTAGTATTGCTACGTAAAACTACGTAAAAGATATACGAAAAATGCCGGATTATGCAATTGGTGTTACGTTATCATCATTGACCTAAATTTGACTGTTATCAGTCATACAGACATTATAAAAAACGAAGAAACCACTTTTATTCGTAGTAGTATCAATCCGACGGATTGGTTTGCAGCAACAAAATCTTGCATGTCGATCTCCACTCTTCTCGATTTTATGCAACCCTCTTTACCTCAGCATAAAAACTGCAATTCATGCCATGAAGACTTGCTGCAAATACTTTCGTCTAGAGCGCCCTCTACAGTTTCAACCCTCAACCATCCCTTCCACAATGTCGTGAAGAAGACCATCATGGCGTATTTTGTGACCGATTAATCGGGCTCACGTCTCTGAAATGATTCTTAAAAGGTGCCTACCTTCCTTGATTATGCTGAGACCCTCATTGTTTGTGAAGTGGTCTCTCTACGTAATTCCAAGAATTCTTGTATATAAACATATCTCAAAGGCTTCTTGTCTTATCTTATCACTTTTAGATAAGCACCATGTCTCACAGCCATACATCAAGATGCATTTGAAAAACTAAGAAGTCAATAAAAATATGACTTATGCCTTATATTTATTCCCTTCTACTCGGAGGAACGGCGAGACGCAGAGATGACATAGCTTCTATTATTCCCGTCTAGGGCGCCCTCTGCAGTTTCTACTGTCGTGAAGAAGACCACCGTGGAGCATGATGTGACCAATCTATCGGGCTCGCCTCTCTGAGATGGTTCTTGTAGCTGTTCCAAATGGACCGGTATCTCAGACAGTAATTAAATTTTGATGTTTAATTTGACTCAGATGACAGTGACAGTAGTGCCAACATAAAAATAAAAAGATTCATTTGAATTGTTTAACTCTCGAAATTAAAATTCAAATTTCCCGGTATTTTTTGCTAACAGTATTATACTTTGATTTGTCGAAATTGATTGTTGAGTCAGCTTATATATTTCACAAAAATTTAATTATTATATACTTTAGCTACAATAATACTAATTCATATGCTTTTAAAATAAACAAAACGATGATAACAGAGAAAAAATATTGAAACATTCTATCAGCTGTCGCATTTCTCTTCCATTAAAAAACACACAAATAATAATTCATATGTTGAGTGTTAAACTTATAAAAGAAAAACAAAATGCTACTTCGTCAATAGTAATTTTTGCGCCAGAGCTGCCATATATGGCGCTGAAAAGCTTTTTGATATGGCGTCGTCGATGCGGAATAAGTAACTCCTGTGTGAGGCTCCTGAAAATAAACCTTCGTTCATTTTCAGGAGAAGTACTTGGTATTTTGAAGCTCTCCCTGCTTATGTTAGCTGAGGCCTTTTCATAACTACAAGGGCCATATGAAAAAGAAGGCTAGAAATTTTATATCTTCACAGTTTTATAGTTAAGTTTAAATATTATAATTAATTGCTTAAGAATTATTTATATGATTAGAAACCTTGAATATTCAGTTTTTTTTATGTAGTCGCCTTGACGTATGACAAATTTCCGCATCCGGGAGATGATTTTTTGTATTTATTTTTCGAACCAGCTTCCCATCCCTTTCCGTAGAAAGGTAAAAACCACTTTTGGAACTTCCTCTTCGTTTTGTGTGGATTGTGGGAGTATGATCCGTAATTTTCCTAACTAACTGAAAAAAGCTAAACTGAAACTAAACTGAAACTATGACCAGTAGAAACTCTCTGCACCACTTCTATACATTTTTCACGTCTTTGTACATTTATTCCAAGCGGTGATGATTTAAATATGAGCAACCTTCTTTTTGTATAAAAATTAATAACAGATCGCCGTTTGCATTTATCGGGAACAACAATCAAGACATCTATCGCGAATGGCTGGTGCGCCGAAATTGATCTTGCTAGCGAAGTATTTTTTATACAGCAGGGTGGGAAAAGGTAGTACAAATACGACAGTGTTGAGAATTTTGAATACGAAGTGCCTTGAAGACCGCACTTTTCATACAGCCTATGTATTTTCGGAATAAATTCTATGTTTAAATTACTACATCCTAGCAGGTGTTTACATCTCAGGAAATTTTCCACCCGGCACTTACTTTCCGCAATCTCACCGTTTATTTTTACAGCTTTTGTAAGTTTTAAGGATGAAAAGCTACGTATTTGATATTCCATTATTCACACGTATACACCTATAAATCTTGACGACCCGTCGCCGGAATTTAAATTCGCTTGCTCGAAATGAATACTAATACGAGAGATCACACGCGGAAAAAATTCTAAAATTCTGTTCGTGATAATAAAATAAATATACCACAAATTGCTCACACAATTTTTATTCGCAAATGGAGACAAATTTGTGGAATTATTATAAATTAATTTGACGTTCGTGATAATACACCCCATTTAATATATTTTTACATAAGTAGTATAATTGTTTATAAATGTTAAATAATCATGAATAATAATTTGTATACTTTTTTCATAAATGAAAAGTAATTGTGTAATTTTATTTATTACATTACTTAATACTTACCTTTTAAACAAACATGAATATTTAAAAATATAAAAAATTTCATAAAACCTGTCATACATAGACGAACATATATCATCATCATAAACACGTGTCCGTCCACTCTTGAACATAGGCCTCCCGCATGAGTTTCCATCCTCTCCGATCCTCAACCTTCCGTATCCAGGCCATTCTCGCTATTCTTCTTATGTCGTCAATCCATCTTGCAGGGCGTCGACCAACGCTTCGCTTACCAGTTCTTGGGTGCCACTCCAATACTTTTAATTCTCATCGACCATCGTCTCTTCGACAGATATGTCACATTGCCACTTGAGTGTGCCTATTTGTTGGGTACCCTCCACTACTTGAGTTCTTCTGCGCATCTCCTCGTTTTGGATTATATCTTTGAGCATAGATCTCTCCATGGCACGTTGGGTGACCTTTATTTTATGAGTAAGACTTGCTGTTAGATTCCACGTCTCTGCGCCATTAGTTAATACTGACAGGATGCATTGGTTAAACGCCTTAGTTTTAATAAATTGCCGAATTTTCTATTTAAAAACAACACTGACTTAATAAATGCTGTAAACATACAATATGCAGACTTTCCATTGCCATAATTCACTTATATGACTGTGCGACATATCAAAGGAGTATCAAGTTAATTACGTATAACAATACTCTATTAAGTACTCACAAGTAAATAACTTAAATTGTGGCGTTGTTTGTGTAATATGCAAGGTAAGTGGGTTTACGTGGGATTTGCTTTGACCCCTTTCTTGTTTATATTGTTTGTGAAGGAATGCTTACAACAGGCATGTTGTAGATATACAACAAGCAAGTATGTACATACGTTGGCACCAGGCATTCTCCGCATATGAACACGCCTCCGCATCGAATGTATCAGGAGTGTGGAGCATTATTGTCTTCCCTCAAACTCAAAGTTAACTCAAAAGTTGACAATTAAGAGCTAATTTTTTTTTTAAATACTGGCAGTGCGATGGCTTGAATTTGTGAAGAATGACGTAGTGAGAGAGCGGACAAGGCAGTATTCCATACTATAGTAGGTCAAAAGGCAAAAGTGGATCTGGCTGGGACATGTACTGAGGATGAGCAAGAGAAAGTTTTAACTACAGCTGACCTTTTTTCAAGCTCACGGGCTCGCACCGTCGGGATCTATACATATAATTTATTCGGTGGAGCTGCGGAAGGCAGGGCTGTCAGCTCTCGTTAAAAAATCCAATCGGAAAATTACTCAAAAATGTACCTCGATTATATAGAATGCTGTCATTTCATAATTTCTCCGTCTTGCCTTGGAGTTGTTGGGAAATATATGTGCTTAAAGGTTAACCTTCTGGTGATTATATCTTAGAAGAAGACTTAGACAAATTATCGGATGATAATCGGATGACGCTCCCGACGCCTGGACATTTTTAATTTCGTCTCCAAAGAGTGGCTCGACTCTACCGGTGGCATGTAATAGCTTAAATTTTATTAAATCAATTTAAGAAAATCAAGCTTGGTCGGGATGATAAGCCGACGGCGTCTGGGTGAGAAGCAAACGCTTTAACTGCTGGACCATGCCGCCGATAGGAGCATTGCTTGTCACGAACTGCCCCCTCGACGCTATGTCAGTTGCCATGTTCCTCGCCTCATCTCATGTCAGCTCCTCCGAGTAGAAGGGAATAAATATAAGGCATGAGACATATATTTTTATTGAATAAGATGCATTTATACCATCGCATCAGTGTCACATGACGCATAAGCTCGGGCAGGAGATGATCGAGTGGTCAAGGGTAATGAACATAGGGCAACGGTTGGTTCCAAAGCTCGCTGGTTCGAATGCCGCTTCTGCCGATTTTTTCCGAACGAATTGATGCGTATAAAGAATTTTGATGTATAGTATGTGTATATTTAATTACTAATAATAATGTGTTGATTTTTTGCGTATTTTTACTTCTAGGAATGTGAAAAAAAAAATCATCAGTATTATTTGTATATTAAATGAACCCAAGTTTCTAGCTGCGATTCATGTACTCATATATACTCGTAGGTAATTAAAATTCTCTAGTAGCTTCCAGAATCTTCCCTTTTGCATTCCAGAATTATACTGTAGATATTATTATAATTAGAAAAATGCTAATTTTGGAACATTATTATTAAAGTTTAATTTTTACATGGTTTTTATTATTTCAACTTTTGTTTTATACTTATCGTAAAGCAGTGCTTGCATAAATTTTGCAAGTCGTTTTTTTAATTTATTCTGAACATACTAAGTATTTTTTTAGGAGAATAAAATTCATTGGGTAGAAACAGTACTATAGTGATGTACAAAATAAAATTATATTCACTTTTTATTTGTTGCTGTAATGAGCTCACTTTTTTCAATAAATATTGTATCGAAAACATAATATTATAATGTACTACAGAGGTACCTCAAAATACGGATTCGATTCGTACTTTAGCCTTACTAGTGTATGTCAATTATCTCGAATTTGAAAGCCATTTTTCCAATTGAAATTAATTACAATGCCATTAATCAATTCCAGCCTCCAAAATCCCACCCCAGTTGTTCTTCTTACATGTTTTAAAATTAGAAAAACGTATTTATAAATGACAAAGATTAAAATAAACATAAAATAAGTGAATGTAAAGAAATAAATTGGTTTTATAGTATACTAGCTGACCCGGTGAACTTTGTTTCACCCGAAAGGCAATAAATGAGCAGATTTTGGATTTTATTAAGTTGAATTTTTCGGTACATATGATATCATATATTTGGTCTGGTTGAATTCTATTGCAGTAATCGACGAAACTTCAGCAAGTAGTTGTCAGCATTTCGACGAATCGTCAAACGATATGCGTTATAATTCATCGAGCTTAGATTCTTGGTAGTTTCTTCACCTGAAATTAAGACAATAGATTTTTAATTTTGTATGTAAAGCTAACATCCATATTTGTAGCATAATTATAAAGGGGTGAAGATAAATGATTTTAAATCGTTTGCCGGTTATTTGTCCAATTTTCTCTAAAAAAAACATCTTAATCTTTAAGTCTGTTATTTTCCTGGTAATAAGCAGTGTAATTGGTCATTTATTGGAAACCTAAAGCAAAACCAAGCACTGAAAAATGTATGTCATGACGGAATCAAAACTATGATATTGATTATATATATATTGATTACTCACCATTCAATGGATTTTTCATTTTGATATTGAAATAATATCCATCTTCTCCTTTCCAAAACATCAGTGGGTATTGCAACGTGTCATATGAACGACGTGTTTCAGATATCTGTTGTAGTTGCCCAGTATCACGACATGTGTACCAGATGGTCGTTTATCCGCTCTGATCACGACTTTGTAGAAATCGATCAAGTTCTTCCTCCATATCGACGAAACCGCAGCAAATAGTTGTCAGCATTTCGACGAATCGTCAAACGATATGCGTTATAATTCATCGAGCTTAGATTCTTGGTAGTTTCTTCACCTGAAATTAAGAAACTAGATTTGTAATTTTGTATGTAAAGCTAACATCCATATTTGTAGCATAATTATAAAGGGGTGAAGATAAATTATTTTAAATCGTTTGCCGGTTATTTGTCCAATTTTCTCTAAAAAAACATCTTAATCTTTAAGTCTGTTATTTTCCTGGTAATAAGCAGTGTAATTGGTCATTTATTGGAAACCTAAAGCAAAACCAAGCACTGAAAAATGTATGTCATGACGGAATCAAAACTATGATATTGATTATATATATATTGATTACTCACCATTCAATGGATTTTTCATTTTGATATTGAAATAATATCCATCTTCTCCTTTCCAAAACATCAGTGGGTATTGCATCGTGTCATATGAACGACGTGTTTCAGATATCTGTTGTAGTTGCCCAGTATCACGACATGTGTACCAGATGGTCGTTTATCCGCTCTGATCACGACTTTGTAGAAATCGATCAAGTTCTTCCTCCATATCGACGAAACCGCAGCAAATAGTTGTCAGCATTTTGACGAATCGTCAAACGATATGCGTTATAATTCATCGAGCTTAGATTCTTGGTAGTTTCTTCACCTGAAATTAAGAAAATAGATTTTTAATTTTGTATGTAAAGCTAACATCCATATTTGTAGCATAATTATAAAGGGGTGAAGATAAATGATTTTAAATCGTTTGCCGGTTATTTGTCCAATTTTCTCTAAAAAAACATCTTAATCTGTAAGTCTGTTATTTTCCTGGTAATAAGCATTGTAATTGGTCATTTATTGGAAACCTAAAGCAAAACCAAGCACTGAAAAATGTATGTCATGACGGAATCAAAACTATGATATTGATTATATATATATTGATTACTCACCATTCAATGGATTTATCATTTTGATGTTGAAATAATATCCATCTTCTCCTTGCCAAAACATCAGTGGGTATTGCAACGTGTCATATGAACGTCGTGTTTCAGATATCTGTTGTAGTTGCCCAGTATCACGACGTGTGTACCAGATAGTCGTTTATCCGCTCTGATCACGACTTTGTAGACCTCGATAAAGTTCTTCCTCCATATTGTCATTGAAGTATATTTGTACAAATTTATGCTGTGCATCTTCGAGAGGTTGGAATGATCCGATTCGATGGTGAATCTGTCCTTGTATCTACAGAATCAAAAGCAAAGACAATATTACTGATTTATAAACACTTTTTTTTAAGAATAAGCATACATAATTCAAAGCAATAAGTGTAGTATGTTATTCTGTTAATTAGATTGTGTGTAAGTACAAAAATAAATAAATAAATAAATAAATACCTTGAATGTCGGATTAAATCCTCATCCATTCTAGAGTTCGTGAAAACGGATCGCTTTGGCATATCGTAAAGAGACTTGTCAATGTTGTCGCTGGAGGTGTCTCAGCACGTTGAACAACATTTGAAGCCGTGAAATATACCCAATGACCATTCTCCAGATCATCATCATCATCAGCCTGTGTCCGTCCACTGTTGAACGTAGGCCTCCCGCATGAGTCTCCATCCTCTTCGATCCTCCGCCTTCCGCATCCAGGTCACTCCCGCTATTCTTCTTATATCGTCAGTCCATTTTGTAGGGGGTCGGCCAATTGCTTCGTTTGCCAGTTCTTGGGCGCCATTCCAATACTTTTCTTCCCCATCGACCGTCGTCTCTTCGACAGATATGACCTGCCCATTGCCACTTGAGTGTGCCTATTCGTTGGGTAGCATCCACTACTTGAGTTATTCTGCGTATTTCCTCGTTTCGGATTCTATCTTTTAGCGACACTCCGAGCATGGATCTCTCCATAGCACGCTGGGTGACTTTTATTTTATGGGTGAGACTTGCTGTCAGATTCCACGTCTCTGCGCCATAAGTTAATACAGGGAGGACGCATTGGTTAAACGACTTAGTTTTAAGGCATTGCGGAATTTTCGCTTTAAAAATGTACTTTAGTTTTCCAAATGCTGCCCATCCCAGTTGTATGCGCCTGTCGATTTCTTTTGAGAAGTTAGATATAGTCGTTTATAACCTCTATTTCTGTTCCTCCAATGGAAATAGGATCAAAGGTCTGTGAAATATGACTATTAATCATGGCTTTTGTTGTATCCATGTTCATTTTCGGACCAATTTTGTTCGACGCTTCATTGAGGTCGTAGAGCATGTCTTGGAGCTTGTTAGGTGATTCGGCTATTAGCACTATGTCATCTGCAAATCGGAGGTGAGAAATGTACTCTCCGTTAATATTTATTCCACATTTTGTCCAGGATAGCAGTTTAAAAATATCTTCTAGGGCGTTTGTGAAGAGTTTTGGAGATATAACATCTCCTTGTCTAACACCTTTGTTTATAGAAATATTGTTAGTGCTATCATGGAGCTGGACCATCATTGTTGCAGATTTGTAAAGAGATTTTATTATCTCTATATACCGATAGTCTATTTTGCAGCGTTGTAGTGAATCTAGCACTGCCCAAGTCTCGATTGAGTCAAATGCCTTTTCATAGTCTACAAAGGCGAGGCAGAGTGGCTGATTATATTCTTCGGTTTTCTGAATGATTTGTCTTAGCGTGTGGATATGATCAATTGTACTAAAGCCTTTCCTAAACCCAGCTTGCTCTCGAGGTTGAAATTCATCAAATCGACCCGTCAGCCTGTTTGTTAAAATTCTGGAGAATACTTTATACACATGGGAAAGAAGGGAAATGGGTCGGTAGTTTTGAGCAGTGATTTATCCCCTTTTTTGTGGAACAATATCACAATACTCGCACTCCATGTCGCCGGGGTTTCTCCATGTTCTATTACCTTGTTGAATAGTTTTTAAGCTCTTTCAACAGAGGGGTTCCTCCTACTTTCAGAAGCTCAGATGTAATTCCGTCTTCTCCAGGGGCTTTGTTGTTCTTAAGTTGTTTTAGGGCCGATTTAATTTCGAATATACTTATCTCTGGGATGTCTTCAGACCAGTGCTTTGTGAGAGTAGCCGTCTTGTCGTCCGCAGATCTGTCATTAGGACCTGGCATCGTAGATGAATACAATAACCCGTAGAAATGTAAAAGCGCTCAATTTCATCGTTGGTATTCGAGGTTAGGATGCCAAAAACCACCAAATCACTGCCTTACATTCGTAATGTTTCAATCCCTAGTTCCATGATGGCTTTTTCGTGAAAGATTAGATCGTTTTGGTCGCAAATATCGGCACAATAAGCTAACAGAAACTCGAAAGTTCTTGAAACAAAACGTCAACCGATAGACTTCAAAATATCTATGTAACCATAGACAATAATAATATCAGTTGTCAGATTCCTTGCCTTTTGTTATAACATTTTTTACAAATAAAAGATTAAACTGATATTTTAACTCATATTTATTTTGTTTGTGCCTTTTTTTCCTTGCCTTTTGTTTTTTTTTTGTTTCAAAATATTCCGTACCTTACGTAGGTACCTACTTACAATACCTACTATTGCGTCATTTTTAGTTATGTTGCTGACTATGGCAACACTTTCTCAACTGACAGCTGTCAAGTTACAATAGTCTTGTATGAAAACATGTTTACGTAAATGTTCAATATTTTTTCTTAATCAAATCAATTTTGAGTATACCATGGACGTTTTTGGGTTCTAAGCTACCTTTCCACCAATTTTCAGCCAAGTCGGTTAGGCCGTTCTTGAGTTATAAAAACAAATATAACCCGACTTTCTTTTATATATATAGATTTTTTGCCAGATTCAAGTTTTGATTCGATTTGAAATTTTTTGTTTATTCCTTCCTTTCAGAATTTTGCAAAAATGAGTAAGGTAAGTATCATTAAACAGCTCTGATACGCAATCATTTGCAACATTAACTGGGTGTTTATTTTCTAAGAACTGTTAAATTCTCTCCCACATTTTCGAAATCAACTTATTTCACTTGTAGAAATAACCACAAACATTTCAATTTCCTTATCGAAATAATTTTCTTACAGAACCTTCGTATGATGCATTTCAAATGTTGCTCGTAAATCAAAATTTGCTCGTATTTCAAAGCAAAACTTCGCTTGCTCATAGGCTCGTATCTAAAATATCTCGTATGTTAGAGCACTCATATTTCAAGGTACCTTTGTACTTTTTAATTAATTGTGTGTAAAACAACATATCTGACTATATATATTCCCGTGTTCTTCATTCCCCGATGGTAAAAGTATTAACAAGTAAATAAAAAAGTATTCTTTCAGTTTTATTTTTAAATATATGGTACGGGTACTATAATACGAGTATATACTATTGTTACATTTTCTTCAAAGCTTCAATGTCTCGGCGCTGTTTCGTTTTTTACCAAATGACAATAAGTCCATCGAGAAGGATTTTCTATTCAACAATAGTCACGTGACATCAAAGTTAGTTCAAGTCTATCCTTCAAGGCTTTTACTAATCTCTAAATGGACTTTGTAAACCCTTGAATGTCACTTGAAACTTTTATGGTAAATATTTAAAAGTTTAGCAATATAAAAATATTTAATCACAGAGGATTAAAAACTTGTTATTTGAAACAAAATACTCGTTACTTAAGCTACTTTGTTTTTACTCAGATTTTCAATTTAAAAAGCCATTTAAACTACAAATCATTTTAAATATTATAAATGGTCTTAGGTAGAGCAATCATACTATTTGATACGTGCTATATTTTTTTAAAAGAAAGACATTCATTCGTTAATTCATTCACTTGTCAACTTGTCCATTTTTTCACTTGATCATTTGTTTATCTATTACAAACTAATAAGAATGTCACTGATAAGTACAATACATACGCGTGAAATGAGGTCACTAGGTCATTATCTGACTAGATAGATTGACTTTCAAATTAGTTGCCAAAGAATCAGCACTGTGTGCCTGACAGTTTCAAATGATATTGTGCAGACCATGATTAGAAATAGACATAACTGTAAATACAATTTCAATATTCAGAATCAGAAATAAGTAATAAAACATTGCTTCTTTTATTGCAATGCCCACCACAGCAGCTTCTAATAACTGCGATCTTGCAAGTTATATTTGATGGATAACGAAGTACTACTTTTAATTAATTAATAACTTACTTTCATTATGATATTAATTTCCGTCGGAGATAGAACTCACGACCTGCGATATAGTCAGCAAACGCTTTATCACTAAGCCATACCCACTGCCAAACTTTGTTATAAAGTAAATGTCAAAAATCAATATAAATAATGACGGATTCATATCTAACGTATACGTTGTTAACTGAGAATACTTAAAACTGATTGATTATAATTTAAAATTTAGTTTTACGAGTATTTCACATTTATTTTTAAGTGATTGTATATGTTTTATACTAGACTTGGTCTATCTTAAGCAATGACTTATCTCTACAAAGACATTTGATTATGTAGAAAAGAAATATCCATTTATTCATATCTCCAAATTATATTTTATTCAAATTACGAGCATCAACAGTAAAACATTCATTACAGTAATATTCTCTTATTTATTTTTAAGTTTTAAAGTTAACGGTACGAAAAATATTATCATCAAAATTAACAGCCAATACGTTATAGAAAATCATACGAACCGTTCAATTTATCAGCTAAATCAATATTTGTGTGTTAATATTTGAAATTTCTGAATCTGATTTGCTTCAAGGAGAGTATTCGAACATACGGTATGGCCTTTTGATATGAAACATTTGCTCCGCAATCAGCACAGACATAAATATAACAATAAACATACGAGTATATATTCACTGTATACATAAAACAACTACATACAAGTCAGATAGTGTTGTGTATTTAACTATATATGGTACAAAAATCGCACGCTTGACGGCTCGTATCTAAAAAACTCGTATGTTGGGACATTCGTTTGTTGGGGCACTCGTATGTTGGGGCACTCGTTTGTCAAGGTACCACTGTAGTTTCAAACCTTAAAGTTCCACCAAATATATAATTTATTTTCACAGTTTGTCGCTTCACACACACGAGTACTTCAACTGAATCAAAGAAAAGTTTTTATATTTTCGTTCAAATTTTAGATAAAACAATTTATTTCAAAAACCTGTTAATATACCTACACAAACTATGTTACTTTAAATTTGTAATGAGTTAAAAGTTGTTATATTTGTAGCCAAGCCAATGCATAACTTTAAGCCCTTTACTTCTTTCGTGTATTACGAGTACTATCACCTCAGAACGTGCCCTGAGTTTTAAGAAATCCATGGAATTTCATGCTTATCTTTATTACTCGACTCTAGTATTCCAACGATGTAAATTTCTATTACTGCACCTTTTCAACCATTCTTAAATAATCGAAAATTCATAATCAAATTAGATAATATAAAGAATCCTTTTAAATCCTTTTCTTTCCGAGTTTAAATTGTTTCTTTAAAGATAAGTATTTGATCTCTATTATCCTAAGGCTTTGATATCAGCTCGATATAGCCCGCGCCGAAAACCTCGATGTAAAATATTTTGTTTCATATTTTTGTTTGCTCGTCGGACACACATGTGTCGCCATATTCAACAGCGTCCGTCTGCTGTCAACATCTTTCTAATAGGATTGAATGCAGCGGTCGCTGCCAAGAAGCTCTGCAAGTCATCAGCTGATGTATCTGGATGAAGACCCTTGGCGTGAAGATACGCCATCTTAACTCCAGCAACCTTCTTTGAAGGAGCTGCAGAACTGCGGATCACCAGACGTGCTGAATGTAGATGCCTTTCCCCAACAGGCGAAGCGTGACTCAAATCAGAGTGGCGAACTTCCTCGGAAAGCTTTCTCGGGGGAGGGAGAGGTCATCCACGAAGGAAGCATTAAGGTTCTCCAGTTTCGCGAACGATGACTCGTCTTGGCTTAGAACGGGAGTCTTTGGGAGCCTTGCTCGGAACAGCAAGGGCTCTTTGGATAGTACATTCCGCGGAGTCCTCTTCGACGGCCTCACTCGGAGTAGCGGCTTCACTGACGGCACTGATTGGTTGTTTAACAGGTGTAGTTCTGTGGATCGCCACTGGATGAATTTCGGCGCTAGGTGTCACCGACTACGAGCGCCCAGTGACCAGCCGTCAGTCTGTGTCTGCTCAGGGCGTTAACAACACGTTATTGTCTGTCTCGAACAGACCAAAAGGTTTCAACACTAGTAATTATTAAAAATAATACTAATAATTACTGCATATAAACATTTCACAATATACATTAAAATGCTTATTCGTGTACTGATTTAACATAAACTATTGTATAAATAGTCTTCAAGTCGACTCCGGTCACTGGACGTTTCCTTTGTGTCAGAATCTGTTGTACTACGACGTCATTATTGAGCTGTTGTCATCATTTCAGAACCGAGTCATTATTCCTAGAAGACTGATTCTCTAAATCCGAAATGAATGTTTTATTCGTATAACCGATATACTCGTACGTTATTAGTAAAATGATTAGCCCGATTTTACTGATTCTGGGATTATTTAGTCTTAAGAGGCGGCTTAACCCAAAATGACAACATATAAGTGACCATTAAATGAAAAATCGCCAAAAAACATTAACAAAATCTTTGTTATAAATGAAAAAGGAAGCATTATAGGAGGGTTATTTGCACCTAAATTCTCTCGAGGATCACTTTGGTTTGTAACTCACATAAAGCTTTACAAAGTCGCCAAACAGTGATGTTTAGTATACGGTTTATTTCCGTTCGGCGTTAACACAGTGTAATTAAATAGTTCCCGCGGATACGAAGCGGAATCCGTTCCGTTATTCCGTTATAACGGCCCGCGAAGCCTTTGAGCGCTTCCGTTATTGGACGTCCGTGTAATCCGTGTCGCAAAGCCTCCGCTCGATCCGTTACATGTGAACTGGCAGCCAATCACGGCACCACCTACATAGCCTTTGTAATGAATGAAATACACGTCAGGTTACTAGTTGTGTCCCAATATGTAAATATCTATAAGGGTTAGAGAATATAAGCACGTTTCATAGGAAATTTATACGGCACAGGTTCAAGCTTATTATAAACTAGCGTATTGTACCCCACGTTACTAAGAATTAAAACAATGTCGTGTGTAACAATTTTATCCAAAGAAAGAAAGAGTTTGATCATATTCATCTTCTCGATCTCCACTCTTCTCGATCCTCTGAAATACTCTTTAGATAAGCATAAGAGCTACAACTCATGTCCTTGAACACTGGCTGCAAATACTGCTGTCTAGGGCAACCTCTGCATTTACTGCCCTCAACCATTCCTTCCACAATGTCGTGAAGAAGACCATCGTGGTGCATGATGTGACCGATCCAACCGGCTCACCTCTCTGAGATGGTTCTTACTAAATTACGTTTGCGTAACTAAGGTGACTTATATCAACAAACGACTGACTTTTGACCTATAGTACTGGATTTTTTTTCATCAATATGGTTAGGTCGAGTTGTAAAATGGTTTTAATGACACAGAAACCTTTCTGTTTGTGCAATTTACATATATTCTTTACAAATTTCATCGTGATTAGATGTAAAGTCATCCATAAGTAATATAAAAATGTAAAACTATATATTATCTTTTTATTTATATTTTTTTATTAGGAGTACCCCTAAAAGATGCAAAAGAATTTGTATACCTTGGAAGTACGATCACCTGGGATGGCAGAACAAAAAGAGAAGTCAACAGTCGAATACATCAAGCAAGGCTAGCTTTCAATAAAAAAGCCAAAATTCTTAAGTCAAAGAATATTACATTAGGGCTCCGCAAGCAACTTGCCAAAACACTTGTTTGGAGCATCTTAATGTACGGCTGTGAGACATGGTGCTTATCTGAAAGTGATAAAAAAAGACTAGAGGCCTTTGAGATGTGGTCGTACAGAAGAATTCTCGGAATTTCCTGGAGAGACCACGTAACGAACAATGAGGTTCTCAGGATAATCAAGGAAGATAGGCACCTAATAAGAACCATCTCAGAGAGGCGAGCCCGATGGATTGGTCACATCATGCGCCACGATGGTCTTCTTCACGATATTGTGGAGGGGATGGTTGAGGGTGGAAACTATAGAGGGCGCCCTAGACGGGAGTATTTACAGCAAATATTCGAGGACATGAATTGTAGCGCTTATGCTGAGCTGAAAAGGGTTGCGGAGGACCGAGAGGAATGGAGATCGAGATGCAAGATTCTGTTGCTGCAAACCAATCCACCGGATTGATACTACGAAGAAGATTTATTTATATATATGTATTAATGTCAAGAGTAAGTACATTTAATAATGACATATTTACAATCAGTGCAATCAAAATAATTATTTTGTTCTTTTTTCAGTGATAGAAATGAATGTTTATAATTTTAAATTCATTTTAATTAAAAAAAAAAAAAAAAAAATAGTTTTGATTCACATTTGTTTGAATGATTACATGATTCGGCCTCCCTAGAGACCATCTTCAATAGTGGTTTGCCGAAAGTTCACAAAGTAGATAATCCTTTAAGACCAGTAGTTTCATATAATTCAGCTCCTTGCTTTCATTTAGCTAGGAAAGGCAATTTTTAAATTAATAAAACACTAAATTATTCAACTAAATATAAAAAAATGTAATCATTTAAAATAAATGTGAATCAAAACTTTTTATATTTTTTATTAAAAATAATTTAAAATTATAATTATGCAGTTTTACCAAGTATTGTCAGTTGATAACTTTAATGTTATTAGAAATGAATATGTCCATATTTGGAACGTATGATCACCACAATTTTTAATTTACATCACTCAGTTCATTCAGCTGCCATTGTCCATGCCTCGTTCCAAGACATCTCTGCACCAGAAGGTCCACCTTAGAATATAAATGATTCCCGACGACCTTAAGTGACTTGAACAAACGGCAACTGTAGTATCCGAGCCGTATTTTGGGCGATTTCTGAATCGGACATTTTACATGAGATCGGAGATTTTCCCGACGCTCCCGGATCATTTGGTCCCAAATAGCGACTCAACCCTACCAGCGACACGCGGTTAGCAACATATCCATTAAAATGTACGCATCAAACATTTTATTTATTATATTTATCTACGTGCCGGCAGCTATAGCTCAATGGTCAAAGCGTTTGCATTGAAAGCCAAAGGTCGTGGGTTCGATCCCCGACGGAGATTGGAAAAAAAATTTTTAATCGATTTCTGAGCTCTAAAATTACCCCAGGTTGGCGTGAATTTGATACCTCACTCTGAAAATGCCAGTCGTAGCCTATTAATCAAAATTGGTGGTAGACGAAAGTCGCCCCGTTAAGATCACCCATTTATAGTAAATTCCTGTAATAATAAAGGATGACGTTGACGGATCAACACTCCACATGCAGCGCTTAGTAATATGCCCCATGGTAAGCGTCATAGAATTCCACAGATGAGACTTCAGAAATACATTCGTCATCTGTCGGTATTCTCCTGTATGTATTTACATTAAAAAATATATAAATATGACAGTATCTTTCGCAATAATATGTTGATTTTATTTCAATTTTGCATTTTTTGTCACAGTGCAAAATGTAATATGACACGCTCAATATTGTTTAGAATTTCAACATTTAAAATTAATATTAAAAGTGTTTTTTATACCTCACCAGTCAAGGAGAAAGCATGTAAAAGTTGGAGAAGAAAGCGAATACATAATTTAAGCTCAAGACACAAAAAAACTTTTGAAATGTCTAGACTTAATATACTTCATTCGGTTGCGTATTTAAAGGCAGTCCTTAAAGAGGCATAAAAGGTTCTTTTGAAAAAAAATCAAAAAGGGGTTTGTTTAACGTCTTCCTTACAATGTCGTGTCTTGGCTAGTGTTAGTTCTGACTGAACACGGTTACTGGAGCGGGAATCGATCTCGTGATCTCCCTCTACAGCATCCGCCTTCCAGGACAGATTTATTGCTTTTAGAAAAGCCGACCACTTCTGATACGAGCATGGAAACAAACCAACCATAAGGACTATCTAAGCTCCTTAATCTAAAATTCTAAGTGCACTGAGCTAATGTTCTTTAGAGCTAAGACCTTTATTCGATACGACAGCCACAATGTTTAATTCTTGAAGTAGTTCATAAATTGTATTTATTTTTCTTTATTAATAAAATTCATCGACAAATGTTATTGTAAACTATCGAAAAATATCGATCCTTTTTGGTTTGTTAATATTCTAAATACTCATTCTACTCAATACTAATTAATTTTGAAATACGTCTTTCGAATATTGCGAAGCGCGCACAGCTGCGCTTACGGCGATCGTCTACGTAGAGCGCACATGTGTGCTTACGGCAATCGTCGAGTTAAGCGCCTTACCGAGTATGGTTTTTGGAATATCACTATACTTCTTTACTATTTTTTTTCTATCACCTCGAAAATTACCTAAGACATTAAATTTCGAAAATTTTAAGATCACTGAGCAAATGTTGTTTAGATCTAAGAAGACTTTTATTCAAAACGATAACTTTAATGTTTAACCCATTCGCATCTGTTGTCGGCATATGCCATCATAAGATGCCCCAACCGTTGATATCGGTTGACGTGATATATCGTTTTGCTCCTTTCTTAGAATAGTTTTTTATGCATCATCTGATAGCTAAAGGATACAAGAACCAATGTGATATAAGAAAATATATAAGTACATTTTTGCATCAAATACTAGTTTTATAATTGACAGTATAATTTGTATTCAAACTGAGCCGTAATGAAAGGGTTAAATTTTAAAACAGCCCATGAGTTGTATTTCTTTTAACATTATGCTCACTTCTGAGTGTCGTGGTCTTTTGAAATTACTAGCTTTTTAGCCGAATGGCATATTCTAGTGGTAAAAGTATTCGTTTGTCATTCAGAAGCTGTCAGTTTATAAGCCAACCAAGCTTGATTTAATTTTTTTTCTTATCAAATCTTAGCTCTATACATGCCACCAGAAGGATTGAACGGGGTATGTTGGAATACAATGAGTTGAGAACTAGAAGAGATCTGTGCTTGAGTATGCATTTCTTTCGGCTAGTGCGCGGCGTGTTCAGAAATCCTGATATTTTGTTAGAAATCAATTTGTTTGTCCCTGACAATTATTAAAGGATAAGGAGGCACAGATTGTTTTCTCTTCCTAGAAGTAATACTAACCTGACAGAGACAAGCCTTTTGGGAGAGTGATCGAACTGTTCAACCATATCGCCTCGAATATTCATATATTTCACTTGAGAGAAGCCCAGTTTCGACATGAGCTCCACTAATTTATTTATCAAAGTAATTTCGTGGAGTCTTCTGTTTAGCAAGCTTCGGGACTTTTTAATAATTGTTGATGACGTTCTTCTTTTCTATTAATTTAGTACTTAATCATAAGTATATACCTATATTCTATGCATTGTTTCTTCCACTTTCTTGTAACTTAGAACTTCTTTTTTGTGTTTGTTGTTTGTATTGATTTAAATTGATTATTTCATTATTTACGAACGCAATAAACTAACGTTTGTAATGTTTGTAAATTTATATTAAGAATTCCTTAAAAAATCTCCTCTGCATTTGCTTTCCTAGAAAAATAGTGTGTGTAGTTCTAAAACTAGTATTTTACAATAAAATAATTCTGCGACAGGTATTCTATTCGTCTGAACTCTAAAAGCATGCTCGAAGTCCTTATTTAGCAAGCCTCGGTGTTAGTGCGGCACGTAGTTATCCAATTAGCAAGTAAAACTTTAATGAAACATTCCAATTCAAGTATTTTACTTGGCCAATAAAACTGAAAGTTTTAGCAACGTTTTAGATCCTCTGGACTCTGCTGGGGGCAGTAACTGGACCGTGTAAACATCGCCTCACGACCCATTAAGCCTCCGTTCGCATTTAATGTGCGTGATGCAAAAATACCTAACTGCGCCCTCCTCCCTAGAATCTTGCCTTCATCAAGGGATAATTTGAAGTAACTATCTCTTGACTTTTAACATCCCTCTGTAGGGCATCTCAAATAGGTCAAGCTACATTAGAAAGCAATATGTAATTTTTATAAGCACTCTATCTTTCCGTACTAACGCAAGTTTTTTTTTACATTGGCTCGTACAGAAGAATACCGACAGATGGTGGTGAAGAAAATCTCATTTGTGCAATATATGACGCTTGCCATTTTGCAGGCTAAAGCTTAGCCGCTAAACGCTACACGTATAATGTTTATCCTCCGGCATAGAATATAGACTTACATTAAAGCATTATCCATTTTTAAATGTGAGTTAAATGTGAATTGGTGGTGTTCATGGGTGGCGTCTTTCGTCTCCCACCTACATTAAATAATAGGCTTTGCCTGGAATTTTAATGGTGAGAGATCAATTCCGCCAACCGGTGGGTATTTAGAAATTCATTACAAATCTATTTTTATTTTAATCTACTTCGGGGATCGAATGGACGACCTTCGGAATGATACGCAAACGCAAAGCCTGACATTCAAGAATAATCCATTTTTAAGAGGAGTTTACTGTGAAGTAGTGGTGTTCATAATCTACCACCTAAATCGACGACCTTCCGAAATGATACGCAAACGCCTTACTACTAAGCCATACCCGCCAGCAATTAAGATATACTAAAAATCCTAAACTGATCGTTTCCTAGCATCTTGTTCTCTCTCCAGGCAGTGTAACCCCATCCTCACCTTAATGGTTTATATCTACGTTTGTTAAAGCCAAGGAAAGTCACGGGCTTGGTTATCCCGACGCGCCTAAACCGATCTATGCATAGTATCCTGTATCCCTTCCAAGCAGTGCTCTCCTTCATCAACCTACGTCCCCACACATACTTATTTGTAACAAACTTTCGAAATGGTCTTAGTTTCCTTAAAAAAAATAATTTACATTTATTTAAATATATAAAAGCGTACAGAAAGCCAAACTTTAGTATTTAAAGAATGACAAAACATAATCGAAACTCATGTAATTCATATTATTCGATCTAAGTGAATTATTTTTTTGAAGTTGTTTTTTTCATTTTTTAGTAATAATCGAACGTTCATTTTTTTGACAATGATTGATTTGGTAAGTCCCCTTGTTATTACTTCATATCGTTCCATCTTTTAAAGGGGACGGTTCCCATCCACAATGGCCACCCTCAGCACGCGCTTTACCTGTCTATTATAATAATGTAATACCCAGAGTACCCTTTTTGTGGAATTGTTGCCTTCCACAAAAAGGGTAGAATCACAATCGAACACAAATATTTGGGTAATCTATTACAAGAAAAATAGACACCGCAGCACCGATTCATCATAAATATTATTTTTCAGGGAAAAATAATTACTGAAAATTGTTATTTCAGCAGCGAGCAAACCAATATTAAAATTAGATTTTGAAATATAATTTTAATCAATTTCATAATGTATTCCAAAACAAGAAAATACGTTGATAATTTATGGAATTAAAACACCGATGTTTTTCTAAGACCATCGAAATAAAGTAACTTTGGTCGCTTCGTGAGAACCCTCCCTGTCCCGTCCTGTTTTTGGAGACGCATATGGGGACCCGTTACTGGACGCACGCAAAAAGCTACTTATCAGAGAGTGGCTGAAGGCCTTCCCGTGATTATAAGTGCATCAGTTAGATTTCAAATAGACCTTAGTCTAAGGCTGCGAAGTTAGTATACTACAGTGAGTCTCGAATTGCCTTCTTTGGTAACACATTCATCATCATCATCATCAGCCTGCGTCCGTCCACTGTTGAACATAGGCCTCCCGCATGAGTCTCCATCCTCTTCGATTCTCCGCCTTCCGCATCCAGGTCACTCCCGCTATTCTTCTTATATCGTCAGTCCATCTTGTAGGGGATCGGTCAATGCTTCGTTTGCCAGTTCTTGGGCGCCATTCCAATACTTTTCTTCCTCATCGAGCGTCGTCTCTTCGACAGATATGTCCTGCCCATTGTCACTTGAGTGTGCCTATTCGTTGGGTGGCATCCACTACTTGAGTTCTTTTGCGTATTTCCTCGTTTCGGATTCTATCTTTTAGCGACACTCCGAGCATGGATGTCAGATTCTACGGGAGATGCATTGGTTAAACGCCTTAGTTTTAAGGCATTGCGGAATCATAACCACGAAATACGTGGGAATGGAAAATGAAATGGTAACGTTGGGAAATGGATTTTGCAGAATCGCAGACATCATCAGATTGGTGCAGCGGAATTGTGGAACGTATTTAGATGAGTGACCAAATGAGAAAATCACGTGTTGTTGTCTGAGTTGAGCCGCTTTTTAGAACCAAATGATCCAGCCGTCGAGCGGTCTGGTTAATCATCCGATCGTATAAAATAAGTTGATTTAAAAAAATAGAGAGCGTTGTTGACTATGAATAGTATATTCACGGTGTACCTTTGCGTTTAAAAATGACTTGAAAATAAGCAAATATAATAATGACTGAAAAAAATGTATGGCGTTAATTATGAAAACCACATATTATACTTTTTATGTAAACACACGCTGGAGAATACGGATAGATATGGTTTTGAAAAAATATCATCTGTAACTCTTCAGTGTTGATCCATCAACTACATTACTATGACGTTAGACTACAGCCCGCCATTCACGCATTCGGTGTATTTTTACGTGAATTAATTATGAATGGGTGGTGTTCCCGGTTTTACTTTTGACAAGTACTTTTCATTAATATTATATACTAAGACTGTTAATTTATACAAGGCATCGAATTCACACCAACCTAAAGGCTATTTACAGAGATATATAATTGTTTTAAAATATTTTTTATTTTAATTTTCTTCGGGGATCGAACCCACGACGTTTGATATTATGTGCAATTGCTTTGATTAGAGCCATACCTGCGCCGTCTACTATAAATTTTCGTTTATATATTGTGAATAGCATTTTATGGGTAAGGAATCAATTACACACTGAGCGAATGTATTTATATTTTGTGATATTATCATCCCCTTTACTCAAGGAAAACGACTTCACATCGCCGGGATCGTTATTAGAACACGTAGTGGAGGAATGAAGAGAAGATGATCAACCCAAAGACTTTTTTCAGAAGCATTGTCATGTATTTAATTAAAAGATTGACAAACTTTCGGTCTGCTCGAGGCAGAAAATGACGCGTTGTTAACAACGCCCCGAGCAGACATAGACTGATGGCTGGCCATTAAGCGCTCGTAGTCGGTGACACCCAGCGCCAAAATTCATCCAATAGGGATCCACAGAACTAAGCCTGTCAAATAAACAACATAATGACACATGCGTATCCAACGAGCGAACAAAAATAAGTGACGAAGGATTGTATATCGAGGCATTTCGGTAGGTTTCGTAAGGACTCTGTTTTGTTCGCAGAAGAACTACAGTGTATTTTAGTAACATATATATAATATTTGTATGTTATCTAAAATATCCGTTTTCTCACTGCTTTAAAAGCTTTTCAGCAAATATCGCCAAGAGCACTTAGAGCCTAGTAATGTGCGAGTATCTACTCGTATATAGCCTAATGTTATTTTTCACGTACATGAAGAAAATCTATAGAACAGTTACGCCATAATGTGCGCATCCGGCAGGTAAAATTTAGTGGTTAAAGCATTTGGTTGGCAAGCCGAAGGTTCTATCCCCAACTGAGATTAAAAAAATATACATTCAATCAATTTCTGAGCTCTAAAATACCCCTGGTTGGTATGAATTTGATTACACACCCGGAAATGCCAGTTATAGCCTGTTAATCAAAATTGGTGATAAATGAAAGTCGTCCCATGAAGACCACCCATTCACAGCGAATGTCGGTCTGTAGTCTATGGCGTTGGTGGATAAACATTTCACATGCAGAGCTTATCCATATGCAGCATGGTAAGCGTCATAGAATTCCACAGATGAGACTTCAGAATCACTATCACCATCTGTCGGTATTCTCTTGTATTTGTTTATATATAAAAAAAACAGAAATTACTACTAAAATGAAACTCATTTTTGAGATTCTATAGGATGAAGCTTGTTTGAATATCAGAATAAATGACAATTATATTTAATTTTAACAATTAGTAGTCATGAATTTTTAAGGGTCAATTTACGATGTCACTTTGATTTTTTTTCTTGTCATTATTGTCGACGGTTTTTTTAGTTGATGCAACTTTAGACAATGCCTTCATTATTTAAAAAAAAACCAGACGATCTTTAGTGATTTATTTTTGATTTAAAGATAAAAAAAATCTAATGTTCAATGATTTTTACCATGTTTTTAACATGGATCACGTTTAACAAAATTGCGCTGTATCAGTTCTTCCATAGTAAACATTTTTTTACAAGCGATGGATTGACGAAACTCTCAGTAAGTACGAAAGTGCAATGGCTTGATCGAGTAAAGCTGCTAGTCCCAGATATTGCGCATAAAATTAAAAATCATGTCAAATTAAATAACGTATTTTTTGTTTATTTATTTTAATATTTATCAATGCAAGACACAAATGAAAGCCGTGCAGTTTTACAGCGGACCGACTGAATGTGACTGCGGCGTGGAGCAGACCCTGTCACACCTTCTGGAGTGTGCGCTGTGTCCGAATAGCTGCATCCAGGAAAACCTGATGGTGACTGGGAGTAATACCATCGACGTCGCCCACTTCTGGGCAGACAGGATCTGACCCTGATAATTCTGACACGATGATTATTATTATTATTTATTATTAATCACGGAATAATATATGGTGATCGTGAGATGCGAATCGAAGGCTGTATCTCAGTCAGTCTAGTACAGTACAAGTTTGGTTCATTATATTAAATATAATAATGTTGGCCATTCTACCATTTCACTAGCAAACTGAGACGCAAAATTAATTTATAATACAAACTATTATTTTTAGAAATCAGTTTCGTTATACCAAATTATTCGTTTTTTCCAAAATTGTAGAATTCGTACGAATTTATTCAAGGGAACACTTATTTACTTAGTCAATATAATATTAATGGATTCTGGCAACTAATCTATACCCAACTACACATGTTTGTGATCTTCTATTACGGTTTTGAAGTTTTTGGAATTATGAGTAAGAATATCATTGAATAATAAAATAAATAATTAAAAAAAAACATTTCAACTTCATTAGGTTATAATATTTCTACAATATTTAAGTTATTTCTAAGAAAATTCAATTAAACCACAAATAATTTTAAATATCTGCGAAATATAGTTATTTATGTAAAATACGAGCAAAGTAAATTATCATAAATCTTCATTTAAAGTAGTCATACATTTATCTTTGGAAGTATTAACCAACCCACTGACTCCGTTTCTTGTTGCTATCAATAATGATTATCAAATTCTCGCTCGAGTTTAGTATTTCGTTTATTTGTCGATCTGTTCGAGTGGTTGTTTGCGCTGTGGTCCTCGCCAAAGAAACTCTCGCATAAATATGTCGGAATATTATTTGGTTTTGTTCCATAAAGTTGGCAACGCCGAACCGCGAAAACGGGCCGCTAAGTTTGCCAGCCTGACAGTACAGACGTGGCGGCGGAAAGCGCGCCAAAACTGGCAAATATTTCACATTTAACCAAAAAACCGACGGGACACAGGGAGCGTACTTAAAGGCATCTTTAATCTGCGGGTCGCTATCATTAAATAAATCATTTTTTTTTTTAATTTTACAAGTACGAATAACAACAAGCTTTTCATTTGTCCAAGTTATGAGCATAGCAAGTGACATGATACCACTGGACATCCGACTTCGAAAAAGAAGGAAAAAAACACTTGAAATAAGGCGATACAGCTAGATATATGGATATTTAATATTGAGCCACACTTAACGAATTGAACCCATTCTTAAGGACAAAAGAAAATGCCCAGGCCTGGGAGGCGTCGCGCTCACGCTGTATTTTTTATGTAAACACATACAGGAGAATACCGACAGATGGCAATAGTAATTATAAAGTCCATCTGTGGAATTCTATGACGCTTACCATGCTGCATATGGCTAAGCGCTGCATGTGGAGTGTTGATTCGCCAACGTTATAGACTACAGCCCGAGATTAACGCATCATCCTTTATTATTTTGCACGAGTTTACTATGAATGGGTGGTCTTTACGGGACGACTTTCGTCTACCACTAATTTTAATTAATAGGCTATGACTGGAATTTTACGGGTGAGGGATCAAATTCACACCAACCGGGGATATTTTAGTTAAAAATACTTTTTTTTTATCTCCGTCCGGGATCGAACCGATGACCTATAGCTAGCAAAGCAAACGCTTTGACCATTTAGCTATATCCGCCGGCAAATTATTGAACACGATTATTGAACACCTAAATTTTTTTTCTGGTTCTACAGTCGCAATCTATGCAAGTTCGCGAGCTCTCGCAGTAGAGGATACTGTGAATCATCTATGTCCCCATGTGGATTTCTGGGTATACAGGTGTTCTGGGACAAGGCATAAGCAATCTGAGCTTAGAAAACTGTGAAACGGCAATTTGCGGTGTCCGCTTAGAGCGCATATAGTGTTTCTTATTTAGCCTCGCCATTTCCCAACATCTGGAATCGGCTCTCCTTGTGCAGATTTGCTATGTCTGACTGTGCTGCGTTGCATTCTCGGTCAAACCCAGAGTTCTCAAATCATTGTTTACAGTTGCAGTACATGTTGCCTGTGATCTTCCAGGTCTTTTTCTCAGCGTGGGTATATTGAAGGCTCTCTTCATCATGTGGTCCTCATCTCTCCGTGTCACATGCCCATACCATCTTAGGCGGTTTTCCCTTATCTTTTCAGGTATGGGGCCACCCGAAATGAACCTCGAATATGCTCATTTCGTACTCTGTCCACACTTGTCACACCGCCCGCCCACCTCAGCATCTTCATCTCTGCCACATGAAATAGAGCGCATACAGTAAAAAAAATAAAAAATATCCACATATATGACTTAGAAACCCAACATTTATTGATTCATTGTAAGTCAACTGAATTAATGGCGATTTTCAATGTATTTTTAAGAGAACTAGGTCAAGCGTTCGATTATAAATTACATACTTAATTACTAACGTTAGACTCAACACGACTATGTAAAGTTTACTTCTTCGATTGGAAATCGCTGAATAAAGTTTGAAACCCGCAGATACACAGCAACAGGAACCGATAAATAATATACGATATTACGCAAGAGGAAATTGTTTGCAGTATTTCCTTAATTAATTCCAAGATCAGGCTTATACTGAAACCACTGAATGCATGCTTATATTACACAATTTCGGGAAAAGTAAACAAATTTTAATTTTTTTTAATGGAACCGTTAAAATGTAATATTTTTAGAGCACAATGCTTTTTCAGGGAGTACCTATTGATCACGAATATGTTCAATATTTAAATTCTTGGTTTGATATCACTTTCCAAGGTCTTAAAAATGAATGGAGCTGTTAATAATTGAATGGTTTACATACACAAAAATATGCTTAATTTATATAGTAATCGACGAACTTTCTAGAAAAAACAAGCCAGTATTGACTGAATAAATGGTGCCATTGAAATACTATAATTTTAGAATTCATGAAAACATTGTATTAAACGAGTACACATGAATTTAAATATGTGATAAATAACCAATTTATCAATCGTTTTTTTTTCAATATGGACACTTTTTAAGTAATAGACTAACCTCGACCCAAGAAAAATGGAGGAAGGACATATTTTAACGATTGACTGTAAAATTTAATAATAGCGTAATAGGCGGCGGGTGTAGCTCAATGGTCAAAGCGTTTGCTTTGCAAGCCAAAGGTCGTAGGTTCGATCACCGACGAAGATTAAAAATAATATTTTTTAATCGATTTCTGAGCTCTAAAATACCCCCGGTTGGTGTGAATTTGACCCCTCACCCGCAAAATGCCAGTCATATCCTATTAATCAAAATTGGTGGTAGGTGAAAGTCGTACCGTAAATAACACCCATTCATAGTAAATTCCAGTAATAATAAAGGATGATGCGTGAATCTCGGGTCAACAGTCCACATGCAGTGCTTAGCCATATGCAGCATGGTAAGCGTCATTGAATTCCACAGATGAGACCATTTAATTTAAGTAGCTGCTAAAAAATTCAAGTAGTAACTGAAATATAGGCCTAATAAAATGTATTTTTGATAATAATATAAATATATTTTGGATGTCAAAAGATTCTGTTTAATTCGACAATTAATGCGAATACGTCAGCTTTCATATTATTCATTAAATTATATATAGAATATCAAAATTTATCTCTCCAACGTATGTCATTTTCAACAGTTAAATAGTACTTTAATATATGACATGTGAAATAACTGTGTGAAATGTGATGTGACATATGCCCAGTTCTCTCGTAACATGTACATTTCATATGAAAATTTACAATTACGAACGTATGCAAATGTGCTGTCAGCGCAGTTTTTACTTAATTAAATTATCACGTGATCAAAAGGCTGTACTCTAACCGCCGTCAAAACAAACAATACATCTGTATTATTGAAGCAATATTTTTAAAACGTTCATATATTTGAGCACCGTGACATTGTTTACGTCTGAACAAACTTAATCCACTTCAGTCAAGTCGAGACAGACAATTGACAAACGTGTCAAATCAAAAATAGAACAATTTAAAAATTATTTTGCGCAGTTTGAATTTTTCGTTCGAAATTCGAAACATTTAAAAAAAATCCGAATACGCTTAATTTCTTAATTCGATCCCAATACTATTTTCCTGCTTAAGCAAATATTATTATTATTGTCACTTGAAGATATTTCATTAATCTATTTTTTAAACATTTTGAATTACCATAAAAGCGTTTTGCTGGAAATAAAAGAGAAAACTCATACTTTTTTTTTTCGAAAATGAATGTATGCATTCCTCGTTTATTTCGGCACAGACAGATTCCACTTAATCGGATTTATATGCAAATTTCAAGACAATTTTATTTTACGGGCTTGCATAATTTAGCTGCCAGGCTGCTTTTGAATTTACATGACAAACGAATTATATTTCATTTAGATTTCTGCGAGAAATCCATTTTCTACTGCATGACAACATTTTGCCGGCGAGTATAGCTCAATGGTCGAAGCGTTTGCTATGCAAGCCAAAGGTCGTGAGTTCGATCCCCAACGGAGATAGTCCTGTGAAGACATAGTAAATTCCTGTAATAATAAGGATGATGCGTGAATCTCGGGCTTTAATCTATGACGTTGGCGGGTCAACACTCCACATGCAGCGCTTAGCCATATGCACCATGGTAAGCGTCATAGAATTCCACAGACGAGACTTCAGAATTACTATCACCATTTGTCGGTATTTTCCTGCTTGTGCTTACATTAAAAAAAAAAAAAAAATGATTTACAAATAAATGTCTGTTATTTTTAGGATGATTCAGTCAACATGTATTGCTTGAACTACTAGTAGTTAGTAATTTAAATGTTTTTTGCCAGAAAAATAATTAAAATAGAATATACTATGATTTTTTTTTTTTAATTGTAACTAAATGTCAATGTACGTACATTATTTCTCCCACATCTTCAATCTCTTTTAAACAAGAACTAGAGTCTTCTTCAAGCTGATAAATTGTAAGTAATTGTATTAAAATTGTAAATATATATAAGTATTGCCGCATTTCATTACCAGACTTAACGACTCATCGGTAACGACGTGGGGCGCACTAGACGTCTGGTGTACGGGGTTTTGTGCTTTGAATTTGGTGCACGGGACTACGGGTGGACTGGATGTCTCTCCAACCTAACCTAACTTAACCTTTTAGATGCCATGACCCTGAATAGATAAATCGAAGATTTAAACCACTAAATGGTGTCCAATAATAACCATTTTTTTCTTGGGCAGACGATAGATGTCGCTATAGACACAAGCTATAACATTGACCGAAAATATACAGTTTTATATAAAACACCGGTGTGCTCACGGCACTAGCGGGCTTCCTGTAGCGGACCCATATTTGGGCTCATAGCATCCATACGGTTGAGTTATTTCATTAACGAGACCTATGAATCTCTGGAATCTACGATCGTTGGACAAACCCTTTTAATCCCCCTTACCTAACCTAACCTAACCTCCCCAAAGGTTAGGTTTATGTAAAAAAAAACACTATTTGAATCCATCTTTTGAAGTAATCAATAATTACGAATACTCGTACAATAAATATCTCATTACATCATTTTATTTCATTCCATAAAGGTCCATTGTGAGTCACAATACTATCGTGACGATAACAATTTGTGTGTGGTCAAAATTGTCTATTTCCAGTATTTTTGTTAATAATTCTTTTATCAAAACGTTCGATCTTAATTTAAAAAGGAAAATAACAAAGAATTGTCAAATACAATGCCTTCTGTAATTGGTCGATTGACTGTTCAATATAATTGAAAAATAACATTACAGAAAGAAATGAATAATCATGAAAATCAAAAATGTTTGTGGAAATTATGTCATATTATATGTAAAGCATATAATAATAATTATCTGCATCTACATACATTGTAAAAACTCAAAATATTAATATTTTATATTCGTTTCTTATGTATCCATTAACTGCAGTGCCTCAGGCACGTTGACGGAGGCACGAATGGATAGCTTCCATGCTATAATAAGGAAGCGTTGCGCTTCTCTGTGGGCGGCGTTCGCGGTAGTCCCAACGCAATGGTCGCTGTGTGGGCGGATAGGTGGGACTCAAGGTTGGAGGGGCACTGGATGCGCCTTCATGTGGCCATCCAGAGGGGATCAGGTCCTCCACTCACTGAGTAGGACAATAATAATAATGTGGTGTATGTGTACATGCCGATTTATATTTTGTGTTTAATTTTGATTATGGCACTAGTGGCTTAATAAGTAAATTTTATTATTATATTATTAAATTAATATAAATAAGATTGCTATTACACTTAACTTCCTTCTATATTTAAAACGACAATTCTTCATATAATAAACATGAAAAACGAACAAATTCATTGCACTTTGTTTTTTCCATCATGAGCGTTTCGTGTAGGACATTACGTCTCGTGGTCTGGAGCTCGTCTGCGGTCCCTTGGCAGCAATAATTTTCTCCTGCACCCACCCACAACTGAAAAATTCGTTTTACACTTGCCGAATATCCATGTGTGTCAACCATTGTCTGGTAGTTTCTAAGATTCTTTCCTAAATGCCTGAAAGCACCAGAATGCTCTTCCAGTGTCATTGTTCCTCCTTCATATAATTTGAATCTCTTCAAGAAAATGTAGATTTGCGATCTCTGCAACCCACACACAAACACAACCATAACATACGTTTTCCGCATACAGCGTCTGAACTGGCTGCACGCCATAGAGTCCATTGGTCTCAACTCTTGAGAAATGCTATTTCTAAGTATGACTATTAATCTAAAGGGAAATGTTAGTTTTTTTGCTGCAGATTAAAGTTTAAGATATTTATTTAATTTTACTTTATTTGTTTCAGTCACGAATTCGCCCTGGAGACTTCGGACTACGCCTATGACGTCACAAGACGTCGAAACGCAACAGATGGTAGGTATTGTTTGTACAGTTTTAACTAAAAAAAAAAACTTTGCGGTCACGTATAAACGTAACAGTTAATTAAGCTTACATAGAGAAGTGAAGGGGAGAGAAGTATCAAAGGCCTCTGTAGACGGAACGGTTGAACAGAGCAAATTTATTGGAAACATATTAAATTTCCGGCTATATGTTAGAAATAATTTATCATCAAGAATTTTTCTATTAATAGTAATAATAAAATACTTTTTAAATAACTTCTTAGGTTTTCACGGCCAGATTTGATATGGTGGCTTTTGAGTTGAGCCGTGTGTGGTGAATAACCAATTCCCAATATTTCGAACCCCATTTGCAGGAGTCTTCAGGGTTGATGTTTAAGTCATCTCAAAAATAATTTCACTAAGTCATCAACCCTGAAAAAGACCCCTGTAATGGCGGTCGAAATATTGGAAATTAGTAATTCGTCACACACGGCTAAACTCAAAACCCACAATTTTAAAATACTTTTTGTACATTTTACTATGACAAGCTATAAAGTACTCCATTCTACGAGTATGTAGAAAATTTAATTGTTTTTTTTTGCATTTTCGGATCGTTCAGTTATTTACCCCATATTTTAAAAATATTCTTTAATTTCCTGCCTCAGTATTTTCTATTCTATCTTTCTTCTACCATTCATTAACTGAATGTGAGTCTGTGTTTTTCAAAACCCATCAATTTTATATAAAAGTTTGTAATCAATTGAATGTGTAACTTATGACATCCTCCTCTCTATGTTTGTTATTGAATTGCGTGGTGGAAGTATGAGGAGCAGATTAACAACACAAAGAACTTGTTTTGAACCACATAGACAAATTTATTTCGATAAATTTACAAACTTCGATCTATATAACTAGTCCTCCTAATGGCATTACTTAATGACGACACATACATGTACGACAAGCGAACAGAAATAAGAGACAAAATACTATACATCGAGGTTTTCGGTACCAGTCAGCAAGGGCTATATCATGTTGTTATCACTATATTTGATGTAAATCGTGATAACTACAATCAATGACTGTTAAAAAAATAAGGTGTCGATTTTTTTCTTTAATCTCCGTCCGCTTAATTGTTCGGTAAGCAAATGCTTTCACCACTAAACTGTATAAACCGGTAAATTAATAAACTCCCAAATATACTTTGGATTCTACAACTCACGTCTCGTTAAGCTTCCACTTTGGAGTTTTTTGAAATAAATTTATGTTCCCAGTTGGACCTCTTCAAGTAGAGATGAATTGAGACAGTCGCAGCATTTTGTGGCAACCATATGCGCCAGATACGAAACGTATACCCTGTTTGTTGTTTGATTACCTGTTTGGTAGACTACTGATCTAGTAACTGACCTGTACACTCCCTAGTTTCGGTGGCGTCCCCTATGAGCCAGCTGTCGGAATTAATTAAAGGACGCCACTAGTCCAGCCCTGGGAAAACACGACACAGACCTCGATGAATAACGCCGAGTTCAGGCCTGCCCAAATAATGATTCATGATACATTATAATTCTATGCAGGAGAATACCGACAGATGGTGATAGTAATTCTGAAGTCTCATCTGTGGAAATCTATGACGTTTACTATGGGTGCATATGGGCTAAGCGGTGCATGTGAAGTGTTGATCCGCCAACTTCATGGACTACAGCCCGAGATTCACGCATCATGTTTATTTTTACAGAAATGTACTATGAATGGGTGGTCTTAACGGGACAACTTTCGTCTACCACCAATTTTAATTAATAGTCTATAACTGGCATTTTACGGGTGAGGGATCAAATTCATACCATCCGGGGGTATTTTAGAACTCAAAAATAGTTTTCTTTTTTTTTTGGATGGAACTTAATACAGTAAATATAAGATGTAAGATGGGCATAAGTAAATATCAGAGATCTACCCTCCTCCTTAAACTATCTTAAGCTCCAAAATCTTTTTGCAAGTAGACATTCATTTGACTCCATGATATTCTGAGACTCAAGTCGCGAAGAAGCTTTATTGAGATCCACAAAACCTCTCACATCCAGCCCTGAAACAGAAGATTTCATTAACTCAAAGGAAAACCTTCCAACTGGCAAGAACATTGACTGATGGACCTGGAAATACCTGAACAGAATAAGAACCGGAGTTGGTAGAACGAAGGACAACCTCAAACGGTGGGGAATGCTTTGGCAAGAAAGAGTCACTGTTGTGTGACTGCGGAGACTTGCAGACCGCCTCACACCTAAGATCCTACCCCATTTTCCCTACTAGCTGCGCTTAAGACCTAATTCTAGGCAGCACACGGGCCAAATATGTTGCCAGATTTTGGGCGGAAGCGATTTGACGTCACTGACACAAAGAAGGAGAAGAGATATTTTCCAAAATAATAATTATTTTAAGTTACGTTGAAAGTTACATAAAATAATATTTTATTGATACATTCGTTTGAATATCCCTGCTGCACTAGTAGTGACAACAGCCAGTCGTGTGACAATGTGACAATGTGACATGTTAATTACAATTTTTAATCGCTCAAAGAAAAATTACGCAATAAATTATCCACCAACTCTTCCGGTAATAGCACGTTTCGCAGCCTAAATTACACACCCACTAATAATTGATTACTTTTTATGAATTGCCAAATTTGGAATATTGTTTCACTAAAACTAACCATTAATAAAAGCTTAAAACGGATTCACGTTTTCACAAAAAAACGTAAAAAACAATCGTATGTAGTTTAAACAATGAAAATAGAAAAAGACTATGTGACGCGTTCAAAATATTTGTTCATAAGCGCGAAATTGAAATGTTTTTTAAAGATGAGTTTTGGCAAAGGTATTGGTTGTGTGAATAAAAAGTTTTGGTTTTCATTATACATTTAAAATGGATTGTACAACTAAACTAATTAGTTTTAACTGTAAAAATGTCAAAAGATCCATATAATGCATAAGATGCCCGTGTCAAAAAGCCGACGTAGTGGCACTCCAGGAGACGTGGCTTATGTCTCACGATTTATATTTTCTTTCTATTCTGTTTAATTTAAATTTTGATTTTTTCTGTATTTGCTTGGAGTTATTGTATGTAAAATTTTGATTATGGCACTAGTGGCTGAATAAATAAAATTCTATTATTTATTATTACTATTAAAATAATCAATGTTGTTAACATTCACTTTGAGAGCCATTATAAATAAAAAATATTTAATTATGTATTTACCTTGTTTTTACATGGATCACGTTGAGTATGACCTCTGTTCATGAGACTGCAGTTTCAACTAACTCGTAGCCTTCTTCAATCCGTCACTGTCAAGAGTCAACTGACTGTTTGTCAATTCTGTTTAATTTATATAATCGCTTAATAAGCGCTTTTGGAATGACCATTCGGTTATCAAAAAGCGCTATACAAATTCTGATATAATAATAATAATAATAAATATGGAATAGAAATGGAAGAAAAATATATTTTTATTTATAAAATATATAACCTCTTACTTAACCTTTATTTATTCTTTAAATTAACACTTATTTATGTGTCATTTAAAACTGCAATAAATGGCGAAAAAACTAAGTAATTGTTAACTGTTATGAGTTTTTTATAGACAAGCCAATACATTTAATTTGAATGAAATGTTGGTATCGTTATATTTAAGGGCAACTATTGTTTTTTGGGAGTATTTAAGTCAATCAATGAGCAGTAATTATTTAGTAAACGGTCAGTAGTAAATATCTAAAAAGGTAAGTAAAAAATAATCATTTGGTAGAAGAAAAACATCAATCGGCAGAAAAAAAAAAATGATTAAGGAAAAAATTAGGTTAGATCAGGTTTCCATTTTATGGGTTAATTATTCATTCATTTTACATTATTTTTTACCATTATTAAATATATCACTGCCATTTTAATTTTATAACTACATTCATACTGACACAGTGGATACTGCTAAAGCCTTGAATTAGTTACTGAACAAAGAAATACAGGCCATATTTACAAGTTATTACCAGGTATCACCCTATTTAGTTATAAGCATTAATTTATCTAGCGTCAGAAGTATATATTTATTTAATTTACGTTATTTAAAGTATAAAATCGTCTGGTTTGAAAGGAAAATTATGTTTTATTTAGGTCTTATCTTTTTTATCAACCATCTTCAATAAAGTTTAAATTTGCCTTCAATCCGAGTCTTAAATTCTTTACAATGCAGTACTCATAAGAGATCTTTTCAGTACTTTAAATTGATCAGACTACCTTACAGCGCACAGAAGGTGAGTCCAATGACATCTTGCTTAGTTCCACTGATTACTTTCAAATTACATAAAACTAGTTACGTAGTAAAAAATGTTTCTTAATCATTCTCTTCATTGAATACGTGAATATGATACATTAATTTAATGTCAAATATTACGAGTCAATTAAGTATGAAGCCGGTTTCGCTTCCGAAAATCTATGTGTATTTATATAGATCACGTCGGTGTTTCTACGATAAACAACTTCTTCTTCTATATAAAGGACAAAACCGACCTATTCTTGAATACGGCAGTCACCTTTAGATTGGAGCCCCAAAATACCTTCTTAACTTAATTGCTCAGTTCAAAGAAGAGCAATTCGTTTGATAAACAATGACACCCTTACGTCTAACCTACAATCAATGGAACACAGACGTAAGATTGGTTCTCTTAGTCTTTTCTTCCGTTATTACCACGGTCGCTGCTCTTCGGAACTTAAAGAACTAATTCCTCCTGCACCCACTCACAGCCGACAAACTCGTCTTACACTTGCCGAACATCCATACACGTTTAATATATGTCGACCAAGAACTGGCAGCTTCCAAAGTTCCTTTCTTAATGCCACCGGTGAGCTTTGGAATGCTCTTACAGCGCCTGTGTTTCCTCCTTTCTACAATCTGGATCTCTTCAAGAAACAAATAAATATTCACTTGCAATCTCCCCAACCCACACACAAACACGAACATAACACATGATTCCCGTATACAGCGTCCAGTCTCCCTGGCTGAGCGTCATTGAGTGCACTGGTCTTTACCAGCTGTGCTCTTCTG
Organism: Glossosoma conforme; assembly: GCA_022606575.1. NCBI lineage: Eukaryota > Metazoa > Arthropoda > Insecta > Trichoptera > Glossosomatidae > Glossosoma > Glossosoma conforme. The sequence goes on along the minus strand of JAGTXR010000005.1, from coordinate 669,259 downwards.
AATGCGATTACATAAAAGAAAAAAAAAACCTTTTAGAACCATCTCAGATTGGCGAGCTAGTTTTTAAACGATCGAACGAAAACCGCACTAAAAATATGCTTTTGTCGTTGGTAAATCAAAAAGTTAATCAAACGCTTCCCATTCTACATATGGTAAGTAAATAAAAAAAATGTCAATTCAATTGTTCAGCAGATTCCCAATTGGATTTCAAAACAAAAGTATTTTTTAAAAATCGAAAATTTTTGGAACGAAATTCAAATAATTCCGTGGCTTGCAAATATTTTGTTGTGAATGCGTTCCGTTGTTTCCGTTTTGATTTATTTTTAACCAGACAATTGGATTGCATTTGTGTTTACTTTCGAATACGTTTTTTTTATGTAAACACATACAGGAGAATATCGACAGATGGTGATAGAGTAAAGTAGTAGAGTGATAGAGGTGATGGAGTAATTCTGAAGTCTCATCTGTGGAATTCTATTACGCTTACCATAGTGCATTTGGCTAAGCGCTGCATGTGGAGTGTTGATGCGCCAAGATCATAGACTACAGCCCGACATTTACGCATCATCCTTATTAATACAGAAATTCACTATGAATGGGTGGTCTTTACGGGACGACTTTTTATCTACCACCAATTTTAATTAATAGGCTATGACTGACATTTTTCGGATGAGGGATCAAATTCACACCGACCGAGGATATTTATAGAGCTAAGAAATCGATTAAATATGTTCATTTTTTTTCTCCGTTGCGCATCGAACCCACGACCTTCCGCTTGGCAAGCAACCGCTTTAATCACTAAGCTATGCCCGCTGGCATTATACAAAAGGTTTACAATATATACTGACATCAGCATGATGTAGTCCTTGCTGACTGGTACTGAAAATCTCGATATACAACCTTTCGTCTCTTATTTATGGTCGCTTGTCGTGCATTTAGGTGCGCCGTGTTGTCATTTTGGACGGTTCTGCTAACGGGTGTGTTAGTTATAAAATCCACCGCTCGAGTGAAAGCCGAGACCACGCGCAGAGATCGCCAGTCGGTCCCCACCATTAAGTGAGACAAGGTTGCATTGCGGCCGCGCGGCATGTCATCCCGCGTGGTCGGAAGCTTGTAATGTTTTAAGTAAATATAGTCAATGTGCTCCAAACAGAAAGTGTTTGTTTGCTGACCTGCTCTTCATCCTGCCCCCACGCGACGTAATTAAACGACTTTTTTGAGAGAGGAGGATGTTAATACATTATACATAATAAAAATAAAATAACGTTACTTATAATATTGAACTTGTTTTAAGTACCTAAACTACGACATAAATGGCAGTAAAATGCAACGTGAAGGTTTATTTTCAACACTATTACTATATTCAGTATAACCGTTTTATTGCACTCGAGGGTAAAAAACTACGCAAGGGTCAAATCCAATAGGGTCAAAACTTAATGTTTTCTTCATTTTATGTCCAGCTGTTGATAAGTTTCTGATTCAATATATTTTATATCGGTTTTTATAGTCTACTCAATAATGGCTGAATCGAGTCAGGCTTTTGAAAAGGTCTGGAACATTTTATAGCTTTTTTTCCTCTTCGGTTGTTCACGAGTTGTTTTTATTGTGATGCCGTTTATAGGTCGGCCGTGTTTGTATTTACATTTTGAATATACGAGTTTGAAGATAAATTTATCATATATTGTGTGGTACATATATACAAATGAAGCTCTTTTTTCCTATTTTGAAAAATGGAATTATTTGATTTATATATTATTTCTTGTTTAAACTGTGAAGCTTTTTGCGATCGAATGGCAGTAATAAAATATAAGTTCGTAGTTTCATTTTTTTTTATATATGGGTCTTGCTTGGATTACATGCTTGGATTATCAATCTCGAATAATGTCAAATATTACGAGTCAATTAAGTATAAAGCCGGTCTCGCTTCCAAACAAATAGGTGATCACTGAGGAATTTCAACAATAAACAACTTCTTCCTCTATATAAAGGACGAATCCGATCTATCCTTAAATACGGCAGTCACCTTTTGATTGGAGCCCCAAAATACCTTCTAAACTTAATTGACTCAGTTCAAAGAAGAGCAATTCGTTTGATAAACAATGACACTCTTACGTCTACCCTGCAATCAATGGAACACAGGCGTAAGATTCGTTCACTTAGTCTTTTCTGCCGTTATTACCACGGTCGCTGCTCTTCGGAACAAAAAGAACTAATTCCTCTCGCACCCACCTTCAACCGAGTAACTCGTCTTACACTTGCCAAACATCCATACACGAATAATGTGTGTCGACCAAGAACTGGCAGCTTCCAATGTTCTTTGGTATGCTTTTCCAATGTCTGTGTTTTCTCCTTCCTACAATCGGATCTTTTAAAGATACAGATAAAGATACACTTACAATCTCCCCAACCCACACACAAACACGAACACGAACACGAACACGAACACATCACAGGTTTGCAGTGTCCAGCATCCCTGGCTGAGCGTCATAGAGTGCATAAAAAAATACGTCCATATCTGCAACATACGGTCACCACAAATAGCTGCCACTTAGTTCTGTCAGCTGCCACGGTCTATTCCTCGTTCTAGGACGTACCTGTACCTATAGGTTCTGTAAGTTGCCTTTGTCCATGTTTCATCCTAAGACATCTCTGAACCCGAAAGTCTACATGGTAAAATATTTGGTTTCCGTAGACCTCGAGACATAAGCTTGGTGACTTAGAGATAGGGCAAACTGTATCAGAGGTATATTTTATGTAAATTTGTAGTTTTTAATAATAGTTTTTTTGAGGATTTCGAATGATTAGCCGCACGCACCCGATGCCTCGACCATGTGATCCTTAGGACCAGCTAACACGCAGGTACCTACGGGCAACCTATCCAATTTGTGGCCAGCGTCTAATGTTGCTTAACTTCGGTGATCTAACAAGATCCGTGATAACTATGTGCCATTTTCACTGGACATAATTCAAACTATACGTACATTATTCGTTTGTACATTTTGTTAGTTAACTCTTTTATTACGGCTCGGTGGAATAAAAATTATACTGTCAATTATAAAACTATTATTTGAAGCATAAATGTATTTATCTGGTCTATTTTCATTTATCACATTGGTTCTTGCATCCTTTAGCTATCAGATGATGCATAAGCAAGATTCTAAGAAAGTAGCAAAACGATATATCACGGCTACCGATGTCAAGGGTAGGGGAATCTTACACGGCATATATCGGGTACTTATGCGAACAGGTTAAGACAAAGAATATATACTCGTATTAAGAATATTATTCACTTGTTTCGTTTTTGTTTATAATGGCTTATAAAATAATTTCTCTTGGTTGATGGTTAGGTATGTATTGTATAAGCGAAAATGTTGATATGGCAACACCGGCGCGTTTGAATTCCCAAAAGAATTCCATTTGTTACCAACTTCACCGCGCTGAATATTTTAACCGTTGTCAAAATTCGTGTCTAGTGAGGAAGAAAAAAATATCGCTTCATAATTACCTCCCCGCGTAAACTACGACCCCGTTAAACATATTTTATATTTTGAATAGTATTATTACGGAAAAATATTATTTTTGAGAATTCACACATTAAGAAATGAACAATGAAAACAAAAAACGTTTTATTTGTAATCTAAAAAAAAAATTGGAAAATACTCGTATACAAAATTCTTATATTGAGATTGTTAATCGGTTTTTTAATCCGATGCTTCTGAGGCCACACAGTTCTATCAGTTGCCATTTTCCAAGTCTCGTCCGCAGACAGCTCTGCACCCGAAAGTCGACTTGAGAACATGTATGGTTCCAGACGACCTCCAGAGCAGAAGTCAGATTACTTGAAGAGGCCAAAGAAAATTTTGTGTGATTTGTTAATCGTTTTGATTAAGAAGATTGGAGACCTCTTCTGAGGCCTAGACCATTTGGTCCTAAGGAACGGCTCAACTCGACTAACGACACGCAGTTAGTAACAAGCGGTAAGACTTCAAAATTTGCGCATTACATGATAAATCTTCTCCGTAGTGTCAATCCGGTGGATTGGTTTGCAGCAACAGATTCTTGCATCTCGATCTCCACTCCTCTTGGTCCTCCGCAACCCTCTTCAGCTCAGCATAAGAGCTACAACTCATGTCCTCGAACACTTGCTGCAAATACTCCCGTCTAGGGCGCCCTCTACAGTTACTACCCTCAACCATCCCCTCCATAATGTCGTGAAGTAGACCATCGTGGCGCATGATGTGACCGATCGATCGGGCTCGCCTCTCTGAGATGGTTCTTACTAGGTGCCTATCTTCCTTGATTATCCTGAGAACCTCATTGTTCGTGACGTGGTTTCTCCAGGAAATTCAAAGAATTCTTTTGTATGACCACATCTCAAAGGCCTCTTATATATGAAATATAATATCCCTATTATATTTCAATTATACATTTTTGTCACAGTGAACAATCCAAGTTTTGGTCTGCGCCTAATATTACTTAACTTCTGTAATGTAACGAGAACCGCGCTTACGGTGTGTTATTGTTACCAGGTAATAAACAAATATATATATTTAACAAAAGAGATATGAAGATTATCCCGACGTTCCCGAGGCCCGGACCATTTAGTCCTAAGAACCGGCTTCACCCTATTCATAATGCTCGAAGATAACGTCGAAGAAAGTATAATGTCGACAGGTTTTCTATGTATGGTGGGCAGGACCTCAGCTGAAATGGTGGCGCATGAAACGAACTATCGGTCAACGGCAGCTCTCTAGCTTTCCAAGAAAGCTACTGCCTTTGAGTCAGGTGGCAACCGGCAATAAAACTAAATTCACCAAAAATAAAAATGTTTTCGATTTTCATAATATGCGTAAGACATAAATTAAAATTTTCCACTGCTATGGTACAATACGAGTAGTTATATAGTAGGAAAGCATAAGAGAGCTTAAAGCGGAGGCATCCTTCAGAAGCAGACTCAAGACCCACCTTTTTACTTAGAGGCAAAGAAGCGCTTTTGGAATGATCATTCGGTCATAAAAGAGCGCCATACAAATACTAATATAATAATAATAATAGTAAATAAAAAGTCGACATATTTTAGAACATACGAGCATTCGTCATATTTATTTCAAATATTCGTTGGAATAATTTCAAAATAACCACGACTCCTATGAAATGTTTCAGCTTTCTAACATGTACGTAACTTTTGTTATTTTAAATAATGTTCCATACAAAATGCCTCTTTTTGTACTTGTGGTTTGAAATTTTTAAATAATGTTTGTTAACACGCCACATTATTAAATTCCAGTGAAATTAAAATAAAGATATAATAAAGGTAAGAGTACAATGACTAACTGTACTCACACAAACACTATTTATTTATATTTTTAATTTTCATAATAAATGTAGTTTTTAAAATTGTTACGTACGTCTCACGCTGAAAACGACAGCTGTTGATAGTTATGTGTTATTTGTAATGATATAGGAATTCGATGGTTTATTATACTTTGCATCCCACGAGTATTATCGGGCGGACCTTCAATAAAGAAACAGTCCGTGAGCCCCGACCGATTGTTAGAAAGGGGGCCATAAATATTAAATAAGCCAAAAACGTCGCCCTTTGTTGGCCAGCGTGAGATGCGTCTATTCTCGGGAAGATGTCATAAATATTAAATAAGCCGAAAACGTCGCCCTTTGTTGGCCAGCGTGAGATGCGTCTATTCTCGGGAAGATGTCATAAATATTAAATATTCAGAAAGTGTTCCTTTGTTTAGTAAAGCGTGCGAACGGACCTAGGATACGTTTCAGTTTTAGCCATAAAAACATAAACCGATGTTTATGGCTAGGATTACCTATCTCCAGGAACGTTTCGTATAGTAATAAAACCCTAAGAAAGGAATACAGACCCGTGCGACCGAAACTATTCCCACGGCCGCAAAAGTAGGTACCAGAAAATTAATGTATAAAAGCACCGACTTGAACGTTAAATAAATCAGTTTAGACTTGAATCTCTTGCGTTTCATTTCTATCTCCCACCCTCCTGTAAAGCCGCGCCGGCTGCCTGAAATCTGGAGAAATGAGGCTGTCCGCCCACTTCAGATTGATGGCGTAACTAGTTACCTTACAAGTAACTGGGAGAAGATGGTCTAGTGAAGAGCGGAAAACCGATACACGCCCGTAGAGCGGATCGTCAGCGGAACTGGAAGCTGTCGTCTACAAAAATGATATTACACATTTGTGGTTCCATTAAATACTCACGATTAAATTTTATATAGTATTTGGTCGATAAATCACTTTTTAATTAAATTTACTATATTTAATCGTGTTGGAAACATAAGGGTCAGATCCTGTCTGCCCAGAAGTGGGCGACGTCGATGGAATTACTCCCGGCCATCATCAGGACCTCCTGGCTGCAGCTACTCGGACACAGCGCACACTCCAGAAGGTGTGACAGGGTCTACTCCACGCCGCAGTCACATTTACTCGGCCCGCTATAAAACTGCCAGGCTTTCATTTGTGTCCTCGTCTTGCATACTTCGGTCTGAAGTCTGTTTAGGGACCTCCATATATTCCACCCCTGGTCGTGTCCAAGGGCTAGGTTTTCATTCGGGGCAATCCAAGTATTCTCCTCCTCTTTGGTACCAATAAATTAAGACAAAAAGTAAAATAGCGCGGTGAAATATTTATCGCCGGGACAGTTATCAGAACGCGTGGTGGACGGATGACGAGCAGATGAGCAGCACATAGACTTTCTCAGAAGCAAATTGACATATATTTATGATAAAAATTGACAAACTATGGGTCCGAGGCGGAGCGTATGCTTTCAGGCCCCGGCCGGATCATAACTAGCTACTGGTCGCGGTCGGGGCCAACTGGCGACTGGCCACCTGGCGCCCGTGGTCGGTGACACCCAGCGCCAATTCATCCAGAACGAACTACACCTGTCACACAAACAGTATGGTGATACATGCGTGTCCAACGAGCGAACAAAAAAAAGACGAAAGATTGTATATCGAGGCTTTTCGGCACCAGCCTGCAAAGGATATATCGAGCTGATATCATTATAATTATATAAATTTAAACAGTTGAATAACAATGTTTCACAGCCTTCATTTATTCGCATTTTATAATATTTTGTACAAATATATAATATTTGTGTTATACTTTTTTTCATATGAAACTATTTTGTTAGAAGAATAGATGCGATACTTTTGTTCTAAGTTTTGAATTATTTGTCCTACCCATGTCAAAAGCTTGGGTTACCATTTTAGAAATATCAGACGCTGTAAGAAATTATCTTGTTAAAAAGTTTCCACGAAACTTTGCTTTACATAAAATAAAAATCCCAGGGGAGGAGTCAAAATGCGAGAGGCTGAAGCAAATCTTCCGAGCGTAAAAAAAAACTATGGAAGGAACCAAAAATAGTTTTTTTTTTTAATTATATCATGTTTAAAAATTTTGACGTAAATAAACGAGTATGTAAGAGAATACCGACGACAGATAGTGGTAAAGAAAACTCTTCTGTGCTTTCTATAATGCTTGGTACTTTCCATATGGCTAAATGTTGCATGTGGAACGTTGATCCGCCAACGTTATAGACTGCAGCTCGGCATGAATGCCGCATCATCCATTTTAAGCAGGATTTCAGTATGAAAGGCGAAGTTAACTTTCATCTAACATCAATTTAAAATAATAGACTATGACTTTCATTTTACGGATGAGAAACCAAATTCACATCTACCTTAGAAACCTCAACAATCTATTAAAAAAAATGTCATCTCCGTCGGGGATCAAACCCACGACCTTTTTTTAACAAAAATTCGGACATAAATTGTCAACATAGATGTTACTGGAATTTAAATGTTTATTTTTTTAAATATCTGATATTGTTTCTTTCGTTTTTATTCTAAACAATTATATGTTTTTATGGATTAATTTTTATAGTTTAGTTATATTCTAAATTGATTAAATGATTCCAATAATCATATAAACAAGTCAAATATCTATCACATCTACTGGAGGTATTTATAAATATAAATAAACCTATAAGAATCTAATTTAAAATAGTTTTTTTTAACACGAGATTGTTTGCTTTATAATCAAGCGCCTTAACCTCTCTTCTACGCCCTGTTACATCTTATTACATAATATTGTAAGAAAAAGGAAACATGAAAATAATTGTTAGGATGTAATAAATAATTGGTGGAAATTTTGGAGTTCGCGTCTTACATAATTAATTAAGAGGCGAATAATTAATATTCCACTTGAAAATAATTACACAAAAGATACGAGACAAAAGTATGAAAACGGTTATAAAGAGTCTTCCATTAGAGATTTTCGATCTTTGACAGTTGATAGCGGCCATATTGTCATTTTTCATTTATTCTAATTGTTTTGGTAAAGCATCGTGGACGAATAAAACGCTCAAGCACATGTAAATCCATACACGATTAATGTGTGTTGATAAAAATGTGTCAGTTTCCAAGATTTCTTCCTGAATGACATTGGTAATCATGGACATGGTATCAAAGGATAGCCAGTTGAAACTGTAAGCACTGTGTGGCGACAATTTGTAGTGACCTCATGTTCCAGATATAGAACGGATATGGAAGGAAAAAAGAATCATATTTTCCACGGAAAGCACTTTTATCACCGTGAAACAACAGTCTTCAGAAATAATTACATCAATCAGTCGCGCGCTATATTGATCGGGTCTGGCTCATAAATTAAGTTATTATAAAGACGTTTCAATAATTGAGTTGTAAAATGCTTAGGTCTTATTTACCTGCGTCAATATAAGTGCCTTTTGATTAAACTTGATTGGCTTTCATTACTATATTGACGTGTTAAAAGAAGAACTCTAGATTATCATCTTATTAGCGTGTTTACTGGACACGGAATATTTAGAGAGTTCCTAAAAAGGTTTTGGCATCTCTTCTTGCGCCGCTTGTTCATGTGATCCTAGCATACAATAGACAGTAAGAAATTATCTGATGGAGTGCATCATACATATAAAAGGAGACGCGTTCTATGTAGTCGTCTGGGAGTCTCTGCCATTTCTTGGGAGGACCTTCCTGAACTTCTCTTTAATCTTGACGGTCCCTTGCTGTTAAACTACATCAATGATATTATCAGAAATCATACTTAGTGGTGCAAAATTAATTATCCAATGGTAATTATCTATGCGATTGACAGTCAGCAGGCATTAACCGATAGAAAACTTGCACTTTGTATGGGAATATGTGGAAGTATTTCACTAAAATTCGCTGTAAGGTCCGTGTGGTGATGCTCAATTAATTGGGTGGCCCGTCGTCTGCTTGATGTTTCTTCATTCACAGTGACATCGGCAGCTACAGCCGCGATATTCTCGGCCGCACGACCAGTTCGGTGGCGGCCACGCCCTGCAAGGTTTCCTGTAGTTCTAGTCTTTTCGAGTCGAGGAAATTCACGCTGCGCTAATACTTCTTCGTAGTATCAATCCGGTGGATTGGTTTGCAGCATCAAAGTCTTGCATCTCGATCTTCACTCTTCTCGAACCTCTGCAACCCTCTTTAGCTCAGCATATGAGCTACAACTCATGTACTCGAACACTTGCTGCAAATAATTCTGTGTAAGGTGCCCTCTTCAGTTTCTATCTTCAAACCATCCCTTCCAAAATGTCATGAAGAAGACCATCGTGGAACATGACCGATACATCGGGCTCGCCTCTCCGGTTCATACTTACACTACCGACCGATTATTAGTTAAAAAATCGAAATAATTATTCCATACGCTTAATTGCTTACTTGTTTGTAAACTCCAGCTGTCTACTTCACAAATATTGAATGTGATTGACGTCCAACGCCATTTGCAAAAGTTATAACATCTTCCTCTAGGGCGATTGCTATTGCGCCACCTGCATATATTCTTAGGTGGACCTTTGGGTGAAGAGATATATTGGGGCAAGATTTGGCAACTTTTTAAATTAGTGCTGGCAATATTTGGTGATCATAATAAATGACAGACATAAAAGATAAAAGCTAAGACAAAAATATGTACTTATTTATTTTTAGTTTTGAGATGAGCATGATATTGTAAAATAATCCCAACTGAAGTAATATTAGTTTCAGCTATGCGGTCAGTTTGCAGATTATAACTTGTGCCCTTTAATTTCGGAAGTTGGAAGCCATCAAAGGCCGCACCCTCTGAATTCGGACCTGCCTTATTATTTTGATGCTGAAACTGAAAGTTCAGTTTGCGGTTGCTTTTAAAGAGAGAGCGGATGGTAGAGATAGAGTAGAGATAGAGATACCCAAATATCCGATACCCAGGCCAAGCATAACAGGCCGCAACTCTAGTGGGAAACTTTAATGGGCTTACAAATTATTTATAAGACCTAATTCAGACGGTTCACTATTTCAGGAATGACTTGTCTGACATCAATGTGTTAAGAATAGCGATGTTTGATTCAGAATTTGTCATTTTTTTATGAAAACACGTACAGGTGAATACCGGCAGATGGTGGCAGTAATACCGAATTCTCATATGTGGATTATATGATGCTTTTCAGCGTCATAGACTGTAGTTCGACATTCAATTCAATGGTGGTGTTCACGGGACGACTTTTTGACTACCACCAATTGAGATAAATGGGCTATGACTGACATTTTACAGGTGATGGATCAAATTCACAACAATCAGGTGTATTTTTCAATCTTAGAAATCGAATAAAAGAAAATAAGTTTCCGTCGCGAATCAAACCCACAACCCATAGTTTGGTAAGCGATTGCTTAGCCACTAAGCTATACACGGCGGCAAAATAAAAGAGAATATATTTACATATATATATATAAAACGATATATCACGTCAACCATATTGACGGCATATGCCGACAACCGATGCAAAAGGGTTAAAGATGATGATATGCCGTCAAAGATTCCTTGACTGTTGACATCGGTTGACGTGATATATCGTTGTGCTACGATTTTTTGGTATGCCACATGTGTCGATGCCACCACATGTATGGAGTTACATAATGAACGTTTGTTAAATATAATCGTTTTTTATGCATCATCTGATAGCTAAAGGATAGAAGAACCAACGTGATATATGAAAATATGTCAGATTAGTACATTTATGCTCAAATACTAGTTTTAAGCATAAAAATGGTTTGAAAAATTATTGACAGTATGATTTGTATTCCACCGAGCTGTAACGAAAGGGTAAAGTTTGTAACAAGAATGTCTAATTTAGATATTTCAATAGTACATTTTCAACTGTGAAAGTTTAGAAACTTATGGAAACCTCTTAAAAATGTAACGTTGTAGCCAGTTGAAATTTGACTATTAAATTCATATACCTGGGTGAGTTATACATTATCGTTTTATTTAGTTATTTAAAGAAGCTAAAAATATATTGACATCAGCATGATATATCCCTAGCTGACTGGTACTGAAAACCTCGATATACAATCTTTTGTCTCTATTTTTGTTCGCTCGCCCGACATGCACAACTTATAATGTTAGTTTTAATTATAGAATATTACGCAGGCGTTTGCATACGCCATTTATTTATTATGACAATTGCCCCATTTCATGTTGGTGCAACTGTCACCTTTAATTCGCTTTTTTGCCGCGATCATTGGTAGCGCGGCATGTCACAGTGTCCGGCAGTTGTCAATGGATTCGCGCCCCGGCCGGCGAAATGTCATGCCGGTCAGGCGTAGAAATCAAGTCTTAATAATAAACGCGAATTGTGCTTCGAAAACAAGTTCTTTGTATTGTCAATCTGCTCCTGCATCCTGTCACCCAGTAATTCGATATCAAATTCCGAAAGGAGGACATCCATATATATATATATTATAAATTAAAGAACTTAGATTTAATTAATAAAAAATACGTGAAAATTACAGCGAACTTTATGGTAATATATTTACATCTTATCTTTACAAGATAAAAAAGACTTCACGTCGGGATCGTTATAAAGACATTAGGTGGAAGAACGAGGAGCAGATGAGCAACACAAAGTCTTTTTCAGAAGCACATTGTCATATACTTTATTAAAAGATTGACAAACTATCGGTCTATGCGAGGCAGACAATGACGTGTTGTCAACGCCCCGAGCAGACACAGACTGATGCCAAATTAATGTGTAGTGGGAACCTACCGAACTAAACCTGTCAAACAAGCAATATGGCGACACATGTGTGTCCGACGAGCTAACCAAAATAAAAGATGAAAGATTGTATATCGAGGTTCTTGATATCAATATTTATATATAAACAAATATATGTATAAATATAATAAATAGACTATCAATATGTAGAATTAGGTGTGTTTCTGTTTAAATCACTCCATTAGAAGTATATGGTCGTCAATATCAGCAAAAGTACGTTCATCAGTTCGTAAGATCTAAGTATATATTGAGTAAACTAAGGAATTACTCACTCAGTGTGCGTTTATGTCACATACTAACTACGAGTACATAATAACATAACAAACTCGTACATAAAACTTTTATTTTATTTAAACACATACAGGAGAATACCGACAGATGGTGAAAGTAATTCTGAAGTCTCATCTGTGGAATTCTATGACGATAACCATGCTGCATATGGCTAAGCGCTGCATGTGGAATGTTGCACCACCAACGCCATAGACTACAGCCCGAGATTCACGCATCATCCTTTAATATTACAAGAATTTACTATGAATGGGTGGTGTAGACGACCAGTCGACCTCGACTGGTAACTCGCTCTACTTACGACTGCGGTCCTCGCCTTCGAAATCCTCATCTTCCTTCAGCTGGTTGTAAGGCAGCTGTGTCCCGGTCGGCTTCCTGGGCTGTGATGTTTGGCAGCTTCCAGTTCTACGTCCAAGTAGTAGTTCGTGTAGAGCAGTAGGCCGGGGGCGCCGTGAAGTCCAGAGGCCCAGGGAGGGAGATAGTAAAACTCGCAAGTATTTTCAAGTGACTGTTTATTCCGAGTCGCACCCCGGTATATATACCACTTCGTTCAAGAGGGGGTCGTGCGCAAAGCTCGCAGCTGTTGTCTTGTTTTTCGCGGGAGTTTAGATGAGTAGCGTGGCTGTCCGCAAGAGCAGGACAGCTCTACTTATTTCATACTAATTATCGCCAAGGGGGGCGTGTCGGCTTTCTCACTGTTTTGCCAGTGAGAGAGCCGAAACACCAACCACGAAATCGCAATGCACCTCGCGGAACGTCATAATATTTATATCGGAGAATATAATAATAAATAACATTATAAACAATATTGACGTAACAGATGTATATGAAACTAAATAAGGTCAAATAAAGCTAACAGAGTCAAATGAAACTAAATAAGGTCAAATGAAGCTAAACAGAGTCAAATGAAGCTAAGTAGAGTCAAATGAAGCTAAATAAGGGCAAATGAAGCTAAATATTTTATCAGTGCTTTATCAGTATTTTATTAATGTTTTGTTAGTCATCAGCCGTCCGTAACAGGTGGTCTTCACGGGACGACTTTCGTCTACCACTAATTTTTGATTAATAGGCTGCGACTTGCATTTTGCGGGCGAGGGATCAAATTCACACAGGGGTAATTTAGAGCTCAGAAATCTATTGAAAATCTTTTTTTTTTAAATCTCCGTCGGGGATCGAACCTGCGACATTTGGCTTGCAAAGCAAATGCTTTGACCGTTGAGCTGTACCCGCCCGCATAAAACATGGACTCGTTTTATATTTTATTTCAGAATTATAAACACGTATTGCGTATATATATATATATATGTGTTCGTATATTTCAAGTAGGTTTTAGTGGCACTTTCTTGCTTGTGCAGACATAAAACAGTTTTCATGGCCGAAATTTAAAAATTAAGCAAGTCGTTGTGTGAATACTAAACGGTCTCACGGAAAATTTGATGACTAAAGTCAAATAATTAATTAAGTTTGGAGCACATTTTGCGGTACGTAAAGTAATATTTGTCAACGGGTATGTCTTAGTGCTAAAGCATTTGCTAACCATAGCGAAGGTCATACGTTTGGTACGGTGGAGATTAAAATAAAAAATATTTTTTTTCGATTTATATTCTATATATTATAATATCAAGAAGATAAAATTGTTTATCAGTAACAGGTAAAATGACTGATTGTAAAGTGCGCGTCGGACCTACAAAAGGTTGTTTCTCATCCATTCAATGTATAGTTCAGTTCGAGACCCGAGTGGTACTTACTAAAATAAATAGACTGTTGGAAAGTAATACTATAAAAATACTGTGAATGAGTTGACTGATTGAATAATAAAAAATAAAAATATACATACTTTGAATACATACTATAGAGACATCTATCATACGATGATAACAATGACATAAATACAAGTTCCAACACGAGTCAGCTCAGGCGGAGAAATGGCCACGGTGGCTGAACGGTATGAATACCTGGGCAAATGGTTGGCTCCAAGGTCCGCGGTTCGCATCCCGCTTCTGCCGATATTTTTTCTGAATTAATTGACTCGTTTAAAGAATTTTATGTATAGTATATGTATATTTAATTACTGATTTATATTCATTATAGATATTGTCTGGTGTGAATTAAAATAATCTCCCGGAAAATAACAGTCATTTTTTACAGCATATTAATTAAAATTGATTGTGGACAAAAGTTGCCCTGTAAACACCACCTATTTATAGTGAATCCTTGTTGAAAATGGATAATACGTGAATTTTGAGCTGTAGTATATGTCGTTGACCGATAAAAATTTCACATGCATCGTTTGACCATAGATAAAATGGTAAGCTTTATAAAATCCACAAATGAGATCTGAAACCACCTGTCGATATTCTTGTGTATGTTAACATGAAAAAATAGATTTATTAAAGCAACTAATTTTTTGGCAGTATTTAATTCAGTTAATGGGCAGTAATTATTAAGCAAACAGTTAGTAATAAAAACCTAAAAAAGTTAGTAAAAAATAATCATTTGACTGTAGAAAAATATCAATCGGCTGTATATAAATAATAAATTGAGAGGAAATAATTCATTAATGATAATTAATAATAGGTTAGATTACGTTAGGTTAGGTCTCTATTTTATGGGTTAATTATTCATTCATTTTACATTTTTTACTAATTTTGGTTATATTACTGCCATTTTAATTTTATAACTGAACACATTCATAATGAAACAGTGGAAACTGCCAATTTATTTAGTCTGCTGCCTTATAATTTTACTTACTGCCAATTGATTTAATTTACTGCCAAAAACTTAAATTAGTTACTGAACGAAGAAAAACAAGCCATTTATTAATATAATTATTTAATTAACGTTAACGTACATAACAATGTTATAATACAAAAAATACTCTAAAAATCGTGGATTGGTTATGAACTGCATCTGTTTTTTTAATTTTATTTAAATAAATAAAGCAATATACGAGAGTTATCCCGCGTGGATACCGCGATTCTGTAGTGTACCTTGGTTCCCCCACTCCAAATCCCTTCCCTAGCGAGCTGCCTGCGGAGCTCAGTCTTGGCTTAGCAGCCGTACTTGATGGATCTTCTCCTCGCTTCGCCCGCCAGGTGTGAGCTACGCTCAGTGATCCGTTTCCTGTCTGCAAAAAACATTCATCATCATCATCATCATCAGCCTGTGTCCGTCCACTGTTGAACGTAGGCCTCCCGCATGAGTCTCCATCCTCTTCGATCCTCCGCCTTCCGCATCCAGGTCACTCCCGCTATTCTTCTTATATCGTCAGTCCATCTTGTAGGGGGTCGGCCAATGCTTCGTTTGCCAGTTCTTGGGCGCCATTCCAATACTTTTCTTCCCCATCGACCGTCGTCTCTTCGACAGATATGACCTGCCCATTGCCACTTGAGTGTGCCTATTCGTTGGGTAGCATCCACTACTTGAGTTCTTCTGCGTATTTCCTCGTTTCGGATTCTATCTTTTAGCGACACTCCGAGCATAGATCTCTCCATAGCACGCTGGGTGACTTTTATTTTATTGGTAAGACTTGCTGTCAGATTCCACGTCTCTGCGCCATAAGTTAATACAGGGAGGACGCATTGGTTAAACGCCTTAGTTTTAAGGCATTGCGGAATTTTCGCTTTAAAAATGTACTTTAGTTTTCCAAATGCTGCCCATCCCAGTTGTATGCGCCTGTCGATTTCTTTTGAGAAGTTATTTCGCCCTAGTTGTATTACTTGTCCCAGATAGGTATAGTCGTTTACAACCTCTATTTCTGTTCCTCCAATGGAAATAGGATCAAAGGTCTGTGAAATATGACTATTAATCATGGCTTTGTTTTATCCATGTTCATTTTCAGACCAATTTTGTTCGACGCTTCATTGAGGTCGTAGAGCATGTCTTGGAGCTTGTTAGGTGATTCGGCTATTAGCACTATGTCATCTGCAAATCGGAGGTGAGA
Organism: Glossosoma conforme; assembly: GCA_022606575.1. Classification (NCBI taxonomy): domain Eukaryota; kingdom Metazoa; phylum Arthropoda; class Insecta; order Trichoptera; family Glossosomatidae; genus Glossosoma; species Glossosoma conforme. The sequence continues at coordinate 652,895 of JAGTXR010000005.1, read as the reverse complement.
AATGTACTCTCCGTTAATATTTATTCCACATTTTGTCCAGGATAGCAGTTTAAAAAATATCTTCTAGGGCGTTTGTGAAGAGTTTTGGGGATATAACATCTCCTTGTCTAACACCTTTGTTTATAGAAATATTGTTAGTGCTATCATGGAGCTGGACCATCATTGTTGCAGATTTGTAAAGAGATTTTATTATCTCTATATACCGATAGTCTATTTTGCAGCGTTGTAGTGAATCTAGCACTGCCCAAGTCTCGATTGAGTCAAATGCCTTTTCATAGTCTACAAAGGCGAGGCAGAGTGGCTGATTATATTCTTCGGTTTTCTGAATGATTTGTCTTAGCGTGTGGATATGATCAATTGTACTAAAGCCTTTCCTAAACCCAGCTTGCTCTCGAGGTTGAAATTCATCAAATCGACCCGTCAGCCTGTTTGTTAAAATTCTGGAGAATACTTTATACACATGGGAAAGAAGGGAAATGGGTCGGTAGTTTTGAGCAGTGATTTATCCCCTTTTTGTGGAACAATATCACAATACTCGTACTCCATGTCGCCGGGGTTTCTCCATGTTCTATTACCTTGTTGAATAGTTTTTTAAGCTCTTTCAACAGAGGGGTTCCTCCTACTTTCAGAAGCTCAGATGTAATTCCGTCTTCTCCAGGGGCTTTGTTGTTCTTAAGTTGTTTTAGGGCCGATTTAATTTCGAATATACTTATATCTGGGATGTCTTCAGACCAGTGCTTTGTGAGAGTAGCCCTCTTGTCGTCCGCAGATCTGTCATTAGGACCTGGCATCGTAAAAAACATTACGCCGGTAGAAATCCATTCCCAGCTATGCGAAATCTATGGAGACAAGTGTATGAGCGTACATACATTTGTCATACATTTTTAGTCTACTTTAATATTGTTTAACTTTTCTATATCTATTCCTAACGCCACGAAAAATCTGTCAGTTCCTACGATCACATGGCAACTTAGCATTCATTCTGTTAATTTTCTCATGTATGTAATTACGTGAAAAATATTTATGATAGTTCTTATTAGTGGAGTATATATATAATAAAATAAGAAATTTGATATTTCATGATTATTTCCCCGAAAGGCATATTATTTTCATCAAATTGGATATTTAAGCTTGTTAGGCGCGAAATATTAAACGTCCTTTTCTTATTACCCGGACGGCCTGAAAACTTGGGAATATTACAATATTACAAGAGAAATTTTAGAAATTATTGTAACAAATAGTAAATATTTAGCAATTAACTTAGCAAGAGACAATAGGGCACTTCTCATAAACTGAAATCGTTTCAGTTGAGTTCACTTCAAAAATGAGGCAATGGCGGGCTATCAATGTTCAATTTGAAGGGAAGAATGAAGTACGACACTTGAAATGTTTCTATTGACTGAAGAATTTCCGTTATTTACTCAAGCTTTATATCATAACCTATGAAATATTGTTTTACAAAGCGTAACTGATATTTGCAATGTGATAATGAATACTTCAGGTATTAAATAATGTAAGTAACATGGAAAGTTAAATTATTGATATTTTTTTCCAATCTTTAATTAAGTTAATATTTTTTAATTTTTTAGATATCTTCAATCGCAAATTTTCAACGAAATTCCATAATATGAAATATAAATGAATATTTTTTTCTAAATTATAAAAAGACTGTAATATAGAACCATCCTTATACTCGTAATATATATATATATATATATATATATATATATATATATCTAATGTTATAATGACTATTTAAAAAATATAAATATTAATAAAGCACCTCCATTAAATTCTCATTTGGCATTTTTTTTATCATTCCTACTATTTCTCGGATTATTTTTCCAGTTACAAAATATTTTTCATTTATATTACGACAAAAATGATTTTTTTTTACGTCTCAAATTCTGATTTCCCATTTCCCCTTGTATGTGTGGGAGGAGTATATTCACGCCCTTGGGTAGAAGTGAACTCCTAAACGAGAACGATCAGCAGTTTTTAACGAGAGCCTTTAATACTGAAGTGCGCCATTTTAGTACTGAAAATTAATCGGATAGTCAGACTTAGCTGAACATCAAGGCAAGTAAGGGCATTGGAAACGAATACGAGGTACTCGTTTGGTGAAAACCCTCTGTCCTGTCCACGCAAAAAGCTACATGTTATCGAGTGGCTGAAGGCGTTCCCGTGATTCTAGGTGCATCAGTTAGAGGTCAAATAGACCTTAGTCTAAGGTTTCGAAGTAAGTATACAACAGCGAGTCTCAAATTGCCTTCTTTGGTAACACGTTGCTAACCACGAAACACGTGGGAACGGATAAGGAAATGTTGAGGTTGGGAAATGGATTCTGCAGATAGCAGACATCAGTTAGGAGTCATACGAGGTACTCAGTGACTTTGATTGATACAAATATCACCAAATATGCTTCCCTAGCTAGAGCATATGGCATTCACGAACTATCGCTTCATAGCGCTATCAGCCGCTATAGTCTTCGCCTTATCCCATGTCAGCTCTATCTTTCGCAGCTCTGCTGAGTACATTATATGTAAAGTTTCCGACGGCCTTCCAGAAGGGCATGAGCCTTCTGCTTAAGAAAAGCAGCAGTAGTTTGTAGAACCGATTAAAAAAAAACATTCATGGTAAGCAAATGTTTTACCTATAATCCATACCCGTCGGTTACTTTTAAATAGTTGTCTACATCTAGTTATTTTTTAAGTAATGCTGATTCTGTAACAATAACTCAATTTTTTTTTCGGGTTGAATTGTCCTTTAAGACATCATGGTTCAGGTTTTGAGAGCATCGGCTTAATCATCTGGTTTCCTTGATAATTACGATTAATATCTCACCCAAAAATATGCTTATATTTTACATATTACGAGAGCTTGTCGGGAACTATATACACGTTTGTTCCCAAGTGGACCTTCACGTTCAGATATGTCCCAGAACGAGCAATGGTCAGTGAAAGCTGACAGAACTAAGTGGCAGCAATTTGTGGTGAGACCATATGATATGGAACGGATATAAAGAATTCTTTCGACGATATACTCGTATGTAATGTGTATTTTAGAATTTAAAGATGTGTTCTCTAACAAGTTTATTTTATATACATCATCATCATCATTAGCCTGTATCCGTCCACTGCTTAACACAAGCCTCGTGCAAGAGTCTCCATCCTCTTCGATCCTCTGCGTTCCGCATCCAGGCCACTCCCACTATTATTTTAATGTCGTCAGTCCATCTTGCAGGGGGTCGGCTAATGCTTCGTTTGCCAGTCCTTTGGCGCCACTCCAATACTTTTCTTCCCCATCGACCGTCGTCTCTTACCACTTAAGTGTGCCTATTGGTTGAGTAGCCCCCACTACTTGAGTTTTTCTGCGGATATCCTCATTACGGATTATATATTATAGCGACACTCCGAGCACGGATCTCTCCATCTCCTATATGTATATATGTATTTAATTGTGGTTATGATACGGTTAGTGTGTGTGGTATATGTAATGTAAATGTCCAAAAATATTATCTCTAAAACATTGAATTAAAAGCAAATTACGTTTTACTTCAATAATGTATTATAGTTGAAATTTATGATACCGTTTACCAAAGATAATGGATTGGTTTCATAAAATCTACAAATCGATTTTAGTTTATGGTATGGCAGCATAGAAAAAATATTACTGTAATTTGTGGAAATATTATTTAACAAATGCATTTGTCCTACATTATTAAAGGAAGGTAACAAAATAATTGTATCCAAAAAAAGCTATTAACCAAAAGCTACAAAGGTCGTGGGTTCGATCTCCGACGGAGATTACATAACATCGATTTTTTTTATTGGAAATTTCGTAATACAGTAAGGCCCCGCTTCACGCGGGGGATACGTTCCATCAAAGTAGAGCGTAAGGCGAAACAGCGCTAAACGAGGCTCTCTTAACATGTAAATAATGGGGTTAGGTATTAAATTTAATATTTATGTTTTTTTTATAAAAATAAAATCAAACATTTATTTCTTACAAAAAAAAACAATATAAACGAATATACTTATAAAAACAAATAAAATTCTAAGTCAGTCAGATTATTCAGTCTATTCTGTGTTTACAATTTTCTGTCTTTTTGTCAAGAAGGCATCTAATGTAGCTTGCGTTTTCCTTTTGCGTTCTGTTAGAAGTTGGTGATAAGTGGATAAAGCATCTATAACACCCCGTCTTGCTTTTGAACTCCTGTCAAAATTTGGATCATTTTCAACAAATTGGTCCATAATTTCAGATATAGTGGTCAAACTCCTTTTTACAAACACCATCGAAAATTTTTTTTGTTCTTCTTCGAAATCAGTACTATTAATATTTTTCTTTTCTTCTTGCTCAGTTAATTCCTTGTGCTCATCATTAGAAAGACTAGCTGCTGTTTCTTGAACTATTTCTTTGACGTCTTTTTTTCCACATTTACCTCATCTAAACCGGGAGTATTTGCAGCAAGTATTCGAGGACATGAACTGTTGCGCTTATGCTGAGCTGAAAAGGGTTGCGGAGGACCGAGAGGAATGGAGATCGAGATGCAAGATTCTGTTGCTGCAAACCAATCCACCGGATTGATACTACGAAGAAGAAAACCGGTTTGTATCGCTAATTCCACTATTTCTTCCGTATATACACTGTCCAATGTCTTCGCTCTTACTTAAATCTGGCGGTGCGCACAATTTCGGGGAATCCCCGGGTTGAAATAAAAGAGCGCTAAACCGAAACAGTGCTAAACGAAACGGCGTTAAGCGGGGTCTTACCCCGTTGATGAGCGGATGAGTCGTTGAACGTTGTATGGGAACGAAATGCGGCGGAACCATGATACGATTAATGTCAAAATTTTAAGGTTTTTTATAAATTATTCGATTTAACATTATATTTAACAAATAAAAAATAATCAATTAATATTTGAAATAATTTTCTTTGTATTATTTTTATGAATTGTTCGTAAGCAAGCAAAGTTATCAGAGAACCATCTTGATTTTATTGCCTTTGGTTCTACGTGATATCGTGGACCAAAATGAACGAGAATATTGGACATTGGAACACAAAACTAAACAAATACGGTATATTCCAATAAAAATATCCTGCAACACGGAAAAAAGCAAAACAGCCAGCAGAAAAAAATCCAATTCATTAAGTTTCGAGCAAACTTTGTACGATTTTTTTTTAAATAAAATGTATTCGATTTTAAATTGCTCACGTTTGAATTTTAAAACCTTTTTTTTATGAGAATATTTTTTTAAAAAGCTGTAGAAATAGTCTGTCAATATTAATATAATATAATAATCAACGAAATAATTGATTTTATATAATATTTAAAAAATATGACAGTATTTTTGTACACGTTGTATCTGATGATGATTTTATTGATCGGGAAACTGCAGTCTTCCTGCAAGTGATGCAATGCTTAGTGTGATTTATATTAAAACAAGCTTCCAAATAAATAATCTATTTAATATTCGCCACACACAAGATCTTATCTTTAAGTGGTGTGGTAAGCGAATGTAAAAAAAAGAAAAGAAAAAAAAGATTGGAATGTAAATTACTATGTAAAAAATGTATCTTTTATATTTGATTAAATAAAAATAAAAAATTAAAAAAAATGTGTCGGACGTGGAAGGAATTGTTGTGCGTGTTGGAAAGGGATCACAGGAATATTCCCCACATTCCGAACAAGAAAGAAAAGAAATAAGAAAAAGGTTTAATGTCACGAAAATTAAAAAAAAAACAGTTTTACATTTGAAAATTTACAGAATATTTACATTAGATTGAATTGATTGATCAACGAGATTCAATTTTATTGGCAAGTTCTAGAACTGATTTTTGGGAAATATTAAATGTTACTAGTAGGTAGGTTGTGACTTGAAGTTCGTAGATTGTAACACAGTGAAGTCTCTGACTTGATGTGTGTTCAGGTTATGATAGCGTCGAAGTAGAGAGAAAAGAGATCTGGTCTATCTGGTCGTCTGCTTATAGAGCCAGTTCGACTCTCACCTTAATCGGTGCAATAGTACTTGAAGCGACCTCTGGTGAGGACTACTCTATCGTCATATATGGAATATCTTCTTCTTTAGCCTCGCTATTTCCCATCATCTGGGGTCGGCTCTCCTTGTGCACATTCGCCATGACTGTCTGTCCTGCGTTGCATTTTCGGTCAAACCCAGAGTTTTCAGATCCTTGTTTACCGTTGCAGTCCAGGTTGCCTGTGGTCTTCCTGGTCTTCTTCTCAGCGTGGGTATGTTGAGGTCTCGCTTCACCATGTGGTTCTTATCTCTCCGTGTCACATGGCCATACCATCTTCAGCGGCTTTGCTTTATCTTTTCAGGTATAGGTGCCACCCGAAATGAACCCCGAATATGCTCATTCCAAACTCTGTCCACTCTAGTCACACCGCCCGCCCACCTCAACATCTTCACCTATGCCACATGAATACTATCCAAGTCACGTTTCAGCGGGGTCCAACACTCCGATCCGTAGAACATAGCTGGCCTTACAGTAGTTTTGTAGATTTTACCTTTGGTCTTAACTGGAATCTTGCTGTCACACAAAACCCCAGAGAAACACCTCCATTCCAGCCATCTTGCGTTTATTCTATGCTCCACGTCGGATTTGGTTTTGGCATCCAAGGATATCACGGAGCCGAGATATTATCGTCATATATGGAATATAAAGATAAAATTATTAGGTAGGCATAGATAGAGAAATTGGTACAATTGATTATTTATATTAGTCAGCGGTCATAGCTCAATGGTCAAAGCGTTTGCTTTGCAACCCAAAGGTCGTGGGATCGATCCCCGATGGAGATTTAAAAAAAAAGGATTTTTAATCGATTTCTGAGCTCTAAAATACCCCGGTTTGTGTGAATTTGATCCCTCACCCGTAAAATGCCAGTCATAGGCTATTAATTTAAATTAGTGGTAAACTAATGTCGTCCCGTAAAGACCACCCATTCATTGTAAATTCCTGCAATAATAAGGAGGATGCGTGAATCTCGGGCTGTAGTCTTTGACGTAGGTGGATCAACACTCCACATGCAACGTTTAGCCATACGCAACATGGTTAGCGTCATCGAATTCCACAGATGAGACTTCATAATTACTATCACCATCTGTCGGTATTCTCCTGTGTGTGTTTACATAAAAAAAATGATAAAAAAGAACTCTGCCACAAGTATTATTACTGAAAATAAAAATAATATTTGAATTGTAAAAGTTCCGGTATAATAATTATTTTGAAAATTCATGATTTCGGTGCAAGACTTGTTTGACTTAGATTATGCAGCGCTGCGGGAGCTTTTATGAAATTTTCATTACATACATTGTGCAAGCTTTCGGAAGTTTTCCTTCAGCCGGCCTAAGCATTCAGCAAACACTGTAGCAGTTGTAATGGATTCTTCGCGACAGCGGTTGACTGAAAGCGGGAGCCTGAATAACTTACACTGAATATCGACTGAAGAAGGCTCTTGTTGGTAACCACTGTAACATACATTTGTAATGAGATATTTGCGGAAAATAACTGTAACTATAACTTTATACAGTTAATAAATTACTGGAACTTATGTTTTTTCCATGCAAAATATTTTTTTCAATTACTTTCTGGGAATTTTAAGAATATATTTCTATATTCTAATATCTGTGCCCATAATTATGAAAGTGTTGTACAAAAAGAAAATTATAAAAAAGAGTTATTCATTTATTTCAGTTCACATTGTTGTGATTTTTTTTTACACACATACAGGAGAATACCGAGAGATGGTGATAAGAATTCTGAAGTCTCATCTGTGGAATTCTATGACCCTTACCATAGTGCATATGGCTAAGCACTGCATGTGAAGTGTTGACCCGCTACCGTCATAGACTACAGCCCGAGATTCACGCGTCATCCTTTATTATTACAGGAATTTACTATGATGAATGGATGGTCTTCAAGGGACGATTTTCGTCTATCTACAATTTTAATTAATAGGCCATGACTGAAATTTGACGGGTGAGGGATCAAATTCACACGAACCGGGGTACTTTAGGTGGAATACAAATTATACTGTTAATACGGCGTGAATTTTTCAAACCATTTTTTTTTTGTAGCTAGTATTTGATCCATAAATGTGCTTATCTTACCTATTTTCATATTTCACATTAGTTCTTCTATCCTTTAACTATCAGATGATGCATAAAAAACTAATTTTATTTAACAAACGTACATTATGTAACACCATACATGTGGTGGCATTGACACATGTGGTTTACAGAAAAATCGCTCTTGTGACTAAACCTTACGATATTTATTTACATGCTTCACAGATTCCTTTAAAAAATACATGTAGGTTGATAAAGGGCATGGCTGCACTTCGAATTTCCTACCGTAAATGTCATAATGAGTACTGAAAGTAGCAAAACGATGTATCACATCAACCGACGTCAACGGTCGGGGAATCTTTGACGGCATATGCCAACAACCGATGCGAAAGGGTTAAAACTCAGTGGTTTTACAAAGTTTATTATTTGATTCTTCAAATATGACAAACAACAAAGTTACTGCGTACTAGGAATATGTAAAATTATTTGTTTGAATTCAGTTCTATTTGTGGTGATTTTTCCAAATGTAACATCAGATTTATAAAAGCGCTCGTTTAAATGGCGTCAGAAGTTGATGAAAATCCAGTGGGAAATCAGAGTCTGGAAGAAAAGGAAAAATGAACAAGTTTTACTCCAACTGCAATAAAAACCGAGTGGCGAGAAAAAATTCAGTGGTTGGCAATCGGGGCAACGTTATATGAAAGATTTCAGTGTCTTTGTTGATCTTTCAGGAGTATTACGAGGGTTATCCGTAAAATGAGTTTCCCATGGCGCTACAGTCCTGAAAAGCGCTGTTATGGTGGATCCCGCAATTTTGTAGTGTACCTTGGCTCCCCCACTCCAAATTCCTTCCTTAGCAAGCTGCCTGCGGAGCTCAGTCTTGGCTTGGCAGCCATACGTGATGGATCTTTCCCTCGCTTCGCCCACCAGGTGTGAACTGATAACCTTCGTAATTGCAATGACAAGATACTAAATTATTATATTCCATATAAGATTCACGTAAATAATTAACAAACAAACCTTAGTGTGTTAAAAATATGCAATAATTATTAATAATGTTGTGATATTAGTTCGATATAGCCCTTGCAGTCTGGTGCTGAAAACCTCGATAAACGATTTTTTGCTTTTCATATTTTTGCCCGCTCGTCTGACAGGCATAAGTCTAGATTGAAATTGTAAAGTAAAATATGATGCTGTGCCGCCATTTTGATTCATTTGACAGGTCTTGGCACTAGTGCGTCATTAGTAAATTACATGGCTGTCTGTCATTGGTGCGCCATTAATTCTATAAATGGCCACTGCATTAGTTACAGCGCTGCGCTATCGTAGCTGCCGGAGAAGTTGTGCTCCGACCGCGATCATTAACGAGTTGTGATCCGTCCGGGGCCTAAAAGACCACCTCTGACCGAATCCAAAAAGCACAATTTCAAATCTGGTAAAAACCTTCCATGTTACTACTGTATGAAAAATGTTTTTCAGTTTCATGTTTAATGAATAAAATGTGTACTATGAATACTTCACTGATGCTTGTACACTACACTTTTTTATTTATTTATTTTATGTACATACAGGAGAATACCGACAGATGTTGATAGTGGTTCTGAAGTCTCATCTGTGGAATTCTATGACGCTTATCATGCTGCACATGGCTAAGCGCTGCATGTGGAGTGTAGATTCGCCAACGTCATAGACTACAGCCCAACATTCACGCATCATTCTTATTCACAGGGTCTTCATGGGACAACTTTCGTCTACCACCAATTTTTATAAATAAGTTATTACTGGTATTTTACTGGTGAGAGATAAAATTCACATCAACCGGGGGTATTTTAGAGCTCAGAAATCGATTAACAATCGGTTTTGTCTGATCTTCGGCTTACCAAGCAAACGCTTTAATCACTGAGCTATACCTACCAGTGTTAGTATTAGTGTTAAAGAACAACATGTGGTTTGACAATAAATAAAAACTCTCCATGTAAGCGTTTGTTTTCGTCGGCAAACTAAATAAAACTTGACCACATTTTTTGTTCGCACAAGTAAACGGATGGTTCCGACAAAAAAATACACATCAAAAAACCATCACAACATTTGCAAATAATGGCGCCGCAACAACGGATCGTTGTTAGAAAAACTACATTCTAAATACTTTAAATTTTGTTCGACGCTTCATTGAGGTCGTAGAGCATGTCTTGCAAGCTTGTTAGGTGATTCGGCTATTAGCATTATGTCAAACACCTCTATGCGGAATTATTAGAAAAAGTAAAATCCGTTAATATTTATTCCACATTTTGTCCAGGATAGCAGTTTAAAAATATCTTCTAGGGCGTTTGTGAAGAGTTTTTGGAGTATAACATCTCCTTGTCTAACCGCGAATTTATAGAAATATTGTTAAATTCCACACTTCAGCTGCTTTGTTGTTGCAGATTTGTAAAAGAGATTTTATTATCTCTATATACCGATAGTCTATTTTGCAGCGTTGTAGTGACTTCTTCACTCAAGGTTTGCATAAATGCGCTTTTATTGTATACAAAGGCGAGGCAGAGTGGCTGTTTAAATTCTTTGGTTTTCTGAATGATTTGTCTTAGCCTTTCCTAAAAAAAAACGAGGTTGAAATTCAAATAAATCGACCCGTTAGCCTGTTTGTTAAAATTCTGAGAATACTTTATACACATGGGAAAAGTCAAAAAGCGTCGAACAAAATTGGTCTGAAAATGAACATGGATAAAACAAAAGCCATGATTAATAGTCATATTTCACAGACCTTTGATCCTATTTCCATTGGAGGAACAGAAATAGAGGTTGTAAACGACTATACCTATCTGGGACAAGTAATACAACTATTCTAAATAACTTTTCAAAAATTGACAGGCGCATACAACTGGGATGGGCAGCATTTTGAAACTAAAGTACATTTTTAAAAATAGACTATGACTGGCATTTTACTGGCGACGTTTAAAATTCGTCCCAATATATTGTTAGTTAAGAAATTTACTGACAAAAGTCTTACCCATAAAATAAAATTGAACGCAGATAGAACACACGACCTTCAATGTCGCTAAAAGAAAGAATCCGCTACGAGTATATGCAGTTAATTTATTTGTGGATGCTTCCCAAACAATATGTTTACTGACAATTTAATATGGGCTCGTATCCTATCTGTCGAAGAGTCGATTATCGATGGGGCGAAAAAATGTTTTGGATAATAATAAAAATATACATACTTTGAATATATTTTTTCAACGCGTCATCTGTCGTACAAAAATAACGGCAGATATAAATACTAGTTTCACCGCAAGTCAGTCTGGGCACCAACTATGGCGCAGTTCGCCGAGCGGTATGAATACCTGGGCATAGTTGGTTTCCAAGGTCCGCGTTCGCATCCCGCTTCTATTTATATTTTTGTTATTGGATTGACAGATGTTGTCAAAGTATATTTTAAGTATGTTTATGTTTATTTAATTCTATCATATTGTATTATAGTCAATGATCTATAAAAGTAGATTAGAATATTGAAATAATAAAATAATATTCTAATAAAAACCAAAAATTAATATAAATAAAATTTGTTTTACTTTTTGAACATACCTCGTATTGTGGTGAGTTACGTCATAATAAAATTTTCAAGCATATCATACGATGCATTGTGATTTTCACTCAATTCTTGAATCACGATATGAGAGAAGAAACATTCTTTGGAGTAATTCGGAAATCCTGTTCTCGAAACTTGACCAAAGTTGTCTAAGTTTGTCTAGTAACGAAAACTTTGCTTAAATTTCCACAGAGATGTCTTATTATAGCATTTTATCAGTTAGTTCTATAGAATGCATATCAGGATAATAAAATAGAGTTACCGTTTCCGTTGCTGTTTTAATTTTGAGTGCAGTGTTAAAAGAGTTATAAAATTTATATCTTTCATAGAAAACTTTATGACTGTTTTGCAATTAAAATTAATGCTGATAAAAGACAATAAAAAAATTTAGAACTAAGAGACAATAAACATATATACATATAAAAAAAGATCGTTAGTATTATTATATAAATTTTAAATTGAAAAAAAGTCAGTGGTCATAGCGTTTGTTTGGCAATCCAAAGGTCGTGGGCTCGATCCCCGACGGAGATTAAATAAAAATGATTTCTAAGCCTGGTTGTTGGAAATATCCCCGGTTGAAGTGAATTTGATCTCTCCCCGTAAAATGCCAGTCATAGCCTATTAATCAAAATTGGTGGTAAACGAAAGTCGTCCCGTGAAGACCACCCATTCATAGTAAATTCCTGTAACAATAAGGATGATGCGTGAATGTCGGGTTGTAGTCTATGGCGTTGGCGGATCAACACTCCATATACAGTGCTTAACCATATGTAACATGGTTAGCAGCATATAATCCACTGATGAGACTTCTGCATCACTATCATCATCGTCGGTATTCTTCTGTACGTGCTTACATAAAAAAGTATAATATATGGAAAAAGTATTTATCTCCGTCGAGGATCGTAACCACGACCTTCGGCTTGCCAAGCAAACGCTTTAACCACTGAGGTTACCCGCTGCTAATTTGGAGTAAATCGAATATTGAAAAAAAGCCTTCTTTGCAGTTAAAACATTAGCCACTCTAACCTCTAATTAAATTTATTCAAACCAAGAAAATCAAATTTCAAGGATCAGATATCATGTCGAATTTCTAGGAAAGTACATACTGTAGTATATAGTGTAATATATGCAGTTACCTTGTTATATAAGCTAGTCGGCCAATCAGCGCTTGTATGGCCGACCATGACCTCAAGTGTCATAGAAAAGCTCTCTGCACCAACATTTGCCGGAAGCAAAGTTTGCCTAATACCTTGTGGAAATGCTGCGGTAGTAATATTGTATAGAAACATGACTTTTCCATTAAAATGTATTAAATTTAACATTTTATGTAAACAAGGACAAACATATTATTAGTACGAGTATTGCAAGTGTTATGAATATTATCACTTTAATTGCTTTAAATTTCACATATTCATCATCATCATTCATCATCAGCCTGTATCCGTCCACTGTTGAACGTAAGCCTCCCGCATGAGTCTCCATCCTGTTCGATCCTCCGCCTTCCGCATCCAGGTCACTCCCACTATTGTTCTTATATCGCCAGTCCATTTTTTAGGGGGACGGCCAATGCTTCGTTTGCCAGTACTTCGGGCGCCATTCCAATAGTTTTCTTCCCCATCGACCGTCGTCTCTTCGGCAGATATGTCCTGCCCATTGCCACTTGAGTGTTCATATTCGTTGGGTGGCATCCACTACTTGAGTTCTTCTGCGTATTTCCTCGTTATTAATATATAAAAAGTATTTTGATACACTCGTAATTACACAATTTTGATTGCTTTATATTTCATATATGAACATATTTTTTACTAGCATTGCATGTTGTTGATTTTTTTTTTTTGATCGATAATTCTTGGTAGAATTACTTTGTATCAGATGTATAAAATAGATTATTTAGAATTAACTCCATTTTTTATTGAAAAACGGCATGTTTTGGCTACTTCAGATAGATTTGACGACTGTTACCCAACGTAACCGAAACATGTCGTCTTAAAAATAAAGAAATATACAATAATTTATAAATAATATTTTCTGTATTTTTAATATTAAAATAAAACTTATGCTTTAAAAACGATTAATCATATTTTCTTCTGAAAAAGAGCAGAATCCTCTGTAGCTTTGAGAAATCGTTATGAATTTAAAAATAAAATAAATCTTAGATTTTCTTTTGTTAACCTGTTTCCACCGGACAAAAAATGATCTTTAAACACACGTTTTGGGACACAAAAAAACTGATCCCTGACACAAAGTGAGTATAAAATATTACGTGAGATGGCGGTCCTTTCTATTTGCGGAGGAAACTTTTTATATCCTCCGTGAATAATATACGTTTCAAGTAAATTCAGGGATTCAACGGTGTTTACAACTGAAAAAATGAAAGTCATTCGTTTCACGTAAACACTGCGGTCGGTGCTTTTTTATGCAACGTAAGGATTCTACTCTGAAATATCGCTATTTTTCAGGCTTTGGACTTGAAAAAGGCCGCAAGCAATAAATTTAAGCTTCCGTAATGTTTTGAACTGAGTAGTATAAAATAAAACTGTAAAAATATACTATTTATTTTCTTAAAACACAGATGCATCTCAGATTATTTATGTAATTATAATTTTATTATTTTAACTAATTATATACACCTACCCACAAAAGTATGGCAACTTATTTTTTTGGCAGTATTTAATTCAATTTATTTTTATTTTTTATTTAATCAAATATAAAAAGGTACATTTTTACACAGTAATTTACATTCCATCTTTTTTTTTCTTTTTTTTCATTTTTTAAATTCGCTTACCACACCACTTAAAGATAAGATCTTGTGTGTGGCGTGGGATTCATCTATGTTATTTTACAGTTATATATTTATACAGAATTTTTCATATACACATTCATACATTGTCATAATTTTGATATGATACTAACATTATATAATGTAAATTTTAAGATACTATATATAGAATTAAATCTAAAGTATATATAAATTAATAATACATCTTTAGTACATTACATTGTTTCAATTTCTTATGCAGTGACGTCATTTTATCATTAATATTGTTGCAATTATTTCTCGTGATATTATTTATACACTGTAGGTAGTTTAATTCAGCTAATATGTGGTAAGTTGTAAGTGAGAATTCATTATATGTACCAACTGGTTGAGGTTTTCTATCGAGTCATGTATAAGTTCTTTTATTTGAATTTTGTCATTAATATTGTTGCATGTGAAGTCATTCATTTTTATTTAGTTTTTGATTTAATTCAGTAGTTTGCTAGTATTTATATTGAAATGATATAAAATGTACATTTTTAATTAGCTGAAGAATATATATATTCAGCCAAATTCAATTCGACTATATGCTATTTTCATGATTTTATCTCTTACAATGCAAAGGTAGCTATTGGAGTTATGGTTAGTAGGTGTGTTTGTTTTGTGGATTTTATTTGAATTCGTGCAGTTGTTACAAACGGGTCTCTCCTTACTCTTAATTTTTGTGATTGTTGTACCTGCACAGTACAAGCAGATGGGAGGTTGGGTCTTGGCTTTAAGCTGCTGTGTGTCCAAACTTTGGCAGTGGAAACACTGCATTAACTGGGTTACAGTCCTCAATGTTCACTCGGCTGTATCCAATGTTAATTTTTTCTCAATTAGTTGTACTTATGGTAGGCGTTACTTGAATAATAAAGTTAGTGGTATCCCACTCTTTTCCATCATTGTTTTTTTTTATCTTTATTTCTTTTATCAATTTTATTTTTGTCATTATTGGGCAGTAATTATTTAGCACTCAGCCGGTAATAAAGACCTGAAAAGATAAGTAGAAATGATTCATTGGCAGTAGAAAAATAATAATTTAGCAGTAAATAATTAATTAATGGTAATTAATAATAGATAAAGTTAGGTTTTCATTTTACGACTTACTTGTTCATTCATTTTACATTATTTTTTATGAATATTGCATACATTACTGTTATTTTAATTTTGATAACTGACCACATTCACTACTGACACAGTGGATATTACAAAATTATTTAAGTCTACTGCCGATTAATTTTATTTACTGCCAATTGACTCAACTTACTGCCAAAACCTTGAATTAGTTACTGAATAAATAAATAAAGACCATTTGTATCTGGTACTACAGACGCAGTCTATGCAAGATCGAGGACGGTTGCCTTGGGGACTTCCGGCAACTATGCCGGCGGTCAAAGCGTTTGTTTTGCAAGCCAAAAGTCGTGGGTTCGATTCCCGACAAAGATCTGAAAAATTAATATTTTTAATCGATTTATGTAAAATCTAAAATGGCAGTCATAGCCTATTAATTAAAATTGGTGGTAGACGAAAGTCGTTCCGTAACGACCACTCTATTCATAGTAAATTCCTGTAATAATAAGGATGATGCGTGAATCTTGGGCTAACGTCTGACGTTGAAGGATCAACACTCCACATGCAGCGCTATCTAATGTAAAGATATGTAACCTACCCAACAACAGACTATTAAAGAAAGGAGAATTGAAAACTGGTACACTTGTCATTCTGCTAGGTATATGTACAACTTATTAATACCAAAATTTAACACACAACATGCAAAAAAAGGTTACAAATATAACGGAATAGTTAATTTTAACAATATTCCTCGGGAAATAAAAGCGATCAGTGATATTAAAATATTGATTGAAAAGGTTAAACAGTACTTTAAAAGATTTACGAACAGAACCGACGTCACTGCATAACAAATTGAAATAATGAAATGTACTAAAAATGTAATTAATTTATTATATATACTTTAGATTTAATTCTTTATATAGTGTCTTAAATTTTTATTTATATAATGTTAGTATTATATCAAAATCATGTAAATGTATAAATGTGTTTATGTAAAATTCTGTATAATTATATAAAACTGTAAAATAACATAGATGAATCCCACGCCACACACAAGATCTTATCTTTAAGTGGTGTGGTAAGCGAATCTAAAAAAAAAAAACATGGTAAGCATCATAGAATCACAGATGAGACTTCACATCACTATCATCATCTGTCGGTATTCTCCTGTATGTGTTTACTTAAAAAAAACTATGTTCCCATGTGAACCTCCGGGTATACAGGCGCTTTGAGACAAGGTATAGACAATCTAAGCTTACATAACTGTAAAAACGGTAACTTGTGGTGTCCACATGCTCGAAATATGGAGCGATTATGGTAAAAAAATACTTGACAGATAATTAAACATCTATATCAATTATTTCTTAACAAACTGATACACACATACAAATCTACAGCAAATATCGTATCAAATGACATTTCTCTCGTCAATATCAGAGAAATATCGATTTGAACTGCGAAATGTATTCTAAAAATCCATTATAAGCAATTTAATAAAATAACCTTGTTATTTAACCTTATAATTTAGTACTCGTACTTAACCTTTTATAACCCTTTCAAAGCCAAATCATTTTACTTGTATGGCTTTTTATTAGACAAAAAAACCAATGTTAAATTTGAGAAATAGCTTGTCTATTATACGGGCACATAAAATATCGCCATTTGCAGTAAAGTTCAGTCCAGGGCCGGAGCGATAAATTTAAAAATCAGACTGCAAACTAATTGAGGCTTTGTTATAGGGGGCGGAGCGTCGGTGGGCGGCGGAGCCCGGGGCGCCCTCCACCAGGTCACGGCAGGTATGAGAATCCCTCATCCATCCCTGGACAACCTTAACCACCCAGCTAAACCAAACCGCAACACTTTGCATACATTATAATAACACTTACGTTAATAATTAGCTTTAGAACCAATATTCGCAAACTAGGCATTCACTTTACGCTTAACCTCACGAAATTCTAGCCACATACCAAATTCCGCTGAGTATATTATAGCCTGTATACAGAAAGTAAATACTTTACAGTCTTTTATGTAAATACATACAGGAGAACACCGACAGATGTTGTTAATGATTCTGAAAAATTGTCTGGGTATTCTACGACGCTTACTATCTAAGCCAACGTCATAAACTATTGCCCGACATTCACGCAACATCTTTATTATTACAGGAATTCACTATAAATGTTTGGTATTCACGGGATGACTTTCGCCTACTCCCGATTTTGATTAATAGGCTATGACTGGAATTATGTGGGTGAGGAATGAAATTCACAACAACCGGGAGTATTTATAGAAATGAGAAATTTATTAAAAATCATATTTTTATCTTTGTCGGAGATCGAAACCACGACCTTCTGCTTGGCAAGCAAACGCTTTAACCACTCACCTATGATTGCCGGCAAATATTGATCGATGTACGAATCCAGCGACCGCCGTTTATTTTTTCTCCACTCTATTGATGAGAGTAATGTCATATAATATGATGTTTGCTGTAAATTTGTATTTGCGTATCAATAAGTTTAATATTGGCATAGATCTGCAAAGTAACTATAAAGTATTAAAATATATTCTAAAAATCCACCAAAAATAATTCTATAGTAGATACTGTTAACCCTCGTATAAAGTTTTCATAAGATTAGATGATTAGTCCGATAGTCCCGAGCCCTGGACCATTTAGTTTTAAGAGATGGCTCAATCAAAAATAACAACATAAAAAGCATCGTTATACAGGGTGAATCAGAGGCATCGCGATTTTGCATTCGAGACTTATTTAAAAAAAATGTATTTAAAATTAGGGATGCATCCCTGCCCTATCCTGTATAAAGAATCACTACAAGCACTGTAATATAAATATGTTTCACATTTAACCCTTTCGCATCGGCTGTCGGCATATGCCGTCATAAGATTCCTCGACCATTGACATCGATTGACATGATATATCGTTTTGATACTTTCTTAGAATAGTTTTTTATACATCATCTGATAGCTAAAGGATACAAGAACCAATGTGATATATGAAAATACACCAGATAAGTAAATTTATGCTTCAAATGCTAGTTTTATAATTGACAGTATAATTTGTATTCAAACCGAGCCGTAATGAAAGGGTTAAAAAAACGTGCGTTATTGGAGGGTTGACTGTATAATGAAAAAACAACGCATAGTTGGTTTCCAAGGTCCGCGGTTCGCATCCCACTTCTGCCGTTATTTTTGTGTTTGGATTGACGCGTTGAAAAAAGAATTTTATGTATAGTATATGTATATTTAATTATTAAAAAACAACGTACTTGTAGATATATACGTTGGGAACTGATGAAGCCTTTATTGAAGGCGAAACTGAGGTCTTCTAGCAAGTGATTAAACATTGACCAGCGTTATCCACGTTAGAACGAAGTACGATATATTTATCTATTTAATAATCAATTAATCGCACTGTATAATATTTTGGACGATGTCATAGATACGTATTACACGTAACTTAACTTGTATATAAATCAGTAGTTAGTTTTCACGCTGTACTCTCCTAATAGTTAACCTTTAATACAATTATAAAGCCATTATACTAACCGGTAAATGGATTAACTTGTTAATTTATAAGTTTAATGGACTTTCATAGAATACTGTCTAACTGTAAGATAGGGAAGTATTGTAACATTGGCTTATAACAGTGCTTTTAAGAGACTAACGTTTTCACGCAAAATTTATTTGATTTATAGAGCTTTTTGAATAGATTTTTGTTTTCATATCTGATCCATATTTCGAATGTATGGTTACCACTTATTGCTAACATTCAATTCTGTCAGTTGCCTATGCTTCGTCCCACCATATCACTGCACCTGAAAGTCCACCTAGGAACATATATTCATGACATATATTGTTTACCGAAGCATATTTTGAAGCCTTTTGTCAATCTTTCTACATGTGCTCCTTATTGTCTGGCTATACTCAGAAGGTCTACAGTGCACTACGGGGCCAGTATGATAACGCCTTCCAAATGTTGTTGGGTTTGCCACGATACTGCAGTGCCTCAGGCATGTTGACGGAGGAGCGAGTGGATGGCTTCCATGCCACAATAAGGAAGTGTTGCGCTTCTCTGTGGGCGCGCGTTCGTGGCAGTCCCAACGCAATGGTCGCTGTGTGGGCGGATAGGTGGGACTCATGGTTGGAGGGGCATGATATTTTCAAGAAGATTGCATGATTAGTCCGTCGCTGCAAAAGCCTGGAACAATTAGTCCTTTAAAGGGGTTCAACCCGATATTATTTATTACTTCTAAAAAATAAACGTAAATTTTCAGTTAATAAGCAATTATAATATAAGTTTAATTTTAATATTTTCCTCTATATTTATATTGTTTTACAACATATCATTCTGTGTGTAATTATTTGCGTGGTTAACAAAGGCGACGATCCATCCACGTTTTGGTCCGCACCCAATGGTGCTTAACTTTAGCTACCTTCTGAGAACCGCGCTAAGGATGTGCTATTGTAGCTTGACAACAAATTTACGAGACAAACTGATTATATAATGTTTATTAGGATCGTGTAAAAATGCAATGTTGTATTTATGTGCAAATTTTATTGGTTTTTCAGTTTATTTCATTGGTATACTGTGAATTGAAAAGTCATGAAAAACAATGTAATACTCTCAAAGCCATTTTCTGAAACCAATTATTTTATAAGACTATCGTTACACTATAAAACGGCGTATACAAGTTTGATTCAAGCCATCAAATTTTTCACATAAACTGAAACATGCAATGTGTAATTTATTAACTGAAAATAATTGTTCAATTTGAAAATTTTGAAAGCCTTTAAAAGTTTTATTGGTCTGTCAATAATAAGTTTGAGCATTTTCTTGGCGCCGCAGCTTTATCTTGTTAATTGCAATTAGAGAAAATAAAATTATGAACAAAGCAAGTAAACTGCAAGTCATCAAAATGTTTTAATATCCTCCTCTCTTATTGATATCGATTTACTAGGTGACAGGATGCAGGATCAGGTTCACAATACAAAGAACTTGTTTTCGTTTCACAATTCGCGTTTATTTGTCAAACACTTGCAACAGAAAGACCGTTGTGGCGCACGCAATTAGGCGCGAGCCATAACGGTCGCGAGCTAGCTCCAACTGTCAACTGACGGCGCGCTCTCATCTCGCGCTGCCAACCGTCGCTGCAGAAAAAGCGAATGCAAGATGACAGTGGTACCAACAGGAAATAAGCCAACTGTCATAACAAATAAAATGGCGTATGCAAAAACCGTGTATTATTATACAATTAAAACTAACATTAGATGTGCATGTCAGGCGAGCGAACAAAAATAAGAGACGAAAGATCGTTTTTCGAGGCTTTACGGCATCAGCCTAAAGGAGCTATATCAATCTAATATCAATGCAAGTCATCAAAATGGTTATACAAGCATAAGCGTCGGTGGAACTATTGTTTTAAATATTTAAAATAAAAAATCTTCACATGAAAGTGCATGGATTCTACTAGTATTTGTAAACTTTTTGGTATTGTCAGGACGAAATCAGTATAACATTATCACTATATCCGCTAACCTGACCGGAGCATATGGACATCACAACTTGCCACCACAATCCATATCATCCGGAGTGTTCCTCGTGTAATCCCTTGTCAGGTTCGCCAAAACATTCTATGTATAATTCCTAAAGGGCCTTGGAGAACGGCGTGAATCCAGAAGCTTGAAAAATAGGCAACTGTAATTTATATATATTTACACTCAGGTGGCTTACCGAACCAGTAAGTGATGGGCTTTCTGATCCCGAGGTGCCTGAAATGAAGGCTTCCTAGAATCGCTAATCCTGTCTAGGTAGTGTTTTCCATACTAATCATCATTGTCCCAACCATGTCCACTTTCACCTCTTGATCGACCGTAATATGCAAGACTGCCATACCATTAAGAGGATTATCAGTAGACGGACGCTGTCAACATCTTTCAAAGTCGGGGTCATCGCAACTTCACTGGAGTCTTTCATGGAGCCTGAAGTGTGGCCTGAAAGGACTATCGTTCAACCCTGGATACGTGTAAGACGAAAGAATCACAGTGAACAGTGGTTGAAACCAACATGAGTGGATATTGATATATTTAGTGTAAGATTGTGGACGGATACGAAATGTTGGACGTTTGATTTTGTGACACTAATGCTGTGTTATTTGTGTGTCAACAATGATATACTTATAACATGGTTTTTGTGTTCACAAATCCTAACTATTTGCGCTGCGTATCCGACACTTCTTCTGAGTGTGAGCTCATTGACACTAAATATGTCAATACATTTACATTATCACATTTACATTAGTACGTCTTCAGTAACGATTTAAAATTTCATATTTCGTAATATCATTGGAAAAGAAATAAAAATTAAAAAAATTGAATCCGCTCTCTTACTCCATCACAGTATACCATATTATCTCTAGTATTCCACGCAGGAATTTGATTTCAAACCGTATTATATGGCTGCATTGACTTTTAGTGATATGCCATGATAAACAGCTGCAATAAAGAATGAAGATTTGTTTTGGTTTGGAAATGGTTTCTCTACGAATTCTCCGAATTAAATTGTAAAAAATAAATTGTGGATTTTTTACTACAAAAACCTCATATTTATGCAGTATAAGAAGATTCTATAGAAGACAAATAAATATTTTTATTTTTCATTTTGAAATAATCTAAGTAACACAAATAAAACACACAAATAAAACACACAAAATCGAGTACATGAATATACGTTCAATAGTGGTTAATGATTCGATTATAAATATCGCGTTCGAATATTTTCGTAATTCAAATTTTCATGGATCCGCAATGTCGTGTCGTTGTTCCCAGAGGTCCTGAAAAAATACCTCGGCTGATGAATATTTGAGGCTCTCGAGGGACAAGTAGTGGAGACACACGCACGGCATGATATGATCATTACAGACCTCGAAGAATCCCGATGAGAAATATATAAATTGACCATCGGCATTTCGTAGATAGAACACCAATATTCATAAAGGACAGGGAATAATAACACGTATATTACAAGTATATTTAAGGATATAAGGCGCTGTATAAATCGATATAGCCCTTGCAGGATGGTGCCGAAGTGCCTCGATATGCGATCTTTTGTCTCGTACACTCGTCTGACATGCACATATAAAATTGTTAGATTCAAGTAGTTATAAGACGCGTTTGCTGCATCATATTTTTAATTGTACTTAGAAAGTCGCTCCAGGTCTTGTATGGCGATTAGTTTCATAGATGGCTGCTATGCTAATTTTGGCGCAGTGTCAGTCACTGCCGCCGGCCGTCTTAGTCTCCGTCCGGAGACTGTGAAGTACACAGCATTATCTGCGTCCCGGACAGAAGAGCGAATTTTGTCATTTTTGTTTTAGTTAAGTAAATAAAATGTTATTTTAGACGAGTTCTTTGCTCTGGCGACCTGCTCCTCAGCCATCCACCACCATCCTAATGATACCACTTGATCTGGAGTCGCTTTAATTAGACGGGGATGTCATCGTAGTATGTATACAGTGCCTGTATCGATCCCATTCTTCTTTACGGACGAAAATCTTGACATCTTACTAAAAGCAATGCAGATGTATAATAGCTTTCGGAAACAGATGTCTGCGTAAAATACTGAAAGTACGTTGGTTTGACTTTGTGATGAATGACAAGGTGAGAGAGCGGACAAGGCAGCTTACCATACTACAGTCGGTCAAAAGACGAAGGTGGAGCAGGCTGGGACATGTACTACGGATTATGAAGAAGAGCATTACCTACAACTGCCTTTTATACAAGCTTACGAACTCACGCCATCCTGTTAAACCGTCGTAAGCTATAAATAGAATATACTCGGCGGAACTACGGGATGCACAGCTGACATAGAATGAGACGAGGACTAAGGTGGCTGACAGAACATTGTGGCTGTGGCTCATGATGTCTATATGCTCAGTGTTGCAGTACAATATCTTCCGATGCCTTTGACATTTAAATTTTAATTTAACATCCTCCTCTCTAAGTTAGTTATCGAATTGCATGATTTCAAGATGCTCGAGCAGATCACAAAGCAAACAAACTTGTTTTTGAAGTACAATTCGCATTTATTTTTAATAAAGACTTGATTTCCTCGTCTGACCTTACATGCCATTGCGCCAGGCCAGACAAGAGTTAACTGCGAACTGAGTGCGCTTATAATGGGCTGTCGCCCAGTGCCGCAAGTGGCGATCTACTGAATCAATGGCGCACCAATTACAGCAGCCATGTACATACTCACGTCACACCCGTGTCCAAAATGCCAATATGGCGACACATACATGTACGACAAGCAAACAGAAATAAGAGACGAAATATTGTATATCGAGGTTTTCGGTACCAGTCAGCAAGGGCTATATCATGTTGATATCAAAGTTTAAAAACATCACGAGTATAAGTCACATAAGCAATTATTTTTTCGTTTAATAAAATTCGTATTTTCATTTTGTTGTTAAGCTCAGGATACTCCTTAAAATTGCAATGTTACATTATTTTACCGTCGGGTACGGCTCAATGGTCAAAGCGTTTGCTTTGCAAGTCAAAGGTCGTGGGTTCGATCCCCGACGGAGATTTTTTGGACAGAGAAAAATGTTTTTTTATCGATTTGTGAGCTTTAAAATATCCCGGTTGGTGTGAATTGGATCCCTCACCCGTAAAACTCCGGTCATAGCATATTAATTAAAATTCGTGATAGACGAAAGTCGACCCGTGAAAACCACCCATTCATAGTAAATTCCTGTAATAATAAGGATGATGCTTGAATCTCGGGCTGTAGCCTATGACGTTGGCGGATCAACACTCCACATGTAACGCTTTGCCAAATGTACTATGGTAAGCGTCATAGAATTCCACAGATGATACTTCAGAATTACTGTCACCATCTGTCGGTATTCTCATGTATGTGTTTACATAAAAAAATATAAAAAAAATGTACAATAAAAAAACTCCCGAATTATTCATGAAAGGACCATAAAAGAAGAGGGCAAATAACGTAGAGTTTAAAGCCGGAAAGGAGTGTTCTAGATTTGAGGAAAAACTGGTGAGGGGTAATCTGGTAGAAAATATTTTTGGAGGACGCCTAAATCCCATACCGAGACTTTCAGCTGAGATGGAAGTAAAAGAAAAACTTGCTTTAAATTATTTTATTCCGACTGTCATTTATTGTGTTCACAATCTTATTTGAAAGTATCTAATTTTGTTTTTTATTGCTCTGTATTCGAAGCATATGGACACCGCAAATTTTCCGTTTCACAGTTCTGTAAGCTCGCAGATAGTCAATGCCTTATCCCAGAACATCCGAAGGTCCACATGGGAACATATATGGATTCCGGAAGCCTCCAAGGCAAGATTCCTCCAACTAGCATAGACTGCTGCTGTAGTAGCAGAGAAATATTTGGGTGTTCAATGATCAGGGTTTTTAAGGAGATCGGATGATCAGCTCGACGCTCCCGAGGCCTGGACAATTTTTATTTCGTCCTTAAGGGGTGGCTCGACCTTACCAGGGGCTTGTAGAGAGCTTAGATATAATTAAATTCATTTAAGAAAATCAAGCTTTTTTGGGATGTGAACCAACAGTGTCTGAGTGAGAAGCAAACGTTTTAACCACTTAAGTATGCCGCCCGGCCTTTATAAATATATGTCATGGTAATCGGTACCGTTTAATTATTTATTTATTTATATACAGAATCGAAATTCCAATTTTTTTTTACAAATATTTAGAAACATAGAGTATACATACATAAATATACAATAAATAGAGAAAATAATAAAAATAAAAAATAACACAAAAGAATCAGAAGATGACACGTGTCAAAGATCACAGAGATCAATTAGAACAATACCATCGACAAAAGAGGAAAAGGATGTAAGAAAAGGATCGAGGTGTGCTGGTAGGCCATTTAGGAGCGACATTGCCGTTGTACCAAATTGAGTGCTTGAAGATCCACAAGCATCGACTGGGATCAAAAACAATGGATGGCTACGAGCACGGGTGTACCTATCTAGAACATAGAAATTAAAACATTCAAGAATCCCAGGGTTGTGAATTGAACCGCGAAGAAGAAGGAATGAATGTTTGAGTGCAGCAATTTTCCTCCGGGACTCTAGCGAATGGAAAGAAAGCATCCCTTAAAGAAAAAGAGTTGGGTAATGTTCGGAATTAAATAAATTGAATGGATAGTTACCGTAAATATAAAAATAAAGACGTCGGAGAAATTTTTTCTGAATTTTTTCGAGCATGAAAATGTATTTGGATTTATTGGGATTCCAAACTTAACTCCCATATTTCAGAACAGATAGAACGAGTAAAGAATAGAGACTACGAAAAATTAGAGGGTTATGAAATTGACTAGCCTGGCGGGTGATGAATCCGAGAAGTTTATTGGCGCGTGAAGTTAAATTGATTATGTGACTATCGAAAGTGAAGAATGAATCGTAGGTTATACCTAGATCCTTGACAACTGCTACTCTGTCGAGCAATGTTCCAGATAAGTAGTATTTGGACAGAATAGGATTCTTCTTCTTCTTCGTGTCAGCGACGTCAAATTATTTTTTCCCAATATCTGGCAACATCGATAGCTCGTGTGTTGCCCAGCATTAGAGATGTGCAACTTGTTGGGCACATGGAGCAGCATCGTAGGTGTGAGGCGGTCTGCAGGTCTCCACAGTCGCACAATAGTGTCTCTCCCTGCCGAAGCATTCCCCACCGCTCGAGGTTGTCCTTTGTCCTACCAACTCCGGTTCTTAATCTGTTTAGGGATTTCCAGGTCGGCCAGTCAAGGCTCTTGCCAGTTGGGAGGCCTTCCTTTGGAGTAATGAAATCCTCTGGTGCGATTTGTTGCCAGAGTTGGAGTCTCTCATTTTCAGGGCCGGATGTGAGAGGTTGTGTGGATTTCAGAAAGCTGCTTCGAGACTTCAATCTTGGTGTTGGGGGTATCTGATTATACAAGCAGTGGGACGGTTGGTTGATTGCCTTACGCATTTCTTCGGCGCATATGACTTTGCGTCTTATGTTCGGTGGTGCGATACCAGCCAAGGGGTATAGTTTAGAAATGGGTGTTGGTTTGAGGCAGCCTGTGACGACTCTGCATGCATCATTCAGGGCAGTATCCACTTGATTACAGTGGGCTGATCGACCCCACACTGGTGCCGCATATTCTCCGGCTGAGAAACAAAGTGCTAAAGCTGAGGTACGAAGAAGGGGTGGTTGGGCTCCCCAGTGAGAATAGGATTTTTAGAACGGGAGAAAGAGATAACGTTACATTTGTTGATACTAAACGTGAGCTTATTTATGGCAACCCAGTTTGATACACTATTAAGATCAGATTGCAGATTGTGCATATCTTCGATGGAGGAAATGGAAGAGAATATTTTAAGATCATAATTATAACACTTACACTCACTTTCTTTAATTAAGTAATAGATTTTTAATTAATAAATTTTACCAGCGTGTATAGCTCAGTGATTAAAGCGTTTGCTTGGCAAACTGAGGGTCGTGGATTCGATCCACGACGGAGAGAAAAAAATGATGATTAATCGATTTCTGAGCTCCAAAATAGTTGGTGTAAATTTGATCCCTCATCCGTAAAATGCCATCCATAACCTGTTAATCAAAATTTGTGGTAGACAAAAGTCGTCCCGTGAAGATCGCCCATTCATAGGGAATTTTTCTAATAATAAAGATGACACGTAAATGTCTGGCCTTAGTTTATGACGTTAACGGATCAACACTCCACATGCCGCGTTTTGCCATATGCAGCATGGTAAGCATCATAGAACTCCACAGATGAGACGCCAGAATCACTATCACCATCTGTCGGGATTCTCCTGTATGTGTTTACTTAAAAATAAGATATTTTTATAAAATGTGTGAGTATATCGTTTTAGCTCAATCGATTAAACTGCATATTCTTGAACTGTGGTGGGGTTAATGCCTTGTAATAAATGTCATTTCTTCAAAACGAATGTTTAAAAGAGTTATTTTTCTTTCTGGTGCAACTAGAAATTTAACGGTTTTTATGCACCTCTAACAGCTAACTAGTCATGCAATGCTTCAATTAATTTCTTCGATAAGGTCATCGAACTCACTGTAAATACATTGTGAAATAAAAACAAGTTAAATCTATATTTTTATTGATAAGTCACATTATAAAAAGAATAATTAAATCTACTTATATCAGCTTGATATAGCTCCTTTAGGCTGATACCGTAAAGCCTCTAAAAACGATCTTTTGTCTCTTATTCTATTTATTATTAAATTATTATGTTCGCTCGCCTGACATACACATCTAATAATGTTAGTTTTAATTATATATATAATATGCATAATATGCAGTTTGCATACGCCAGTTTGTTTGTTGTGACAGTGGAACCATTTCATGTTTGCGTAACTGTCATTTTTAATTTCCATTTTTGCCGCGACTGTCTTGGGGCGTTAGATGTCACAGTGTCGGCAGTTGTCAATGGACTCGCGCCCCGGCCGGCAAAATGTCATTCCGGTCGGGCGTAGAAATCAAGTCTTTATAATAAACGTGAATAGTGCTTCGAAAACAAGTTCTTTGTATTGTCAATATGCTCCTGCATCCTGTCACCCATTAATTCGATATCGAATTCCGAGAGGAGGACATCAGTACAAATAGGTTGTTTATACGAGAATTTGAAATAAAATCTTCCATATCTGTGTATTTGTCACCACAAATTGCTGCTACATAGACCTGTCAACTGCCACTATCTATGCCTTATTTATACGACAACTCTTCTTCATATAGTTGCTTAAAAACCTTGAGGTGTATCTAGCTGGGACATGTCCTTCAATTACTGCAGAAGAGCATAAACTACAGCCGCCTTTTCTTCGGACACCTAGGCTTTCACCGTTTCGGAAGATCATCCTATATACATAATGGTCAAGGCGGAGCTCTTTGGCATAGAGCATATGCCTTAGTTAGACCATAGCGGCTGACAGAACTTTGCGACAAAACTTGTGACAACCATTCTCCAGTTAAAGACCGTGATATGTTGTCAGTTAACCATTTTAATAATACTGTTTAAAACGTTATTTTGAACATAATTATTTTGCATTAAACATCCAAAAGTCTTTAAAGTAAATATTATAATCAAACGCTCTATCTTAGATGGAATTTGTCGATTCATACAGTCTGGTTCGACACAGGGCATTGACCATCAGAATATTTTGCCACTCTATGTAAATTAAAGGGATCAAGGTCCAAAACAACAGGTATCGAGGAATTTGCGATGTATGAAATTCAATGAACTAATATTAATTTTAGAAGTAGGATATAAAAAGAGGGTATATTATCAAATAAATTAGTACCAATTCAACTCCGGTCTTTGGACTTATCCTCCGTGCCAGAACCTTGGTGTTCTGGCGTACCATTTAGCTGACGCTGTAATTTCGGGACCGCGATCGCGGTTCCGGAACAAATACATTTATGAGATATATTTTTATAAGAATAAAAAAAAAATAAGTATTAAATTCTCGATTCAGTAAGTATAGCAAATGGTTGCAGGCCCACGCTACAAGTACAGACTGAATAAAAATATTGTTTGTCTTACTATATAAACAAAAATGACGTCTTTGTCTGTGTGAGGATTTATACAAAATTTATTTTCCGCAAAAGAAAACTCTTATATGAATTTCGCACTTAATTGGACCCTTGGTTCTCCCCCCAGACCAGCTGTCGTTCACTAAGAATATGAGAATTGAAATTTAAATTTTTCGGGGCAAAATATAATAAAATATCAATATTGTGTCGTTCTTGAGAAAATCATAAAATAGCCGGTAAAATTCTGTGTAAATTTTAATCTCTTTTCTTGGATAAAGTATAACATTAAGCTTCGAAATAAAAGAATGGAGTTAATGCTCCTTTATTTATGAAGATCTTTTTTAAATTATAAGTTTTCTTATTTTGACCTCTTTATTATTTTTATAAAAAATATCGATACCTTGATATCGGCTCTATATATACCTTGATATCGGGTCCATAAAGACCTTGCGATCTTTCATCTCTTATTTTTGTTCGCTCGTCGCACACGCATGTGTCGCCATATTAGTTGTTTGACAAGTCCTGTCACTGGTGTGTCATTAGTAATGTACATGACTGTCTGTCATTGGTGCGCTATTAATTTTATAAATAGCCACTGTATTATTTACGGCTGCTGGAGTAGCCAGTTATAATCCGCCTGGGGCCTGAAGCAGCAAGCTCCGCCTCGACTAGATGGCCGCAAGTTTTTCAATCCTTATCTTAAATATATTTCAATGTGCTTCTTAAAAAATCTTTGTGTGGCTCATCTGCTCCTCATCTCTCCACCACGTGATCTGATAATTATCCCGGTGACGTGAAATCGTTTTCTCTGAGCAACGTTTTCTCTGGGATTTTGACACGAAATAAAATATATCACTATTTTTTTCTATGTAAGCACATACAGAAGAATACCAACGGATGGTGATAGTAATTCTGGAGTCTCTTCTGTGAAATTCTATGACGTTTATCATGCTGCATATGGCTAAGCGATGCAGGTGGAGTGTTGATCCGATAACGTTGTAGACTACAGCCCGATATTCACGCATCATCCTTAATTATTACAGGAATTTACTATGAATGGGTGGTCTTCACGGGACGACCGCTGTCTATCACCAATTTTGATTAATAGGCTCTGACTGACATTTTACGGGTGAGGGATCAAATTCACACCAACCGGGGGGTATTTTAGAGCTCATAAATTGATAAAAAATCTTTTTTTTAACCTCCGTCGGGGATCGAACCCACGACCTTTGGCTTGCAAAGCTAACGCTTTGACCATTGAGAGCTATACCCGCCGGTTTGTAAATAATAAAAATATTGATGATATCTCACACAGTTATTTATATATTTAATTAATTTAACTTAATTAAGATAAGAAGCGCTTAATGTAAGAGGCTTATAATAAAATATATTTTTATAGAAAAAAGTGTTCATTTGCAAATCCATATAAAAACAGTGTTGAATGTAAATATTCAAGTGAACTACTATATTATATAAAACTAGATTTCAAATTTGATCTCAAACATGATTTAATTCACACCCTTGTAATTACAATCATTAATGTATCGACTTGATGAAGTGACAAGTACGCTTAATTATATTTGACGACAATCGGCGCTAATTGATAATTATCACGTATCGTATAAAGGCTTATTTTAATAGTACACAAAATACCGCAAATCAAATTATATAGAATATAATATTGTCACAATTTAGTATGTATTATATATTGTAAAATATAGCATTGCGCTTTAATCTTAAATTGTTTTAAATCAGCCATCAGAAAAAAAAGAATGAAAAAATTGACTTGAGCTCCGCAGGCAGCTCGCTAGGGAAGGGATTTGGAGTAAGGGAACCAAGGTACACTACAGAATCGCGGGATCCATCATAACAGCGCTTTTCAGGACCGTAGCGCCATGGAAACTTTATATTAACGGGTAACCCTTGCAATATCACTATTTATTTGCGATTAGTAAAAATTCCCGCAAATTTCCTTGAGAAACTTTCAATTTAATTTTCCTTGATTGTCTTTTCCGTAAAAAACCTTTAAAAGTTATTAATTATGTTATATTTTTGTGGAAAGCTCTAACAATAAAAAGGCTGACTTGAAAACAACCAATAATAAAACAAACAAATACGAAAAAATCAATACGTTTCTAATACTAGTACAGATTTTCAGTATTTTTTAAAGGTTTATCCCTTACCTTAGAACGTAATCGTTCAAGCTTTGTAAGCATCAGGCTAATCATTCGACCGTCTGATAATTTAATTAACAAACAATCAAATACGACATGGTTAGTACGGCTTTCTATCTTTCAATTTATTGATTTCCCGCCCATCTTCATTATTTTTGAAAATATTCCATTATAAAGCAACATTCATTGTGTATTCGTAAGTCTTATTTCTCCAAATGGCTGAATGACATTACTTTATAGAATCAAATTCTGGTAAACATCTGTGGTATGATTTCTCTCCCTTACCCAATATTATTTTGCTTTAAGAGAGAGGAAATGTGTCATTACTTTTTCATGTCAATTTCCTTTGAAAAGCGAATTGTTTCCATGTAAATTATTATATTTCACAGACTTTACATCAATTGAGATCAAATTACACATTTCATCATGTAGCTCACCTTCTGTGATCTAACGAGAACCGCACGAACACTTTGCTATTTTCATTGGTAATAATACTTAATGCCACAAATCTTCGGTCTTCTAAATGGAGCATACGGATGTCAAAAACTGCCAACACAAATCTTTATGAGCCACATACGTCCTAGTCTTGTACCATGTCAGCTCTGCCATCCAGAGGTCCACCGACTACATTATATGTATACTCGTAGTTCCCGGTGTTTTTTCAGAACGGTTCAATCTCTGGGCATGAAAAAAAGCAACTATTATAGTTTATGCTCTCCTATAATCTATGTTCCATCTCCATCTCTTTACAACCCATGAATGCGATTCTTATCTCTTTCACGGGTTCTTTCTTTTAGCACTTCTGTGCAGTGGCCATAACTGTTCGGAGGGGGCTACCATTGGACTTATCAGTTGCTAACTGATCATAATCTGAATGAACGCGTCATGAAGGAGACTTAACTGTCCTCCGGTGTGATGCGGGTGTGAGGCGGGTAAAGAGCAGTCCAGTTTATGGTCTCCTGCGTATCCGAAGTACATGTCCCAACTTAGCAAACTGTCGTATATTAAACGACTGTAGTATGAAAGGCTGCATTGTACCCACCTTACCTCGTCATTCCTCACAAAATCAAACCATCGTACCCTCAGTTTTATACGCAGGCATCTACTTTCAAGAATCATTATACGGCTGGATTCGCTTTTATTCTGTCGTAAATGATAATGGGAGCGACACAAGCGCTTTATAGTCACCATAGTTACTTTGTTTCGATCGAGTAAAGTTGCCCAGAGTCCCAGATATTGCACATGTTATTAAAAAACGCTCCAGCGTTCTCAATGGCCTGTACGTCATATATCTGAAGTCTCATCCATATAATTCTATGACGCTTACCATGCTGCATATGGCTAAGCTCTGCATGTGGAGTGTTGATCCGCCAACGCCATAGACTACAGCCCGACATTCACGCATCATCCTTATTATTACAGGAATTCAGTATGAATGGGTGGTCTTCACGGGTCAACTTTCGTCTTCCACCGATATTGATAGCTATGCTAAGGCTGGAATTTCACAGGTGGGATCGAATTCACACTCACAATGGGGGGTATTTTAGATCGATTGAAAAATCGTTTTTTATAATATTAACATCGTCACCAACAACACACACAATAAAACGTTGTCTTTTTTCAAAAGCAAATTGTATAGAAGAAATCGTTTGGCATTCTCGCAATAGCTTTGTTATAGGCTTTAGACTGAGGATAGAAATGTACTTAGAATATGAAGTGTAGCTTGGGCGATCTGCTGAATATTTACTGAAGGAATTATTTCAGTTTATGTCTCCGGGGTGTGCTTAAAACGTTAGAGAGACTCTTCCGCGAAACTTTGCCTGAACTTATATTATTTCAATGTCTTATTAAGTAACGCTTTTAAACCAGAAAGCCTTCACCAACAATCGTTTACGAAACGCTTGATACGACAGAACGTAAAGATGCTAATTTATAATTACAGTCAACCTTGCTATAGCGTACACTTTAAAGATAATTTTCGTATAGTGTTTGCGGTGGTTTTATATATCATAATCATCATCGAAGTGTTTCCGTACATTGTTGAACGTAGGCTACCTGCATGAGTCTTCATCTTTTTAAAACTTTTGTTTTCCGCGATGTACGGCTGTGAGACATGGTGCTTATCTGAAAGTGATAAGATAAGACTAGAAGCCTTTGAGATGTGGTCTTACAGAATAATTCTTGAAATTTCCTGGAGAGACCATGTCACGAACAATGAGGCTCTCAGCATAATCAAGGAAGATAGGCACCTAGTAAGAACCATCTCAGAGAGGCGAGCCCGATGGATCTGTCACATCATGCGCCACGATGGTCTTTTTCACGACATTGTGGAAAGGATGGTTGAAGGGAAATCTTCAGAGGGCGTCCTAGACAGGAGTATTTGCAGCAAGTATTCAAAGACATGTGTTTTAGCTTTTATGCTGAGGTAAAGAGGATTACAGAGGATCAAGAATAGTGGAGATCGAGATGCAAGTTTGCTGCAAACCAATCCATCTATTTGATATAGATTTTTTTCCACCCATATACTGAAATGAAATATAGCAAGGTTGGCGGTAGGAAAATTTTACCATGAAAAATAGGCAAAAGTGGGCTTTAGGCATAAAAAAGGTTGACGACCCCTGATTTAGACTCTAAATGATCGAACTATATCTAAATTTTAGGGACACTCCGAGCATGGATCTTTTTTAGTAAGTTAAGTAACCTTTATTTTGTGGGCAAGACCTGCTGGTAGATTCCACGTCTCTGTGCCATAAGTCAATGCTGGGAGGATGCAAAACAAGTTCTTTGTGTTGGTAATCTGCTTCTGCATCCTTCCCTTCATGCACCCACGTGAAGAACCCGCGAAATGTCGTGATTTTAAAGACGGGTTATGTCACTTTTTAAAGCACGTTTTTCTATACCGCGGTCCTCTCGACGCTAAATGGAAGTTGACGGTAATTGAGAAACGTTTAAAGTGATTAGTTGTAACTTTGAAACTTACAATGTCGTACATCTTTAAAGTTTCTTAGGAAAATATGTTTTTCATTTCAAAGCTATCATGTATGTAATATGTTTTATACACGTTTCATTTTCTTTATACTCAGCTTAGGAAGAGAGAAATCAAGAAATATAATGCATCTAAACAAATACAAATAAAACTGCGAATATTTAAAAAAATATTAAATGATATATTAGACTCCAACTGATAATAAAAACACAAGGTAAGTGACACAACGCTGGCAGGTATAGCTTAGTGGATAAAGCATTTGCTGTCCAAATCGAAGAACGTGGGTTCGATCTCCGACGGAGTTGAAAAAAAAACAACGATTTAAGCCCGGTTGCTGGAAATACCCCCGGTTGGTGTGAATTTGATCCCTCACCCACCTGTAAAATGCCAGTCATAGCCTAGTAATCAAAATTGGTTGTATCCAAAAATCGTCCCGTGAACACCACCCATTCATAGTGAATTCTTGTAATAATGAGGATTACGCGTGAATGTCGAGATGTAGTATATAACGTTGGCGGATCAACAACAACATGCACTACCCATATGTCACAAAGTAAACATCGTAGTATCCAGAGATGAAACTTCAGCATCGCTATCACCATCTATTGGTAGTATCCTGTATGTGCTTACATAAAAATAAGCTAGTACATTGAGAATAAATAGAGTATTTTAATGTTTATAAATAATAAAAAATTATTCGACGGATTTTTATGACGACTGCTAGTGACAATAAAGTTAGCTATATACTCGCATATTCACATCTAACGTAACTGCCATTCTAACTTATCTATGTTTTATTCCCCCATTGGATACCCATTATTTCTGCATGATTAGTCTGTTAACTCCATCGCCATTTTCCTCGCCTGGTCGCACCCACGCCCCACAATAGCTGACCCCCGAACTGTTTCAGCATCCATTTTCTACGTAGGAGTTAATAATAGTATAAGCCAACCGTTTGCAACGACCTATCACTAAACGCCATTTTATTTACATATTGTGGGTTAAACCGTGTGTGACGAATTCGTACCAATAATTCGACCGCCATTGCAGGGGTATGCCTGCAATATCAAGTGGAACTGTAATCTAAACTATAAATACATCATAAATCGTATTAATAAATATTGATATCCTCCTCTCTTAGTTGGTTATCAAATTACTGTGTGATAGGATGCAGGAGCAGATTGACAATACAAAGAACTTGTTTTCGTTTCACAATTCACGTTTATTTCTCAAACACTTGTTTTTCGTCCACGCTATTAGGCGTTTGCCATAACGGTCACGAGCGAGCTCCAACTGACTGCGCACTTTGACATCTAGCGCTACCAAACAGCCACGGCAAAAAAGTGAATTAAAGATGACAGTTGCACCAACATGAAATGATGCAACTGTCATAAAAAATAAAATGGCGAGTGCAAACGCCTGCGTAATAGTTTAATATTAAAACTATTATTATTAGATGTGCATGTCAGGCGAGCGAACATAAATAAGAGACAAAATATATTTTTTCGAGGCTTTACGGCATATGCCTAAAGGAGCTATATCAAGCTGGTATCAAAATATTTTTGAGAAACGAAAGATTCGCATAAAACAATTTATAAAGATTTATATATTAACATCCTCCTCTCTAAGTTCGTTATTGAATTGCGTGGTAGCAGGATAAGGAGCAGATTAACAACACACAGACGTTTTCAGAAGCGCATATATTTTTACGATATACTTTACAAACTTCTGGCCCGGGCGGAATAACATGCCGGGCCGGCCATAATACGATCTTTGTCGCGGTCGGCACAACCACTGGCCACTAAGCGCGCTCGCAGTGAGCTGTCGCCAAGCGCTGCAAGTGGCAATCTACAGAATTAATGGCGCACCAATGATAGCAGCCATGTACATAACTTACATCACACCCGTAACCGGACTTGTCAAAAATGCCAATATGGCGACACATACATGTACGGCAAGCGAACAGAAATAAGAGATGAAAGATTGTATATCGAGGTTGTAGTTACCAGTCAGCAAGGGCTACATCATGCTAATGTCAATATATAATAAAAATAAATTTATCCCCTTGAATTAACAAACATTAAGTAAATCATCCATGTTTATTTCGCCGATTATTAAGTATGAAAAATGACGAGTGAAAATATAAAAGGCCGACTCTCTTGTCGTGATGAAACGAATCAATTTTAATATTTCTTAATCCACCCTCCTGAAGTTGTATAAACGTGTCGCCAAGTTTTTCTAACCCATCTCTACCACCTGTCTCTTACCTTTCTCGTACTTTCTCCAAAATCATTTATCTCGCCGATTGAGGAGCCGTCAAGGTGGTTTTTTACAAACATACGTATTACTTTTTCGCAGTTTTTATTTAGTCTTTTTTCGATGTCCTTGATTGTCAATAATTTACAGAAAATTATCATTCCTACAAATTATTCAATGCCAAAATATTTATTATTTTCGAACTAAATTAAATTTATTTTTTATGACGATTTGACACCTTGAAGCTTTATATATGTTTTTTTTTTAATTTATCTAATATTAATTTTTATTATACATACATGTTTTTTATGTAAGCAAGGGGTATCTCAAATACTAATAAATATTTTGACGTGTCATTTGGTACAGATGTCAATGTCAGTAGTGCCAACATAAAAATAAAAAGATTAATTCGAATCGATTGACCCGTGAAATTTAAATTCAAATTTCCCGATATTTTTTTCCTACATGAAAATAAACACATACCGACACATGATGATGCTTATAAATAAATGTCTACTGTGGATTCTATGACATTTTCATGTTAAAAATGGATATATGTGGTCATTATTATGAAAGTAGGGTAAATTTTTTTTTTTTAAAGCTTTTAATTTATTTAAGTTCACATTGTTGTACATTAATATAGCGTTCACCCAAAACTAATTAAAAAATCTAAATATACAATTTTATGCAACATGGAGTTGTCACTTTCATCGGTTTTCGACAAAGATCAAAATACAAACCTTTTAATATCTCAGAACGAATGAAATGTAACTTACACCACTTTTTACACGGCTTCTTTGGATTTCAGTCCCTTATCAAACAAAAACAACATGATATGGCGCAAATCTGTTTCTTCAATTTCAGGCTTCTGCATTTTTCTACAGCTGCAATAAACTTTGAAAAACGTCAAAATAGAAAGAGTACTAATAGAGCTTTAAAATGATACCAACCACGACGTGCTAACTCAACGGCAATCGTTGCGTTTAAGGATAACTGGATTTTTTTAAATTAATCCGCCCCTGTATTGTCTTGATTGAATCAGTCCAACATCGCTTCATTTATTGTATTTTCTATTTTAAAACCGTAGAACAGTGACTGACTTGCTGTTTATTTTTAAAATTATGAACTCCATAATCGATGACTCGACATTATTGCAGGAAATTACGTTCAAT
Organism: Glossosoma conforme; assembly: GCA_022606575.1. Lineage (NCBI taxonomy): Eukaryota > Metazoa > Arthropoda > Insecta > Trichoptera > Glossosomatidae > Glossosoma > Glossosoma conforme. Next base: position 615,165 of record JAGTXR010000005.1, on the reverse strand, counting down.
GTTCCTCCCGGTTCACTAAAATAAATAAATGAAATAAATAAATACAGCATTCTTCAAGTACTTCTGCTCTGGAGATTGTTTCTAAGCTGACCATAAGATGCCGATATGTCTTAGAATGAGGAACGGATTGTGTCAACTGACAGTTCTTAATGGCAACAATTTGTGGTAACCATATGTTCCTGATATGTATTGGATATGGGAAAAAAGAAGGATCGTCTTTGTTGTACCTAGCTAAACGAAGGCATTTTAGGATGTCGTAAAATGAGCTTTAGAAGCCTTTGCATTTCTCTAATTAAAGTTTTGCGTATCGCGGTTACTACCGCCCACTTAATTGGGATATTCCGTTTGTCCCGGTAGCTTTAAAGCTCCCTGACGAGTGTTGGCGGTTTCGTGCTTTTACGACTACTTTGCTAAATACAAAATACGCAGCTTTACTGCACTTGAGCTCTGTACAACAATGTTAACAAAGTTGCCAAATAAAACTTTTGTCCCAAGCGCGGAAGTTAATTGAAAAAAATAACTGGCAAAAAAAAAATAAATAAAGAATTGTTTAAATTAGGCCATATTTTGTATGTCGTTTAAACGTATATTTTTTTTATTTAAAAATATTTACAGAATCGCTGCAAATGCATAACATAAACTTTTGTACAATTTTATTCTTCAGAAATCGTAATTATTGTAGTGCTGGAAAATGATCCGATGAAATCCGCCGGCGGGTATAGCTCAATAGTCAAAGCGTTTGCTTTGCAAGCTAAAGGTCGTGGGTTCGATCCCCGACAGAGATTAAAAAAAAACGATTTCAAAGCTCTAAAATATCCCCGGTTGTTGTGAATTTGATCCCTCACCCGTAAAATGCCAGTCATAACTTATTTATTAAAATTGGTGGTGGACAACAAAAGTCGTCCCGTGAAGACCACACATTCATTGTAAATTCTTGTAATAATAAGGATAATGCGTGAATCTAGAGCTGTAGTCAATGACTTTGGCGGATCAACACTCCACGTGCAGCGCTTAGCCATGTGCACCATGGTAAGTGACACATAAAATTCCAAAGATGATACTTCAGAATTAGTGTCATCATATGTCGGTATTCTCTTGCATGTGCTTACATAAAAGAATTAAGAAAGTGTTATGAAATTTAGGTTGAGCCTCCCCCTAGGACAACTAAGTCCAGGCTTCGGGAATATTGGGCTTAACACCCGATTTCCTTAAAAAAACGATTAACAAATCACCCAAAAATATGCCTCAAATAATACAGTTACTCTCTCTTTAGTATGCAGCCTTCTGCTCTGGAGGTTCTCGGCAACCAAATATATTCCCAAGTGGACCTTCAGGCGCAGATATGTCCTAGAGCGAGATATGGATAGTGGCAACTGATAGAACTAAGCGGTGGGATATGGAAAGACGAAATTAGGAATAAGAAAAATATTATCTAAAAGGAATACGGTATGAATTATAAATAGTACTTTGCCGGCGAGTATGGCTTAGTGTTAAAATCCTCGGTGCAGTTGCGTGGAGTTCCTTATAAGCTAAATGGCAGAGCTTGTACTGGATTCTAGCCAGAACTCTCAACCAATGAGACAGATTTCGAGCACGATGTACACGAATCGTGCTGCTGCGTTTTTAATGACTGCACTTTAATTAATTAGTCATTCGATAGTGAGATAAGTTCAGACTTATATGGAAGAATTTTGTGACTTAAGCACTATATATATTTATATAATGGGCGTATATAACTGGGATGAGCAGCATTTGGAAAACTAAAGTACATTTTTAAAGCGAAAATTCCGCAATGTCTTAAAACTAAGGCGTTTAACCAATGCATCTTCCCTGTATTAACTTATAGTGCAGAGACGTGGAATCTGACAGCAAATCTTACTCATAAAAGAAAGTTCACCCATTGTGCTATGTAGAGATCCATGTTCGGAGTGTCGCTAAAAGATAGAATCCGAAACGAGGAAATACGCAGAACTCAAGTAGTGGACGCTACCCAACGAATAGGCACACTCAAGTGGCAATGGGCAGGACATATCTGTCGAAGAGACGACGGTCGGTGGGGAAGAAAAGTATTGGAATGACGCCCAAGAACTGGCAAACTAAGCATTGGCCGACCCCCTGCAAAATGAACTGACGACATAAGGAGAATAGCGGGAGTGACCTGGATGCGGAAGACGGAGGATCGAAGAGGACGGAGACTCATGCGGAAACTTACTTTCAACAGTGGACGGATACAGGCTGATAATGATAATGATGATATTTATAGTTTAATACCAGACTTTTGGACAGACGTGCGTGTAGATATAGACTTAGTATATTATTCTGAATCGACGTATAACCATTTCTGGTTCTAAATAGAATTTATTGAGTCTACTATTCAATCGAGTGTTAAGAGACAGTGTTTTTATGAATCGGAAGGTTGTTACATTGTTACGGTTTATCTGGTAATTTACAGCTAATTTCATTCCGATGCTTACTTTATTATCATTACATTTAATGTCGGTATGTCAGATTGTCAGTGTGGCGGCATATCCTCCGAGAATAAATTACCACTACAAAGAACACAACCCTACCAAGCCCACGATTTAGTATTCATTGGGGCTGTAGACGACCAGTCGACCTCGACTGGTAACTCGCTCTACCTGCGACTGCGGTCCTCCGCCTTCGAAGTCCTAACTTCCTTCAGCTGGTTGTAAGGCAGCTGTGTCCCGGTCGGCTTCCTGGGCTGTGATGTTTGGCAGCTTCCAGTTCTACGTCCAAGTAGTGGTCCGTGTAGAGCAGTAGGCCGGGGGCGCCGTGAAGTCCAGAGGCCCAGAGAGGGAGATAGTAAAACTCGCAAGTGTTTTCAAGTGACTGCCTTTATTCCGAGTCGCGCTCGGTTTTTATACAATTTCGTTCAAGAGGGGGTCGTGCGCAAGCTCGCAGCTGTTGTCTTGTTTTTCTCTCGCAGCTTGTCTTTCTCTCGCAGCTTGTCTTTCGCTCGCAGCTTGTGAGAGAGCCGAAACACCAATTTCGAAATCGCAATGCACCTCGCGGAATGTCATAATATTTACATCGGAGAATATAATAATAAATAACATTATAAACAATATTGACGTAACAGATGTATATGAAACTAAATAAGGTCAAATGAAGCTAAACAGAGTCAAATGAAGCTAAATAAGAGCAAATGAAGCTAAATATTTTATCAGTGCTTTATCAGTATTTTATTAATGTTTTATTAGTCATCAGCCGTCCGTAACACTCCCCCAGTGCAGTCTCCGCTGTACTCTTCGTCGGACGTCTTGACTCGTTCGGTGTTGATGACCGCCAGCTTAGCCGCCGGCCGCGTGCAGGTCCCTGTTGACGTCTTGATCTGGACCACGCGAACCTGCCCGTCGGCTGCTGGGATGGCTCGTGGCACTCGTCCTCGGAGTCGTGTCCGTATAGAGTAAAGTATTCTCGTACTCATATACGCAAGAATGCATCTGTCATGTGTTGTTGTTGAATCGGCGCGGCGATAAAATTATCTTTCTCATCACCGCGTATTGCAATTGGCCAACTTCGCGGCTTAATTCCGCGGTGGCTGTGTTTCTCACGCGGCCGGCACCCATAATATTAGTAACGCCATCAGAAGATAGAATATCAGGGTGCTCGCGCCGTGCGGCCATCATTCTCGGTCTGTGACAACTCAACCGGATTGCCTTTCGCCTGATGCCCGCATTCCGCGATGGTTGCGCTTTCTCGCGGCCGGCACCCACGATATTAGTAACGCTATCAGAAGATAGAATATCAGGGCGCTCGCGCCGTGCGGCCATCATTCTCGGGGCCGTTACGGCCGGATCCTTGTGGTGGCGTGCACGCTTGCTCTGTCACTATTTCAGACGTTTGACAGCTTGACAAAGTCCCACGCAAAGTGATGCAGGGCTCGAGACGTCGCTCTGTCTTCAGCGTAAGTCCACGCAGGCGCCCACCGGGTGGGGGGTGGGTCTCCCCCTTCAGGATCTCCCGTTCATCACCGAAATCGCGCCTCTAGGAAAGGCGCGATCATGCTCGTCGGTATCGATGATTATTTTCAAACAATCGCCCGCCTTCACGCGGGCCTCGCGCCCCGCCAGCTCCACTTCACGTTGTGGGCGGCGGCGGCGATTCACCATACTGCAGATGTTTGTGCGCCCCGCCAGCTCCATTTCACGTTGTGGGCGGCGGCGGCGATTCACCATACTGTAGGTGTTTATTCGCCCCGCCAGCTCCACTTCACGTTGTGGGCGGCGGCGGCGATTCACCATACTGTAGGTGTTTGTGCGCCCCGCCAGCTCCACTTCACGTTGTGGGCGGCGGCGGCGATTCACCATACTGCAGGTGTTTGTGCGCCCGCCAGCTCCACTTCACGTTGTGGGCGGCGGCGGCGATTCACCATACTGCAGATGTTTGTGCGCCCCGCCAGCTCCACTTCACGTTGTGGGCGGCGGCGGCGATTCACCATACTGCAGGTGTTTGTCCCTGATGAGAACCGCGTTAACTGCTGTCGTTATCTGCCGATAACGCGGTGGCTGGACTCCAATGATTTGTCAGGAGGTGCGACAGTCCTCTTTTCTTGAAGCCATTCGCTCTCTGGCCTAGAGAGGAATAATCCCGGGCCTCGTCACCATTCCGCCCGTCGACATTTCGGGCGGCTGGACGTCGCGCGTCCCAACGTTCGCTGGGTTGATTCTTGTGGGCACCCAGCGCCACCCACTCGTGCCAGCTATCTCATCAACCTCTAGCCAGTTCATCACGAATGTCGAACAGTTCCGGGGATTATTGCATAATCAACGCATCACCGTATTTGGATCCGTCCAATTCTTGGTGTGGCAATCATCACCCTGGTTGTTTATTCTCTTATTTTTATACTCGCCGCCAATTACATGACGAGTAGGGCTGTCTGTAACTCGAGACGTAGTACTGAGAGCGGCTTCAGCGGGCCACTCTCCATTGTTTATCACACAATACGGTACCAGCTCTGTGTTCCAATACGCCTTGGCATAACATGCAATCACAGAGGCGCATCTGAAGAGATGCAGCGCGACCTCTTCATTCCTTTTGTTGCTACAGAATCGCGGCATCGCGCAGATATCTACCCAACAGAACTCTTATTTCGTTCCGTTTCTGCACGTGCTTTCTGCTCACAACTTTGCATGTCCATTTCTTCACTCAGATGTCGTCTCTTCGTAGGTCAGTCGGTGCACTGATCCATCGCCATTATCGGAACATGACATATCCACATGCGGATCTTAGTGCACGCGTAGAATGCTTCTGTAGTGGTTGCTTCCTGATGATGATGTGACTAAGCCCGATCTGTACTCCCGATCGGACTCAGCATCTCTCCGTTGCTGAAGGCTTCACCGGTCGACTCAAGCCCTCCTGAGCTGAGGAGGGTAGCGACGTCCTTCAGCAAGCTGTTTCCTCCAATGTTGAAGTAGTAGTCCACATATCTTCCTTTTGGATCGCGAGCGCCACTCACGGGTATCTCTGCGCGTCCACCACTGGTTCCTCACCACTGGGCACTACTCGGGGTACGTCTCGCCCCAAACATCTCGTGCTTTGCTGTACCATCTTAGTCTGTGACAACTCGACCGGATTGCCTTTCGCCTGATGCCCGCTTTCCGCGATGGTTGCGCTTTCTCGCGGCCGGCACCCACGATATTAGTAACGCTATCAGAAGATAGAATATCAGGGCGCTCGCGCCGTGCGGCCATCATTCTCGTTCCCGGCACGTCACATCCAGCGCCAGGTCGTTGCGCTACATCTCCTCTCTCGGCGATTCAAGGCGTTTCTTGACGGCCTTCTTGTTGTCCGAGAACGTCCAGGTGTTGTCAATTCTCAACAGCCTGTTTCCCTACCTCAGGTAGGTATCTGTTTTATCATTGTGCTGGTAATCCCGAGCGCTCTTTTTGTCATCCGCGTTGATGCCTGGCGACGACTCGATCTCGGCGGACTCGAGACTGAAGTTGTACCTCATCAGTTCTTCCAGTGCATCATCGCGGGATGTTCTTCCTTCATTCAGCATGACCGCTCGTGTTTCCAAGTCGTGTTCGCGGTAACCACACTCGCTTCAGCTTCATTGCTGTCTCTCGGTCAAGTGCCCGCGCCGAACACCACACGGCCCAGCGGCGTATCACTAATCATGCCATCACACTGGAATCGCGCAATTCCTCGGGGCACTATTAAGTCTGCATTGTCCAGCCCTATTATTTTCAAAATTGTTCTTGCGTAGAAGCTGCGTAGGCAAGTCCAGAAGTTTTACAGTGTACGCTGTTGCTTTAAACGTGCCGGTCTCACCACGTATTGATAGTGTCACTCGCCGTGAAGCGGCATCACTTGCCCTTGTTCCTCTCGCACCAGTTATGTTGATACCGGCGCGCGGGCCGCGCGCTCCGATTACGATCGCTACATCCTGCTCCACCAGCGTCACAGTCGAGCCTTTATCCAAGAGGGCATAGGTGCTGACTGGCCCTTTCGGTCCACTGATTATCACTGGCAACACTTTGAGGGCGAGGGCGACGACGCCCTCCCCTTGCGACACGTGAAACACTTTTGAATCGCCTGCCGCATTTGAAGACCGTGGTGTGTGTAGCACTCGTTGATGCCTTCGCTGGCATCCCTCTACATCACACTTCGACGCACGACATCTTGACACACGGCAGCGGGCGTCCAAACACAAATAACACAAATTGTTTTCACGCACAAAGTCTCGTCTGTCGTCCAGATCGAGAGCTATGAAACTCGCGCACGTCTCGATTGGTGCGCCCCGCGACATCGCGCACTTAAAACTCACTGGAGCTTTCTCCATGTCAACTTGCTCACGTTTAGGCACTTTGTCCGCACTGAACACTTGTTCCCGTTTAGGCACTTTGTCCGCACTAAACACTTGTTCCCGCTTAGGCACTTTGTCCGCACTAAGATGTCATCTCAGGATCTTCAGCGCGGCGCCTAGCGCGGCGCTTAGTCTTCGTGAATTGACCGCGTGCCCGTTGTCGGCCTCCTGGCCGCAGCATCCACATCACCGGATGCAGAATCTTCTTGAGCCGCGGTGACCGAATGCACCGCGTGCTCCCCGTGCTGTCGGCCTCCTGGCCGCAGCATCCACATCACCGGATGCAGAATCTTCTTGAGCCGCGGTGACCGAATGCACCGCGCGCTCCTCGCGCTGTCGGCCTCCTGTCTCCGTCCTTTTGAGCACAGTCATGATTTGCGGAACGTTCTCAGCATTCATCAGCATGTCGCATACTGTCGCTCTGGCTCGTCCGCTCAAGGCGCTTCGAAGTCGGATGACGTTCTCGGCATTTGACAGCTTGCATAACTTCGTGGATTCGTCGAACTGGACCTTGAAGTTTCACCATTCAAGAGGGTCTCCGAAGAACGCCGTCAAGTCTTTTGTCGTGGTTTGTCTCGCCATAAACGACGACATCTCCCGATCCTCTTCCCTCGGCGGCGTCCTGGAGATCCCGGATGATTCGCCAATCCTCATAGCTTTCACAAAGGCTGCGGCCATCGTGTCTGCGAACAGGGTTGACGTCTGCTGATTTACCCATTCTCCGGTGACGTTGCTAGTCTCCGTGTTCATGCTTTCGCATGTTAGTTGCTGCGTTTCTACGGCCTCGTTGGTATCGCGAGCTACGCCAGAGCTCGAAGGCGTCACTGTAGGCGGCGCCACTGTCGACGGCGTCACTGTAGGCAGCGTCAGCGGCGTCAGCGGCGTCAGCGGCGTCAGCGGCGTCAGCGGCGTCAGCGGCGTCAGCGGCGTCAGCGGCGTCAGCGGCGTCAGCGGCGTCAGCGGCGTCAGCGGCGTCAGCAGCGGCGTCAGCGGCGTCAGCGGCGTCAGCGGCGTCAGCGGCGTCAGCGGCGTCAGCGGCGTCAGCGGCGTCAGCGGCGTCAGCGTCAGCGGCGTCAGCGGCGTCCAGCGGCGTCAGCGGCGTCAGCGGCGTCAACGGCGTCAGCGGCGTCAGCGGCGTCAGCGGTGCGTCAGCGGCGTCAGCGGCGTCAGCGGCGTCAGCGGCGTCAGCGGCGTCAACGGCGTCAGCGGCGTCAGCGGCGTCAGCGGCGTCAGCGGCGTCAGCGGCGTCAGCGGCGTCAGCGGCGTCAGCGGCGTCAGCGGCGTCAGCGGCGTCAGCGGCGTCAGCGGCGTCAGCGGCGTCAGCGGCGTCAGCGGCGTCAGCGGCGTCAGCGGCGTCAGCGGCGTCAGCGGCGTCAGCGGCGTCAGCGGCGTCAGCGGCGTCAGCGGCGTCAGCGGCGTCAGCGGCGTCAGCGGCGTCAGCGGCGTCAGCGGCGTCAGCGGCGTCAGCGGCGTCAGCGGCGTCAGCGGCGTCAGCGGCGTCAGCGGCGTCAGCGGCGTCAGCGGCGTCAGCGGGGCGGCGTCAGCGGCGTCAGCGGCGTCAGCGGCGTCAGCGGCGTCAGCGGCGTCAGCGGCGTCAGCGGCGTCAGCGGCGTCAGCGGCGTCAGCGGCGTCAGCGGCGTCAGCGGCGTCAGCGGCGTCAGCGGCGTCAGCGGCGTCAGCGGCGTCAGCGGCGTCAGCGGCGTCAGCGGCGTCAGCGGCGTCAGCGGCGTCAGCGGCGTCAGCGGCGTCAGCGGCGTCAGCGGCGTCAGCGGCGTCAGCGGCGTCAGCGGCGTCAGCGGCGTCAGCGGCGTCAGCGGCGCGTCAGCGGCGTCAGCGGCGTCAGCGGCGTCAGCGGCGTCAGCGGCGTCAGCGGCGTCAGCGGCGTCAGCGGCGTCAGCGGCGTCAGCGGCGTCAGCGGCGTCAGCGGCGTCAGCGGCGTCAGCGGCGTCAGCGGCGTCAGCGGCGTCAGCGGCGTCAGCGGCGTCAGCGGCGTCAGCGGCGTCAGCGGCGTCAGCGGCGTCAGCGGCGTCAGCGGCGTCAGCGGCGTCAGCGGCGTCAGCGGCGTCAGCGGCGTCAGCGGCGTCAGCGGCGTCAGCGGCTGGTCTGGTTTCCTTTAATTAAGAAGTTCCACACCTTCACTCTCCGATGAAGGCGGCGTGCGGGCTATGGCGGCGGTCTGGGCGTTCAGGAAATCGATCATCATATCCTTTAGGTCGCCCATTACGTCGCTCAGCATTTTCCTCGTATCCGCGCCGTGGGCGGCAAGGGCCGTCTTGAACGACGGCGATGATGCCTCTGACTCCGACTCGGCGCTCTCTTCCATTTCCTCTGGTTCACGGCGGCCCCCCGATCGAGTCGAAACCGGGGATCGGTTGACTGGCATCGGACAGGAAGTGGACTTTCACCGCGAAGGCGGGATCCGGCTCGAAGGACCAAAATGTAGACGACCAGTCGACCTCGACTGGTAACTCGCTCTACCTGCGACTGCGGTCCTCCGCCTTCGAAGTCCTAACTTCCTTCAGCTGGTTGTAAGGCAGCTGTGTCCCGGTCGGCTTCCTGGGCTGTGATGTTTGGCAGCTTCCAGTTCTACGTCCAAGTAGTGGTCCGTGTAGAGCAGTGGGCCGGGGGCGCCGTGAAGTCCAGAGGCCCAGGGAGGGAGATAGTAAAACTCGCAAGTGTTTTCAAGTGACTGCCTTTATTCCGAGTCGCGCTCGGTTTTTATACAATTTCGTTCAAGAGGGGGTCGTGCGCAAGCTCGCAGCTGTTGTCTTGTCTTTCTCTCGCAGCTTGTCTTTCTCTCGCAGCTTGTCTTTCGCTCGCAGCTTGTGAGAGAGCCGAAACACCAATTTCGAAATCGCAATGCACCTCGCGGAATGTCATAATATTTACATCGGAGAATATAATAATAAATAACATTATAAACAATATTGACGTAACAGATGTATATGAAACTAAATAAGGTCAAATGAAGCTAAACAGAGTCAAATGAAGCTAAATAAGAGCAAATGAAGCTAAATATTTTATCAGTGCTTTATCAGTATTTTATTAATGTTTTATTAGTCATCAGCCGTCCGTAACAGGGGCCATTACACAGATGAATAGTTAATAAGCATAAATTAATGCTACCCATGTTTTACAAGGTCCCCAAAAGTAATTTTATAAATTGAGCTTATACGAGTTTTCCTATGTAACTTACTTATGTTTTAAGCAACGCATAAAACGGCGTTTCAAATTAATTTATTTTAACTGTCTATTAAAAAAATGTTAAAACATGAGAATACCAATAGATGCAGCGGAAATCTCAGCTTTGGATTCTACGACGCAAACCAAGTACATACGGCTAACCGCTAAAGACATGCACTAGGCTTCAAAATCATCAATTTAATACAAGAATTTACTATGATTAGGTGGAGTTTAGAGACCTTCTACCTACTACCAATTTTAATTATTAGGCTATGACTGCCATTTTACAGGTAAGGGATCAAATTCCCATCATCCGGTGTTATTTTAGAGCTTAGAAATCTATTATTTTTTTATTTTTTTTAATCTCCGTCGGGGATTGAACCCACGTCCTTCGGTATGGCAAGCAAACGCTTAAACCGCTAATCCAGCAATAAAAAAATATGTTTTTCTTTCAAAAAAATCATATTATTATTCGGATTATTTTAAATCTTATAACAATATTTTGAATATTCTAATTCTTCATAGATATTTGAGCTATACCAATATTTTAATAAGTCTTACATACATCCAAATATAGGCAGAGAATAGTCATGGTTGATTGCGCTATTCATTGAACAAACTGAAGTGCATATTTCGTGGTTCGAATCCCATCGTTTGCCGTTTATTTTTCTCTACAGATTGATGAGAGAAATGTATTTACGTATCACTTATTAAAACATAATATTCATTATTTTAATATTAATAATATGAGCTCGTTCGTTGTCAACGGAAGCCAATTCAAATTTGTTCGATAATTTATGAATAGGTATTTATAGACAACAGTAATTGTCATTGAACCGTTGTTTGTTTTGTCACAAATACTTCTCGGAAGGAGTTATCATTATTTTCGTCAAACGTTTATTTATAAAATATGAGATGGAAAAAAAACAAAAGACATCACGAAATTGGTTTCACAATTCATTTAAAAAGAAATGACGTACAATTTATTACATGGCGTCTGTTTATTATTTCATATCAGCTCACTTGACGTGTACACAGAAGTCTCTTAAGAAATAAATTAGATTCGGCACGAGACTAAAAAAATGCGAGATTTATTTAAAATTATGATTCTACGAGTACTAGCGAATTTCATTTCTGTAAGAATTTTTTCACACATTCATTCCAAATTCAAAGAGTAGGTATTTACCATAAACTATACATTCCACCTTGAGATCTGTTCTATCGTCTTGTCTCTGGCCATTCCGCATCCAAAAGCTCTATCAATTTTGTGTCATATTAGACAGTCTTCAAGATGTCAAATCTTCTTCGTAGTATCAATCCAGTGGATTGGTTTGCAGCAACAGAATCTTGCATCTCGATCTCCGATTCCTCTCGGTCCTCCACAACTCTCTTCAGCTCAGCATAAGAGCTACAACTCACAACAATTGCTACAAATACTCCCGTCTAGGGCGCCTTCTACAGTTTCTACCCTCAACCATCCCTTCCACAATGTCGTGAAGAAGACCATCGTGGCGCACGATGTGTCCGATCCATCGGGCTCGCCTCTCTAGTTGCCTATCTTCCTTCATGTCAAGTAGGCGAGGCTTAACGATGATGTGAAAAGGTATTTTTTCGATTTTTTCGATCGATATTTCTTGGTAAAATTCTATGATATCAAAAAAGGGACGACTTGTTTCGTCTACGTCGGGTAGCCATTGTCGAGCCCACGATAATAATAACAAAATGTTGAATAAATTATAAATAATCTTTTATATTTATTTTTATGAAAATATATTTTATCATTCGATTTTCATTCTATAACTGGAGAATATGGTAATCAGAAACTCCTGCTAAATATTTTCTTCATCTTATAACCTTTCAACACTATATGCTTTTTAACCATATGCGCAATATCTGAAACTCGTAGCTTTACACAATCAATAGGACTGTGTATACAGCGCCTATATCGTCCCCATTATTCTTTACAGCTGTGAATCTTAGCATCTCACCAAGAGGCCTTACAGGATTCGAAAGCAGATGCCTGCGTAGAAGTACTAGAAGTTCCACGGTTCGACTTTGTAAGAAATGGCGAGGTGAGAGAGCGTACAAAGTAGCCTTCATACTACAAGTAGTTTAAGATGCGAAAGTGGACCTGATTATAAGTATTAAGGATGGCGTAGGAGAGCATAAACCACAGCTCTATTTTTTTCAAGCACCTAGGTTCGTGCCGTCTTAGAAAGCCACCTAGAACTATTCATAGAATGTACTCGGAAGAGTTACGGGAGGCAGAGCTGACATGAGATGTGGCGAAAACTATGGCGACTAAAAGAGCATTGTAGTGGCAAGTCGTGAATTCCTTAAGTTACTTGTTCAGACTGCGTGTTTACGTGTTATGAAGAAGAGGTTTTTTTATAAAATATATAATATTTATAGCATATACGATCAGTTATTAAATAAAACAGTATCAACTCGAGTCTATTCAATGGAAGTTACCTTTGTACCGGAATCGGTTGCGCTCCGACGTCACCATTCAGCTGACGTCGTCATTTCAGGAACGAGGATCGGTATCGGAACAACCAGTGTTGCCATATATCTAACTTTTCACTTTGCTTTTTCCTCAGATTGGGACCAGAGCGTCCAGGGCCCGCCGGCGGAAGTTGAGGTTAGCGTCAAGACGACGTCATACAACACCACAGATGGATACACGCTCTTAGAAGGTAAGCAAGATTCTCGCAAAATCTATGTATATATATAAAAGTCTTGTTAGTTACATAATTTATTACTCAAGAACGGCTGAACCGATGTTCATGATCTTTTGATATGTTAGATTCATTTTAATCCAGAATATAAAAATAATACTACAACATTATTTTTTTTATAAATTTTGTATTGATCGGCTTTATGATGTATGCTGGTTCCTACAACGTTCTGACATCAGCATGATGTAGTCCTTGCTGACTGGTACCGAAAACCTCGATAAAACAATCTTTCGTCTCTTATTTTTTTCACTTGCCATACATTTGTGTGTCCGCCGTATTGGGACTAGTTATAAAGACCGCCGTTTACGGCGCTGGTGACCGACCACGGGCCGCACGGGTCAGTTTTGTGTTGACGACCGAGAAGGTCGCATTACGGCCGGCGGCATGTCATTCCGCCTGGCTGGAAGCTTGTAAAGTCATAACGTAAATATATGTTAATGTGCTTCTGAAAAAGTCTGTGTTATCAATCTGCTCCTCATCTTGCCTCACGTGACGGAGTATCACCTTTTTGAAAGAGAGGACGAGCTTAGTTCATATTTAAAAACATTTTATTACAAAAGTCTTGATAATATGCGTAAAAGAATTTTTGAATCTCTGAGAATTTAGTCCCTAGAGAAGAATCCTTCATTGTTTAAAGATAGTAAAACATTTCTTTTAGTCACGTAAAACATGTCTTCTGTGTTGTTTTGTATTCACTAGACAAAAACTAATCCACTTCCATTTTTCTTATCCATAACACGCGTAATGTATAAACAATAAGGTACTCTGAAGTCTGATGTCTGTCAGTATTTGACTTTGTCATATTTGACTCAAAAAATGACATGTTCTTACTAACAAAGCAATATTTACCAGGCTTACGATATTTCCATTTCTATTAACCACAGAAAAACAGTATACCAAAAATATTTGATTTGTTTTTCACATTTTATATTTAAATAAAAGTGTAAAAAAAGCATTTTTTATTTCAAATTAACCATTTTGTCACGGCTCGGTGGAATACAAATTATACTGTCAATACGGCGTGACTTTTTCAAACATTTTTTTTTGCTTTAAACTAGTATTTGAAGCATAAATGTACTTCCGTAAATGTATCTGACCTATTTTCATATATCACATTGGTTCTTCTATCCTTTAGCTATCAGATGATGCATAAAAAGACTATTATATTTAACAAACGTTCAATATGTAACTCTATACATGTGGTGGCATTGACACATGTGGCTTACAGAAAAATCGCTCCAGTGATGAAACCTAACGATATTTATTTACATGCCTTATAGATTCCTGTAAAGAATACATGTGGGTTGATAAAGGGAATGACTGCACTTCCAATTTCCTACCGTAGATGGCACAATGAGTACTGAAAATAGAAAGACGATATATTACGTCAACCGATGTCAACGGTCGGGGAATCATTGATGGCATATGCCAACAATCGATGCAAAAGGGTTAATACATATTTAAAACATATAATACATAATATAAATGAACTGTTGTGTGTACATATACTATTATTCTCTTTACCAATATGTTTTAAGACAAAGTCATCAACTCTGAAGAAGACACCTGCAATGGCGGTCGAAACATTGGTACAAGGGGACTTGCCACACACGGCTTAAACCCAAAAGCCAGAATACCAAATCGAGCCGTGAAAATCTAAGAAGTTATACGAGTAATATTGATTATTTTAAGAGACATCAATATGCATATCATCACCCAACAACAAAAATCATGCATCATTTACGCATGCAGCGTCCAGCTTAGTTGATCATCATTGTTTTTGATCCCAGTTGATACTTGTGGAGCTTCGAGCACTCAATTTAGTACAACGGCAATGGCGCTCCTAAATGGCCTACCAACACACCTCGATCCTTTTATTACATTATTTTCCTCCTTTGTCGATGGTATTGTTCTCCTAGATCTCTGTGATCCATGACACGTGTCATCTTCTTCTTCCTTTATTTTATTTTTATTCTTTATTATATTTTGTATGTATTGTATATTTACGTATACTCTGTTTCTTATTATTTTGTACCTTGGAACATCGGTTCTGTGAAATAAATAGAGCCCACTGGTTTCACTCTTCTTCGTAGTAGTATCAATCCGGTGGATTGGTTTGCAGCAACAGAATCTTGCATCTCGATCTCCATTCCTCTCGGTCCTCCGCAACCCTTTTCAGCTCAGCATAAGCGCTACAATTCACGTCCTCGAATACTTGCTGCAAATACTCCCGTCTAGGGCGCCCTCTACAGTTTCTACCCTTAACCATACCCTCCACAATATCGTGAATAAGACTATCGTGGCGCATGATGTGACCGATCCATCGGGCTCGCCTCTCTGAGATGGTTCTTATTAGGTGCTTATCTTCCTTGATTATCCTGAGAGCCTCATTGTTCGTGACGTGGTCTCTCCAGGAAATTCCGAGAATTCTTCTGAATGACCACATCTCAAAGGCCTCTAGTCTTTTGAGTTTCACTCTAGAACTAACTAAAAAAATAAAACATGAAATTTATGATACGGATTATAATATTGGAATTTATTACTGTAACTTGAAAAAATCTATGGATTTTCTTCTACTTTAAAATATTAGCCTTTTATATTACCTGAATTACAAGGTATAATAAATACTCGTATATTAATACTACTTTTTAAAAAGTATTGGAAAACAATTAAGGAAACGCTTTTCCGAAAATATTTGTTTCGAAATATTATTTTTTAAAACAGCAAACGTTCTTAGAGAATATTTTAAGAGCAATAAATAACAATCTTTTGGTGTACAAAAAGATTTATTGGTATCTTGTAAAAGAAGGCGTAAAGAATTGTTACCTTTTAAATAAATCGTGAATAATAATTTTCCTTTTTAAGCAAAACCTTTCTTAAAATTTTTGCTTTAAATATATTTTTATAAAATGCAACCTATATTTTTTTTATAAAACAATAGTTTATTTTTGAAGTTACATCTTTTACGAAAAAAAAAGCTTTTTCAATCGGAAAATTATTTATTTCCTTTTTAGATATAGAATTTTTCAAATATTTTACAAAATATTACGTAAAACCACATAAGCCGTTAAAACAGAGAAAAAAACATTCAATTAAATTCTGATTATTTTAATTTATTAGAATATTTTTTATTTACTCTAATCCTTAATAGATAGTTGATTTATATACAATTCTATCAATGTTTATATGTATCTATGTATCAATACTATAAATACGTCAAACTTTCTCGATTGCACACGTGGAAAAATTGGTCCGGAGGCCCGCGCTGTGTATAGAATAGAACTGAGGTGCATAGTTCCAAGTTCGAATCCCAGCGTCTGCCGTTTCTTTTTCTCCACAAATTGATGTGAGAAATTTAAGGTAGAATTGTATGTACCTGTGTGTATCAAATTAATTTAATTTAAATTTATTTCTCAAAAGTTTATCAGAAAACTGTTAAAAATCCTTGAAATCGGAGCACTCTGCATCAAGGCTGATGTCGTTCATCTTGCGAGACGTCGCACAACGCTCCATTTGCCAGTTTTTGAACGCCACTCCTGCATTTTTTCCCCATCAACCGTCGTCTCATCAGCAGATATTCAATTACCACTTGAGTGTACTTATCATTTGAGCAGCCACCACTACTTAAGTTATTCTTCGAATATCCTTAGGTTAGGTTAGGTTAGATCAGGTCGAAATTGTCCCAGACCTGAGAATCCCTACCCAGTAAATATATCTTTGTAAGCTCGACTCGCGCCCTCTAATTACGTTAGGAGCCCCGAAGAGACGCAACCTTAGAAGCACGTAAAAATACATTTCTAAAATCTGAACGAGCCCCCAGTTATTAGGTTAGGGCGTACCTAAAGGGCCTGAAAAATTACATTAAGATGGGTACAATTTCCGTTACAGTCGGATCAATACGAATTATTATTGACGATTCAAAGCGAATGTGATATCATTTTTTTGGTAACATTGCTCTGCCAATAGACGGCCTTAGATATGTTTTTAAATAAATAGCAAATAAATATTATTTATTTTGTTTATACATGGATAACGTTGAGTATGACCTTTGTTTATCTGACTGAAGTTTCGAATAACTCGTAGCCTTCCTCGTAGCCGAATATTTAGAAATATATTAAACAATTTATAATAAAGAAGAATTAATTAACTATTAGACTAACGTCCTACAAAATTCAACAATTTATAAAAACCTGTTAAATAATAAACTAAATACCTAAAAAGTTAAATTAATACTACATACAGATAAAGTTATCTTCATCCTTGGCTATAACTGGTATTTTACAGGTTAGGGATAAAACCGCACCAACCGGCGGTATTTAAGAGCTCAGAAATCGATATATAAATAATATTTTTTTAATCTCCGTCGGGGATCGAACCCACGACCTTCGGCTTGCCAAGAAAACGCTGTTATCATTGAGCTATTACCGGCCGTCTTATTTGCAACTATTTTTCTAACAAACTTCATGGAACTCCTTTTTTATTTTTAAATAAAAATACTGATTTTTCTCATCTAATAAGTATTTGATTTGAAAGTAAATTTAACCCTAAGCATTGGTAGTTCTTCATTTCCGAAAATCCAATTTTCGAATACCGGGCTTTTGCTAAGTTCTGAAAAAAATATTTTCAGTGAGAGAACTACGTGTAAGTTACAGATTAATTTTTGCACACTCGTATTTTTAGAGTAAAATTAAACTCGACACTTATTTATTTTCAAATAACTGAGAAATTTATTATAAAAAAAAAAGTTTTCCATATTTAAAAACGAAACAAATAGTTCCAATTGTATGAAAATACTTATTGGAGTGGGCGATGTAGGGATTTCTAAATAAGATTTTAAAAAATCTTTCCATATCCGTTCCATATATGGAAAATATGGTCACCACAGATTGCCGCCACTTAGTTCTGTCAGTTGCCACTATCCATGCCTCATTCCCAGACATCTATGTACACTAAAATCCACCTGGGAACATATATGTTATCTGAAGACCCCAAAATTAGAAGCCAGAGTACTTAAAAATACGGCAGCTGTAGTATTCGAGACATAGTAAGGTCTGTATTTATTTGTTCAGTAATTAATTCAAGATTTTAACAGTAAATAAAGTGAATTGGCAGTAAATTAAATTAATCGGCAGTAGATTCAATAAATTGGCATATCTACACCTGAAGGCTTAGGTGAGAACATATGGTTCCCGACAATCTACAAAGCAAAAGTCCGAATACTTGAAGAAAAGGGTAGCTGTAGTATTCGAAGCATATTTTGGGTGATAATCCCGACGTTCTCAAGGCCTGGACTATTTTGTTCTAAGGGACGGCTAAACCCAGTATAAGAAATGTAAAAATTGTGAAAAATTAAAATCATCTACGTCAGCAATTATTTTTCACATATCCTTTCCATACCTGGAACATATAGACACCAATTGACAAAATAAAATAAATATAATTAAACACATTTTTTTTTTTTTTTATTCCTGTTTTGCTGTTGTAATGGTCTGAATGCGTGTCAAATACACGGCGTCGTTTGCTTATTCATTCAGTTCCTCCTTTTCCTCCATTAAGAACATTAGTGCCTGGACCACTGAAACCGCGTTAATCGAGGAATTCTCCATCCATTTGTTCTGGTGCGAGAGCTTTTGTGCTTCAGTAGATAACATACATCTTCTAGGGTCCTTTTCAAGCCCCCGCCATCTTGTTTTTAAGCGTCCCTGGGGAAATGGAATGCCTTTACTTTCTCTGATAAGCCGACGCACAATCGTCACATTAAAGTCGTGGCTTTATTAATAGAGACACTGTTAGCATGCTTTATGAGATAATTTACAGGTAATCCAACGTTAATATTACAGATACACAATTTGAAATTTAGAAATGTTGAATTTATTGATGAAATTATGTTCTTGGAGAATTAAAGATTATATTATTTAATTTTTTTCGATCGATAATTCTTGGTGGAATTCCGTAATATCAGATTAAAATTTTGTAGAATTTATCCCACAGTACATTTGTTGACGACATGTTTCAGCCACGTCGAATGGCAATTTTCAAGTCAATTAGTTAAGTGAGTGAAAAGGTGGATATATGGATTGTGTGATAGGTATATGTGTTTTGGAAATCCTAATGTATAAGGGAATTAATTTATGAAAACAACAAACTAATATGTATAATGTATAAGGGAATTAATTTATGAAAACAACAAACTAATATGTATGATTAAAATTACAAAGGCCAAAGAATATATGTTTTGTGTTCATACACTCAAGATACAAGTATATTGCTTTGTTCAGTAACTAATTAAATATTTTGACAGTAAGTTAAATCAATTGGCAATAAATAAAATTAATCAGCAGTTCACTAAATAAATTGACAGTCACCACAAATTTTTGTTACTTTGTTCTGTCAGCTGCCACTGTCCATTCTTCATTCTAGGACATCTAAACTTTTATGAGGCATATTTTTGGGTGAAGGTCAGGTTAGGTTTCCGTTTTATGGGTTGATTATTCATTAATTTTCCATTATTTCTTTACCAATATTGAATATATTAGTGCCATTTTAATTTAAGATTGACCACATTCATACTGACACAGTGGATCTGCCAATTTATTATTACTGCCGGTTAATTTTATTTACTTCCAATTGATTTAACATACTGCCAAAACCTTCATTAAATACTGAAAAAAGAAATACAGGCCTTAATAATCAATAAAATGGTTAGTAATTAAATACACACATACAATTCTACATCAATTATTTTTTACATACGACTATTATCTCTGCCTGGTCAGATACGCGAAACTTAATGTTTATATACCATTATAAACATCATATAACGATATATGTCTCTGAAGTATATATTCAGAATATGTATATTATTATTTTAATGATTCAATCAGTCAACATTTATTCACAATTTTTTTATATTATTAGAAGTCACCGACAGTCTATTTATTTAGTAAGTATTATTCGGCTCTCGAACTGAACCATAGACTGAATGAATTAAAACAACTTCTTGTTAATCCTACGCGGACATTAAACAACCAGTCATTTACCTGTGTTACTGATGAACCTTATTACCTTTTTGATATTTTGTTAAATAAAACTACTGGTGTGTAACCAATAAGTGTTTTTATTATTCTTAAGGTTTTGAGATTGTTCTACGTAATCATTTATTTTTATTTCATTCCTCATAGTTTCACCAATCTTAAGATATTACTCAACACGTCAAAACAAAAATGACTTAACGTTACTCAATAAGCTATCAAAACCTCTCTAAAAGTCTTCTCACGTAAGAGTTCTCTATAAAATAGGCAGAGACGACAATTTGACGATTCGCGTCATTCAATCCCTGTCAAATATTTGAAAAATAATACTAGTTTATCACTCTCGGTTTCATGAAAAAGTGAAATTTAATGCGTAAAGGTCACTCGGGGCCCTCCCTGTAGCGTCACGTGGCTCGCTTCAGCCCTCCTTCTCTGCCTGCTATAATGAACGGTTTTCCCGAAACCTTCGTCGATGGCACGTGACCAAATTCCATTCATTTCTATTCATATTTTATTTGCAAGTGGACCCAAATAATTAATAACGACCATTGGCGGCTGATTTCTCTCTCATTGTACGTTTATTAGAAATTTATATTTATTTTGGCGTGCGATTGACGTTTTTATTGCTTTTAGAAACATTGAGTTTTAAGCCATATGAGTAAAATCTCGTAGTTTTTTAAATTTATTTTTTATGTAAACACATACAGGAGTATACCGACAGATGGTGATAGTGATTCTAAAGTTTCAACTGTGGAATTCTAATGACGCTTACCATAGTTCATATGGCTAAACGCTGCATGTGGAATGTTGATCCGCCAACGTCATAGACTACAGCCCGAGATTCACGCATCATCCTTATTATTACAGGAATTTACTATGAATGGGTGGTTTTCACGGGACGACATTCGTCTACCACCAATTTTAATTAATAGGCTATGACTGGCATTTTACGGGTGAGGGATCAAATTCACACCAACCAGGGTATTTTAAAGCTCAGAAATCGATTAAAAATTTTTTTTTATTATCCGTGTGGGATCGCACCCACGACCTTTGGCTTGCAAAGCAAATTCTTTGACCGTTGAGCTTTACCCGCCGGATATAGCCACCGTTATAATATCCGAACTATGCTTAGCGTTTGTTAATCAGCTTTTCAATATACATATATTTATTTATTTATTATATAACAGGCCTTTTCCTGTATAACAATAAAAGTGATTATAATATATGCATAACAAGCAAAACATAAAAGAAACAGAGAAAGTGATAAAAAATAAGATGACACGTGTCAAAGATCACAGAGATCTAGGAAACCAATTCCATCGACAAAAACGAAAAGGATGGGAGTTAAATAATCAATGTTTAACAGGAGCCTATATAGAACGGCGGGTATAGCTTAGTGGTTACAACCTTTGCTGCCGATGGGAAAAGGTAAGTGGTTAAAGCGTTTGCTTGCCAAACCGAAGATTGCGGCTTCGATCCCCGACGGAGATTTAAAAAAAGGGTTTTTAATCGTTTTCTATGCCTATATAAATACCTCCGGTTGATGTGAATTTGACCCAGCACCCGTAAGGTACCAGTCATATACTATCAATCGAAATTGATGGTAGACGAAAAACGTCCCGTGAAAACCACAAATTCATAGTGAATGCCTTTAATAAATGGATGATGTGTGAATGTCGGGCTGTATTCAATGACGTTGGAGGATCAACACTCCATATGCAGCTCTTAGGCATATGCAATATGGTAAACAATAAATATTTAATTATTTACCTTGTTTTTACATGGATCTTTGTCTAGGGGACTGCAGTTTCGACTAACTAGTTGCCTTATTCAATCCGTCGCTTTCAAGAGACAGCTTGAGCCTGAACAAGAGAGCTGTCTCATATTTAACGTGATCTCCTGTATGTGGTTACATAAAAAAGAAGCGCCTTTGCAGTTGAACAAAATTGAGTGATTGTTCTAAAATTGGTCATGTTTAATTGTTCTAATTAATGATTGTCTAATTGCTCTTTTAAATAGTTAAATTATCGTCTTGATTAAAAATGTAAGTTACGGTGTACGAGTTAACAAACATTAAAATTTAATAATGGATGGGTAAATGCCACGTACTAGTGATTTATTGATAATTTGAGCGTATCCGGAAAATGGAGCTTTATGGACCGTGTTGCTGTGTGACCAAAATCTTGGGTGGCTGTTTGTCCCAAATACAGCAGTGTTTCTAAACCAGCGCTGCGCTGAACACTGATGCTCCTTAAGAATGATAATCATACACCGTGAAGCGATCCGTCATATTTGAAACAATATTTCAAATTTATCAGATTATATAAAAAAAATGTTCTTTAGCCTCGTCATTTCCCATCATCTGGGGTCGACTCACTTTGTGCATATTATTATTATATTAGTATTTGTATAGCGCTCTTTTATGACCGAATGATCATTCCAAAAGCACTTCTTTGCCTCTCTGAGTAAAAAGGTGGGTCTTGAGTCTGCTTCTGAAGGATGCCTCCGCTTTAAGCTCTCTTATGCTTTCCGGTAGCGAGTTCCAGGCCATTGGTACGCCATGTCTGTCTGTCGCGCGTTGCATTCTCGGTTAAGCCCAGAGTTTTCAGATCCTTGTCTACAGTTGCAGTCCAGGTCTCTCCGTGTCACATGTCCATACCATCTTAAACGGTTTTCCCTTATCTTTTCAGGTATGCGGGCCACTGGAAATGAGTCCCTAATATGCTCATTTCTAAATCTGTCTACTCTAGTCACACCGCCCGCCCACCTCAGCATCTTCATCTCAGCCACATGAATCCTATCCAAGTCACGTTTCAGCGGGGTTCAACACTCCGATCCGTAGAGCATAGCTGGCCTTACAGCAGTTTTGTAGATTTTACCTTTGGTCCTCACTGGAATCTTGCTATCACACAAAACCCCAGAGACCTCTGAACAGTTTGTTTTTTAATTATTAATTATTTTTACAAAAAAGGCGGTAATGGAACATTCTTTATGACAAAATGATCCAGGCCTAGGAGTCAGTCGAATCATCTAATCTCTTTTTAAAAAATCCGATTAAGAAATCATCAAAAAATATATCTTGGATACTATAATAGTTGCCTAGTATCCTCGGACTTCTGTATTAGAGGTCGTCAGGAGCCATATATGTTCCCAGGTGGAATTTCGTGTGCAAAGATATATATTCTTATTATTACAGGAATTCACTGTGAATGGGTGGTCTTCACGAGACGATTTTCACCTACTACCAATTTTGATTAATAGGTCATGTATGCGAGTATAGATTAGTGGCCTGTAAATAGGCCACTGATCTATACACGCCGGCAAATTTTATAATTGTTTCATAGAGGTTGTAATTTTTATTTATAATCTTGTCGATATTATTGTTTTTTTAAAGTCAAAATTCAAAGTATTTTTTTCAATGTATTCAGCATTCACTTTGAGATTCATCATAAATTATAAATATTTATTTATTTACCTTGTTTTTACATGGATCACGTAACATAAGTTCTCTATTATGAGACTGAAGTTTCAACTAACTCGTAGCCTTTCTCAATCCTTCTCTTGTTAAGAGATAACTTGTTAAGAGATAAGAGATAGTTATCTTGAGGATTGAGAAAGGCTACGAGTTGGTCGAAACTGCAGTCTCCTAATAGAGAACTCGTCTTACATGATCAAATGTATTGTAGGACTTAACAAAAATGTTAAGGAAACGCTGTACGTTCCAAATGCAAATGTCATAATGGGTTCGTAGAGGGTGTCGCTTGGAATTTTAGTCGTTAATTTGAGTTCGCACGGAGTCAAGATTACTCTCCTGGGTCTTAAACCGAGGCCCGCGGGCTAATTGCGGTTATTTACGCAAAGGGTTAAATAAAACAGAGGTTCGATAACTTTCTGTGTTACTTTACAATTAGTATTTAAATTTGTTCGCTCGTGTATTACAAAGTGGTACTCGATTCAAATTGTTATTTCATGTATTAAATTTATTTCGTTTCAATAAATCAAGACTGACCAAAATAAATACAACAAAAAATAAATGAGGTTTATAAAAAAAACTGAATAATTAAAAAAAGCTGCTTTTCTTCAATAATCTTAACTCTGCCCTTGAAAAATAGTGTTGGGCCATTAACTTAACTATATATATAGAAATTACTAACTTAACTTTTACGGGTGAGGGATCAAATTCACACCATCTCGGGGTATGTACAGAGCAAAGAAATCGATTTGCGTATTTTTTAATCACTATCGAGGATTGAATCCACGACTTTCAGTTTGGCAAACGAATGTTTTAACCACTAAGCCATACCCGCCGTTCTAAATGGACTACGAGTAAACCTCGAGCATTTTCTTTTTTTGTCGTTATTGTTTTCCTAGATCTTTGTGACACGTGTTGTCTTATCTTTTATCGCCTTTTCTACTCTCAGGAAAAACTATACATAGAATGTACTCTGAGAGGCAGGAAATATTTTAGGACCATTGCTACAGTTTTTGACTACAGTATGCTACAGCATAAGTTAGAATATGTTTTGTACAAATCTCAAAAAGTCAAAAATGTTTGTGCCATGTTTCAGATTGAGGCAGTCGGTAAGACTTGAAATAAATAGAGTCAATCCAACGCAAAGTTGGCTGCTAATTGAAGTTTAATTTAATCTTCCACTTAAGGACGGATTAGGCGAGTAATCGAGACAATGACGCTTGTTAATAACCAGGGCAGGACTGGGAACGTGGCGGGATCGAGTGTTTCTGCCTGGGGTGGCTTTTATAATTGAGAAATACGTATCGTAGTTGACAACTCAACAAGACAAAAATACAGCCAATCCTCGATTTATGCGATACTCTTTTTACACGATTTCACTTAAGAACACTTAAGGTTTGTACTTTTTTAAGAATATCTAATTTTTGGGTTGTTTGCAGCCGACCGTTCCTTGTATCTTAAATTTTGATCGTATTTAAAGCAAAACATCGCTCACTCTACAGCTTGTATCTCAAATATCTCGTATATTGGAGCAATCTTATCTCGAGGTACCACTGCATATAATTTTACACAAAGCATTAGCAGTAAATGTACTGTCTTACATTAAAATTTTACGTTTAAATATCTATATATGTATATATAAATATATAAAAGAAAGTTTTGTTAGTTATACTACTTATAACTTTAAAAAAAACAAAAATCACAAATTTTGTATGGAACTGCATTTTAGGTGGTATCTCTAAAAGTCTAAGGTAACTGATTTTGGTGTTGTTTTTTTTTAATGATTTTTTTATGAATTGAATTTAATAAGAAGTCATAAATAAAGACGAGGCTGATAATAATAAGTTTAACCATTTATTGATTTTGAGGCGATACGAAATTTGCCGTGACAGCTAGTTTTATACTCGTATAAACAAAAAACATAATTTAAATATGCTATTATTACGCAATTTTTCTGGTACGAGGGTTATCCGTAAAATAAGATTCCTAGTGATTTTTCACAGTGTAAAACATGTTTAAATCCATGAATGCGTTCATTTTTGGAAAGTTCAGACTTTTACCTATTTTTTCTACATAGTCGCCACTGAGGTCAATGCATTTTTGCATGCGGTATACGAGCTTTTGAATGCCCGAGTCAAATGGCTTGTAATTGTATAGTATTGTTAAACCCCAAAAAACATTTATACCAGTATAATATGCTAAAATATAATAACTTTTTTTATATTCCTTATTTCAGTCTACTTGAGTTACACGTGCGAGATTTCCTTTGGAGTCTGTAAAACGTAAATTCGAGTTTAGATGTAATGTATTCAACTAACTTAGAAGTCGGGAACTTAGACGAGAAAAGTGGGAAATTATAAATTGTATTAAGTGGTTGCTTAATTATCTGGGAACTTTATGGCTTATAATTTATTCTGTAATATACGCAAAAGTTTCCAAATACTCGAACAATTGTTACAACATAAGTTTTGCTTTCTAATTAGTAATCTCATTATTTATTCACTGCATCTCTTTATACCATGAAAACAACTGAATATATGGGTTTAGATATTACATTAATAAGCAACAATATCATGTACATTACGTATTAAAATAACTAAAAGAACAATACAGCCAACTCTCTTATAACTTTTGACATCAGCATGATAAAGCCCTTGCTGACTGGTACCGAAAACCTCGATGTACAATCTTTCGTCTTTTATTTCTGTTCGCTTGTCGTACACGTATGTGTCGCCATATTGGCATTTTGGACAAGTCCGGTCACGGGAGTGACGTTAGTTATAAAGATCGCCACTTGCGGCGCTGGGTGTGACCAACTACGGCGCGGTGCTCAGTCAGTTGTGTGCCGACGGTGGCGAGATCATATTGTGGTTGGCCCGGCCTGAATACTGTATCTAAGTCCGGGCCAGAAGTTTGTAAATTTATCGAATTATTATATATATGTCAATGTGCTTCAGAAAAAGTCTTTGTGTTGTTAATCTACTCGTCATCCTGCCACTACGCGACTGAATAACCACTTTTTAGAGAGGAGGATGTCACATTTTTATAAATTCAGAATATTAGCTTGATGCTCTCCAGGCCTGGACTGTGTACACTTTAGAGGTGATTCAATTCATAATAATTACATAAATTGGACTGTCATATGAATAAAGTAAAAAAAATAATGGTCGACATATCAATCAATGAGAATTTAAGTCATGCTGGGTCAAATTGAATGATAAATTCATAGTGTTAATTTAAGAAAGGTTTAATAAGGTCAGCTTAGGTAAGTCTTCGAGTTTCTGTTCTGGAGTTACCGGAAACTATATCAAGGGTAAGGAGGCATTGAAAATGGCAACTGACAGAACTGAATGTTGGTTGTTTGTAGTGTTTATTGTATGAAACGCAGTAGATTTTAAGAATTTCTATTTAAAGTGTCGCATGAATACGATGTGTTAACAATGTTATTCTAATGTTATTTATATTTGTTTTTTTGCACCACAGATGGGACTGGTGAGGTCGTGGTACGAGCCGAAGAAGCTCTTATAGTAATGCTGGTTCTTCTTCTGTGGGTAGCCGCCATTGCCCTTTTCTTCAACCGCTGGGGAAAAATACGGTAAATACATTTGAAAACTCTTCCTAGTCTATAGAATGATGGCACTAGTCTAGTAGTACTATCCACTTTACAAAGATCAGTAAATTTCATTTTTCTGACGTTGTAAGTAAGACTACTTCTATTCCTGATGGAAGTATCGAAGCATGAGGAAGCACAGTTCTGCTTAAAAGTATTACTAACCTACCAGAAACTATGCCTCTTGCAAGAATGATCAGACTGTTCAACCACATCGCCTCGAATGTTGATATATTCCACGCGAGAGAAGCCCAGTTAAGACACGAGCTCTACGAATTTGCTTGTAGAAATATTTTCGTGGTGTCTTTTGTTATTTTTTTTTATTTTGAAATTAATGAATTCCACCTCGAATTATCGATCGAAAAAATAAAAAAAAATCAAATATTTCTATTAATCTAATGTTTTCTCAGTTGGTTTTTTCATTGTCTTTAAAACGAAATAACTAAAGTTGTGATATTTTAAATGTATAAGTAATTTAATTAAATTGAATTGAATTGAATTATGAATCCATGGTTAACCAAGCAATGCGCATTTTCCGTAACCTTCCTAATTGATCTCTTCATCAAATCTTACATCAAAGTACTGAATAGCCACTTGTAAAAAATATGGGTAACAACATAAAATGATTTTTACTCGTATTACTCAAGATAAAGACTTAAATGCAGGTCGATAAAAAAATCAAATTGTTGATAATGGAGAATATTGGGTTTAATTTTTTTTTTCTTTAGAATGCTGGAGCCATACCAACCCAAGTTTCAGCAACAGCATCGCCAGAGTTGCGCTATGGTAGAATCGCAGAGCATCCTACCGGTAAGTTTAGTAAGTTTTTTCAAGATTTTATAGAATAAATTTGATTTATTTTTCATTCTTAGTCGCGCACAAACTTCATACGCTTTAAAATCCACCCTTTCTCGTCCTGTATGTAGGTATCAGAGACCCATCACTAGATACTCCTGAAAGTTACTTCTTAAACATGTGGCTGATTGCCTTCCCGTCAGTTTAGAGCTAGTTTAAAAAGGAACAGGTAAACTAATACAGAAGACTAATAATAGTTTGAAATAAAGAAAATTCGAGTCACATTTTATGTATTCTTGTATTCTCAGCCGGTGGGCATAGTTTATTGGTTAAATCGTTTGCTTGCTCTACCGAAGGTTGTGGGTTCGATCCCCAGAGGAAATTAAAAAAAAAAGATTTCTAAGCTAAATAAATACCCCCGGGTTATATGAAATTGATCCCTCACCCGTAAATGCCAGTCATAGCCAATTAATAAAAAAATGTGTTATGCGAAAGTCGTCCCGTGAAGACCACCCATTTATGCTAAATTATTGTAATAATTAAAGATGATGCGTGAATTTCGGGCTGTAGTCTATGGTGTTGGCAGATACTCTTCATAAATCGCTTAACAATTTATAAAATGGTAAGCGTCATATAATCCACAAATGACACAGTATTATCCTGTATGTGCTTAGGTAAAAAAATGAATAAACAAATATTCACTGAACACTTCAAATGATGAAAATATCTAAAATGTTGTCTCGAAAAATTAATAACCAAGCTATTCGAATAATCGTGAATATTCAAATTTTGTTTGCATTTTGAATATGCGTCTACAAAAAAAAATGAAAATACTGTGCATTTTGTATTCGCATATTCATTGGAAAATTAGTTTTTAAATTTGAACGAAATCATTGCTTTGGCATATTTTCGTTGCAGTCATAAAGTATTCAAACAATAAAGTCACGTATCAGCCATACAGATATTTTCGCAGCTCAATTTACACTGTGAGTAATTGCGTTTCAGTATTCCAATTGATGTGTTTTCAGTAGTGAAAATATTTGTTAAAAAAAAAAAATTAATTTAAAATAATATCAGCCCTGTCTATTTATTTATTATTTACTTTCTTTATCCTGAAAATATTGTTAATCCGGTCAAATTCCTGTCAAGATTTTTTTTCGAACTTTAAAAAAAAACTATTATGTCTGTATTTCTTTTGTTCAGTAACTAATTCATGGTTTTGGCAGTAAGTTAAATCAATTGGCAATAAATTAAATTAATCGGCAGTCTAAATAAATTGGCAGTGTCCACTGCGTCAGTATAAGTGTGGTCAGTTATAAAATTAAAAATGGCATCAAAATTCAATATTGGTAAAAATTAATTTAAAATTAATGAATAAATAACTCATGAAATTAAAACCTAACCTAACCTATTATTAATAACCATTCATTAATTATTAATTCCCAATTTATTATTTTTTTAGTGCCGATTGATTTTTTTCCGCTGCCAAAAGACATTTTTTTGACATTTATTTATTTATATACAGAATCGAAATTCCATTTTTTTTTACAGATATTTAGAAAAATAAGTATACATAACTATACAATAAATAGAGAAGAAAATAAAAAATTAAAATAACACAAAAGAATAAGAAGATGACACGTGTCAACGATCACAGAGATCAAGGAGAACAATACCATCGACAAAAGAGGAAAAGGATGTAAGAAAAGGATCGAGGTGTGCTGGTAGGCCATTTAGGAGCGACATTGCCGTTGTACCAAATTGAGTGCTTGAAGCTCCACAAGCATCGACTGGGATCAAAAACAATGGATGGCTACGAGCATGGGCTTACCTATCTGGAACATAGAAGTTAAAACATTCAAGAATCCCAGAAGCGAATGGAAAGAAAGCATCCCTAGAAGAAAAAGAGTTGGGTAATGTTCGGAATTAAATGGGGCTTTTCTTCCGGATTCCTTCAACCATGATTTATTGCAGGGGTCTTCTTCAGGATTGATGATTTATTTAGTTGTGAGTTGGTTTATTCAGATTATCTTTTTACGAGCGTTATTGATTTACATACCCAAAACCCACAATATCAAATCTGGTCGTGAAAACCTAAGAAGTTATTTGTTATTTTTTACTTACCTTTTTAGCTATTTAGTACTGACTGTTTGCTAAATCATAACTGCTCATTAACTGAATTAAATAATGCCAAAAAAATTATGCCTTTTTTCTCGTTAGATTCCAAGTAGTTACTTTTAAAATGGACAAATATAAGCGTCTAATTTGAAAGTTCCCAAATAATGATGTGTAAAATATGAACACGCACGAAAGAATATATATTAGTTCAAATGTACATGAAATGAAGGATATGTATTATATTGTTTATTAATGTAACATATTCTACTAATGCCAATTAAATTGTAACAGTAAAATGACTCCATAAATTTCCATATTATTGGGGGTATTGACCCGAACGTCTTTTCTGGTATGTGACTAATATCATTTCGCTCCAAGTAACCCAATAAGTGCGTTCCCCAATATTATACAGGATGGCGCAAACTGTATCATCTAACGGATATCATCTATGCGACTGACGGTCAGCAGGCATTAACTGGTGCACTATTTGCACTTTGTACATGGAAAACTATTAAGTCTTTGTACTATAATTCACTGTAGGGTCCGTCTGGTGATGAACAATTGCGTGGCCCGTCGTCTGCTCGATGTTTGTCGTTCTCAGAGACATGGGCAGCCACAGTCGCGATATTCTCGGTCGAATGACCAGACCAGCTGGCGGGTATAGTTCAATGGTCAAAGCGTTTGCTTGACAAGCCAAAGATCGTGCAATCGATCCCCGACGGAGATTAAAAAATAATTTTTGTAAACGATTTTATGGGCTCTTAAATACCCCCTTCGGTTGGTGTGAATTTGATCCTTCACCCGTAAAATGCCAGTCATAGCACATTAATTAAAACTGGTCGTACGACGAAAGTCTTCCCGTGAAAACCACCCATTCATAGTAAATTCCTGTAATAATAAGGATGACGCGTGAATGTCGGGCTGTATTCTATGAAGTTGGCGGATCAACACTCGACATGCAGCACTTAACCATATGTAATATGGTAAGCGTCACAGAATCCATAGATGAGACTTCAGCATCACTAGCACCATCTGTCAGTATTTTCCTGTATGTGTTATCATAAAAAACATTTTTAAAAGTCTGGTGGCGGCCACGCCCTGCAATGTATCCTATGGTTCCAGTCTGTTCGAGTAGAGTAGCAAAGCGTTAGAATTTTTGCCAAATTGGCGCGATACGATTAGGAAATCGATGTCAAAATTTACGCTGCGCTATCTTCACCAATTATTGGCAAAAAAATAAATCGATATAATTATTTCACGCTCTTGCGAAGTAAAGCGCTTACTTCACGCTGTTTGTTTGTCTAGTTCACGAATGTCAAATATGATTGACGTACGACACCATTTGCAAAAATTACAACAACTTCCTATAGAGTGAATAATTTTGCGCCACGCTGTATTATATATTTTGTATGGGAATAGCCACCTGTTGACAGAGAAGATAACGAGGTTAGCGGACTTATTTATGCTCGGAATAATTCAATTATCATGGCTCTCTTCGCCAGATGGCAAGAAAATGGTGACCCCATTTCATAATGGAATCATAAAAGGACTAAATACAATAATGTATAGCTTTGCCAAAATAAACACTGAGATTGGACAGTGAATATGCTGAATGTTTATTTGCTGCCAATGAAAATATATCCGACGCTTTGCCTGGCAAATATTGACAGATGGGATTTCGAATAAAAGAAGAGATGTTTAACTTACGACTATATCGTTTTCTCTAATGTGTTCTGGTGTTGCTTTTAGAGAGTATAGTGAAAGATAAGACGTTACAAAAATACATTGAATAATATTTGAGATGTATTACTTAAGTACGAGCTTTTTTGGTGAATTTTATGATATGTTTATACAGATATAAATAAAAGATTTTCTAGAATTTATTCCACAATATATTTATTTTTTTGAAGACATGTTGCAGCCAGGTCGAATGGCAATTTTCAAGTCAAGAAATATCGATCGAAAAAATCTTAATAATATGTTTATACAATTTGAAAATATTTATTCGAAAACGTTAAATTAGCAATTTACAGTGAAGTGCATAAATATACTTTTAAATTAATTTTAATTCGGTGTGATTAAATAAATATGCCGGTGGGTATAGCTCAATGGTCAAATCGTTTGCTTTGCAAGCCAAAGGTCGTGGGTTCGATCTCCGACGGAGATTAAAATAAAAATGGGTTTTTAATCGATTTCTGAGCACTAAAATACTCAGGTTGGTGTGACTTTGATCCCTCACCCGTAAAATGATAGTCATAGCCTATTAATTAAAATTGATGGTAGACGAAAGTCCTCCCGTGAAGACCACCCATTCATAGTGAATTCCTGTAAATAATAAAGATGATGCGTGACTCTCGGGTTGCAGTCTATGACGTTGGCGGATCGACACTCCACATGCGGCGCTTAGCATGCACCATGGTAAGAGTCATAGAATTACACAGATGAGACTTCAGAATTACTATCTGTCGGTATTCTCCTGTATGTGCTTACATAAAAAAAAGTCGGAGAAATATAAAAATAGAACGCAGTAGCTTTGTGGTTTGTCATATTTATAGAATAAATCAAGTAAAATCTCGTATGAAACCACTTACACACAAATACAATTTCAATTATATATTTAACCCTTTCCTTACGGCTCGGTGGAATACAAATTATACTGTCAATACGGCGTGACTTTTTCAAACTATTTTTTTTGCTTAAAACTGGTATTTAAAGCATAAATGTACTTATCTGACCTATTTTTATATATCACATTGGTTCTTGTATGTTTTAGCTATCATATGATGCATACAAAACTATTATATATAACAAACGTTCATTATGTAACTCCATACATGTGGTGGCATTGACACATGTGGTTTTCAAAACAATCGCTCCTGTGACGAAACCTTACGAAATTTATTTACATGCTTTACAGATTCTTGTAAAGAATACATGTAGGTTGATAAAGGGAATGACTGCACTTCGGTCGGGGAATCTTTGACGGCATATGCCGCAACGGATGCGACAGGGTCAACAATATAATAGAAATTATAACTGTGTGTAAGTGGTTTCATAAAAAAAAACTTGTTTTATTCTTGTTTGAAAATGGTTTGAAAAATTCAAGCCGTATTGACAGTAAAATTTGTATTCCACCGAGCCGTAACGAAAGGGTTAATAGGTATGATTTATAGACAGAGCTTTTTGAAAAGTCTATGTACTCGTATATTTATTAAAATTTAATCAATTTATTTATTCACGTATATATTTTTGTACCAACAATCTACTTATGTACCCCCTGTATCACATACTATACATACATACACATACATACATATACTTATTACACCATAAACAACTTTATGCAAAACCTACACGGAAATTATACAAGATGTAATTAACTAATGTGCTTAGTGCCGATGAACCATACTTACTTGTTTGTTTTTGAATCACATTAAATTATTTTTGGTGGTATGATCATGACAGAAATGCCATACAAGATTATGTTTGCTGTGAATTTGTATATATGTATCCGTTATTGAATATTGATATAAATCTTCAGTAGCTTATAAATATTTGAAAATTGAAATATACTCTTTAAAAAACATGAAGAACAATTTAATGTAAGATCATTGTAGTGTGACTTCATAACTTTCATTGTGCATTTACAAATATTATATAGCTTGCATATTTTTTTGGCTTTTACTAGTTCTGTAAGAGAGTAGAATATCATATCTTGAATGCTAAAAAGTCTGCTATAAATCTTGACGACAGTATGAGATGGAGTGGACTGAAAAATATTTAATAAAGCAAGTAAGTGAGGGGAATACGAGGCATCATAATTACAACCAATACGTGAAAGAAATACTTTCAGTGCGTTTTGTCTGAAGAAACAAAATGAAAAGAGGTCTTTTTAGATTTCTTTCAGCGCTTCTTGTCACAAATTAATTTCAATTGAATTTTATTTTATTTCTTTCAAAACATTACAAATTTTATTTAATACGATCCTGGAATAAGATATAATACAAGAAAAACAATTTACAAATATAGGTATTTATGATTATTAACAGCAATTATTAAAAAAAATCCCAAAGCTCACTAAACTGAAGACACCATGAAATTACGATATGGTTGAACAGTCTGATCACTCTCTTAAAAGGGCAAAGTCTTTTTGAAGATTAGTATTACTTCTAGGAAGAACAAACAATCTGTGCCTCCTTATCCTTAAATAATTGTCAGGGACAAACAAACCGATTTCTAACAAAATATCAGGATTTCTGAACACGCCGCGCACTAGCCGAAAAAAATTCATACTTCAGCACACATTACATTAGTCCCCATACACATAAATTACATTATTCCACACATGTATTAGTCCCCAATGCCTCTCATACACTTTCCAACTGTCAAAATTTAAAGCACAAACGTGGTATTATTGTCATTACGGTACAAGACAAAAAAATATTTTATAAAGATTATATTTACCCACTGTGGATGACTTACATGTGGCAAAAAACTATTTTTTTTTATTACAAAAAAATGTAGAAAAACTTATTGTGTGCTATCCTGCAAATTTCATAAAAGGTACAAGCGAAGAGACTAAAAATAAAAATATAACATGGCATACTGCTCGATGGCAACCTCGTTAACCGCGCGCGGTATTCACACGATATCTTTGATGTAGTTTATCAGCAACAGACTATCAGAACCAAGCAGTAGTTCAGGAAGGTGCTTCCTTCAGAAATTGCAGAGATTTTCACGACGACAACACAGAACACGTGTCCTGTTCTCATGGATGATGTAATTAATCAGAAAATTTCTTACCGTCTGTTGTATGCTAGGATCACATGGACAAACCTTTTTAGAAACTCTCTAATCTCTTTCACGGGTTCATTCTCTTTAGCACTTCTATGCAGTGGTAGCAATTTTTCAAAGTGGACTCCCACCGCACTTATTAGTTTCTTAATGATCATAATCTCAATAAGCGTATCATCACGGAGACTTAATTATCCTTTGATTTGATGCGGGTACTACTCCCAGAATGACGAATGTTCAGATTTTGGAAAAAAAACATCTACGTACATTTATTTATGTTTTCTTGAGGAAAATCACAAATGTCCAAAATCTGACACTAAACAGATGTTTCCCAACATTACAATTTTACGGTGTGGAGCCAGTACTAAGATTTTTTTTTATTATAATAGTTTCATTTAAAATGAAGACTGAACAATCAAAAATAAATTGTTTCTTTAAACTTTTATAGATGTAAACCCGCTTTTAAATCAAAAGATTCGTTCCAGATATAATGTCTCTATCTGTACGTATGTGCTGTAAGTACTGTAATAGTAATAACACTGGTCCAGTACCACTTAGTACAACGGCTTAGTGGAGTACACTACCTCCGCTATCATTGAGTTCCAAGTATTTTTAAGACAAATAAACGCAACTTTAATACTGAAGCAGTTTTCCTACAGTTTTGCTCTCTGCAAGAATGCAAAAAAAAACGATGCAAATATATTTATGTTGCCATCTGTTAGGTTAATAGTTCACTTACATATAATTTAATGTAATATTTTTGCATTTCAATTACACAAACGAGTATTTAACCACTATATTAACAGAAATCTGTACTAGAAAAATAAAAAGAAGATAAGTATTTCATAATTTTGAAACAAACTTTTTCCACATAAATTTTATTAATTAATATCATTTTTAATGAAAAGCTTAAATTATAGTACCGATGTATTTAGTAGCGATTCAGATTGTTTAAGGTACAATACACAGTTGTTTGGTAGTTTTGTTGTTTCTTGACGTATTTACGGAAGGCCAGGGATGGGCACAACGCTATCAGTGGCCTGTTTGCAAGGCAACGTCCAAGGTTTGTCCACGAAGTAGAAGTGCATGGAGATGACTCCGTAGCGGTCGGCCCAGTTGTACAAGCAGCTGGGGCCCAGTGGAACGACAGCCTTCAGACCGGTGCCGTCGATGGAGTCGTACCAATCCCTGTCCACGAAGTTCGTGCGGCCCATCACGTGCCAGCCGAGCCCCACAAGGTTGCCTTCTTGCGCGAGCAGGAAGTACGGCTGGAGAGCTTCGCAGTTGGTGCTGGTAGTCATGTTGTAGTAGTAGTGGATACCTTGATCAAACAACATCAAAATATACAATTATTTTATGTTATATATATCAAAACAAAGTGCCATCTCTAAACAGCGCCTGTATCGTTTTTTGCTAGT
Organism: Glossosoma conforme; assembly: GCA_022606575.1. Classification (NCBI taxonomy): domain Eukaryota; kingdom Metazoa; phylum Arthropoda; class Insecta; order Trichoptera; family Glossosomatidae; genus Glossosoma; species Glossosoma conforme. Next base: position 579,174 of record JAGTXR010000005.1, on the reverse strand, counting down.
GTGAATTTCGGCAATTCACAAAGAGCCATGCAGACGTATAAAGGGTTTTTAAAACAGATGCCTACGTGTAATGCTAGGAGTATGATGGTTTGAATATATGAGGAATTACGAGAGAGAGCGGACAAGACAGCCTTTTATACAATAACTACTTTCGGTTAAATTTGCTGAAAGTAGACCTGGTTGGGAAATGTATTATGGATGCCACAAAAGAGCATTCACTACAGCTGTCTTTTCTTCGAGCCCCCGAGATTGCCTCGTTCTGAAAGACTGTCCGGAACTATACATATAATGTACTCACATTGTGACATTAAACTAAAAATTTGTCATTTTTTAATCATCATTAAAACATGCAGATATATTTTTTTGTATTAAAGTTCATTTTATTAAGTTTACAACCCAATTAGAAACTTGTTTTGTAAGTTTTTTCTGTTTGAGTTGTTTTGAGCATTCACTTTGAGATCCATAATAAATTATAAATACAGGCGAACCTCGACTTTCGCACATAATTGGTTCCTGAAAATGTGTGCGAAAGTTAAATGTTCGAAAGTAGAGGGAAGAAAAAAAAACACCAAAGATTGCATATACTTCAAAAATTTTATTTGTCAAAAATTACTCAGTACATATTAAATTGAAATTATATTTTTTAACGAAATTGTCAAGAGTTTTTGTATTTTTTTTTCTTTTCTTCATAGAGAGTTCTGTAACACGCAGTGCCATTATGGATCTCCCTACGCACTTTAGATATGCGTTCTCCATTTGGGTCACATTCTTCTATAATATTTAAAAAATTCTCAACACTTTAAAATGTCAGAACCGAAAAGTAACAGTAAGGACTCACTCACACACAGTTTTATACTGGAAATGCGACTAAATTTTCATGTACTTTTGAGCAGTGTAAAGTGAGCGAAAAATTATAAATTAGTTTAGTTAGTTTTTACATGCATCACGTAAGATCACATAAGATAATCTTACGTGACTTTTGTGATCCATTTAGAAACAAGGTAAGGTAAATAAATAATTATTTGTTATTTATAATGGATCTCAAAGTGAACGCTTAAAACATTGAAAAATTATAAATTATAACCGCATTTTTAAGAAATTATGTTGTAACGTAACCCCATTGAATTGTTTTTTTTTCTAATATTTTTTTTGGTAAATTCTTTCGCAGGTCTAACACGAATCTTTAATGTAATTTATAAGTATATATTGCATTCATTGTTTGTAATAAAAAAAATCTTAAATGTTTTGTGAGCGAATATTTTATCTTCCCAAAAAATGGCGCATATTTCAGTTCATATCGAATAATTTTCAAATTCCGTCCTGTGTGTGTGATACCATTATAAATTTAAAGCTTACAAAATCTTACGATTATGACATGTCCTGAACAAATAATCGGGAAAAAAAATAAACAGCGGATATGAGGATTTCAACAAATGATCTTACACAAAATGTTCATTTCTTTTTGTCAAACGCGATGTCCATTCGACCACTTATGCCACCTCATATCTGCGTATAGTTTATTGTTAATGATACTTATATTTTACCGGCGAGTATAGTTCAATGGTCAAAGTGTTTGCTCTGCAAGCGAAAGGTCGTGGGTTCGATCCCCGACGGAGATTAAAAAAAAAATTCAATCGATTTCTGGGCTTTAAAATACAACAAATACCCCGGTTGGTGTGAATTTGATCTCCCATAAGTAAAATGCCAGCCTATAAATTAAAATTGGTGGTAGACGAAAGTCTTCCCGTGAAGACCACCCATTCATAGTAAATTCCTGCCATAATAAGGATGATGCGTGAATCTCGGGCTGTAGTCTATGACGTTGGCGGATCAACACCACATGCAGCGCTTAGTCATATGCATCAAAGTAAGCGTCATAGAATTCCACAGATGAAACTTCAGAATTACTATCGCCATCTGCGGTATTCTCCTGTATGTGCTTACGTAAAAAAAACGCACATTTATATTCAATTAAATGCAGCAATTATGTAAATTTTATAAATAAGTGATATTATTAGATAAGCGCCGGCCAAAAATTAATGAACATATTTTCTATTATAAATTTATATTTTAGGAAAAATCCTGTGACACGATTAATTTCACAAATTCAAAATATAAACAAGCTGCACAGCAAAATAATTCAATGAAATTGAATTAAGAAGTGTAAAGGGGCGAAAAATATATTTAAGCTTGAATCAAACTCTAAAACAAAACATTTTTGCATTATTTCGGGAAAAAAATAATTAAAAAAGTATTTTTCAAAAATGTGCGAAATAGCGAATTGTGCGAAAGTCGAATGTGCGAAAGTCGAGGTTCGCCTGTATTTATTTATTTATTTACCTTGTTTTCACATGGATCACGTAACAAAAGTTCTCTATTAGGAGACTGCAGTTTCGACTAACTCGTAGTCTTTCTCAATCCTTCTCTAGTTAAGAGATAATTGAGCTGCGAGCTGTGAATCTTTTTATATTGGTAGAACGTCAAGAAATTTTAATATTAGAATTAAAGAACATTTAAGGTGAGAACATTTAAAAAGCACTAATTTTTCTGAATTCGCAAACCACCTTATAGAAAATAATCATTCGTACAACTTACAAAAAGTATTAAACATATTACATGTAGAAAATAAAACCGTTAAATTAAATAATTTAGAATACTTAGAAATTTATAAAGCCATTAATAAGAAAGAAGATATAATTAATAACCAACTAAATACCTTAATTAATTCACCAATTTTGAAATTGTTTCCGTTAAATAAATAAATAAGTATAAAAATTATAACTACGACATATAAGAATAATATTAAAAATAAAAATAAAAATAAATTTATACCTAAACCACTTTTATGTATTTATCTCTTCCTTCATCCTTGCAACACTACCTATCTCCCTCTCCTTTCCTGATAGACACACCCCCACCCCTCCCCTACAAAAATGTGTTACACCACTTATAAGTACAACGCAGCTCAGTTATCTCTTAACTAGAGAAGGATTGAGAAAGACTACGAGTTAGTCGAAACTGCAGTCTCCTAATAGAGAACTTTTGTTACGTGAACCATGTGAAAACAAGGTAAATAAATAAATAAATATTTATATGTTTTGTAAGTATTATAATTTCATTTTTATTCGTATTTACTATATTAATACAGGGAGCGGCAAAAAAAGCTGACGGTTTTAAATCAAAACAATGATGAAAATCGTCAGATTATTTTGCCGCTCCCTGTATTATTAAACATTAACCGTAAATCTTTTTACAGAAAAAATATAAATAATAGTCCCATAAAGATTTACCCAACATGGATAAGAGGCTTGAACATAATCCACGAACTAAAAATCTTTTTTTTTTTGTATATTTACATGAAAAAGAAAAACCCCTTTTTTTGAGTAATGGAAGCCATAAGACTTAGCTTTTTAAAATATTGTTTTATCCACTGATTTATTATAAAATATCGCCAGTATTTTATTTACGAATAATTAATAAATTTTACAATATCTTTTTACCCGCCATTAACGTTATATGTAGATCTCAACTTGTACTTCATAAAAATGGTATATTATGAAATTAAATATTGAAAACTAAAAACATAAAGTTGACTAATTTAATGTTATTTATTTACGAGTATAATACGCAAATATCACCGTCACTACTCTATATTAATTAAAAGGATTTAAGGATTGTCATTTTTGTATTATGCATAGTCATCGATTCAATCAAAAGAAAGTGACGTCTTTACAGCGTCTATATTGACTCCATTCTTCTATAGGGGATTTAAATCTTGCAAAGCCAATGCAACCGTATAATAAATTACGAAATCGGGTGCCTAATTATAATACTAGGGATACGAGGTTTGAATTTTTGAGGAATTACGAAAGAGAGCGGAGAAGCCACTCTTCCATACTACAGTCAGTCAAAAGGCGAAAGTGGACCTGGTTAGAACATACGTACACCGCAAGAGAGCATAAACTTTAAATCCTTTTTTTTGAAGCCCCTGTTTATTTTAAATGCAAGAATGACAAACTTCGTCATTCTGCCCGACCCACAAACAACGACGTGTACTTGACGGTGCCCAGGCAGAAAGTGACTTGGAACGCGCAGTAACAGTAGCAACCCCCGAATACATGTTGGTAATTTAAAGAACTATCTGCTGTCACATTACAGGTAGCGACTTATCAAAACAAACAAAATGGCGCCTGCAAGCGCCATGTCTTATCACTCCTTAAATCTAAGCTTAGACTAACATTTTTATATATGCGTGTCAGATGAGCGAACAAAATAAGAGGGACGAAATATAAGTATATCGAGGCTTTTCGACACTATGTTTCAAGGACAAGTTGATATCATTATTTAATACTTTACTTTAGAATCTCTAATGGAACTACAAACAAGCTAAAAATAATTTTTAAAAACATGCAAAGATCACATAAGCAAATATATATATATTTCAAAAAACATATTTTTGAAACATTGTAGATACTCAGAAATATTTATATCCAATTTTATATTCCAAATTATATAATACGTTTTCATTTAATATATATTTATGTATTGTCTAATTCATATCACGCAATATGTGTTTACAATTAACGCTATTTGAGCAATTTACGATTGATTTATCTAGATCTCTAATAACATGCTATGCTATCGCAAATCTGACCTCAAATACTTAAATAAGTGTGTGATAAAAAATATCACTTGAGATTTGATTACTTGCAAAAGAACAATAAAAATCGCACAGTGATTATTTGATTTGAGTGACTAATGCTGGAGTTATTTTGATGTAAACGATATCAAGGTTAGACAGAATAATATGTTTGGAATTACTGAAATTTTTTAACTCCCGTCTTCTACTTCAAATCTTCACTTTTTTCAATTTATTTTTATTCTGAAATTCTTTTACTACTGTACGGCTATGAATCTTGACATCTCACTAGAAGCCAATGCAGCCATATAATAAGTCTCTAAAACAGATATTTGCGTATAATACTGAGAGTATGATGGTTTTACTTTCAGACTGACCAACTATAACAACCGTTTTATATCATGTGTGCTGATAAGCAGCTGGGTGGGTTGGTAATGTGTGGGAGCTTATCTCGTGAGGGAAAGATTCTGCGGCGTACTACTAGGTGGCAACACTGGCTTAAATGTTCAAACAGAAAAAATGATCATCATCATCATCATCGTGAATTTTAGCATCTCACCAAGAGCAAACGATGCCGTATAATGGGGTTCGAAAGCAGATGTCTGTTTAGAATATTAGGAGTGCAATGGTTTGACTTTTTGAGGAATTATGAGGTGAGAAAGCGGACAAGGAAACTTTCTATACTACAGTCGGGCAAGAGGCGAAGGTGGACCTGGCTGGGTCATGTTTTGCGAATGCCGCAGGAGAGCATTGGCTACAGCTGTATTTTCTTCAAGCTTTCAGGGTAGCGCCTTCTTCGAAGGCCGTCGAGAACTATTTGTAAACTCGGCGGAGCTACGGGAGGCAGAGCAGACATGAAATGAGACAAGGACCAAGATGACAAAGCTTTTTGATGGCAGCTCGTGATGTCCATAGGCTCCTATTAAGGGAGCGGGCTTGGAAATGATTATGATAATGAATTTTGAATAATACTTCCGTAAAAATTTTGCCTAAAATTCGATACCAGTTTGAAAAAGAATGAATGTCACGTTTTTCCCAACCAAGTATTCAAATATCGCCCAATTTTAACTGTGCTGAAAAAAAATGGTGTGTATTAATGCTGTATTTACCCATGTTTGGAATGCAATTTTGCCACGTGTAATTGGTCTGATTCTGTATGCTCTTGAGATCTGTGGGGACCTCAGTGAAGCTGCTGCCACTCTTGATCCAAAGACCCTCGCCAATGGTTGGTGCCGAGGGTCGTCCTCCGGATTGGATCGTCGCGGGCTTCACCAGGTAGAATGTGGAGGTCCAGTAGGTTACACCATTGATGGCCTTCTTCTCGTACACCGGGAACTTGGTGAAGTCGTAGGGGATTCCCTGACCCTCGACGTTGCTAGGAGGGATCTAAAAATACACGTTTGAAATAAAAGGACGTATATTTATGACGTTTTGATAATAACAAATTAAAAATATTATGTTTTATTTCACGTTATTTTTTAATTACTGTATACGTTTTAAGCCTAATGGGACTGGTAATATTAGAATATGAGCATATGAGTATGAGCCGTATGAGTCTCCATCCTTTTCAATCCTCCGCATCCAGGCTTATCCCGCTATTCTTCTGATTCCGTCAACCCATCTTGCATGCCAATGCTCTGTTTTCCAGTTCTCGGACACTACTCCAAACACATTTCTTCCCCATCGACCATCGTCTCTTCTACAGATGTGTCCATTGCCACTTGATTGTGTCCATTCGTTAGGTAGCCTTCACCACTTGAGTTCTTCTTCGGATATTCTTGTTTCGGATTCTATCTTCTAATAACGTGATAAAGTCTTACCGTTAAAATCTATAATGTTATTTCAGGTTAGATTGGATTAGGTTAGGTTAGGTCAGAACGACATCGCCCCCTTAAATGTGCCTATTCATTTGGTAGCCTCCACTTCTTGAGTTCTTCATCGAATATCCTCGATTGAGATTTAATCTTTTAGAGACAACTTGAGCATGAATCTTTCCATCACACATTAGACTGCTACATAGTTCTTTTGAGCAAATACTTTGATATCCTCCTCTCTTATTCGATATCGATTTACTGGATGACATGATGCAGGATCAAGTTCACAATACAAAAAACTTGTTTTCGTTTCACATATTATCACGGTTCATTTGTCAAAAACGTCGCCCGTTATAGCGAACGCCTTTAGGCGCGCGCGCCATAACGGTCGCGAGTCAAAACTCCAACTGACAATTAAAGGCGCGCCCTGACATCTCGGCAGTACCAACCGTCAAAATGGGCCCACTGTCATAACAAATATTTTGGTGTATGCAAACACCGTTTAACATTATACTATTAAAACTAACATTAGATGTGCATGTCAGGGGAGCGAACAAAAATAAGAGACAAAAGATCGTTTTTCGAGGCTTTACGGCATCAGCCTAAAGCAGCTATATCAAGTTGATATCAACTTGTGTGAATGACAGTGTTTATGACTTACTGCAAGCTGCATACCCGCGATGAATCCCTTGCCATCGTAGATGGGGCAGACTCGGACGTCCGTGGACGAGTAGCAGAGAGTGGTGGCTCCCAAGGAGTTGATCGTCGTCGCACGCACCCAACCCGCAGCCAGAGCTGCGGCCATGGTCTTCTGTATCGGCCAAAACGAGTTCAAGCCCACACCGGTGGACACCGGAGAATACTTCACGCGAAAATCAAGCCATTTCTCTGGAAAAAAATACGAAAAAATGCATTTTACGAATATATTTATCATGTAAATTTAGTATAAGACTGTGGCAATACCGCATTCACATAGTGCGCCAACACAACGCTGCAGAGATTGAAAGCGAAACACAATTGACATCAGTCGCGCTTCAGCCCTTGAGACGCAACGTCCTCAATGAAACGCTCACGAACCACGACGCTACATCTCCTTCATGAAAAATTAGAGAGAACTGTTTTATGTTCACAATTGTCTAATCTCACTGGAAAATATTTTTTGTTAACAGTGGATGTAAATATTGACTTTTTTCCCTTTCTTCATTTTTTTTATATTAATACATGCAGGAGAATACGACAGATGGTGATAGTGATGTAGAAATTTAATCTGTCCATTCTATGACGCTTGTCATTCTACATATAGCTATGTAATGCATATAGAGTGTTGATCCGCCAACATTTTTAGACAATTATTTATTTATTTCCTTCAATAACATTACAAAATATTTTTACATCTTAATTCATTATTGAAGTATTTATTTATACATCATAGACTACAGCCCCACATTTACGCATTATGCAATTATTACAAGAATTCACTATTAATGGATGGTCTTTACGGGATGACTTTTGTCTGCCACCTATTTTGATTGATAGGCTGTGACTGGCATTTTTTCGGGTGAGGGATCAAATTCACACCAACCTATAGACCTCAAAATTGTAATAATTTATTTTTAACTCCGTCGAGGATCGAACCTACGACCTTCGGTTTGATAAGCAACCGCTATAACTACTTACCTATACCCGCTGATTTAAATAAAAATAATGATATTGTAACTAGTATAATTTTTTTTTTAAATAGTAAAATACTACTATATTAAACACTTGATTAAAAGCACTACATTTATGTATAAAAATAGTAATATTTTAAAATTTCATCAAGATTTAAATTTTGTTATTGATTAATTTTAAATTTGTTATCGAAAATAACTACAATTAAAATAAGCTACTCATAGTAAGCAATAGTGTTTATATTGCATAAAGAATATTTATTTATTTATTTTTATAAAAACTTAACATAAAATAATGTAAATACACCTAGTATATTTATGCATTGGATTCATAAATTGAATTGCTCTTCTAAACAATTGAATTTATATTGGCACTATTTGAAAGTCATTTTCACCAAGAACGAAAAGCTTTTCCACCAATGAGAAAATGCAGTTCGAAGAGCCGTACTACAGCGTTTTATCTTTATTGTCCACTTGGAGTGCTTCGAGTGTTAATACCCTTCCAGAGCAAACCCATTGAAAAGGGAAAATCTCTCGTTTAGACGGTGAAGAGTCTCACTGAGGCTGCAAACCAATAAATCGCTGGATGCAATTTATGCGCTCAAAGGAAATGCTGATCGAGAGAACGAATACAATTAACAAAGTAGTACACATATGCAATGCTTAGCCATCCTCAAAATGGCAATCATCATCGCATAATTACATAAGATCTCTTCGTCTATCTATCCTCTATCGTCACATATAATTCTCTTACATGTGATTGGATAAACATTGAAAATATAACAACAAAGGAAGGATGAGTTAAATATCAAAAAGATAAAAAATTCCAATATTTGAAAAATTCGAAAAAAAACAGTTGAGTGATGAAGTTCATGCGAATGACAAGAAATTTCAATTAATTCCAGTTTCTGAAAGAAGAAAAATATAATTATTTTTAAGAAATAATTTTAAACTATTTTAAATTACGTTTTATGTGTTTTTTTTTATTAATTTTATTGGTTTTAAAATTATTACACTATTTAACGCTCAAAATTGTTTTTGAAAGTATCAGAGAGTTAAAAAATGACACATTTTATTGGTAGTGTTATTAAAGCGATGATTCGATTTTTTTTAAAAGCGAAATAATCTTCTTCAAGAAGTATTCATGACAACTAATATATAATACAGCTATTATAAAATTTAAATATTCCAAATTTTGTAAGTATTTTTTTAATATTAAATGATAATATAGATAATATAGCATTAAATTTTAAATACGACGATCGGTAGTCTCTAAATTTTATATATGACCGTCAGTAGTCTCTAACTTTTTTCTCATATAATTTAATATGAACGTAATATAATAATTATAATATTTTGTCACCTATATATAAGTATATTAGGTATAATCTTACTAAATATATAGTGATACTTCCTAATATTTCACGTAATAAATCATAATTTCAAAAGCAAGCCAACCAAAGCATTATGAATAGGGTTGCCAACTATCCCGGATTTGCCAGGATTGTCCCGGAATTTAAGTCGCTGTCTCGTATCCCGGATCCACTTTTATTGAAATTCCTTACAACGTTCTCTCCACTGAGTGAATGATAAGATTTTTTTTTATTTAAACACATACAGGAGAATACCGACAGATGGTGATAGTAATTCTGAAGTCTCATCTGTGGAATTCTATGACGCTTACCATAGTATATACGGCTAAGCGCTGCATGTGGAGTGTTGATCCAGTAACGTCATAGACTACAGCCCGAGATTCACGCATCATCCTTTATTACAGGAATTTACTATGAATGGGTGGTCTACACGAGACGACTTTCTTCTACCACCAATTTTAATTAATAGGCTATGACTGACATTTTACGGGTGATGGATCATATTCACACCAACCGGGGGTATTTTAGAGCTCAGAAATCGATTAAAAATACTTTTTTTTTAATCTCCGTCGGGGATCGAACCCACGACCTTTGGCTTGCAAAGCAAACGCTTTGACCATTGAGCTATGACCGCCGGAAATATTGATTCTTTTTAAAGGTGGAATTGCAAAAACTTACGAATTAATAGTGATTACTTGAAATTATTTACCTTTTTTTAAATACGGATTCGCTTGCGAAACAATTGGTGAATTTAAGCGTGAAAAAATTGAAAGGGCGTTTTTTTTTAAAAAAATCTGGTCAAACGCAAAATATTAGAACCAGATTTTTTTCCGTTATATGCGAAGTCCGTTAAATAGAGGTCCGTTTATCGAGGTTTTACTGTATAAACAATAAAATGAAATTAAAAACTAATTATTAACGAGGAATCGTTCCGGAAAAAGTTGGCAACCCTAATTATGAGTAATTACAATGATTATCAATTATACCTAACTCAGCATTTGTACGACAAATTTACACCTAAAGGCATGATTAAGTGATTAAATTACAATAACCTTGTTACATAATATAAGCTCATCTCTCCAATAATAATTGTTTTATTTATTATTATCATACTAATATAAATTTTCGTGATTCAGGAAATGTTTGATATTTAATTATCCCCTTTTAATTAGTGGAAATATTATTACATTTCCGGCAACAGTCGACAAGCCCCTTAATATATTTAACCTGAGTACTTTTTTTATTAATTTATTCGTAAAATTGAAATCTTAGAATTTACGTGGCATTTATGCGAGCTATAAATATATATAAATTCGTAGAAAAGATAAAATATTTTCTACCTACAATTTATACGGCTTCGTTTAATTATATTTTTGTGAAATTTTTTAGAAGTATTTGAAGAACATTTTTAAAAATTCAAATTCAAACAATGATTCTTTTTAAGGATTGAACACGACAATGGTTAACAAAAAATAATTAAGACGCTTAATGAAAAATGATTTAATTTACATTAATGTGTTTATATTGCGGGCGGTCATAACTTAGTGTTTAAAGCGTTTGCTTTCCAAACCGAAGATCGTGGGTTCGATCCCCGACAGAGAATAAAAAAAATATTTTGTAATTGATTTCTAAGCTTTATAAATACCCCCGGTTGTTGTGAATTTGATCCTTCACACGTAAAATGCCAGTCATAGCTTAATATTCAGAATTCGTGGTTGACAAAAGTCTCCTGTGAAGACTACTCATTCATGGGTCACCGCTTGTTGTTAGCCGCGTATCGCTTGTCGAGTTGAGTCGATCCTTATGACCAAATGGTCCTCGGGAGCATCGGGCTTATCATCCGATGTCCTTAAATAGCATCTGATTAACTAATCAATAATAAATATTCTCTTATCACATCATATTACACCCGACAATGTTGCTTAACTTAGATGATCGAACGAGATCCGCGCTAACGATGTGCTATTTCAGGTAAGCGGAAAGATAAAAGACAGTTTGGAAGTTTATATGTATATATAATAACTTAATTGTATATAATCTTAAATTAATTTTAATTAAATATTAAATTACTTACATTTATTTCAACTTTATTTTTAAGTTGTTGTACATATTTCGTACAATCCAATGCCCTTTAAGAGTTAAGCCATTGCTTAGGATAGACCGGATATATCCGAAACATGTAAAATCACTTAAAAATAAATAGGAAGTGCAATGAAATATTATTAATAATGCAGTTTCACCAAGCATTGCCAGTTGATAACCTTAACATTATGAATTATAAGTGATATGGAATGTGGATTTTGAATTATTCTATTTTTGAACTCACCGGTTGCCGCGCTTGCGACGCCCAGGGCAGCCAACAGTACCACCAGCAGCTTCATGGCGAGAGCGTTGTGCCGTGTTTCAGACTGACCAACTTTAACGGCCGTTATATATCATGTGTGCTGATAAACAGCTGGGTGGGTCGGTAATGTGTGGGAGCTTATCTCGTGAGGGAAAGATCCTGCGACGTATTACTAGGGTGGCAACAGTGGCTTGAGTTTTCAAACAGAAGAAATATTATTTTATTCAAATCATTCCATTTTCGTAAAAAAAAAAAATTAATATGAAATGACTTAATATGTTTTGCATTACTCTAATAAACGAGTCACCAAAAATGGAACATTATTTCGTCTAAATTGTTCACTCTTGGTCCTTATTCATCTTCATGGCTGTGAATTTTAGCATCTCCGGGCTTTATTAGAGCTTAGAAATCGTTATTTTTTTTTTAATCTTCGTCGGGAATCGAACCCATGACCTTTGACTTGCAAAGCAACTTTTTTGAACATTGAGCTATACCCGCCGGCAAGGTCAGACATTAGTCAAAAACCAAACCATGTATGTATATTTGACTAAAAAAATATTATGATGAAGAAAGTGGGTACGTTTCTTGTTGAAAATAAATCATTTTCGGGAACATCGTGAAAAGTGAAAACGAAACATTAAATGTATGTAATTTTTTTATGAAGAAGAATACGCAAAATTTCTCTTATTATACAGTATTATCCAACTGTGAATTACTGTTTTTAATCTGTAAGTTCTATTTTTATTCAACAAACCAAAACCTTTTTTGTTACGTGAAATATACAAATGCGCTAAGGTATTTTGTCAGTAAGGGAAAATTCGAATTCGCTTTTTCAAACGCCTGGAGCTCTACGTAGCTCCACCAGGAATATCGCGGACATATCCCGGACATATCACGATTATGTTTTAAAGAACGTGACTACTAGATAACGCACTTAGTATTCAGCTTGTAACTCTCCATATATCATACGTGTTGGATACCCTCAGGTTTTTTTTCTGACAGGTGTTTGACCTCTCGTTTTTTTCAAGATATCTAAACTCAAACGTACTTGTAATAAAAGTTTATATAAATATAACGTATAAATATACTTTTCGATTGTATTGAGTCATACCTTAAGATCAAACGATTCTCGAAAGCGTCAGACTAATCATCTAAAATTTTATGGTTGCGATTTCAGGCAGACTGGAGAGTCAATGGACTACTGAGGTATGAACAGATTTGGAAATTCACTTACCTCAGTAATTAAATATACACATACTATACATCAAATTATTTATACGCATCAATTCATTCAGAAAAATATCGGCAGAAGCGGGATGCGAACCGCGGGCCTTGGAACCAACCTTTGCCCAGGCCTTTATATACCGCGTAGCCACCTCGGCTATTTCTTTGCCTGAGCTGATACGCATTAGAACTTGTATTTATACCATTGTTATCATCGTATGACGATAGATGTCTCTATAGTATATATGCAGAGTATGTATATTATTATTTTTTATTATTCAATCAGTCAACATTTATTCGCAGGATTTAATATTATTACTTTCCGACAGTCTATTTATTTTAGTAAGTACCACTCGGGACTGGTTGTAAAGTCCGAGTCGGTCCTACAAGAAGTTTTTTCTCATCGGTTCAAGACCCGTAAATTTATCGGGCGGCATAGTCCAGTGGTTACAGTGTTTGTTTATCATTCAGACGCCTTCGGAACAAAATCCGACCGAACATGATTTTTTTTTAATATTTAATCAAATCTAAGCTCTATACACGCCCCCCCCTACGGGGCGGGGCGTGTATAGCGTAAGCCACTCCACAAGAACAAAACAAAAAAATCCAGGCCTCGGGAGCGTCGGGCTGATCATACAATCTCCTCAAAAACGCCGATTATTGAAAACCCTTATATCTCTCTGAGACTGTAGCCGAAGTCTATGCAAGTTTGCGGGGTCTTGCCCTAGTCCCGGGAACCATAAATGTTCACATGTGAGCCTCTGGGTACAAGTGTTCTGGGACAAGGCATAGACAACCCGAGCCTACAAAACTGTTAAACAAAAATTGTTTGCGTCTATATGCTTCACATACACAGGATATAGTAAAAAAAGCACATAGTGTAAACACATTAGTTAGTTTTATTTTATTTACAAAAAAAACTTACTTCAATCATTCGTTTCATCTTCAAATTAACAATACAAGTATAATATAATACAATTCACAATTTCAATAGCATTTTCAATCCTCTATTTACAAAACAATACCCAATAACTGAATGAACAATTAAGTTCGAACAATAAACATAGCATATCATTTATAAACAATTACATACAATGTTCGTCGAGTTATTGAAAGAGGTGTTTGAATTTATTGATATAAGCCAATCTTCATTGATTGATGCTGCTGCAAATAACGATGTTCAGATGATGATAATGTGCGTTTTTTGAAGAGTTAGTGAACAATTCAAGGCAGTCCGGGAATGGGGGAGACGCTATCGGTGGCCTGCTTGCAAGTGATGGTCCATGGTTTGTCGACGAAGTACATGTGCGATGAGATGACTCCATGCCTCTCCACGCCGTCATAGAGACACGTGGGACCCAGAGGTACGACGGTCTGCACGCCCTGGCGGTTGATGCTCTCGTACCAGTTGCGGGTCACGAACTTGGTCTTGCCGAGCACTTGCCACCCGAGACCCACGAGGTTGCCGTTTTGCACGAGCAGGAAGTAAGGATGCCAGTCTTCGCACTTTAGAGACGGGGTCATGTTGTGGTAGTAGTGGATTCCTGAAATTCAATTTGAAAGCCATGATATATTATAAACAATCGCTTATATTGGGTTGAAGCACGTAGACCTATTCATATTTTTTCACTACAAATGGACGCCATTTAGTTGCATCGATTGCCTATATCCATGCCTCACATCTAGACTTATATGCACTTAATAGTTTATATGAGAACACACATGGTTCATTTCTACCTTCAATTGGGATCGGTAGGCATCAATTCTTTAAGTTTCGAAGAGCAACGACCATGGTAATAACGGTAGAAAAGACTAAGCGAACCAATCTTACGTCTGTGTTCCATTGATTGCAAGTTAAACGTGAATGAGAAAAATTGTCATGATTTATAAGATGATTTTTTTTTATCTAAGCACATACAGTTAAATACTGACAAATGGTCAAAGTAATTTTTAAGTCTCAACTGTGGAATTCTATGACGCTTACCATGATGCATATGGCTAAGCGCTGCATGTGTTGATCCACCAACGTTATAGACTACAGCCCGAGATTCACGCATCATCCTTATTATTACAGGAATTTACTATGAATGGGTGGTCTTCACGGGACGACTTTTGTCCACTACCAATTTTAATTAATAGGCTATGACTGGCATTTTACGGGTGAGGGATCAAATTCACACCAATCGGGGGTATTGTAGAGCTAATAAATCGAATAAAAATCTTTTTTTTTTTAATCTCCATCGGGGATCGAACCCACGACCTTTGGCTTGCAAAGCCAACGCTTTGACCATTGAACTATACTCGCCGGCATATTGATGTTCTTTAAACTGTATCAATTAAATGTAGAAGGTATTTTGGTACTCCAACCCAAAAGTGACTGCCGTATTCAAGAATATAATGGATTTGTCCTACAATTGAACCACTGAACACATAAACATGCTGTTTTAAACGGCTGTATTGGTCTGCTTACCCATGTTGGGAATGCAGTTCTGCCACTTGTAGTTGGTCTTTTCGATGATGCTCTTCTGATCTGTGGGGATCTCGATATAGCCGGTGCCGCTCTTGATCCAGATGCCCTCGCCGATGGTCGGAGCCGAGGGTCTGCCTCCAGCCTGGATGGTCGCAGGCTTCACCACGTAGTACGTGGAAGTCCAGTACTGCACGCCATTGATGGCTTTCTTCTCGTATACGGGGAATCGAGAAAAGTCGTAGTTGATGCCAACGTTATCAACATCGGTAGGAGGAATCTAAAATGAAAAACAAAACGTTTACTTACGCAATCAACCAATGTATTATTTTAAGTTATATGACGAAGCAGAGACGAGAATCTTACAGTAAGAATCCCAGACTAAATAAACATGTCTAAGAGAGTACTATACTCAGGGAATCTAAGTGAATAAGGTTATCCGAATAAAAGCTTTTAGTTTTACGGTACAAAATAGCCGTGCACCAGCGTTAGGTGAGAAAATGATCATGGTGTGCGAATTTCGTGGTTTAAATGCCTGCGTCTGCCGTTTATTTTTACCCAATTTTTTGATGAGCTACATGATGGGGTTACTGAAAATTTATGTGTGTATCAGTTGTTAAAAGCTTTAGAATTGAAAGCTCAAAGAGATGCTCCTTTAACTGGAACATAAGGCTGTCACGAACTGCTACCACAAGGCTCTGTTAGTCACCTTAGTCCTTGCCTCATGGCATGCCTCTGAGTACATTCTATCTATATTTTGGATTCAAGAGCCTGGAGGGTTGAAGAAAAGGGTGCTGTAGTTTATGCTCTCCTGCGGCATCACTAATACCTCACGAAGTCAAAACATCATATCCCCAATATTCTACGCAGACATTATTATTATTATCATAATTATATCAACATTTATATGCGCCGCTAAATTATAAGCACGATTGCCAAAGACCGTGTTAAGACTACCTCTCGTCAGCTACAGGCTACTTTAACTTGCTCTGGTTGATCTGAGTGTTTCTCCTCGCGCACTCGATGGCTTAATTAAGCTCTGTCAAATAATGGCTCATACTATAGGAAGTAATGTTTAACTTACAGCGACCTGCATACCAGCGATGAAACCTTTTCCATCGTAGAGGGGGCAGATCCTGACGTCAGTGGATGTCAAGCAGATGGTCGTGGCTCCCAGGGCGTTGGTGGTGGTCACACGCACCCATCCACCGGCCAGCGCCTCATTTAGGGTCTTGGGAATGGCAAAGAAGGCGTCGGTGTTGATGCCGGTGGCGGATGGGGAGTACTTCACACGGAAGTCCAACCATTTCGCTGAAATCAAAGTAAAATCATCGTGAATAGTTTCAATACTGCTGAAACCTTAAAATGAACAAACTCGGATATTCATAATATTTTGGCACCGGTCGTCGTCAAATTGTTACGACAATCGGCATCTTGCATCAACAGCGCCACTGTCGATCGTAGACGAAAGTAATCGCTATCAAGAAACAACTCAAGAGTTGTCTCTTGACAGTGGTGGATTGAGGAATGCCACGAGCTAGTCGAAACTGCAGTCTCCTTAACAGAAGTCATATCCAGCGTGATCCATGTAAAACAAGGTAAATAAATTAATATTTATTATTAATAATGGATCTCACACTGGATGCTGAAAATCTTCATTTAATTGTAAAAAAAACTCATTTGGCATTTAATAACTGTACGTCATATTGAAGTTTTCAATAACGTTTTCTGTGAGATATTTAAGACGACAATACATTTCTAAAACAATTAACGTGTAAACAATATAACGTCAAATAAATTTTTACGTGTAATAGAATTTACAGAATTTGAAATTTAAATAACAGACGAAGGTGAATAATTTGAATACACTTACAAGTTTCGGCGCTTGCAACGCTCAGAGCGGCTAACAAAACTACTAGGAACTTCATGTTCATTCAGTAAATGTAACCAAACTGTACAGACTTCCTCCAGGCAGTGACTATATGAATAGGAAATCAGCAAATCATGCAGAACAGGCAGCCCTTATCAATTATCACGAGATTATACGGCGCAGATCCGACTGATTCTAAGATTAATTCGATAAACATAATTCTAATATTTTTTAAATAAAAACAACGACAAAATGACATTCATATTTTTGTATATTGTAACTTTGATGTACACATTTCCCCCACTTATCAACTCCCTAACTTATTTCTAGTGAAACTCTTTCGCTATAAGTCGTTTACTTACATAGATCCTATCTACTGATATCAGCTTGATATAGCTCTTTTAGGCTGATGCCGAAAAGCATTAAAAAACGATATTTTGCCTCTTATTTTTGTTCGCTCGCCTGGCATGCACATCTAATAATGTTAGTTTTAATTTTATATAAAATTACACGGCGTTTGCATACGCCATTTTATTCGTTTTGACAGTTGCTCCATTCCATGTTGGTTTAACTGTCAACTTTAATTTGTGTTTTAGCCGCGATTATCTCGGTGGCACTACATGTCACAGTGCCCCGGCTGTCGTCAGCTTAGTCCCGCCCAGCCGACGAAACATCACGTAACGGTCGGGTGGAGAAATAAATCTTTATTGAAAATAAATGCGAATTGTGCTTCGAAACAAGTTCTTTGCTTTGCAACCTGCTCCTGCATCTTTCCTCCACGCGAAAGACGAACCCGCGACTGTTGTCGCCCTTTTTATAGATGGGGGATATCATTATATATCCCCACTTCTACACACCACTTAATTACCCTCTAGTGAAACATTTACTTTATCAGTAAATATTCATTTACACGTCAGTACTTTCGTGCATATGCAAGTGAAGAAGCTTTCACAGATCGCGAAACTGCAGTCTTCCATCAAGTGAAACAGTAATCAATTAATTTATCTAATTAAGTCTTGGTCATATTGAGCTTTTAAACCATCTTCTTTATTTTTATCATATCACAGCTGAAACACACGGTTGCCACAAAATGACGCTACAACGTTACGTCTGCCGTCGTGATTCTCGCATAGTCCCAAATCAGGTCTCCCTCTCAAGCTCACATTTTATATATAGTTTCCAATGGTCTTTCGGAGAGGGCGAACAGCAAGATACTTGAAGAAAGAACAGTTGTAGCTTATGTTTAGCCGACTTAAATGAATATCATATAGTCTAAGATAAGTTCAAAGTATTTTCCTAGTGCATATTTCACGATCACGGTTTTATAATAAAATTATAAATAAAATAATTATAGGCCAGTTATTTGATAATATATATAACAGTCATGGACTGATGATCTTGACATCACACAATGATCAATGAACCTCAGACAACACTGATAAGAATTATTATCAATCGATCTTTATTGTTTCAAATAAGAGATTTTTTTACTAATATGTTTTCATCAATTCGTATTAGATACGAGTAATTACCTTAAAAATATATATTTATAATCGATTACCAAGAATCTAATGAAAACACTTTAAATTCAAATATTTTAATAGATAATTATATCTTACATCTCCCAAAAGATTATGAACTAATCTATAATTAATGAAATATTTTATTTTACTAATATAAACTGATTTCAACATCTGCGTCGTTTCTTTCTTTTTTCTTACACCTGTATACCCGGAGGTCCACATGGGAACATAGATGGTTCCCGGGAGCCTCCAGGGAAAGAGTCTATGAACTTTCATAAACTGCGGCTGTAGTACCAGAGAAATATTTGGGTGTTCAATGATCAGGGTCTTTAAGGAAATCGGATGATCAGTCTGACGCTCCCAGGGCCTGGACATTTTTGTTTTGTCCTTATGGGGTTGCTTAAACCCAAGAGAGGGCATGTATAGAGCTTAGATTTTATTAAATCAATTTTTAAAAATCAAGCTAGGTCGGGATTTGAACTGACAGCGTCTGAATGGCAAACACACGCTCTTAGGAACTACGCCGCCCTGCGTCGTTACCAAATTTAAATATTTAAAAAGTATATATTTCTTAAAGAACCATATATTTTTTTAATTATAATATTGTTATTTATCACTAATAGTTTTGATAATACCATCTCTGTCCAATATTAATCCGACATGACAATTGAATTTATTTTGGATCACAAAAAAATATTATTCTCATTTCCTGATAGTATCTTGCAATTGCGATAAACATACAAATTGTGCAAATCATTTAACATTTTCTAATCGTCTAATAAATAAATCAACGATTACTAAGCCTAGTAACTAATCAGGAACGATTCATAAATATCGTATGATGTTTTACAAACATTATATAGCAGTAATTATAGTTGCCAAGTCATTTAAAATATTTTGGAATGCAGCGTCTTTATTCTGGATTTGTTAATTGACTTTGAGATTATTAATTTAAATCAAAAATTAAGTTACATTCTACAAATATGCCAGTGGCTACTTATAATTTCCAATCCAATAGAATGTACAAGTTTCGAACTAATCCAGGTCCATTTTCAACAATGAACAATCTTTTCAACAACATTCGATTATATATAGGTAAGAGAAGTAGACAAAAACATAAATTATTTAAATATGTGTAAACTACACAAATGCGTTTACCAATACATGGACTTCCCTTACCTATACGAGTATAATCACTTCGTATGCCAGTTCTTAAATGCCACTCTAACACTTTTCTTCCCCATCGAACGTCGTCTTTTCAACAGATATGTCCAGCCAATTGCACCTTGATTGTGCGTATTCGTTGAGTAGCCTCCACTACTTGAGTTCTTACTCGGATATTCATGTTTCGGATTCTTTCTTTTAGAGACAATGCAAGCATGGATCTCTCCATGGCACGCTGGTTAACCTTTATTTTATGGGTCAGACTTGCTTAAAATCTGCGCCATAAGTTAATACTGGGAGGATGCATTAGCAAAATGCGCCTTAGTTTAAAGACATTGCGAAATTTTCGCTTCAAAAAATGTGCTTAAATTTTGAAAATATTTCACAGAAATTTCACAAAATAAAAAAAACGACATCAAACGTTGATACATACTCATAATACACTTACGAATATATTTAAGCACGTGAACTAGCGTATCCTTGAATAAAATTATTACTCCAGTGACGTTCGTGAAAACGATGAAAATAATAAAATCTGTGATGAAAGGGATCCCTATCATTACGTTTTAATATAACGTAATAATGATAAGGCTCTTTGAAGACCACGAGACACCCGCGTAATAGCCTTCCGTCATACATAAAACAATGTATTGCCATTTTATACGCCGCCATTAAAGTCATCCTCGGAAATATTACACACACTTTTTATGGCTGTTCATCATAATGAAATACTATGAATTTTTAGACTTAACTCAATACGAACACAAAGTTACTATTATTCGCTACTGCTTGTCCACCATATATGAATATATTTAATATTCATATCAAAATTAAGAGTAAACTTAAGTAAATAAAACATTAACGTATAGCCCATTACTTAATATGTTTCCAATAAAATCGCTATATTCAACCGGTCCGTTCATAGATATCTCTGACTGTTCAAAACGTTATTTGAACATAATTATTTTGTATAAAACATCCAAAAGTCTTTAAAGTATTAATTGTCAAATTATAATCGAATTCTCTATCTTAGCTCGAATTTGTCGATTCATACAGTCGGGTACAACACAGGGTATTGACCATCACAATATTCTGCCACTCTATGTAAATTGAAGGGATCAAGGTCCAAAACAACAAGTCTAGGAATTCGCGGTGTATGAAAATCAATTTATTAATATTAATTTTATAAAATACAGAATGCTTACTCATGTTGTACACTAAGATATAAAAGGGGATATTTTATCAAATAAATCAGTACCAATTAAACTCCGGTATTTGTACTTATCCTCAATGCCGGAACCTTGGTATTCCGGCATCACCATTTAGCTGACGCTGTAATTTCGGGACCGCGATCTCGGTTCCGGAACACTGACCCTTCTGATTTCCCCTCCAATTCTCTCTCGAACATTGATTAACTGTTCTGCATTTATGATTAGTTTTAAGTTTGTCTTGAAGAAGGCGCCATCTCACTAAATCTAGTAGACGTATAAATAATTAAAGCTCAATTGTTTTTACAAAGTTTATTATTTCAGTCTAAACTAATTTAAGTATTTCATAGATTCATTGTTTAGAGGTAAGACTGTCAAACGTACAGTGTACATAAAACCGCGGTCTCATTTCTGTTATCAACAGTCACTCAATATCAAAACAAAGTATTTGGTTACTTGGAAAGTAATGTTAGTACTGTTGAACGTAGGCTGTCCGCATGAGTCTCCATCTTTCTCGATCCTCTACCCTCCGCATCTAACCTACAATAGTTATTATTCTGATGTCATCAGTCCATTTTGCAGGGAATCGGCCAATGTTCCGTTTGCCAGTTCTTCGACGCCACTCCAAAACTTTTCCCCATTGACCTTCGTCTCTTTGACAGATATATCTGACCTATTGCAACAGGAGTGCGTCTATTTTTAGGTCCACTAATTGAGTTCTGCTTCATACATCCTGGTTTCGGATTAAATACATTTTAGCGACACTCCGAGCATGGATCTCTCCATGGCACGTTGGGTGACCTTTATTTTTACACCGATTACTTTCTGTATATCGTTTTCCACAACCTTTTAGGATGGCGAGAGTTCGGAGGAATAAAAAAGACACCTATCGCTTATTATATATTGCAATATTCGGAGAACGTGTCCCAGCCGGGCCCAATTTTTTCTCTTCGCCACTTAAAAAACCGAAAGGTAAATTATTGTAACACATACACGTCAAACAAGTATAACGATATAGAGAGTTGTATTGAATTTTAATCAAAAGTTTTAATCAGAATTAATCAAAACAGTATGAAAAAATGTATGTACGAGTACCCAGGGGAACCTACAAATAACATTTCTACTGCGACAATTACAAAATTGTTCTCAGTGTAATTAAATAAAGCTTGAAATTCCGCGCGTTGCACAAACGTTAAAAGTCGTAGTCGTAAAACAAAACAAGTCCCTAATTACATAAAATACTGACTTTATTATTACGTTTTTACAACAACAACAAAGTAAAATTTGTAACAGAAATTATACAGAATATATTACATTTAATTATTTCAATTAATATATAAGTACGAGTATATTCAAGAAAATATAGCACGATCCCTGAGTATTTCCTTAAGTAACTGATTTAACCTAAAATGACAACATATAAGGACCATTGTATAATAATAGCCGCAAGCACTCTACGATCATCTCCGAAACAAATAAGAATAGGCGTGCGTTATAGGAGGCTTGACTGTATTTAGATATCCTGAAAACTTTTCAGGATGCTGTACAGGGATCACTTTATTGTAATGTATATTCATTTAAGATATTTTCAATCATCATCAGCCTCTGTCTGTCCACTGTTGAACGTAAGCTTCCCGCATGAGTCTCCCATCCTCTTCGTTCCTCCCCATTCCGCATCCATGTCAATCCCGCTATTCTTCTGATGTTGTCAGTCCATGTTGCAGGGGGTCGTCCAACGCTCTGTTTGCCAGTTCTTAAACGCCACTGTAACATTTTTCTTCCCCATAGACCATCAAATCTTCGACAGATATATCCTGCCCATAGCCACTTGAGTGTATCTATTCGTTCTCCACTAATTGATTTATTCTTTGGATATCCTCGTTTCGGGTTATATATTGCAGAAACACTACGAGCATGGATCTCTCCATGGCACGTTGAGTGACCTTTATTTGATGACTGTTAGATTCCACATTTCTGCGCCATAAGTTAATACAGGGAACATGCATTGGTTTAACGCCTTAGTTTTAAGATATTGCGGAATTTTCTCTTTAAAAATGTACATAAGATTTCCAAATGCTACCCAACCCAGTTGTATACGCCTGTCGATTTTTTTTTTTAATTTTTAGCCCTAATATTTTTTTTGTAGTTTTCGTAGTCCCAGTAGTTCATTTACAACGTCTATTTGTGTTCTTCCCATGGAAATTGGGTCAAAAGTCTGGAAAAAATATTGCTTATTATCATGGCTTTAATTTTATTTCTATTTTAATACCATTTTTTTTCGACGCTTCATTGAGAGATATTTATTATTCAAACTGAATTAAAAATAGCGTACGTTGTTAAGTTCTGGTAACTTGGGAAAATATATTATTAGCTTATAAAAGCCGGATGCATGCCAAAATCTGAACCAATAATGTTTTAGCGTTTCTTAAGTACTTTCCATAATCCGCCGAGTCGACTTTTTTGAAATTTCTACAAGAAAATCTTCTTTAATAAGGGATCTCGACGTCGTGAAGTTTTAGAAAACTTTTACAAGAAAGTTAAACTAAAATTTCAATACACCATTGCATTACAAACTTTCATAATAACCTATAAAAGCTATATTCGGTTCATACGAGTATGTATAAGCTCGTAAAAATAATTTCATTTAATCGATAAAGTTACAATATCTTGAATATTATTATTTTTAATTTTTAAATGCCTGTATTTCATTGTTCAGTAACTAATTCAAGCTTTTGGGAGTAATTTAAATCAATTGGCAGTAAATAAAATTAATCGGCAGTTGAATAAATAAATTGACAGTATCAACTATGTCAGTATGAATGTGTTCAGTTATAAAATTAAAATATCAGTAATAAACTTAAATCTGCCAGTAATGAATGAAAAATGAATTAATAATTAGCTCATAAAATTGAAACCTGACCTTACCTAACCTTACATATTATGTATTTCCATTTATTACAGTCAATTTCTTAAATATATACTCCGTTAATTAATTGAAATACTAACAAAATTATTCGTTGCCCTTTTCCGTATGCATTATGATGAGAGTTATTTATATAGCAGCCTAATTACGTAATTTAAATAAAATATAATTATTTCACATGATGTCTGACCTAATTTGCGATTTTGTGCACAGCAAACAATTCCTTGCGGACGTGGAAAGCGGGAAAGCAGTTCTTTTAGCGTGACTTTTGTTTATTTAGCGTCAGGTTAGACCCCTGCACGTGGCGGCCATTTTAAAAACACAACACACGTCTCTGTTTGAACAGACGCTAATGAAATTTCAAAAAAGGGAAATCGCGCATGAAAATTGATCAAAAAATGATTGGCGCTAAAAATACAACGTTACACATGTCATGTGCGCCTAATGCAGTGGTGTCACGTACAAAAAACACAATTATTTATTACACAGAACCGAAGTTCCAAGATACAAAATGAGAAACAGAGCATACATAAATATAAAATAGAAACAAAGGATAATAAAATATAAAAATAACTCAAAATAAGAAAAAGATGACACGTGTCAAAGATCATAGAGATCTAGGAGAACAAAAAAATATGTAAGAAAAGGATCGAGGTGTGCTGGTAGGCCATTTAGTAGCGCCATTGGCGTTGTACCAAATTGAGTGCTTGAAGCTCCACAAGCATCAACTGGGATCAAAAACAATGGATGGCTACCAGCACGGGTGTCCTTATTTGAAACATAGAAGTTAAAACATTAAAGAATCCCAGGGTTGTGAATTGAACCGCGAAGAAGAAGGAATGAATGCTTGAGAGCAGCAATTTTCCTCCGGGACTCTAACGAATGGAAGGAAAGCATCCATATAAGAAAAGGAGTTGGGGAACGTTCAGAATTGATTGAATTGAATGGGTAGTTGTCGTAAATATATATAATATAATAGAGACGTCGGAGAATTTTTTTATGATTTTTTTCGAGCATGACACAATGTATTTATTATTATAGTGTAAGCACAACATTAATTTCCCACCCAAGTATTTTTTTAGACAATGCTAGTTGCTTACAAGATAATTAAAATATGTTACCCTTTTTATCCCGAAATACATCATGTAATCATCGAGACAAAAACCGATATGCATAATTTATATTCCAGAGGTGGAGTTTCGTAACCGTGAAACCAATTTATCCCAAGAGGCAAAAAATACTAAATTTTCCTTCTTGAAGTTTCTTCCTCTATTCGCTAATGAAACTCTTTTCCATAAAACTCTCATTTGATATTTAACAAACTTAATACACTTTTGGCATTACGTAGCGTTCCTATACAAGAAGCTGCCGAAGATCTGCTTACGACAATAGTGTGTTCTACAAAGTTAATTCAATCTGTATTCCATGCTTTATTATTAATTTATTATCAGTAATTTTAAAAGCAAAGTATTCTACTGTTTTAATTTTCATAAACAATTTCAATGAGAATAAAATAAAATACAAAAGAAAATAATAAGTTTGTATATTCGTAAGCAGAAATTGTTTTAATTTTTTTATATATAACTCTGTCCCTTTTAAATTTGGCAACTAATTATTTTTATAGTATTTAATTAAATTAATGACCAGTAAATATTTAGGAAATGGTCAATAATAAATATATAAAAAAATATTAGTAAAAATTGTCAGTAGAAAATTTAAGCTGACAGTATAAAAATAATAAATTGGCAGTGAATAATTAATGAATGGAAATAAATAATAGCTAAGGTTTCTATTTTATGTACTAATTATTTTTATTTTACATTAATTATTAGCAGCATTGAGTTATGTTATTGACATTTTAATTTTATAACTGACCACATACGTAATGACACAGTAAATGCAGCCAATTCATTTAATCAACTGCCAGTTTATTTAATTTACTGCCAATTCTTTTATTGTAATTTACTCCCATAACCTTAAATTTGTTATTGAACAAAGAAATACAGGCCCA
This sequence comes from Glossosoma conforme, assembly GCA_022606575.1. Lineage (NCBI taxonomy): Eukaryota > Metazoa > Arthropoda > Insecta > Trichoptera > Glossosomatidae > Glossosoma > Glossosoma conforme. The sequence goes on along the minus strand of JAGTXR010000005.1, from coordinate 552,944 downwards.
TTATAAATAATAATTTTATATTAAAAACAAGACAAATAGTAAATATATATTTTTTATATTTTTTTATCATTTTTTATTTTAGAAGAATAGCGGGAGTGACCTGGATGCGGAAGGCGGAGGATCGAAGAGGATGGAGACTCGTGCGGGAGGCTTACGTTCAACAGTGAACGGATACAGGCTGACGATGATGATGATTTATTTTAATAGTTCTCGTTTTTTTCGTTTCCTGAACCTGTTTTTTAAGAGTCTCTTGAAAAACGTAATAACGAGGTTTCACTGTTCTTTGATCTCTAAATGCAGCAGCTTGCAGAAGAAGCTCGCTATCTATCTTGGGAACGACTTTTAACTCATGCATCTCGATCATCATGTAAAGGTGATATATCCAAATCTAATTTGATTTTATTTTTGTTGTTTCAGCACCGAACTTCATTTTCTCGCACCTGCCTCGGTGACAGCGCCCTCTACGCCACTGGGCCGAACCATCCCCTCATCCGCCCACGTCAAGTAAGCCTAAACTAATATTTGAAATCACGATGCTAATATCGTAACGGTAGATTTGAGCGGACTTCAGAGCAACTGCGAGTCAAAACTTTTACAAATTTATTACAAATAAAAAACTTTTTGTGCCATATATTGATCTTCTTCGTAGTATCAATCCGGTGGATTTGTTTGCAGCAACAGAATCTTGCATCTCGATCTCCATTCCTCTCGGTCCTCCGCAATCCTTTTCAGCTCAGCACAAGCGCTACAATTCATGTGCTCGAATACTTGCTGCAAATACTCCCGTCTAGGGCGCCCTCTACAGTTTCTACCCTCAACTATCCCTTCCACAATATCGTGAAGAAGACTATGCGCATGATGTGACCGATCCATCGGGCTCGCCTCTCTGAGATGGTTCTTATTAGGCACCTATCTTCCTTGATTATCCTGAGAACCTCATTGTTCGTGACGTGGTCTCTCCAGGAAATTCCGAGAATTCTTCTGTATGACCACATCTCAAGGCTTCTAGTCTTTTTTATCCTTTTCAGATAATAATATATTGATATCTGAGCATAATTTGACAAGATTTTAGGACACTACCTGTAATACTGACAGTAATGTTTTAGTTTTAAAAATCTTTGATTTATTTTTCCCTACTAGTGGGTGACCATCACTGAAAGTTATAATCACTTTTAATTCGTTTTTTTCCGTGGATTGATGTAGGTTATTTATTTGCCGCCCTCCGCATCCACGCTACTCCAGCTATTCTTTTGGTGTCGTCAGTTCACCTTGCACAAATATACAACGGTTTTATTTTAAGTTTAATATTTATTTGTGTATTTGTCTTTTTCAATGATTTCAGAATTCCGTGTTTGTGGGCAGCACAACAACCATGGCCTTCATCCCCGAGAACCCTCCCCGCAAGAGCAAGTCCGCCATGGACATCCAATCGCTAGTGCAAGCCGAAGACAGCGACGAACAGCAACAGCGACCAAGCCGCCGAGCACTGTCACCAAGTGTCGGCTTCGTCCCCGGAAACTCCTTAGGTATCTCCTGCGTGGCCCCCAGAAGGGCATATTCCCCTCTTGGAGGACACTCAATGATCCACACTCCGGGAAACTTCCAAGCGCACTCCCCTATTGGTAGTGTCTACTCCAGAGGGAACTCACTCGGAGGATTCAACACTCCAGGAAGACTTGGACTACTAGCCGCCACGTCTACAGGAAGACTCCATCGCAACTCCATCTGTCAGGAAAGGCCCAGCACTAGCCGGGGAAACTTCTTAACTGTTACAAACGTTTAAATATAAATTCGCATCATAAAATCAATTATCTACATCAATTATTATATTGACATTAATTTTATGATAATAGATTAATATATAGACTACTGTGGTGTGGAAGACAAGGGGAAATATCAACATTATTTAATAAATTTACCACCAATGATGAAGCTCGTTTAACGAGGTCATTGGTGTAACTCTGCTCATTTTTATCAAATGTCTCAACTAAAAACATTAAGCTGATTAGAACATTTTGATATTTGTTTTAATTTTTTGTAAATTAAGCTTTTAATTATTTATTGATTCACTTTGATTACTCATAAAAAATTATCGCCAGATTGAACAATGAATGTAGAGACAAGACATTACTTCGTAAAAATTTAAACGTCTGAAAAAATCAATGTTCTTTTTAAAGAAAACACTGTTTGTTTAAAATAAAACGTCCAAATTGTTTTCAAAATATATTCATCATGTTTATTTTCATACATATTCATAGTGTAAAACGCAATGAACATATGTGGATATTATTTTTAAAAAGTTGGACGAATTATGCATTTATTTAATTATTATTTGGCATCCATTGCTGATGATAGACATATGTATCTACATATTTTAGATTATGTATTGTCATTTTCGAATTTAAAAATAGTGGATTTTTTGTGTTTGTACACAAAAAATTTAAACTCTGTTTTATAATAATATATATTTTTTAAGTTTGTCTTATTATTTATAATCGTTATGTCAACCTATATAAACTCATAAACATAGTTGTATTTAAATCAAAAGTAAATATTTTGAACAAGACACATAAAAATACACATAATACAAAAATAATATAATAACACTTATAGGTATATCATAGAAAACTACAGAAAATTTATTTACGAAAATTCTCTTTAATTAAACATGGCGCATAATCCGCATTTAATCGTCTCATCTTTAACTGGACTAGCAAGATTTCCCTACGTACATGCGAAATTATAATATTTGATGTCACACGACGCCGTCCATTTGTTGTTGCATAATTAAACTCGACTCTAAAGGCTAATGCGTCTGTTTTTTCCGCATTACAAACCAACCCAACGCGTCACAGGAAGCACAACATAATACATATACGCATATCCAAAGTTCTAGTATGTACCTATATTTGTATTGCGCTGGGTATAGGTACTTGATTTACATGTACTGTACACAGTATTAGTACAAATGCAAATACCCACCAAATCTGCAATGAATGTGCATCAAACAAGTCTTTCCTCCTCTTGTGGGAATGTATTAGCACTACTTTTGCCCGCAATGCGCATAATACAATTTATCCTTTAGCCAAAAAAACAAACATTTAAACTGAGAAAAAATTAAACAAATGTTTTCGGGAAATATTTTTATTGATGGCAATATAATTTTTACCCTTATACGAATTTTCAAAAGTTTTCATACAATATTGCCATATCATGCATAATCTGAAAAAAAATCCCGTCTTCCCGTCATTAATTTTATTTGCAAATACCTATTATCGTACTTTTGACTTTATTTTAATAAATATATTTTTTTAAATCCGGGTTTTTGACGTCTTTTTTTGAAGTACCAATTTTTTCAACTATTTTATAACAACAATATAGCGATGTTGTCCCACTTGATGTGACAAAACAGTTTTAAATACTATGTCATATTTATATCGGCATAATGTAATGACTTATTTTTATCGGAGATATTCGCACATTAAAAATAAAACTATTATATTTCATTAAATTAATTGACATATGTATGTTTCAAAGTTACCAATGAAACAGTCACTTTTTTTTCTTTACTTACTTAACTCAGACAACGTAAAAAAACATTTTTGCATGATTGCATACCTTTAATTTTCCACAAATTATAATCCTTATGGAAATGTAAAATGGAGAAGTAAAATTAAATTATTTTAAAAACTACGTTGTATAATACACTTTATAAAGAATAATTACATAAATGTGTGCGTGGTTTCACCGTTACTGAGCGCTTTGTCAGTCCTTCACTTGCATTTATTATTTAATTTTTTTAGTCATGGCAATCGTTTTATGTGTGCGAAAATAAATATTAAATATCTTTAAATTATGTCTGATAAAAAAAACTTCATCACATTTTAAAATTGATATGCATAGAAAAATGATATTAAATTACGAAAGTCTATATAATTATTAGGACACCATATCACATGGTTTCAGAGTAGTTAAGTATAATATTACAATGAAAATATCGATATAAATATTACATAAGTACTATAAACTATGTAGGTATCATAAATTATAAGAAAATTTACACTAAACTATATTGATAATAAAATTAATTGGTATCTTACATTATTTAAGTACTTACCTGCCAAGTTAATAATAATTATTATGATTAATTTATTTTTGTCTATATAAAAATGTTGTTTTGTATAAATATTGACCAAAATTTAAATATATTAAAGGAACTAATTGTATTACATATTAATCAAATCTATTGTTAAAAACTTGGAAATTTCATAAATATATGTTACTTAATAATGTTATTGAAGTGGGGTGAAATATATTTTCCGAATTATCGTAATCAACCATTAAAATACTTTCTACATGTTCCTCCTAATTTCGTATTTATTTTGATTACTAACAAAATCGTTTTAATCATGACTGTCTATGGGTGTTTTCTTTTTACTGGGTTGTATTATTATTTTATTAGACCAATGGTCGTTATAATACATTGGCCTGCATGTCTTTGTTCAGTAACTAATTCAAGGTTTTGACAGTAAGTCAAATCAATTGGCACTAAATAAAATTAATCAGCAATGGACTAAAATAAATTGACAGTATCCAACGTGTCAGTTTGAATGCGGTCAGTTACAAAATTAAAATGGCTGTAATATATTAAATATTGGTAAAAAATGAATAAATTAACTCATAAAATAGAAAACTAACCTAACCTGTTATTAATTACCATTCATTAATTATTTACTACCAATTTATTATTTTCCTACTGCTAAATGTTTTTTTTACTTACATTTTTTGGTATTTATTACTGACCGTTTGATAAATAATTACTGATTATTAATTTAATTAAATACTGTTAAAAAATAATGGCCAATAATATTTCTGATGGTTTCACTTTGCCCAGATAATACCCTCCATTTTAATATAAAAAATATAATATACATATTAGCACTAATATAAAATATCAAAAAAACTAGCTGTAGTTTCAAAAAACCCATTTACGTCGTTAATTGTTTTTAAAACAATATTATAATGCATGTAATAAACTCTAAGTTAATGTTATTTACTGTCATGTAAAATACTTACCCTACTGTCAAAACATTACTGTATATATTATCTTTTAAACTCTGCTTCACTTTTAAAATACACATATTTCTATCAATTAGGTAATTACACAGTGCAAAAATGGTGTTTGTGTCTCAAGTAACAGATTGCATTATTACAATCTGCATTAGATGTGTGACTGATCCTTTATCTAATAAAATGCCTGTCATAGTCTATTCATCAAACTAAAAAGTTAAGCCATGAGCTCAGAAATTTTTGACAAAGCTTATTAATAATTGTACAACTATAATCATAACAATTACTCTGTAATTGCTATAAATAAATTGGCATTTCATATCTGTATCTATTTAATATTATTGGACCATAAATTAATAACTGATTTTTAAAATAATATACATTATTAGAGAATATTTAGTATAAACAAAATGAAATTTCATGATTCAGTTTATGAATACCTACCAAATAATATGTCAAGGACAAAAAAAAAGAATAAAAAAAAACTTAATTTAAAAGAAAACTTTAAAAACGGTAAGTTGAATCATTTTAACTATGTAACAAATAATTAACCTTAACACAAAAAGTCTATTAATGAATATCATTCAGCATTGTTTTTTTCCGCATTGGTCTGTAGGAGTATATTTGATGAATATAATTTATTTTTACCACAAATCGAATTTTAATTTAATAAAAAAAAAAAAAAATCTGAAAATCTATTGTGGACATGGTGGGGAAAAACTATTTTATTTTTTGGTCGGCAAAGGGTTAATAACAGGGGCATGAACCATCAGTTTTTGTTAATTTTTTTAAATTTTATATATATGTGGAAAAAAGTATTAAATATGCTTTCAAAATTGCACACTATAGTCCATCCAATATATGAAGAACCCTATGACACATTTATTGCCCCTTGTAAAAGGGATGGGGCAAAAATATTTATTTCGATTAGGTCGATTTTTTTTCTCTTCTTCTTCGAAAAAAAATCGAATTTGAATTCGAAGTGAATCGTATATAAGCATATCTATTTCCGCATGGCGGCTTCATGGCGGCTCAGTACAAATGTTTGACTTTCAGTAGCGTGTTGTTCTTCGATCGATTCGTGTTTTTTGTTGTTGTAATTATTATATTTATTGTTAGTATTGTTAAAGTTGTTTCATTGAATCATATTTTTGTGTTCTTACAATGCCGAAGAGACAGAAAAGAACTATTCTCAGCAGTGAATCACGTGAATTTGTCGTGCGCTTGCGTGATTATTTTCATCAAGAAAAACAAAATGGTGGACCATTGCTGTCTGTTGAAAACATTCGAGATCGGGTTGCGGATGCCCTAGGAATCAGTAAATCTACAGTGTCTCGGATCACAGAGGAGAAATACGGTGAATCTTCATTAGAAGAGAAAAAATCATTAACACCAAATAAGAAACGACAGAAGAAATGCTCAATAACAAAACCCGATAGCTTTGATTTGGCGGCAATTCGGAATCACGTGTATGCATACTATGACCGCAACGAAATACCAACACTTCTTAAACTGGTAGGTTCTCTAAAGTCAGTCGGATTATTTCAAGGCAGTGCGACGTCTCTTAGTAAGGTATTGAAAAACATTGGCTTCAAATATAAAAAATGTGAAAAAAGAAAGGTTATATTGGAGCGCACGGATATTTCCCTGAAAAGATGCGATTTTTTGAGGCAAATGAAGAGCATTAGGAATTGGGAGAAAGTCGTTTTTCTCGACGAAACTTGGCTCAATGCTAATCATACTGTTGGTAAAATATGGACCGGCGACACGGCTAAATCCAGGACGAAAACTCCTGAAGGAAAAGGCCAGCGCCTCATTATTTGTCATGCCGGAACGTCAAAAGGTTTTGTGCTCAATTGTCTTCTGGCGTTTAAGTCAGTTAAAACGACAGAATATCACGAAGAGATGAATTTTGACAATTTAAGTGAACAGAACCTGATTATAAATGTGTGTGAAAGTTGTAGTTCTGATTCCGATAGTGACGAAGACAATTTAGAATGTACTGCTTTATCGGATTCCGACTAAAATATGTGTTTTTAAGGTTATGTGCTAATATTTATCTCTACACTTGCTTTTCTTCATAATTTTCATATTACTAATATTATTATTTATAGTTTGTTTTACATGTCTCTTAAAACCTGTTAATATTCACTTATAATTGATAATAATTCTAATATTTAATTTTAGTAGGTATTTACAAAAACAATCGAAAATACGATTATTTATACCCCAACACTGGTTTTCGCAGTAATGTGACATGGCCTTCTAGGTGCGTCAGATATTATAGTATTATAGTTACAAATTGCCGTATTTTTTCTAATTTGTAACAATATGCATATATTTTTTATTATTTTGTTTTTATTGTGATATATTTACCTAAATAACTTATTATATATAAGAAGAGAGGCTTTTGTTTATGTTGATAAAATAAGTATAGGTAGCGAACGTTTTTACAACGTTATATCGGACGATATTTAGCACAGGGCAATAAATGTGTCATAGGGTTCTTCCTATATTGGATGGACTATAATATAATTATTGCATTACTTATTGTTATATTTTGTATCAGTATTATTTGTTTTGTACAAAATCAGCCCAAAACTATAGAATCATTTTAAATCTAAAAACTGAAAAGTGCTTGAGATAATGGTTAAATGCAAACCCAAAAAAATTAAATCATTAATCTTTTAATTCATAAAATGTATTTCCATTTCATTTATAAATATAAAAGTGTGAGAATAAATAAAATAAATATTTAACATGAATTTCACTGAACACATTGATTAGTAATTAGATACTAATTAGTTGATTTATTAAATATTTGTAATATCATTCCCTTATCTACAGATGAATATTCACTCCTCCTCCCAACAATGATTTGTAAACAAACATTTATTTTGTATACCTAATTCTAAAGTCAAGACATCGTCAATTAAATCATTAAATTCATTTATTTTATTTCCTTCCATTAAATTATGAAATTTCGAATGAATATATCAATAAGTAAATAAGATCAAGCACTCAATTAATGGCGTGTTAATTACTTACTTAAAAATTTAGTCGTGGTAGTATTTTTTTTTAAATTTAAATTAAAAGTATTTAATAATTTTTCCATAAAATAAATATAATACATTATTTTGTAAAATATAACAATTCTTGTTGATATTTTATTACAGTAGATCTGTTAATCTCGATATTCTAGAATTTTGATTTTCAAGATTGTTCAATTTAGTAAATTTTTTATTAGAAGTGCTAATATTTAATTCGCATTTTAAATTAAACATTATACACTATTTACGTATGAATATTTCAAAGAAAAATGTATATTTCATCCTCTTGCAGATTGAAAACTGTGATAAATCAAAAGTATTTAACAAATGTTGAAAAATATGGCAACTATCAATCGATAAGCCGCCATTAGTCAAAGCTTTATGTCCCAATTTAAGCTCGGAGATAGAGATTTTATAAGTATATTTTCCAATTATCAAGATTTCAATTATCCAGACTACTCTCATCTCTTAACAGGTTCGGATAATCGAGGTTCAACTGTATCTACAATTTTTTTATTTTTCTTATTTATTTAACAAATTTACAAAAGTTACATATTTAGTAATTATAAATACATTTTTTATTATCTTTATGATTGTTTTACTACGTAATAATGATTGTGAATGTGATTTATTAAACTGAATAATTATACAAAATATTAGAAGGTGATTTTGTCAAAAATAAACCAATATATAAAAATGCTGAATATTTTTCTACATAAAAGCTTTCAATTGCTTAACATCTATTAAAGAAAAACAATGTATATTTTAAGAAAAATATAGCCTAAATTAACACTCCTTTACCAAAAACATCTTCACCTGAACACGATATTCAAATCTCTATCCGTTCTTTTGAAATTCTATTAACGATGAATTTGGTATTTCTATTCCTAAAGCATTTCACAATATGTCATTACAATACATTGTCTTTGTATTGTCCTTGTAAACCCTTGTTTGTAGTAGACTCTTGTATATGACAAATAAAAAATACAAATACAAAAACATATTTTTATTTCAAATAATTACAAAAATCATTCAACAAAAAGCAGTTCTAAAAAATACACATGAAAATTGGACATTATAAAAGCAATTAGCAAATATAAAAATATTATAATGTGCATTTGGCGTCAAATAAAATGATAAAAAAACTTAAATTTATCTTATTTAAAATAAAATAAATTTAATTCATTTTGTTAAAACAAAACTGACTATTTTACCACAACAAATGTATCCACAAATAAATTTGTTATAAGTATATTAAAATATATATAAATATATATAATGCGTGCTATTGTAAAAATATACTGATATCAGCAATATTTATTATGAAAAACTGTCACATTTCATAAAAACTATTATTTGTTTTATTATAAAAAGTTTTTTTACAAAGTGTAAAATTTGTACTACATATCATCGTCGACTTCTCGGTGTGATCTCGCAATGGATGGGAACATTTCAGCATGCACCTGGCGCGCTAACTTCGCACTCAAGTAGGGAACTATCTGAGCGTACAAACCGGCTCTAGAAATCTTTCTCGTCTTAAAAGGAGGTGAGCGAGGCCTCACGAATTTCCGCTTCGGAATGACTTTACTCTTAGATTGTTTGTCTAATAGCATTTTCCTCAACTCGGCAATCTCTTTAGAGTTTTCATGTATAAGTCGCATATAATCGATCACGGGAATGCCGTCTTGAGACGCTTCATTAGATGTCGAATCAGGTAACTTCGTTTTGGGAAGAGGCATAACTTTTTTTAAATTATTAGACGCATCCAAAGAACCACGTAAAGGATTTAAATTTTGAGTGGAATTGTTGAGTTGCGCATTCTGCTTTGAATATTGAAGCAATTGTTTGTGAATTATACTTATCGGATTAAGCGCGCGAGATTCTTTATTTAAAGGTGAAACGGTCTTGACTGCAGTATTGACCGGTGCAACAATATCCGCAATCACACTTTCATTAGTAAGCAAAGTGATTTGAGAAGCATTAACATCATTCTTCAACTCTTTAGGTACTGTTTTAAAATCAGATGGACTCGTAATACCATTAGGACTAACGTAATCCACTTCGTTTACACTAGATTGCTTTTCCGTATTGTCGGGTTTGCGATCATTCAGCAGCTTTAAATACATTGAATTGACGCTGGATTTTAATAATTCTACTCTAGATTCTACGTCACTCGGTTTGGTTGGACTTTTACGCATCGACTTCGGAGGAGTTTTAAACAGATCTGAAATTTTTAGAGGAGGTTTTTCAAGGATTATATCACTGATCACTCGGAGTTTGTCCGTCGTCTTAGGTCTCTTTACATTTAAAGCGTCACTGGGCTGCAGCCGCGCTCTCTTCGGAATATTTAAGCTTCTATCTATTTTACTAATAATCTTAAAGGGTAATATCTTTCTCGTTGTCGGTACACTGTTTGTGTGTTGTCTTGTGAGTAATTCAATATAAGGAGCACTGTTTTTAGATCTCTTTTCATGTGGCGGGATGAATGACAGACCGGTTATCGGGGAGTTGTTGACGATCATGGTGGATCCTTCACGGTCCGTCGAGCTGGGCAAAGAATCGATGGATGTTGAATGCCTTTCTTTAACGGGATATGAATTTTCTTTATGATATTCAAAACGATCGATGGTCGTCTCTGCAGGTGCGTTGTTGGAATATTTCTCAGTGTCATCCTCGCTCGGTATTGCAGAGCGTACGAGACGTTCATGCTGTAAAGAATGAAAAAAGCTAAATACACAATTTATAAATAATTAAATATATAAATTAAAATAAGATTTGTAATTTAAAAGACTAATACTACGACATGAAATTAAAACATCTTCTATAATTATTCCACAATTTTTTAAACATAATCTCGATAGATCTGTACATCTAAAAGTCATAAAACAATAATATTTACGGTAACTATCCATTCAATTCATTTAATTCCGAACATTACCCAACTCTTTTTCTTCTAGGGATGCTTTCTTTCCATTCGCTAGAGTGCCGGAGCAAAATTGCTGCACTCAAACATTCATTCCTTCTTCTTCGCGGTTCAATTCACAACCCTGGGATTCTTGAATGTTTTAACTTCTATGTTCCAGATAGGTACACCCGTGCTCGTAGCCATCCATTGTTTTTGATCCCAGTCAAGGCTTGTGGAGCTTCAAGCACTCAATTTGGTTCAACGGCAATGTCGCTCCTAAATGACCTACCAGCACACCTCGATCCTTTTCTTACATCCTTTTCCTCTTTTGTCGATGGTAATGTTCTCCTTGATCTCTGTGATCGTTGACACGTGTCATCTTCTTATTCTTTTGTGTTATTTTTATTTTTTATTTTCTTCTCTATTTATTGTATAGTTATGTATACTTATTTTTCTAAATATCTGTAAAAAAAATTGGAATTTCGATTCTGTAAATAAATAAATAAATAAATACTTTGTAAAATTGTAATAATAATTATGTTTTCAATGTTTTGAGCATTCACTTTGAGATCCATAATAAATTATAAATATTTATTTATTTATTTACCTTGTTTTCACATGGATCACGTAACAAAAGTTCTCTATTAGGAGACTGCAGTTTCGACTAACTCATAGTCTTTCACAATCCTTCTCTAGTTAAGAGATAACTGAGCTGCGTTGTACTTATAAGTGGTGTAACCCATTTTTTGTAGGGGGGGGGGTGGGGGTGTGTCTATCAGGAGGGAGATAGGTAGTGTTGCAAGGATGAAGGAAGAGATAAATACATAAAAGTGGTTTAGGTATAAATTTATTTTTATTTATTTTTTATTTATTTATTTTTTTATTAATATTATTATTATATGTAGTATATATAATTTTTATACTTATTTATTTATTTAACGGAAACAATTTTAAAATTGGTGAATTAATTAAGGTATTTAGTTGGTTATTAATTATATCTTCTTTCTTATTAATGGCTTTATAAATTTCTAAGTCTTCTAAATTATTTAATTTAACGGTTTTATTTTCTACATGTAATATGTTTAATCCTTTTTCTAAGCTGAACGAATGATTATTTTCTATAAGGTGGTTTGCGAATTCAGAAAAATTAGTGCTTTTTAGGCACCTTAAATGTTCTTTAATTCTAATATTAAAATTTCTTGATGTTCTACCAATATAAAAAGGTTCACAATCTTGGCAATTTAATTTATATATTCCAGAATTATTGCGTTTATCATTAGTATCTTTGTTATTTATAAGGTGGTATCCTAGTTTATTATCTGTATAAAACGCTGGCTTTATCTCATTTGGAAGTAATTTAATTATTTTAGGGGTAAAGTTATTAACGTGTAGAATTCGTCTCCACATTCTATCGTCTTTAATATTTTCTTTAGGATACAGGTATTTATATGTTATGTTTTGACGTTTTTTATTATTCAAGATACTGTCTATTAATTGGCTATGATAGCCGTTGTTTTGTGCGATATTTTTAATTGTATTTAATTCTATATCAAAGTTTGTTTGTGATAATGGTATTGAAATTAATCTATGTATCATTGCATGGAAAGCTGAGTGTTTATGAGATTTGGGATGATTAGAAGAATTGTGAATGATTACATCTGTGAACGTCGGTTTTCTATATATATTAAATGTTATTTTATTATTTATCCTAGTAAGTGTTAGATCTAAGAAGTTGATAGACTTATTATCTTCTATTTCCAAAGTGAATTTAATATTTTTGTGAATATTATTAATACTACTTAAAAAAGTTTTTAAATGTCTTGTTGTTCCCTTCCATATAACAAGAATGTCATCTACATATCTTTTCCAAAATATTATATTGTCCGATAGTTTAATTTGTGATTTTAATTGGTAATCCTTCTGTTTGTTTATAGAATTCATTGTTAAATTGAAAGTTGTTTTGGTTCATGGAAACTTGTATTAAGTTAAGTATGTCTTTATTTAAATCCTTTGCTAATGTGGAATTATCCAGCGTCTTTTTTATAATTAATGAACTTTCTTGAACTGGGACATTAGTAAATAAATTTACTACATCAAAGGGTACAAGTAATGCATTATCAGGAATATTAATTCCTTCTAATGATTTTATAAGTTCGGACAAATTTTTGACAGTGTGTTTAGGTAAGAAGAATTTAGCATTATTAATAAACTTTGTTAAATATGTAGATAACTGAAATGCGGGAGATGAACAACTTGCAACGACCGGTCGAATAGGATTATTTTCTTTGTGTATTTTAATGGTGCCATATAATTTGGGTATTTTTGGGTTCTTTTGTAACAGTAAATTTTTTGTATGCGTATTTGTTAGAATATCACTTTTACAATTTTCTAGCGTAGTTTTTATATTATCTTGGAATTTATTAGTTGGGTCTTTAGGTAATATAGTGAAGTTATCTGTATTGAGAAATGATTCTACTTTATTAATATATTCTAATTTATTCATGACTATTGACGTATTCCCTTTGTCGGCTTTAGTAACTATTAAATCATTTGCTAAGATTTTATTCCGTATGTTTTTTACTATTTTATGTTCATGGTTATTTACTTTAAGGTTACGACTGTATTTTTTAATATTCTCTGCCACATTGTATTGCTCAACTTTATGTTGTATTTTTAACGCCGATTCTATATCAACCGCAACATTTTCAATAGCATTTGTTAACTGGGTATTTGAATGGTGTAGATTATATTTAAAACCTTTTTAAAAAAGTTTTTCTTCCTCATTATTAAAATAAACATTAGAGCAATTAACAAATCTATCATGAAAATTTACTTTATAGGTATGTGTTACGTTTTTATTATTATTGTAATTACGTATGAAGTTATTTAATTTTAATTTTTCTTAATTGAGAAAGACTACGAGTTAGTCGAAACTGCAGTTTCCTAATAGAGAACTTTTCTTACGTGATCCATGTGAAAACAAGGTAAATAAATAAATAAATATTCATAATAATTATGTTTAGTTCAAATTTGTTGAAGATCATAGATTGTAGATTACATAAAACCATAGCAGGTCAAGAAGTGTAACACATTCATTATTTGTAGGATAAGCACTTTTTGTAAGAAACAATGGTAGTTATTTACAAATAATACTAATAACTGTTACATAATTACTTAAATAGTCTGGTAACAGAAGCAAGCGATGTCCTGAGCATCATACTATGTTGTAACTCATTTCATATACAAATGCCATAAGTCCAGAAAAACTAGGCCAAGTAAATTCGATGTATTTAAAATTTGTAATCATAATAGCAAAATCATACAATTTATTATTCATTGTGTAAATTTTATAATGCCAACTCATATACTTAACTAATATATAAAAGAATGATAAGTTATCTACAATAAAACAGTATCAATTTGACTCTGGTCACTGGAATGCGTTGGCTTTAGTTGTCGCCAGCTGACGGCGTCATTTTGAGTTAATCATGCATTATCTTTCTAATTCTGAATAACAAATGAAAACGTTTAAGGAGGGTTTATTGTATAGTGATGGATGTGTTACCATGTAGTTCATAAACATGGCATCTGCAAAGTGATACTGGCAGACGACTTTGTTCCTCAGTTGCGACTCGCTGAGGCTCTGGAAGGCGAGGCGCTGGGCGTTGGTCAACCACTTGAGGCAGCGCTGCTTGTCCTTGACGGGATAGTGGAAGAAGTGGGTCTTGGCATCCGATACTCGCACACAGTTGCGGTAGGAACACTTGCACCCTCCCATGTCGGAACACCTGAAAAATGTATAAAAATAAATACAATACAGCACAAAAAAAATAACAAAAAATAATACACATTTAATGTAATTATGACTAGATTATGACGCTGTGATCTTTGTGGTGAGAATGGCTTAGTATTGAAAGCGTTTGCTTATCAAACCGAAGGTTATGGGTTCGATCCCTGACGGAGATTAAAAGAGTAAAAAATAATAATTGATTTCTAAGCTCTATATATTACTAAAATATAATTGGAGTGAATGTGATCCCCCATCCGCAAAATGCCAGTCATAAGGTATTAATAAAAAATGTTGGTAGACAAAAGTTGCCCTGTGAACACCACCAATTCATAGTGAATTCCTGTATTAAATGGATGATGCGTGAATGTAGTCTATGACATTGGCGGTTCAACATGGTATGTGACATAGAATACATATATAAGATTTCTGCATAACTATCTATCCAAATTCCCCTGTATGTTTTTGCGAAAAAAAACTAAATCACAATTATACAGTATTTACTATAGATTAGTAAAGCATATTATTAATAATAATTATTTGTAGTATATATATTAAATAAATAAAATAATACATATACGATATTATTTGAAGCATTTCACAATGCTGAGCCTTTTGGTATTTAGAATATTGTTTTTCTTTTGACTTTCTATAAATGAATGCAAATTGGTAAATATTAACCTCTCCTCCCCGGTGATGTCTATCGACTACACATTGATTGTAATAACTTAAATATCTCTCTGTAAATATAATACACACAGGGTTCAGATTTTAGGTATTCCTCCTTAATACATTTACGTATTGAAAAAAAAATATTTATAATAATAGGCACTCATCGGGAGCAGGAAATATTTTTCTAAAATCCGGAATAAATTCACCACTACACTCAAGACGCGTCAACTGTCATGTATTCATTCGACCTGTCGGAAGCGTGTACAAAAATAAAATTAAAAAATACCCAGATGCGTCGGCATCTATATTCCTCACTCTCGCTGACGTACTAATATGAGTGAGCGAGACGGGAAACCTCAGTTGGTCGGCTAGTTCGAAATGATATCGATGCGCGTCGGCTCATCGATTTGTCGACAGGCTAAGTAGTGTTAGTAGCTCTCGGAAGTTCACGCGACAAGGTGCGTCTGGCCGTTTGAGGTCTTCGTCTGATGTTTTTCATGTTTTTAGCTATTAAATGTCAATTATTACTGCTTATTGACATCAACTATTATAAAATTAAGCGATATCTTTGAATATTTTCATTTTTTCGAATTTCTACTCATTTTATTCACTTTAAATCAGAATGTGTAACGAGTACACACCATCGGAACGCGCGGAAGTTTGTAACATAGTAAGGCGAGGGTTAACAATGAATCAAGCAGTTGGAGTAATGGCTTTTAAATTTTACAATAAATATATGTGTTTACTTCTTTTTGAAACTTTTACTATAGTTCACAAAGCATTATAAATAGTTTAAAATGTTAGATAATAAGATTAGGAATTGCAAAAGATGACATTACACTAATGTGACATTTTATCTGCAAAGAATCCACAAATATGTGTATATAATAGTAGCAAAAAGGAGCCGCTCTAGTGCATTGTATTAATGTGTGTGATCAAACTACAGCATTCACTTATCAAAACGATAATATAAAATAAATAAATTATATTGTTTACCAGCAAAATAGCAAGCCGTCACTTCACAAGTCCGTTGTAGACAAGAATTAACCATAGACCACTGATATCTTGCTATCTAATTTCACGACACGATATATACCTAATTACAATATATCTTATATTAATTTTTTAATTTTTATTAGAATATTATTTTATTATTTCAATATTCTAATCTACTTTTATAGATCATTGACTATATTACAAATTATTATTACTTAAAATATACATATACTATACATAAAATTCTTTTTTCAACGCGTCAATCCAAGCACAAAAATAAAGTAATAATATTAAGCTTGTGAATAAATGAAGACTGATAGAATAATAATAAAAATATACATACTTTGAATATATACTATAGCGACATCTATCGTACGATGATAACAATGATAACAATGATATAAATACTAGTTTCAACGCACGTCAGTCTAGGCGGGGCAATGGCGCAGTTCGCCGAGCGGTATGAATACCTGGGCATAGTTGGTTTCCAAGGTCCGCGGTTCGCATCCCGCTTCTGCCGTTATTTTTGTGCTTGGATTGACGCGTTGAAAAAAGAATTTTATGTATAGTATATGTATATTTTAAGTAACAATATATCTTCTTCGTAGTATCAATCCGGTGGATTGGTTTGCAGCAACAGAATCTTGCATCTCGATCTCCATTCCTCTCGGTCCTCCGCAACCCTTTTCAGCTCAGCATAAGCGCTACAGTTCATGTCCTCGAATACTTGCTGCAAATACCCCGTCTAGGGCGCCGTTCTGCAGTAATGTTCGAACATTCTAGGTGGCATATCTTGTTGGCTGAAGGTTTTTCTTATTTGTCTTGGTTGTTTTGTCTCGAGCAGTCCCCACCCGGAGATCCGATTGGGGGACTATTTTATCTCCGAAAAATTTTACTTGAGATGCAATCATTTTTTTGCTGATACGTGGGATGTCTTTAAGACCTTTAATGTGGTATTTTCCCCTTTATTTCCACATCCTAATGCCGTTAACCATAAAGGTTCATCCGCCTTAGGAGGGCATTTACTACCTCCAGGACAATAGAGTGCCCTAACCAGCTTGACCTGATGAGGTTAGCTGGGTGTTAGCTTATTCCGGCCAACATTCGGTCCAAAAAATCTGATCTTTCAAATTATCATCAACCACAACGCAAATTGTTTTTCTGCGTAAAATTTCGTATAAGAAAAATGATTCATATGAGTTGCCATGGAGATATAAATAAAATTAAAATACAATATATACCTAGCATTATATTATTAAATTAATGTAAAAAAGGTTTCATAAAAGAAATAAGCTATTTATAAATTAAATGTGTTGTGTTATAAAATATGATGACTGTCAATCTTAGCAAACAGTGTAAGAATGACGTTATTTTTTAATGTTTTTAATGGCAAATCTAAGAATGAGCATTGATACTCGTTATTATCCTTAAATTCCTTAAAAAAATACATTTAGAATGTAATAATTTTATAAGATTTGATATAATAAAGCAAAGCGTTACTCAATAAAATTGTGTCTACTGCTCTCAAATAATTGAGCTGTATCAAGGGGAAAGGTAATAAGGTTGTTTCCCAGGATCAAACAAAAATATATTTACGGGTCTAATTTGGTATGTAGAGCCGGTTACTGAGCATGAAAATTTTGGGAGGAATTGCGAGAAGCGTTTTTTTTATTTAGCTCGCCAAAAATCAAGGGGACTGTATTTTCTCTCGGCAGCTTTTCATCTGCTGCACAAATATGAAATACGATTATGAAAAGAAAAAGACATAGTGATATATTACATTTTGAGTCTGAGCATATGAATGACGTCAGTGCAATAATTATTCCGCCGCTAACTTCGTGACCGAAATACACAAAATATACTTTTGACAGTTCCAGACTGAAAGAAACAACAACTCGGAACGTCAATACTGGGTCACCGGAGCTGACACCGTGAGGCCACTTAGAGCATACCAGGCAGCTGACAGACCGTACTCCGCACCGCTAAAAGGCATACCATTCAAATATTATCTTTCACCTTTGCATACTTTATTATTGTTGTCGGCAACAGTCAATTACACCATGATTGAATTTCAAGGTGAAGACATGTAACCGTATACTGGAAACAACTATTATTATATTGACATCATCACTGCGTCTGTATTGAAGAGTGCTGACATCACAGGTGTTTGTGTTTTTCGTTCATAACATGCGTATCAAAGAATATCAATCAACATTGTTATTTCTTGTATTTCTTCAATACACCATTGCCTTGATAAGAAAACAATAAATATTTTATACGCTCAATAAAAATTCCAATAAATTCGTATTACAATAAAAATCCTATAATTAGTATTCATTTATTATTTTTATTAAGCTTCTTGATAATATAATTGTGATATAATTATAACATTTTGAATCATAATTTTCTTGATACTTCCATGCAGTAAGTGTTTATTTTTAGTATGTCAAATTTTTTATTGCATTACTTGGTGTGTATAAATAGAGTGGGAGTAAATACTTAAAATAAATATTGATTTTATTTAGTAAATATGCAAACTGAGTATGAAGTGTCAATATTTGAGTGAAAGGTGGAAGTGAAAGTATGTGGAGTTATGTTATGTTAATATAAATAATGTATGAAATTAAGAACTTAAATTTCTCTTTGGTCAGAAAATTTAATAAATGTTATCTTCAGATTAACTATTCAGTTGGAGTGATAGGGCTTAAAGAAATATAAATATTAAAAAAAAAAACTGAAAATAGTCAGTATAATAATGGACCAAATAATAACAAAAAAACGTTTAGGTTGCTATAAGCACAAATATCTGTGAACCGCAGGATAACCATCAATACCAAGAGCACACTGCATACGCTGTTTAGATAGTATTTTTTGTAATAAAATTATATATTATACCTCAATGGTACAGCTTGATTAAATAATAGATTATTTATCTATTAAAGAAATTAAGAATATTTCAAATGTAGCGTTATTTAGTGATTTAAATCATTACGCAATATAATACATCACACAAATATTTTTGTATTAACATGTAATGAATTTAATACTGACTTAACCTCTTCACCATGGATGGGGTATATAGTCAACATGAGCTTAACACATGCTTTTGAGTCTCGTGCTTTATTCTTTACTTTTAATTATCAAAATTAGTTAAATGTCATATTGAATTTATTATCTGTTGGATTAAAGTCGAAAACTATAAGTGACAACTGACATATTTAGTTACTTGAAAATGTGTTCCAATGTATATTTATTGTCTGAATATCTACCAAAGTAGAGTTGAGGGTAGAAACTGTAGAGGGCGCCCTAGACGGGAGTATTTGCAGCAAGTATTCGAGGACATGAATTGTAGCGCTTATGCTGAGCTGAAAAGGGTTGCGGAGGACCGAGAGGAATGGAGATCGAGATGCAAGATTCTGTTGCTGCAAACCAATCCACCGGATTGATACTACGAAGAAGATCTACCAAAAAGGCACTGCTTCCATTTTTTTTAATTGTTTGTTTACTATACCTTTATAGTAACGGCAAATCATAAGTAAATTTTGTTTTCGTATTCCTCTCATTATTTGTATTATATATTTTTATATAGTTTTTTTACTCGTGTAGTACTCATCAAATAAGAATGCCGCTTTAGTGTTACATCAAGTTTCTGATTTATTTTGCATTGTTGATTTCACCCACAAATGTGAAATTCATGAATACTGATTTAAAAGTCTTTTCCAATTTAGAATGGGCTAGCCTTACACGCTTTATCAGTTTACAAAACCCGTACATAATTTTGGTTTTGAATGTGATTACACAATGTGTAGATAATAGGTATTATGACTTAAGATAAAAATAATTATGCAATAACACTCATTATTACAACCGCAAAAAATAAAAAGTAACATTTTGTATTCTGTAATAATTATTTTTATAATTTTAAAACCTGATAACCAATTTTGCATACAGATTTATCATAATAATCATTGTTAATGCATCAAAGTTCAACATGGTGGTTTTTATAAGCCCGTAGTAAGTGTTTTTGTTACAGTATACCACTTTCATGGTTTAACAAAAAATCTTATTCAGTATCTTATCTCCAATAGTGAGTTTATTAAGCAATGCCCTATTATCAGTTTTATTGTTGATAACTTGACAATATATCTTTAAATTTGATCAAATAAACTGCTCGTTATTGTGTGACAGGTAGTGATATTTCTTTGAGTTCTTATAATATGTTATAAACAGTCATATGAGTAATATGATATTGCAATTAATGCCAGTTCTATAAGCAATACTTAGTGTAGCTGTATTTATAAACTGATAATAATTTACTTTTATACATATCATTTGAACACCTGAACTTTTGTCCTTCTGGAAGGCCATCGGAAAATATACATAGATTGTATTTGGTGTAACTTTGGAATGGCACAAAGCGAAGACCATGGCAGAGATTTATCCAAACCGTATATAACTACAGCAATCGAACGTATATGGAAAAAGAAGAATACATATTATATTTAAAAATCTTTTAACATTTTTTTGTATTCCAAAGAAAGGTTTGACAATTTTAGGTTATACGTTGTGTGTATTTATAAGGGTTATGTTTAGGCCAGTCTTACTACCAGAACAATTTTGATTTGCTGAAAAGAGGGCAGCAATTTTAAATCATAAATATTTAAGATTTCTTTGATACTTATTTTAATTTTGTTGTGTTATTATATTATTTTACTCTTGTAAACAAAATAGTGAAATGTCCCATCTGATTCTATATTTATTCAAGCCATTATCTGGTATGATAAAAATGTTTATATTTCATGTAATTTAGAAAAGCTCAAAACAAACTTCAAAAGGTTGCTATTCGTACTAAGTTATGATAACATTAGGTAAAAGATATTTTCATGTATTAAATAATTATGTTTTACATAAAACAGTTCATGCTATTCACAATCAACGCTTTATTCATTTAAATTACTGTGAATGTATTTTAATTAGCATTTTTCTCCATTTTTCAGATCATAATGATGCCGTAAAAGTAGCCTCCTTCAGAACAGTATTATAAAAAAGAATCAAAATTTTTGTGAATAGTAAAACCGATCAAACTGCCATGGATAATTTAAGGTTAGTATTTAAAGTTATTTATTATTTGTAGCATATATATTTTAAAAATAAAGGTTTTTGGGTTAAGCCATGTGCGGTGGGCTGTTTTTCTGATGAACACTCCACTGTTGCACGTTTAAATATCGGTGAAACATATTCTTAGAACAATGCTCAAAAAAAATAATTACAAATCTGGTTGTGAAAACATATAAACATCTTTTTGTAATAAAAATTCACACTCAACTTAATGTATGGTTTACAATAAATATGTTGTTTTAAAGCAGTAATAAAGTATTATCATTAATACTAATGTGGTTTTCGTGCACATATATATTTTTTATCATATCCAAGAAAAATATTTTGCATTGACATTTGAGGTTTATTTAATTATCGGTTTAATCAGTAAAAATGTTTAATTACTTTATGGCATTAGTAAACAGACAATAAAAATGGAATTGCGTTTGCAAATATAGGTACACCCGTGCTCGTAGCCATCCATTGTTTTTGATCCCAGTCGATGCTTGTGGAGCTTCAAGCACTCAATTTGGTACAACGGCAATGTCGCTCCTAAATAGCCTACCAGCACACCTCGATCCTTTTCTTACATCCTTTTCCTCTTTCGTCGATGGTATTGTTCTCCTTGATCTCTGTGATCTTTGACACGTGTCATCTTCTTATTCTTTTGTGTTTTTTTAATTTTTTATTATCTTCTCTATTTATTGTATATTTATGTACTCTATGTTTCTAAATATTTGTAAAAATTGGAATTTCGTTTCTGTAAATAAATAAATAAATATTCCATGCAAATATTTTATACATACATACTATATAGATGCATCTTATTCTTACAATCTAGATAAGCTACTTTCCCTATAACCTGCAATATTGATATTTTTTACCCATTTACAGCTCTCTTAAAACATTTATGACATAAATGAATTTGAAAAATATTTAATAACATTCCATATATAAGTATATTTTCATACTTACTGTCTCAGTCACTAAACAATTAACATAAATCTTCTCATTCGTTGATTGCAATAAAGAATTCTATAAAGTTCGTCAAAACTAAAATGCGCGTTTTGAATTTGGATCGTTTAGGTTGAAATGATTTTCTATCATGTCCAGCCAGGCCACATTACAAATAATCTTCAATGATTTCACTGGGTTAAGTCACCCCTTAGGTAAAAATAGTCCAGGCCTCGGGAACATCGGACTTATCACCCTATTTCCTTAA
Organism: Glossosoma conforme; assembly: GCA_022606575.1. NCBI lineage: Eukaryota > Metazoa > Arthropoda > Insecta > Trichoptera > Glossosomatidae > Glossosoma > Glossosoma conforme. Next base: position 530,145 of record JAGTXR010000005.1, on the reverse strand, counting down.
AAAAATAGATTAACAAATCACCCAAAATATGCCTCGGATACTAGAGCTACCTTCTTCAAGTACTCGGACTTCTGATCCGGATTTTGTCAGGAACTATATGTTCCCAAGTAGCCCTTCAGGTGCATATATGTCCTAAAATGAGAAATAGACAGTGGCAGCTGACAGAACTAAATGGCGGCAATTTATGGTGCGTATTCCATATATGGAATGGATATGGAAAGAAATAGCTTAAAATTAAAAAATCCTTGCCAACATTATCTACTTGTATAGACCATGTGTATTATTATTTAATTTTTTATTTCATGTTTATTGTATGGCTTGTTTATTTTCAGGATATATTTGTCCACATGGAATGTGGCGACTAATTTTCCCACCCAGGACCTCAACAGCCTTCTTGACTTCCCGTCAGTACACAACAAACATCGACCATTGCCAGATATATATTTCTTAGCGTAAGCAATCAATTTATTATATTCTTTTATTGATCTTGTTGTTCTTTGTGTCAACGACGTCAAATTATTTCCGCCCAATATCTGGCAACATCGATGGTCCGTGTGTTGCCCAGCATTATTTTGTTCACAAATTATAGACATTTGGTCATTAAGAAACAAAAGACAGCTTTCTCCTATCGGAATTTAAATATGTTTTTAATATTGATTTATGTTACAGCTTTCAGGAGGTTAAATCTCAACCCCACAACATGGTGATGGACAAGATATTCTTGGACCCGTGGACAACGGCTTTGAAGAAGCTGCTGGACCAGAACAACTATGTCATGTTCAAGAAAGCTCGTCTCCAAGGATTATTACTCGTAGGCTATGCACTCAGGAAGCATCTGGTACATCTGAGGGACATTGAGGAGCAGTACACCAAGACAGGCCTGGGGGGGATGTGGGTATGTTACAATCAGGAGATTTTGAAATGTTTTTCTCTTTACGGATTATAGTGATACTGAAGATCTTATACACAACACATCATTGCAGCTCTCTTATGATGTTTTTGATTATTTTTAAGTGATATCAGCTCGATATAATTTATTCAGGCTGCTGCCGAAAAGCCTCGATATATGATCTTTTGTCTCTTATTTTTGCTTGCTCGTCTGACACGCATATATAAAAATGTTATGTCTAGGTAGCCAGGCGGCATAGTCCAGTGGTTAAAGCGTTTGTTTCTCACTCAGACACTGTACTTTACCCGCCTCACACCCGCATCACACCCGCATCACACCTGCATCGCACCGGAGGACAGTTAAGTCTCCTTGATGATGCGCTCATTCAGATTTGATCAGTTAGCAACTGATAAGTCCAGTGGGAGTCCCCTCTGAACATTTGTGGCCACTGCACAGAGTGCTAAAAGAAAGAACCCGTGAAAGAGATTAGAATCGCATTCATGGGTTGTAAAGAGATGGAGATGAAAGATAGATTCTCTCACCGAAAATACGAGCAAAGATTGTAAATGTGTGGAAATTTTTTTTAGTGGCCACAAAGTCTGCATGTCCGATAGGGCCGAGGCGAGTCACTCTCACTCAGACCCTGTCGGTTCGCATTCCGAGCAAGCTTGATTTTCTTAAATTAATTAAATTAAATTTAAGCTCTTAACATGCCCCGGTAGGGTCGACCCATCCCTTAAGGACGAAACAAAATTGTCCAGACCTTGGGAGCATCGGACTGATCATACTTAAAAACACTGGTTATTGCATATATCACCCAAATATTTCTTTGGTACTACAGCCGCAGTCTATGCAAGTTTGCGGGCTCTTTCCCTGGAGGCTTCCAAGAACCAATTCAACATCAGGTATTCTCAAACCGATGATAATATTAGCTCAAGTATTTTTATTTATTTTTCCAGGGAAACAAAGGTGCTGTGAGCATCCGTTTTGGAATATACGGCTGCTCCATCTGTGTTGTGAACTCTCACCTTTCTCCGCACGACCACATGCTGGAGGAGCGCGTGGCCGACTACAACAACATCATCAAGTCCAACACCTTCCACGTCAGAGACACCCCCAACATCATGTTTCACGAGTAATATATTGTCTCATTCTAATATTTCATAATCAATAATATATAATATATAAACATACATACAATTTTCAACAAGTGCCATCTGTAAGAATAATGTGTATCAACAGTTAGTTTCTCAATTCAGAATTTCATTATTTCAGTTACGTGTTTTGGATGGGTGACCTCAACTTCCGGCTGTCGGATAAGGGACCCGAGTCGTCTCACGAGGTGGCCGAGCGAGTGCGATGTACCGAGAAGGATGATTACTCTGCGCTGCTGCAGTACGATCAGCTGCGCCAAGTCATGAGCAGCGGCGAGGCTTTCTCCGAACTTCAGGAGACTCCACCTCGGTTTCCACCGACGTTCAAATTCGAAGTCGGCACCAACGAATACGACCCAAAGTAGGTTTCTTTCATACAACGCAAGATGAAACTAACGACATACGGGGATCCTCCCAACGACACAGATAATATAGGTCAAGAACGTATGCATCATGCTTTGAGCTTTTACCGAGACCAATAACCCTTGCTTTCCGATGATATGTATTTACTACAACTCGACTCTATGAGGAATATCCATATACATGAATTTTTTAATTTTTATTAGAATATTATTTTATTATTTTAATATTCTAATCTACTTTTATAGATCATTGACTATATTACAATATTATTATTACTTAAATATACATATACTATACATAAAATTCTTTTTTAACGCGTCAATCCAAGCACAAAAATAACGGCAGAATTGGCCAGGTATTGCTATGCCCAGACTGACTTGCGTTGAAACTAGTATTTATTCATCGTACCGCTCGGCAGCAGTCTTAAGTACCACTCGGGTCTCGAACCAAACTATAGACTGAAATGGATGAGAAACGACTACTTATAGTTCCGACTCGTAATGATGTCTCCTTGAGACAATATCAAGAAGGTAAAATTATCCATCAGTAACACAGGTAAATGATTGGTTATAAAGTCCGAGTCGGAACTATAAGTAGTCGTTTCACATCCATTCAGTCTATAGTTTGGTTCGAGACCCGAGTGGTACTTGTACTAAAATAAATAGACTGCCGGAAAGTAATAATATTAAGCTTGTGAATAAATGAAGACTGATAGAATAATAATAAAATATACATACTTTGAATATATACTATAGCGACATCTATCGAATGATGATAACAATTATATAAATACTAGTTTCAACGCAAGTCAGTCTGGGCATAGTAATGGGGTAGTTCGCCGAGCGGTATGAATACCTGGGCATAGTTGGTTTCCAAGGTCCGCGGTTCGCATCCCGCTTCTGCCGTTATTTTTGTGCTTGGATTGACGCGTTAAAAAAGAATTTTATGTATAGTATATGTATATTTAAGTAATAATATCCATATAAATTATAATAGATACTGAGCCCAAATGTTCGTATTCCTGCGAATATTATTGAGTATGAAATAAAATTATAATAATGTACAGTTATTCATTTGTAGCGATGGAAATAAATAATTTGTGGAATAATCGGGGATAGAATCACAGGTCCGTGTCATGCATCTGTGCGAGCGACGGCACAGACGACAGAACCTGGCACACGCTGCAGCTTTGCGAAAGTTCCGTCAGTATGAATTCGGCTGCGCACGGGTCAACATTCAGGCTGAATTTGTTGGCCGCGCCGGCTATGGCGGCTAATTGCAATGTTTTTTTCTCTTTTTCAGATACTTACATTACAAAAATTGTTACATTTCAACATCAACCATAGTCAATCAAAGCAATATTGAGTAATATTCACATTATTCCGGTTTTTAAATGACATTTTCCTATATATATTTTCCTAAATACATATCATTGGAGTTCTCAGATGTTTTCAGCACTGTAAGGGGAGGGGCTATAAATGTATAAATTATCAAATTATGTGAAAAAATAAAAAAAGCGACAACGAAATAACGGGGTTCCACTTGTATGAAAAAAGTTATACAACATAATGTGATTGTCAGCATATCCCTTGATACTGTGACTAGACTGTTTAAGTAATAACGCAATACTTATTAGTATGAATTGTCAATATCTACTATTGTTTCTTACAAAAGGTGCTTAACCTACAAATAATAAATGTGCAACACCTCTTGACCTGATATGAATTAACGATATATTTAATCTGCCATATTATTGCTATTTTACTATAAATGTTATGTAAACTTTTACCTTTTTTTTACTTCATCCAGGCGGGGAAAAGTCCAGTGTTAAAAGCGTTTGTTTATCACTTAGACACCGTCGGTTCAAAACCCGACCAAGCTTGATTTTTGTAAATCGATTTAATCATATCTAAGCTATACACATGCTTCCGGCAGGGTTGAGCCACCCCTTAAGGACCAAAAAAATGTCTAGGCCTCAGAAGTGTCGGACTTATCATCTAATCTCCTTAAAAAAAAAACCCTGATAATTGAACACACAAATATTTCTCTGCTACTACAGCCACAGTGTATGGAAATTCGTGGGCTCTTGCCCCGGAAGCTCCACATAGGTCCACATGGGAATAAAGATATGTTCCCATGTTGACCTGCACGATACAAGTGTTTTGGGACAAGGCATAGACATTATGAGTGTACAGAACTGTGAAATTGTGTGCGGTGTTTGTGTTCTACAAATATGCTTTGCAAATTTATAACTTTTCACAAGTCTGGCATAGATCATTGCTTTAACTATTATTTTTCGTACAACTAGACGCAGACCCGCCTGGACGGACAGGATTCTTTACAAAGTTGAGGCCAACAATTACGAGAACGTGACCCTGAAAGCCGATCAGCTGAACTACCACAGCCTGCCGCAGTACACGCTCAGCGACCACAAGCCCGTAGTCTCCGAGTTCAGCATCAAGGTAACAACACGTCTGATCAATACTCATTACATCATTGTTATCAATTCCATGCCTTGCCAACTAAAAACAAAACTAAAACTAGTAACATATTTTTTTTTATAATGACTTACGTATTAATGATTTCGATTACCGTAAGGGCACTAAGAGTATGCGATTCAAAAGTATTGGTTTTCATTTATATACTGAATATGTATGAATATAATAAAGACTCAAATTAAATCATTATGTGTATAATACATAAAACATGTAGAAGGGATGTGTGCGTGTATGCGTTTCTTTCGGCTACTACATGGCGTATTCAGAAATCATGATATTTTAATGAAAATCATTTTTTTTGTCCCTGACAATTATCTGAGGATAAGAAGGCACAAATCGTTTGTTCTTCCTAGGAGTAATACTAACCTATTAGAGACTATGCCTCTTGGGAGAGTGATCAGATTGTTCAACCACATCGCCTAGAATGTTGATATATTCATCCTGAAGCCCAGTTCAGACGTGAGCTCTATGAATTTATAGAAATAATTTCACGGAGTCTTCTATTTAACGAGCTTTGGGACTTTCTAGAATAGATTATATTTCTGTCAATTGTTTATTCTTTAATTTAGATTTTTCAATGTTTTAAAAACGTAATTACGTAATTGCAATGTCATTAACCTTTCCCCTGCCAGACCAATTGTGCAAGAAAGACCCCCATAGGCCAGCCGTTTTCAATGTCAGAAAAGTCATTTAAAAAAATCAACAAGTGCTTAATATAATGTTATTTAATGTAAACTTACCAAATTTGCATGTTTTTCCCCTTTTCCATTAGAATAGACACACTTAATTGATAAATAATGTTGTGATAATTTATACGAACAGGATTGTCACAAATTGTGTAGTTTAATAAAAGCCGAACTAACCACTTTACCGGCGCTAACTACTACACTCATTTATATACTATAGATTTCTAACGAATGATACATTTTAAAACAAGGCTCCACGCATAACGATACATTGCATTGCTTGCAGATATATCTCGATTCTCTTCTTATTTTTTTACTTTGGCATACCACACATCTTTTAGTAGATATTGATTTGTGTTCAGTCGATGGACACTTTCCCATAAAATGTCTCTCTTGGAGTCGCGATGGCAATTCCGATTTTCGTTTTCGGAAAGCTGTGTGCGGTTTTTGTTCTCTTTTGTGTTTGTAAAACAGTTGCCGAATAACTTCCAATTGAAATTCCGCCAGTGATACTCGTTTTCCCGTATTTTCCCTATGTATGATGTGAGCGTTCAAGAGACAAAGATCTATAAGATGGAAAAACACCTTCTTGTACCATCTCATTGATTTTCTTGTTGAATGTACAAAAGATAACACCATATCACATTTATCCACAGCACCCATATTTTTGTTATAGTCTATAACACTCTCCGGTTTTAGTATCGGCTGGCCAGTGATGAAGTGTTCTTTTTCTGTTTCGATAAGAGTTTCAGTATGAAGATTGGTTAGCATTACGACTTCTTTTTATCTTTCCATAACTGAGCAGACATATTATTAGTATGATATAACTCCATTTCACCTCTTTTAAGTTTTCTTGTAAACTGGGGCATATTTTTTCGATTTTTCCTAACTGTTCCACAAAAGTTAGTTTTTTTATTAGAAAGTTCTTGAAATAACGCTGGGCTAGAATACCAGTTGTCTACATATAAAGAATGACCACGGTTGAGATATGGTTCAATCAAATGCATTACTATACTTCCAGATTTGCCTAATTTCTCAATCAATGTGTACGTTGTAGTAGACCCCGTATACATCACAAAATTCAAAACATATCCCGTGGCACAATCGCAAATTACAAAAAATTTGATTCCAAACCGGCTTGCCTTTGATGGTATGTATTGTTTGAAAATTAGACGACCTTTAAAAAGTAAAAGGCTTTCATCGACACAAATGTTCATAAACGGATACATTTTTTTGCTAAATTTAACTTTTAAAAAGTCCATTACAAGTTTCATTTTAAATGTTCTATCACCCGGTACTTGTTCATCATTATTGCAAAAATGAAGCATTCTCAATAAAACTTGGTATCTGTTCCTCGGCATGTGTCAGAATAGATCCTCGAGTGAAGCAATATGTCCGTGGACCAATGGTCCGTAATAGTGTTTCTCGAATTCCGAGACATCAGCATAGAAATTCCTATGAAAATATACATTTCATCAGCAGTAGTATCGATCCATTGCTGCATTCTATTTGATGTCGAGGCAGTTTTATTCTCTATATAACTATGTTGTCTATTGGTTTCCGTCACAATCAAATCCATAACAGCTGAATTGAGGAATATTTTGAAATAATCGGCCTCCTGCATATTATCAGTATCAGCTGTTTTTGCACCGGACGATGAATAGTCAAAATTATTTGTGCTAGGAGAGAAAGGTCCACTTTCCCAATAAAACACCGGTCTATCAATGTCCATCGATGTAGTAGCATTTGCTAAATTTTCTGCCGGGTTATAATCGTCGTACTCTAAAAAATCTGGTATATCCTGCACATCACTATCATCCGATTCAGCGGTTTGACCAATAAATTCGTCTTCGTAAGTGAAATCTTCCATTGCACTTAATTTTTCACAACACTGATTTTACAGATAAAAATTAATAAAAATATTGCTTATAATATAACACGTACGTATAAACAGAACAAAAACGAAAATATATGATAAAATAATTATAGCCGCGAGTATAAAAATAAAAGCCGAACCGAAAACGAAACCACTCCGTGAGACAAAATTTGAGACACTGATAATCATAAATAATAAACGAGTCACTGTCCTTGGTTCAAAACATTCAATGGGGGACTTCCCGTATTTCAAATTTTACCGATGAGTCTTACTTGATATATGACATGATGACCCTGAACGACATCTGTCAAACGTCAAACACAACGCTTACTAAAAATGCTTATATTGGTTAATATATCGATATTTGACATGCGGTAAAAATTTAACCACCTTGTCAACAGACGGCAGAATACGACCGTACAAAATAAAAGTCGAAATATATTTCTGATAGACTCCTACAACGTTTTTAAGATCTGGCGAGTTAACGCGTCCGTGGCCTGGCGGGACTTAACGAGTTTGGCGAGTTAACTCGTCCGTGGCAGGGAAAGGGTTAAAAGTAAAAAAATAAATACATTTCATTAAAATGTATTGTTGTATCATCTTTCATGTTATTTCAATTTAAATATCCATTATTTGTGTAACAAGCAGTAATCTTGACCTAAGTGTATAAAAAGGAATGGGCGTTAAACTTCAGTTTTACATATTCATATCTTTATCTATTCTATGTTTATCCTAATAAATTCTTCAATTTAATATTTATTGCATTGAAAAAAGGAAAACCATTTCATTCTACGGTTATATGCAGATTCAAACATCCTATGTAAGCAAAGCAAAACAAGTTTTGCAAGTTTAATTTTAAAGTTATTTTGTGTGCAATTTAATGAGTTTTGAATGGTGTCAGTCATTTAGTCGTAAACCCTTTCATTACGGCTTGGTTGGTCGACTGCACTGGTTGAGAGTTTCGGCTAGAATCCAGTATAAATTATGCCTCTTAGCTTACAAGGCACTCAACGGAACTGCACCGGGCTATCTGACAGAACTTATTAAGCCTTCAGAAATAAGCACGCGTGGAGAGACACTCAGATCGGCTAGAGCAAATAGAAGCACCCTGCAGCTGACGGGAGGTAGTCCTAGCACGGTCTTTGGCAATCGGGCTTTCAGCTACGCTGCGCCAATGGCCTGGAACTCACTACCGGAAAGCATAAGAGAGCTTAAAGCAGAGGCATCCTTCAGAAGCAGACTCAAGACCCACCTTTTTACTCAGAGAGGCAAAGAAGCGCTTTTGGAATGATCATTCGGTCATAAAAGAGCGCTATACAAATACTAATATAATAATAATAATAATTATTATTTTGAATACAAATTATACTGTCAATTATAAAACTAGTGTTTGAAGCATAAATGTACTTATCTGGTCTATTTTCATATATCACATTGGTTCTTGTATCCTTTAGCTATCAGATGATGCATAAAAAACTATTCTAAGAAAGTAGCAAAACGATATATCATGGCTACCGATGTCAACGGTAGAGGCATCTTAGACGGCATGTATCGCATACCGATGCCAACAGGTTAAATCGTTATTTTACGCGTCTGATTAGTAAATTAATAAAACCTTAATAGCCAATTGATTGTAATACCTGGTGCTCTTATTGTGTTTTCATTTTTTAAAACCACTAAGTGATTAGCATGCCTCTTTATTTTTAATCACCTTTTCTTGATTTTTGGTTACTTTTCTTTTGCACACCGCTTGGCATTAACAGGTACGAATGAAAGAGGACGTTATTACACGTTACTGGCCGACAGTTTTCTACGACCATTCCACGGACGGTCATGACAAGGGCATTGCTGAAGAGACCATCGTGAGTATTGCAGACCATTAACCCTGCTCACCTGATGTGTTGCCACACCTTAATTGATCTCCTCAATATGATTGCAAACAGGAGAATACATAATTGATATGTATATAATATGTATTTATTAACGGCCTGTTTTTATTTGTTCAGTAATTAATTCATGGTTTTTGCAGTTGTTCAAATCAATTGGCAGTAAATTAAATTATTCAACAGTAGATTAAATAAATTGTCACTATTTATTGTGTCAGTATGAATGTGGTCAGTAATAAAATTAAAATGGTAGTAATATATTCAATACTGCCAGTAATTAATGTAAAATAAATTAAATATATATTAATTATAACAAAATATTAATTACCATTCACTATTTTTCTACTGACAATTTTTTATTTTTTTACTGCCGATTCATATTTTTCTACTGCCAAGTAATTATTTTTATTGTCATTTTTTTATGTTTTTAATACTGACCATTTCGTAAATAATTACAGCCCAATTTAATTAATTACTGACAAAATAATTAGTTACCTATATATTTTATGTTTTTTTGTTTGTACTTTTATTTATTTTCATGAAGCTTTATCATTTATACACTTATATACTGAAAAAAATATTAATGGCTTTTACTAAAACTAATCATTTTTATGATTATAAATAATATAAAAACACATTTATTCTATATATATATATATATATATATATATATATATATATATATATATATATATATATATATATACCTGTATATATTAATCATGCTTGACTTAATTACTAACATAAATCTTAAATATCTTTTACTAAATTTAAGTTAAGTGTTTTTTTTAAATCAATACTTACCCTTTTTAACAATATCATACCAATGGTACATTTATTTAAATTTATGGAAAAAAAAATTAACAAGTTATAGTACATGCATTAAAAAAAAAAACTGTTGTATTATTTCAATATTGCACAACCCAAAATATACCTATTGTGACTTCCATTTGTGATTACCTTATGTGTTTTAATTTCAATCAAAATGATTTGATTTTGTTATTTTGTTAAGATTTATATATTTTTTAACTTGCAACACTAAACATTTTAATTTTCAGGTGTTCTCTCACCACACGGAGCGCTGCATAGAGTTTTCTCCCATCAAGGATATTTGGTACATTGGAGACGCGGACCTTGTGGCTAAATACAAGCTCTCTCGGGACGTCGAAATTTATTCCAATGACTGGATAGCAGTCTATGAGGTAAAATGGCCAACATAGTACTTGTTATTGCTGTGGGAAACGTGTGTTGTGTTTGTGTGAGGGTTGGGGAGCATGCAGATATATATTTATCTATTTCTTGAAGAAATCTAGATTGTATGAAGGAGAAAACACAATGCTGGAAGAGCATTCCAGACCTTATCAGTGGTTTGTAGGAAGAAACGTTGAAAACTGACAGTTCTTGGCTGATGTTGACACACATAAATAGTGTGTGAATATAAACCATATATTTATATAATCGTGTCGGAAACAAAAGGGTCAGATCCTGTCTGCCCAGAAGTGGGCGACGTCAATGGCGTTACTCCCGGCCATTATCAGGTCTTCCTGGGTGCAGCTATTTGGGCACAGTGCACACTCCAGAAGTTGTGACAGGGTCTGCTCCACGCCGCTGTCACACTCAATCGGTCCGCTGTAAAACTGCCAGGCTTTCATTTGTGTCCTCGTCTTGCATACTCCGGTCCGAAGTCTGTTAAGGGACCTCCATAAATTCCACCCTTGGTCTGTCCAGAGGCTAGGTCCTCTTTCGGGGCAATCCGAATATTATACCATAGATATACCATAGATATACCATAGATATACCATAGATATACCATAGATATACCATAGATATACCATAGATATCTAGGAATTCAAATCACAAAGTCATAAACATAAATGTTGTCATGTACCATATTATTATTATTGCTGTTATCATGTATGTTTTATCTGCAGGCTGACTTCAGCAACCTGGAGGACTACATAACCTACGAGTACGCGAGCAAGGTGAACAGCCAGATCCCGTCGGGCAGCGACGCAGCGCGCACGCTGGTGTTCAGCTTCCCGGTGGGCAGTGGCGTGCGCAGCCCCGGCTTCTACAGGTTCCTGTACTTCAGCCAGCCCAGTTCTGATGTCTCCAGCTTGCTCGGTACCACTCCATTACATTTATTTGTCAATAATTTAATCACTTGTACAATCAATACCACTCAGACGAAACAGCTTCACGAAAAAAAATTAAAAACCTACACAACTGGGATGCACAGCATATGGAAAACTGAAATACATTTTAAAGGCATAAAAAAAATATTTAAAACTAAGTAGTTTAACTAATGCATCCTTCAGTTTAAATTTATGGCGCAATGGCGTGGAATCTAACAGCAGGTCATCATCACCATCATCATTACCATGTCCGCTTCCCTAACTGGAGCATGTGGCATTCACAAACTGCTACCATAAAGCTCTCACCTGTTATATTTTTCGCTTCATTCCATGTCAGCTTCTTCTCCCACAATTTCACCGAATAAATTCTATGTATAATTACCGACGGCCTTCCAGGAGGGCACAAGCCCGGGGGCTTGAAGAAAAGGCAGCTGCAGCTTATGCTCTCGTGCGGCAATCTCAGTATATTTCCCAACCAGGTCCACCTTCGCCTCTTGACCAAGTATAATATGGAAAGCTGCCTTGTTTGCTCTCTTACGTCTTCATTCCTCAAAAATTCAAACCATCACACCCTTAGCCACACAGGCATCTACTCTCGAAACCTATCATACGTCTTCATTGGAGATAATTGGAGTACAAAAAGAGTCTGCCCGTAAATAGGTTATACCTAATTGTGCAGACTAAACGTATTCCAGAATCTATATCTTAATTTAAAAATGTAAAAATTGACAAAAGGTGTTCTTCTGAACGAAAACACGCCCATACACAAGAGTCTTGTTTCGATGGTTGCCTTGAAGAAATTGGACTTCACAATGTTGGCTCATCCACTTTGTAGTGTTGACCGGGCTAGCATAAATTATTATTAATACCAAAAAAATGTGGGAAAATGAATTCACGTGATGATGGAGGGAAGAATGCAGTTTTAATGTATTTCTTAGACAATTATAAAACATTTTTTGTGTACATAAGTTAATTGAAAAATCAAAAATATGTGTTCACGTAACAGGTAAATATATCAAAAATAAATTTGTATTTATATATTTCCACTTCTTACCCCCCACCCCCATTCTACGAATATAAAAACTTCCTGTTGTATGTATAAGTGATGTAATAATAGATTAAAGAAACTTTAAGTGTTAATAAATACTAATTTTTATTATTATTATTATTATTGGCTCTTGGTGAGATGCCAAAATTCATTTACATAAAAATAACATTTTATGAAAACATGTGTGTCATTTCAGGAATTTCTGATCCATTTGAAGTTCGTGTGAACGATGACGAAGCGACGAGAGTGCAAATGCAGCAAGTGCTGTTGCCTGGTGACGCCGCAGCCGGCGGATCTTCTTCGTCAGGAGCGCCTGATGGAAGCCGCATGGACTCGCTACTCAAAGATCTCTCCAACCTGCACGTTCCAGGTCTGAGGCTCAACATGCTCAACGATCTAAGCATTGACTGATTGAGGAGCTACGTTCCAGGGTCGCCTGATCTGGCTGCCCTGGGACGTAGGATCCACAAGGGAGCCGGTGATTCATAAATCGTGAAAGTCACAAACGGCAGCTGGTTTTTGTAAATTTTTCATCAATCTTTCCGGTAAAGATTTTAATGGAGTCTGCTGAATATCTAGAATGATATGTACATTTAAACATAAATGGATTATATATTAAATTTAATAAAAATAAATTATCTAAATTCAACAAAATGATATGTACATACAATTTCACAGCAAACAATGTTATAGTATTAGTTTTGTTCAAGATGTTAAATTTTAACAGAATTTCCCAACTAAATTCATGAAATGATAACTGTCAAATTCTTGTCTCTCTGTAAATGGTAGCATTATATGATACTGAATAGCTGAAAAATAAGTGTTCATCATAGTTCTATTGGTTGTCGTAATATTAACACGGTATAATAAATATTTATGTGCTAACAGTGAATTCAGTGTGCTTTAAAAATCTCCATGACAAACTTTTTGATTGTTCAAGATAGACAATTCATATCACACTCTTAATGGGATCACCTCGGGACTATGAAAACTGAACAGCAATGTTTAAGTTCTATACATGGTTCCATCGCATTTCATCCTTGGACAATTCATTTAATAAATCATCGGTAACGATGTGGGGCGGACTGGACGTCTGGTTCATGGGACATTTAGTGCACGGGACAACTGGTACACTGGATGTCTCGCTAACCTAACCTAAGTTATTTTGTAAACGATACCTATGGTTCTCTGGACTCTATGATCCCTGAATTCTTAGGTTAGATTAGGTTAGGTTAGCGAGACAGCTCCGAATGTCCTGTGCACCAGACGTATAGTGCGCCTTACGTTGTTACGGATGATTCGTTGAAAGAATTGTCTGGGAAGATTGTTCTTCAACAACCACAAAAATAATCTATAATTGCAGTGTGTAAATAATTATTTAGTATCATCAAATTATTGTGAAATATATTGAGATCAATGGGTCAAATCACCTCTGTAGAATACTGATAGCTCACAATACCATGACATTTGATTACAATTACAAATATAGCTACTGATTCAAAATATTTAGTCAATTAATTAATAGTAAAATAGATTTGGTTGTAGCAATTTTTGCTTGTTTAAATATATTTCAACTTACCATTGTTATTTTTATCATAAAAATTAATTATTTACATTTTTAGCATTCACATTGAAATCCATTTCAAATATTAAATAAAAAAATACTTTCCATCTTGTTTTAACATGAATCACACCGAGCACTGTTTATTCACTTGATGTAATATTTCAGTTTCGCCCTCAACGAAAGCTTCATCAGTTTCCAACGTGTATAAGCATACTGATGTATAAATAATTAAGAAAATTCTATAAGGTATAGGTAAAAGTTTGATTAAGCAGTGTTCAGTGTGATTCATGTTAAAACAAGGTAATAAGTGTTGATTAATTTAATAAATATTGAGCTTTATAATTATTGTAATTTTTTTATTGCAATTAAAACACCATTAAATATTGCAATATTATTCTTTAGATCTTGCACTGTAGAGTTACACTTTAATTTATCTATTTATATGAGGCGTATTGGTATCTATAACATTGTTGTAATGATGCTGAAGCTAAAAATATACTTTGATAATTTTCTTATATAAATCACTGCACGATGCAGATTCACATCTGTATAAAATATTATTAGCCTTTGATGTGTAGTGTAAATATTATATTAATTATCTCTGTAATATACTCACGTAAAGGATAAGCTCAAGATATATTAAAAATTTATACCGGGCTCAATTTTTAAAGCCAAGACTTTGTCTAAAAAGACTGTCTGAATTTTGTATATTCAATTGACGGTATGTATTTTTGTAAGGCAATAAAATTTACTGAGCTGGGGTTCTGATTTTTGTTTTGCATGTAAATAAAAATGGGTCCATAGAATAATTCTAATTACCGTGTGCCAGAAGTTCTTTATAAATGATTGTTAGATTAAACGTTAAAACTAGTAATTTGGTGTTTAAATTATAGCTAAATGAGTATAAATGTGTGTTTAGTCAAATATAATATCGCAAAGTTGAAGACTTCATTGCAAAACAATATATATATTGTAATAATTCAATTTAATTTGTTTACATAGTTTTTTTGCACATTTCCCAAAAACATATATAAAATCGTTTATATATATATATTTTTAAATTCAAATATTTTCCATTGAAGAGAATTTAAACATAGATAATTATAAATTATCTATGTTTACCAACTCTTTGCTTTTTAAAATATGCCTATCATGATTTTAAATCAAGATTTTTAAATCGAAAATACTATATTTTATTTTGCCATTTTTTACATTGCATATTTAGTTGAATACCTATTTATTTATTTTTACAATGGCACATACTTACACAATATGTTTTGTGAATTAATTTACTGTAAAAGTCTTAATTTTTTTTCAGATGGTATACTTTTTTATTATGTTTTTATGGCTTAATTATATAGTTTTGTCCTTTTGAAGGTCCATTTTATTTTTAAACCTAATTTCATAATGTCATTTTTGTGTTTTTTGTCATTTATTTTTTTAGATACATTTTATTTATGTTTATAAACCTCATTGGTTTTTGTTATTTTGCTTAAGTGTGCAGTATTTTTATATATATATATTTATTACCATTGCACTTTTATACACGTACCTAGGTGCTGAAAATATTAATGATGTTAAATAAGTCCCACTATTATATTAAAATAGTTATCGATAGTTTAGTCATTAAAGGTATTTAGATATTTCAGTGGAGCATACGTCTAAGACTAGTTTTATTAATTGCACGAGTTTTATTTTGTTGATTATTACTAAAAAATTAATAACATAAAACAATAAATGCATTTTATAAATGTTTAAAACATAAAAAAATACATGAACAAAATTCAAGAAACATTTGATCAAATTTATTTTTAGTTAAATCGATAAGTAAAATTATTTGACATTTCCTGCTCAAACATGCTTAGTGTGAATCATTTGTCGAAAATAAATATTTCATTAATATTTCACGTTGCAAAACATTTTTATTTAAATATTCATAAAATACCATTATTTCAATACTTCAATAAAATAAGGTCAAAATTGACTATTTTAAACACATTATACAAAAAATATCTGTTCAACTGTTACTCAGTATTGGATCCCTCAATTAATTGTACATAAGATGTATCATATCAGTTCACATGTAATATATATATAAAACTGAGTTAGGTACCCGATAATACACATGAAAGACCCTAATGGCTGCTTAAGATTATATATTGTAATTTGTCCAAAATACCTACCCATTTATGACTGATTTGATTCATATCTAAGCTTTAGAAAGGTACCATCTGTTTTTTTATTTTTTTTATTGATAATTGCGAATAATATCGATCTAAAGCTAACCAGCTCATTAAATATCAAACAATTACATATAAAATATTATGATAATCTTCAGAGATGGAGATTAAAGTCTTTCTCTATTTACATAAATACTACAATAAATAATGAGGAATATAAATAAAAAACAAATATCAATTATACTGTCAAATAATGATATTAAATTAAAATTGAAATTATTTTATGTCTTTAGAAAATTATTATAAATATTAAATACAATTATACCTACCCCTTGTTACTTCTTAGACGGTGAGGTGACTTTGTTTTATAGTTTTTCACATATTATATTGGTAGAATTTTCTATTATCGGGAAAATATCTATCATATGGCAATATTGACTGTAACGATATCACAATTTATTTCTTAGATAGTCTTAGATATAAATTTACTTAGTCAAAATTTAGTAAGTCGCCAAATTTTCACTTATAAATAATGTTTTGAAAACCGTCCCGAAGTCCGACTGATAAAGTTACTTCAATGACTAGCATTTGTTTTTTATATGAGTATTTGTAATCTATTAACTTTATAAATTACGTATCCATTTATCAACTTTATTCATTAATATTTAAAAAATATATAAATTGTATTGATGTTTACTTTATTATGAAGATGTTTTATTAGTTTTTTTGGTGAAATTATTGAATTCATATAGAAAATGTGATGTCATTTTATAATGTTGTTTTTTATCTAGTCCTTGCATATTTGACTTAAAAGATTCTTTGTTTTGAACGATACTTATCTCATAAATCATTATGACAGTGAACTTATACAGTTTTCAAATTACAAATCTTCCGGTTTGTGAAATTTAAGTCTGAATCAAAATACAAATAAATGAGCTTACATTGCCACTATACAAAAATCTGAACTTTAGCTTTGGAAGAATTCTACTGATTTTACATTATTTTAATTTTTCAATAAGTACGAGTATGACAACAAATATGGTAGCTTTTTTAACAGATATTTTTTTACTGTCTCAGGGGAGGGCGGGTCATTGGTTTTGCAATCGGCAGACGGACACTGTCGCAATTAGATTAAGTAAGTGATCAGTATTTAATAAACATTTAGATTTCTATTTAGATGGCTTATGTGTTACGTTAAACCTACATATTTTATTACTCACTACTCGCGATGGCGACTGGTTTACCATGAATATCTACTTTTGTGAATGGCTTCTTTTTTAAATAACGATTTTCTTCATTTATGCCAATAATTATGAAATTCGTGTAAGTCACATTTCTTTCGTTATGACATATTTAAAGGTGTGCAATTTGATGTTGGTGGAAAATTGATGAAATTGAGAATTTTATGACTCCAGGGAGTCCCAAACTTGTAATCACTAAAAAATGAATGTGAAATCAAAACTTAATATTTTTAATATGTTAATTGTTTAAGTAAAATAATATAAAACTATAATTATGCTATATTTAGATTTTTTAAATCAATGTTCGATCAAGATTACATTAATTTACAACAATATGAAATGAAATTAATGAAAAACTATTTTTTACAATTTCTCGACCTGCGCAAAATTCATAATTATGGGCACATTTTGTAAAAATAATGTGGTTAATATATAATACACGCAAATACAATCTTGCAGTAGAAAAATATACTTAAATAATTTAATATTCTTCAGTTATGAATGTATTCGATGAAGTATTTTTCTCCTCGCATGACATAATATATTTATACAAATCGAGCATGATCATTTGTTTATGAAAAAATAAATAATAATATTTATTACAACTGGGAAATGTAATGTTTTATTATATTCTTTCTTTGTAGTGTTCACATAATTTAAGATGAAAAATATGATTACGGGATTCCAGTTGTCGCAGGTCTGAAAGAAATTAAAAAAAATATATTTGTAATGTTATTATATTTAACCCAAGTGCTGGCATTAAATTGTAATGTATTTAAAAATTATTAACATTCTGTTTAGGCTTTGTGAAACTTTAGTTTAGTTGTTAATAACACTGCATTCATTCAAATGTACCTGGTTTTAAACAATTATATCTAGATGTGTTTTGTTACTTAATTCTTTTGTTATTGTATAATTTTTAAATAATAGCCTTTCCATCACAATTTTCTATGACTTCATTCGCATAGTTGTTTTTATAGATCACTTATCATTATGGGGATTAAATACTTTGCATCGTCAATGATAAAAAGACAATGAAAACAAAATTTGAGGGATTGAACATTACAAAAAAAGATGTATTAAATATTTCAACTAATTTTTAATTTTTAATTTATTAAATCATTGAATTATTAATTATTTCTTAAATTATTATTGAAGATTCGTTTTATAAAATATTATTGTTTTTGTCCATTTTTAGCGCTCTATCATTGTTTGTGCAAAGTGTTCTTTAAGTTTTTACTATCGCCCTGTTTATAGAATAAAATCATGTATTCTATTTTATCATTCTTAGTTGGCATTTATAAATAATTAATTTAGATAAATCCTGTTGTGGAATCAAATTGTATTGTGATAGATAACAAAATATAGAATGTACACTTGTGCTAGTTGACTAATATTGATTATTGAAATAATATAGAATATAATATTTCTGTTATTGAATGTATATATTTTTTATGTTGTTGTGTTAAATTTTTGAATAACTTGCCCATTTTTTAAATGAAAGTAAATCTTGTCTTATTTATTATTTTTGTTTAATCATGCTTTTGTGTCCTAACATATTTACATTACATAAGTAATGCATAAAAAAGATTTCTTTACACCATATTGTACGATATTAAGTACTTTGAACCTGGATGTATTATCAATATTACAAATAAATTATAAACCGATTAGTAATTTAAAAACTTTTTGCTTATAAAATCAATTTAATAATTTACACATTACAGAAATTTAAATTATTCCGTTAATTTAATTAATACCTTATAAAATTCTAATGAGTTTTATAATACAAAATGAATATTACAAGATTGTTAAATATTTTGTTTGTTTTTTTTTGTTAAGGCGGAATTTAATATTTTCCCAATCAAAAAGATATTTTTTGTATTTCATTAAATATTGATTTATTTTTAATAAAACATTCTTTTGAATGATACATTAATTAATAATTGTATTTTTTACGCTTCATAGCAAATGCTTTATTTTTATATAAAGTCTGCTATCCATGAAGGAGCCATAGTGTGTTTTGTTAGGCTTAGAAATGCTTCTATTACTTTTCTTTAATTAAATTATTATAGGTGATAGAAATACATATTAAATACACTTCAAATGCAATATTTATGTATTTTTTTTCAGTACAAACTATGTTAAAAAATATTTTAAATAAATGTGTTTTATTAATATATTGAAATGCATATTTTTCTATAATTTTGATAAAAATATTCCAAATGTGATTCTTTTATTTTTCTACTTCGAATTCGGTTCAAATATTTTTTGGATTAAATAACAATTAAAAAATCATTTATAATGACAATATTGTCGACAGATTTGACATTTTATTTTGAGGTATTAGGTAATAATTTTCTTTTTCACATAATTTTTTATCATATGTTTATAGTTTGTATGATAATCAATAGTATTCGGTTATTTAAATATAGAACTGTGTATAATGTCATTTGATTTGTATTCCTAACTTCAGACTTCTGAGATAAATATTTTTCATATTTGGAATATTGAATATTCAAATAATTCTAATATTTTTGTCTTTGTTTAGCAAAACCTGTTTAACAATGGTTGCGTGAATAATATTATCATGCTCATTACACACTATATTAATGGTTTGGTACTTCACTGACTTGCAATATACATATACTATACAATACATCTTCTTTGCTTAAGATTATCTCTCTCATTTTGAATATTTTTGCTGTCTAAAATCTATACATAAATATATAATAATAGTCACTTACTGTTGCACTGAACCATAGATATTTTTATTGAAACATGATTAGTTTCTTCACTCTTTAGTACTGCAATTCGCTGATTCTGCAAGTTGTTTTCACTAAAATTGTTATTCCTATAATGGTGTTATGTGTTTTTTATATAATAATAAATTGAATATATTCTTTGAATATTACTTGTCATTTTTAATTATTTAGTTTAAGTATAACCTCCAAAATTCCCAAAAAAATATTTTATCTAAATACGTGACAAGATAAATTTAAAATAACGTAAATTCGCGCCGTTAATTTCGGCTGTGGTAAGTGTTGTCATTTTATACATATTGTATTTATAAGTACATTAAAATTAGTGACGATTTATTATTAGGTATATACCATCTACTTGAATAAAAAAACTTGTAACATCTTATTTATAGCAAATAAATAAACCTGAATCAACAAAATGGTCTTTTTTATATGTTTAACGACAATTAATTATACATATATATTTGTATAACGTGTTTTAGAAGAGCTATCATGTTTATTTTATTTTTAACTAAAAAATCCACTGAACTGAGTTATTTAAATATTTTTACCTTTATAAAGAAATGTCAAAATATTTTAAATATGAAAGTGAAAACATTTTAACGATTTTTTATACATGGCTGAATAAAACTTCACGCATCGAAATAAAATCAAACTGACAACAATGCTGTGACAGGTTGTCGCTAGCTTCATGTATTGGATACATTTTTTACATATTTGTTTAAAACATTATGTGAGAAATGTGTATTGCGTTATCAAGGTTGTGTTCGCAAATAAATTACACAGTACCTGAGGTCTGAATGCGGCGCGTTGGAATTACGCCAGACGCAATTTTGTTGTATAATAAAGGTGATCCATTAAATGCAATCCGTTCCTTAGCCGGTCCAAATTAAAAACCGATAATTTTTTCAAATAAATTTTACGCCAAAAAAATCGTTTGTGGAAATTATGTTTTTAAACATTGTGTTCGTTCGATTAAAAATATATTCATAATTATTACTTGTCTTAATGCTGGTTTTAAAACTCCTGTTAATATAAAACAATAATAATAATTTAGAATATCAATATTTAACATTGTTATTTATATGTTAAGTGTTATGAATGTTTATTGGTTGTTTTTGTGTAAGTTATTATACTTAAGAAATTATAGCATGATCCTTATGAATATTTCTACCAATATAAGCTAGTAAAAACGTTTAGTCATTTTATCATCATTAATATAAAGCTTTGCTTCTAATAAATATCAAGTTATTACGTTAAATACATCCCTTACGTATAACAATAATTAAAAAATAATACATATTTAAAAAAATATTATTTAAATCATATTTTATTACAAGGATTCTGATTATATGTAATAGAAAACCAAAAAGTTCATTCTCTTATACATTGATGAACAAAATAATTGGTGATTTTATTATTATTTAATTGTTGAAGATATCAATATTAGAGCACGAGGGTTAGTCAGGGAATTTAAATATATTTATAATTATTTTGTTTGTTTTTAATTTTATTTAATTACATACAGAACAATACTGCCAGATGATAATGAATAGATCTTGTCTCTGAATTCTATGATGCTTCCCGTTTTGAGGATGGCGAAACCCTGCATGTGATGTGTTGATTCAGACATTCACAGACGGCATTCATACATAGTCTAAAAATGACAGTAATTTGTTCATCAATAGAATCACTGTGAATGGGACATGTTCGCGGAAGATTTTTATTTATATATTATACCTAGTTTATTAGAAGAATAGTCCAATTAGGTACTTTGGATGCTGATTGAAGTCATACAGATTTTTAGGTTATAATTTATTTGCATGCAGAACAAAATAAATAAATATTGTTTGTATATTTTTCTGATCTAAACTTTTCAAATATTATTCTTTGAAAACTTTCCATTGATAATCAAAATGGGGTGTGCTAAAATTTTAATTTCTAGTTTTTTTTATCTGCCATCTCATAAAAAAAATTAAATACCAATTAATGTTTTAGTTATACATCTTCATTTAAGATTGATTGTACATTGTTATCAAAGTTACCATTTTAGTGAATAAATGATGCATTGTTTTCATTTTAGAAGACCAAATATATATTGACTAGCAGATGTATTGTATTATTTTTTAGTGATACACGGTCTTTTGTGTTTGCTTCATTACTTTTCACTTCCATGGCTATCACAAAAACACATTTAAAAAATAGTTATTTAACGCACTGTAATTTTTTTTCAATTAAATATGTTGACTCGCAAGCAAAAAACAATATAATCAATAGATTCATCATTAGATATATTGCTTACTAAAACATTAGAGGGATTAATTTGATTTTTAAGTCTTTTATTTTAGTTGAGGTTAGGTTAACATTCTACAATAAATTTGTTCATGGTGTGACTAAAACTAAGCATAACCTAATCTAGTAGCATTCTATACCTAACATAATATAACTTAAACCTCACCTTAAATAGAAATATAAAAGTGGCACTGAATTAAAGTTATATTATGCATATTTTTACTTGGCCTTACGTTAGGTTATGGTTATTTCTTAACATTTTACTTAATTGTGATCAAAAAGTCACCGATAAGAAACAAAACTAATGTGATCATAACCTAACCTTAAATGGAAATCTAAAAGTTGTTCTCTGAATATTCATTATATTTGTTTAATATATCACTTTTGAAAAATCAACTCCATAATGGTGTACAAATAATAAAATGTTATAAGTTAATAATCACATTCAAGTTTTATCTGTAAAATTAGTATTTGTTATGTTAGGTTAGGTTAGATTTTGGCAATCACTGATTGATAAGAGGATATTTACTGGTATATATAATTTAAGTGAGGTTGTGAATGGTGTGTTGTTTGCAGTTTAATGTCGTATCCAAATCAACCCGTTGAAGATGAGTGATGTACATCGCGCGTGCCATGATTGAGAACGTGTCTCGGCGGGCATTCGGGGGCTCCAGTGGGACGTACAACGTGCGGGCCTCGGAGCTGGCGAGGGACAGGAAGGTCAACACCATCAGGGCGACTGTCACCTTCCTGGACGACTCACAGCACTGCTTTCAGATTGAGGTTAGGAGGCATCACTATGTACTTTATTCAAATGTATAAATTATCTAAGAGAGCATCAACCTCGTCTTTTTCTTCTTTGTGACAGGGACGTCTAATTGTTTATCGGATAAATATCTGGTAATATCGATGGCATGAGTGCTGCCCAGCTGCCCAGGTCTTTGATGTGCAGCTAGCATGGCACATGGTGCAGGATCTTAGGTGTGAGGCGGTTTGTAGGTCTCTACAGTCACACAGCATTGACTCTCACTCCCCACCGCTCGATGCTGTCTGTTGTTCTATTGATTCCGGTTCATAGTTTGTTCAGGGATTTCCAGGTCAGCCAGCAAAGGTTCTTGCCAGTTGGGAGGCTTTTCTTTGGGGGTAATGAAATCTTCTGATGCGATTTACTGCCAGAGCTGGAGTCTCAGTTTCAGGGATGTGAGAGGTTGTGTAGATCTCAAAATAAGCATCAATGAAGAGGATAGGAGGGAACTCACGAGATAATTTGTTGCCATGATGCTCATTCAAGAGCGATACAAATATCAAAGCAAAGATTTAGCATCCTTACAGATATCTACAGTACACTTATATTCATTAATTATTTGATCTTATTGATCTTCAAAAAATAATTATTGGCGTGAAACAAAATCATTGTTTTGCAACTAACAAACATAAAATTAACATTTATCAATGTGATGACAAAAGAAAGGCTTTAACAGATAGCATTTCAAGGTTACTCCAAAGAAAAAGACTCCCAGACGGACTCCCTAAAAGATGGTGAAACACTTGAAGGCTAAGAGTCAAGGATTTAAAGTAAGATAAAAAAGAAATCGAAGCTAGTAAATTAATTATTTGAATAAATTTATAACAATAAAATCTTACATAGGATCTGGTATTGTAATCTTTATGGACAGTATTTATTCTTTTGGTGATTTTTCTAGACACAAATTTATGAATAAACAATTCTTTCGAACAATTTAGATCTTGTACATTAGTATCATCCAGGGATTTCACTATGACATAGAAAAATAGACATGTTTCTCATAGATTTTGTGTTTTATTTTCCACAGAAAAAGACTAAAGGATTCGAGCTTCTGGAGCTAGTCTTCCAGGAACTGGAGCTGGTGGAGAGGGAATACTTTGGACTGCAGTTTACTGAGAACGGCGCATCTCCAGGCAACAACAGCGCTCCCATAACCGTGAGACATTTAGATTGTATTATTTTATATGTACACCAAAACTATTATTTAAATTATCACATAACATCCAAATCTGATCAAACATTTTTTTCCATGTTGATTTTTGATATCATGAGGTGGTTAATTTTGTGAACTATCTACACAAATAAAAAATGTCACTTACATCTTTATTTATAAAATTAACGAATGAGCTTAGCCATAGATACGCACGCACCTACAAATTCACAACAATCATCATCTTATGACATTTATTTCATCAATATTGGAGAGAAATAAACGGCATACGCTGGGATTCGAACCATGAACTTTTGCAGCCATTGTTCAATTCTTTACACAGCGCTAGCCTATTGCCATAAAGTATTATTTTATACAAGAAAACTACTTTAAATATACACTGATGAGTTTATAAAATAATAATAAAATATTTTAAAAAAAAAACCTATCTTCAACAAAAGTGGCGTTCCGTATAATATTTAAAGAGTGTGGACCATTGACAAACCTTCTAGTTCATATTTTTATAATTGCCCATGAAAAGTATAAAAATGCTTACTCAATAAAATAACGTTTAACCTTTCGACCACAGCACCTTTTAGTTCGATTTGTTAATAAATTTTTAGACAGTCAATATTAATTGTAATATATTTTCCAGTAAACAAATATATCAGTAGTTAGTTATAGTTTTTGACTGGAATCCAATAAATGTGACATTCTATAATATATTCAGTTAATTTTGAACATAAAAACAGTTGAATAAAGCTGTGTTACGAGGCCACAAAATCCATGTGAACCTCTTGTCTGTCGTAAGATTCCATATGCCGTAAAAGGGATAAAATCCAAGAAGCATTTGTTTGTATGAAAATTTGCATAAATACATTTTACATGAAGGGTATTACAATAAACCATCTTGTTTGTCATGTGAACTGCTGAATATTTCAAAATCGTATTATAAAAAAACACAATAATTTATACAAAAATATATAAATATTATTTAGAATGATTTAATTGAAATCGTTACACTGTCACCTCGAAACGTACATCTTTTACTATATTGATTGAAAAGTTATACATTTTCTAAACATAGGCATTACTGCGTTTTGTTGACATTGCAGAATGTTCATTTTATGATCTGTTACACAACTAAACAGGTTTATCATAGTTATGTGTATTTTTATGCAATAAATTCATATGCATTTGATCTTGTAGCTAATGTTATTCTTCACGACATCTCTCTCAATAGTACATACATAAAAAATAATGCTGATTTTAATTTATAGTGCTGCGATTCAATAACGTCATCTGTGTTTTCCTCTTTTGAGTAAATTATTGCATCAGGCAAACCGGTGTTTTCAATTATGCATGTTTACAGTTGTACAATAATTAATGTAGGTTGACTTATCTACTCTCGATAGATCTGATTAAGTTTATTATTAGCTATGGAATTACTTACACTTATATTGTACTGACAATTCTTGGTAGAACTGTATATATTATAAAATAAAATGAAAATATATAAATATACTTGTTCGTTTCAATATCAATATTTGCCGGCGGGTATAGCTCAATGGTCAAAGCGCTTCCTTTGCAAGCCAAAGGTCGTGGGTTCAATCCCGACGGAAATTAAAAAAAAAAAAAAAAAATTGATTTCTGAGCTCTAAAATATCCTCGGTTGCTGTGAATTTGATCCCTCACCCGTAAATTCCAGTCATAGCCTATTAATCAAAATTGGTGGTGGACAAAAGTCGTCCCGCAAAGACCACCCATTCATAGTAAACTCCTGTAATAAATAAGGAATCTCGGGCTGTAGTCTATGACGTTGGCAGATCAACACTCCGCATGCAGCGCTTAGCCATATGGTAAGCGTCATAGAATTCCACAGATGAGACTTCAGATTTACTCTATAATGGCTACTCAATGAAGCTGAAAAAACTGTGGAATGATTTTAATTTTTTAATTTTTTTTATTTGATATTATGGAATTCCACCAAGACTTATCGATTGACAAAATCAAGGAAATCTTATTTAACGTGTCTAAGTGTTTTCTTCACAATTTTTTTTGGGTCTACCTACACTAATTTTCTTATTTAACCTCTAATTTGGTTCGCTTTCTGATAATATTTAATTACTACAACTGGAAAATAAAATAGATAGAATTTTTGTATTCCTCCATAATATTATTAAGTATTAAATAAAATTATAATAATGTATAGTTATTCATTTGTAGCGATGGAAATGAATAATTTGTGGAATAATCGGGGATAGAATCACGCGTCCGTGTCATGCATCTGTGCGAGCGGCGGAGCAGATGAGACAGACTTTATAACCGAGCAAATGGGTGGCAACAACGCAGCGGCACGACTAGTGTACAACGCGCCCAAATTCGGAGAGACACTCAGATCGGCTAGAGCAAATAGAAGCACCCTGCAGCTGACCAATATGCGCTGAATTTTTTGCAGCTAAAGCGGCTAATTACGATGTTTTTTTCTCTCTTTTTCAGATACTTTGAACTTCAACCATAGTCAATCAAAGTAATATTTAGGAATATTCACATTTTTCCAGTTTTTAAATGACATTTTCATATGGTGTAGAAAGTACCCATCATCGTAGCTCTCGGATGTTTTTAGAACAGTAAAGGGAGGGTCAATCTAACATTGTGTGTAATTTATATAGCATACCGCATTGGTTTTTTTATTGGAAAAGAAATTAATAAATCGTATTGAATAATACTATGCAGTGTACAGGTACATGCTCAGTAAGGGCCGTGCATGAATTGTAAAAATTTTGCTCCAATATAAAGGTTTGTTTTGTGTTTCAACAGAGATGGGTGGAGGGGCACAAGCAAGTGAGGAGACAAGCGGGACCTGCTCCTGTGTTATGGTTGGGTGTGAGGTTTTGGGTGGACGAGCCGTCTCGCTTAGAACCACCCGCACAACGTCTGCTCTGCCTGCAACTGCAGCGCATGCTGAGAGATGGACGCATCCATGCACCACGTCCAGCAAGACTGCTGCTCACTTCATATCAAGCACAGGGTAAGAACCAAAAACTACACTGACTGCATTGCTTGAGAGTTCCTGCTAAAATTCAGTACAAACTACAGCCTCTTAGCTTATGAGGAATTGCAACGAGCTATTTGACAGACCTTATCAAATCATCATAGATAAGTGTGCGTGGAGAGACACTCAGTTGAGCCAGAGCAAGTAAAAGCACCCTGCAGCTGACGAAAGGTAGTCCTAGAATGGTATTTGGCAATCGGTTTTCAGTTTCGCGACAGTACCGGCCTGGAACTTGCTGCCGGAAAGTATAAGAGCTGTAAATGGAGGCATCTTTTGGAGGCAGACCCACATTTTTACTTAGAGAGGCTATGAAGCGCTTTTGGAATGACCATTTGGTCATAAAGAAGCGCTGTATAAATAGTGATATCATAATAATAATATTAACAACACACTCCAAAATACCTTCTAGATTTATAAGACTAGGTTCAAAGAAGAGCAATTTGTGTAATAAATAATGACACTCTTATGTCTAACCTGCAATCAATGGAACACAGACGTAAGATTGGTTCACTTAGTCTTTTCTACCATTATAATCAAGGTTGTTGCTCCTCTAAACTTATAGAATTAATTCCTCCTGTACTCGCCCACAACTGACAAACTCGTCTTACACCTTCCGAGAAAAATGTCATATAAGATGATGTTTGCTGTGGATTTGTATGAGTGTCATCACTTGCTGGATAAAATGTTTAGTTTTAAAGAATGATTGTTTTGATTTTTCAGCTGAGCTTGGTGATTGGACAGCCGGTGGTAGCAGCGATGTGGTCGGCGGAGCACTTCTAGCCGGGGGCGCTGTCGAGACCGTGGAAGATGCTCGCCGTGTGAGGGAACTCCATCGTCTGCACCGCGGACAATCGCGCCCCACAGCAGACCTACACTTCCTAGAGCATGCGAGACGACTAGATCTATACGGAGTCGATACTCACCCTGCTAAGGTTAAAAAACTACCCTAACGTTTTTTTAAGCATATGGACACCACAAATTGCCGTTACACAGTTCTGTCAGCTCAGATTGTATCTAAAAAAAATCTACGCACCTGTATACTCTGAGAACCACATGGGAACATAGATGATTCCTGAGAGCCTCCACGGCAAGAGTCCACGAACTTGCATAAGCTGTAGCTATCTATATAGTAGTATCAGAGAAATATTTGGGTGTTATATAATAATCACTTTTTTTTCTGAAGATCGGATTATAAGCATAATTTTGCAGTATTTGAAAAGTACACCTCATCCTTTTTATATGTGATGCCTTAGTTCTAGAATGTAGGAAAAAAAACTTAACTTTCATATAATTAAATTAATTGATTCTAAAAATCAAAATATTGCCTAAAAAGTACCAAGTAACAAAAAGTAAATCATGTAAAAAAGTGTAAAAATTGTTAAAAAGCGAAATCGTATAAAATTTTATGTAAAAAAGGACTGGGTATATTTTGAGTTTTGCCGTAGAGTTTTATTCACAAAATGATGTTGATGACAAAACATTGGTGACATTGATAGACACCTGACAATAAGTTGACCCTCTACCGAACCGTTGAACTGTGCGTGATATTCACGGTTACAAGAAGTTAACACTTCAACACTTTGTACAAATTAATATGCAGAAAATTGCTGTAATCTCATACGTGCGTCACCAAGCAACAGTCATTCCGTTTAGTGGCGATCTCAAAACAATAATTGCTCAGCGGTTACAAGTCGAATTGAGAGTCACCAAGGTCGTTTATAAGTCATTTATAAAACAATAAGAATTGCCTCGTCCGGCCCTGTGCGGGCTTTATAGGGTCAAGGTGACAGTGCTCCCCGCATGCTAATGTATCTGATTACGCTGCCCACAACTGTGACCGGAATATCAATTTGCTCTGACAGCAATGTCTGCCCGGCTTGCTTGCGATCACTTCCTCTTGAACTACCGAGAACTCTCTAGAATGCCTTATAACCTTAAACAGAAGGCTAAGAGGCTATTGTTTTCAATTGTCATTTGTCAATGAATAATATGTTTGTTTGTTTCTTGTGAATTGAAATGTTACTTGCAAAGATTGATTAAAACAGTTATACAATTCTTTATGATAAATGTTCTAGTTTCGCTGTAAAACTGAGATAAAACATCTCTGTTTATGTCAGTCTTACAAATTTACTGATCATTTATTTGACAAGTTAAACAGTTAAATAGTTTTTTGTCTTTTTATTTACGGAGTATTTATATGACAAGTTAAAGAATTAAATATTTCCTTGATTATATAAGATACATATTTAAATTTATTTTTTAATATACGAATTTACAGTGTATTTCTCAATACATATGAACATTTTTTTTGTCATAAATTTAGAAATAAAAAGTACTTTTACACCTCATCCTTTTTACATGCTTTTTTTTACGCAATATCACTTTTATGTGTTTTTTTGGTGACACCTTTACTATTTTTTACACAATTTACTCGTTATTACATGATTTTTCCCTAAATTTTATCTGATGTATCCAAGCGAAATAAAAAAAAATGGAAATAATTATATCTCGAATCGAAAGTGACAGCAGTGAATAATTTCCATATGTAAATATAATTGTGTATTCAATTAACACAAATCTGTTTCTTTGTATTCTTAAAATCATTAAAGAAAAGAAAATGAAAATATATTTTTTTAACACGAATTTGATTGAATTTTTTAAATAATTTTTGGCACTTTTTTATGTGATGTTTTCAAACTGATTCATTAAATTATATGTAAGTTGAGATTTTAAACACAAATTTTCCGGAACCTTTATATTGCATAAAAAAAGGACAAGGTGTATTCCTCCCATGCAAAATTTAAACTTAACCCTACTATAAAAATAATAGTTGTCCTAAATGATCCAAAACGATGTGTTCTATAATGAAATGTAATCTTATTTTCAGGACTCTAACAGCAAAGATATAACAATAGGCGTGACTTCACAGGGAGTTGTCGTCTTCCAGAACACCATCAGAATAAACACCTTCTCCTGGGCCAAGATTGTTAAGATCTCCTTTAAACGAAAACAATTCTTCATTCAACTTAAACGAGAAGCCGTAAGTAAACAAACTTAAAACACCATCAACTTATTCCTTGTAATTTAACTCGTTGTCTGCCATCATATTTTGCATAGCTGCAACCTATAAGCCAATATGTAAAATATGATTTTCAGGGTTACAATCATTATATAAAAACGCATAGATTTTTACCAAACCACGAAAACAACAGTAATATTGAAAACTTCAACTAACACCCCACACTGCACACAACTGTTTAATGCGAATGCCGACGCAAGCATACTCTATACAAAATGTAGGCAATCGACAACCCGGATGAGGGCTCGTGGCGCTTTGTTTGAGTAGCCGAAGAACCCCGATTGAGGTTCGTGGCAGTCAACGAGTTTTTTTTTTTTAAGCTTATTTTTACATGCAGTAATTCAATGTTATGTTAATTTTCATTCCTTTTTATTATGAGTCGATTAAGTTTAACGCTGATCTCGCATCTAAAAAAAGAATTGTGCTATAGTATTTCACTGTCAAACAATTTTTTCTTCTATATAAAGGACAATACACCCTATCCTAGAATATGGTAGTCACTATTGGGTTGGCGCTACAAAATAGATTCAGATTTAATTCACTCGGTTCAAAGAAGAGCAAAACATCTAATAATAAATGACAGTCTTACGTCTAACCTGCAATCAATGGATCACAGACGTACTATTGGTTCACTTGGTTTTTAATTCCGTTATTAATACAGTCGTTAGCTCCTCTGAACTTAAATAATTAATACTTCCTGCATCCATCCACAATCGAGAAACTCACCTTACACTTGCCAAACATCTATATACGGTTCATATGTGTCTACCAAGAACTGTCAGTTTCCAAAAATTCTTTCTATATGCCACCAGTAAATTCTGGAATGCTCTTCCAGCGTCTGTGTTTCCTCCTTCATACAATCTGGATCTCTTCAAGAAACATATAAATACACACTTGCAATTTTTTTCAACCCACACACAAACACAACATATGTATGGATGTGAAGGGCGGAGTATCAAAAAAATAGGCACACTTCAGGGGCAATGGGTAGGGCATATCTGTTGAAGAGACGAAGGTCGATGGGGAAAAGTGATGGAGTGGCGTCGAAGAACTTGCAAAAAGAACGTTGGTCGATCCCCTGCAAGATGGACCGACGACATCAGAAGAATAGCTGTAGTAGGTTATTTGCAGAGGGCAGAGAATCGAGAAAGATTCAATTTCAATTTCAATTTTATTCATTTTTTTCCTTGCAGAAACATTACAAATTTTATCAACTCAATGCATTTCTGAAGTACAATAATAACAAAATAAAAAACAATAGGTAAACACAAGTGTGGCGATGTAAATTTATTGACACATTTAGTATCACTGACCTCACACTCAGGACTAGCGTCAGGAGACTCAAGATAAATAGTTTGACTTGTAACAACAAAAACCCTGTCATAAGTATATCATGATTGACACACAAATAACAAGGCATTATTGTCACAAAATCAAACGTGTAACATTTCGCCTCCATAAACACCAGCACTGAATCTAAAGCAATATTACACTAAATATGTCAATATCCTCACCAAGTTGGTTTCAACCACTGTTCACTGCGATTCTTTCGTCTTACACGTATCCAGGGTTGAACGATGATCCTTTCAGGCCACACTTGAGGCTCCATGAGAGACTCCAGCGAAGTCGCGATGACCCCGACTTTGAAAGAAGTTGACAGCGCCCGCCTGCTGACAATCCTCCTGATGGTCATCCAAGAAGGATTGAATGCAGCGGTCGCTGCCAAGAAGCTCTGCAAGTCTTCAGCCGATGTATCAGGGTGAAGGCCCTTGGCGTGAAGTTACACCATCTTCACTCCAGTAACCTTCTTTGAAGGAGCTGCAGAACCCCGGATCACCAGACGTGCTGAATGTTGTTGCCTTTCCCCATCAGGAGAGGCGTGACTCAACTTAGAGCGGTGAACTTCCCCGGAAAGATTGCTCGGGGGAGGGAGAGGACATCCACGGAGAAAGCACTCAGATCCTCCAGTTCCTCGATCGATGATTCGTCCTGGCTTAGAACAGGAGTCCTTGGGAGTCTTGCTCAAAACAGCAGGGGCTCCTTCGATAGTATCTTCCGAGGAGTCCTCTTCGGTGGTCTCACTCGAAGCGGAGTCATTGACAGCAGGCTCGGAGTCTCTGCTGCCACAGTTAACCGTCGTCGACACAGGAATGGTGACAGCTTCAACGTAGGTAGCCGGAATTGATTTGCACGCTCGAGGCAAGCGCCTTCTGCGGGAAGTCGGCAGACTTGTTGGGTTGGGTGGAGGGTCCATAACAGCGGATGTCAGTGCATCTTCCTTCCCGCATCCAACAGCCTTTAAGAGCCCGCTCTAGCAGCAAACGGTGATCGTCTAAGCGACGATGTATTTGCGCGATATCACAATCATAACGGTGCGCCATCCTATAGGTAGGATGACTAGACACGTCCGCCCGGTTTGAGTGTCGAGCGACGAAGATGAGGACTTATGCGGGAGAACTAAGTTCAACAGTGGACGGACACAGGCTGATAATGTAATTAATATCAATGTTTGATGTTTGCAGTCTGAGAGTTACGACACAGTGGTAGGTTTCAACACGGGCGGGTCTCGTCACGCGAAGGCTTTGTGGCGCAGTTGCGTGGAACAGCATGGCTTCCACCGCCTGCAGCGCACTCCGGCCGCTCCTCGCCACTCCACTCCGCTGCACAGATTCTTCATCAGGTCTGCGCTCATGAAGTAAATAACCAAACATTTGTATATCTACTAATACCTAGTTTGACTAACAATTAGAATTATTAACCTTTTTATTTTAATTATGTAAATTATCAATTCGTAAAAATATTTTTAAAATTATACCATTTTTGATACATCTGCTCTCTCTGCGACTTCGTGCGCTTACAAGCGTGGGTCAGACCATAGAGAGTTTCAGATATCGGTGTACAGGTCACTAAAAACGGTGGTTTGCAGAAGGAGCTCGCTTTGCGCCTTGGGAACGCTGGAGCAGCTCACAGCTTTACTTGATCAATACAAAATGCCGTCTATACAGCGTTTCTATCGTCCCTATACCTCTTTACCGCTGTGAATTGTGGCATCACTTCAAAAACTAATGTAGCCGTATAATAGGTTTCAAAAACAGATGTCTGCATAGAATATTGAGAATGCGATAGTTTGCCTTTTGAGGAATGACAAGGCGAGAGAGCAGCCTTTAATACTTCACGATCAAGAGACGAAGGTGGACTTGGGTGGGGCACGTACTATGGATGTTGCAGGACAGCATAAGCTGCACCTGCTTTCTCTTCAAACCACCGGGCTCTCGCATACCTGGAAGGCCATCGAGAACTATGCAAAGAAACGGATAAATATATTTCGTCGTTCGACCATTACAGAGTGCAGACGTGCTTTACAGTGGCTCCAATAAATTCGGAGTAGTGGCGTGTGTGCAACAATAATAATAATAAAAAAACTGATTTATAATAATTTCTAGTGAACATCAAAGTGTGATTAAATGAATCAAGATAGAATGCGATGGAGATGGAAGAATTAATAATTAATACTAAAGAGCTGATCAATAAGATCACCTCAGCAAAAGATAATAAAGTAAAAATTCAACTGGAAAAAAATATTCAAGAAATTGAAGAAATTACAAAAAATCAAAAATTGACTTACAAGGAAAAATAATTGATTTACAAAACGAATTAATTAATAACAACAAGAAACAAATGAAAAAAGATTGAAGAAATTATCTCTAAATCGAACATATCTTATGCAACAATCACAAAGAGTTCACCAAAAGAACCAACTAAATTTACAACGAAACAAGACTCAAAACACGCAATCATAATAGAGTCAAAAAGAATGCTAGTGCTGAAATAGTTAAAACTAAAATAGCAAAAAATGTGAACCTAAACAAAATGAAAATGGGAATAATAAGTTTCAAAAAAATCGGAGAAAAAAAGAGTCTAATAATCTGCGCAACAAAAGGAAGCTAATTTACTGTGCAATGAAATAAATAAGAGAATCGGAGACGAGGTTACTGCTGAAGAAATCAAAAAGAAACAACCAAACTTAATTATTAAGAGACTACAAAAGGCATTACTGAAGAAGAATTAATCA
This sequence comes from Glossosoma conforme, assembly GCA_022606575.1. NCBI lineage: Eukaryota > Metazoa > Arthropoda > Insecta > Trichoptera > Glossosomatidae > Glossosoma > Glossosoma conforme. The sequence goes on along the minus strand of JAGTXR010000005.1, from coordinate 495,410 downwards.
GTAACATAGTCAACCAAAACGGACTAAATGAAGAGGACGAGACTAAAATTAAATTAATCAAATAAATTAAAATCAAGAAAAGCAACGATGGAAAAGAGTGGGATACCACAAACTATATCATACAGACAACTCCTTCGATTAGAAGACATCTGATAGAAAGAAAAAAAATTAACATAGGATACAACAGAGTCAACATTGAGGACTGCAACCCACTAATGCAATGTTACCATTGTCAAAAATTTGGACACACAGCACTACGATGTCTGGCCAAGGATCAACCACCAACCTGCTTGCACTGTTCACAAAATCACAACCACATAAACTGTAAAATTAAAGAGACACCAATTTGCATCAATTGTACCAATTCAAACAAATTTCACAAAACAAATTTACCCACTAACCACAACGCCATTAGCCACCAGTGCATGATCAGAGAGAAAATGCTTAAAATCGCAAACAGCCGGATTGATTTCGGTTGAATTCTGTAATTATTATCGAGGTTAATTATTCAAAGTATACCTACATCATTTACAATTCCTGTACTGTATTTACTATCGAGGTTAATAATTTAAAGCATACCTACATCATCTACAATTTATGTAATGTATTTACTATCTAGGTTAATAATATAAAGTATGCTTACCAATGAATGACTTTACATGCAACAATACTAACAATAAAATTCAAATAAAAGAACTCATACATGACTTGATCAAAGATCTCAACCAATTAGTACAAAATTTTGAAAACACAATTACAACTTACCATATGAATAGATTTTAATGATTTTATTTTATATTCTAAAAAATGTATATATGCAACACTTGAATCAGGATGAATCCCACGTCACACACAAGATCTACCTTTAAGTGGCGTGGAAAGCGAATTTCAAAAAAACAATAAAAAAAAATGAATGTAATACTGTCAATTAAATCTTAAATGTATCCTATTATATTTGATTAAATAAAAAAAAAAAAAAAATATATATACTTGCAATCTCTTCAACACAACACACATTTCTCTCGTGGGTGCGAAGAGCGTAGGAAACTTACGTTTAACAGTGGACGGACACAGGCTGATGATGAAATCTACTCGGCGGAACTGCAGGAGGCAGAGCTGGCATGAGGTGAGGCGAGGACCAGGCGGCCGACAAGATTTTGTGGCGGCTGTTTGTGAATGTCATATGCTCCAGTTAAGGGAGCAGACATGGTAGTGATATTGATAAAGCTCATTTCTTAGTTTGCCTAGATTCTCCATAATTTATGCTGAAATTTAACCCTTAAGAGCTGTTGTAATAATTGTTATCGTTTTTCAGATCGCCTCGCCGCCGTGATACTGAGGACGGTAAATCTGGTGGTGGGGGCACCTTTGGTCGCGGGGGCCTGGCTCGAGTGCAGGAAGGGCAGGCGGCCCCCGCCCCGCGCCCTGCCTGGGGCGCCCACAGGGACCATCGCACTAGCGACGAGTGAGAACAAACTTACCACTTCTTAAATCATTATTTTTGTAGCATTCAATTTAAGATCAATATTAATATTAACACATCCCCGTCGGACAATTCTGCATTGTTTGGTTACTGATGCAAGCAATATTCGAGCAGCTGTGCGAATTATTTTACATTTTGGAAAATTTGTTATAATATGATTATATACACTTACTGGCACCATAAGCTGGCAGTTTCTTTTTTTGAGTGGCATTGCAGCGCATGCTGGGTATATATATAAATATATAGTTTACCAGCATATATATGCTGGTAAACTATATATTTGCCGAGTTTAGATCATTGATTGTTCAAATTTTTCAGCTTAGATTTAAATTTTGGATTGAATTATTTCAGTGAGGGTGGTTTTCTTGAGCGAGCCCTTCGCGTCCCCCTTGGTTACGCTGACGAAGACGACGATGACGAAGAAGAAGACCTCGGAGTGTCTGAACCGGAACCGGTTCCCTGTCGCAGTCCAACACCTCCGTCTCCTCCGCCTTCACCAGTGGAGCCTCCTCAACCTACTCCCGGTGAAGTGGATGCGACAGCCGGACTGGTGACTGTGCGACTGAACGCCGACGCGGCCGGACGTTACGGGTTCAACGTCCGGGGAGGAGCAGATTTAGATGCACCGGTTGTCGTCTCAAGAGTCGCCCCGTCACCGACACAGTCCGCGCATCCTGCACCGCACTTGCAAGAAGGAGATCAGGTTAGACAATGATTCTCCATATCATTTCATTAATCATTAAAAAATTATAAAATGAAAAAAAAAAACACTTTTTTGTGAAAGATTTTTATTTACTAAACATAAAAATTATTTTGTGCTCAAAATATGATTGAAACTTTATATTATAGTGCATAGTATAGGCTTAGAAATTCATAAAATAGATATTAATTTTTTATTTATCATAATAATTAAGTTGACAAAAAACACACAACCTCACTATTCAAAAATCTGAGCTGTATTAACATCACATGATATCACCTGATGGGAGATGGTGGGGGAGTGGTACTGCTTTTTATTATCGTATCTGTCTTTTTTCTCGCTTCCACATACCATGAATTATATTTACTTTCGCCCTCATATATTCGACAGTGACCTTTTCTGTAGGTAAAACTTGCCCAAGTTATCTCAGGTGTGGGAATTTTCGCACATAATCTTCTTCTTCGTGTCAGCGAAGTCAAATTATTTCTGCCTTGTATCTGGCAACATTGATAGCCCGTGTGTTGCCTAGCATTTGGTTTTGAGGTGTGCAGCTTGTTGGGCACATGGAGCAGGATCTTAGGTGTGAGGTGGTCTGCAGGTCTCTACAGCCGCTCGAGGTTGTCCTTTGTTCTACCAACTCCGGTTCTTAATCTGTTCAGGGTTTTCTTGATCTGTTCAGGGGTCGCCAGAGAGCTGGAGTCTCATTTTCAGGGCCGGATGTGAGAGATTGTGTGGGTCTCAGAAAGCTGCTTCGTGACTTCAATCTTGGTGTTGGGGGTATCTGATTATACAAGAAGTGGGACGGTTGGTTGGTTGCCTTACGCATTTCTTCGGCGCATATGACTTTGTGTGTTATGTTTGGTGGTGCGATACCAGCCAAGGGGTATAGTTTTAAAATGGGTGTTGGTTTGAGGCAGCCTGTGACGATTCTGCACGCATCCTTCGTGGCAGTATCCACTTGATGATGCACATAATAGACGCCCGAGTAACTCAGGCGTAGTCCTTAATCGGCTAGTAGAAGAAAATATTCATTAACTGTATTTTTGTTGCTGTTTTGATGATGCAATGAGAATGATAGTTTTTTTTAAATTAATTTCTTGTATATGTTAGATTTTACTGTTCACGGATCTTATGCATTTATAGCTTATTCTAGAATAAGTAGTTAAATAAGCTGTGATGAAAAATGATTTTATTTATTATTTTCAGGTTGTTGCCATAAACGGAGTAGCAGTAGAACGCTTGCGTCACGAGCAGGTGGTTCAACTCATCCGATCTGCACGCGGCTCCCTCACACTGACACTCCGACCCAACGGTACGTTATTGCAGTACAATCATGATCAAAGTAGTAGACAAACAAGTGAGCCGCATTTGGCTCCACAGAGTCTTGTCTGTTGATGTATTACTTGTTATTTGGTGGATAATTTTAATTCATCCCATTCAAAGAAATTCAGGGCTTATATTTTTTATTAGCGTACTAGAATCACAGTATTAGAAATAGAACATCCAAATATCTTTCCTCTCCCATAATGTTTTTTTATTGAACCGCATGTAGGAAAGTACACTGGTCGAGACTAGTGTGCTCGATAACATTCAGTTAGGATTATTTATTATAACTAATCCTTAATGAATGATCCTAAGAATGATGCGTGAATGTCGGGCTGTAGTCTATGACAGTGGCGGATCAACAATCCACATATATTGCTTAACCATATGTAATATGGTAAACATCAATCCACAGATGAGACTTCACCATCACTATCACCATATGTCGTTATTCTTCTGTATGTGCAACACATTTTATCATTCTTTCAGCTGAGTACCTCTGCAGCGAAGAAGAGGAACCTGCTGTGCAGTACGTGCCCGAGGTGGGGGGCGCTGCGGAGAGCGGGGTGGAAGGAGGGTGGCGGCAGGCGCTGCTGCTGCTGGCTGACGGTCTGGGGGGCGCCGCTCTGCAGCAGTTTGAGCGCCTTCCTCGCAGAGCAGAACACGCCTCTCACGCTGCCCGTCTGCCACACAACCTGCCCAAGAACAGATACAGAGACATTGCACCGTGTAAGACATAGTTAAATTAGTTGAAGAACTGGCAAACTTAACGTTGGGCGACCCCCACAAGATGAACTGACGATATCGGAAGAATAGCGGGAGTAACCTGGATGCGGAAGGCGGAGGATACTCATCCAGGAGACTTACATTTAACAGTGGACAGACACAGGCTTATGATGATGATTTTTATTTATTTATATCAGAACAGATGTTCCGATATTAGCTGTGTTGGGATTCAAAAGGCTTGGAAAATACTTTTCTTCCTGATCTGGTGGTTTTTGACGAGTAAAAATATATTTTATGTTTTTTTAATTGGTTATTTACGTAATTTCAGATGACAACAGCCGAGTCGTGCTCACCAATGGAACTTCAGGCGACTACATCAACGCTTCATTCATCAACTTGGAGATTCCAAACACTTCTGTGGTGCACTCATACATCGCCACTCAAGGTTCGATTTTACATGTAAATTTGTTTGATAAAACGTACTGAGTTCACAGAAAATACTTACAGTGTGAAAATGGAAATAACTTTTAGAAATCACACTCTTTTTTTCATTCCAATGTCATATTCTTTCTCTAGAGGCCTTTGAGATGTGGTCATACAGAAGAATTCTCAGTATTTCCTGGAGAGACCACGTCACGAACAATGAGGTTCTCAGCAAAATCAAGGAAGATAGGCCACTAGTATGAACCATCTCAGAGAGGCGAGCCCGATGGATCGGTCACATCACGCGCCACGATGGTCTTCTTCACGACATTGTGGAAGAGATGGTTGAGGGTAGAAACTGTAGAGGGCGCCCTGTACGGGAGTATTTGAAGCAAATGTTCGAGGACATGAGTTGTAGTTCTCTTTTTTTAAGCTGAAGAGGATTGCAGAGGATCGAGAAGAGTGCAGATCGAGATGCAAGATTTTGTTGCTGCAAACCAATCCACCGGATTGGTAGTACGAAGAAGATTCTTTCTCAAATAAGAACATATGACAACTGAAAATTGTTCCTGGGAGGAAGTCTTATTCTAGTACTGCTTCTCAGTTTGGACGGTCCCTTGCTGGTTAGGTTGTGCTTTTGGGTTTAGCTGTGTGGCGAATTTCTCTGGGCCAGAGTTTTCAATTCAGAGTTGACAATTTTTATAAAAATTGATAGGGTTTTAATATTTTCATAAAAATTGCCAACCCCTCATGGCTAAACCAAAAAGCCACCATACCAAATATTTCTACGAAAACTCTACGAAATTATTAAAATGAAACACTGGTATAGTGATTAATTATTAGAGTTGTGGTGCTTCCAGGTCCGTTGCCCAGTACAGTGGGGGACTTCTGGCAGATGGTGGCAGAGAGCGGCAGCACGCTGGTGGTCATGCTGGGCGCGCTGGCGGAGCGCGGGCGGGCCAAGTGCCACCAGTACTGGGCGGCCCCGGGCGGGCGCTGCGCCCGGCCGGCGCGCGGCCCCCCGCATACAGACCCTGGCCGAACTGCCCGACCCGGCGGCTGCCTGCGTGCACCGACATCTACTACTTACGGTAAAACATTGACAAATTAAGCTTTCCTAATCATACAGTTCGAATATTTTTTCAGACATTTTTCTTTAATGATATTTATAGTTTTAGAATTCTCTGTAAGATCCACTTTAACCCTTTGATTAGTGAGTTAATTTTGTTGCATACGTAACGTGAGAGTGAGTTGAGATGCCTTTTCCTCTTCCGAAGAATCATTCATATGAAACACCAAATCATCGAGATCTTCTTTAACCTCCTCATCCTCACTTTCCGCAAATATATTATTTACTTCTTCTTCACTTAGTCTGTGCGACATTTTGAAGGGTTTGTTCATAATACACTATGAAAATCAAAATAAGTTCACAATTATGTATATTTTAGTGACCAATAAAATCAATCGATTTGAATAGCACGATCTAATTCCTTAGAGAGCGCGGGCAGACTGACAATACATACAAATTATTTGGTGAGGATTACAACAATAAAGATCTACATATGTATTGAAGTCAAAACACCATTGTTTAAGTATTATTTTTCCCAATGTTGACTTGTTTTTATTTATTTAAAAATATAAGATAAAATTCTAATGATTTTCACTTATCATTGATAAATCTATGTAGAATTTATAAAAAAATAAGTAATCAAATTTTATTTGAAATTGAAAGCGTGGGATTTAAAATAATGCGCTAGGATGTGTGAACCTACAGGTATGTGTATACCGCTCAAAAGGTTAATGTGAAATAAATTAAAATTTTATACCTTGTTTTAACATGAATCACACTGAGCACTGTTTCACTTGATGGAAGACTGCAGTTTTGAGATCTATGAAAGCTCCCTTTGGAGCCCTTTACTGAAGATGGACTCCATGCAATCCGAAACATGTAATTACTTAAGAATAAATGTGAAATTAAAACCAAATATTTTGTAAATTTTTAAATTGAAATTAATCTAAAATTATAATAATTTTAAAATGATTGTTATTAGGATGGTAGTGGTCGTTCCCGTGCGGTGCATCACCTGCAGTACTTGGCCTGGCCTGACCACGGTGTCCCTGGCGCCCCCGACTCCTTCCTGGCGCTGGCCGGGCGCGTGGGCGCGCTGCGTCCGGGCGCCGCCCCGGCCGTGGTCCACTGCTCGGCCGGCGTTGGCCGCACCGGCGCGCTGCTGCTCATGGACCACGCGCTGGCCTTGCTGCGCCACGCCCAGCCTGTGTACCCGCTAGACTTGGTGCGGTCGTTACGTGATCAGCGCCCACTGTGTGTGCAGAACGCGGTTAGTGACAATGCTTTAATTAGTTTGATTGACAAAATTCCATCATTTAACCCAGGAGTCGTCAAAATTTTTATGCCTAGGCCCACTTTTGCCTATTTTTCATGGTAAAATTTCCCTACCGCCCACCAACCTTGCTATATTTCAATTCAGTATTATATGTAGCAGGTATGACAATATATTCCATCAACACACTTTAATGATTAAAATTTAAATTAGACTCTTAACGGGCGTGACGAGGCTTATTTTGTTTGTTCATCACATACCATCTACATCTAGGCATCGAGTTGCACGGACTCCCCGCGTGTTTTCTTTTTAACATTAGCAAAATTAAATTCCCCAATTAACAGGATAAGGGCAGCAATCACTTTAGGAGGCTGTTTTTTTAAGGAGAGGCTTTTCTTTTAGGAGATTTTTTCGTGGTGAAGGAATGATGAAAAGTGATTGAGGCTTGAAGGTTTTTGTGTGTATATTATCAACTACGTAACTAAATATTTTAAAAAAAAATTCTTGGATATTGTTCTACTTATAAGCTGATATACATTGTGTTCTGAAATTAGTCTGTACAGTTGAGTTTTAACCCTTTCGCATCGGTTGTCGGCATATGCCGTCAGAGATTCCCCGACCATTGACATCGGTTGACGTGATATATCGTTTTGCTACTTTCAGTACTCATTGTGACATCTACGGTAGGAAATTGGAAATGCAGTCATTCCCTTTATCAACCTACATGTATTATTTACAGGAATCTGTAAATCGTGTAAATAAATATCGTTAGGTTTTGTCACAGGAGCGATTTATCTGTAAACCACATGTGTTAATGCCACCACATGTATGGAGTTACATAATGAACGTTTGTTAAATATAATAGTTTTTTATGCATCATCTGATAGCTAAAGGATAGAAGAACCAATGTGATATATGAAAATAGGTCAGATAAGTACATTTATGCTACAAATACTAGTTTTAAGCAAAAATATGGTTTGAAAAATTCTCGCCGTATTGACAGTATAATTTGTATTCCACCAAGCCTTAACGATAGGTTTAAAATCCTTTTTTCTCTGGATTTTCTCTTTTATTTCGATTTTTAAACAGTTGCGTCCTTCGACTTACATCAGTAATAGTAATGTATAAAGGAGTTCGAATATAACCTCAATTATTTTTTAACATAATTTTTACTAATGATTTAAACAATAAAAAAAAATTAAATAGTCTAAAGTGGTTGCCCCCCTTAATGTAGCTGAGCCGTATGATTTTAATGATATTATTAAATGTTTAATGTAATTGCAGAACCAGTACAAGTTTGTGTGCGAGTGCATCGGCTCCGCTGCCCAGGCCATGGGGCTGCTGCCCGCCGACCCCTCGCCCGCCCCCGAGTCGGAGCCCAACTAAGTCCCGACTCACAGCTATCATCACATTCCAGCCATCTCCTCCATCCATTCTTTAACACCTGACTGATGCAACACCTGCTTATTTATGCCCACTTTTTACAAGTCAAACTGTTCATTCATCCTCTAGCGGTTTTATATTAGATGTAGTAAAAAGAAATCCATTATTTTTACATGTAATTAAAAGCTTATTTACTTTAGTTCATGTAGTGAAGGCGACCTAACAAATAAAAGGATACTCAAATGGTAATATCTGTGTAATATATGTCGAAGATATGATGGACAATGGGGAAGAAAATTGCTAGAGTAGCATCCAAGAACTGGCATTGCCCGACCACCCGTGAGTTGGACTGACGACATCAGAAGATTAGCGGAAGTAACGTGGATGCGGAAGGTGGAAGATCAAAGATGATGGTGACTCATGTAAGAGGCCTACATTCAACAGTGGATTACCGTAGATATCACAGATAGAACGATACGATTATAGGTCAAATATGCAGCATTTTGTTTATTAAAGTAATTTTATTATGCTTCTCTCAAAGAAGTCCTTGTCCCTATTGGCGAAAAAATTAAACAGTCGATTTTCATAAACCTCTCTTGAAGCGAATTTTTCACCAGAAAAATTGTTCTCCATACAGGAATAGGATTATAAGGTGGATGCATTAGAACCTTCCAACCAAGCTCCCGGAGCATCTGGCGACGTGTGTGGACTCGCGTTGTTCTGATGGAATATAATTCCTCTCCTATTGGTCAAAGCTGGCCGTTTTTTTCAATACATTAGGAAAATAATGTATTTTTTTTTACTGCACCTATTATTTTTTATTGCTGAATGTAGATTGTATTTATATTTTACAAAAGTCACTATTTTGCTGATGCATTCTCTGTAATCTTATTTTGGAATAAGACAAGTGTTATTAATATTATTATTTGCTTAACCCTCCAGAGACAAGCGTGATCATATGTCAACAGTGACGGCTATCGTATACTTACCTCTATTTTGGTACTTTTTCTACCTGAACATCATAGTCATCAATTCATTTTCATTTAAGGGTCTCTACCACAGCTATTTTTCAGCTGTTGTAATGGAAACAACTACCTATGCGATTTGTTAAGTTTTTTTGGTTAAATATTACAATAATCGTACATTAAATTTTACAACAATTGTGATCATACAATTAAAACTTAATTTTTTGTCATAAAAATTCTTTCATCTCTGGAAGGTTAAAAAACCTAATTAATATTTCTAAGCTTTGTGTGTTTTTATTCAGATTTTTGTGTTTCTAGCAGAACTTATAAAGTACGCAATGAATTAATATAAAAAAAAGTATTATAAAATACAAAAATTATGTATTTTCCAAAATAATATTTAGGTATTTAATTGCATTCACTAATGCATTCAATATTTATTGAAATAATATTATTTTTGTAAGTAAATGAGTCATTTTAAATGAAAATTATTGAAAATCTAGTTTATTATGTATTTGCTAAAAAAAGAGTGTCCGAAGTCAATAATTTTATTTTATTATAATAATGCTTTACCAGTTTTTTATAATACGCTTCCTATAGAAACCTGCGTCCTTGTGTGTGGAATGTGGAGTGTTCATCCGTGCCATGTTTATCCTAGACGTAAGTGATCTGTTAGTCATTTTTATTCATTGATAATATAACGAAACAAAAAATTACCTAAAATTATTTTGGTTTAAGTGAAACAAGTATTTATTATTATTATTAGGTAAACGACGCTTGTTGGCAATCAGTTTCGAGTAATGCAACATTAAATCGAGCAATTATTATCGAACTAAAGATGTGTGAAGTGCCATTTTAAATGTGAAAGAAAATATTGTCAAATTTACTTTTGATGTAGAGTAATTATACTGATGGGCGATTCTCATGTAAGAAGTCTCATTATTTAGGACGTAGTTTGTACCAATTTGCAGAATACGCAACGTAGAACATAATTATGTCCACTAGGATTTATTATCGTATACAAATACCTTGAGCACTGAAATAAATGAACCATTTTGCAATTAGGGTATTACACCATACTGATTATTTTTAAGGTAATTTTAGATGAATCTAATGCCATTTATTGGTAATATTTTGAGTGTTTTTGGCCTCGTCATTACACATTATATTCACTTAGAAAGTTTAGAACACCATAGGATATGTTTGCACTATCATTTACGTGTGTAGAAGTGAAAACATAAGTAAATAAATGAAAAAAATTACAGAGTTTTTCAAAAGAAAATATTTTTTGTCATTTAAAAGTATTTAAAGGATGAATAGTAAATTTTTCGAAAATCAAAAAATCGGTTTTGTAAAGTATTATGGAATTAATAAAACAAACATTCCATATTGTTTATCATTTTACAGTGCAGGGATCTGCAAGTCCAACACATGACATTATATTCCGAGCCTTAATTTAAGTTTGGAAATTTGTTTGTATTCTTGTTGTGGTTTGTTTCAATTGTCCTTTTGTGTCGTGTGCTTTAATTTTCTTATTTAAAAATGGAATAAAATCCCATTTTATCTTAAAATATTAAATTTATAAATTTTTACAGTCAAATACTCTTAGAATCAATATTAACCAGAGCCCCATGAAACTGTCCATCTAATCTAAGATTTTACCGAGAACAACACTTAACTGACGCCATAAAAAGTGTAATGTTCTAATTTTTGTACAAATTTAAAATTAACTTGAAGGAACAATTTTTACTGTCTTTTCACGATTTAATTAATTTTTAAATTGCATAGCATAATTCTAAAGACAAACTTCAGTATCAATTTTAGTACCAGAGTTCGGTCAAGGAAATTAAGCTATTTAAACTTACATGTAATTCTTTTAACGTGTTGTCCTATTTTATACAAGTATTTTTAAAATAATATTTAAATGTGCAATATACTGTGTAATTACTGATTTAAATTTCTGGCTATCTCAGATAAGACAGCTGTCGCCTTTCTTCGAATAAGTAATTTTCTATAATATTTACGTACTCTATATCAAAGATTTCTGATGCTGTGTTTTATGGAAATGTAGTATTAATGGTATTTTATTTTATTCTAAAAAACATATTTATTAAATTTATATTATTGGAATTATTCCCCATTTTAGGTACATTATCTAGTCTGAATTTTTAGTTGAGTTAAATTATTCTTCGATTATATTTTCAAATAAAAATACTCACTCTGAGTATAAAAAATGGATTGCTTTTTTTTTTGACTCAGTCGTCAAAAAAATAATATGTGATAAATTATAGATACTCTGTATACAAAATTACAAATATGATTGTAGTCCTGAAAAAAATCATAACATATAAGAATAATGGTTTTACTGACAGTCCTATATTACTTAAAAAATTAAAATTATTCATTAGAAGATAAAATTTCCATTAATTTAGTTACAACAACCGAAATTCATAATATCAATGTGATTCTTTTTAATCCCTGTGGAATAAAATTTCACTAAAAATAGTGAATTTAAAAATTTTAAAAGGCATGTACTCTAATAACAAAATGAAAGTACAAATTATATTTCACTATCGACTAATAACATCCGAAAGTATGTGTCCTGTACTTCATAATGTTATCTTATTATTACGCACTCCTAAACATACAGAAATATTACTTATTCTGTGATATTACTATTGATACAAATTTTATTGTAAATACCAAATTTGGTCACTGTTTGCCATTAAACATAAATATTGGAGTCCCTCAAAAGCGTACTTATGATCACTAATGTTGTCTCGCAGTCCTTTAGTCCACAATTTCGCTATAATACGAAATACAATAACGTCGAGTGATTTTGTAATGGTCCCTATGTTTTATTTTTTGCATGCCGTATTTCTTATGTGTGATACATAGAATTTAATTTATTTGTGATTTTAAATAAAGTGTTTATCTAACTTTTACTAATGTTCTTTTATTTATTTTATTACTATTAACAGTTTGCCTGGAATAACTTTCAGGGAAGAAGATTTTTAATAAAAAAAAATTTTTTTTTCAATTTATTTATTTATAAAAAATATAGTCAATAATTAAAATACTTGATATTCATTTTCTATACTTGGCTTGAATCCACACTCGATGCATCGTTAACTTCTTCCCTCTGTTAACTTGAAGCCTTCTATCTATCAGATTCTGTTCTTCGACGAAACCATTAGACGTGAACATGTCTGTAATTTCCTCCTGTGTAAAAAAATAAACGCGTGTTCCATCGCCTCTAGCGTAAAAGTGTTCCGCAAGGCAGCGACCTCGCTTCAAACGCAGTTGGGCCAAATCATAACGCCCGTAATCTCTCAGCAAAATCAATCCTCCTTTTTTCAGCGCTTTATGCGCTTTCTGAATCACGCCGTTCATCTTCTCCGGATCGATTGCAGACAAAACAAAAATGAGAACGATAATATCCATAGTTTCGTTTTCGAATGGCAAATCCCATTTCTCGGCCGTGGCGTCTAATACAAATGCATTGCATCTCTGTTGATCGTACAGCGGATTCTCTTTGAGAATATTAATAGCCACCGGGGAAAAATCGCAACAGTAAATAAAGAGATTTGGATCCTTGCTGTATTGTAAGATTGGAAATATTGTATTTCCTACGCCGCAGCCGATTTCAAATATTTTTCTTTTGACGTTCTCTTCATCTGAGAGTTTAATTGAATCTATATTTTCAGAAATGGACAGTATTTTTGCTGCAGCTTCATCAGAAGATGGCTGCGGGAATACTCTTTGCGGAGCATTTTTATAGTCCGGGGCAAGCTCTGGAAACTCAGTGAAAAGCCAGTGTCTGTCCTTGAAAAACCTATTATAAACATAATATTTAATAATAAATGTATGACTTATATGAATAATCATAATAATATTGATTTTTTATTATTCAGGTCCCGTACCGATTGGTGTGAATGGTGTAAAATGCATCCCAGTATTTATCAGCGTCATCTTCAAATTTAGCAATTTGTTCGGCAGAAAATAAAATGTCTGAGTTGCCAGAAACCTTCTCGCGCGCTTGTTCTTCTAGCTCCGAGTCCCAAATGACATTGTCCCTGTAAAATTAAAATAAAAACGTTATATTGTAAAATATCAATCAACGTAACTGATGATTTTCAAACTATGTGAAATAATGAATATTAAAAACAATTTGTTATGGCAATAAGAGTCATTCCCAAATAAAGATGACAAGCTTTTTACGAGTGAAAAAGTACCGAAAAATTACCACCCCATCATTTTCACAAAAAACCATACGGTAGATAAATCGACGCCCCATAATCAAATGGATAAAACTGCATGACCGAATTGAAAAATCTATGGTCATTGTTATTGATTATAAATAATTCACTGGTCAGATATACGAGTATTATTCCAATAAGTTAGGTTAAGTACTAAAATTTTAGTAAGTATAAGTGTGTACAGAATTTTTTATTTCAAAATTAAAATAATAAGTAAATTCACAATATCTTGCTATAGCCGCTTTAAAAATAAACTACGTATGGAATTTGAAAAATCTAGATGGAATGCAGCAAGACCAAAAGAAAAGGGATGCCACTAACTGGGAAAGGAGAGCATATTATTAGGAACAATGAAAAATAATAATCAAAATAGTCAAAGTATGACCACCACAGTGCAGTGATGTCAGACAGGATATTTGAACAATACAAATATTGAACAATGATATCTTAAAATCAATCAAATTAATCAATTCTTACAACATTATTGTGCATAATATTATAATCAGAACAATACTTTTATATTTCGAGTATCACCAGTATGCAGAGACATTCCTTGGCTTAAAGTTACCAACTTAAGACCCGTATACAAAGACATTTCTTTAAGTAACCAACTTATAATAGCTAGTTTCCTTTAGAATCATTAAAGTGAGAAAACCTCAGAAAAAAGAAATGTTTCTGCATACGGGTGTTAAGTTGGTTACCTTAACTCAAGGAATTTCTCTGCATATGGATATAAGTAGGGCATCCAAAAACACGGCCCAAATTCATAACACGGTTTTTGGGTATTTTTTCGGGATAAACCCGGAAACCTGGTTTTAGAACCAGGTTTTTATAACTATTAAAATAACTTAAGTAAGCTATGTATTAATATAAATAAATATAAATACACAAACACACTCACACACACACACATGTATCGCGTATTTTAATTATTATGTGTTTTTACAAAAATATATATTAAATTAGAGAAGCCGTCATTGATTTTGGATATTAATTTGCTTTTCGAATAAATTATATTAAATTTCAGAAAATAAATATGCAAATGGAATTGTGTATTTTGGGTTCAGCCATGTGGCGAATTTCTCCTATTCGATATTGCGAACGTTATTGCAGGGGTCATTCCCGAATCAGCAATTCACAACATACGGCTCAACCCAAATGCCTCAACTCCGAATCTAGCCGTGAAAACCTACGAAATTATTGAAAAATTAACTTCATAAGATCATTTTATTATAAATAAATCAATTTGTAATGCATAAAATAGCTGAGATAAACACAAAATGTTGTAAAGGAGCTGTTACAACATATCAATTAAAAAATAAATTGTCTTACTTTTAAAAAAGGCCTTTTTAAACATTGAAATATATACATTATTCAAAATACATTATGAATATTTAATAATACTTATTTCGAGACCATGTGTTTTGGTTTAAAATGTGTAAGCCCTATGAATGAAACTATTGTATTGAAAGATCTGTTTTATGACCTAGTTCTTGCCTGTCGCTGAATTTCAAATAAGCCGCTAAAGTGGTGTTCAAAGAATCAAACACCGACTCGTTTGTTTCTTATAGTTTGATATAATATCATTAATCCTAAAAACCCGGGAACCCGTGGAAAGTAACCCGGGTTTCGGTTATATTAAAAACTTGCCGGGTTCCTAGGAACCCGGGTTCGTTCTACCCAGTCCGAGAGCCCTACATATAAGTTTATGAATCATAAAATCTTTAAGGACCAAATCCATGCCAAGTCCAAACAATTTTGCATTCTCTTAAAAATGAAAAAACGCACAAAAATGCCAGACACTACAGCTATTCTTCAAGCCTCGGCTCATCATGGAATTCTATTTTCAGAATATAGATCTGATTATATTGTACTAAGAGAGGATTTTGACTGCTGACACAACTTTAGGTGGCTATTTGTGACGACAATTCATATTGATTGAATAAAAATAGTCTTCCTCTTATGAAAGAGGAAGCAGATTTTACTTAAAACATTTATTAGAACTGTCTTTATGTCAAACGAATTCATGACATTTCCAAAAATGTGAATATATTTTTCGTACTGGTCATTATTTTCATATAATGATAAAGTTTAATGAAAAATAATGCTTATATCTGTATAAAAATTATTTTAAGGCAAAAATCATTATTATTTGAAGATTCCTTATTTGGCGTTGACATTTTAATTGAGGTTATAAAATAAAGAATATCAAAATTATATGAAAATATACAATATTGAGTATTATGCCCTTTTAGACTATACTGAACCTTACCACGCACTGTGTTGAAATACATCATCGCCATCTAATAAAACTCTGTTTCCAAACTGAGGCCTAATATTATTATCAGCATTTTCCGACGTCGGCTGTCCTTCCATATTTGAAAAGTGAGGTTAGGGCCAAACGTCAAACGCAAACAGCCGGTTGTCATTTTTAAGATGGCGCCAAGTTTAAAAGTTACTTACTGCATATTATTGAAATAATCATCATTGTTTGTAATATAAAGCGCTGTTTTTATATGCATAATAAATTTATTATGCTTGAAGAATATAATACAGTTGATTCTAAAAAGAAAAAAAGTAAGCAGTTGCAACAATATATCATTATTAAGAACGTTATTTTGAATCTCCATAATTTTGTTATTTAAATCTAAAAAATATTGCTATAAAAATCATTTTTTCCACATAATCGTCATCACCATGTCTGCTCCCCTATAAGGAGTCACAAATTACCGTCATAAAGCTCTGTCGGACGCTTTGGTCCTCGTCTCATTCCATGTCAGCTTTGCCTCCCGCAGCTCCGCCGAGTACATTCTATGTATAGTTGCCGACGGCTTTCCAGGACGACGCGAGCTTAATTTTTTTTTATTTTTCGCAGTTAGTTAGATGTAACAAACGTTCAAAAACAACATTTCAATACAACATAATGTCAAAACAAAAAAAACTTATATTCATATACAAAATATTGGTATGTATATGTTTAACTGGTACATCCATCGATGACTTTGATCCTTCATCTCTTCCATTAATTTCTCTCGCTACTATTATTTAAGCGTTCTGTGTATGTGATTAGTTTTAAGTTTGTCCTGAAGAAGGTGGGCAGTCACCGAAGTTGGTAGACAAATAAATAATTAAAACTCGATTTTTACATATTTTATTGTTTCATTCTTACAAATATTACACTTTTATCAGTCAGGCATAACAATACAGCAATGCACACATGCATATGTGTGGTAAAAAAATTCGTACCTATCGATAAAAAATAAAGCACCAACAGTCTGCGCCGCTAATGTTTTATGCATACTAAATAAATCATGCAAATGAATGCATCTCTCGTGCTCGCCGTAATGACTAGCAAATTAATGCATCGTGATTTGAGTCGGCGGCCGACGTCCTTGCAAAAAGTGCGACGCCCCGAGAATAGATCGCGCCACCGGCGGCTATCGCGAAATGATAAAACGAAAATAAAAACAAGCGCCGATGGTCATAAAGAATACCCGGCCGGCTCTAAAAATAACCAAACGAGCTAAATCCGGCCATTTTTACGCTTTGCCAAAGTAAACGTAAGTAAATCGGCGGCTTCATTCAAAATCTACTAGTTTTGACGTTTTTCAAATTATTGCTGCGCGCGCTGCACGAAGAAGACTGACGGAAAACGACTCTTTCCTAAAACAGTAGAGATGAGAAAATTTGCATTTAAAAAAAAAAAATTATCCATATTTGGAGCACATGATCACCACAAATTCACACACCGGATGACAATTAAGTCTCCTTGACGATGCATTTTTTCAGATTATGATCAGAATGGAACTGATAAGCCCAATGGGAGACACTTATGAACAACTGTGGCCACTCCATATAATTGTTAAAGAAAAACAACCTGTGAAAGAGATCAGAATCGCATTCGCGGGTTGACAGACGATCAACGATAGATTCTCTTACCGAAAATACGATGGAAAATGGTGAATGCGCAGAATTTTTATTTTAGTAGCCACAAAGTCTGCATGCCCAATAGGGCCGATGTACTTATGCAAAGACTATTGCGGCTAACAGAATTTTGAAGTGACAGTTCGTGAATTTCATATGCTGCAATGAGGTGAGCGGACATGATGATGTATGTTTGCATATTGGGCAGTCGGTCCTTTTCGCGAACTGACCGGCTCCCCGCAGCTCCGGCTCCCCGCGCACATCCCTACGCAGAGGTAGGCGCGTACTAGGGGCGGAACTGTCTCCTGCCAGACGCGAGACTTAAATTTTAATTTGTAGTAAGTAGTGACCATAGTTCCAAATGTTGTTCCACAGTCTGACAAAAGTGCCTTCGTTGTCTTAATGTGTTTGTATCGACGTTTACATTGGTGAGTCCAGTTTGTTTATATTCGCATTTGAGTATTCCGCCTTTGAGGCGTTGCAGTGTTTATGCGAATATTTTGTTTTTTCGTTTATCTGGCGGCGTTCGATAATCGGTTTAAATGGTTTTTTGTCGCGCGGATAATGACGTTGGGTATTGTCAGTCTATTTGCGTTAATGTCAGGGGTGAGATGGGGCGGCGAGCCGGGTAGGCGGTGCCCGTGATCGATCCGTCTGATGGTCTAGCTCCCGCCCACCTCACGTGTCTGCCGGCCTTTTTTACTCACTACAGACTGCGCTGGCGATGCACTTCCTGCAAAACATAACCGACAACAACACGATAACTACAACAAAACATTATCCCATCGATATTAGCGGCTTTATTAAACACCAGCATGCAATAATCAATCGAATACAGCAGACATTCGAGTTAGTTTTCATATTTTTATCAAATATGAAAACGAACTTGCAAAGATGTGCAATAGTCAATCGAACACAGCAGACATTTGAATTAGTTCTCATATTATTCGGCCTAAATAAATATATTTTTTGGCCTGCATAATATTGTTATTATTTTGCTATATTTAACATGTTCTACATAGTTATATTAACCCAACTCAACCTAATCTAACCTAACATAAACTAACTATGTAATTTAAATAAAGCTGTCTTTTTTATTTTGACCAAAAGTTAATTTAAATTATGATTATTTATTTTGTTGCCATAATCAATCGAACACTCAAATATTTATATACATTTTTTATATTTTACATAATTACTACTATATCGTATTGTACCCGGTTTTAATTTTAATCATATTTATTTATTATCATGAAAGTTATTATTAATTTAAATACATTAAAACAAAATACCGTTGTCCCTTACTACAGTATGTATACTACAATATGTCAGTAAATCGAGTATGATTCTTTGAATTGCTTGCCGTAACTAAGGCGACTAAAATCAACAAACGACTGATTTTCGACCCTTAGTACTGGATTTTCTTGCATTTTAAAACAGGGATAGATCGAGTTCCAAAATGGTTTTAATGATACAGAAACCTCGGATGCGCAATTAACATATTTGCAAAAAATTCATCGTGATTGTATAAGCAGTTGAGGCATACATAAGTAATATACAAACATATATACTTGATTTTTTTATTTATATATAATATATAATTTATTTAGTGAAACAGTCAGGGATCGTGCTATTTTGAGTACATATAACGAAACAATCGAGGCTTGCTATATTACCTGTCTAAATGACTAGCAGAACCCGACATGCGTTGCAATGTCCTATGTTTAATGAACGAATTAAATAGTCGTGAATCATGTTAATTTTCAAAAGTATATGATAGTTCTTTTCCACATTATAGCTAATAATAATCTGTAAAATATTATAAAACGTGTTTACCACATTTTTATAAATAAATTATGTAGATTGGTGTCTTGTATGCCATGTGTATATTCATAAAAAAATAATGTTCGTATAATCGTTAGTCAATACTGAATAGTCACTTCATTGGCATAGATTATAGAACATAGACAACAAACAACATGACATCGGCATTTTTAAATTCATATTTTCTTATGCAGAGAACTGCACGTTGCAAAAATCGATTATTGTACATGAAACGGTTGTGGATAGCAATTGACTGTTATGCTTCCAAATCTTCTTCTTCAGTGTCAGCGACGTCAAATTATTTTTACCCAATATCTGGCAACATCGATAGCTCGTGTGTTGCCCAGCATTAGGTCCTAAGATGTGCAGCTTGTTGGGCACATGGAGCAGGATCTTAGGTGTGTGGCGGTCTACAGGTCTCCACAATCACACAATTGTGACTCTCCTTGCCGAAGCATTCCCCCACCGCTCGAAGTTGTTCATTGTTCTACCTACTCCGGTTCTTAGTCTGTTCAGGGATTTCCAGGTCTGCCAGTCAAGGTTCTTGCCAGTTGGGAGGCCTTCCTTTGGAGTAATGAAATCCTCTGGTGCGATTTGTTGCCAGAGCTGGAGTCTCTCATTTTCAGGGCCGGATGTGAGAGGTTGTGTGGATTTCAGAAAGCTGCTTCGCGACTCCAATCTTGGTGTTGGGGCTATCTGATTATACAAGCAGTGGGACGGTTGGTTGATTGACATAGAAAGTAAAACAGCGAAATATCAGTTGATTCTTCTTCCATATACTATATCTAAGTTTATGGTTGCTATAAAGTTCTGTAACTGCCATGGGCCCTAAGTGGGATCTGTGTCCAAAAACTGACTATATTATTTTGACATCAGCATGATATAGCCCTTGCTGACTGGTACCGAAAAACTCGACATTCAATCTTTCGTCTCTTATTTCTGTTCGCTTGTCGTACATGTATGTGTCGCCATACTGACATTTCGGACAAGTCCGGTCACGGGAGTGACGTTCGTTATGTACATGGCTGCTGTAATTGGTGTGCAATTGATTATGTAGATCGCCACTTGCGGCGCTGGGCGACAGCCCATTACGAGCGCGCTTAGTCGCCAGTCAAGTCCCGTTCGACCGAGGCGAAAGTAACGTCATGTTACGGTCGAGCGGGGAAACCGAAAGAAAAAAAAAAGTCTTAATCGAAAATATAAATCGATGTGCTTCGGAAAAAGTCTGTGTGTTGTTAATCTGCTCCTCATACTTCCACCACGCGGTCCGATAACTATCCCGGCGACGTAAAGTCGTTTGTCCCGTGGAGATGAATCAATTTATACAATAAAGCAGCACAAAAGAAGGCAGCTTTATTATCCAAGGTATATGTGAGCGTTCGTTTATCAGCATTTTAAGGAAATGATCAGCACGACGCTCCCGGAGCATAACTCGGTCCCAATTACCGACTCAACCAAAATAACGACACGCAATGTTTCCAGGCGAATGTGCATCCAAGTATGATCGACGCGTAATGTTGCTTAACTTCAATAATCATTGTAAGGTTGTTGATCGATAGCTCCATATTAATGCACCCAAGTCTTCCGCCACATATAGTATAGCTGATTCATTTTTCATGTGTTTTTAAGCGTCATTTAAACGTGACATATGAAGAGTGATATAGTTATGCAAACATAATCATATCTTTCACTATATATCATTTATATAAGTAGTATTATAAACTTATGTTGTGTTATTCGTTGTCATGGCAACACTGAGTTAAATAATTAAATAGTCTTATAGAGATGTTTGTGGTGCTCCTTAAAATTTGAACAAGCTTGCAATTCCTATCGCTCCTATGAGTTTTTTTAACCCTTTCATTACGGCTCGGTTTGAATACAAATTATACTGTCAATTATAAAACTAGTATTTGAAGTATGAATGTACTTATCTGGTCTATTTTCATATATCACATTGTTTCTTGTATCCTTTAGCTAACAGATGATGCATAAAAAATATTCTAAGTAGCAAAACGATATATCACGTCAACCAATGTCAATAGTCTGGGAATCTTATAACGGCATATGCCGACAACCGATGCGAAAAGGTTAACTGATCTGTTTCAAATTCTATACATAAATTTCTTATATCATTGAGTATATTTATACAAAATTTGATGCAAATTAATTCAACATTTACTCATTTACATATGTTTAAAATTTGATACATTCCACGTAAACGTTGTAACGCAGACATACTTGTATGTTTGCCGGCGGTCATAGCTCAATGGTGAAAGCGTTTGCTTTGCAAGCCAAATGTCGTGGGTTCCATCCCCGACGGAGATTAAAAACAAAAAAAGGATTTTTAATCGATTTATGAGCTCTAAAATACTCCCGATTGGTGTGAATTTGATCCATCACCCGTAAAATGCCAGTCATAGCCTATTAATTAAAATTGGTGGTAGACCACCCATTCATAGTAAATGTCCGTAATAATAAAGGATGATGCGTGAATCTCGGGCTGTAGTCTATGACGTTGGCGGATCAACACTCCACATGCAGCGTTTAGCTATATACACCATTATAAGCGTCATATAATTCCACAGATGAGACTTTAGAATTACTATCACCATCTGTCTGTATTCTCCTGTATGTGTTTACATAAAAAATATATATTATTTATTTGCAAGGTTAGAGCAGTTAGTTTTATTGCTTGATGAGAGATGGCACGTGTGCGTTTTCTTTCGTATTTTTTGGCACAGTGTGGCGTTGTTATTATTTAGTTGTTCTCCGTCTGTCTTGCTCTCAAATGAGTCAAATTTTCCGTTGTTTTGACCAGACATTGTGTTTTTTTAAACAAAGAGCCGCGGTCGCTAACCCGCCCCCACCTCGCGATCCTTAGTCGGCCATCGCTGCAGTTCGCAAAAGCAACATTGTGTGACTAGGCCGCAGATGCGTCAACACAGTCTGAGCGACTAGCGACGAAGTGACGTGACTTGCATTGCTACATTGGGCAGATCATCATCGTCATATCTGCTACCTTAATTGGAGCATATCATACTTTGCCCATCTCTTAACCGTGCCGTATTAATGTCCGGGTGGAACACACAAAGGACGCTCCCAAAAAACAAACATTTTAAACAGTACCGGCTTTAGACCCTACGGCGCCCTAGGGCTTATTTGTCTGGCGCCCTATATTGTTTATATTTAAAAAAATCTAAGCAAGATTGCTTGCCCTCGGCGCCCCTGGCTTATTCGACGCCCCGGGGCACCGACCCACTTCGCCACCCCCTAAAACCGGCACTGATTTCGAAAATGTCTGAAGGCCTTCCCGCAATTCTAATGCAGCGCACAGTACAACAACAATACTCATTTAATTTAGTTTCAAACCCTAGTTGCCCCTGTGGCGCCCCCTTCCAGACCTCAGAGCACATTCTATTGGACTGTCAGTTCCTCTCGTTAGAGAGAGGAGTCCTGTTCGATGCAGTTCGAGGGAATCGCCTCAGCCCTATCGGGCATGCAGACTTTGCGGCCACTAAAAAAAATTTCCACGCATTTACAATCTTTGCTCGTATTTTCGGTGAGAGATTCTATCTTCCATCTCCATCTCTTTACAACCCATGAATGCGATTTTAATCTCTTTCACGGGTTCTTTCTTTTAGCACTTCTGTGCAGTAGCCACAATTGTTCAGAGGGGACTCCCACTGGACTTATCAGTTGCTAACTGATCAAATCTGAATGAGCGCGTCATTAAGGAGACTTAACTGTCCTCCGGTGTGATGCGGGTGTGAGGCGGGTAAAGTCCAGTCCAGTACAACAACAAACTGACCCCAGACTAGTTTCGTTGATGTTAGTACACTACAATCGTGTTGCCTTTCTTTATGATTTGTTGCTGGTTTGCGAGAAGCACGAGGATTATTTGTTAGTTAGATTACTGGTTAAATGATTGTTCTCTTTCGTTGTCAATTACACGTCTTTATTCATCATCATCATACAATGTCCGCTCTCTTAACTGGAGCATATGGTTATTTGTGAATCAAAATGACTATAATAAATAACGTTATATTTGCTATGAATTAGTCGTAAAAATATTATTGGTCACATAAACGGCTTAAGCGCTGTTGTAATAGAGAAACGTGACTTACTACCAAAATAAGATTCATCAAATTTCCTACAAATTACATACACTAACACACGTAAGCAGAGTCATTCCTTGGCTTAAGTTGATCGACTTACGATCTATATACAGAGACATTTCTTAAGGTAGCCACCTAATAATAGCTACTTTCTTTTCCAATGATAAAAGTGAGGAAGCTTCATCCCTAGACTCACCTCTAATCACAAAAAACGTCTCTGAAAACAGGTGTTAAGTTGGTAACCTTAAATCAAGGAATGTCTGCATACAGGTGTAACATATTTTTCCTTCGAAAATACCAAATACTTGGACTATATGAGTTTAAATAAAATATATATGTACATATATAAAAACGATCGCTCTCTCCGTGGTCACGCTTAACCAAAGCCAACTACGACATACAATTTACTTTGTCGACCATTGTTGCACAAATCCCTCCATCTGACAGTCTCCCACCAGTGTGAAGGTCGCCGCAGGAGACGTTCATTAGCTTCATCCTCCACTCCACAGCAAATCCGTCATTTCATTGACTGCAATTTTCACTGCAATGTCAGCAATGAAACGGCTTCGCATACTAATCCTAGTCCATACAGTGGAACCCCGTTATTTCGTTCTACCTTTTTTCGTTTTTCCGCATATTTTTTTTATTTTTATACTCCCGGCGAACATCCATAAGAAACAATGTTAAATAATCCCCGATTAACTGTTTTTAAACCACGATATATCATTTTCTTCAATGAGAGACTCCAGCTCTGGCAACAAGTCGCCTCAGAGGATCATTACTCCAAAGGAAGGCCTCCCAACTGGCACGAACCTTGACTGGCGGACCTGGAAATCCCTGAACAGATTAAGAACCAGAGTTGGTAGAACAAAGGACAACCTCGAGCGGTAGGGAATGCTTCGGCAGCGAGAGTCACCGTTGGGCGACTGTGGAGACATGCAGACCACCTCACACCTAAGATCCTGCTCCATGTGCCCATCAAGCTGCACATCTCAGGACCTAATGCTGGGCAACACACGAGCTACCGATGTTGCCAGATACTGAGCAAAAATAATTTGACGTCGCAGACACGAAAAAGAAGAAGATCATTTTCTTCGATCTATGGTCTCAATCACGGGCCGTCAACCTGGTCCGTACCGCCCACTAGTGGGCGATACGAGTTTCTGTGGTGGGCGGTGAGCGATTTTCATAGATTTTCAAATCTTCTACATTCCTTCTAGAATTTTTTCCACCCATATACTGAATTGAAATTTAGCGAAGTTGGTGGGCGGTAGGGAAATTTTGACATGAAAAATAGGCAAAAGTGGGCGCTTGGCATAAAAAGGTTGACGACCCCTGATCAAAATATTATGGTCCTCTCACAAATATTATCCGGATTAACTTTTTTTTTCAAATTTTCAATACATATTTGTTAATATTATAAGGCGTGTATTTATTTGTTCAGTAGCAATTCAAGGTTTCGGCAGTAACTTTAATCAATTGGCAGAAAATTAAATTTATCGGCAGTATATTAAATAAATTGGTAGTACCCACTGTGACAGTACGAATGTGGTCAGTTATAAAATTAATATGATATGGCAGTAATGAATATATTCAATACTACCAAGTAACAAAAGTAAAATTAATGAATAATCAGCACATGAAATGGAAACCTAACCTAACCTTTTATTAATTACCATTCATTAATTATTTCCTGCCAATTTATTATTTTTCTCCTGCCAAATGATTATTTTTTACTTTTTTTAAAAGTATTTATTATTGACCTCTTGCTAAATAATTACTGCCTATTAATTGAATTAAATACTGGGCAAAAATTGTTGCCTATTACAAATATTATATAAGATTGAAATATATTCTAAGCCTACCAAAAACAATTGAATGTAGTCGTGTTATCAATATTACAGGTCATCGAACTTTTCTGTCGTTTCGAAATTCCTTCGTACCGTTTCGCCTGTTGAATAGTTAGACATTATGTGTATATTTTTTTATCGAAAATAAGTGTCGATCTGTGTTAAACAATTATAGTGATCAGTGAGCGGATCAAGCGATATTTTGGCACGCGACCCATTTTTCTAGAAAGTATTTGGCAAACGAGATCTTTCATAGAGTAATTATATCACATTAAAAGTATTTTCTTTTTAATCGAATAATGTTTCTCTATTCATAAATTATTCACATTTATTAACCCTTTCGCATCGGTTGTCGGCATATGCCGTCATAAGATTCCCCGACCGTTGACATCGGTTGACGTTATATATCGTTTTGCTACTTTCTTAGGATAGTTTTTTATGCATCATCTGATAGCTAAAGGATACAAGAACCAATGTGATATATGAAAATAGACCAGATAAGTACATTTATGCTTCAAATACTAGTTTTATAATTGACAATATAATTTGTATTCAAACCGAGCCGTAATGAAAGGGTTAAGGAGTATGGCTCAAAGGTAAAGGCGCTTGCTTACCACACCTTAGATATGTGAATTTGAAGAAGACAAATATGGTTTTTAATTATTTTTTTTTTTTGCAATTCTTGTTAGATCACTGGAGTTAAGCAACATTGGGCGCTGACCAAAACATGAATGAATCACCACCAAACTGCGTGTAGCTGATGGTGTTGAGCCGGTTCTTGGGGCAAAACGGTCCATGTATTGGGAGCGTCCAGCTTATCATCCGAGCACTTTAAAAATCCGAATGAAAAATCACACAAAAATATGCTTCGGATACTTTAGATCCCGTTTCTTTCGCCCTGCAGATCGTCGGGAACCATATTTGTTCCCAGGTGGATCTTCGGGTGCAGAAACGTTTTGGGATGAGCCATGAACAATGGCAACTGATAGAACGGAGACTGGAAATATGTTACAGATATGGAACGGATATGACTAGATTATTTTTGGAATTATAACGTATTTGACGCTTTCTCAAATAATACGTTTTCACGCATTTATCGTTTATTCAAGCGTCGAAAGAAGCGTTTTTTGGCAACTCTACGATCGTTCTCGTACCCAAGTGACTACACATGCTATCAATCTTGGCATCTCACCTAAATCCAATGTAGTCGCAGATGTCTGCGTAGAATACTGAGAGTACGATGGTTTTATTTTATGAGGCATAACGATGTGAGAGAGCGGACAAGGCAGCCTTCCATACTACAGTGAGCACAAAAAACAAAGGTGGATCTGGTTGGGATATACACTTCAGATGCCGGAGAAGAGCATTAACCACAGCTGCGTTTCTTCAAGCCCCCGGGCCCTCCCCGGTACTCGGTTTAAGTATGAGAGGCAGAGCTGACATGGGATGAGGCGATGGTCGAGGCGGCTGACAGAGCTCGTGATGTCCATATGATCCAGTTAGGGAAGCGGGCATTGAATTGATGATGATGATATAAGACATACTTTATGTGGCACTCAGGATCGTGGATATTATTCCAAGAGAATGTTCAGATTCTTTGTTGAAAAAGTAATATTATTTTCATGTTTCCGCGGGCGTCGGAGTCCATTAGAGATGGCGGACGCCACGCTGCTCTCAGGGTCGGAAGAGTAGTTACGTGACGCTATTATATACCCTTACGTATGTATTAATGTGAAATATGTAGGGCAGAGGCTCTCTGTAGGGAATTCCCTTATGGGGACGAAATTAAGACACAGTAAAACCCAGCAAAAAACTTCACATCTGAAGTAAAACGTGATGCAAGATTTTGCTGCTTCAAATCAATCGTCAAGATTGAAACTGGGAAGAAGAATGGTTGAATGGTGTTGATTTTTTTATCGTTTTTGTTGCCGTGTATGTTTTTAAAGTAGTGTTTTTCTCCGATAGTAATGAAAGAGACTTCAAAAGATTATGTTTTCTGTAAATTCGTATTAACATCCTCCTCTCTAAGTTAGTTATCGAATTACGTGGTGGCAGGATGAGGAGCAGATGAACAACACACAGACTTTTTTAGAAGCACATATATATTTTCTATAAACTTTACAAACTTCCGGCCCGGGTGGAATAACATGCCGGGCTGGCCATAATACGAACTTTTCGCAGTCGACACACAACTGACTCGGCACCGGGCTTCGTGGTCGGTGACAACCAGCGCCGCAAGTGGCGATCTATATAACTAATCCTCCTAACGGCATTACAAAATGATAACACATGCGTGTCCGATGAGCAAACGAAAATAAGAGACGAAAGATCGCATATGGAGGTTTTCGGCAACAACCTGCAAGGGCTATATCATGCTGATGTATGTATCAATTTATTAATAGTAGAGTTCATCAAACAATCGGTTTTCATAAGGTTGGTTGTTGCAAACTATTATTTTCTTCTTCCCACATCCGTTCGCGAATAAATCATTTAAAGCCTTCCAGTATAATCAAAGGAAAAAAAGTAAGGTTAGGTTATGTTTGATCATATCACTTACTTTTTTATATTATACAAGTATTCATACCAGACCGCTGCGAAGGGTAAGCATCCAATTTCAAGAAATTGACGATGAACAGTACGATAGAAGCGAACCAATGAACGCACGCCGCTCGAGAAAGAAACTACGATATCCGGGGTTTCTCCCTTTGTAAGCAGCACTACTGCCATTTAAGCAGTCAGTGTTCCGGCGACCTCTCTCGAAAGTGGTCGAAATTGAATAGGTTCTTCTCAGGACCGCTCTACCTGACCGCGGAATTGACTCAAAGGCATTTCACTAACGAATGTTGTAGTTTTCAAGTATTACCTTTAATATTGTATTCATTTAATCAAAAGGAAATCAACAGTTTCATACCTATGTAACATGACTTTCTATTTTGATATCAGTATATAATAAAAAAAAATCTTTTTCACACAAAATTTGATGTGGATTCTATGATCCATTCTTTGGGATAAGCAAAAATCGCCGCAGTGCAAAAACACGTGTGACAAAAAAAACTGTCAAAAATCAATCAAACATCCAAAACGGACAAAATTTTTAGCATAAAATTAAAGGACATATGTAGCAACAAAACGACAAAAAATATATATAAAATTGAATATTGGTAGCTCGCGAAAATTCAAAAGTAACCTTATTTTTTGAACAGCCGGCATATATTTACATATTTGTTTGTATTAACATCCTTCTCTCTCTCAAAAAAGGTTTGTTATTCCGTCGCGCGATGGCAGGATTAGGAGCAGATTGATAACACAGACTTTTTCAGAAGCACATTGACATATATTTACGATAAAACTTGGTTTCCCTATCGATCGTAATACGGCGTTACTTTCGCCGCGACCGATCGGGACTTAACGATGCGGTCTCGCCAGAGGACGGTACACACTGGCTCCGCGCTCGGGATGGGCTCTCGCCCGCGCCACTAGCGGCGGTGTATATAACTAACACACAATATGGCGGACACATGAAGGTAAGACAAGCAAACAGAAATAAGAGACGAATAATTGTAGTCAGCAAGGGCTAAATCATGCTGATGTCAGTATTTTGTTTACTAGCAACTCATTAGATAATAATTTAATATATGTAACGATATATAGTATATTAATAGACCGGAATGTTGTTACTACAGCAACAAATTATTTATTGGTATTATCAACACTTGCGAATGACTCACAAAATCAAATTCCAAATTGATACACGACTTATCAACACATTAATGTTGATCTCAATAACAAATCTAACATTAATAACATTCCTTACACAATCTGCATATTATTTATAGCGATTTATAAATCTATTACTATAAAAAATATATTTATTGATTCTCCGAATTCTTCGGTAAATAAAAAATATAAGTTGGTGAAATGTTTTTTTTTCTTTCAATGTTTTCAGCATTCACTTTGAGATCCATTATAAATAATAAATATTTATTTATTTACCTTGTTTTTACGTGGATCACGTAAGATAAGTTCTCTATTAGGAGACTGCTGTTTCGACTAACTCGTAGCCTTTCTCAATCCATCACTTGTCAAGAGATAACTGAGCTGCGATAGTACTTTATAAGTGGTCAAACCCATTTTATGTAGGAGAGGGGATAGGGGTGTGTCTGTTTATAGGGAATGATATAAGAGCTACGAGTTAGTCGAAACTGCAGTCTCCTAATAGATAACTTATCTTACTTGATCCATGTAAAAACAAGGTAAATAAATAAATATTTATTAGTAAAATGTGTCAAAATATGTAATGAATTTTTTTTGCAGCGAAACGATGAACAGAAATTTGATCAAACGCTTGAGCGAAATAATTTTTGATGAATTACAACTGTGTGAAGTGAATATCCTTATATGTGATAGTTGATGTAGTGTAACAGCAAGGGACCGTCGGAACAAAGTAGCAGAGACTCCCAGGCGACACACAGAACACGCCTCCTGTTCTCATGGATGATGCACTTCATCCGATAATTTTTTACTGTCTGCTGTATGTTTGGATCACATGGACAATGTTCGCAAGAAGAGAGGCCAAACCTTTTCCCCGTAAACGCCTGCGTGAGATGAAAATCTGTGGAAGCCTTCTTTTTCCAGTCCAATAAATGATCGATGGATGGAAAGAAAGACTTGGTTATTTCAGCGAAAGTTGCTTCTTGATATGTGGCGTTGCTAGTATTAAACAAATCATGCATTATGTCATGGTTAGGGTACGTTAGGTTAGGTAAGGTTGATCGATTTAATAAAAGTGTTAGAAACTGCCAACCCATTGTGTTGAGCATCCAAGAGTGTATCGGTTTTTGTAGCCTGTGAAGCAGGGTTCATAGGTTAGGTTACATTATGTTACGTTAGGTTAGGTTAGGTTGATCAATTTCATGAAAATGTTAGCAACGGCTGTACAGATTGGCCAACCTATTGTGTTAAACCTCTCTGAGTCATATAACTTCTTAGGTTTTCATGACCAGATTTGGTATTGTGACTTTTGGGTTCAGCCGTGTGTTGCGAATTCTGTCGTAGGGGGTTTGGGGCTGGGGTTTTCTTCAAGTTTGACGACTTTGTCACCCTTCCTTCAGTCCTCTATGAGTCATGATCAGTTATCGTTGTCCGTGAATCACGGTTCAGAGGTTAGGTTAGATTAGGTTACGTTAGGTTAGGTAGTTTTGATCAATTTAATAAGAATTTTAGCAACAGCTGTAGAGAACTGTCAACCGACCCATTGTGTTAAACTTCTAAGAGTTGTTATCAGTTATCGCCGCTCGTGAATCACGGTTCAGAGGTTAGGTCTGTTCAGACGGTTGCGGTCAAGAGCATCTGCTATAACGTTATCAGCAGCAATTGTTATGTATTGTTGACATTGAAGAGAGAATGCCGCTTGCATTCACAAACAGCATGGCAGGAAGCTTGAGCGATAGTACACAATTAGCAATTAACGCAAACTAAGTGTTACGCCCGCGCGAATTCGCGTGATGATTACGTGTACTTTGTATTGACTTCATTTGGTTTTTATTATTTTATTTTTTATTTTTTATATATTTTTTATATTCTAAATTCAATATGACTACATCTAGCAGTGATTTAACGGAATACGTTGACGACGCTCTTGTCATAGAACACTATACTGTAGATCTAGAAGAAATTATCGATAGGTTGCAAGTAGGGTTTTCATGAAATTCTGTTCATGTGTTGATTGCGCATCGACAGACGATTTAACTGGGATGGGCTGCATTTGGAAAACTTCAGTACATTTTTAAAGCGAAAATTCTGCAATGTCTTAAAACTAAGGCGCTTAACCAATGCATCCTACCTGTATTAACTTATGGCGCAGAGACGTGGAATATAGCAGCAAGTCTTACCTATAAAATAAAGGTCGCCCAGTGTGCTATGGAGAGATCCATGCTCGGAGTGTCTCTAAAAGATAGGATACGAAACGAGGATATCCGAAAAATAACTTAAGTATTGGAGCCTACCCAAAGAATAGGCCCACCTAGTATCAATGTGAAATATCTGTCTAAGAGAAGATGGTCGATGGGGAAGAAAAGTATTGAAGTGACGCCCAAGAACTGGTAAACAAAGCGTTGGCCGACCCCCTGCAAGATGGGCTGATGACATAAGAAGACTAGCGGGAGTGGCCTGGATGCGGAAGGCATAGGATCGAAGATGTTAGAGACTCATGCGGCAGGCCTACGTTCAACAATGAACGGACCCAGGCTGATGATTATGATGATTAATGTTGATTTCGCTCCCGGGAAGGTTTCTGTATCATTAAAACCATTTTACAACTGAATCTAACCCTATTTAAAGATGAAAAAAAAAACACTAATAAGGGTTGAAAATCTGTCGTTTGTTTATTTGAGTCGCCTTAGTTACGCAAGCAATTCATAGAGTCATACTCGATGTACATAGTTAGTCTAATTGTAAGGGACGACGTTCTTTTGTTTGAATGAATTTGAATTAAGAATAGTTTTGACGTAAATAAATAAATAAATTTGATTTAAAATCAAACTCTTTCTTTCCTGTTCTGAGCAACATCGTGTACAATGCGATAGAACAAAATAAAATTCGAGTATGACTCGTTTGTCGTCGATTTAATTGAAGTTTTTAACGCTTTCGCATCGGTTGTCGGCATATGCCGTCATAAGATTCCCCGACCGTTGACATTGGTTGACATGATATATCGTTTTGCTACTTTCTTAAAATAGTTTTTTATGCATCATCTGATAGCTAAATGATACAAGAACCAATGTGATATACCTGTATGAAAATAGATCAGATAAGTACATTTATGCTTCAAATACTAGTTTTATTATTGACAGTATAATTTGTATTTAAACCGAGCCGCAATGAAAGGGTTAAGAACAATATTTATAAAACATTTACTTACCATAGTTTTCCCAAATGTGTCGGAACCTAGAAAGAACGAGAGCTCGGGAAATAAAATTAAAAACGCTAAGATTTATGAATCATTTTTTAATGAAACAAATCGATTTCTCCTACGTTACCTACGTTGGAAACTGTTCTTGGATGAAGTCCTTATCTGTACCAGGATGATGCTTGGTGAGCTTAAAGGATAGATACGGAGAAGGATATCCGGTAGCTCCTAAAATGATATTTTTATCACAAAATTGTCGGACCATAATTATTATTACCGTCAAGTGACTGCAACATTTTTGCTGTTGTACAACGCTTGGGTTTGATAAAACAGTCGGTCACGAGGGTAAGGTGGACCCAGTTTGGACTGACATCCCCCCGTCTTTAAAAAGACGACAAGTCGTGGATTCGTCACGTGGCCGCGTGGAGGAAGGATGCAGGAGCGAATGGCGTTTCGCCATACCGGTCGAGAGTTGACTGACAACTGCCGGAACCTGTGACATCCAGCGCCGCCAAGACAATCGCAGCAATAAAAGCAAATTAAAGATGACAGTTGAACCAACATAAAATGGAGCAACTGTCATAACAAATAAAATGGCGTATGCAAACGCCGTGTAATATTATATAATTAAATCTAACATAATTGGATGTGCATGTCAGGCGATCGAACAAAAATAAGAGACAAAAGATCGTTTTTTGAGGCTTTACGGCATCAGCCTAAAAGAGCTATATCAAGCTGATATCGGCAGATTTGCGGGTGGCAGATGTAATATGGGATGAGGCGAGAACCAAGGCGGCTGACAGAGCTTTGTGGTGGTTCTTGATGACCATATGCTCCAGTTAGGGGAACGGACATGGCTACGATGAAAGCCATTGCAACGCATATAGTTTGCATTTCGGAAGGAAATTTGTAAGCCGTTGTGGAATATGTGATATTTAATGATATTATCATCCTCCTCTCTTTAAAAGGTTGTTATTCAGTTGCGTGGTGGCAGGATGAGGAGCAGGTTAACAACACAAATACTTTTTCTGAAGCACATATTATATTATATTATAAATTCACGATAAACTTTACAAACTTCCGGCCCAGGCGGAATAACTTGCCGGGCCGGCCATAATGCGTCCTTCTGACGGTCGAAACGAAAACTAACTGCCGTGCGGCGCCATGGTCGGTCACACAACGCCCCATTGGTGATCTATGCAACTAATCCAAAATGCCAATGTAACGGCACATACATGTACGACAAGCGAACAGAAATAAGAGACGAAAGATTGTATGTTGAGGTTTTCGGTACCAGTCAGCAAGGGCTATATCATGCTGATGTCAATATTAATATTTTTTGTGTTAAAACTACAAGGCTAAGGCTAATTTTAAGAATTAAGAGAAGCATCGGGTGTATTAATCACCCAATCCCGTAATTGCAGCATACAGTCGACAAAAACTGCCGCTCTGTCTCATTTCATATCGGCTCTGCCTTCCTGAGCTTTTTCGAGTGCATTCTATGTATAGTTGTCGGTGTCCTTCAAGGATTGCGAGAGTCCTGAGAATCTTGTAAAAATAGCTGCTAATATTATTGCTATCCTGCAGCATCCTAAGCAAATGTCCCAGTCAGGTCCACGTTGGTCTCTCCGCCGACTTTAATGTAGAAGGCTGCCTTGTCAGCTCCATCATCTTGAAATTCCTCGCAAAATCAAACCAATCGTACCCCCTGTATTCTACGCAGATATGTATTTTAAAAACTCATTAAACGGCTGCATTGGATTTTGATTGGACGCCAATATTAGCAGCAGCCGTAAATAATAAGGGGGATGAAATTTAAATAGGGGTTGAATAAAATGAACCTGTGTATTAACTTAATGTCTATGTCGTCATCATCGTTATCACCATGACCGCTCTTCTAACTAAACATGTCATGAACAGTGCCGGCTGTAGACCTTGCGGCGCCCTGGGTAAAAAAAAACTGGTGACCCCTGGTTTTATTGGGTGAAAGGCGAAATCTTCAGAAATCACCCCCTGTAGGAGCTTAGACTCTGCCGGTATAGCTCAATGGTCAAAGCGTTTGCTTTGGAAGCCAAAGGTCGTGGGTTCGATCCCGGACAGAGATACAAAATTATTGGATTTTTAATCAATTTCTGAGCTATAAAATACCCCCGGTTGGTGTGAATTTGATCCCTCACCCGTAAAATGCCAGTCATAGCTTAGTAATTAAAATTGGTGCTAGACGAAAGTCGTCCCGTGAAGACCACCTATTCATAGTAAATTCTTGTAATAATAAGGATGATGCGTGAATCTCGGGCTGTAGTCTATGACGTTGGCGGATCAACATTACATGCAGCGCTTAGCCATAAGCACCATGGTAAGTGTCATAGAATTCCACAGATGAGACTTCAGAGTTACTATCACCATCTGTCGGTATTATCCTGTATGTTTTTGCATAAAAAAGGCTGCCCTTAGCGTCTTAAGTTCATTCAGCGCCCTGGGCAGCCGACCCACTGCGCCACCCCCTAAGACCGGCACTGGTCATGTGAATGTCTGTGTACCAAAGATTTAAGTTAAGGCCTCAAACACGCTATTCAACATGCAATTATCATTCACAAGAAAGATAGTTGCCCGCATATCATAGCAATTCACAAGACTTGCAGCAAATGCAGATTGGTTTCGATTGTCTATCCGCTCGTGATCGATCTGTCGCCTACAAACACAATAAAAAAACGCTGCAATCAATTATGTGTGGCTTAAGCTTATGCGAGTATATGTATTTAAGATAGTTGTATGTTTGCTAGCTGTAATAATGATTTGAAGTGATGTTGGTTGTTGCAGGCCCTTGCCTGCGTGAGATGCAGCCAGGCCGCTCTCCGTGCCCTCGCCCTCCCAGGCACAATCATCACAACCACCACGCTTACTCCAACGTGAGTACCACTGACACCCCTGCTGCCACACCATGCTCACCACATGCTTGTCAATACACTGCTTAATGTCAAATGGACATCATCCACAACCACCACGCTTACTCCAACGTGAGTACCACTGACACCCCTGCTGCCACACCATGCTCACCACATGCTTGTCAATACACTGCTTAATGTCAAATGGACATCATCCACAACCACCACGCTTACTCCAACGTGAGTACCACTGACACCCCTGCTGCCACACCATGCTCATCACATGCTTGTCAATACACTGCTTAATGTTACATGAACATCACCCACAACCACCACGCTTACTCCAACGTGAATACCACTGACACCCCTGCTGCCACACCATGCTCTTCAAATGCTTGTCAATACACTGCTTAATGTCAAATGGACATTACCACAACCACCACGCTTACTCCAACGTGAGTACCACTGACACCCCTGCTGTCATAACATGCTTATCACATGCTTGTTATACACTGCTTAATGTCAACATTACTCCAGTAGTACTGATATTTCTGTTGTTACTTCTAACTCATCACAGATACCATGCTCATCACGTGCTTGTCTAATTAATACTTAATCTCTCCAGAATACTCATCATACGAGTAGCAACATTTCTACTACAATTTTATTAGCACTAGCACCACTACTGCCACAGCGTGGTGGTGCTACGATTATTATTTATTTTTCACTTCTTCCATCATCTTAATTTTAATTGTTCACCATTCATGTCACTCTAACAACTTCACAATCTGAAATTGGCCTCATTTTATGACAAAAATAATTTTCTTGTTATGACACATTTCTCGATATACATTATACTAACTGCATTATCAACAAAATACAATTGTTCCGGAAATCGCGTACCACGTAAGTACTTAAACAAATTGCTTCGATCGCTTGCTTTGTGGTATCCTTGATTCACTGCTTTGTGTATTCAAGGTTCACTTAAATTAGTTTCTTCCAAGAATTGACCTAGATTCCAGCAACAAAGATAGATATTAAGTCATTGTGTACTTGTAACATTCAATGGAAACTTGGTGTGGCGTACGGGATGAATATACATATTTCTGTAATACACTCTACACAACAATTGAGCATATGGCTACCACAAAAACTCCTGGGAACTCAGCTGTAAGGTTGCTTTTTACGAGATAGTCAAACAACTTCCTATTACTTTGATATTCGACTGTGTTATATAATGACAATAGCAAAAAATTAGTTTTTTTTTAACTTTATGTTCTCATGTAACAACTATTAGAAAAATCCGATTAAAAAATCACTAAAAAATATGATTCGGATACTAAAACTGCCGTATCTAAAAGCCGTTGGGAGACATATATATTTCCAGATGCTGATTTGCTTGCATCGGGTTTAGAGATGTCTTGGAACGAGCCATGGACTATCAAAATTCTGATTAAGAATAAATGACCCAAAATATACCTCGGATACTAACAGTCAGTGCCGGTTTTAAGGGGTAGCGTAGTGTGGCGGTGGCCCAGGGCGTCGAATGAGCTAAGGGCGCCGAGGCCAATCTATCTCATATATATTTTCAATACACACAATATGGGGCGCCAGAAAAAAACTGTCCTAAGGCGCCGCAGGGTCTTAAGCCGGCACTGACTACAGTGCAGTCTCTTCGAGTCCAAAACCTTCTGCCTTTGAGGTCCCCGGGATTCATACATGTTCCCAGGTGGACCTTCGGGCTCAGAGATGTTATTGGATGAAGAAAATGAACTGAGTGGCGGAAATTAGTGATGATCTTTTCTTTCCATTTCCGAATATGAAACGGATATGAAAAGAAAAAATACATTACACGAGTATCTCACATCAAGAACACGTTTTTTTATTATTATTATTCACATATTATCACAAAATAAGCTTCAGAAATGACGCATTTATGAAATTGAAATTCAATACAATTTTTTGAAATAGGAATATTTTCAACCTAACCACATCGCAGCAATCAATTGTCGGAAAATTCTTAACTGTTAATGATGTTGCTGAAAGTTATTATTATGAAAAATGTTCGACGCAGACTTTCCATTGAGAACAGGATTGCGACGAAGTGGTTAAAACTTTTATATAAAAGCAAAATGTAAATACAAACTGAAAATCCCTTTTAACGAAGTGTGAAGGGGACTTGTCGTTCCTCCTTTTAGAAAGCCGTTTTTGTTCCATGTTTTTTTGTTGTAAATTTCAATGAAAAACTTTTGCAAGTTTCATACAATTGTCAGCACTCGTTGCAGTCGGGAGTATTTATTATTACACTGTAATTGGCATCTTGTACAATCTCGTTACTCTGTTTATTTTGTTAAGCTGTTTGTTTAGTTGAAATGTTTATTTACTGCTTCCCAGAGTCTAAAAAAATTGTAACTTTAATTCCAAGCTTAGAGATTAAGCTCAATTACTTCAAAAACTATTTAACAAGTGATGCACTTCTTTTTTTTTTCTTCAAATATCCGTTCCGTATCTGGAACATATGGTCACCTCGAATAGCCGTCACTCAGTTTTATCGACTGCCATTGCCTATTCCACGTTCCTAAATATATCTGCACCTGAAAGTCCTCCTGAGAACATGTATAGTTTCCGGCATCCTACATAGTGTAGTTGATCGATTTTTTTAAGGAGATTGAATGATTTTTACGATGCTTCCGAGGCCTAACATTTAGTTCTAAGAGGCGGCTCAACCTAAATGTGTTATTAGTAAATCAACACTCATATTAACAACACAAACTATGAAACTTTCCTCTTGTAACTCAGTTCAAAGTGATAAGTATTTATTCATTTACCTTGTTTTTACAAGGATCACTTTGAGTATGGCCTCTGTTTAGGAGACTGCAGTTTCAACTAACTCGTAGCCTTCCTCAATCCGTCACTGTCAAGATACTTTAAAGTGCATTGTTAGCATTTAAATTCCGCCATTCGCACTAATTTTCAGGATATTTTCATTGCGAATGCAGCAACGGGAGGCATTTCAGGCACTTCCGGTCCGGCACAAGCACTTCCGTCCGCCATTATTTCTGCACGCGTAATATCATATTCATACGAGAGTGGGTAAAATCGTACATTAATAATATATATCGTGGAAAATAACGAACAGAACGTGTTCCATTTATTTTGAATTTCAAATGTGTCTCGAATCGCATGGGAAAGCAGCAGCAGCACGAATCATGTTTCATGTTAAGTAATCTTATATTAGTTTATATTGACATCAGCATGATAGAGCCCTTGCTGACTGGTACCGGAAACCTCCATACACAATCTTTCGCCTCTTATATCTGTTCGCTTGTCATTTGTACCGCCCGTCGGCGAGAGCATATTGTATTTTGGACCGGCCGAATGCTGTGACTAGGTTTGGGCCATAAGTTTGTAAAGTGTATCGTAAATATATGTCAATGTGCTTCTGAAAAGTCTGTGTTATTCATCTGCTCCCCATCCTGCCACCGCGCGACGGAGTAACACCTTTCAAAGAGAGGAGGATGTTAATATATACTTATGTATATCATCATTACCATGTCCGCTCCCTTAACTGAAGCATATGGTATTCACAAACTGCCGACACAAAGCTCTGTCGGCTGCCATAGTCTTCGCCTCATCACATGTCTGCCCTACCTTCCGCAGCTCTGTCTGATACACTTTATTCGTATATATAGAGTTCCCAACGGAGGCAAAAGCCCGGGGGCTTGATGTAAAGACAGCTGCCGTTTATGCTGGTTTGCTAATGTAAGCTTTACTTTTAAGGTAACCTCAAAAAAAATTAAGCTCCTCAAGCAAACATTAAATATACACCATTCACCATGAATACACTATGGATCGTTACTTTTCAGTCGCGCAGCATCGGGTGATATTACATTTTGACTAGACGCCATTAGTAAGCGCCACAATTTGATTAATTATCTTCCACCTGGCAGCACTAGCTCTGCATCAAAATTAGGAGAGGGCGGGGGCTTCACGAGGGGAAATGTGAGGGCGGTAAAAATCAAACAGTGGAAAAAACGAAGGGCGCAATAGCCCTAAAGCAAAAAACACATATTGCCAATTTTTCATACGATGATCGAATTATATTTAAAAAGAAGCGCATTGAATCCAACGTAGCTCAAGACTATTATTATTATTATTATATTAGTATTTGTATAGCGCTTCTTTATGACCGAATGGTCATTCCAAAAGCGATTCTTTGCCTCTCTGCGTAAAAAGGTGGGTTTTGAGTCTGCTTATGAAGAATGCCTCTGCTTTCCAGGCCATTGGTGCCGCGTAGCTGAAAGCACGATTGCCAAAGACCGTGCTAGGACTACCTCCCGTCAGCTGCAGGGTGCTTCTATTTGCTCTGCCTGATCTGAGTGTCTCTCCACGCTCATTTATTTCTGAAGGCTTGATCAGTTCTGTCAAATAGCCTGGTGCAGTTCCGTTGAGTGCCTTAGTGTAACAATATTATTCAAAGAAAGAGTTTGATTTTTAATCATATTTATTTATCATTATTAAAATTATTATTTATTTAAATTCTTTAATTTTATAGATTTTCTTCCTTTACGATTAGACTAAGTGTGTTATCCAGTATGATTCTATGAATTGCTTGCGTAACTCAGGCGACTTAAATAACCAGACGGCAGATTTTCGACTCTTAGTAATGGATTTTTTTTTCATCTTAAAATATGTTCAGATAGAGATGTACATAAAGTTCCAATACTCATATAACAGACGACTCCAACAAATTATTGATCCAAACAAATTCCCGGAGTTCATGCCTGAAGTGGGCTTCCCTTGCATGGAATATATCAACATCCGAGGCGATGTGGTTAAACAGTCTGATCGGTCTCCCAAAAGGCATAGTCTCTGGTAAGTACCATATTATGCGTTTCGTTCTTGGTTTCTGCATCATTGCTTGGATGCTGGTATTCTGTTTTCTGAAGGACGGAACGAGCAGGTTACGTTAGTTTAGGTTAGACTATACGCTCTAATTAGGGGAGCAGGCATGGTAATGATGATCATGAAGGTGCATCTTCACACGTCGTCTGATCTATCGCATCACGTGTTTCGTTGATGGTTGATGCATCATTGGTGGGATGCTGGTAGGCTGTTTTCTATAGGGCGGGATGGGCGGCGACCACGCGGCGGGGATGTATTGATTACGGCGGCGTCTGCAGCCGCCCACGTGGCCAGCGGGATGTTTCCGCCCCCTACGCAGAGAACTGAGTGGGATTTAAAAAAAACGTTTTTTTATTTAAAACTTGCTTCTACCATTATTCAGGCTTTTTCATCCTAAAAAAGAGTTAGATCGAGTTGTAAAGTAGCTTCAATGATACGAAAATCTTCCCGGATGCGCAACTATTATATTTACAAAATTTCGCCGTGATTGGATAAGCAGTAAAGATATCCATAAGTAATTTACATACATACAAACATACTATTCCGGAACCGATGTCTCGGTCCCGAAATGACGACGTCAGCTAACTGGTGACGTCGGAGTACAACGGAATCCGATACTAAGGAAACGTCCAAAGACAGATTTGGCACATTATTAATTTGATTATTTTTATTTTATTTAGATTTATTTTTTATTAATTTTATAGTTTAGACCTGTTCTTAAATTCCATGTCTCTGCACCATAAATTTATACTGCGAGGATGCATTGGATAAACGTCTCAGTTTTAAGACATAATGGAATTTTTGCTTTGAAAATATACTTTAATTATTCAAATGTTGTCCATTCCACATTTTAACCCTCAAATGGCAGACAGAATGGACTTTTAAAATGTCTATTTTGGTTTTTCGATAGGTTTCTGAACCACTTTGAAGATTATTTGTCTTTTCTTCTCTATCCAGCTCTGTATAGGGAGTAGGCGCCGCCATTCGCGATCAATCCATCGCCAAGTTGGCGGCAGAAGCGACGCCCAAACGATCTTTATAAGCGATGAGAGTGAGAAAAAATAGTATATTTAAATTCATCTTTTCACAAATCTTCGACTGACATTATTTTCTAGCTTTAGCCCATGCCCTGTCTGCACCCAAAGCTCCTCCGAGTACATATAACGTCTAACTCTACGCCACTTTCGTGACAGCATTGAAGGGGAGACAACTGATCTATTTGAGGCATATTGCATTTTTTAAAGTAGATTGCTTGATTAGCCCATCGCTTCCGAATATTTCTAAGTGTGTAGATATATAATCAACATTATATCAAATCTGACGGATGTCTTAATGTAGAGGAGTAGTATAGTTTATGTCTACAATGAGGCATAACCCAGATAATGGTAAACAAAAAGGTTAACTTTTGTCAGGTAGTAGTCCAAGAGCGTACCATATATTTAAATAAAATTATTGTATGGAAATCACATGTAAATGGGTTGAGTTGCCTATTAGGACAAAATGGTCCAGGTCTCGGGAGCGTCTAGCTTAACATTCGATTTCATTAAAAATCACCCAAAAATATGCCTCGGATACTACACCTTCTTCAAACAATCGGACTTCTCCTCTGGAGACCGTATTTGTTCCCAAGTGGAAATTCATGTGTAGATTTGTCATAGCACGAGGAATGGATAATGGCAGACGACATAAATAAGTGGTGGCAATTTGTAGTGACCATATGTTCGAGATATAGAACACATATGCGAAGAAGAGTGTGTACAATGTATATACTTGATCACTTCATTTTTATTTTTTTTAAATGATTTACAATTTCACACAATATTATTTTGACGTCAACTTGTGCACATCGCAGTGATGCAAGGTATTTTTACTACCTAAAAATTTATATCTATTATAGATAATAGAAAATAGAATTTTTAATGCTTCACACATTTGTCCCAAATAATTAATCTCAGTGATTTTAAGTATTTTAATTTTTTTGTAAGACCGAATTCTAATTAATGAAATTACTTCAAATAAACAGTCAGTAGACATGCAAAATTAAATTAAAACAGTTGATCCAGTTTTTTCAAGTTATTTTTTTATAAAACCTTATTGCATACTTTTTTTTAATTTTAATGATTACACATATTATTTTAATTAACATTAAATTTCAAATAGCAAGTAATTTATAATTTTAAGAGTATTTTAAAACACCATATTTTTCTATAAATATATTGGTGAGGATATTTTTTTAAAAATATTGTACAGGGAGCGAAGTCTACGGAAGAGGGATGATTTTCGTTTCATCCGATACAATAGAGTTCCACTATATTAATTGAATTTCTCTTTGATGCTTTGTTGTTTGATTTCCACGGCAACC
Organism: Glossosoma conforme; assembly: GCA_022606575.1. Classification (NCBI taxonomy): domain Eukaryota; kingdom Metazoa; phylum Arthropoda; class Insecta; order Trichoptera; family Glossosomatidae; genus Glossosoma; species Glossosoma conforme. The sequence goes on along the minus strand of JAGTXR010000005.1, from coordinate 453,034 downwards.
CGCCCGCTAAAATCACGAAACCCTTGTCGGACACCCTCCATATTTAATATACTTCCACGCCGACCAGAGCACTCTCTATCGAACTCTTTTTTAATAAATATACCTATCTAACGAGACTACAGAATATACCTACCTATCTAGACTGCAAAAATACCTACCTTACTAGACTGCAAAATATATCTACCAATCTAGTCTACATCATATTAAAACGTATGCACTTTTTGTCTATTGCTTTCTCTTCTCATATTCGTTTAATTTCTGAAAAACGCTATGTCGAACTCACTATCAAACTTTTTTATTAACCCTTTCGCATCGGTTGTCGGCATATGCCGTCATAAGATTCCCCGACTGTTGACATCGGTTGACGTGATATATCGTTTTGCTACTTTCATAGAATAATTTTTATGCATCATCTGATAGCCAAAGTATACAAGAACCAATGTGATATATGAAAATAGACCAGATAAGTACATTTATGCTTTAAATACTACTTTTATAATTGACAGTATAATTTGTATTCAAACCGAGCGTAATGAAAGGGTTAAATAACCTGCCTAACGTCGCTACAGAATGTACCTACCTAACTTGACTATAACATGTATCTACCTAACTAGACTACAGAATATACCTACCCATCTAGACTACAACACATAAAGACGTATGCACTTTTTGACTATTGCTTATTCTTCTTCTTTCTATATCTGAAGTTATTGGTGATTTGACAAATTGCCACTTAGTTCTGTCAGTTGTCCACTGAACATGCCTCATTCCAAACATCTCTACACCCGCAAGTCCATCTGGGAACATATATGGATCCCGACGACCCCTAAGGCAGAAGCCCGGAAATTTAAAGAGGCGGATGCTGTAGTATACGAGAAATATTTTTGGGTGATTTGTTATCAGATTTTTAAAAAAAGATCGGCTGATTAGCCCGCCGCTTCCAAGTATTTCAAAAAAATTGTAACTCTTCGTAAAAAATATAAAAATAATAAACTATGAATAAACCCAGCTGGTCAAATGATTAGCCATAAAATATTAAGTCATAATAATGGATTAACATTTGTGCCAAGTGGGTTATGGAAATGAATCAGTAGTAAAATAAATATAGATTCAAGTAAGATTTTGATGATTCATGATTACTAAAATAGTACAAGTTTGCCGTTTCCCTATTTTATATAATTGGATTTGGTTCGTGTTCAACGGAAAACCATCCAAAATCATATTTCTTAACTTTTCAAATATGTATATGATACTTTTAACTTAACCTGTTACATTTTCGGCATGATAGAGGTCGTCTTAAACCATATTCGTTTCCAAATGTACCCTCTGTACACAAATGTCTTGGAACGAGCCATGGACAGTGGCAACTAACATAACTGAGTGGCGGCATTGTGGTTACCATATTATGAATGAAAAAAAAATAACTACGTAATGTTTACAAAATGTCAATTTAGTAATAAAATGGTGAGCAATAGCTAATTTGTATGTATGCAATGAAAAATACTTTTATGCATCTAGTGTTGTTACTTTATGAGCGTTAAGTCTTTGAGCGTTTTGTCGCGACACCGAGATCGGAATTTTCGCGCACCGGGTACGGCAAGTCGTAAGTCACCCAATCACGGCGAGCAACAGTTGTCTCTTAAACCATCCCCTCGACTCGACACCGACACGAATTTTCCCTTATGCGGTCGTCTCTCTTCCACCTGGGAACCTCGCCCCGCAATGAGCGAGACCCGCGCCCGTCTGCCAACTCGCTCACTCCACATTTTCACCTCATAAGCGTATGGGTATTACACCAGACTACTTACTACCTAACAAAACTACTACGGCACTTTATTATTGAACAGATGTTCGGGAAACCCATACTTTGCTTTCTCAATCGATTGGATGATGAAAATATAAAAGGGCGTAAGTGACAAAAAAAATGTTTTTTAATTTTTATTTTTACCTTGCGTGCTACACACACTACGTAAAAACTAATACATATATTGAAGAAATTATTTTGGGTCTTATTATTTTTTTATTTACTGTAGTCACCTGTAGTATTAATTATTGTCTCAAGCGATTAAACGATGAAAATATAAAAGGGCGTAAGTGGCAAAAAAATGTTGCAACATTTTTCGCTTTTTATGCAATCGTATACAGGAGAGCACAACCGGTCGAAGCTAGTATACTCTATGATGTTTAAGACAGCTGGACGCTGCATTCGGGAAATGTGTGTTGTGTCTGTGTGCGTTGGTAAGATTGCAATTATATATTTATCTGTTTCTTGAAGCGATTCAGGTTGCATGAAAGAGGAAACACAGATCACAGAAATCTTCCAGTTTTTGATCGGCATACGTTAAAACGTATATGGCTGTCATAAGTGTAAGACGAGTGTGTTGAATGTGGGTTTGTTCAGGAGGAATTAATTATTAGAAGATTATTCTCCTCTGAACTTAAAGTATTCTTAAAAACTCTTACAAAAATCCGTTTAAAACAACATCCAAAAATATGTTTCGTAAAACTGCAGCTTTCGTTTCTTCAAGTTTAGCTTCTGAGATAGAGATTGTTAGGAAACCATTTATGTTCCCAGATGGAACTTCAGGCAGTACCGGCTTTAGACTCTGCGGCGCCCTAAGGCATTTTTTTTCTAGCGCCTCAAATTGTTGACATTTAAAAAATCATATGAAAAATTTGTTCTCCTTGGCACCCCTAGCTTATTCGACGCCCTGGGGCACCGACCCACTTTGCCACCCCCTAAAACCGGCACTGACTTCAGGTATAGATATGTCTTATGTATAAGACGAACTATAGACAGTGACAACTGATAGAACTGAGTGGCAATTTGTGATGGCAATATGTTACAAATATGTTAGTTATGTTAAGTTAATGAATAATAAGCGCATCATCAAGGAGACTTCATTGTCCTTCGGTGTGATGCGGGTGTAAGGCAGGTCTAGCACAGTCTAGGTTAGGCTACATTAGGTTAGTCTAACCCAGTCTACTGTAATGAATTCACATCATCATGATATAGCCCTTGGTGACTGGTGACCGAAAACCACGATAAACAATCTTTCATCTCTTATTTCTGTTCGCTTGTCGTACATGTATGTGTCGTCAATTTGACATTTTGGACAAGTCCGGTCACAGGTGTGACGTTAGTTATGTGGATCGCCACTTGTGGCGTTGGGCGACAGCCCGTCACGAGCGCGCTCAGTCGTTTGCCGACGGCGGCGAGATCGCGTTGTTAATCGTCATTGCCGATCGATCGAGGAAACCAAGTCTTTATCAAAAGTATATGTCAATGTGCTTCAGAAAAAGTCTTTGTGTTGTTAATCTGCTCCTCATCCTGCCAACACGTGACTGAATAACAACCCTAAATTAGAGAGGAGGATGTTAGAATAAATCCAATATGATTGCAAAGTCGGTCGTTATTTTTACTGTTTGCTGATGTCTGTTTTAATCCAAGTTGAGCGCATGTTGTTGAGCTCCGAGCACCGCGTGTTGAGGTCGTCCCAGGTGTGGTGCTCCCACCGGAAGTCGAGCTATTCCGGATATTACCGAGTTTCCGGATTAGCATCGCCCTCGAGAGCTTACCACTGCCATCAATGCGCTTTACAATTCCTTCCATGTTATGATGACGAAGGGACGGGCAAGAATTTATAATGTGCCCGATATTTTATGCTAAGTAAACGCCTCCACTAAACTGAAAGTTTTATTTCATTCATAGAAATGGTTGTAACATATTTAAAAGTATTTGTTTTTTATTAAATTGAGATTAAATTGTTTTTTTTTATTACTTTAACACAATCCATTCCACGCGTTACGCGATTAAACTTACGCTGGAGGCCGACTGTTTTTTTAAAGAATTGCTAAATCTATCGTCATGTGTTCAAATAAAATTAAATATGACCCTCACTGAAAACGTTTGAGATCTTTGAATTATGGTCGAAAGTAAAAATAACACATATGTTGTGTGATCGGCTACTAAAGTTTGAAAAAAAAAACCTCCAAGCTGTGTATAGTCGGCCACTAAGCGTTGGCGGAACGATCACACACATGTTGTGTGGCCCGCCTTTAACGTTGTGCCTGGTGATTACACACATATTGTGTAATCGGACTGGATAGTGTTAATGCCCAAGTCGGTAAGTGGAGCAATTCGGAAAATGGGCAAGCGCTGTGTATACTCGTACAATAGAACAAAAAGTGCAAAGTTCGTGTTTCGAATCCCAGTCAGTATAAAATAGCGCAAATGTGTTTCTTCAATCTTAGGCTTCTCCATTTTTCTACAACGGTAATAAAAATAAAAAAAACGTTGAAATGGAAAGAGTACACACAGAGCTTCAAAATGATACCAACCACGACGTGCTTACTTACGTTAAGTGACGCACTAGGAAAAATGACATTTCATTTCGTTTTTTTTATCTAAACACATATACAGGAGAATACCGACAGATAGTGATAGTGATTCTGAAATATCATCTCTGTGGAATTCTATGACGCTTACCATGCTGCTCATGGCTTAGCGCTGCATGTGGAGTATTGATCCGTCAACGTCATAGACAACAGTTTGACATTCACGCATCATCTTTATTATTACAGGAATTTACTATGAATGGGTGGTCTTCACGGGACAACTTTCGTCTACCACCAATTTCGATTAATAGGCTATGACTGACATTTCACGGGTGAGGGATCAAATTCACACCAGGGGTATTTTAGAGCTCAGAAATCGATAAAAAAAACCATGTCGGAGATCGAACCCACGACCTTTGGCTTGCCAAGCAAACGCTTTAACCATGAAACTATACCCACCGGTTTACCCGAATAAGATCCTCAACCACATTGCAAACACCTCTTAACTGAAATAACTTTCTTTGGATTTAATATTATGAATCGACTGAAGAAGACCCATGCAATGGCGATCAAAATATTGGTAAGAAGAAATTCGCTACACACGGCTAAACCCAAAAGCCACAACATCACCTCTTAACTGCTTAAGTCGTAACATAAAGTAGTGTATTTATTACTTTTTACTCACTTTTAAGATCAATTAATAAAAGGTCACACGTGTAGATTTGATCATCTGCCTTAAATGAAGCAATACATTAAGATATGTAAATTATTCAGTGTTAATGCGAGTAAATGGATGCCTGAATATTTTAATTGTAAGTAAACAAACATGCCTTGTAATGCATTCCATAGCACGATAGTCATATGATTTATAAGGATATAGTTTACGTAACTATTGCTAGTTCTTAGTATGGAATATATAACACAGTACCGGCTTTAGACTCTGCGGTGCTCTAGGACATTTTTTCTTGTTTGTATTTCAAAAATATATTAAAAATTTATTCCTCTCGGCGCCCCTAGCTTATTAGACGCCCTGGGGCAATGATTCGCTTCGCCACCCCCTAAACCCTGCACTGATATAACATTGTTACTTTATGTAGAAAATACTCATACTTCGATGAACCTATTAACTCCAGGCTCCAGCCGTTCTGGAAGATTGTCAGGAACAATGAGTAGGCATATGATGTACTCGGTGGAGCTGTGGGAGGCATGGCTGACTTGGGATGATGCGAAGACCATGGCGGCTGACAGAACTTTATGAAGATCATCTGCTAGGGCAGTCAGTGGACGTGAAAATGGTGCTGTTGTGATGTTTTCAATAATATTATTCAATTGCTTTTGCCAGCACGTGGCAACAATCTTTCAATGGAGCGATATGTATGCATCCACCATTGTCATGCGCGGGTGTATCATGCAAGTAAGTAATACAATTTACATTGAGGTATTCCGCCGCAACGAATAAATCAAACGAGCACTGAATGCAGGGGCGTAACTATGGAAATGATTGTCCAGAATACTTTCTTTACATAATTGTTACGTGTATGTATTGATAACTAGTAACCCCAAATACGATGTTCGTTTAGAAATAGCAGCACACTTCGTAAGAGGTAAACACATTTTTAAAATAATTGATCAATTTCTCCGACGTCTCTATTTTTATATTTACGGTAATTATCCATTCAATTCAATCAATTCCGAACATTACCCACCTCTTTTTCTTCTAGGGATGCTTTTTTTCCATTCGTTAGTCCCGGAGGAAAATTGCTGCTCTCAAACATTCATTTCTTCTCCTTCGTGGTGCAATTCACAACCCTGGAATTCTTAAATGTTTTAACTTCCTTCTTAATGTTCCAGATAAGTACACCCGTGCTCGTAGACATCCATTGTTTTTGATCCCAGTTGATACTTGTGGAGCTTCGAGCACTCAATTTAGTACAACGGCAATGTCGCTTCTAAATGGCCTACCAACACACCTCGATCCTTTTCTTACATCCTTTTCCTCTTTTATCAATGGTATTGTTCCCCTATGACCTAGATCTTCATGATCTTTGACACGTGTCATCTTCTTCTTCTTTTATGTTATTTTTATTTTTTATTATCATATGTATGTATTGTATATTTATGTATACTCTGTTTCTTATTATTTTGTACCTTGGAACTTCGGTTCAGTAAAATAAATAAAAAAAAATTCACCATGTCCGCTCTCCTAATTGCAGCACATGGCTGACACGAACTCTGTGTATAGTATTTTCCAAGAAGGGGGCTAGTAAAGAAAATGCAGCGATAGCTTATGCTCTTCTTTGGCATCCTTAGTGTGTGTCCCAACCAGGCCCACTTTCATCTTTTGACCGACTGTAGTATGGAAGGCTGCCTTGTCCGCTCTCTCACTTCATCATTTCTCACAAAGTCAAACCATCGTACTCCCTCAGTATTCTACGCAGCAGAGCCGACTTTAGACCTTGCGGCGCCCTGGGCAAAAAAAATCTGGCGCCCCCTGGGTTTTTTAGGTGGGAGAGGAAATCGTCAGAAAGCACCCCCTTGTATGAGCTAAGGCGGCCCTTAGTTCATTCGGCGCCTTGGGCAGCCGACCCACTGCGCCACCCCCTAAAACCGGCACCGCTACGCAGACATCTGCTTTGGAAACATATTATACGGCTGCATTGGCTTTTTCTTTGATGAGGTGCCGAGATTCCTAGCCGTAAAAAATAATGGTTACGATATAGGCGCTTTAAAAAAAGTAGAAAATAATTGATAGAATGTTCAAATTTCGAAGAAAAATTGATTTATTTTGTTCAACGAGTCTATATTTTTTTCACATATGTTTTCAATTGTTTGCCAACGTTTGTTCTTCAGATATTTTCCAGTGTGACGTCAACCTTCCTCGATAGTGGTCGGGAATAAGAGTGATTCTCTTCGACCCGTCTTCCCGTCCGCGCAATAGTCTCAAGGGCATTTCACTGACGCTTTTTTTATGCAAGTCTTAAGTAATTTATTGTATTCTATTTAATTTCAAATAAATAATAGCAATCTCCAATGCCGTATTTATTTTTCAAATTAATCATTGGTATCATTATACGAGAGTGAATTTTGTATTTTTCCATATGTTTCGTTTGTCAGTAGGCTTCATAGAGTCATTTTGTGTAGTTCCCTTACTATTGTAGTAGTTGGGCACTTGTGCGGGTCGGAAATTTAATGAGTTCTGTGATAAAAGGCTTACAAACTGGATGGGCGGCGCAAACGGCAAATAATATAAAATTAGCAAATAAAAAATGGTATTAGTTCCTTTGTGAAAGGAATTTTACAATTCTGTGTGACGTATTACAGCAAAAAATCAATGTCTTGATAAAAAACGGCAAATATTTATAACAGTCAGTTATTATATCATGGATAAAAAATTGTATAAAGGTACAGAAATATGATATCGGTGAATAGACAATAAATACCTAAACGTCCTTTTTTTTTTTTTAATATTCAAATTTTAATTAATGATAAATTGATGTTTGAAACCGTAAATCACATTAATTGTTGAAAGCAAAATAAGTTTAAGATATGTATTCATTTAATTTGTTCCATCGATTTTCTTGGTGGGATTTCATTTAAAATTAAAAAAGTAAATTTAGAATTATTTCAAAAATTTATTTTTCAACGACATGTTTCGACTATGTCGAGTAGCCGAACTTCATATTGACTTGATAATGGCTTCTCAAAGTAACCGAAATATCCCTTTAAAAATATAATTATTAAATAATTGTAAACATCATTTTAATTTTATTTATAAAAAAATTCTAGCATTATTTTGATGTGTATGAAAACATCAGAATCACTATCACCGTCTGTCGGTATTCTACTGTATGTGTTTACATAAAAAAAACAAAACATCGAAAGTAGGAAAAAATTCCGTTACAAATCAAAAAAAGGCATTCGTTAAAGTCATATATTACTTGTATATTGCGTTATTGTACTGCGCTCCTAGTTAAAAGATTTTTGTAAAATATACGCTAGCGAACGAAATGAGTTTCGGCTCGAAAAATATTAAATCGATATACCGCTATGCACATTATTTATTATGCATATTGTTACATTTGTATGCAGCTCGAGGTCTATAGTCATCTCATACGTTGCATCGCAATTTTCGCCTCTCGCGCTTTTCCCATAGACTTGATCGGCTCGGGTGTTTCCGCGGTTATTCGTTCGTTTCCGTGAGACTTCGTACACTTTCGGGTGTTTTCGAACACTTTCGTGCGTTTCCGTGAGTCTCCGTTAAACTTCGGGTGTCTTCGGTTTCGACAGCGCATTCTGTCGGACGCCGGCAGAAGCCACGTGACAGCTAGAGATGGGCGGAACTTATCGCTCCACTGAAGCGGATCGCCGGACCTGAATGAGAAAAAGATCCGGTTTTTCGTACTTCAAAAAAAGAGCCGGCTCTTTTACGTGTTCAAAACGTTGCATTTTAAATGAATGTCACTTTTTCATCAATATGTATTGTTGTTTGTCTATTTATATTTTTTCATGATTTGTATGCCAAAAAAAACAAATCATGTAATATTCTGAGATTTTAAGTATGTTTCTTAAACGGCATTTTTTTTAAATTTATAACTTTTAAAATTCAATGACACCCTTACGTCTAACCTACAATCAATGGAACACAGACGTAAGATTGGTTCTCTTAGTCTTTTCTACCGTTATTACCACGGTCGCTGCTTTTCGGAACTTAAAGAACTAATTCCTCCTGCACCCACTCACAGCCGACAAACTCGTCTTACACTTGCCGAACATCCGTACACGGTTAATATATGTCGACCAAGAACTGGCAGTTTCCAAAGTTCCTTCCTTAATGCCACCGGTAAACTATGGAATGCTCTTTCAGCGTCTGTGTTTCCTCCTTCCTACAATCTGGATCTCTTCAAGAAACAGATAAATATACACTTGCAATCTCCCCAACCCACACACAAATACGAACACAACACACGTTTCCCGCATGCAGCGTCCAGCCTCCCTGGCTGAGCGTCATAGAGTGCACTGGTCTTGACCGGTTGTGCTCTCCTGCATGCGCTTACATAAAAAAAAAACAACTTAAAATTGAGAATAATCTGGTACGTTTTTTCCTTGAGAGCGTGCGACGTATGTATATATATACGATGTCTTCTGTATCATTTTGTTTTTTTTCGATACTTTTCTTTTTATAACCACTATACATCCTTCCCTCACGCAATATCTAGCCAACCTGGTTGAGCGTCATAGAGTTCTTGAAAGAACATAATCCTTTACTGATGCTCTATTGTGAGTGTTGAAATACTTCTCCTCATATCCGTTCCATATCTGGAACATTTGGTCACCACAAATTTCCGCCACTTAGTTTTATCAGCGGCCACTGTCTATTCCTCGTTCTAGAACATATCTGCAACTGTAGGTCTACTTGGGAACATAAATGTTTCCAGAGTAGAAGTGCGAGTGCTTAACCCTTTCATTACGTCTCGGTTTGAATACAAATTATACTGTCAATTAAAAAACTAGTATTTGAAGCATAAATCTACTTATCTGGTCTATTTTCATATATCACATTGGTTCTTGTATCTTTTAGCTATCAAGTGATGCATAAAAAACTATTCTAAGAAGGTAACCAAACGATATATCACGTCAACCGATGTCAACGGTCGTGGAATCTTATGACGGCTTATGCCGACAACCGATGCGAAAGGGTTAAAAAGCTGTAGTATCCGAGGGGATTTTTTATCGGATTTTCTAAGGAAATCGGATGATTATCCCGACACTCCAGGTGTCCAACCAAGTTGTATTAAAGGCCTGCTAGACCCGGTGTTTAAATACTATTTTTTTTATTTGATTGAACATGTTAACACTTTTACTACTTAAAAAAATCAATTGTAACAAAATACAAAATATTAAAAGTAAAATCACATAATGTCACATTTTTTTTAAAAGAAATATTTAAAAATTGATCGTGATGAAGTGCGTTTATTGTGTTTGGTATGTATAAAGAAAACTACATTAATATACGTTTAATTATTATGGAACGTTGCATTAGTTTTGAATGTTGTATTGCATCAAATATAAAATGTAATAAAAAATAGTGGTTTCTTACATTTTTTTTCGTAGTTTCAAGAGTGTATTTTGCGCATCCCTAGTGATGCGCCATGGCCGCCCCGGGACCCGCCCAGTCAGCTGTTCTGTGGGCGGCGCCGGCACAAGTCTCGCATCTTTCCGCAAAAGCTCGCCGCCGCAAACAAGACACTGCAACAAACCTATCGATTCAGACACCGTAATCCACGAACCACCGCACCACATGTAAAACAACAACCTCACTTTCGCACTAATCCACCAATCGACAGCATCGCGACGCAGCTGCCTTTAGAACTATTTAAATACGCGAAAAAGAACGTTTTAATTTGAAAAAGTATAGAACTAGTGATGTAAATTTTTATTATCAATACAATACTTACAATTAAAAAATTCGTGACATTATAAAAACATTGCGACATAGATTTTAATATTACGTACGTTATAATGTAGGCATTGTGAATCTTTGATAATATAAGACCGTCCGTCATAATTTTGAATAATGTTCTAAACTAGTGAAGTGAAAAATATTTGCAAATCGCCGCGCATCTTCGATCGGTGGCTACTTAAATAAATGTGCATTTTTCGGAATGACAATGCATGTTGAAGCTTAAAGATAAGACGCGCAGTAGTTTCGACGATAATAATAACACTTATGTGTATGTAATATTGCTTGTGTCGTTTTGACCAGCTGAGCGCTCGGGGATCGGTCAGTTGTTAGCGATCGCGTCAGTCTTCATCGAACCGTCCGTGTGTCGCCTCGTATTATTGATTGTCGAATTTCGGGGAACATATGTTGTAATCGAGACCCTTCTCTCCAGAAAACGATACAATAATAAATAAATAATAATCTGATTGTGTTGTTTTGATTAAATTTCATTTTAATTGTACGTTAATCGGCTTTGACAGTGCGACCGGTCTGTGTACGTGGCACCTAGTTTGTCTGCTGTGATTGTTTTGGATTTTTTTTCTCATCCCTCAAAAACGAACGACAATATTGATCAACAATCAAGAGCGATTGCTGAAGAGGACAATCAACAAATCGAGGTACTTTTATTAATAATTTAAATAAATGTTTTCCTTTAAGGAGCATCACTTTTGAAATTATACTTTATTTTTATAATGATATTTCCCATTAGTCATTCAATTTACATTAATCACTATTATTATACGTGTAGCAAGGTTAAGAAATTATGCAAATTGTAAGATACTCTTACATTTCGCTTGATAACTGCTGAATTTAAAACATACACATATCATAAAAAAACGTTAGCCGACTTAGTTTTAAAAAAATATTTGTTCATATACCTAAATTTTATATTTTTCGCCCCTTCCCATTTATATACCTACCATATTTGTGTTGCCAAATAGTTGATATTATTTTTTATTTAATATTTTTTTACGAAATCGAATTACGTAATTGAATTAAATTGCATTTTAATCAATAATAATGTAAATAATTATATGATTGTACTACAATATTATAATCCTTGATAATCTTTACACGCACTCACGCTTTACACATATTTTCCACAAAGAGTGTCAAGCTGTCTCGGTTGTGCGTCATAGAGTCAACAGAAGGCCAAACCCGCTGCAAGTTTTCTCTAGCTTGTATAATTAAAAGTTTTTTTTAATACAAAAAATGCATTTTTTATTACTTTTATAACGCAATAATACTCGAAACGATTTTCTCAGAATATTTTTTAATGGCCAACGACTAGATTGCCATTATTTTTAATTGAAATACCAGCAAAGATTAAATAATTATACAATTAGCAAACATCTTTAAAAATCGTTCGTTTTAATTATGACGAAGCGACTAATGACAGGGTATCCACAATGATAGGTGCCTAATACCAATTTGAAATATTCTAATACGAAAATATTTATATTGTTTTCGATAGTAATTCCTAATACCTACTATCATAGTAATACTGCTTTTTTATTTACTCAGCTTAACACTCGAAATCATCCACTCATACTCTATTGACAAAGTTCTTGTGTAATTTTAAATTAATTTTAATAAAAAAAATAACAAATTAAAAATATTTACTTTTGATTCACATTTATTTTTAATGATTACATGTTTCGGACTCCCTGGAGACCATCTTCAATAATCAGGTCGTGCAGTTTCACCTAGTATTGTCAATTGATAACCTTAATGTTATGGTTCTTATATTTAAAAAGTAATTTTGACTTATAATACTAGTAAATATATTATATACATATTACATATATTAGCATAAATTCTTGTTAACTAGAATATTATTTACAAAATATGTACTAATTGGAATAATTATCATACAATAGACAGTGATCAATAGAACCACAAAGAATATTTACATTTCAAAAAAATAGAATCTTAGATTTATATTTTTCTCTGTTCCATATTTGGATCATATGGTCACCACAAATTGGCGCTACTCAGATCTATCACTTACTATTGCGCTTCGTCCCAAGATATCTCTGCACCCAAAGAGAAAGAGTCCTTCTGTAATATTCGAGGCTTATTTTTTACTGATTTGTTAATCGCTTTTTGAAGAAAATCGGATGATCAACCCGACGCTCCCGAAGCCTGGATCATTTGCTTCTAAAGGGCTACATCATGCTTCATATAATCCAAAGATGGCATAAATCGCCGGTGGGCATAGCTTAGTGGTTAAAGCGTTTGCTGTTTGAATGAGAAAAAATAATATTTTCAATCGATTTTAAGCTCTATAAAAACCACTGGTTGGTGTGAATTTGATCCCTCACCCGTAAAATGTCAGTAATAACCTAAAAATAAAAAAATGGTGATAGACGAAAGTCGACCCGTGAAGACAACACATTCATTGGTTTTCAGTGAGTTCCTGTAATAAGAAAGATGATGCGTGAATGTCGGGCTGCAGTCTTTAACGTCGGCGGATCGACACTATACATGCAGCACTCAGCCATATGCAGCATGGTAAGCCTCATAGAATCCACAGATGAGACTTCGAAATTCATCATCTGTCGGTATTCTCCTGTATGTGTTTACATAAAAAAGTGATTTAAAAATATCAGAAAAAGATAACATTATAATAATGAAAGCTCAGTTTGTGCGTCATGTTCGCCGTCAATTTTCCCATGGGCGATGTGGCAACAATGTATTGTGCCAAACACAATTTTCTCACCCGCATTACTAACGCTTGTGTTATCTCATCACCATGCAAACACTTTTCAGATAAGATAGCCTTTTCAGGGCATGAAATCATGCTCGCCATTTTCACTACATCGATAAAAAAAAATACTTTAATCGACTGTTAAAATATTCTCAATATACCGTCATCGATCCCCCAACTGAAGCATATGTTCATCACGAGTCGTCGTCACAAAGCTCTGTCAGCTGCCATGTTCTTCGACTTATCTCATGTCAGATCTGCCTAAAGAAAAAGTTTGGCTTTTAACCCTTTCGTTACGGCTCGGTGGAATACAAATTATACTGTCACTACGGCGTGAATTTTTAAACCATTTTTTTTTTAAAACTAGTATTTGAAGCATAAATGTACTTATCTGACCTCTTATCATATATCACATTGGTTTTTTTATCCTTTAGCTATCAGATGATGCATAAAAAACTATTATATTTAACAAACGTTCATTATGTAACTCCATACATGTGGTGGAATGGACACATGTGGTTTACAGAAAAATCGCTCCTGTGACGAAACCTAACGATATTTCTTTACATGCTTTACAGATTCCTGTAAAGGATACATGTAGGTTGATAAATGGAATGACTGCACTTCCAATTTCCTACCGTAGATGTCACAATGAGTACTGAAAGTAGTAAAACGATATATCACGTCAACCAATGTCAACAGTCGGGGAATCTTTGACGGCATATGCCGACAACCGATGCGAAAGGGTTAACGATCAACAAAAGCCTACTCTCCAGTAGGCTAAGGCTTTATCGTTATTTATATTAACACTTGTATCACAAGAGTTGCTCTGTATTTGGTCTTACCTTAACACGGTTAACACGAGACTTACTCTCTCTCAGGCGATGGTTTCACATGCATCGCACAATGGCCACTAAAGAGTACTACTTGACTTAACACAAGCCCTACTTCTAGTAGTCCTTGGCTTAACACAGGACCTACTCTCTAGTAGGCCTTGGCTTAACACGCTTAACCCAAGCCCTCTCTAGTAGGCGATGGTTTAACACCGTAGCACAAGATTTACTCTCTAGTAGGCCTTGGCTTAACAAGCTTAACACAAGGCCTTTCTAGTAGGCGATGGTTTAACACGCCTAACACAAGATTTACTTTCTAACAGTCCTTGGCTTAACACAGCATCTACTCTCTAGTAGGCTTTGTCTTAACACGCTCAACACTAGGCCTAGTCTATTGGCGGTTAGACGTGTACAATTCATGATCGTCGGATTTGAATACGTCCGTAGGTCGGACCGTCTAGTTAGCGGTCGCTGCTTGAATAATGAAGCGTCTCTGCACATGCAGAGACGGTCCTCAAACGGTCAAGGCCTCCGCGGGTCCCTCCGCGCATCAAACCGGTCCGGCCTCCAGCCAGTCTCTGCCCAGCAACACACTTCTGCATCACAGATGAATGACTCGGCGGTGCAACGAGACTGCGAAAAATGCCAGAGCGAAATAGTGAACTTGCCACTTACCATCGTCATCATCATCATCATGTCCTATGCCCTAACATCAGTATTTTTTGATATGCAATCCATGCAGGAGAACAAAACCGATCTCGACGAGACCAGTGCACTCTATGACGTTATTCGAATCCAGTTAGAATTTAAACTTATACTTTGTTATAAGTTTATACAAGCAGGTACGAGTTTTATGTGTTATCCTTCTACGATGAAATATTTTGCCTGTATTTATTTGTTCAGTAATTAGTTCAGTAAGGTTTTGGCAGTAAATTAAATTAATCATAATTAGGCAGCACTGTGTCAGTATGAAATGTGGCAAGTTATAAAATTAAAATGTCAGTTATATACTCAATACTGCCGGTAATTCATGAATTGAATGATTAGCTCATAAAATGAAAACCTAACCTATTATTTCCTTTCATTATTTATTTGCCAATTTTTTTTTTCTATTGGCAAGTTATATTTTTTACTTCCAATTTATTCCTTATAATGAACTTTATTATGTATTTAGTATTGACCATTTCTTAAATATTTACAGGAAATTCATTGAATTAAATACTGACGATAAAAATAGTTCCTATTTAAATCTTTTAGCAAGTGCAGGTTTTACACCGGTTAAAACTCAATTTTTATATAAAAAAAAAACTATTTGGTCTCTGGAGGGTTAGTATTAATCTGCGTATGTATATACTATTTATATACAATGGTTGGTACACACGCTCAGCTCACGAATATCATCATATAAGTGCATTTACTCGTCCGCATAGCAACAGTCGCCGTCTATGAGACGACCGACTCGGTACAACGTATAGTATGTACTTACTGTACATACAATGCAACAAACGTCAGATATCAGCGGGTATAGCTCGGTGGTTAAAGCGTTAGCTTACCTGGCAAAAGGTCGTGGGTTCGATCCCCGACGAAGATTAAAATGAAAGGTTTTTAATCAATTTCTGAGCTCTAAAATATGGTGTGAATTTGATCCCTCACCCGTAAAATGCAGGCATGTTAATCATAATTGGTGGTAGACGAAAGTCGTCCCGTGAAGACCACACATTCATAGTGAATTCCCGTAATAATAAGGATAATGCGTGAATGTCGCGCTGTAGTCTATTAGTCGCTTATCATGCTGCGCATAGCCATGTGCAGCATGATGAGCGTCAAAGAATTCCACAGGTGAGACTTCAGAATCACTATCACTATCTTTTGGTAGACTCCTGTATGTGCTTACATAAAAGAAAAACAAAATAAAATTAGTAAAAATATTTTTCACATATATATTTTACAATATGTAATAAACGTTTTACTAATTTTTATTATGTTCTCCATGCAAGATTCGATATTTCGAAGCGTAAATGCATTCACTTTTATTGCCACGATTTCTTCCGTAGGAAACACTGTAGAGCGACATTTCATAACCTTAGTGTTCCGTGCAGCGTAGGCTTTAGGGGGTGGCGAAGTGGGTCGGTGCCCCAGGGCGTGGAATAAGCTAAGGGCGCCGAGGGCAACTAATATTTCTTAGATTTTTAAAATATAAACAATATGATGCCTTACAAAAGAAATGCTATAGGGCTCTGCAAGGTCTAAAGTTGAGAATAGTTGAGAAGTTCATCAGAATTGAGTAGTTTCATAGATTTTTTGAACCTTGAACCCTGGCGCCTATGTTTCTTAAATGCCACTGACTATGCAAATGAAGATGCATCACGATGACTTATCTCAGAGTGTTTGTTTGAGATAACATAATTATTTTAGTAATACGCGGAAGAGAACTCGAATTAAGATTCCGTGACTTAATTCAATGATAAAAAAATTTACATTGTTTAAAAAATAAGTTATTCGTTTCATTCAAAATTGTGTCCTTATCATTCTTATGTATTCGATGGCTTGATCAAACCCTTCCACACAACAGGAGTCCTTTGACGCGTTTACAAGTGCATAATACAGCCAACTAAATGACATCCCCTGTTAATTAAAGGGCGACTCCATGTCTCCGGGATGGTCATCTGAACACGAGGTGAATGGATGTGGAGCAAGTCACAAATCAAAGAACTTGTCGAGAGGCAACATTGGCGTTTATTTCAAATGCAATACTGACAGACTTCTGTATTCTGCCCGGGCCACAAAAAACGGTGCCCGGGCAGAAAGTCACCTGGGCCGCGCAGTAACAGTAGCAACGCCCGAAGACCACATGTCGGCCATTTGACGAACTATTTACTGTGACAATTAGCGGCTTGTCAAAACAAATAAAATGGCGCCTGCAAGCGCCATGCCTTATGACTCCTTTATAATAAACTTATACTAATATTTTTATATATGCGTGTCAGACGAACGCAAAAAATAAGAGACGAATGACCGTATATCTAGGCTTTTCGGCACCATCCTGTAGAGGCTTTATCGATTTTATATTAGTAGTCAATCCTCCTATAACGTTTTTATAAGATCGGTTGATTAGCTCGATGCTCCCGAGACCTAGACCACTGTACTACATAGTACAAATGGCTGTACGAACCCAAAACATATAAATAGGAGGGACTGTTATATGATAAATCGCCGCAAACACAACAAAAAGATATTCGTTATAAATAAGAAAAACGTGCGTTTTAGGATTTTAGCATGGCTGTGTTAATAGTTTACTATCATGGAACGAAATTTCAAATGTATCATGCCTTGTACTCGTACATTATGACTAGACTTGCACTTATGTACAATGTAAATATTTCCCCAATGAATCGATAGTCGCTTTGTTCTAATTACATAATTTTTGTAAGTCGGATTGTCAATGTTATGACCGCTTACATAACTATCCGTAGCAGAGGTATGAACTATTCACGGTTGTTCAAACTAACTGAAGAAAAATTATTAAATATATAAATATTTTGCATCTTGTTTTAACATGGATCACACTTAGCACTGTATAATCACTTGGAAATTTGGACTTCATCAGTGTAATCCATATTAAAACAATGTACGAAACATTTATCTATTCAATATTGAAGTGGATCTCAAAGTGAATGCTTAAAATATTAATAACATACTAAATAAACACTTGAGAAATCATTCACGTTCTATGGGACAACTAATTTTTGTTGCAGAAAGTACTGTCTACTCCTTTTATGTTCTTATCAAGTTAAAATTTAGTACTAACCAATATAACCTCATGCTGTCTTGGACAAATCATCATCAGCCTGTTTTCATCCACTTGAACCTAGGCTTCCCGCCTGAGTCTCTATCCTTCTCGATTCTCTGCCCTCCACATCCAGACTACTACCTCTATTGGTCAGCCAACGCTCTGTTTGCTAGTGTTTGAATGCCACTCTTTTATTCGCCATTAACCGTCGTTTCTTTGACATATATATCCTGCCCATGCCACTTGAGTGTGGCTATTTTTTGGTTAGCCTCCACTACTCGAGCTATTCTTCGGATATTCTCATTTCGGATTCAATCTTATAGAGACACTTCTCTCATGGATCTCTCCATGGCATGCTGGGTCACTTTAATTTTATGAGTAAAACCTGCTGTTGGATTCCACGTCTCTGCGCCATGAGTTAACACTGAGATAATGCATTGGTTCAATGCCTTTTAAGAAAAGGAATCTGGTGATTTATTTGATTAATAAATGTTAGAAATGGTGACATTCCACATATTTTTCGCGAGAATATTTTTTTATGTAGCACCATTTTTTATTGTTATTTTCAAATGAATTATAGCAAAATTTTATCGTTTACGTGTGTTTTTGAACGCTTTATCGTTCTATGGACATTAGGAAAAATAGAATGAATAAATGACAGCCAATTTGACAGATTTCGCTTCAACGATATCGCCGCTAACAACCGTCAAAGCTTGGAAATCCCTATTGGAAGTTTTTTTTTTATTATTTACGTCTTAACCCTTTCGCATCGGTTGTCGATATATGGCGTCTAAGATTGCCCTACCGTTGACATCGGCAGCCGTAATATATCGTTTTGCTACTTTCAGTACTCATTGTGACATCTACGGTAGGAATATGAAACTGCAGTCATTCCCTTTATCAACCTACATGTATTCTTTACAGGAATCTATAAAGCATGTAAATAAATATCGTTAGGTTTCGTCACAGGAGTGATTTTTCTGTAAACCACATGTGTCAATGCCACCACATGTATGGAGTTGCATAATGAAAATTTGTTAAATATAATAGTTTTTTATGCATCATCTGACAGCTAAATGATAAAAGAACCAATGTGATATATGAAAATAGGTCAGATAAATACATTTATGCTTCAAATACTATTTTGTAGCAAAAAAATGGTTTAAAAAATTCACGCCGTATTAACAGTATAATTTGTATTCCACCGAGCCGTAACGAAAGGGTTAATAGATAATTATATTTGGGGAGCTCTGGTCTATGCGAGTGTACGTGCACTTACTTTATACCGACAAAATAATCTTGAAATTGATTTTAATTGTTTGAAAATGATATCACATTGTATTGTCTACTTTTATACGAATGCCGAAGCTATCTCACGGACTTCATATGCTCCTTTGCTTTGTAACAACTTCTTATAATAGATAATGCACACAATTTAACGAGTCAATATTATCGAACAATTACATTTGATTATGTATACAGATAACGTAAATTACAATGCACATACATGTCTAGCTAAATTTTGATTGAATCGCATACTTTGGATGTAAATATTGTTTTATGATAGCGTAAATGTCCGCTGCGAAGATGACACACTGGAAAAACTGACAGTCATTGGTAATGTGGAGAAAAGTGTCACCAAAATACGAGCTACGGCTGACATTTTTTTGTACAAAGTTACGAAATTCTATGAAGCATCTTGTTCAAAATATGACGACAAATTCTGGAAAACGGATAGTAAAAAAAGGTCAAATACGTGGTAATAATAGTGATAATAACCAGTTTGTCGGGAGTATATTAAATGAACGGTAAATATCGGAAAAAGTATAATATGAGAACGGTTAATTGGGGTTCCACTGTATGTAACACAGACCAAATATATGTTTTAAATTGTGGTAGTTGTGGAAAGAAAGGTACGGACTAAGTGTTTCTTTTACTTGTTAAACAGTTGACGGACGGGCGGCGGCGTTGATAGGCATTTCGTTCGGCGGAAATGGATGTTTGCGCAATAGGTATCATTACCGGATGTTGGCGTTTACGATTCATCCATCATTGGCCCTTGAGCATCCCGGGCGCCTCTCAGATACAGAATTTCTGGAAAGTTCCACCGCTTTCCAATACTTTCGAGGACGTAAACTTCGCTTTTGTGAACTATGAGAACCGAAAAGACGAACATTTGAAACGAAAGTAATTTTTGTACCACCTTCCTAACCTATTATTTATTAATTTTGTTTATCTGGCGTTTACTCAATGCATCTTTCTAATATTATCTAGGATAATTAATCTAACTTAAAAAAGTAATAACTTTTAAATTAAATTGACAGGAGTATACAACTGGTATGGGCAGCATTTGGAAAACTTAAGTACATATTTTAAGCGAAAATTCCGCAATGTTTTAAACCACTTAACCAATGCATCCTCCCAGTATTACCTTATGGCACAGAGACGTGGGATCTACTACAGATGAAACTAAAGGTCGCCCAACGCACTATGGAGTATCTGTAAAATATTACTGTAGAGAATTCTAAACGAGGATATTCGAAGAAAGACTCAAGTAGTGGTGGCTACATAATAAATAGGCACACTCAAGTGGCAATGTGACATATCTGTTGAAGAGACGAGGTTGATGGGGAAGAAAAGTGTTGAGTAGCGTCCAAGAGCTGTTAGCAGAGTGTTTGTCGATCCTGTGCAAGATGGTATGACGACAACAGAAGAATAGCGGGAGTAGCCTAGATGCGAAAGACGCAGGATTCGAGAAGGATGGACACTCATGCGGGAGGCTTATCGCGTGTTGCCGGTCGGTTTGAGCCGATCTTTAGTACCAAATGGTCCAATCCTCGGGAGCTTTGAGTTAATCATCCGATATTATTTAAAAAGAAAACGTTAAAAGAAATCACCCAAAAATATGCTTGTGATACTATAACTGCCGCCTCTTCAAGTAGGCTTCTGGCCTAGAGGATGCCGGGAACCATATATGTTCTCAGTTAGATCCTAGACGAAAAATAGACAGTGGCAGATGACAAAACTGAGTGGCGGTAATTTGTGTTGACCGTATATTCTAGATATGGAATGGATACGGAAAGAAAAAATCATAATGCTTACATCATCTCTTTCAAAAGGTTGTTATTCAGTCGCGTGATGGCAGGATTAGGAGCAGAATAATAAAACACAGACTTTTTCAGAAGCACATTGACATATATTTGCGATAAACTTTACAAACTTATGGCCCGACCTAGTCACAGCATTCACGCCGAGCCACAATACAATATGCTCTCGCCGACGGGCGGCACACGAATGCCGCGCTCGTGATGGACTGTCGCCCAGCGGCGGTCTATATAAATAGTCCAAAATGCCAATATGCATGTCGACAAGCGAACAGAAAGAAGAGACGAAAGGCTGTATATCGAGGTTTTAGGTACCAGTCAACAAGACCTTTAACATGCTAAATATCTGTTCTTTAATAATTTCAAATCACTCGCTTATTATAAGCTAATGTACTTTGTGGCTCTAGCGTTATGTACAAACTCGTAATATGTATAAGTTTACGATGTGGATACGTGGAGTATATACCGCTGTGGGATGCATCAGTGATTCTATGCTGTAGTTCGGCGTCTGTTCAATGCGAGATGTGGTTTGCTGAGTGTAAACGTGTATAATGTTCTACACGAAACTGATTAAATCAGCTGCATTATCTTCAGGCCCCGGGCTCTCGTAATCTCAATAGTCTACGTTTTATACGAGTATCTATCGTTCTAAACTTGTGTGCTGAAAAATGAGTTACTGTTTTTTTTGCGTTTCAATGTGAAAGCCAGACAACATGTCCCAATCAAGTCTACCTTCGTTTCTTGACGAATTGACGAATAGAAATGTCCTTGCAAAGCATCGTACTCATTTAATAGTATGGAAAGTAATTTGTACGTATCATGTTTTCTAAATCAATAATGTATTTTTTGGGAATAGCTGCCAGGATTGTTGCCTTTACTGTGTCTTCATCAGCTTCAACTTCCCTTCCAGAACATGGTGCATCTTCAACATTGAATTTTCGAACGAATTTTTAAACATTATCGATACTGACGTTTTATCGATACACCTTCTCGATACACATCGGATATATTTTTTTGCTCGAAGAGCATTTTTAACTTTTTACAGTAAAAATTAAAAATATCTTGAATGTGCTGCTTTTGATATTCTATGCGTAAAATCACTGGGTTTTTTTCACATGCCAGCCTTGTTATATCAGCTGTCAAATGATGCCATATTTATTCGGTTTTAAGTGTAGTTTTGGCTGAAAAAAAAATACAATTAATTGTTATTTTTGTAATAATACTTTGTTACTTTCGAATAGTATAAAATTTTAAACTTTTTTTCATGAATCCGTCGTCTATCTATGGTGGCCATATACTCTCAACCAAGTATATAGCGAATATAGCATAGTGCCGGTTTTAGGGGGTGGCGAAGTGGGTCGGTGTCCCAGGGCGTCGAATAAGCTAGGGGCGCCGAGGGCAACCAATATTTATTATATTTTTAAAAATATGAACAATATGGGGGGGGGTTAGAAAAAAATTGCCCCAGGCGCCGCAGGGTCTAAAACCGGTACTGACACAACATATATATATATATCATTTAAATTGCGTGTTCGGTGCTGTAGGCTTGATAGAATATCACATCACAGTATCTATACTCGTATCATATGTCTCGAAGGTTTCGATTCATTGGTGTCGACTTTTCAAATTGCAAGGAAACCTCTACTTGCGAATTTCATTGATGCGTGCTCGTATGCTACGATGCTCGTAACTCGAATTATTCGTATGACGATTTTTTTTTGTATCGAAAATAATTTATTTTCGATTCAAAAAAAAATAATTAAAAGCAATTTATATTCCACGTCTCAGAAAAAAAGACTTAATTTTTTTTTCAATGTTTTTCGCATTCACTTTGAGATCCATTATAAATAATAAATATTTATTGATCTACCTTGTTTTGTTTGAGTGTGACCATTGTTTATGAGACTGCAGTTTCGACTAACTCGTAGCCTTCTTGAATCCGTCACTATGAATAATCAAAAGTTGTTGTTATAAGTCCTGCTCTTAGCCACTTGAGTGTCTATTGAAGAAGACGACAAGTTAGTCGAAACTGCAGTCTCATAAACAGAGGTCATACTCAACGTGATCCATGTAAAACAAGTTAAATAAATAAATATTTATTTCTTCATCACTGTTTGGGTAGATGAGAGTGTCGTGCTATTCATACGAACTCATTAAAAAAAAGATCAACAAATCACTAAAAATTTGCCGTGGATACTATAGTTGCCGTCATGCTGCCCTGCAAGTTCCCTTCTGTCTTGGGACCAAATATGTTCACAGTTGGACTTTCTAGTGCTAATGATATCTGGGGATGAGGCAAGGACAATATGGTACAAGCTTGGGGAAAACCCTCCATGTCCCGTCCTTTTTTTGGAGACTCAGATGGGGACCCGTTACTGGACGCACGCAAAAAGCTACTTGTTAGAGAGTGGCTGAAGGCCTTCCCGTGATTCTCGATGCATCAGTTAGATGTCAAATAGACCTCAGTCTAAGGCTGCGAAATTAGTATACTACAGCGAGTCTCGAATTGCCTTCTTTGGTAACACGTTGCTAACCACGAAATACGTGGGAATGGATAAGGAAATGGTAAGGTTGGAAAAGGGATTCTGCAGAATTAAAGACATCAGTTAGGAGTCATTACTTGCGTCTGCACATTTGGGACAGTATGGGACAGAACTGAGTGGCGGTAATTTGTGGTGACCGTATGTTCCAAATATTGTTCGGATAAATACATAATTAATAGGAAGCGCTATCATAAGTGTTTGATATCAGAAGAGGATTAATTTGAAGTGGAAAAAAAACAAGAAATTAATAAATTGATTAATTTTCGAATAAATCAAAAGTCACCTTATTTGTTGAACAGCTCTCGCAGATTCAAAAAAGTGATTAAGGTAAGAACGGTTCGATAAAGGTTTCGAAGCGCCGTTCTATAAAATGTCGGAAGGTGTTTTTGGGTCATTAGGTCGTCTTATTGCTCACAGAATGGGCAGCAGAGAGGATAGAACAATTAGTGGTGAAGCTCGACATTATCTCTTGATACGGGGTCGTAAAAGTTCGTTGTTCGCATGCCTGTTCGTTTCCTGCTGCTGAATGGGTTGGGTGCTTGCGGTTACCAACGACTTCCTAGGCAGACCTTTCGTGCTTGTAAAACTACGACCTCTTGACATGTCAATTTCTGTGTGAAAATGTAAACATGCAATGCGAAAGCTTTAACATGTTAATCGAGGAATGTTATTGATATTTTTGTGGATATTGATTAGTCGGCGGGTATGGCCAAGATTTTTTTTACGGCTGTGAATCTCACATCTTTAAAATACATACAGTTGTAATTAGTAAGCACTAAACACTTTTTAATCGATTTTTGAGTACTAAAATATTCCGGTTGGTGTGAATATGATCCCCCACCGTAAAATGCCAGTCATAGCCTATTCATTAAAAATGGTGGTAGACGAAATTCGTCCCGTGAAGACCACCCATTAATAGTAAATTCCTGTAAATAATAGGTATGATGCGTGAATCTCGGGCTGTAGTTTATGACGTTGGTGGATCAACACTCCACATGCAGCGCTTAGCCATATGCACCATAGTAAGCGTCTTAGAATTTTACAGATTAGATTTCAGAATCTGTCGGTATTCTCCTATATGTGTTTACATTTAAAAAAATGGATCACACTGAGCACTGTTTCACTTGCTGGAAGACTACAGTTTCGCGGTATAATACAGAGTGGCGCATAATTAGTCAGCCAACAGTAATCATCCATGCGATTGACAATCAGCAGGATTTTTTTTTTGAATTTTTCTCTTTTTCCAGCAAAATTATTCATGATTTGCGTTATCTCTGAACGGCAATGGCAGCTAACAGATTACTTAACCCATATCTATAGCTGTTCACGTTAACGGCTGGTACAGACCGAACGAGACCTCGGGGAGTACGTGCAGTTCATATTTCCATCATTAGTCTACATATGAATGCGATACGTCGACGCAAAAGTTGATAAAATTGATAAATAATATCCCGACTAGATAACACTTTTTGCCTTTTTTTACGCGTCGATAACGATGCTTTTTGCATAGTTAATAAGAGTTTTTCATGACATCGCATGCAGGAAAGCACAACTAGTAGACTATGTAAAATGTCTTCTTTGTAGTATCAATCCGGTGGATTGGTTTGCACCAACAAAATCTTGCATCTCGATCTCCACTCCTCTCAGCTCAGCATAAGAGCTACAACTCATGTCCCCGAACACTTGCTAAAATGTGTAAAATGTAGACCCATGTATAAACAAGGTAAATAAATAAATATTTATTATTAATCTTATGTTTGTTTGAAGAAAAAGTTGAATTATTATTTTTTCAACAATGAATGAAAGCAATGGTTATGGTATACCATAGACATATTGACCAAAGACAAGATCACGTTGTAAGCACGGTTCTCATTAGATCGCCGAAGTTAAACATTGGACATGAACAAAAACTTGGATGTGTTAAATGATTTCGTGGGATTTCACAGCAAGATTTGGAATTGTGGCTTCTGAATTGAGTTATTTTTTCTTGATTTCTTATTTCACCCAAATTCATCCCACATTCATCCTAATGTGTTGTCTCCCTGTTGCTCACCTTGTGTCGATGGTTGTATTTTTTTTTTTGATAATTAAATATTAATAACTAATAAATCCCGACGCTTCTCTGGCTTAATTCTAGTTAGTATGTAAACATTTTAAACGTAATTTTGTATCGGTTACTCAACCAAGTAGAATTGTTTGTTTTATTATGTTCTGAACAACAATAATATGTGCTGGTGACTAGTCACTAGTGACATTAACCAGCCGTTATCTACATAAAAGGTTTCTCGATATTTTTAAATTCTGATGAACAATCTTTGAAATTTCAACAATATTTAAAATATATAATAATTATTTATGTTTTTTATGTTTAATAAGAATTCACCTACTAGAAGTGAATAGTACTTTTTTTTTTGGGGCCTTAGGCCCCCGGGTCGGTTGCCATGTACCTGCGCTCTTTGGGAGCACTTACCAAGGCATTGTTTTCAGAGTACATTCTCGTTATACAAGTAACGGGTTTTGGTGAGCAACACCACACATGGGTGTAAAAGTTAGTAGTTCAGTCGTTCAAATTTGGACTTTTAGACTTCTTCGCCGAAGGTCGCCGCGAATACAGAAAATGCATGGTAGTTGGGCTCCGTAGATATGAGATCGATATATCCAACCGGTCCAGACTTCTGTTGGATTACGCTAAGGAGCCTTTGCCTCCCTAAATCTAATATTGGACAATGCCACAGAACGTGTTTAGCGTCCTGCAAGGGGCTGCCGCATGGGCAGTCTGGACTATCAACGAGGCTAAACTTGAAGAGTTTAGCCTTAAAATTTCCGTGCCCAGTCATGAATTGACTAACTAGTCCAGTGGTTTGGAATAAGCCACGGCATCTCCATTCTATCGAGGACAGAAGGAAAGAAGGAATATGTGTGTCTACCCTTGAGCCAGGTCGACCATCTGCTCTGCCATGCTGCGAGCGCCGCCAGTCTTATTTCTTTTTCGGTTTCTTTCGTGATCTTACCCTGCGGAGGATTGAGACAAGTGCCCCCGACCTTCGCAGAGAAGCCACGTCTAAGCAACGACATAGCGGCGCTCACCTGCACTTGCAGATCCAACGGCAACACCCCCGCAAGGATAATCAATGACTCGGTGGCAGAGGATCGATAGGCTAGTGAATAGTACTGACGTGATTTTTGCGCATTCATTCTTCTATATATATATTAACATCCTCCTCTCTCAAAAAAGGGGTGTTATTCCGTCGCGTGAGGGCAGGGTGTGGAGCAGGTCAGCAGACAAAGACTTTCTTTTAGAAGCACATTGATTATATTTACGTTAAAACATTACTAGCTTCCGACCACGCGGGATGACATGCCACGCGGCCGCAATGCAACGTTGTCTCGCTAAAGGGTGGGGACCGACTAGCGATCTCCGCGCTGTCTCGGCTTTCGCTCGAGCCACGAGCGGTGGTATTTTTTAATAACACACCCGTTAGCGGAATCGTCCAAAATGACAACACTGCGCACCTAAATGCACGACAAGCGACCAGAAATAAGAGACGAAAAATTGTATATCGAGATTTTCGGTAACAGTCAGCAAGGACTACATCATGATGATGTCAATATATATAGTATATTATGTATATGACTAGAATTTAAGTTCAATACTAAAGAAACATTCACTATAGATTGTCGCCACTCAGTTCTGTCAGTTGCCATTGTCCATGCCTTGTCCCAAGGTATCTCAATACCCGAAGGTCTATTTGGGAGCATATATGTTTCCTTATAACCTCAAAGTCAGAAGCCCGGGGACTTGTTGTATTTTAGTTGATTTATTCATTAATTTTCCGTGTCCGCTCTCTTAACTGGATCATAATGACATCACGAGCTGCCAGAAAGCTCAGTCAGCTGCCTTAATCTTCGCCTCAAACCATGTCGGCACAGCCTCCCGCAACTCCGCCGAGTGCATTCAATAAATAGTATCCGACGGTCTTCTAGGACGGCGTGAGATCGAAGGCTTGATGAAAAGGCTGCTGTAGTTATTGCTCTCCTTCGGTATCTGAAGTAAACATCCACCTTCGACTCTTGCACGACTAGTACGAAAGGCTGCCTCGTCCGGCTCTCATCACGTTATTCCACATAAAATCAAACCATCGCATCCCTAGTATTTTCTACATGAGCATCTGCTTTCGAAACCCATTACATGCCTGCATTGTATGCTAACGTTCACAAATAAAAAAGAATGGGGACGATACATGCACTTTGTTTTGTTCGAGTAAAGCTGTGAGTCCCAGATATTGCGTACGGAATAAAAAGACGTTCCAGAGAGAGCTCCTTCTGCAGGCCACCGTTCTCAGTGATCAGTATGCCGAGGTATCCCACAGATGGCAAGTAAATGAAATGGAAGGTTCTAGAAGTTTTTTTTCTTCAAAAGCTTGCGATAGGAAGAATAAGGTTCACAAACTATAGTACTATATATGTACAAGTATGTACTCGATGTAATGTCACACTATTGATTGTGATTTCAATGGCGGACAGTTAGAAAAGTGACAACAGATATCGGTGACGTCACTCCTCCGTGATTTATTGTTTGGAGTGAACACATTTCCATAATTTATTATTTTATCGGAATATTTTGTAGCGGTAAAATTTTATTCGCGCTTCGGTGTGATTTCAGTGTCCATTAGATTTTCAAATCAGTGAAAAAGTAATCTTCTTCTTTTTCGTGTCGGCGACGTCAAATTATTTTTGCTTAGTATCTGGCAACAACGATAGCCCGCGTGTTGCCCGGCATTTAGGTCTTGCGACGTGCAGCTTGCTGGGCACATGGAGCAGGATCTTAGGTGTGAGGCGGTCTGCAGGTCTCAACAGTCGCACAATAGTGAGTCTCCCTGCCGAAGCATTCCCCACCGCTTGAGGTTGTCCTTTGTTCTACCCATTCCGGTTATTAATCTGTTAGTAATGAATTGCGATTGTATTAGCGTTCAAGATCCTGGTTAGTGTGAGAACGATTCCTTAACCTTATAATTGCCAGCCAAAGCATATTAAATACAAAAATAATAAAAAAAAGTCGACAAATGCATACATTGCATTTTTCGTATTTAAAAAAACAAAAATGAAGCACGCTTATTTGAATTGTAACGGCGATTTTTCGTATTTTACGTTTAGTGTCTTGTGTTTCGGTAGCATCGCGCTAATCACCCAGAAATGTGCCTCGGATACTACAGCTCAACCTCTTCAAATACTCGTACTTCTGCTCTGGAGGTTGGCGGGAATCATAAATGTTCTCGAGTGGACCTTCAGGTGCAGATATGTCCTAGATGAGGAGTGGACAGTGTCAGCTAACAAACTATGTGGCGGCAATTTGTGGTGACCATATGTTTCAGATATGGAACAGATTTCGCTAGAAGTGCAATCAGTGGTGCTAGAGGTGCCCTTCATGTGCCTGGGTGGGAAAATGATCAACAAGCACGACAGTGTTGCAAAGTTCGCGTAGCGCGGGCCTTGGAAACCTTTTTTCGTGACCTATGTAATTTTTTTTGTAACCTAAAAAGAGTAATTATAAAATAACAATGTTATTTTGTTGACACTATAAGTGTTTTGTTATGTTTTTACATTCGACGTTCCGAATAGATCGTTATTTTTTTAAATTGTGTGTAATTACAAAAATGTTACTGTTATTATAGCTCAACATGTTTTTACCAAATTACTATGTATTTTGTCTTGCATATGTACATAAACGAGTGCATTTAAAATAATGTTTCTTATTTACCTAAAGTACTTTAAAAATATCATTTGAAATTGAAACGAAACAATAAGGTCGAATAGGTTATCAAGGTCTAGACGTCCACATTAAAGCACTGACTATATAATATGGAAATATGTTACCATTAATATAATTATAAATAAGCAGGTATATAACGCATTCAGTGACAGTAGCACATTGTAAACGCGGTTCTCGTTAGATCACTGAAGTTAGGTAACATTGGGCGTCGACCAAAACTTGGATGGGTCGCCGCATGTTGCTAATCGAGTTGTGCCACTCCTTAGTACCAAATGTTCTAGGCCTCAGATCTGACTCCTGAGGCTTAAACCTATTTGGTGCTAAGCGTCCACCCAACCAACAACACGCAATAAGCAATCTGTACCTGTATACCCATCAGGTGTCCCAAAAAAAAAAAATTTTTTTAAGGCTTTCATTTTATGTCAATGATCTCCAAATGATTTTCAAAAAGTTTCCCGTACTTTAAACAATGGGAAAAGATAGTGACTTGCATCGAAAGATGTCGATACTAGAATACTATGACGCGCGGAACTAACTTGCCAATGTACTTGATATTGATCGTGTGTTTTGCCAGCATTGTTATTATTCAGTCAACATTTCTATGGAATGAATAAGTTACCAAAAGAGAATTTCTTAATAGAAGATCAAAAACATTAAATTACTAATAGCCTGGGACACCTAATACCCATCCATGTTTTGGTCTGCGTCTAATGTTGCTTAATTTAAGTGATATAACGAGTATCATGTGCTATTGTCATTGGTCAAAAGGATAGAGAGTTTTTATTGAAAATTTCACAATTTAGTTATTTTTTTTTAATTTTGATGACATGTTTCGGCTTCTAGAAGATATTGTTATATCAATGACTTCTCGATTAAGCCTAAACAAGTCGGTAAAAAAAATGGAATTTATACTAAAGTCCACTTATATTTTCAGCACTAAAATTATGATATTTTACAATGAATATTATCGAGCGAAAAAAAAACACAGAAAAATGTTTTGTTTGCTTTTAAAGCGTCAGTTTAATTCTGAATTTTAAATTAGTGTTGCCTGAAAGAATTTTTTGTGAGTCATTGTTACTTACTGAATTTGAAATTTGTACAGAATTTCGTCTTAATTATTTGTGTTTCATACTTGAAACAGTATCGGTGAAGGCCAAATGCCTTTATTATCACCCGTTTTAGGCACTCAAAGAAGTGACTCACTGTTAATGATATTAAATGATATCGATTATTTTTTATCATTAAAATACATAATTCCATGACGCAGTTTTAATGACTCTTTACATGTGTTTAAAAGAATGATAAAAAAACTGATAATAAGTATTAAAAATGTGATTGCTTAATGCAATTATATCAATTTCTTTTTAAAAAGCTTTGTTATTTCCGGTCGTTGTAAGGTTAATGACATTGCAATATAAAAAATTAAATACTTTATGTGCTTTAAAGACCTCTACACTTTTTGACCTCGATTGAGAAAGACTACGAGTTAGTCGAAACTGCAGTCTCCTAATAGAGAACTTTTGTTACGTGATCCATGTGAAAACAAGCTAAATAAATAAATATGTATAACCTTTACACTACTTGCGATGTTTTCCAAGGTTAACCGAGGACTGCTTGAAGTAAGTCACTGCTTCAGCCGCATTTCTTTCCCAGACAATTCGTTCAACAACTCATCGGTAACGACTTGAGGCGCACTAGACGTCAGGTGCACGGGACATTTAGCGCACGGGACAACTGGTGCACTTGACGTCTCGCTAACATAACCTTACCCAACCAAAGTTATTATTTTTTATATTTTTTATGTAAGCACACTTAGGAGAATATCTACCGATGGTGATAGTAATTTTGAAGTCCCATCTGTGGAATTCTATGCCGCTTACTATCATGCATATGGCTAAGCGTCGCATGCGGAGTGCTGATCCGCCAACGTCATAGACTACAGCCCGAGATTCACGCATCATCCTTACATTATTACAGGAATTTACTATGAATGGGTGGTCTTCACGGGACGACTTTTGTCTACCACCAATTTTAATTAATATGACTGGAATTTATACAGGTGAGGGATCAAATTCACACCAACCGCGGGTATTTTAAAGCTCAGAAATCGATAACAATCCTTTTTTTTATCTCCGTTGGGGATCGAACCTATAAGTGGCTGAAAGAATTGTCTGGTGATGGTAGGTCGTGACACCATGAATAATAACGTATATTTTTTAGATTTATGTGTTCTAGCTACAACTTCTGGTGACGATATGCTTTACATTAAAAAGTAAATTATTAGTTCAAATTACATAAATTACAAAAAATTCAATCGGTAAATGGTATGATAATACATTAATGTATATAAAATCTACTGTTTTTTCGTGTATGAGAAATGATGAAGTTCTATTGTATGTACAAAAAAAAACTCCAATTTAACGCATCGCTCAAGCGTAATTAGAGCATTTTTTTTTAAAGAAAAAATTGGAATAATGGTTTTTAATTGCTGTACTTATTATTTCATGCGAATCAATTATAATGTACACGGCTTATTAGAAAACAATCGCCAGTATTTAGATAGCGTGCTATGGACTGTTTTTTTTATGTAAACACATACAGGAGAATACCGAATGGTGATAGTAATTGTGAAGTTTTTCATCTGTGAATCCTGACGCTTACCATTCAACATATTAGTAAGCGCTGCCCATGAAGTGTTGATCAGCCAACGTCATAGACTACAGTCCGACATTCACACATCATCCTTACTATTACAGGAATTTACTACGAATGGGTGGTGACTTTCGTCTACCACCAATTTTAATTAATAGGCTATGACTTACATTTTACGGGTGAGGGATCAAATTCACACCAACCGGGGTACTTTAGATCTCAGAAATCGAATAAAAATCCTTTTTTTTAATCTCCGTCAGGGATCGAACCCACGACCTTCGAATTGCAAAGCAAACGTTTTGACCATTGAGCTATACCCGCCGGCAAATTATGCATGATAAATCGTTTTATTAAAATGCTTTAGATCACAAGTCGAGACCAGTGTACTCTATAACGTTTGGTCAGGGCGACTGAACATGGGGAACATGTGTATATGTGCCGGCATTTTTTTTTTTGTTAAAGCGTTTGCTTACCAAACCGAAAGTCGAGGCTTCAATATTAAAAGAAATGGTTTTTAATCGATTTCTAAAGTGGTATTCATGGACGTCTTTCGTCTACCACTAATTTTGATTAATAAGATATGACTGCTATTTATCGAATAAACATCAACCGAGGGTGTCTTAGAACTCAAAAATCATTTTTTTTAATCTCCGTCGGTGATCAGGTGACCAAGCAAAGGTCACTGAGCTATACCCGCTGGTCGCTTAATTATATTGACATCAGCATGATAAAGCCCTTGCTGACTGGTACCGAAAACCTCGATGTACAATCTTACGTCTCTTATTTATGTTCGCTTGTCGTACATGTATGTGTCGCCATATTGGCATTTCGGTCACGGGTGTGACGTTAGTTATATATATCGCCACTTTGGGCGCCGACGAGCGCGCGGAGTCGTGTGCCGACGTCGGCGAGATCGCATTGTTGTTGGCCCGGCCTGAATGCTGCGAGTAGGTCCGGGCCAGAAGTTTGTAAAGTTATCGAAATATATATGTCAATGCGCTTCAGAAAAAGTCTCTGCGTTGTTAATCTGCTCTCATCCTGCCACCACGCAATTAAATAACAAGAAAAGAGGAGGATGTTTGTATTTATTATAAAATTTATCTCTCATTACACCACGGATGCTTCAGTCACGTACTTTACGCGTCGCGAGATGCTGCCATTTGCAAATGATATGTTTAGCATTTTTTGCGAAGGTTTTGAAGTGTCTGAGAGCGGCGCCCGCTGCTTCCCATTCCGACTCTGGCGCTTTTCCAAATATTTAATCAATGCTGTGATTAATATTCCCCCCCTGTGTCTTCCCGTTGCGAGATTCGAGCGAAAATTTGAATTTTTAAAAAAAACGGCGATACTCGTTTGACTTCATTTTAGACCAAAAAACAAGACAGCCAGGGTTCAATTTTTTTTAGAATTCGATGCTATCCCTGCTGCAACAAATATCAGAGTTGTTAGAGATAATGCCTCTTTGGTCGAACTAAATGGTGGAATCCTCGAGAGGGTCGGGCTAATCATCCGATCTCCTTAATAAACTGTGATATCAGCACGATATAGCCCTTGCTCACTGGTACCGAATACCTCGATGTACAATCTTTCGTCTCTTATTTCTGTTCGCTTGTCGTACATGTATGTGTCGCCATATTGGCATTTTGGACAAGTCTGGTCATGGGTGTGACGTTTGTTATGTAGATGGTTGCTGTAATTGGTGCGCCATTGATTCGGTAGATCGCCGCTTGTGGGGCTGAAGTTTGTAAAGTTCATCGTGAATATATATGTGCTTCAGAAAAAATATTTGTGTTGTTAATCTGCTCCTCATCCTGCCACCACGCGACTGAATGACTACCTTAAAAAGAGAGGAGGATGTTAACTTAATAATAAATAACTCAAAATATGTCTCGAAACATAAGTGCTAATGTCTCATCGAGTCCCCGGGTCCCTGCGTTAGAGGTCATCGAAACCATATATGTTCCCAGGTGGACCTTCGGGTGCAGAGATGCCTTGGAACAATGCATGGACAGTGGCAACTGACTGAAATGTTTCATATGAGATCATATCTGTAAGATATGTAACGGAAATGGGACGAGAAAAAAACAAATAATGAAAGCGTATACAGGTATTATTAGTTGGTATTGTAAATCGGTGTTTATGGCTTATTGGTTAAAGCGTTTGCTTACCGAAGGTGGTGGAATCGGGCTCTGACGAAGATGAAAAAAAAATTGAATCGCTTTCTAAACTCTACAAATACCTCCGGTTGTTGTGAATATGATCCCTCACCCGGAAAATGCCAGACATAGCTTATTAATCAAAATTGTTGGTAGTCGAAAGTCTAACCGTGAACACCACCCATTCGTAGTAAATTCGTGTATTAATTCGATGATGCGTGAATGTTAACCTGCAGTCTATGACGTTGGCAGGTCAACACTCCACATACAGCGCTTAGCCATATATATGTAGCATGGTAAGCGTCATAGAATCCAAAGAGGAGACTTCATCAACACTATCACCATCTGTCGATATTCTCATGTATGTGCTTTCATAATTAAAATATGCTTTATATGTAGAATTGTAATATAAAAGTATTCACCTGTCCTTTCTTCTTCCTTATCTTTCATTACTGTATCGACATTACCTGGAATTTAAATTGTTATTAAAGATTAAATTAAAACGTTTGACAGCCGATACATGACATACATCATAAAAGGTGTTTCTTATCATATCAATTTTAGCCGGAATTTAATTCTTAGTCATCGTTCAGATTATATTGGCAAGTTTGACAGCCGATATGGCATACAGGACATACCTGTACGTCATATACTCCTATCTAATCGCATCTTTATTAGCTGGGTCACATACATGTATATATGTACTTAATAAAGCATTCCTAGCCATATATTACATATTAATCTACTACTTGAAACTGATTCGTCATTAAGAGCTCTTACACTTACCTGACTTACCTTCTCTGGTACATACGCGAAATTCGCAATACTCTCACGTATACTGGCCCTTCCTGTACCTCGTCGCCTTAACGCCATATCGCTAGCAAGCTCAGTGTCGTCGCAGCAGCCGTTCGCGATGGACGTCCCGATTTTGCTCCCTTCAAGTGCAAATTGCAATTCATTAAGTTTTTTCACTCAAAGAAGATTAAATCGATTGCAATTCTTCGCCAATTATTTATTTATTTACAGAATCGAAATTCCATTTTTTTTTTACAAATATACAGAAAAATTAGTATACATAAATATACAATAAATAGAGAAAAAAGAATTATAAATAAAAATTACACAAAAGAATAAGAAGATGACATGTGTCAAAGTTCACAGAGATCAAGGAGAACAATACCATCGACAAAAGAGGAAAAGGATGTAAGAAAAGGATCGAGGTGTGCTGGTAGGCCATTTAGGAGCGCCATTGCCGTTGAACCAAATTGAGTGCTTGAAGCTCCACAAGCCTCGACTGGGATCAAAAACAATGGATGGCTACGAGCATGGGTGTACCTATCTGAAACATAGAAGTTAAAACATTCAAGATATATATAAAGTGCATGGACTTGTAAAATTTGTGGAAGTCTTGCAAATATTTTTTTGTTAGCTACCTAAACGTTTATCCCATCTCTTAACTTATCTAGCAATTTGTAAAATTATCCCTTCTTTATTGTACTTTTCGTAATGAACCGCCCCTTTGAGTCAAATGGCTCAGACTTTGTAAGTTTCTGGGTAATCATCAGATTTTTTAAATTTCTGATCCACAAAGCACGCATAGTATGCCTCGGATACTACAGTTACGGTGTATTCTAATCTCCTAGCTTCTATCCTAGAGTCTTCAGTAACATTTGATATCATAAGGGTAAATTGACTAAAGTCACATTTTGAGATTACTCTCATTTATTTAAAATAAAAATAAAAAACATTAAGTTGACTTTAAACTATAGCATGCGTTATTGCAAGTGAGGCTGCGCTAGGCCATGAGAGCGATCTATATTGAGGAACGACTCATCCTTGACCCGCTCCATGCGGTGGTAGGCGGCAGACTGAGGTCCACGTGGGGAGTAGTAACTCGCTCGGCCGCCATGTCCTTTATTAGCGTCGACCGTCCTGCTACCCGCAGTGATACAGAGAAGCACACGGTTCTCTTATTGACCACCGGTTAGCAGGGGCGGCACTGGTTACCTTTTGCGACCAAGATCATGCACTACGATGCTGTTCAATCAACTAGATGGCGACAACTGGTATCACTTTATTTGTTCTTATGACTATCTTTGGATAAATAGATGTCTTCTCCTTCGATCCCATTCATTCCTTCTCCTTCGCGGTGCAATTCACAACCCTGGGATTATTGAATATTTTAACTTCTATGTTCCAGATAAGTTCACCCGTTTTAAATTTAGTACAACGGCAATGACGCTCCCAAATGGCCTACCAGCACACCTCGATCCCTTTCTTACATCATTTTCCTCTTTTGTCGATGGTATTGTTCTCCTAGATCTATGTGATCTTTGACACGTGTCATCTTCTTCTTTTGTTTTTTTTTTATCTTTTGTATGTATTGTATATTTATGTATACTCCGTTTCTTATTATTTTGTACCTTGGAACTTCGGTTCTGTGAAATAAATAAATGTCTTGCGACGAGGCTTGGACAATGGTAACTTAGAAAACTGAGTGTCGGCAATATGTTGATCATATGCTCTAGATATATAACGGTAATGCGAAGAGGTGTTACAGGTATGTATTAGTCGGTGAGACGCCCAATTGTCTGCCTATGATAATAACGTGTATTTAGCGATAAAATTAGAACGCAACGGTGTTTTTTATTATCTGTTTAAAATTGTTCGGCTCGCTCCATATCCGGTGGAGCGTTTCCTCTGTTAATAGTCTGGGCATAATATGTCCCAATATGCCGCCGCCGCCCTCGCGAGGAATGCCGCCTTCGCCGCGCGGCGCCTTTATTGCTGGGAAGGAATGTAGGCGGAATCTCAAGGACCGATGAAGGCATGGAGACGATAGCCTTGCTCATTGTTTAGAACCATATTCAATAGAATAGGCCCAGCCGGATATGTCGACTTTGTTGTCATCAAACTACTACGCTTACAAACTTCTGCTTGTAGTGTACTTACATCAACGTAACAAGTCTGTGGTCAGTTTTTCCAGAGTTGCGAGAAGGTGTGGATGTTTGCTCTTTTTGTTAGCGTACTTTGTGATGTGTCCCAACTAGACAACAATACGCGACCAAAAAGAAGTGGGCAATGCGCTTTAAAAAAACGATGTACTGATTTTTTCTTCATTGCCTCACTGGAGGACAATTAGTTATTCATAATTATGAGTTCATTATATCATATTATCATACCTGCTTCTTTGACTAGCATATGGCTGTCCGGAACTGCACCCATAAAGCTCTGTCAGCCGTTATGGCCCTGGCCTCATCCCATATCGGCTCTGCCTCCCAGAACTGCCCGATTACATTTATGTTCATAGTTCCCGACGGCCTTCTAGGACTAGTAAACAATGCAGCTGTACTTTATGCTTTATCTTCCCACTTTTGAAGTATATATCCCAACCAGACTTAGCTTTCACCCTGTGGTTTTTGTCGTCCTTCATCTATTTATTGACTGTAATATGGAAAGCTGTCTCTTTCGCTACCTCACCTCATCATTACCCACAAATTCAAACCATCGTACCTCCAGTAATCAAGAAAGGCATCAACTTCGAAAACCATTGTACGACTGCATTGATTTTTGTTAAGATGGACACGATACAGGGGCTGTGAAGTCGGGAGATCACTTTTGTCCCAGAACACCTGTATACCCAGAGTTCTGCATGGGAACATTGATGGTTCCCGTGAGTCTCCAGGGCAAGAGCCCGAACTTGCATAGACTGCGGCTGTAGTAGCAGAGTAATATTTAAGTATTTAATAATTAGCATTTTTTTTAAAGAAATCAGTTATACTAGATTACTCGCTATAAAGAACGCTAATAAAAAATGTGTATCTTTTAATACATACTGCAGAGGTTTTTAGTTTGCTCGTATATAACATATCACAGTATTTGTCAGCATTTTGACTCACCACACTATCGACCAAGCGTTCCTGATGGATGGCATCCGTGTTCTTTTGTGGGTGGCGCGCGTGAAGGAACGTTGAGGTCCTTCTTCTGGACGGGTTGACTATTGACGACTCTCGATGACGATTCAATTCAACGGCGACGGATGTATTGGACTTCAAATTAAACTCGATAAAAACGTTATAACGCTAATTGAGAGCTTCGGAAAATTCAACACGTGTGTGCTATATCATTTAGATTTAATTGAACTAAACTTTTTTTTTTTTGTAAATATTATTAAAAGCATATCTGCTTTATGACCTCGCTCTTTTTTTGTATCCTACATTTTCTCTTTTACATGCTACTTTCTTTTCATGAACTTAATGTACCATATTGTATAAATTCTTACATCATCATCATCGCCATCTAAGCTAACCTAACTGAAGTCTATGTTTGTCATGACTACCGCCACAAAGCTCTGTTTGCTGCCATGGTGCATGCTTGAACGCAGTTCTGCTGAGTTCATTTTTTATATTGTTTTGGATGGCCATTAACCTGTTCGCATCGGTACCCGAGATATATTGTTTTGCTACTTTCAGTACTCATTGTGACATCTGCGGTAGGAAATTGGAACTGCAGTCATTACCCTTTATCAATCTACATGTATTCTTTACAGGAATCTGTAAAGCATGTAAATAAATATCGTTAGGTTTCGTCACAGGAGCGATTTTTCTGTAAACCACATATGTCAATGCCACCACATGTATGGAGTTATACAATGAACGTTTGTTAAATATAATAGTTTTTTATGCATCATTTGATAGCTAAAGGATACAAGAACCAATGTGATATATGAAAAAAGACCAGAAAAGTATATTAATGCTTCAAATACTAGTTTTAAGCAAAATAAATTGGTTTGAAAATTCACGCCGCCGTATTGACAGTATAATTTGTATTCCACCGTGCCGTAATGAAAGGGTTAATGACAGCGGGAGCCCGGGGCTTGAAAAAAAGCAGCTCTAGTTTATGCTCTCCTGCTGCATCCACAATGTATGTCCCAACCAGTTCTACCTTCGCCTCGTGACAGATTATAGTATGGATGGTTGCCTTGTCCGCTCTCTTACCTCCTCTATCTTAAATCAATGACTTTTTACATTTTTTCTCTACTGCCGAATAAAAATAACCGTATAAGATTGAAGGATGATTTTTTTTAAATTATATATTAATATATTTGAATGCATTTACTGATTAATTTTTTTCTTTTTCTTTTCAGGTAAGTTCAAACGGATATTTTTACCTTAGTTAAATAGTGTAAAAACCAATCAGGTGAGTGAAACAATATGATATTACGTTTAAAGTATTTAAAAAAATAGAATTTAAAAGACATATATTATAAAGTGATATGTTTTTGTTTCGTTGAGATCCATTTTCAGGTAAATTTAATAAGGAAAGAACAACTGTATATGCTGTGAATTGTATGCTTCTCGACAGATCATGTCAGTACATATTCTCTTGTATGTGCTTACGTAAAAAAAAGTGCCAGTATTTGAGAGACCCAGCTTTCCTGGGTGACTGACGCGTGCCACCGCATTTTAAGAATTATAACCCCCGCAGGAATTTTGAAACATCTGTTTAAATTTTTTGAGGTCCAACGAACTGTGACCACATCACGACAGGACACAAAAAATAAAAAAAAATCTCATTTATTTTGTTAGCAATCACTTTGAAATCCATTTCAATATAACATAATATCTTACTTTTATTCGGCTAGTACGTAGCATGTACAGAAATACTGACATTTTGTTTGAAATGTTTTTTTTCCCTTGACTTTATGAATTATCTGAGGATAAAAGAAGCACCGATTGTTCCTTCTCCCTGAGAGTAATACTAACCTTTCCAGAGACTATGCCTCTCGGGAGAGTGGTCAGACTGTTCAACCACATCGCCTCGAATGTTGATGTATTTCACGCGAGAGAAGCCCAGTTCAGACACGAGCTTCACGTATTTGTTTGTAGAAGTAATTTTACAGAGTTTTAAATCTTTTTAGTACAGTTCTGGTATATTTATGTGATTTCTTCTTTTATTAATTTGAATTTGTTATAAAAAAAACGGTATAAATTTAATATTGTATTTATTTTCATTTTTT
This sequence comes from Glossosoma conforme, assembly GCA_022606575.1. Taxonomy (NCBI): domain Eukaryota; kingdom Metazoa; phylum Arthropoda; class Insecta; order Trichoptera; family Glossosomatidae; genus Glossosoma; species Glossosoma conforme. Next base: position 412,617 of record JAGTXR010000005.1, on the reverse strand, counting down.
AAATTATCTGTATTGTTTGTAATAAATAAATGGTCCGAATTGAGAGTGTGTAAGGTAGAGAAAAAAGCTTTATTTTGTGGCATTGCGTGACGCTTGATTGACAGGTGCTACGCGCATACCTGTAAAGTTTCTTATTGAGTGTTCGTCGAATCGCCCAAAAAGTGGTTCATCAGCTGCAGCAGTGGATCACAGCTTCTTCATTCAGAAGAGGAATCCCCGGTTGACAGCATCGACCTTGAGGCAAAGTCACGGGGAATTCCCCCTCGCTCTTTTCACAATATTTGCTCTTTAGGTAGATCTTATTGCTTTTAAATTATTTTTTATTTCCATATCCGTTCATCATCATCATGAATATATTTATTTATTAACCTTGTTTTTGCATGGATCACGTAAGATAAGTTATCTGTATAGGAGACTGCAGTTTCGACTAACTCGTAGCCTTTCTCAATCCATCACTTGTTAAGAGATAATTAATAAAATCCATTTTATGTAGGAGTGGGGGTAGGGGTGTGTCTATCAGGGAATGATAAGAGAGAGAGACAGATAGGGTTGCAAGGATGAAGAAAAAAATGATTTATGTATTATTATTATTTTTTTTTATACTAATAATTATTAACTTTATAGTTTTTTAGTTTCTATAATATTTATTATTACTGTTTATCTAACGGAAACATTTTTAAAAATTGGTGATGAATGCTTAAGTAATTCACATAAAATGGGTTTGACCACTTATAAAGTACTATCGCAGCTCAGTTATCTCTTAACAAGTGATGAATTGAGAAAAGCTACAAGTTAGTCAAAACTGCAGTCTCCTATATAGAGAACTTATCTTACGTGATCCATGTAAAAACAAGGTAAATAAATAAATATTTTTAATTTATTATGGATTTCGAAGTGAATGCTGAAAACATTGTAAAAATATATATAATAAGTTATAATTCACATGGGAAGATAAAAAAAAATGTTCGGGTTGAGAGTTTTAACGCCTTCGCATCGGTTGTCGGCATATGCCGTCATAAGATTCCCCGTCCGTTGACATCGGTTGACGTGATATATCGTTTTGCTACTTTCTTAGAATAGTTTTTTTATGCATCATCTGATAGCTAAAGGATACAAGAACCGATGTGATATATGAAAATACACCATATAAGTACATTTATGCTTCCAATACTAGTTTTATAATTAAAAAGTATAATTTGTATTCAAACCGAGCCGTAATGAAAAGGTTAATGTTGGAAATATTTTGAGTAGAATCAACGAATGCTCGTTTGTTGTATATGTACCGAATGTATTGCATTGCCCCAAGACCTTTAGTTTTGTTTGTGATGCACTCTTGAAGGTACCAAATGGGCGCTGTGGAGCCTAAATAGTAGTCAGCTGCAGTAGCGACGGGCCGAGGCATCTAGACGGGCAGCAGACAGCTGACTCGGACTGGCCTTGAGGCAAGGTCACCGCCGCTTACACGGGGAAGACCCCAAGCCAAAAAAACTTGGCCACGTGTTAATTATCGCACCACACCAATACATGTTCATACTCTGTAAACACGTTATTTGTTTCTCAACATGATAAATCTGCTTAATTTATTAAATAGATACATATTTCGTAGCTTCCTTTAACACTACACAGTCCGATTACACAACATGTGTGTAATTGTCAGGATGAACGTTAAAGGCGGGTCACACAACGTGTTTGATCGTTCCGCCAACGTTTGTGGCCGACTATACACAGCTTGTGTCATGTTTTTTCAAACGTTAGTGGCCGATCACACAACGAATGTGTTGTTTTTACTTTCGACCATTATTGAAAGATCTCAAACCTTATTGAGCGTCATATTTAATTTGATTTGAACACATGACGATAAAAAATTTAAACGAGCATTTTTTGTAAAAAATAATAATGTGACATTGGACTTTGTCTCGCCTATTATAATTATCATTTTTTAATTGGGAAAACGTTGATCGTTTTTCTCGATCAGTATTTCGATTGTATGCGCTTAAATTTGATATGTTTGTTAGCAAAATAAGTATTTCGTAAAACATGAACTGTTTTTTGAATTTTATTTTATATTCCAATGCAATATGTTTTTGGTTAGAATTAGTCTCCTTATATACGCTGATGCTTTGTCCGATATTCCCGATGACGCCAAGGAGATCGAAGGCAGCGACGATGATGGGGGATAGATATATATAAACAAATAAATATATGCGAATTGCTTTGTAAGCAATTCTTTAAAAAAACAGTCGGCCTCCGGCGGAAGTTTAATCGCGTACCGCGCGGACTGGATAGTGTTAGTATGGATCACACTGAGCACTGTTTAAACACTTGCTGAAAGACTGCGGCTTCGCCCTCTGCATTGTAATCCAGTTATAAAGTGTTAGTTTGTCAGTCAAACGCCGTCGGTTCAAAACTAGACCAAGCTCATTTTTTTAAAATTTATTGAATTAAATATAAACCCTTTACATGCCCTCGGTAGGGTTGAGCCACTCCTTAACAACAAACAAAGTTTATAAATATAGTAAAAAAGCTGCTAGTCCCAGTTATTGCTCATGACAAATTAAAAGACGCTCCAGCGTTTCCAAGGCAGAAAACCGAGCTCCTTCTGCAGGCCACCGTTCTCAGTGACCTGTACGTCGAGATATCTGAAACTCTCAACCATCTCACTGGTTTGACCTGATAGGGTTTCGAATCACATCGAAGAGCACGTCTTTCTTGTAACTAGAAGAGTGTAACGTAATAGGTGTTGTATAGACGAAACTTTGAATTGATCGAGTAAAGCTGCGAGTCCTAAATAAGGAACATGGAATTAAAAGACGATCCAGCATTCCCAAGGCGGGAAGCGAGCTCCTTTTGCAGACCACCGTTATCGGTGATTTGTACATCCAGATCCATGTCGATGGTTTGACCTAATAGGGTGACATCCATTCTCACGTATTTCCTATTGGCAACGTATTACGAAAGAAGGCAATTCTCCACACGCTGTAGCATACTGTTTTCGCAGCTTTTAGACCGAGGTTTATTTGACATCTAACTGATGCACCTAGAATCTCGGGAAAGCCTTCAGCCACTCTCTAACAAGTAGCTTTTTGAGTGCGTCCAGTAACGGATCTGGGTCTCCAACAACAGGTAGAGGGGTTTTTAACCAAAGGCGACCCGTAAGGTTTCGAATCACATCGAAGATCAGGTCTTTTTGTAACTGTATGAAGAGGTTGGTAACTTTTGGGGCTGCAGTAGATGCGGTGTGGTGTCTGGAGCCGTGCCAGCGCCCCCTTCGAGTCTGGATGGAAGTAGGCCCGCCGTTCAGTGACCCTGAGGTGGGCGGATGGGCGGGAAAAGTGGGCGTAGGCGTGCGGCTGGTCTGTGAACCCCGAATCATTGAATCTATACCGTCGAGAGTCGAGACGTATAGACAGACGCAGGATTGCCACTCGATTGCTTAACAATAACTGTTTTTTATCTTAGCATCTCACCAAAAGCTACCCGCATAATGAATAGGTGCTTAGAATATTGCAGGTACAAAGGTTTGACTTAGTTGTACATACTCCGTTTATCAAAAAGACTTCATGTCGCCGGGATCGTCATCGATACGCGTGATGAATGGTTGAGGAGCAAGTCACAAATCAAAGAACTTGTGTAGAAGCACATTGGCGTTTCTTTAAATTACAAGACTAAGAAACTTTGGTATTCTGCCCGGGCCACAAGCAACGATGTATACCTGACAGTGCTCGGAAAAAAGTGACTAAATATAGACGGTCGTTGCGCCGAACATCCTTAGTGGCCACTTGGCGAACTATGGCATCTCACATGTCAGGACTTGTCAAAACAAACAAAACGGCATATGTAGCGTCGCGTCTCATAGTTACTTAAATCTAAAACTTAAACTAACATTTTTATATGTGCGTGTCCGACGAGCGAACAAAAATAAGAGACGAAAGAGCGTATATCGAGGCTTTTCGGCAGCAGCCTGCAAGGGCTATATCGAGTTGATATCAGTAAATTTGATTGTCAATGTTACGCCCGCTTACATTCTTATCCATACCAATTGTATCGAATATTCATGATTGTCTTAACATGCGTACGAAACACTTTTTGAGGGATAGGCTCGTTTCGATTGGATTTTTATTGAGACATTTCAATTTAATCGATTGTTACTTTGCATATTTTGGCAACTTGGCAAAAGTGTTGGATATCTTCCTACAAAGGCAGAATAATTGTACTGTTCCTTCCAGAGATCAATTTTTAACTCACCTTTAAATGGATAAAATTTTATCACTTACGAGTATGTATACATTATATTTGGGTATGATGCTTACAACAGACTAAACTCATTTAATTAGTTTCAAATTCTAACTACTCCTATGGCGCCTCCATCAAAACTTATCTTCAGTTATTATCAAGCAGTACATTCTCTGCGACTGTCAGTTTATTTTGTAATAAATTTTGATTTTCAATCCATTCAATTCCAGAAAAGTCTCTTTAGAACTTACAGACTTTCTGGCTACTAAAAATAATTTCTTAAAGTCTTTTTCTAATTTTGCTCATATTTTCAGTGAAAAAATAATTATTCTATATCTCATTTTAATACGCGACTGAGATTCCAATCTCTCACGTGTTTGTTCTCTTTTAATACTCGTACGTATACCAAGTGTCAATTATATGCACAGTTTTCTTCGTATACTGATATATTTATTTTAAAATCCGAAGATCTAAATCTTTTTCAATATCATGGGATAACTTCTTAGGTTTTCACGGCCGGGTTTGATATTGTGGCTTTTGGTTTTAGCCGTGTATATATTAATATTCGTAAGAAGAAATTCGCCACACACGGCTAAACCCAAAAGCCACAATATCAATAGCATGGTAATTTGAGATTTTCGTAATTATTTTTTAATTTAATGTTTTATCAATTTTTATAATGGCTCCTTGGGCAACCCTGATTGCCTATCAAGCGAGACACTCAGCTGACGAATAAAAAAATTCTGCACTCTTATTAAAGTTGAAGGTCAATTTTTTTATCAGTTCTATTAAAAACTGTGTTTTATTCAATTATCTCAATAATTTTCGTGAAAAATCGCTCAAATTCCATTGGTTGAACTATGAGTCAGTTTTTAATGACCGTGACCCAACACTTTTAACATTTTAAAATTGTTTTTCATTATTTGTATATTATACATGACATTGTCGATAGAGTGTTAACATTTGTCACAAAAGTGTCCCGTTCCATAGGAATATTTTTAATTATGTTGCATCACATCCTTAACACATTAGAGACCATGTCAAACATCTATTGAATTGAATAAATTCTAATGTTTTTATTTTAAACTCTTTTTACATTTGATGTCGATGAAAATTATCACTCAAACTGTATAACTGTATGAGCTTAACTTTGGTGGCGATTATAAAAAAAATAGGTATGGCAATTAAGTAAACAGAAGAATATTAGGAATTATTTAAAAATATACATTTTGATGCAACATCGTCGAAAAGCCAGAAAAGACAATATTAAACATATTAAAATAATAAGAGGCTTCGTCTTGGTAACTTAGCGGCCTAATAACGATTACAATTATCTTCTTCTTCGTAGTATTTAGTAGTATTAACCCGTTTGCAGCAACAAAATGTTGCTGCAAACCATCGATCTCCACTCTCTCGATCTTCTGCAACTCTCTTTAGCTCAGCATAAGAGCTGGAACTCATGTCCTCGAACACTTGCTGCAATACTCCCGTCTAGGGCGCCCTCTGAAATTTCTCCCCTCAACCAGCCCTTCCACAATGTCGTGAAGAAGACCATTGTGGCGTGTGTTGTGACCGATCGCCTCTGTGAAATGGTTCATACTAGGTGCCTATCTTCTTTGATTATGTTGAGAACCTCATTGTTCGTGACGTGGTCTCTCCAGGATATTCCGAGAATTTTTCTGTAAGACCACATCTCAAAGGCCTCTAACCATTTCTTATCATTTTCAGATGAACACCATGGATCATTATCGTACATCAAGATGCTCCTTACAAATGTTTTGGCATGTTGCTTGCGGAGATTTTTTATTATCTTCTATAATACTCGTAATATTTTAAAACCTTCTGTTACAGCGATGTTACAGCTTTCTTTTTAGGAGGTGTATGAAAGCGTCTACCGGCGGGTGTAGCTCAATGGTCAAAGCGTTTGCTTTGCAAGCCAAAGGTCGTGGGTTCGATTCTCAACGGAAATTAAAAAAAAAGGATTTGCATTCGATTTATGAACTCTAAAATACCCCCGGTTGGTGTGCATTTGATTCCTCACCCGTAAAATGCCAGTCTTAGCCTATTATTAATTAAAATTGGTGGTAGACGAAAGTCGTCCCGTGAAGACCTCCCATTCATAGTAAATTACTGTGAGATATTAAGGATGATGCGTGAATCTCGGGATGTACTCTATGGTCTTGGCGGATCAACACTCCACATGCAGCGCTTAACCATATGCACCATGGTAAGCGTCATATAATTTCACAGATGTGACTTCAAAATTACTATCACTATCTGTCGGTATTCTTCTGTATATGCGTGCATAAAAAAAGTATATAATACTCAGCCATTACTTAGATGTAAAGGAGAGAGATCTGGTGTGTCTGATTTCCGCACTTAGTTCTGGATGAAAAGTTTACTTCAAGATGGGACCACCAGCAGCAAACTTCAGTCTCTTGAGCCGCACATCCTCTTCCGGGGAAACTTCGCCAGGAGTTATTAATTTGTGGCTGCGCTTATATCTACTGCATTTCACGTTTCGGAGACTTTCATCGTCACACGCGACACCGAACCACGCTTTGATGATGAGCTCTTTCAAAGTATTGCTTGGAACCTGAAATTCTGAGGATCTGGCTGAACTTTAATCACTGCAGGTACAGGACATACAAAGGATGTTCAAAAAGTAAGGCAGCTTTTAAATTATCGCGGGTTACGTATGTGCAATTTTATACATTTTATGTGTCATTGTGTTGGTGCTCATTCATGTCCCTCACCCTATAATGGCGGTCGAAATATCTATTAGAAAAAAATCACCACACTAGACTTAACCCAATCTCGAAATATTTTAATATTTTTTTTATTCCTATGTCTGGATGTTCACAAATTACCACCACCTAGTTCTATACCGTTTTCATTCAAGATAAGCCCGGTGCTCCCGATGCCTTGAGCATTTACTCCTAATAGGCGGTTCAACCCAATAAACAACATAGAACATACCGTTATATGAAAAATGTACTCAAACAATATTGAAAAATCTGCGTTACAAATCTAAAAAGTGCTTTATAGAAGTGTTGTCTGTAATCTTATATTTCTACATACAGATCGAGAGATGTACATCGGATTATATAGGCTTTATTTCACCTTGTGTAGCGCCGAGAAACTCTTCTAAAAGATGCAGGGTTTCGCAAACTTTGCAGCGCGTGGGATGTTTGCCCCCGTGTGTGGCGGCCCCCCTAGACCCCCCTGGACCCCCCACCGGTCCCAGACTTCTTGAATTATTATTGTTGCAGCGAGTGCGCTGTCTGCTGAGGAATTCCGAAGCCACGGCTACAATCTGCGCGCCGCACATTCCCAAACTTTTGCGAGGTGCCCCTTTCTAGAAATTTCGTCGTCCGACTACCCCCCCCTTAAACCCCCTTACGCACAGTTTAAATTCTTGGTAATGTTTCGTCTTCTTCTTCTTCGTGGCAGCGACGTCAAATTATTTTTCCCAATATCTGGCAACATCGATAGCTCGAGTGTTGCCCAGCATTAGGTCCTGGGATGAGCAACTTGTTGGGCACATGGAGCAGCATCTTAGGTGTGAGGCGGTCTGTAGATCTGCACAGTCGCACAATAGTGTCTCTCCCTGCCGAAGCATTCCCCACCGCTCGAGGTTGTCCTTTGTTCTACCAACTCCGGTTCTTAATCTGTTCAGTGATTTCCAGGTCCGCCAGTCAAGGCTCTTGCCAGTTGGGAGGCCTTCTTTTGGAGTAGTGAAATCCTCTGGTGCGATTTTTTGCCAGAGTTGAAGTCTCTCGTTTTCAGGGCCGGATGTGAGAGGTTGTGTGGATTTCAGAAAGCTGCTTCGAGACCTCAATCTTGGTGTTGGGGGTATCTGATTATACAAGCAGTGGGACGGTTGGTTAATTGCCTTACGCATTTCTTCGGCGCATATGACTTTGCGTCTTACGTTTGGTGGTGCGATACCAGCCAAGGGGTATAGTTTAGAAATGGGTGTTGGTTTGAGGCAGCCTGTGACGACTCTGCATGCATCATTCAGGGCACTATCCACTTGATTACAGTGGGCTGATCGACCCCACACTGGTGCCGCATATTGTCCGGCTGAGAAACAAACTAAAGCTGAGGTACGAAGAAGGGGCGGTTGGGCTCCCCAGTGAGCGTTGGTCAGTTTGCGGATGAGGTTGTTCCATGTTGCAACTTTCTGTTTGGTGTTGCTGCAATGACGCCTGAAGGTGAGGGTGCGATCTAGAGTGACTCCGAGGTATTTTGGATGGTCGCTATGTTCCAGTACTCTACCTTCTCACGTGACACGAAGCTTTCTGTTAGCTTCCCTGTTTCTAAGGTGGAAACAGCAGACTTGTGTCTTTGATGGGTTAGGTTTGAGATGGTTGGTTTCGTAGTAATGGGACATCTCATTGAGTCCCTGACTTAGGATGTCCTCAACTTCTTCAAACGTTACTGCTTTCGCTGCCAAACCTAAGTCATCCGCATATATGAAAGACATCGTGTCTTTAGGGGTGGGTTGGTCGTTTGTATATATATTAAATAGTATAGGAGCAAGTACACTGCCTTGTGGTAAACCGTTCTTTTGAATACGCCATCGGCTGGTTTTCCCCTGAAAATTCACTGCGAATCTCCTGTTATGCAGCATAGCCGCGATCATCTGCAATAGCGAGAAGTCACCTGTCATTCTGTACAATTTACTGAGGAGTGTGCTGTGCGACACTGTATCGTATGCATCGGTTAGGTCGACGAATACCACTCCGGTCACTTTCCTTAGTTCGAACCCGTTCTCGATATGTTAGGTCAGGCTTAGTACTTGCCCAGTGCATGACTTTCCGGGTCGGAAGCCCGCCTGCTGGGCTATCATTTTAGGTTCGATAAAGGGGGTGAGTCGGTTGAGTAGTATCCGCTCGAAGATTTTAAATATATGGCATAGTAAAGATATTGGGCGGTAGCTTTTAGCATCATCTGGGTTTTTCCCCGGCTTTAAAATGGCTATGACCTTGGACTTTCTCCATATTTTTGGGATTTGACTGCCGATCATGCAGGCATCAAACATTTCAAGGAGCCATTGCTTAACCTGGGGGCCAAAGTGTTTTATCTGTTATTTTCTTTATTTTCTATTTTTTTTATCTGTTTTATTCGTCGCTCGACACTCAAACCGGGCGGACGTGTCTAGTCATCCTACCTACAGGATGGCGAACTGTTGCGATTGTGATATCGCGCAAATAAATCGTCGCTTAGACGATCACCGTTTGCTGCTGGAGAGGCTCTTAAAGGCTGTTGGATGCGGGATGGATGATGCTCTGACATCCGTTGGTGTGGACCCTCCACCCAACCCGGCAAGTCTGCCGACTTCCCGCAGAAGGCGCTTACCTCGAGCGTGCAAATCAATTCCGGCTACCTACGCTGAAGCTGTCAACATTCCTGTGTCGATGTCGCTTAACTGTGACAGCAGAGACTCCGAACCTGCCGTCAAAGAATCCGCTTCGAGTGAGGCCACCGAAGAGACTCCTCGGAAGATACTATCGAAGGAGCCCCTGCTGTTTCGAGCAAGGCTCCCAAGGACTCCCGTTCTCAGCCGGGACGAATCATTGTTCGAGGAACTGGAGGACCTGAGTGCTTTCTCCGTGGATGTCCTCTCCCTCCCCGAGCAATCTTTCCGGAGAAGTTCAACGTTCTAAGTTGAGTCGCGCCTCTCCGCATGCGGAAAGGCAACAACATTCAGCACGTCTGATGATCCGTGGTTCTGCAGCTCCTTCAAAAAACGTTACTGGAGTGAAGATGGCGTATCTTCACGCCAAGGGCCTTCACCCAGATACATCGGCTGAGGACTTGCAGAGCTTCTTGGCAGCGACCGCTGCATTCAATCCTTCTTGGATGACCATCAGGAGGATTATCAGCAGGCGGACGCTGTCAACTTCTTTCAAAGTCAGGGTCATCGCGACTTCGCTGGAGTCTCTCATGGAGCCTCAAGTGTGGCCTGAAAGGACCATCGTTCAACCCTGGATACGCATAAGACGAAAGAATCGCAGTGAACAGTGGTTGAAACCAACTTGAGTGAAGATATTGACATATTTAGTGTTATATTGCTTTAAATTCAGTGCTGGTGTTTATGGAGGCGAAATGTTACATGTTTTATTTTGTGACAATAATGCCTTGTTAGTTGTGAGTCAATCATGATAAACTTATGACAGGGTTTTTGTTGTTACAAGTCAAACTGTTTATCTTGAGTCTCCTGACGCTAGTTCTGAGTGTGAGGTCAGTGATACTAAATGTGTCTATAAATTTACATCACCACATTTATGGTACCTATTGTATTTATATTTTATAGTATATTATTGTATTTATATTATTGTACTTCAGAAATGCATTGAATTGATAAAATTTGTAATGTTTCTGCAAGGAAAAAAATAAATAAAATTGAAATTGAAATTGAATCTGTTCTACGCATATGTATATCATCCAATCCAGCCGCTTTTTTGTCTTTAGCGGCTTTGATAGCACACTCCAGTTCAGCCATTGAGAAGGGTTTTGACAGATCGCTGTGTTCAATTAGAGGGTCTCTGTCCAATTTTTGTTTTTTTGTTTTGTTGTTCAGCTTCCCGTTGAGGAGGAGCTGATGAGCAATTTCATTAGCAGTTTCGTCGAAGCGTCACGTAATTATTGACAGTACCTTGTATGTAATTATCAATTAGACACACCTTTGACTTGTGAAATTAAAATTTACAGAAAAAAATCAATTAAATTTATATATATATATAATTTTATTAAGACATAATTTTTGCTTGTATTCGCATACATCAAAAACGAAGAACACCCATATTCTTTCAATTTTACTTGGTGTTAAGTGTTAATCCATTCTAACGTTTATCTGAAAAAGAATCTTAGCTAAAACGCTGCCAGGTTTGACAAGTTACAACAATACTGGAATTGTGCCTTTCGGGTTGATTGAATTTCTTCTTTTCTCTGATATTTCGACCGCCATTGCAGGATAATCATAAGGGTTCATAAATCATCAAACCAATAGCCACAATTGAGAATCTGACCGTGAAAACTAACCACATTAAAAAATACAAAAAACTGTATACTTGTACACTAAATAAACATTCTTACTGGTATTCTAGTTTTATGTTCATGCGTTCTAAATACGCACACATTCGACAACGGAACTGGTGATACCTGAGGCCACCCTGCGGCTGAACATGTGGAGAAGCGCAACTCAGGGGAATACTTTGATTGCCCCGAAAGAGGGCCTAGCCCCTGGACACGACCAGGGGTGTAATATATGGAGGTCCCTTAACAGACTTCGGTCCGGAGTATGCAAGACGAGGACACAAATGAAAGCCCGACAGTCTTACAGCGGACCGACTGAGTGTGACTGCGGCGTGGAGCAGACCCTGTCACACCTTCTGGAGTGTGCTGCGTCCAAGTAGCTGCACCCAGGAAGACCTGATGATGGCCGGGAGTAACGCCATCGACGTCGCCCACTTCTGAGCAGACAGGATCTGACCCTGTTGTTTCCGACACGATTATATATATATATATAATATTTGTGGGCTTAAAAACGTCATGGAACGAACTCCAAGGCGTTGTTTACGGAGCACTTTCTCATTAACCTCTCCTCCCGGGTGATGTCTATCGACTACACATTGCTTGTAATAACTTAAATATCTCTGTTAATATAATACACACAGGGTTCAGATTTTAGGTATTCCTCCTTAATACATTTACGTATTGAAAAAAATATATATTTATAATAACAGGCACTCATCGGGAGCAGGAAATATTTTTCTAAAATCCGGAATAAATTCACCACTACAATCAAGACTCGTCAACTGTCATGAATCATTGCACCTGCCGGAAGTGTGTGCGAAAATAAAATTAAAAAATACACAGATGCGCCGGCATCTATACTCCTCACTCTCGCTGACGTACTAATATGAGTGAGCGAGACGGGAAACCTCAGTTGGTCGCCTAGTTCGAAATGATATCGGCTCATCCATATGTCGACAGGCCAAGTAATGTTAGTAGCTCTCGGATGTTCACGCGACAAGGTGCGTCTGGCCGTTTGAGATCTTCGTCTGATGTTTTTCATGTTTTTAGCTATTAAATGTCAATTATTACTGCTTATTGACATCAACTATTGTAAAATTAAGCGATATCTTTGAATATTTTTTTATTATTTCGAATTTCTACTCATTTTATTCACTTTAAATCAGAATGTGTAATGAGTTGACACCATCGGAACGCGCGGAAGTTTTTAGCATCGTAAAGCGAGGGTTAAGCAAGTAACGAGCTTTTAGTGAGCTAAAAAATAGGTTAAAAAGAAAGTAGTGTTATATTTTATTATTGAATTTTAATGCTCAATTTGAGATTTTGTGATAATGCATTGTAGCACATGTGTTTCCTTTTGGATGCAATTTTGGATCATCAAAAAACAGGTTCTCCCACATGCAACACTAATCTGATTTAATTTAGAAGCATAGAATTCATAAAGGACCATATTTTTATAATTGTGGTCGCCTGTCTTCTTCGTAGTATCAATCCGGTGGATTGCTTTGCAGCAACAGAATCTTGCATCTCGATTTCCACTCCTCTCGGTCCTCCGCAACCCTCTTCAGCTCAGCATAAGAGCTACAACTCATGTCCTCGAACACTTGCTGCAAACTCTCCCGTCTAGGACGCCCTCTACAATTTCTGCCCTCAACCATCCTCTCCACAATGTCGTGAAGAAGACCATCGTGGCGCATGACGTGACCGATCCACCGGGCTCGCTTATCTGAAATGATTCTTACTAGGTGCTTATCTTCCTTGATTATCCTGAGAAACCCATTGTTCGTGTCGTCTGTATGCGATTATATATTTAAAAATAACACTGAAAAAAAAATATATAGTTTATTTATACACGAACACAACCACTATTAATCCTTCACACATGCAGCGCCTAGCTTCTGCATGGTCAGCAGTCATAGAGTCGAAGCTTTTGTTGTTACAATCCTGTGTGCTCCCACAAATATCTAGAAGCCTTTTATAATAATGTTATTTTTTTAGTCTTGATTTATAAACGGTATGTCACGAAAACTACATTCCTATATGACGCATGCTAGATAATAAATAACCGAATGTTATTATGCATCTTCTGATGACTTTGAATAATCGGTCATGATATCATCAATGCTGCAATATGACTATCAGTCATACATTTCTAATCGATATTCAGAAGTTGGCTGGCACGAACAAACTGCTCCAACGCAATGACACTATTCTCATATCATTAAATAACATATTTTTTTAAGTGCTTAATTTATTATTTAAGTCATTTTTTTATGTTGTTAGTTATAATTGAGGTTCTCAGGATAATCAAGGAAGATAGGCACCTAGCTACCGTTCGCCAGTTCTTGAGCGCCACTCATTTCTTCTCCACCGACTGTCGTGGTTTTTCTAATTAGTGTTTTTTTTAGTTTAGTTAAGTATAATCCAATTGCTACAATGCTGATCGTATTATCATCGATGGGAAGTAATAATTGTTTATAGAGATGTAGCATCATATGATCATGGTTCGTGAGCGTTTCGGGTAAGACATTTCGTCTTGAAGGCTTCTTGGGATATGCGTTCTTTTTTATGTTTTTTAAAGTACGATCACATTGCTGCACTGCTGATCGTGATATCATCGACAGGACGTGTCCGATATGTCACCGGTTCGGCTGTGTTCGGTACCGTTTCACGACGACTGGCCGCCCACTCGGGTGCGTCCGCTTGGGCACATGGGGGAGGGGCGTGGCCTGCGTCCCGCCCTCCTCACTGCAGCCAGACTTCAGTGCTGCTTCGACAGCCGACGCATCCACACCTCAACCGGTCACAAAGAACCGCAGTCGGCTCCAGACAGTCACGGTGGAAGGTAGCCTGCTTGCTACGTGTCACATTCCGTGCATCGAATCCTGTGACGCAATCGAAAGTGATAACCACGCCTTTCAACAGCAATTTAAAAATTTGCAAAAGTATATAACTTTTTTAATTTTTTATTTGATGTGTGTGCTTGGTGGCAGTGACCTTTCGCGAATCGCAGTCTATTAACCCAGTGCTTCTCAAATCGCAACGGATTCTTTCACCACACCCTAGACAGAAAGTCTACTTAAAAAAAAAACTTTATATTAGCTTATTTTAATTGTGATTTCATGTTTCAATTAAAATTAATAAGTACATTTAGTCTGATCAAATAAATGTGAAATAAAATTAAATTACACTTATTAAATTTTTTAAATTAATAATCAACTTTTTTTTATATTTATTTTGTGTGCTTTGTTTTATTATTCAAAATATATTCGTTTGTCAATTCTAATATAAAAATATTTTAACAAATAAAGCTTAGTAATAATATACAATGTTTCATTTTAATGCAATTTTTAGTGTTATTTTAATTTTAACATTAAATTTAAAAAAAAATACTTGGCAAAATAAAACTTATTTAATTTCAAGTCTTCTACTGTTTGTATTTGACTGTGTTTTTTAGTTAAAAGTAGGGTATGACTCCATTACGTTCAATTATGACGTTTAAATGTGGAAAGGATGTTTAATAATGGTGTATGCGTTGAAGACATTGCTCAGTTCAAATTGGTCAGTTTCTTGAAGATATGAAGTGTATAAATGAGAAAATATCTAAAGCCTACTGGCGGGTAGATATATACTTTTTGAAGATATGTTTCAACCAATGCCTGTGACATTTATTAGACAGTGTTTTCTACGAGTAAAGCAAGAACGTATTTTCCCAGACATACATACGAGTATCTCTCTTATCGCTTTTCCCAGAGCATTCAACCAAAGTTGTTTTATTAGTCTGGAAAGCCACGTAGTCAATTATCTGGTATTTTCCAATTGCGAGTATTCAGTGGCAGTGACCTTTCCAATCTACGAGTATTAAAGCCAGCGCTTCTCAATTTGCTACAGATTTCTGAAACTTATTATAAATTATAAAACTAGTATTTGAAGAATAAATGTATTTATCTGGTTTATTTTCATATATCACATTGGTTTTTGTATCCTTTAGCTATCAGATGATGCATAAAAAACTATTCTAAGAGAGTAGCAAAACGATATATCACGGCTACTTTTATCAACGGTAGGGGAATCTTACACGGCATATATCGGCTACCGATGCGAACAGGTTAAATTATATATTTGTATGAAATAAATTACAAAATAATATTTCATACATTGATGAATTGATGAAATTATTTTGTTATTTGTTTTTTTTTTGGTATGCATATACGAGTATTACAATTGTTTATCGCAACACTTCATTTTTACATTTTTAGTACAAAAAATAATATTTTGTGTATCATATTATTCTAGCCAATGTCTCCATATTTGGAATATATGGTCAACACGAATTGTCGCCACTAATTTCTGTCAGCTGCCACTGTACATTATATGTTCTAAGACATATCTGCATCTGAAGGTCCACTTGGGAACATATATGGTTCCCGACAGCCTCCAGAGTAGAAGTTCTTATACTTGAAGTGGAGGTAGATGTAGTACCAAAGGCATATTTTTGGGTTATTTTTTAATCGGATTATTTAAGGAAATCCGATGCTTAACCCGACGCTCCTGAGGCCTGGACCATTTGTCCTATGGGGCAGCTTAACCCGAATTTTATATGAAGAATTTAAATGATGGCTAAGCACGGTTAAAAATTAATAAAAAGTATTAGCCTACATTTGAGAAGCGCTGCGAAACCCCTTTCTCCCGGTGCATGGCCGAGATTCAGCAATCTCCGTGTCCGCATGCAGCAAACGTCATCCAAAAGAGAACGGCAATGACACCTTTCACGGTCCACTTTTTGAGAATCTGTGGATTCCATTACACGCTGAAGAATTCCCATTCAACATACTTTAAATCAAAGGTTAAATATTTATTTATGTATCTTGTTTTTACGCGGATCACGTTTTGTGTGACCTCTCTTTATGAGACTGCAGTTTCGACTTACTCGTAGCTTTTTTTAATCCGTCACTGTCAAGAGTCAACTGGTTGACTGGTGAATGCTAAAAATATTTAAAAAATCAAATCAAAGGTTCTCTAACTATTGAACAATGCTGAGTATGATGACTGTTAGCTAGTCTTTTAAATGATATTACTCTACGTCTTGTACGTAAAAACATACAGGAGAATACCGACAGATGGTGATAGTGATGCAGTA
Source organism: Glossosoma conforme (assembly GCA_022606575.1). Taxonomy (NCBI): domain Eukaryota; kingdom Metazoa; phylum Arthropoda; class Insecta; order Trichoptera; family Glossosomatidae; genus Glossosoma; species Glossosoma conforme. The sequence continues at coordinate 396,200 of JAGTXR010000005.1, read as the reverse complement.
ATCTCATCTGTGGATTCTTTGACGCTTACCATGTTACTTATGGATAAACGCTGCTTGTGGAGTGTTGATCTGCCAACATTATAGACTATAAACCGAAATTCATGCATCATCCATTTACTAAAGTATTAATGGTGTTCACGGAACGACTTTCGTCTGGCACTGATTTTCATTAGTAGGCTATGACTGGCATTTAACGGGTGAGGGATCAAATTTACACAAATTGATGCTATTTATAGAGCTTCAATGTTTTTTTTTTATAATTTCCGACGGGGATGAACCCACGACCTTCGGTTTGGTAATCAAACGGTTGCACCACTAAGCTTTACCCTACGATAAATGTGAATGTTTCTGAGGTTTATGGCCTAGTTGCAAATTAATCGCGTTTTAATCAGTAATATTTAAGTAGATCGAGTAATAAACCCGATGCTCCCGAGGCTTGGACCATTCGGTCTCAAGGGGCGACTCATCCTCCTTTATGGCGGCAGTTTGTGACGGCCATATGCCTCAGTCAGGGTAGCAGACATGGTATGATAATGATGACTAAACTAATTTTACTGTCGAAAAATTGTCTTTTGTACAATGTCTCCTTATTCTGTTCGCATCGGTACCCGATATATGCCGTTTAAAAGATTTCCCGTCCGTTGGCATAGGTAGCCGTGATATATCGTTTCGCTACTTTCATATAATAGTTTTTTATGCATCATCTGATAGCTAAAGGATACCAGAACCAATGTGATATATGAAAATAGACCAGATAAGTACATTTATGCTTCAAATACTAGTTTTATGATTGACAGTATAATTTGTATTCCCCCGTAATGAGAGGGTTAAATATATGAAATTCTTACAGTCGCATTAAATAAATATGTACTAAAAAACAATACATTCAATTTTCAAATATTAAATTAAAATACTTATTATAGTTATGCAATTTAATTTAAAATGATTAGTCAATTACCTTAAAGTTATAAAAAAAAGTGTTAAAACCAAAATCTTTACACGTTTTTTCTAAATACAGTGATTCCGACTGTTTCAAACTTGTTAAATAGTTTCGTATTACATATTTAATTTTCTTAGTTTCTTAAAGGTTGAATTATTCAGTTATAATTGATATATTTATTATACAGAAATAAGTGCTTCGAATATTTTGAAAATCTTCAATTGTATTTAAAAGTGCTGCTTTCAATAATACTAACAGAGAAAATCGCAAACAAAGTTTATTAAAAAGTGTATTCGTGTCGATCAAGAGAATTCTGAAAGTGAATTTTTTACAGGACATTAGCGAAAACTCAGCAAATATCTACTTGCTTGTATCAACTGTAAGTTAATGTATTTTTAAATATATAAATATTTATTATGATATCAGCATGATAAAGCCCTAGCAGGCTGTTGCCAAAAACCTCTTGCGGCGCTGGGTGTCACCGATCACGGCGCCCGGTGCCCGGTCAGTTATGTGCCTTTGGCGGCGAGGTCGTACTGTGGTTGGCCCGGCCTGAATGCTGTGACTAGGTCCGGGCCAGAAGTTTGAAAAATTATCGAACTATATATGTCAATGTGATTCAGAAAAACTCTTTGTGTTGTTGATCTGCTTCTCATCCTGCCACCACGCAATTCAATAACAAACTTAGAGAGGAGGATGTCAATTAGTTTTTCAACATTCTTCTTCGTAGTATCAATCCGGTGGATTGGTTTGCAGCAACAGAATCTTGCATCTCGATCTCCATTCCTCTCGGTCCTCCGCAACCCTTTTCAGCTCAGCATAAGCGCTACAATTCATGTCCTCGAATACTTGCTGTAAATACTCCCGTCTAGGGCGCCCTCTACAGTTTCTACCCTCAACCATCCCCTCCACAATATCGTGAAGAAGACCATCGTGGCGCATGATGTGACCAATCCATCGGGCTCGCCTCTCTGAGATGGTTCTTATTAGGTGCCTATCTTCCTTGATTATCCTGAGAACCTCATTGTTCGTGACGTGGTCTCTCCAGGAAATTCCGAGAATTCTTCTGTACGACCACATCTCAAAGGCCTCTAGTCTTTTTTTATCACTTTCAGATAAGCACCATGTCTCACAGCCGTACATTAAGATGCTCCAAACAAGTGTTTTGGCAAGTTGCTTGCGGAGCCCTAAAGTAATATTCTTTGACTCAAGAATTTTGGCTTTTTATTGAAAGCTAGCCTTGCTTGATGTATTCGACTGTTGACTTCTCTTTTTGTTCTGCCATCCCAGGTGATCGTACTTCCAAGGTATACAAGTTCTTTTGCATCTTTTAGGGGTACTCCTAGCATTGATATGTTAATTTTCTGCTGCTCATTGCGGCTTACTCTCATAACTTTGGTTTTTGTGCTGCTTATCTTCATATTGTAGTTGGAATTAAATATGCTTTCCATGGATGTCAGCGCTTCAGTGAGTTCATCTTCAGTTTCAGCAATCAGAGCAATGTCGTCAGCAAACCTTATCATATCAATCTTTTGGCCATGTATTTTAACCCCCTCTCTATGGCCCATTTTTTCCCTGATGTTATTAATTGCATTTTGTATGTATACGTTGAAGAGTACAGGCGACAGAGAGCATCCTTGTCTCACCCCTTGACGTATTTTTGCTTCCTTTTGGACATTTCCAAGTGATATTATGGCAGCTTCTTCTTTGTAAAGTGAAAATATGAGTCTTCGTTCCTTGTATTTGACTCCAATTTCTTTCATTACATCGAAGAGCTTCTCCCAATCTACTTTATCAAATGCTTTTTCAATGTCCACGAAGGCAATATATGTATCTTGGTCCACTTTTATCCTCTTTTCCAAGATCATACGCAGGGATAAGATTGCTTCTCTGGTTCCCATTTTTTTTCTGAATCCAAATTGATCGCTAGTGAGAATCTTTTCAATTTTTGGTTCAATTCTATGTAGGATTATGTTGGTCAGTATTTTGGATGCATGGGATAGAATACTGAGTGTTCGGTGTTGTTCACATTTTGTTGTTCCGGGCTTCTTTGGCAGAGTTACAATTAGACACTTTTTGAAGTCTTCTGGCGCTATTCCTGTATTATAAATCATCTGAGTCATTGTGAACAGAGCATCTAGAGTTCCGGTTCCTGCCGACTTTATTAGTTCAGCTGGTAGGTCATCAATCCCTGGTGTTTTACCATCTTTGAGCTTTTTTAATGCGAAGTCAAATTCCTCTCGGATAATTGGGTCTCCCAAATCATCGGCGTCCACATCAGTTTCGTTTTCTATCACACTCTCAAAGCTGGTATCATTACTTCCGTTGTATAGTGTTTCCAGGTATTGCTTCCATCTCTCCCCTATTTGTGTATCCTCAAACAGTATTTTCCCGTTCTCTGCTTCTATCGCTTTGCCTTTTCCAATTTTCATGCCAAAGAAATCCTTTACTGCCGCATATGCAGTTTCAATATTTCCTTTTTTCATGTTGTCATTGATTTCTTTGAATTTTCTCTGTAAGAATGCTTCCTTAGCGATTCGTGACTCTGTTTATTCTGTTTCTCAGTGCTCTATATTCACTTTGGGCCTTGTCATTGGGGCTATTTTTGAGTGGTCTCCTTTTTTCTATCATGTTAACGATTTCCTTATCTTTGCCAATGACTTCTTCTGCTACATCTTTAATTTTTTTTTTATTTCCTCCCAGATTTCATTAACATTTGTCAATTTTTTTGTGGCGCAATCTTGTGTTTTTTTCGTGTATTCTTCTTTGACATCTTTGTTTTTTAAAGCTTTAGTGTTCCATTTATAGTTAGTTTTATATTTTATTCTTTTTAGTTTCAGAGAACTTTTAGCAATAACTATATTATGGTCACTGTCGATATCTGGGCTGGAGTAGCTTCTGCAATCTTTAATTTGATTCTTAAATCGCTCTCTTACAATTATATAGTCGATCTGAAGTCTGAGTCGGTCTCCTGGAGCCTTCCATGTGTATCTTTGCCTTGGATGGTGTTCAAAGCAGGTGTTTGCGACTATAAGCTTATGTTTGGCACAGAATTCAACATTATATATTGTCAAATGATAAAACATGCTATTTATTCCACAACTGAAATGATTTTAGATTTTTTAGAATATATTTAAATATTTTAATACTTTATTGTTAATTGAAGATATTTAACAAATTTCGTCCTAATTTTATTATTTATTAATATTGCCGTCCTAAGTCACTTACGGCCCGGGTCAGGTGCACATCATTGTTTTTTCCCGGGCAGAAGACTGAAGTTGTCAGTCTTCTTTATTACCTAAAATAAATGTCGCTTCTCCACGTATTATTTGCTTTGGCAACCTGCTCCTCATACATCAAACACGCATCCCATTGACGATCTCGGCGACCTGGGGTTTGGTTAGACGGGAATGTCGGTACATATAAATTTGAGTTCCTTATAATTTGATGACTATATTTTACAACATTCAGAAAACTTACAATTCAGTTCTTTCAGTTCATGAATTTCATATACTTGTTTAACGTTCTTTCGATTCCAGTCCTCAATATGTTAAATGATTATTTTCATGACTATTATTTAAGACAAATATTTTTATATATATTACTATCCATTTTTTAAATATACATTCGTTTGTCCACAATTCCGATAATCTTGTCCCTTTTTTTAGCTAGAAGACCGTTGTTTTATTTTTCATAGCCTTGTTTGAAGCATAAGGAGCTCTCGTAAAAGGGATGTCTATTTAAGCATGTATTTCTTCCGCTTGATACGTGACACGTGTGCGAATAACGTCGTTACAATAACACTAATATTGTATTTGTGTTTCGATAAAGAGACAATATAAATTCATACCTGAAATATTCATACTCCCGTGAAAGCATTATTTGCGTCAAGTACAAGAATATAATTTTTATTGTTGATTTAATGTTGATATCAGCTTGATATATCTTTTTTAGGCTGATGCCAAAAAGCCTCGAAAATCGATCCTTTTTCTCTTGTTTTTGTTCGCTCGCCTGACATGCATATCATGTTAGTTTTAATTATATAATATTACACGGCGTTTGCATACGTCATATTATTTGTTATGACAGTTGACCCATTTCGTGTTGGTGCAACTGACATCTTGATTTGGTTTTTTGCCGCGTTTGTCTTGGGGGCACTGCACGACACAGTGTTCCAAGAGTTCATTTAACTTTTCGTCCTGCCGGCGAACGCCATACCGGTCGGACGAAAAGTCATGTCTTTAATAAAAATAAATGCTAATTTTGCTTCAAAGACAAGTTCTTTGTGTTGTTAATCTGCTCTTCCATCCTTTCTCTACGCGGCCACGTGACGAACCCGCGACGGGGGATATCAATGTGAAGAGTAATTAATATTTTAAATTAATAATTTAATATTTTTGGCGTAACTTTGACCCTGACTCGTTAAATGCCAGTCATAGCCTATTAATTGAAATTTTTGGTAGACTAAATTCGTCTCGTGAACATCGCATATTACAGGATTTCACTGTGAATGGGTGGTTTTCACGGGAAGACTTTTGTCTACCACCAATTTTGATTAATATACTATGACTGGCATTTTACGGGTAAGGAATCGAATTCACACCAACCAAGGGGTATTTAGAGCTTAAAAATCGTTTATAAATGTATTTATTTTAGTCTGTCGGGGATCGAACCCACGACCTTTGGCTTGCAAGGCAAACGCTTTAACCACTGAGCTATACCAGCCGGCAAAATTAATTGTCACTTGCACACAGTCAACTCTCCCATAACGTTTTCATAAGATCGGATGATGATTAGCCTGATGCTTCCAAAGACTGGAACAATTTGTTCTAAGAGGTGACTCAATCCTAAAAAACAACATATACGAGAGCGTTGTATGAAAACGCAACACAAAAAAAAGAGAGCGTAAACAAGACCCTGAACTCGATCCATCTTAAAAGGTCTTCGGGAACTATACATATAATATGGTTAAGGCGATAAACATGGCGATTGACAGGACTTTGTGGCGGTAGTTTGTGATGACCATATGCTCCAATTAGGGAAGCAGACATGATGATGCTAAGAAAGCGAGCGCCTACTGTTTCGTTGGCAGACGAAGTGCATATCGTCGTTTTTTTAAACAAGTAATCAGTTGCAAATGGCAATGGTCTTTGGCGACCCAGTGTAAATTTGCCGGTTATCGTGTCGGTTATATTTAACCGACATTCAGCTGCACGCTGTCTGCGGTTAACCGACATGCAGTCCGACTGTCGGACCTTCCCAGCGCCAATCCGAACTGCTTACCACCTATAAAGCTACTCAAACTAATCGCGCTTTAATGTAACTAATCATTGATGAAATTACAGTTCAACTTTCATGCAGCCAATGAGGCCTAGAAATTACCTTAAAAATCGTTCATTTGGTGGTCTAGTTAGTTTTGATAAGTTACACAATCTGTATTCTATCCTAAATCGAATCATTACGATTTTTTAAAATGTAATCGCATGCCTGTCAATACCAGTGCATTATATGACGCTCAACCAGGGAGGATGGATGCTGCCTGCGGGAAACGTGTGCTGTGTTCGTCTTTGTGTGTGGATTGGGGAAATTACAAGTGTATATTTATCTGTTTCTTGAAGAGATCCAGATTGTAGGAAGGAAGAAACACAGACGTTGGAAGAGCATTCCAAAGCTTACCGGTGGCAGCATTAAGGAAGGAACTTTGGAAACTGCCAGTTCTTGGTCGACATATATTAACCGTGTACGGATGTTCGGCAAGTGTAAGACGAGTTTATCGGTTGTGGGTGTGGGTGTAGGAGGAATTAGTTTTAGTTCTTTAAGTTTCGAAAAGCAGCGACCGTGGTAATAACGTTAGAAAAGACTAAGTGAACCAATCTTACGCCTGTGTTCCATTGATTGCAGGTTAGACGTAAGAGTGTCATTGTTTATCAAACGAATTGCTCTTCTTTGAACTGAGTTTATTAAGTTTAGAAGGTATTTTGGGGCTCCAATCCAAAGGTGACTGCCGTATTCAAGGATTGGTCGGATTTGTCCTTTATATAGATGAAGAAGTTGTTTATCGTTGAAATACCGACGTGATCTATATAATACAACTTGGTTTTTTGAAAGCAAGACCGGTTTCATACTTAAAAGACTCGTAATATTTCACGTTATTTTTCACGTTAACTTAATTCGCATTTATTTCACGTTAATTTAATTCGGATTAACGTGTTTCATCTCCTCAAAGAGACATAATAAACAGTTAAGCGGCGCAATTTTATCGAAAGAATATAAGTGCTTCTGAAAAATTATGTGTGATGTTCATCTGCTCCTCATTCTGCCACCACGCGCTCCGAAAACCATCCCGGCGACGTGAAGTCGTCTTCCTTAAGTAATGGGGATGTTATTTGATATTCTATTAAAAATACATTTAATCACTTAAACATGCCATTCGTTATTTAAACACAGTGAATAGAATGCCTTTGATGTATTGAAATATAATAAAATGGGCGTTCAATGATAATACTAAATGTAATATAAAATCAAATGCATTGAATATATTTTTCAAACAATCAATTATAATAGTCATGTATGAGTGTTGGCTCCCCCCATACAAAACGCCGTATTAGTTCACGAAACCGAATGCTGATGAGGTAGCGTAGCATGCGGGTACTGGAGAATGCTGTGACGAGTACCGCGTTAATCCCGTGATTGAATCACTGTCTAGCACTCTACACAGGACCAATTGATATTCAAGCGCTTATTGTGTGCGGGTCTGCTTCGATCGCCAGCTATGGGCGCGATGGCTGTCATGCGAGCAGGAGTAGCGATGTCTGCTGTGACGCACAACTGTTGTTGAAGACTTTACGACGTGAATTATTTCGAAACATAAACATTCATTTTAAAATTACTGCGGCGTGGAGCAGACCCTGTCACACGTTCTGGAGTGTGCGCTGTGCCCGAATAGCTGCACCCAGGAAGACCTGATGATGGCAGGGAGTAACGCCATCGACGTCGCCCACTTCTGGGCAGATTCATTATATATATATATATAAATATATACTTAATGTAAACACATACAGGAGAATACCAACCGATGGTGATAGTAATTCTGAAGTCTCATCTGTGGAATTCTATGACGCTTACCATGATGCATATGGCTAAGCGCTGCAAGTGGAGTGTTGATCCACCAGCATCATAGACATCATACAGTCCGAGATTCACCTTAATATTACAGGAATTTACTATGAATGGGTGTGTTGCCCCCTTATTGTTAAAGATTCAGATGAATAATTATGTACAGTTTTTAAAGAAAATTAGATTTTACTAGCACAATTCTCGGTGAACATGCATAATTTTAATTGTAAATTTATTTTTAAATAAAACTTTTATTTCGTATTAATTTGCAGGCGGGATAGCTCAATGGTCAAAGCGTTTGCTTTGCAAGCCAAAGGTCGTGGGTTCGATCCCAGACAACGATTAAAAAGTATATATTATCGGTTTCTGACCACTGAAATACTCCCGGTTGGTGTGAATTTGATCCCTCACCCGTAAAATGACAGTCATTGCCTATTCATTTTAATTGGTGGTAGACGAAAGTCGTCCCATGAAGACCACCCATTCATAGTAAACTCCTGTAATAATAAGGATGATGCGTGAATCTCAGGCTGTAGTCTATGACATTGGCGGATCAACACTCCACATGCAGCGCTTAGCCGTGTGCACCGTGGTAAGCGTCATAGAATTCCATAGATAAGACTTTATCATCATTATCACCGTCTGTCGGTATTCCCCTGTATGTGTTTACATAAATATATGTATATAATAAAATTTTACTTATTGCTCTCTACCGATTCGTGAACCGCAGCTTGGCCATGACTGAACTCAGAGAACGCCACGCGTCCTGTGACTAGACATGCGCATGCGTCGCGCAACATCATCCCGGAAACGACATCTTTGCATCCCGTACCTGTTGATGATATTCTAGTGACAGATGTTCTTTTAAATCTCTTCTTAGAACGATTATTTTTATACTCCACCTAAGGGTGCATTAAGCCCAAACGAGCATTCGCACGTTCTATCTATATTGCTTCGAATTATCTTCTTCTAAATTAAATGGTAAATCCGTTGTCTTTGATCTATTAACCGTAATTGCAAATTTTGTGTAATCGCGCGTTTGCATGTAAAACATAACCATTTTGTTAAAAATGTGACTCTGAATTTATATACTATATATTTTATATGTTGTATTACTTGTCAAGTAATACAAGTAGAACAAAGTAACTTCTCAAAAGAAATCGACAGGCGTATAACTGAGATGGCCAGCCTTTGGAAAACTACATTTTTAAAGCGAAAATTTAACAATGTCTTAAAACTAAGGCGTTTCACCAATGCATCCTCCCTGTATTAACTTATATCGCGGTGACGTGAAATCTAAGAGCAAGTCTTACCCATAAAATAAAGGTCACATAAGAAGAGATCCATTCTCGGAGTGTCGCTAAAAGATAGAATCCGAAACGAGGAAATACGCAGAAGAACTCAAGTAGTGGATGCTACCCAACGAATAGGTATACTCAAGTGGCAATAGGCAGGACATATCTGTCGAAGAGACGACGGTCGATGGGAAAAAAAGTATTTTAGAACTCAGAAATCGGAGATTTTTTTTAATCTCCGTTGGGGATCGAAACCCACGACCTTTGGCTTGCAAAGCAAATGCTTTGATTATTGAGCAATACTCGACGGGGTACAGTGTTTGTAGCGATATTTATATAACGGTGCTTTTTATGTTGTTTATTTGGGTTGAACCGCCTCTTGTGACTGTAAACGGTCAAGGTCTCGGGATCATCGGGCTAATCATTTGGTCTTCTTAAAACGTTATATGAAGGATGACTATATTTGGGCTGTATGAGGATTGTATGAGCGCTCTCTTGCTCTCAAAAGTCCCTCAGTTTCGCTGTGATGGCGTCGCAGCTCCCATTGGTTTCAACAGATTCCAATTTGTTATTGTTGAGACCGCATCCTCTTGTATTGTTGCGTTAAGTGCTCTATTAATAGTCTGTGTGGGTGCCGCGGTACTAATCTGTTGGAGGGCAAACCACAGATAGTCAGCCATAGCTTCAAACATGGCATATCATCGATATCAACTGCAAATATCTAACAACTACTTTATTAAATAAAAATAGTAAATGTTGTGTAAAATGCACGCAAATTTGGCTGACAGTCTGTCACGTATCTTCCTATACCGTTAAGCGGATTGCGATGAAACTTAATTGGAGTTGTTGTATTGAATACTCATTTGGCAGTGAGAGAAACATCCAATGTACGTCTCAGGTTGATAAAGCATTTTTTGACAGGGAATCACTAGTAGCTCAATAAACCAATGAAGATTAATTTTTATATTATTTAGATTTATAAAATCATGTAAATTTGGTAAATTCTAAATACCTACCACAATAATATTTTAATCTAGCACTTAAGCAGTTATCTTCACGTTTGTACTACTGTAGAATTTGTATATGCTCTTTCATCCGTCTGTTATTATATATAGTTTTATCTCACTTGCACAACTCTTTCACTCTTTATATTATTAACTATGAGGTCAATCAATAATCTCACTACATTAGATTATTTTTTTCTGAAATGACCATGTTTATCACAGCTTTTATTCTCTTTATATTGTAAAATATTATATTGAAACGCCTTCACGTCGCCGGCATACTTATCGGATCGCGTGGTGGAAGTATGAGGAGCAGATTAACAACACACAGACTTTTTCCGAAGCACACTGACATATATTTTCGATAAAGACTTGGTTTCCCCGATGGATAGTCTCTTGAAAGGGTTTCACGATGGGGCGACCTCAACCTCGTCAGTTTCAACATTTCAAAAACCCAATCATGTACTTTCTCCACCAAGAAGACTGCTATGGATCCTGTATCTTTCAACGGTTGTTCTCTTCCGAAAGCAAGCTCCATCAACATGCTTGGATTATCAATATCGAATAATGTCAAATATTACGAGTCAATTAAGTGTAAAGCCGGTCTCGCTTCCAAAAAACTAGGTGTATTATATAGATCACGTCGGTATTTCAACGATAAACAACTTTTTCTTCTATATAAAGGACAAATCCGACCTATCCTTGAATACGGCAGTCACCTTTGGATTGGAGCCCCAAAATACCTTCTAAACTTAATTGACTCAGTTCAAAGAAGAGCAATTCGTTTGATAAACAATGACACCCTTACGTCTAATCTACAATCAATGGAACACAGACGTAAGGTTGGTTCTCTTAGTATTTTCTACCGTTATTACCACGGTCGCTGCTCTTCGGAACTTAAAGAACTAATTCCTCCTGCACCCACCCACAGCCGACAAACTTGTCTTACGCTTGCCGAACATCCATACACGGTTAATATATGTCGACCAAGAACTGGCAGCTTCCAAAGTTCCTTCCTTAATGCCACCGGTAAGCTATGGAATGCTCTTCCAGCGTCTGTGTTTCCTCCATCCTACAATCTGGATCTCTTCAAGAAACAGATAAATATACACTTGCAATCTCCACAACCCACACACAAACACGAACACAACACACGTTTCCCGCATGCAGCGTCCAGCCTCCCCGGCTGAGCGTCATAGAGTACACTGGTTTTGACCGGTTGTGCTCTCCTGCATGCGTTTACATAAAAAAAAAAAAAACATGGCGTAACTTTCGCCTCGATCGATCGGGACTTAACTCACTACTGAGCGCGCTCGTAATGGGCTGGCGCCGCAAGTGGCGATCTACGTAACTAGTCCTCCTAACGGCATTACAAAATGACGACACATACATGTACGACAAGCGAACGGAAATAAGAGACGAAAGATTTTATATCAACCTTTTCGGCACCAGTCAGCAAGGGCTATATCATGCTGATATCAACTGTTTATTAGTCGGTTGATGTTAAATATATTATTATATACTATGACATCAGCATGATGTAGCCCTTGCTAACTGGTACCGAAAACCTCGATAGAAAATCTTTCGTCTTGTATTTTTGTCGCTTGCCATACCTCTGTGTATGGCCACATTGAGGCTAGTTACATAGTTTTGCCACCGGTGGCGCTGGTGACCGAGCACGAGCCGCGGAAGTGCAAACGGCCGGCAGTTAGTCCCTACCCCTTGGCGAAGTAAGGTCTGCGTTGCGGCCGCGCGGGTATGTCATACCGCGTGGTCACAAAGTTGTTATGTTTTTAACGTAAATATAATATGTGCTTCTAAAAGAAAGTCTTTGTCTGCTGACCTGTTCCTCTTCCTGCCCCCTCGCGACGTAATAACGCCCTTCTTTGTGAGAGGAGGATGTTAACTAGTACGTAAAAAGCAGATAATTTCCTTATCGAGTCAGTTGTGATACTGAACGCAGTGTGCATGAGTAATGTTACTGAAATACTTCTTTAGATTATATCGCTGTGTAAATTTATACATTCTCTGTAACAAAGGTCAATTTCGTACCAATACTCGAAAAGCTAAACGTTTCAAGAATATATACGATTTTTTCTTTACATATGAGTTTACAATAAGGGGTACTATTATATGTCTACTAAAATACTAGTTTTAATACTAGAAATATCTGCTACAACATATTTCGCTACAATCAAGCACAAAAGGGATCCTTGTATGAAAAATCGCCGCAAATACTAAGGAAATGTCTCCGTTACAAATAAAAAAGCGTGCGTTATATATTGACTCATATATGTTAGCGATCCAACACTTCTATATTTTTTTCATAAGATGGTATGATTAGCCCGATGCTTCTGAGGCAAGAGTTAATTTTCCGACTCCTATCGTGCACGACAACTGTATACCTTCATTTTAGAACACCGTGTATACCAGATTATTACTTGGACAATATCCGAGAAAAACTTCATAAAATATTTGATTATATAGTTAATAATATATTGACATCAGCATGATATATAGCCCTTGCTGACTGTTACCGAAAACCTCAATATACAATCATTCGTCTCTTATTTCTGTTCGCTTGTCGTTCATGTATGTGTCGTCATATTACACATTACATGCGGGTGTGACGTGAGTATATACATAGCTGCTGTAATTGGTGCGCCATTGATTCGGTAGATCGCCACTTGCGGCGCTGGACAACAGTCCATTACGAGCGTGCTCAATTGCCAGTTAACTCTCGTCCGGCCCAGCCAATAAATGCGATATCTGCTTCAAAAACAAGTTCTTTTGCTTTGTGATTTGTACCTGCATCCTGAAACCACGCAATTCTATAACAAACTTAGAGAGGAGGATGTTAATATATAAAAAGGCCTCCAAAACCTCACTTTTCATCATTCCTTCCACTCAAATATCTAAAGAAAGTTAAAGAACAGCCTCCTAATGTGATTGTCCTCCTAACTAACGAACTGACTAAGTTTTAGAAGCATAGATAATATGTATCTGAACTTTTGTATCGAAGAAGGAGTATTAGGTTTCTTGTACTGCTTTTTGTGTTGAGGCAGTCCGATGTGTAGTTGCTCGCATGTACTTGCTCTGTGGTCTCCCCAAGGAAAGCAGGATACGGGCCGGATGACGTCACTCGTCGCGTGATCCCGCCCCATACTAAACACATGCGGAAGAACCCTGACAGACAATGACTACCACCTTTATCATCATCTTATACCCAAGAAGGCTGCTATGGATCCTGTATCTTTCAACGGTTGTTCTCTTCCAAAAGCAAGCTAAATCAACATGCTTGGATTATCAATCTCGAATAATGTCAAATATTTTTATTTTTTTTTATTTAATCAAATATAAAAAGATACATTTTTTACATAGTAATTTACATTCCAATCTTTTTTTTTTTTTCTTTTTTTTTTTACATTCGCTTACCACACCACTTAAAGATAAGATCTTGTGTGTGGCGTGGGAGTCTTTTTTATTTTTATATTTATATTACGAGTCAATTAAGTATAAAGCCGGTCTCGTTTCCAAAAAACTAGGTGTATTATATAGATCACGTCGGTATTTCAACGATAAACAACTTCTTCTTCTATATAAAGGACAAATCCGACCTATCCTTGAATACGGCAGTCACCTTTGGATTGGAGCCCCAAAATACCTTCTAAACTTAATTGACTCAGTTCAAAGAAGAGCAATTCGTTTGATAAACAATGACACCCTTACGTCTAATCTACAATCAATGGAACACAGACGTAAGATTGGTTCTCTTAGTGTTTTCTACCGTTATTACCACGGTACTGCTCTTCGGAACTTAAAGAACTAATTCCTCCTGCACCCACTCACAGCCGACAAACTCGTCTTACACTTGCCGAACATCCATACACGGTTAATATATGTCGACCAAAAACTGGCAGCTTCCAAAATTCCTTTCTTAATGCCACCGGTAAGCTATGGAATGCTCTTCCAGCGTCTGTGTTTCCTCCTTCCTATAATCTGGATCTATTCAAGAAACAGATAAATATACACTTGCAATCTCCCCAACCCACACACAAATACGAACACATCACACGTTTCCCGCGTGCAGCGTCCAGCCTCCCCGGCTGAGCGTCATAGAGTGCACTGGTCTTGACCGGTTGTGCTCTCATGCATGCGTTTACATATAAAAAAAATTAGTGGTAGACGAAAGTCGTCCCGTGAAGTCCACCCATTCATAGTAAATTCCTGTAATAATAAGGATGGTGCGTAAATCTAGGGCTGTAGTCTATGACGTTGGCGGATCAACACTCATGCAGCGCTTAGCCATGTGCATCATGTTTAGCGTCATAGAATTCCACAGATTAGACTTTTAATTACTATCACCATCTGTCGGTATTCTTCTGTATGTATTTATATATAAAAAAAAAACATATAATATACTTGAATTGGGTAGTACATTATTAATTTCATGACATAAGTCGTTTATTTTAAATATATCACGCTTTTTTTCGCAATGAACTTAAAAAATGAAATCGCAATTCACAGCAAATAAACAAGCATGGCCCCAATATTCGGGCCACACTCTCCAACGTGTTAATAATGAAATTAACGAACTATGCTGGGATTCAAACTTGACACTACTTACGTGGGCGTCGCGCATTTTAACCCTTACGATTGTTACTCTCTTGACAGTGTGACTTTCAATCCGGGATATCTCCAACGACGAGGGTAACCAGTTGTTTTTTGTTTACCCATTTTTTGTTTGCTCATTTTTTGTCGCCTTAGATTTCATTAGGCTTAAGAAGTGCAACGAACGTAAAAGGCATCACAATTTCAGAGGGTGCACGTTTTTATGTATAATAGGTTTCTTTAAATTAAACATTTCATGACTATTTTAAGGACATTGTACCAATGTATATTTCACGTAAGGGAGGCCCAATTCAGACATGAACTCCACGAGTTTCTTTGGAGGAATAATTTGTTGGCGTCGTCTGTTTGATGAGCATTGGGACCTTCTGTTGCTTGTCTTCCAGAGTGTATTGCTTTGTTCCTAGTACTTAATCATAAGTACCTATATTTGTATATATTGTATTTTTTCATTTTATGATTAATTTTATAGTACTTCAGTAACGAATTGAGTTGTTCAAATTTGTAATGTTTCTGTAAGGATATATATTTTTTAAAATTAAATTGAATTAAAATATTTTCTAGAAAAGTCGTTGATAACGACTAACGATATACTATATAATTCAAAGATAGAAAGCTGGACTTTAGTATCTGACATAATGTTCTCAAATCTCCCGTTAATAAAATTAATGGATGTGGAGCAGGTCACAAAGCAAAGAACTTGTCAAGAAGCACATTGCAATTTATTTTAAGTGAAAGAAGACAAACCAAATTTTGTAGCAGCTGCCCGGAACAAAACACTCTGTTTACTTTACGAACTCAAGTCAGCGACTGGGCTGTAGTAGGGAGTCACTGCACTGAACATGAATAGTGGCCACTTGACGAAGAATGGCGCTCCATATGACAGGACTTGTTAAAATTGTACCTGTAACGCCGCGTCTCATAGTTACTTAAATCTAAAACATTGACTAACATTTTGTATATATGCTTGTCGGGCAAGCAAACAAAAATAAGAGACAAAAGATCGGATATCGAGGATTTTCGGCACCAGCCTGCAAGGGCTAAATCGAGCTGCTATCAGTGAGATCCTACATTTTTTGTTAAGCCACCAACTAGTTTTTTTGAGAGTGATACTAATAGTAATACAATGAGTTGAGGACTAAAAAAGATATGTGTTTGAGTATGCATTTCTTCCAGCTAGTATCGTGTTCTAATTGTAAAAAAGTGTAATAGCGTGTTCAGAAACCCTGATATATTATTGGAAATCGGTTTGTTTGTCCCTTACAATTATCTGAGCATAAGGAGGCACAGATTGTTTGTTCTCCCTAGGAGTAATAGTAAATTGCCAGAGAATATGCCTCTTGGGAGAGTGATCAGACTGTTCAACCACATCGCCTCGAATGTTGATATATTCCACGCAAGAGAAGCCCGATATGTTTGCAGAAATAATTTCGTGGAGTCATCTATTTAGCTAGACTTTTTTAGACTTTTATTTTTTTAATTTGTATCTTGTTTATTGTTTTGTATTTCTACATAAAAAAACACACAATGGTCTCACGATAAAATGCCACTATAATTGATCCATATGTAATGAATCATGTAATGAAAAAATAACTTTATTTTGACGTTTTGAAATGTAAGTAAATGCTACTAATACGATTAACATCCGGTTATTTTTATTCACATTTTAATCCACACACACACACTTACATATGTCCAAGTGTCATTTTTTAATGATGTGGTCATTCCAAGATAATTGGCAGAGAGTGCATGTCAAATAAACATGACATCATATGTAGTCATGTCAACAAATATTTTTATGTATTTTTTAGCCAGTAGTCCTTCTGATTAATAATCTTTGTACAATATGCAAATAAATAAATCATATTTAATATACATTAGTTACGTGTAGCAATAAAAATGGAGCCATAATAATTCGCGATATAATGGCAGCGAATAATTCTAAATTCGAAAAAAAAAACGGAAGTCATTTTTTTTTTAGTGTCTGGAGATGACCGAAGGGTCTAGTATTAATACGTTTTATCGCTCGTCTGGTCGTTGTTCTTCACAATGGTAAAAATGCAATTTGGCTCGACGTCGAAGAATGCGAGTTCGATCCTCCGCGGAGAACGCTTTCAGGGCTATATTTAGTTCGACAAAGACCGTGTCGACACTATTGATTCGCCAGAGGCAAGCGATTTACAAACTGTGGCTCGAGACGCGAATTATCGAATCACAGATGTTTTATCTAACCCTAGACGGCACTATGTTTTTTAACTTCATTATTAAAATCAATAAAAGATGTTTAACCCTTTCGCATCGGTTGTCGATATATGCCGTCTAAGATTTCCTTACCGTTGACATCGGCAGCCGTGATATATCGTTTTACTACTTTCAGTACTCATTGTGACATCTACAGTAGGAAATTGGAAGTGCAGTCATTCCCTTTATCAACCTACATGTATTCTTTACAGGAATCTGTAAAACATATAAATAAATATCGTTAGGTTTCGTTGCAGGAGCGATTTTTCTTTAAGCCACATGTGTCAATGCCACCACATGTATGGTGTTACATAATGAACGTTTGTTAAATATAATACTTTTTTATGCATCATCTGATAGCTAAAGGATACAATAACCAATGTGATATATGAAAATAGGTTAGATAAGTACATTATTCTTTAAATACTAGTTTTAAGTTAAAAAAATGTTTGAAAAATTCACGCCGTATTGACAGTATAATTTGTATTCCACCGAGCCGTAACGAAAGGGTTAAAAAAGATGTTCCGTGCAAAATGTATTAAAAAATTAATTCCTTCATAACGTTTTCCCGTGATTTTTTTTCGGTGTTTTAATTTTCATTTTCTTAGTCGGGATCAAGAAAAATTCAACCAATCAAGAATCATGAAAATCGGTCCAGCCGTTCTTGAGTTACAAATGATGTAACTAACAAGGCTTTCTTTTATATATGCCACTTTGAAAAAAAAAATACCGGGAAATTTGAATTTAAATTTCGCGAGTTAAGCGATTTGAATTCGCCTGACTTATCACAAAGTAGCTTCTGGATATTCCCTAAACTCAAGAGACCGCTTCGTGGACACCATTTTGAATCGATATAAGAAATAGAAACCGAAACGGAGAAGGAATAGAAGGTGATATCAGCTTGATATAGCTCTTTTAGGCCGATGTCGAAAAGCCTAGAAAAACGATCTTTTGTCTCTTATTTTTGTTCACTGCCTTAAAACTAACATTATTAGATGTGCCTTACATGCACATCTAATAATGTTAGTTTTAATTATATACGTTTGCGTGCGCCATTTTATTTGTTATGACAGTTGCTCCATTTCATGTTAATTCAACTGTCATATTTATTTACTTAGTCGGATGAGGAAATCAAGTCTTTATTAAAAGTAAATGCGAATTGTGTTTCAAAAATAAGTTCTCTGTGTTTTAATCTGCTCCTGTATCCTTCCTCCACGCGGCCACGTGACGAAACCGTGACTTGTCGTTTTTTTTAAAGACGGGGGACGTCAAAGACTATACCGAAAGAGGACTTTACAGCATGTTTTGAAAATTGTAAAAAACGTTGGCACAATTGTATTGCATCCGGGGAGGACTATTTTAAGTGGGATGAATTGAATTTAGAAGCATTAATAAAGATATTTTGATTTCTAATCAAATTCCCAGTGTTTTTTGCCCGTAGTAGTAGAAAGGCTCTGTCAGTCGCTATAGTCCACGCCTCATCCCATGCTCAGCTCTGCCTCCTGGAGCTCCCCGCGTACATTATATGGACACGAGTATATACGGAATCAAAGGACGTCTCAAGCACGAGGATCGAAAGGAAGCTGTACTTTTTGTTGTCTTCTTCTTCGTAGTATCAATCCGGTGCAGCAACAAAATCTTACATCTCGATCTCTACTCTTCTCAAATTGCTGTCTTACGGCATGCTAAATACATGTCATATCCAGGTCCATCTATGATGATTATAAGTCTTGCCATTCATGAATTTAAATATTGTGTATTCGTTTCAATTATCTACGCTAAGAGAAGTGAAGAGGATTAAAGGATACTGATTTTGATACGAGCAGTGCCGGTTTTAGGGGGTGGCGAAGTGGGTCGGCGTACCAGGGCGTCGAATAAGCTAGGGGCGCCGAGGGCAACAAATTTTAGACTTTTTAAAATATAAACAATATGAGGCGCTAGAAAAAAATGCCCTAGGGCGCCGCAGGGTTTAAAGCCGGTACTGGATACGAGATCATTGATGTCACGATGCTCAATCATGAGTGTACGACTAGAAGATAAATTAGAAGCTCTGGTTATTTGATTTAATCATTTTACCAAATGCTCCCAACCTCTTACGTCGAAGATGAATATTTTAAGCTCAAGTATTCATAAGTTACATGGAGGAGCTCTGGGTAAATATAAATAATAATCGTAATCTAGAAAAGTAAATTAATGAAATTATTCTTATTATACTGCTGCGTGACATTAATGTCCCCCAGACTACTCTATTTGTTTAAGTTTGTACAAGTTTTTGGCCATATATATACGCTTTCAATAAAACCGAAAAATGTATTCATAATACAAGGGATAAACTATTTATTTCTCTGGGTTTTCACGAGAAATCTGAAAAAAAAAACGTGGCTCTTAGGTTGTACTGTATTTGAGCGTTTTGTGTTGAGATTTAGTTTTTTTTTATGTAAACACATACAGGAGAATACCGACAGATGGTGAGAGTAATTCTGAAGTCTCATCTGTGGAATTCTATGACGCTTACCATGGTGCATATAGCTAAGCGCTGCATGTAGAGTGTTGATCCGCCAACGTCGTAGACTATAGCCCTAGATTCACGCATCATCCTTATTATTACAGGAATTTACTTTGAATGGGTGGTCTTCACGGGTCGACTTTCGTGTACCACCAATTTTAATTAATAGGCTACGACTGGCATTTTACGGTTGAGGGTTCAAAATCTGAGCCCAGTCCAGTGTAATATCACTGAACCATTGTCCTAACTAACCTATTTGTTCAGTGATCGTAGCGTTCAGAGATGCATTGGTCTCGCTTACGATATAACTTAAGTTAGGTTTGCGAGAATACCAGTGCACCAGTTGTCCCGTGCACCAGACGTCCAGAGCGCCCCAAGTCGTTGCCGATGAGTCGCTGAACGAATTGTCTGTAAACAAAATGCGGGAGAACCGTTCTATACCTGTAACCTTTACCTCGAAGAAACTATGTTTAACTAAAATATAATTTAATAAAAAACTTTTAAAGCCTTTTTTGTTCAAATAATGCACTTACCCCGCCATACTCTCGACTAGCCTATTTAGATTTAGCATTAGCATTTCTTTTCAAAGTAATCTTCCCGATTCATAACAATATTCTAATATAATCTGTATCACAATGTTACCCTCAATGCATGTTTTTTTTATTTTTCTAATCTTAGATCAAAAGGCTTTTTAAAGGAATTCCAACGTGAGTCACTGAATGGATTGTCACTTCTATAGTGGCATGTTATAGAATTCACGATGAAATAAATCTCACAATTAATCCCGGATTTTTTTTGAATATTGGAATGTTTCAATATTTCCTATTATTACTAGCACAAATAGATTTGTATATGCGTTGTTTTTCAATAGTATCATGCTTGTAAAAAGTATATAAATGAATATGGATTAGGTTAGGTTCTTCTTCTCGTAGTATCAATCCGGTGGATTGGTTTGCAGCAACAGAATCTTGCATCTCAATCTCCACTCCTCTCGGTCATCTGCAACCCTCTTCAGCTCAGCATAAGAGCTACAACTCATGTCCTCGAACACTTGCTGCAAATATTCCCGTCTAGGGCGGCCTCTACAGTTTCTACCCTCAACCATCCCTTCCACAATGTCGTGAAGAAGACCATTGTGGCGCATGATGTAACCGATCCATCGGACTCGCCTCTCTGAGATGGTTCTTACTAGGTGCCTATCTTTCTTGATTATCCTGAGAACCTCATTGTTCGTGACGTGGTCTCTCCATGAAATTCCGAGAATTCTTCTGTATGACCACATCTCAAAGGCCTCTAGTCTTTTTTATCACTTTCAGATAAGCACCATGTCTCACAGCTCTAAACCAAGATGCTCCAAGTAAATGTTTTGTCAAGTTGCTTGCAGAGCTTTAAATTAATATTTTATGACTCAAGATTTTTTGTTTTTTTATTGAACGCTAGCCTTGCTTGATGTATGCGACTGTTGACTTCTTTCTGTCATCCCAGGTGATCGTTAGGTTAGGTGGTACATATGAACCGTATTGGGTCGCATTTTGCCGACAACTGTCCTATTCTATTATTCACTAAGTACTATATACACTTAAATCGAAATGCATGAATTTGTACACAAATATAAACAAAATTTTGCTTGCGGGTATGGCTTTTTTAAACTTTACTAAACCGAAAATCATGGTTCGATCTACGACGAAAATTAAAAAATAATTAAATCGAAATATTTTATTTTGCTCGGTATTCGTCTCGTATCTCCCGCCTACCTGAACAGCTGTTTATGTCGCCCCCACAAATCTGGCCGCCCAGACTGACTAGGGCTGTCAACCTAACGACCTTGATGGCTGACCTTCAGCAGCGCCACATGGCTACCATTATTCACAGTCTACTTTAAGCGTGGCTTACAACTGGCTGCCTGCTATACGATGTTTTGTATTGCTGCAGCGTGGTCACATCAAGATGACTGCTAGTAGCTGCTTATGATACTACAAAACAACAATAGCCGCTTTTTATCAGTTATATAGTTTGGTTCACACCAGGCTACCTGCCAGCCGCTTAATTACAATGTCACTATCTTTTTATTCTTAGTTCTATGATCGTGATCTTAGTTCCACTCGGGCTGTAGTCTAAGACGTTGGCGGATCATCACTCCACATGCAGCGCTTTGCCATGGTTAGCGTCATAGAATTTCACAGATGAGACTTCAGAATTACTGTCACCATCTGTCGGTATTCTTCTGTACGTTTGTTTACATAAAAAAAGCGGCTTATTTGAAATTTAGTGACGGGCGAGAACCAGGTCATAAAGCAGATCTTTCTATACGATAGTTTCATTCATAGGGCTTACACCTTTTGAAATGATGCAAGTAAATATTATTTAGAAGAGATGTCTTGGGATGAAGCGTAGAGACAGAGGCGACTGACAGAACTGAGTGGTGACCATATGTTCTTCCAGATATGGAACGCATATGAGAAGAAGAGAATAAATCTAAAAATAGAATTCCATTAAGAATTATCAATCGAAAAACAATAATGTAATAAGTCGTTCATTCTTCTTCTTCGTGTCAGCGATGTCAAATTATTTCTGCCCAGTATCTGGCAACATCTATAGCCCGTGTGTTGCCTAGCATTAGGTCTTGAGGTGTGCAGCTTGATGGGCACATGGAGCAGGATCTTCGTCGTTCATAAAAAAAAATATTCAATGTCATTATAATCAAATCGAGATACAACATAAAACACTAAAAAACGTTCAGAAATAATTCTACAATAAAAAAAATTAATACATTTTTTTACTTAGTATTTAATTAATACATCAAATATTTTATACGCATAAATTCATTCAGAAAAAATATCGGCAGACGCAGGATCGGAACCACTGATCCGAATGAATTGATGCGTATAAAATATTTGATGCATAATTGTATGTGTATATTTAATTACTAATAATATTGAAATATAGTCAACGATCTATAAAAGATTAGAGTTTTGGGAAAAAAAATCCAATAAAAATTCAAATTAATTTCTTTACTTGTTTGAAATTCCTGGCTGCACTAAAAATACTCGTGTACACATCTCGACACATCCGTTAGAAATAATGAGTGTGTCGTTACACCGCAGACAGTTGCTCAGTTAGAGTGAGAGAGAGTCGCACTACATGCAAACATATATTGTATACTTGTATATATACGACTTTGGGATGAACGACCCTCGGTACGAAACGGGTTTTCGTTCGCAGATTTCGGCCAGTTTTTTGTTCGCGAATAATCGCGCGCGGACCGGCCTGAGGTTAGTAAGTCAAGGTCACGCTTCAAGGACGCCAGGTTGACAGCCTGACTGGACTTTACCCGCCTCACACCCGCATCACACCGGAGGACAGTTAAGTCTCCTTGATGACGCGCTCATTCAGATTATGATCAGTTAGCAACTGATAAGTCCAGTGGGAGGAATTGTGGCCACTGCACAGAAGTGCTGAAAGAAAGAACCCGTGGAAGAGATTAGAATCGCATTCATGGATTGTAAAGAGATGGAGAGGGAAGATCTCTCACCGAAAATACGAGCAAAGATTGTAAATGCGTAAAAAAATTTTTTAGTGGCCACAAAGTCTGCATGCCCGATAAGGTTGACAGCCTGTGTTGGCGCAAGTCTCCTTCTGCCAGCGACAATATCGTGTTGAAAACACCGTTTCTCGTTTCCAAACCCTGAGGGATTCCACAGCTGAAACCGCCTTCAGGGAACACACCCCTTGATCGCATGTTTGGATACTAGTATATTGTTTCTGTCGTGTATTGCGTGCACCTACTGCGCGTCAATTAAAAAAAGGTCGATTCACGTAATATTATATCATTATCATTACCGTCTCCGCTCTCTTAACTGGAGCATATGGATATCACGAGCCGCCGCCATAAAGCTCTGTCAGCCGTTTTGGTCCTCGCCTCATCCCGTGTCAGATCTGCCTCCTATAGCTCCGCCGAATACATTCTATATATGCCGGTCTCCCAGGACGGCGCGTGCGCGGGGCCTTGAATAAATAGCAACTGTAGTTTTGCTCTCCTGCAGCATTCTTAATACATGTCCCAGCCAAGTCTTCCTTCGTCTCTTGACTGTAGTATTGAAGGCAGCCATGTCCGCTATAAAACCATCGTATTCGCTATATTCTACGCAGACATCTATTTTCGAAACTCATTATACGGCTGCATTTGCTTTTGGTGAAATACAGGCGCTGTATAGACGGCACAATTTCCTTAACCCCTACACAAACACAACGCATATTTTTCGCATGCAGAGTCCAGCCGTCCTCGCTGAGCGCCTTACACCCTTATGTAGAGACATTCCTTGACTTAAAGTAACCAACTTAACACCCGTTTGCAGAGACGTTTCTTAAGATTTGAGGTGAGTCGAGGGCTGAGGCTTCCTCAATCAAATAATTCTAAAGGAAAATAGCTATTATAGGTTGGTTACCTTAAGAAATTAATCTGTATACGGGTTTGTAGCCGGGTAGCGTAGTACAGTGGTTAAAGCGTATGTTATAACTATTTCTCTGGTACTACAGCCGCAGTCTATGCAAATTCGCGGGTTCTTGCTCTGGCGGCTCCCGGGAACCATATATGCTCCCATGTAGACCTCCGGGTGAAGGTGTTTTGGGACAATACATATACAACATGACCCTACAGAACTTTAAAACGTCAATTTATGGTGTTAATATGTTCTACGTATGGAGTGAATATGGTAAAAAAACGGGTTTCAAGTTAGTTACCTTAAGTCAAGGAATGACTGTATACTGGTGTTTGAGTCTAATGGTTATAAAACCGGTTGTCTGCTCCCGCATACTTAAAAAAAACGTTAAAATGCCAAAGAGATAAAAAAATCTGATGCATAAACTTGGAGGGGATAGCTAAAATGCGCTTTCGTGGTGGTACGATAAAAAAATAGAATCAATTCGGGCTCGATGACGTTTGCTTGAAAAATGCGCTCGCCGGCCATGAACTTGACCGACCCTGTTTGCAAATGGCGGAGTGTGGGTGGCTCGGCGGGATCGCTTTTTTTCTTTCCATATCTAAAACATATCTTCTTCTTTAGCCTGCCATTTACCATCATCTGGGGTCGGCTCTCCTTGTGCACATGTCTGTCTGTCGTGCGTTGCATTCTCGGTCAAACCCTGAGTTTTCAGATCCTTGTTTACAGTTGCAGTCCAGGTTGCCTGTGGTCTTCTTCTCAGCGTGGGTATATTGAGGGCTCTCTTCATCATGTGGTCCTCATCTCTCCGTGTCACATGCCCATACCATCTTAGGCGGTTTTCCCTTATCTTTTCAGGTATGGGGGCCACCCGAAATGAACCCCGAATATGCTCATTCCGAACTCTGTCCACTCTAGTCACACCGCCCGCCCACCTCAGCATCTTCATATCTGCCACATGAATACTATCCAAGCCATATCTGAAACATATGGTCACCACAAATTGGCGCCATTCCGTTATGTTACTTGCCATTACCTATGATTGGTCTCAAGAGAGCTGTTTACCTGAAAGTGTCCACTTGGGAACATTTATGGTTCGCGACGAAGAAGGCAATTCGAGACTCGCTGTAGTATACTAACTTCGCAGCTTTAGACTGAGGTCTATTTGACATCTAACTGATGCACCTAGAATTACGGGAAGGCCTTCAGCCACTCTCTAACAAGTAGCTTTTTGTGTGCCTCCAGTAACCATCTGGGTCTCCAAAAACATGACGGGACAGGGAGGGTTTTCACCAAGCGGTTCGCGACGTGCCCGAATGCATGAACATGTGTACTTGAAGATACGACAAATATCACTATTTGTACCTTTTCCCAGGATACTTTGCACCAAAAGTCCACCTGGGAACATATATGGTTCCCGATGACCCACAAGGAGAAACCTGGGACTTAAAAAGACGGCAACTGTAGTATTCTATGCATATTTTGAGTGATATGTTAATCTGCCCATAAAAAGGCGTAGACTATTTTGTCCCAAGGAGCGGGCCAACCTGATCAGCGACACGCGGTTACCAACAGGCGGTGATCAATCCAATTTGTTGTCCGCGTCCAATGTTACTTACGTTCGGTTATATAACGAGAACCGCGTTAACGATGTGCCATTTATAGCGTCAAGCTAATCATCCAATCTCCTTAAAAACACGATTAACAAATCACCAAAAAATACATCTCGGATACTACAGCGGCCATTTGGAGCTAATTGGGAACCATATGTGGTATATATAAAAAAATCAGGTGGACCTTCGGGTGCAGTGATGTTTTGAAACGAGTATAGTGGCAACTGACAAAACTGAGTGGGAGCAATTTATGACGACCATATGTTCCAGATATGGAACGGATATGAAAACAAGCTACTTTTGATTGTTTTACTAGAAAGAAATTTGCTGTAAGTACACAATTATGCTTGTTAATTTGATACAACCCATACTGTGCCGGCGGGTATAGCTCAATGGTCAAATTTGCTTTGTAAGTTAAAGGTCGTGGGTTCGAACCCCGACGGGGATTCATTTTTTTTTATTTTTAATCGATTTCTGAGCTCTAAGTTACGGTTGGTGTGAATTTGATCCCTCACCCGTAAAATGCCAGTCATAGCCTATTTATTAAAATTGGTGGTAGACGAAAGTCGTCCCGTGAAGACCACCCATTCATAGTAAATTCCTGTATTGATAAGGATGATGCGTGAATCTCGGGCTGTAGTCTATGACGCTGGCGGATCAACACTCCACATGCAGCGCTTAGCCATGTGGACTATGATAAGCGTCATAGAATTCCACAGATTAGACTTCAGAATTACTATCACCATGTGTCGGCATTCTCCTGTATGTGCTTACATAAGAAAACATAACTCGATGTAACACGTAGCTTACATATGCACTTACTAATATAAATAAAAATATATTTTTTTCTTTTCAGGTAAGTTCATGGACATATTTCTAACTTAAGTCGATGAATGAATCAACCTAAACAAGTGCGTAAGTAAATGAAATTATTCGTAAAAAAATATTTGAATTATTTCGACGAATTTTTTTTTCTAATAGATAATAATACTTTAGTTTGGCGCACATACACAGTATGTTTATTTTAGGTTTGAGGAAGGAATTACAATATATGCATTATTCTTGACATTCTTAAACCGTGGGAAATTTATGTATCCATTCAATTATAACAACAAAACACAGAATGGGAATTTCAAAATGGCGCGACGCCCAACAGCTGTTATGTGTATTTTATTTTCCTGTAAAATAATTTTCAAACGAGAAACATTTTCGTATCATTTCACTATTTTTATTATTTCTTACATTTCTTTGTCGCAAAGATTAGGAGATTTTTGTAAGTCTGTAAAATCAACTATGGTATTATTGTACAATTCTCAGGTACATCCGGTTGTTATTTGTTATTTTCTTGCATTATTTGTACTTTCTGTCAGACTTTATTGCTGCAACAGACTAAAAGAATATTGCATTCTCGCATTTCCGGGCGCCATATTGATTTACGTTATTTCGTGAGTGTGTGATTTACAATTTTCAAATACGGAGCCAAACCACATATGTACCTAGCTGCTTTATTCTATTTACGAGTACTTCACTTAAAACAATGTGAAAACAACTACACTATTTACCAACTTAATTAACATTGCATGTACGTGATAATTCATTTTGTAAACTCCGAAAAGGCCATTATTATTTATCTAAATTTATATGCACACGCGTCGGTTTAATACCCCGAATCTCTTGAAAAAATATTCTGGCGTCACACGGCAGAACTGATACAATTAATGTACCAAGAGAACAGTTTGACAATGCCGGCGGGTATAGCTCAAGGGTCAAAACGTTTGCTTTGCAAGTCAAAGGTCGTGGGTTCGATCCCCGATGGAGATTAAAAAAATATTTTTTTAATCGATTTCTGAGCTCTAACGTACCCCGGTTGGTGTGTATTTGATTCCTCACCCGTAAAATGCCAGTCATAGCCTATTAATCAAAATTGGTGGTAGACGGAAGTCGTCCCGTGAAGACCACCCATTGATAGTGAATTGCTGTAATAATAAGTATGATATGTGAATGTCGGGCTGTATTCTATGACGTTGAATCAAACTCAGCCTAATACTGGATTTATTTAATTTAGTTCTGAAGGTGAATATAAATGCAGCACTGACCAATCAAAACACATTAAAAAAATCGTCCTTAAATATTCAACTTTATTTTTCATTGACTAATTGACTTATTTCGTGACTTTTTATGAAATCTTATGCCGCACGTAAAGGGTTGAGCAATTTGTGGTGAATTACTTTTCTCTCTAATATTGCTGCCTGGCAAGTATGTATGTTTGGTGCCGTGATTTTAACATTCACGTCGAGTGTTAATGGGGGATTTTTTCGTTGTTGCTAATGGTTTTTAAAGCAACATTGTGCGGCCGAAGTTCTCGGGTCGCTGCACGAAACTGCAGCGGCGCGTGCAATTGGAGGAATGCCAGCCATCTAACGGTTTGGTGACCTTGCAGAGTCGAGGAAGGCGGAGACCAAAGAGTGCCACGATACTGACGAAGTATACTTTGTATGCTGCGCAGATAGCCCTACTTACAGACTCGAAACCATAGGAAGCAGTCCAGAGTATTGTGTAATGCATTCGATTTGCTTAAATGCCTTAAATCAACGATAATAGCATATTATAGCTATTAGCGCAGTTCTCGTTCAATCCTAGAAGTTAATAAACATTAAACACGGGCAATTAATTGTACATGTCATCAATTGTTAACTGCGTGTTATGGGATTACGTTGAGCCGTTCTCTAGAACGAAATTAAAGAGGTTTTTTATGCCATCTTATATGTTAACCCTTTCATTACGGTTCGGTGGAATACAAATTATACTGTCAATACGGCGTGAATTTTTCAAACCATTTTTTTTGCTTAAAACTAGTATTTGAAGCATAAGTGTACTTATCTGACCTATTTTCATTTATCACATTGGTTCTTGTATCCTTTTAAGAAATATTTAATACCACAATGCCCCAAAGAGTTAACAATTACTCAAAAAAAATTTTTTTTTATGTAAACGCATGCAGGAGAGCACAACCGGTCAAGACCAGTGAACTCTATGACGCTCAGCCAGGGAGGCTGGACGCTGCATGCGGGAAACGTGTGTTGTGTTCGTGTTTGTGTGTGGGTTGGGGAGATTGCAAGTGTATATTTATCTGTGTCTTGAAGAGATCCAGATTGTAGGAAGGAGGAAACACAGACGCTGGAAGAGCATTCCATAGCTTACCGGTGGCATTAAGGAAGGAACTTTGGAAGCTGCCAGTTCTTGGTCGACATATATTAACCGTGTATGGATGTTCGGCAAGTGTAAGACGAGTTTGTCGGCTGTGAGTGGGTGCAGGAGGAATTAGTTCTTTAAGTTCCGAAGAGCAGCGACCGTGGTAATAACAGTAGAAAAGACTAAGAGAACCAACCTTACGTCTGTGTTCCATTGATTGTAGATTAGACGTAAGGGTGTCATTGTTTATCAAACGAATTGCTCTTCTTTGAACTGAGTCAATTAAGTTTAGAAGGTATTTTGGGGCTCCAATCCAAAGGTGACTGCCGTATTCAAGGATAGGTCGGATTTGTCGTTGAAATACCGACGTGATCTATATAATACACCTAGTTTTTTGGAAGCGAGACCGGCTTTACACTTAATTGACTCGTAATATTTGACATTATTCGATATTGATAATCCAAGCATGTTGATGGAGCTTGCTTTCGGAAGAGAACAACCGTTGAAAGATACAGGATCCATAGCAGTCTTCTTGGTGGAGAAAGTACATGATTGGGTTTTTGAAATATTGAAACTGACGAGGTTGAGGTCGCCCCATCGTGAAACCCTTTCAAGAGACATGTTCATCTTCTCCACCAGAGATTCCCTAGCAGCAGATAGTTCCGAATGTTTCGGAGGTTTTTGGAAGATTATACTCATGGACAGTGCTGTCGTCGGCATAACAGTGAATGTTTGCGCATTGAAGCAAATCATTCACATGCAGAAGGAAAAGAGTGGGCGACAGTACAGAGCCCTGTGGAACTCCTGAGTTGATTTTATGGCAGGAAGAAGAAAAGCCATCTACGACAGTGATGATGCTTCGATCACTCAAGAAGTTTTCAATCCAGGAGCACAGGGAGGGAGTTAGTCCATAAGACGGTAATTTATTCACCAGACCGCGATGCCAGACTCTATCGAACGCCTTGGAGATATCCAGGGCAACAGCTTGCGTTTCTCCATAGCATTCGACGGATTTCCCCAAACATGTGTGACATATGCCAAGAGATCGCCGCACGATCGACTACGGCGGAAGCCATATTGCCGATCGCACAGAAGATCATTCTTCTCTAAGTAGTTTAGAAGTTGGCTGTTAATTAAACGTTCCATCACTTTGGAAAGTAGTGATGTGATGGTTATTGGGCGATAGTTTGTGGGGTCACTTCGGTCTCCTTTTTTTGGAACTGGGTGAATAAGGGCTTTTTTCCATCCCTGGGGAACAATACCACATCTAAAGGACAATCTGAAAAGTTTGGTGAGCACAGGACTAAGTTCAGGAGCGCAAGTTTTTAATACCACCGCTGGTATGCCATCTGGGCCACTGGCTTTGTTGGTTGCTAATTGGAGAAGTTCTCGACGTACGGCTTTGAGGCTGAATTTTAAATATGCCACAGATACTACAGTTTTCGTCTCTTCCAAATCCCCAGGCTCTCGTGCTTTGGAAGTCGTGAAGAAACTAAATATTTTCTATATATGTGCTCTTCTAGCGTCTGCGTTTCCTGCTCTCGACAATCTGGATCTCTTCAAGAAACACATAAATATACACTTGCAATCTCCCCACCCACACACTTTTCCCGCATGCAGCGTCCAGCTTGCCTGACTGAACGTCATAGAGTGCACTGGTTGTGCTCTCCTGCATGTGATTGCATAAAATATGTTACCAAGTGTACCTCCGGATGCATAGATGTCTTGAAATTAGTCATGGATGATGGCAGCTGACATAACTATGTGACGGCAATTTGTGTTGATCACAAGCTTCACGGTAGTTATTCTTTATTTATAATATATCAGTTGTGGCAAAAAATTGCCACGTCTTTTGCCTTTTATAGGGCAAGCATACTTTGTGGCTACTAATTTAGGATACTAGAAGAAAATAGATTGATTATTTTATATCATACAATCATCATTATCATCATACCATGTCCGCTCCTGACGAGCATATGCCAAGAATCACAGTCGTAAAGGAGAATAGGGACGATACAGGCGCCGTACTAGAGTCGGCACTTGGTTTCAATTCCTTTAAATTGATTAAAGTGAGGAAGCCTCAGCTCTCGATTTACCATAAATATTAAGTAACGTCTCTGCAATCGAGTGTTAGCTAATGTTATTGTGGTGTGATTAGCGGAAGCTTCTCGCGTGACAGCTAGGAGGAATGCCAGGTAACGGTTAGACGACCTTGCAAAGTGGAGGAGGCATGTAAAACTACCTGTAAATTGCAGTGGGCGAACACAGGTATTAGGAGAAATGCCACTAATGGGAATTCCGTAGTAAGTGCTTAACTAAACAAGACGAATGCGGCATTCAGCCATTGTATAGATAAGATTAAATAAGTGCAGATGTTTTGTATACTTCGTCGTATTCTTTTCTCTAAATTATACGAGTTTATTCGTTACAGAAAACCGTTCAAGTAAATTAAAATAAATAAATATACAAATAAATTAACTGTTAACATTAAATGACGAAAGGTACAGGTAATTAGATAGAAAGATTGTCATGAATTTTTCAACTAAGTATTAAGAAAATTCAAGAAATTGCCATGCTTGGAATTCCGGCTTTTAGGATTTGCCCATTGATCTTAGTGAAAACCCTCCTGTCCCGTCCTGTTTTTGGAGACCCAGATGGGGACCCGTTACTGTACGCACGTAAAAAGCTACTTGTTAGAGAGTAGTTGAAGGCCTTCCCGTGATTCTAGGTGCATCAGTTAGATGTCAAATAGACCTCAGTCCAAGGCTGCGAAGTTAGTATACTACAGCGAATCTCGAATTGCCTTCTTTGGTAACACGTTGCTAACCACGAAATACGTGGGAATAGATAAGGAAATGGTAAGGTTGGCAAATGGAGTCTGCAGAATGGCAGACATCAGTTAGGAGTTATTACTTGCGTCTGCACTCTTGTCCAGTGATCGTAGAGTTCCAAGATATGTCTCGTTAACGAAATAACAGTTATATTATTTATCTAATTTATAGTAATTAAACATTTAATAATTTTACTCGAATAATTTTCACGTTAAAGTTACATAAAAATACGTACGAAAACGTCTTTTATATTTTTTGCTGAACGTAGAAATTACTTCACAATAGCCTTCAGAGTAAAATTAACTTATTTGTAGCATTAATAATAGAGTATTGTTTTTAATTATAAAATAAGCGTAATTCCTTTTATGTTATTATATACTTTGTTATTTCATTTTATAAAAGAACCTTTTATATGAAATTTGTCGCAATAATGGATGTTTACTCAATATTGTAAAATATGAATAAAAATAATTTATAATTTTAAACAATGCTTTTATGGCTGAGAATAAATTATTTATAATGTTAAAAGCAGATTAAACACTTACATGGCATAAATATACTCGTAATTGTAAAAGTAATAGGACTAATCTGCAGTTGGGTACGTGAATCATGTTACAAACGACTTGGCCTATTAAATTAAATATCTTTTTCGTATTGCAGTTCTACGTTCGTTTGATCTAAATGCACCCAAACGTGCGAGAGTCTCAAAAAGATTTTATTTAAATATATAATGATAATAACTTCTCGAAAGAAATCGACAGGCGTATACAACCGCGATGGGCAGCATTTGGAAAATATAAGTACATTTATAAAGCGAAAATTCCGCAATGTCTTAAAATTAAAGGCGTTTAACCAAATGCATCCTGCCAGTATTCACTTATGGCGCAGAGACGTGGAATCTAACAGCATAAAATAAAGGTCACCCAATATGCCACGGAGAGATCCATTCTCAGAGTGTCTCTATAAGATAGAATTCAAAGCGAGGATATCCGAAGAAGAACTCAAGTAGCGGAGGCTACCTAACGAATAGGTGTACTCAAGTGGCAATGGGCAGGACATATCTGTAAAGAGACGACGGTCGATGGGGAAGAAAAGTGTTTGAGTGATGGACTGTAGACGTCTGAAGAATAGCAGGAGTAGCCTGGATGCGGAGGATCGAGAAGTGTGGAGAATCATGCGGGAGGCCTTTGTTCGTCACTGGACGGACACAGGATAACGATAAAATTTATAAATCTCTAGTAATATCGACTGATGAAAATATTGATATATTTGTATACTTTTTTAATTAGCGAATGGCATGCGTCATAATACTGATTGATGTAATGATACAGCACCGTCGTTAGCATTAATTACAGCGTCACGTGCAGTCATCGAAATGCATTAAACATTATTGTGTTACATTACTTGACATTATGACGGATGACATTGTGCCTTTATCTTTTTTTTTCAATTATAAGCCCGTGCATGACAATGTTAACGTTGAAGGCATTAATTAAACTGAAACCAAATATTCAGTATTTTCTGTCAAATAAATTTTACCTGTGGATAAGGGTTAAAGGTAAACTGTTTGCTTACAGCACAAACGATCGTAGGTTCAATCTTCGATGAAATATATAAAAATATCTTAAATCAATTTCTAAACAATGTAAATATTATCGGTTGATTTTGATCCACTATCAGTGAAATGCCAGTCATACTCAGATCACAACTCATTTACTATAGAGTCACTGTAAAAATCGATCATGTGTGAATGCCGAACTGTAGTCTAATGCATCGGTTCCAATTAGTTTCACGTCATGGCCCCTAAGTGTAAAATTTCTTTCTCCTTCGCCCCTTAAATGTCCGTCGTTGGTTCATGGTTCTTGCTAAACATTAGTTCTTGATAATATGCCAAGATTAACAGCAGAATAGAAGTACAGGGACGATACAGGCGCTTTATAGACGCATGCTTGATAACACCTTAATACTAAGATAGGGAGAATATAGATTATTTTAGATACTTAACGTGTTTGCTGAATATTCTATCGTAAGTCGCAACAATTTCTTTCGATCCCCTATAAACAATTAACAATTTAAGTAATTCACTAAAACATTGAAGAGAAAGAAAAAAGGTAATACTCAGCTTTAAATGGTGATGCCGGACTACCAAGGTTCCGGCACTGAGGATAAATCCAAAGACCGAAGTTGAAATGATACTAAATTAATTGATGAAAGACCCCTTTTATAAATACCTTAGTCTACGACATGAGTAAGCATTTATAAAATTAATATTAATACATTAAATTTCATACACCGCAAATTCCGCGATACCTGTTGTTCTGGACCTTGATCCCTTCATTTTACATAGAGTGACAGATTATTGGGATAGACAATTCTCCACGACTGTATGAATCGACAGATTCCATAGAGAGTTTGATTATAATAAAGACTTTTGGATGCTTAATACAAAAATTGGTTCGAACAGTTAGATTCATGATTTGTTTGTCGAATATTATTGCTTTTTAGGTTGCAGCAACTCGTTATACTCGTGATAGTCGCTAAGTTTTGCTTCTGGTGCTCTCCAGGTATGCGACTATGCAAGGTCGCCTAACAGTTATGCAGCATTCCTTCCATCCAAACCCCGCCTCCTCCTCGCGTACTTATCGTGCTGCAGTACCGAGAGCTGCATCGTGCAACGACACCCACTTCCGCAAATATTCCTACAATATCTTTAATATAGTGACATCCCCGTTTAATAAAGAAAACGACTCCATGTCGCCGAGATCGTCATCAGCACGCGCGGTGATGAAACAGATGAGCAACACAAACTTTTTGAGAAGCACATTGAAATTCCAGATAAGGTCACCCGTGCTCGTAGCCATCCATTGAGTTTGATCCCAGTTGATACTTATGGAGCTTCGAGCACTCAATTTAGTACAACGGCAATGGCGCTCCTAAATAGCCTACCAGCACACATTGATCCTTTTCTTACATCCTTTTCCACTTTTGTCGATGGTATTGTTCTCCTAGATCTCTATGATCTTTGACACGTGTCATCTTCTTCTTCTTTTAAGTTTTATTTTATTTTCTTTTTTGTATGTTTTGTATGCTTATGTATACTATGTACCTTGTATTATTATTATTATATTAGTATTTGTATAGCGCTCTTTTATGACCGAATGATCATTCCAAAAGCGCTTCTTTGCCTCTCTGAGTAAAAAGGTGGGTCTTGAGTCTGCTTCTGAAGGATGCCTCCGCTTTAAGCTCTCTTATGCTTTCCGGTAGTGAGTTCCAGGCCATTGGCGCAGCGTAGCTGAAAGCCCGATTGCCAAAGACCGTGCTAGGACTACCTCCCGTCAGCTGCAGGGTGCTTCTATTTGCTCTAGCCGATCTGAGTGTCTCTCCACGCGCGCTTATTTTTGAATGCTTGATAAGTTCTGTCAGATAGCCCGGTGCAGTTCCGTTGAGTGCCTTGTAAGCTAAGAGGCATAATTTATACTGGATTCTAGCCGAAACTCTCAACCAGTGCAGTCGGTGTAGTATTGGAGTAATGTGACAGAATTTGGGTGCGTTGTAGACTAGTCGTGCCGCTGCGTTTTGTAACGACTGCAATCGATTTAATTGTTTGGCTGGCTGGCCTGCGTGCAGTGCGTTGCAGTAGTCCATTTTGGAGACTATAAACGCATTTACCAAACTCTTTGTACCGTCTCTGGGTAAGCATCTTTTTACCGACCGTATCTGCCGCTAGAAATTGGAGTCAAATACAAAGAACGAAGACTCATATTTTCACTTTACAAAGAAGAAGCTGCCATAATATCACTTGGAAATGTCCAAAAGGAAGCAAAAATACGTCAAGGGGTGAGACAAGGATGCTCTCTGTCGCCTGTACTCTTCAACGTATACATACAAAATGCAATTAATAACATCAGGAAAAATGGGCCATAGAGGGGGGTTAAAATACATGGCCAAAAGATTGATATGATAAGGTTTGCGACATTGCTCTGATTGCTGAAACTGAAGATGAACTCACTGAAGCGCTGACATCCATGGAAAACATATTTAATTCCAACTACAATATGAAGATAAACAGCACAAAAACCAAAGTCATGAGAGTAAGCCGCAATGAGCAGCAGAAAATTAACATATCAATGCTAGGAGTACCCTAAAAGATGCAAAAGAATTTGTATACCTTGGAAGTACGATTACCTGGGATGCCAGAACAAAAAGAGAAGTCAACAGTCGAATACATCAAGCAAGGCTAGCTTTCAATAAAAAGCCAAAATTCTTGAGTCAAAGAATATTACTTTAGGGCTCCGCAAGCAACTTGCCAAAACACTTGTTTGGAGCATCTTAATGTACGGCTGTGAGACATGGTGCTTATCTGAAAGTGATAAAAAAGACTAGAGGCCTTTGAGATGTGGTCGTACAGAAGAATTCTCGGAATTTCCTGGAGACCACGTCACGAACAATGAGGTTCTCAGGATAATCAAGGAAGATAGGCACAGAGGCCCCGATACATCATGCGCCACGATGGTCTTCTTCACGATATTGTGTAGAGGGCGCCCTAGACGGGAGTATTTACAGCAAGTATTCGAGGACATGAATTGTAGCGCTTATGCTGTGCTGAAAAGGGTTGCGGAGGACCAAGAGGAATGGAGATCGAGATGCAAGATTCTGTTGCTGCAAACCAATCCACCGGATTGATACTACGAAGAAGATCTGCCGCAGGTTAAAAAATCCAGATTTCACCGTTTTTGTGATATTATGTACCTTGGAAATGCGGTTCTGTTAAATAAATAAATAAATATATTTAAGTAAAATATTGACAAACATCCGTATCTGCCCGAGACGGAACTCTCTGCTTCAGGGCTCGGACAGATGACGACTGAGTAGTGAATGACAGCCAAGCGCCGAAATGAATACTGTGGCCATTTACGGAACTAGCCCCGCCAATGACAGAACCTTACAAATAAACAAGGTGGCGACGCAGCACTATATCTATTGACTCCTTAAATCGTACTACGTATAGACGTAGCCTAACTAAAACAAAGGGATGAAAGATCTGTCTATATCGAGGCTTTAAGTTTTCATTCGTTTCTAATGTTGTTTAACGATAATCGCTAACGATGTACTATTTTTGCTAATCGTCATTTCTATAAATAATATCCTAGAAGCTCATTTCAACCTGCGAGCTCATGTAACAATACGCCACTCTTGAATATTTAATCTGAAATGCTCTTCTCTATTTTGAATATTCTATAAATGTACTATGAATAAAAATTGATATAAACTCGATATAGCTCTTGCAGGCTGGTGCCGAAAACTTCAATGTAGAATCTTTCGTCTCTCTTTTTTGTTTGCTCGCCGGACACGCATGTGTCGCCATATTGTTTGCTTGACAGGTCTAGTTTTGTAGATCGCCACTATATTAATATCGGCGTTGCTCTGTCATCTACCACGGGCGGTGAGTGCCCAGTCGCCAGTTGTGAGAGTCTGTCCGGGGCGTGACAATACGGCACTGTCGGTCCCGGCAGATAATCGAAGTTTGTCAATCTTTTAATGAAATATATGTCAATGTGCTTCTGAAAAAGTCTGTCTATTGCTCATTTGTAGCTCATTACTCCACCACGCGTGTTGATAACGACGTGAAGTCGTCTTTTCCTTAAGTAACGGGGATGTTAATATGTATTGATATCCTCCTCTCTAAATTGGATATCGAATTACATAGTGGCAGAATGCAGGAGCAGATTAATAACACAAAAAACATGTTTTTGAAGCATAATTCGCGTTTATTTTAAATAAAGACGTGATTTCTACGCCCGACCGGTATGGCATTTCGCCGGCCGGGCGCGAGTGAATTATCAACGCCGGAGCACTCTGACATCTAGCGCCGCCAAATTAAAGATGACAGTTGCACCAACATGAAATGGAGCAACTGTCATAACAAATAAAATGGCGTATACAAACGACGTGTAATGTTATATAATTAAAACTAACATTATTAGATGTGCATGTCAGGCGAGCGAACATCTCATCCTGGGGCCAACGAAACAAACTATGTTTTGCGCCACATAAAACAGAAGCTATTCTTTTAAAGGGAAAATTATCTCCACTACGTCCACCAGCTATTTACTTCCAAGGTGCTAAAGTAAAAATTTCTACAGAAGTTACATACCTTGGCGTAATCATAGATGGTAAAAGAAGTTTCGCCGCTCACGCTCGCCATGTTGTAGATAAGGCGCGGAAGGCTTTCTTCTGTATTTCTCGCCTTACGGAAATTCATGGGGACTCAAATTTCGAGCCCTTAAAACAGTGTATGACGCGATCTTTCTCAGCACGGTGACATATGCGGCGCGGTGCTGGGTTGAGCGCACTCGACTACTCTTCATTAGACGCATTCTCTTGAGCGGTCAAAGAACCCCACTTCTCTCACTTACTAAAGCCTATCGATCCTCTGCCACCGAGTCATTGATTATCCTTGCGGGAGTGCTGCCGTTGGATCTGCAAGTGCAGGTGAGCGCCGCTATGTCGTTGCTTAGACGTGGCTTCTCTGCGGAGGTCGGGGGCACTTGTCTCAATCCTCCGCAGGGTAAGATCACGAAAGAAACCGAAAAGAAGTAAGACTGGCGGCGCTCGCAGCATGGCAGAGCAGATGGTCGACCTCGCTCAAGGGTAGACACACATATTCCTTCTTTCCTTCTGTCCTCGATAGAATGGAGATGCCGTGGCTTATTCCAAACCACTGGACTAGTCAATTCATGACTGGGCACGGCAATTTTAAGGCTAAACTCTTCAAGTTTAGCCTCGTTGATAGTCCAGACTGCCCATGCGGCAGCCCCTTGCAGGAACGCTGAACACGTTCTGTGGCATTGTCCAATATTAGATTTAGCGAGGCAAAGGCTCCTTAGCGTAATCCAACAGAAGTCTGGACCGGTTGGATATATCGATCTCATATCTACGGAGCCCAACTACCATGCATTTTCTGTATTCGCGGCGACCTTCGGCGAAGAAGTCTAAAAGTGCAAATTTTAACGTCTCAACTACTACCTTTACACCCATGTGTGGTGTTGCTCACCAAAACCAGTTACTTGTATAACGAGAATGTACTCTGAAAACAATGCCTTGGTAAGTGCTCCCAAGGAGCGCAGATACAAGGCGACCGGCCCGGGGGCTCCTCAAAAAAAAAAAAAAAAGAGCGAACAAAAATAAGAGACAAAAGATCGTTTTTCGGCATCAGCCTTAAAGAGCTATATCAAGCTGATATCAGTAAAAAATATTTCCACGAAATTCTCGATACACCTTTTCATGTAGAAGAGCTGCATTTTGGCTAACGAGTATCAAGAATTTAATATTTGAATATTGTGCACGTGAAACATGACGGTATAGGAGTTTCTAATTAATATGATTTTCGAACTACTATAACGTCAAAGTGACAGTTCGGGGAATATACTCGTATACAGGGGCGTGGGGGTGGTACTGAATACCTGCCACTGAGCCGGTACATCATCCCAATTACTACCCCAAGGCAAATGCGGATATTCACTGTCAGTTACACTGTGGAAAAC
Source organism: Glossosoma conforme (assembly GCA_022606575.1). Lineage (NCBI taxonomy): Eukaryota > Metazoa > Arthropoda > Insecta > Trichoptera > Glossosomatidae > Glossosoma > Glossosoma conforme. The sequence goes on along the minus strand of JAGTXR010000005.1, from coordinate 356,850 downwards.
CAGTACCGGCTTTAGACCCTGCGGCGCCCTAGGGATTTTTTTTTCTGGGGCCTCATATTGTATACATTAAAAAAAATCATGCCTCTAGATTATTCGACGCCTTGGGGCACCGACCCACTTCGCCACCCCCTAAAACCGGCACTGTGAAAACAATTTAATTTAAAAAATAATATGCAAGCGTGTGTAGCTTTGATTTAAATAATTTAAAATTGGAAAATTAATTAACACATTCATTGTCAAACCTCTTTTCCAATAACCTTTCTATATCTGGAACATATGGTCAACACAAATTGTCGCCACTTAACTCTGTCAGCTGCAACTATCCATTCATCTTTTTTTATTTAAATACATACAGGAGCATACCGACAGATGGTGATAGTAATTCTGAAGTCTCATCTGTGGAATTCTACGACTCTTACCATAGTGCATATGGCTAAGCGCTGCATGTAAAGTGTTGATCCGCCAACATCATAGCCTGAGATTCACGCATCATCCTTATTATTACAGGAATTTACTGTGAATGGGTGGTCTTCACAGGACGACTTTCGTCTACCACTAATTTTGATTAATAGGCTATGACTGTCACTTTACGAGAGAGGGATCAAATTCACACCGACCGGGGGGTATTTTAGATCTCAGAAATCGATTAAAAATCCTTTTTTGTTAAATCTCCGTCGGAGTTCGAACCCACGATCTTTGGCCTGCATAGCAAACGCTTTGACCATTGAGCTATACCCACCGGCAGAAGACTTTAACTAACTAGAATGATCTCATACATTAATTGATTTATATGACTACTGTTTGTATGATGTTGCACGGCAAGGATCGCACTGAAATTTAATTATCACTATACCGGGAACAATATACTGCTAGTCTTCATGTTTCTCAGAATTACTGGAATATTGTATTTTCCGTAGCAGCCAACTCGATCGTTCGACCATTGAGCTATAACCGCCGGCAAACGAGAAAAGAACATATCTCAACCTGAAGGTTAACTCTGGAACATACCTGTATACTCGTATGGTACCTGACAACCTTCAGAACAGAAGTCCGAGTGCTTGATGAAAGGGTACCTGTAGTATCCATGACATATTTTTGTGTGATTTGCTAGTAAGATTTTTTAAGAAATTAGATGATTGCCAGTCGCTCCCGAGGCCTGGACATTTTTTCCTAAGGTGCGGTTCAACCCGTGGCACTGAGTCTTAAATTTTATTAGTCTTCCGGTTTCGGAGACTACTCTCCTTCATCAGGACAAACTTAAAACTTAGAAACCACAAAGCCACTGCGTTCTATGAAAACTTAAAGGTATTTTATATTTGAAATGGATCTCAAAGTGAATGCTTAAGTTATAAAAAACATACTTTAGACTTTGATATTGGCTTGATATAGCTCATTTAGGCTGATGCCGTAAAGCATCGACAAACGATATTTTGTCTCTTATTTATGTTCGCTCGCCTGACATGCATTGCTAATAATGATAGTTGTAGTCATATAATAATACACGGTGTTTGCATACGCCATTTTATTTGTTATGACAGTTGCTCCATTTCATGTTGGTACCACTGTCATATTTAATTTGCTTTTCTGCCGCAACTGTCTTGGCAGCGCTAGATGTCAGAGCGCACCGCCAGTTGGCAGGTCGCTCGCGAACGGTACGACGAACCCCTAATGGCGTTCGCCATACTGGGTGGACGAAAAAGCAAGTATCTAATAAAATAAACGCGAGTTAAGAACCAAAAACAAGTTCATTGTATTGTCAATCTGCTCCTGCATCTTGCCGCTCAGTAATTCGATATCTAATTCCAAGAGGAGGATATCAACTTTTTAATAGTGACAATCGTTCAATGCACATAATAGCTTATCAGGATTTCCCGTATGTATTATTAGTACATAAAAAATATATAATACACGATTGCTCTTGACACTTAATACCTAATTTGAAAAATCAACCCACTATAGTAAGTTGGTTACCCTTAAATAGAATTATAAACCTTTAATGGACAAGTTAGTAGTAAAATGTAGGTTAAACTTATTACTTAGACTGCATACATAAGTTTTCATCTGCGAGCATGACTTAGAATTAAAACATTTGCTAACCATACCAAAGATTGTGGATTCGATCCCCGACTACGATTAAAATAAATATTTTCATTAATCTTTATAATATGATCTAAATACAACATTTGTGAGTTCTATAAATACTACAATATTGTTTGAATTTGACGCTTTATACGTAAAACGCCAGTCATACTCTATCAATTAAAATTGGTGGTGGACGAAAGTCGTAGCGTGAACACCACTCATTCTTAGTGAACACCTGCAAAAAATGGATGATGCGTAAATCTCGGGATGTAGTCTCATGACGTTGACGGATCTACACTACACATGCAGCGTTTAGGTATACACAAAAATGGCATAGTTGATCACAGAATCCACAGATAAGATTTCTCTATCACCGTCTGTCGGTATTCTCGACTTTGTGTTTACATAAAAAAGGAAAATACATAGATTTGCAATGAGTATACCAATTCAAGGCTAACCTAGCTTACATTCAAGGCGGATCATTCGGCATTGACCTATGTCCAAAGTTTTTCTTGACAATATATATTTATTATAAAAGTTAGTGTTGAATACCTTGTTTTCTAGCCTGTACTTAAGAGAGACTGTTAAGTGAAAACTGTTGTCTATTGACAGTGACGGATTGAAGAAGGCTTCCAGTTAGTTGAAACTGCAGTCTCATAAATAGATAGCATACTCGATGTGATGCATGTAAAAATAATGTAAAGAAATAAAATAAAGGAAATGTTATAACATAATATTGCGTAGCGTAATACATTGCTGCATGGAAAGGGATTCACAGCAACGCTACGATGCGCTACATCGACCTATAGTACTTCACCACAACTCGGTATACGTATAACGCCGGTGGATGGATGTAAATGGAGCTACGACGATCGAGTTGGCTGCTACGGAAAATGCAATATTCCAGTAATTCTGAGAAACATGAAGACTAGCAGTATATTGTTCCCGGTATATTGATTATTAAATTTCAGTGCGATTCTTGCCGTGCAACATCATACAAATAGTAGACATGTAAATCAATTAAGGTATGAGATCGTTCTAGTTAGTTAAAGTCTTCTGCCGGAGGGTATAGCTCAATGGTCAAAGCGTTTGATTTGCGAGCCAAAGGTCGTTGGTTCGATCCCCGATGGAGATTTAAAAAAAATGATTTTCAATCAATTTCTGAGCTCTAAAATACCCCCCCGGTTGGTGTGAATTTGATCCCTCATCCGTAAAATGCCAGTCATAGCATATGAATTTAAATTGGTGGTAGACGAAAGTCGTCCCGTGAAGACTACCCATTCATATTAAATTCCTGTAATAATAAGGATGATGGCGTGAATGCCGGGCTGTAGTCTATGACGTTGGCGTATCAGCACTCCATATGCAGCGCTTAGCCATATGCACCATGGTAAGCGTCATAGAATTCCACAGATGAGACTTCAGAATTACTATCACCATCTGTCGGTATTCTCCTGTATGTGTTTACATATGACACAATATTACCATCGAGGACTTTCAGTGTGCCTTTCATTCGAGGTCGATAGACCTCCAGAGAAGAGTATTTTTAAGAATTAAGCATTTGTATGGGTCCGAGCAATAAATCCATTTTTTCCAAAAAATGTACATTACTTTTGTAATGGATCCTATTCGTCACAGAAAAATGATAAAAAAAGATTTGATTAAATCATGGTAGAAAAATTGTACGGTAACCATTTTTTAGAATCATTTTTTTTCACTCTCACAAAAAGCCGACGTACATGTTGAATTTTCGCAGCATTTGAAAAGCAACATGCCTGCAATTCCGCGATGCTAAAACTGTCGGCGCTGGTATTTGTTAGGTGGCGCGAACTTTCCATGAAATATGACAACAAATGCGAGGCACACCTGTTTGTATTCAGTTACTAACAAGTAATAAATGCGTTGGCCGTATTAAACCGGCGTTTCTCAAACTGGGAGGAACTCTGAACATGAGAGAAGCAAACAAATATATTAAATGGATAAAAGGTTGACAGGGAAGCGTGTTTTTGTTTTTGTTTTCAATCTTACAGCCTTTTAATTAACACGAAACGCAATAAAATTGACAAATGCTATTTTTATAATATTTTTCAACGTAATTTTTATATGTTTTCCATGTTTTATATAATATATATTAACAATACCTGATTTTTGCACGCATGTCTCGAGTATTTGATTCACGTTGGAATCATCCAAATAATTATAAATCTGAGTTAAATGCTATACATAAAGATATTTTTATAGACACAAACTAGGAGTATATGCGAGTACTTAATATATAAGAATTTCATCGCGATCATTGAAAGATTCATCGGTTCCAATATGCACAAACGTACTGACGTGTAAATGAATTTTTATTGATAAAGAAGACGTTTCACTAGAGGGTAATTAAGTGGTGTGTAGAAATGGGTATAAATTGGTAGGGTATATGTAAGAAAATGACTAATAAGAAAATATTAGAAAAGTTAGGGAGTTCATAAGTGGTCGGGTAGTGGGTGTGGTCTACATATGAACATCGAAGTTAAAATATAAAAAATATAAATATAATGTTGCCACAAATACGGGATATAGACACGTATACGGAAGTATTAAGGTTTTATATTACATATTTTAGTTGATTAACGTAATTAGATCAACACTCCACATGCAGCGCTTAACCGCATTTAAAAATAACAATCATAATATAATCCACAGACGAGTTTTCTGCATCTTCGTCTCTGCGTATTTTTTCTGTATAAGTTGATAAAAAAAAGTCGAAAAATTAACATTGGTATCCTGGGATTTTTTTCCCGTATTTCCATGATGCATTCAACCGTTGCCGACTTCCGGTGAAAACCTGTCTGTTATTTTGTTTCTGTTACTTTCAAAGTTAATTTTCCCGCTACGGGGAACGTAGAGCTTTTATGCTCCATACGTTCCAGAGTTTGATTTTTAATTTCCTGTTAGTAATTTCAACCACAATGCTCCTTGCATTTCGCGGAATTTCCACAAACAACAAAAGCAGACCCATTTTTACTTTTCAGCGTCATTTTTCGTCATACAAAACTATTCTAACGGATTATATTTGAGTTGAAGTGGTTCGTTTATTTTTTATGTATTTATATTCTCCTCTCTCTCAAAAAAAAGTTGTTACTCTGTCGCTCGAGGGCACGATGACGAGCAGGTCAGCAAACAAAGACTTTTCAGAAGCACATTGACATATATTTACGTTAAAACTTTACAAGCTTCCGGCCAGGCGGAATGACATGCTGCCGGCCGTAATGCGACCTTCTCGGCCGTCCGTACGCAACTGACGTGCCCGTAATGAGCAGTTGCACAACGACACCAGTGACAATATATGTAACTATTCCAGAAATGCCAATATAAGAAAGATTACTTATCGAGGTTTTCGGTACCAGTCAGCAAGGGCTACATCATGCTGATGTCAGTATTATACTCGTATGTATACAAATGTTACGCTTAAATTCACTTGTACTTTGATATTACAATACATTTTTTTAATCGTAGGCGAAACGTAAAAATAATCATGGTTAAGTAACCTACGAATATGTTTATGTTGATTTACTAGGCCTCGAATGAAGGAACCAATTTACACTACAGAATCGCGGGATCCACCATAACAGCGCTTATCAGGACTGTAGCGCCATGGGATACTTATTTTACGGATGACCCTCGTACACATACACCACATTATTATTATTGTAGAACTACTCAGTGAGTGGAGCACCGGATCCCCTCTGGATGGCCCCGTGAAGGCGCATCCAGTGCCCCTCCAAACGTGAGTCCCACCTATCTGACAACACAGCGACCGTTGGGATTGCCGCGAACGCGCGCCCACAGGGAAGCGTAACGCCTATATTAAGGCATGAAAGCCATCCAATCGCCTCTCCGCCAACATGCCTGAGGCACCGCAGTCTCGCGGAATGAATGACTTGAAGGCTATTTTGCGGTTAGGAAGAACAGTCCTGAAAAGAACCAGCTCAATCCCGATCGCTTTAGGGTGAGGTCGCCAGAACACTGACTGCATTAATAACAGTACTGGGCATTATAAAGTAAGATTCCCCAGCCCCTTTCTAGAGCACAGCTTTTTTTATTAGCTTGTAGTTCGTGTTGTATCATACGTTGAGTTGTGATATCAGCGCGATATAGCCTAGCAGGCTTGTGTTGAAAAGCCTCGACATCCTAGCTTTCGTTTCTTATGTTAGTAACATAAGACATGGCACTGCGTCACCATTTTGTTTGTTGTGACAGCTCCTATCACGAACTATGTGAATTTCTGAATACCGCCGGCCGAGTCAGTAGAGAGTCTGCCTGAGAACTGCTATAAGGAACGCAGAAAGTTTCGTCCCGGGCAGATGAACGAAGTTTGTCAATCTTTTATCTTAAATATATTACAATGCTTCTTGAAAAGTTGTGCCTGCTCGTGCGTGATAAACGGGATATCAAGAATTTTTGGCTAGAGCCGTTTTTTTGTGATTAACGATCTCGTAGCTGTATGCTCCGTTTCGGGAGCGGATGCGTTCACTTGACATTGTAATCGTTACGTGGTGGTCGAGTTCATTGCACCGGTGCGAAGTTTGCGCGGATTTAAAGAGTCTAGACTCGCAGCAGAAGCGTGCCAAAAACACAACGAGCCGACTGCAGAGTACCGAGACAGTCGATCTCAACCATCAACTCGCGACACCATAACTCTTCTTATTCTTCGTGTCATCATACATTTTTTTAAAATTTCTTTTCCTTCAGTGACATTAAAAAATATACCATTTAAATTCATTGTTGAAGTACTAACGAAAGTGTGATGATGTAAATGTATTGACACATTTAGTGTCAATGACCTCACACTCAGAACAAGTGTCGGAATACGCAGTGTAAATAGTTAGGATTTGTGACAACAATAACCATGTTATAAGTGTTGACACACAAATAACACTGCATTATTGTCACAAAATCAAACGTCCAACATTTCGTATCCGTCCACACCAGCACTGAATCTGAAGCAATATTACACTAAATATGTCACTATCTTCACTCAAATTGGTTTCAACCACTGTTCACTGCGATTCTTTCGTCTTACACGTATCCAGGGTTGAACGATGGTCCTTTCAGTCCACATTTCAAAAAACTAGGTGTATTATATAGATCACGTCGGTATTTCAACGATAAACAACTTCTTCTTCTATATAAAGGACAAATCCGACCTATCCTTGAATACGGCAGTCACCTTTGGATTGGAGCCCCAAAATACCTTCTAAACTTAATTGACTCAGTTCAAAGAAGAGCAATTCGTTTGATAAACAATGACACCCTTACGTCTAATCTACAATCAATGGAACACAGACGCAAGGTTGGTTCTCTTAGTCTTTTCTACCGTTATTACCACGGTCGCTGCTCTTCGGAACTTAAAGAACTAATTCCTCTGCTGACAACAAACTCGTCTTACACTTGCCGAACATCCATACACGGTTAATATATGTCGACCAAGAACTGGCAGCTTCCAAAGTTCCTTCCTTTATGCCACCGGTAAGCTATGGAATGCTCTTCCAGCGTCTGTGTTTCCTCCTTCCTACAATCTGGATCTCTTCAAGAAACAGATAAATATACACTTGCAATCTCCCAACCCACACACAAACACGAACACAACACACGTTTCCCGCATGCAGCGTCCATCCTCCCTGGCTGAGCGTCATAGAGTGCACTGGTCTTGACCGGTTGTGCTCTCCTGCATGCGTTTACATAAAAAAAAAAAAAGCTCCATGAGAGACTCCAGCGAAGTCGCGATGACCCCGACTTTGAAAGATGTTGACAGCGTCCGTCTGCTGACAATCCTCCTGATCATCATCATCAGCCTGTGTTCGTCCACTGTTGAGAATAGGCCTCCCGCACGAGTCTCCATCCTCTTCGATCTTACGCTTTCCGCATCCAGGCCACTCCCGTTATTCTTCTTATGTCGTCATTCCATCTTGCAGGGAGTCTTCCAATGCTTCGTTTGCCAGTTCTTGGGCGCCACTCCAACACTTTTTTCCCCATCGACCGTCGTCTCTTCGCCAGATATATTCTGCTCATTGCCACTTGAGTGTGCCTATTCGTTGAGTAGCCTCTTCTACTTGAGTTCTTCTTCGGATATCCTTGTTTCGGATTTTATCTTTTAGAGACACTTCGAGCATGGTTATCTCTACGCTGGGTGACTTTTATTTTATGGGTAAGACTTGCTGTTAGATTCCATGTCTCTGCGCCATAAGTTGATACAGGGAGGAGTTTTATGAGATTGCGGAATTTTCGCTTTAAAAGTGTACTTTAGTTTTCCAAATGCTGCCCATCCCAGTTGTATACGCCTGTCTTCGTGTCAGCGCCGTCAAAGTGTGCCTTATATCTGGCAACATCGATGGCCCGTGTGCTGCCCACCATTGTGTCTTGATGTGCAGCTAGTCGGGTGTGAGGCGTTTTGCAAGTCTCTACAGTAAAGCAGCAGTGACTCTCCTTGACGAAGGACTCCCCATCGTTACCAAACATTACATACATATTCTTTTAATTTCAGACGAAAAATTAATGCAGTTTAATCCTTAATATGTCTAGTGTTATAGAATCCCCATTTGAGATCTCCACTTCTTAGTATTTTTGCTTTTTTTTATATTTTCATAAAATAGTGATTAATTGATGAATACTGAGAGTACGATGGTTTCACTTTGTGAGGAATAGCAATGTGAAGGAACGGACAAGACGGCATACTACTGCGAAACCTCTGTAGTATAGAAGTATGGAAATACTGGCAATAAAGAAATCGAGGATCGGCTAATGCGGGATTATTTAAAATTGTTTCTTATGAGACTATACAAAATGAACGGTTTCACCGATGTTGCCAGATATAAGTCATAATTTGACGGCACTGACACGAAGTTAGTATTGGGGATCAGATGATTAGTCCGTCGCTTTTGAGGCTTGTACCATTTGGTCCAGAAAACTGGTTAAATCCACGGTTAACAACAAGCAGTGTTACTTATTTTGCACAAATATACAAAAACATGACATTATTGTTCATAAAAAGTGATCCATTATTATCTACCACAGAATTCCTGTTTTTTTAAATGTCAGGCAAAAATTGTTATGACAATATCTTAATAGGATTACATAATATTATGATTCATTTACATACGAGCGCACAAATTATCGATCGAATATATCAGACAAATTTGTTCCGATTGTAAAATTTGTCGAACCCAAGAAATATGAATACTCAAAACACAACCAACATTGTGCGATAGATAAGATAGGGATCCGGAGTCGACAAAGGTGTTAGAAATTCTTGTTTTTTTTTTCGTTTACGTGACAGGAAACAAAAAAAACAATATGAGGAAGCAATTAGCCGTGATTGATGCGGTGTCAAAACTAGAAAAGCTCAAATTAAAATGTATTGGCTAAATCGTAAAGATGGATTTCGTCCACTAGTTTCTAGAGACTAATATATAGGTTACAAAAACTTACTTTAGAGGTAGGATATGAGCATTAATAGTAAGTTTCTTAATTTTTTTATGTAAACACATACAGGAGAATACCGACAGATGGTGATAGTGATGCTGAGGTCTCATCTGTGGAATTCTATGACGCTTACCCACGGTGCACATGTTATAGACTAGCCTGAGACTTACACATCATCCTTATTATTACAGGAATTTACTATGAATGGGAGGTCTTCCCGGGACGACTTTCGTCTACCACTAATTTTAATTAATAGGCTATGACTGGGCATTTTACAGGTGAGGGATCAAATTCACACCGTATTTTAGAGCTCAGAAATCGATTACAAATCCTTTTTTTTAATCTCCATTGGGGATCGAACCCACGACCTTTGGCTTGCAAAGCAAACGCTTTGACCATTGAGCTATAAGTTGTGGATGATTAAATATTGATATTACGGCATTGGCCTAATTTATATTCATTGTTATTCTAATAGTTTCTGAAGCAACCAATATCAATTCTACATAAATAATAAATATTTTGTATTGTTTTATAACAAGGATATTTAATAAATAAATTAAAAAGAAATGTGCTTTGTGGGAGGATAGGTGGGACTCCCGATTGGAGCGGCACTGGATGCGCCTTCACCCATCCAGCCGAGATCCGGTGCTCCACTCACTGAGAGTAATTAGTGAATTTTTGTTTTTACTCTGTGATGTTATATATTTAAGACTTCTTCGTTATATCTTTAGTCCAATTAAAGATACTCATACGTAGAGAAAAATGCATCCAATTCATAAATTAAAAAATTTGAAAACGTAATATAAAATTTTCTTATTATTCCTTATTGATTAAATATGGACCTAGCCCCTGGACATGACCAAGGGTGGAATATATGGAGGTCCCTTAACAGACTTCGGACCGGAGTATGCAAGACAAGGACACAAATGAGGGCCTGGCAGTTTTACAGCGGACCAACTGAATGTGACTGCGGCGTGGAGCAGACCCTGTCACACCTTCTGGAGTGTGCGTTGTGCCCGAATAGCTGCACCCAGGAAGACCTGATGATGGCCAGAAGTAACGCCATCGACGTCGCCCACTTCTGGGCAGACAGGATCTGACCCTGTTGTTTCCGACACGATTATATATATATATTGATTAAATAATTATAAGCAATTAAATATACATATACTATACATAAAAATCCTTAAACGAGTCAATTCATTCAGAAAAAATATCGGCGGGAGCAGGATGCGAACCGCGGACCTTTGGAACCAACCATTTTGCCCAGGTAATTATACCGCTCGGCCACCGGCCAATTTCTTCCACCTGAGATGATTCGTCTCTGATCTTCTATATAAGTTATCATCGTATGATAGATGTCGCTATAGTATATATTCAAAGTATGTATGTATATTTTTATTTTTTATTATTCAATCAGAATGCATTTATTCACAAGCTTAAGCGGTATAATTACCTGGGCAAAATGGTTGGGTCCAAAGGTCCGCGGTTCGCATCCCGCTCCCGCCGATATTTTTTCTGAATGAATTGACTCGTTTAAGGATTTTTATGTATAGGATATGTATATTTAATTGCTTATAATATTGTAATATAGTCAATGATCTATAAAAGTAGATTAGAATATTGAAATAATAAAATAATATTCTAATAAATAATTTAAAATATCCATATGATAATGTCACCTTGAGACAATATCAAGAAGGTAAATTATTCATCAGTAACACAGGTAAATAACTAATTGCAACGTGCGCGTCGTACTTACAAGAAGTTATTCTCATCCATTCGATCTATAGTTTCGGTTCGAGACCCGAGTGGTACTTACTAAAATAAATAGACTGCCGGAAATAATATTAAGCTTGTGAATAAATGCATTCTGATTGAATAATAAAAAATAAAAATATACATACTTTGAATATATACTATAGCGACATCTATCATACGATGATAACTTATATAGAAGATCAGAGACGAATCATCTCAGGTGAAAGAAATTGGCCGGTGGCCGAGCGGTATAATTAATTACCTGGGCAAAATGGTTGGTTCCAAAGGTCCGCGGTTCGCATCCCGCTCCCGCCGATATTTTTTCTGAATGAATTGACTCGTTTAAGGATTTTTATGTATAGTATATGTATATTTAATTGCTTATAATATTGTAATATAGTTAATGATCTATAAAAGTAGATTAGAATATTGAAATAATAAAATAATATTCTAATAAATAATTTAAAATATCCATATGATTAAATAATTATTTAAATAAGTAGTGATATTGTTTGTTATCAATGTCGATTGTCTTAATAAAGGTGATGTCTTTGATGTGCTGCTCTGTACCAATGTCCGGCTTTCTGCTACTTCCTGGCTGGATCTCAGACTATTTTATCGATCCGGCCCCACCACATGCCAAGTACCGACTCAGTCTCGAGTCTGCTTCAATTGAAAGGAGCTCGCATTGTGTAATGCGAGACGAGGGGAATTTAATACAATAATAGAGTATACGACTATACAGTCTACCTTCCTATAACGCGCGCATTTTAGATTCATAATAATTTTTCATACATTTTGGGTTAAGCCGCCCTTTCAGACAATATGGTCCACGCCTCGGGGATAATCTTAAAAAAATCGATTAATCTTTTGAACGCGGCGCCCTTTTGGTAGATTTTTAAATCGATTTTAGGGAAAATTATATAGACTATAATTAATTTCAAGTAAACAAATTTATCAGATATTTCTTATCGTTTTTGACTGGAATTCAATTTATTTTATACAAATGTACACTTAAAAAAGGTGCATTTTTTAGCGAAAATTTCGCTGTCTTAAAACCAAGGCGCTTAACCAAATTATTCTTTCAGTATTTACTTATATAGCAGAGACGTTGAATCGAACAGCAAGTCTTACACATAAAATAAAGGTAGCCTAATGTGCCATGGAGAGCTCCATGAGAGGAGTGTCTTTAAAAGATAGAATCCGTAACAATGATGTCCAAAGAGGAACTCAAGTAGTGGAGGCTACCCAACGATTAGGCACACTCAAGTGGCAATGTGATATATCTGTCGAAGAGACGAAGGTCGAAAAGTGTTGGAGCGGATTCTAAGAACTAGCGAATGAAGCGTTGGCCGATCCCCTGTAAAGTGGACTGACGGTATCAGAAGAATAGATGTAATCTTCTTCTTCTTCGTGTCAGCGACGTCGGGATAAGGAAAATCGGCAAAAAAGTCTTAAAAAGGACTACAAGTATATAAAAGTACTCAGAGGCAAAAAATGTTGAATAACACTGTTTTTAATGTGAATCAATTCGGGAATAACTTTTATAAATACCAAAACATCAACAACAGCTTAAACGCAAAATACTGCGACTTAAAGAATGTCAAAAATTACTATTTTTAACCCGTTCGCATCGGTACCCGATATATGCCGTGTAAGATTCCCCTACCGTTGTCATCGGAAGCCGTGATATATCGTTTTGCTACTTTCAGTACTTACAGTACTTACAGTACAGTAATGTGATATATGAAAATAGACCAGATAAGTACATTTATGCTTCAAATACTAGTTTAAAGCAAAAAAAAATCACGCCGTATTGACAGTATAATTTGTAATCCACCTAGCCGTAATGAAAGGGTTAATAAAATTTAAATCCATTAACTAAAAACGTTTGAAGGTATTTTTTTCTAAGGTCCGCGAAATGTATACTCGCATTTTAAATCTTCTCCGATTAGATGCTTAATGCTTTAAGATCGCTGTTCTAGTGCGTGTTGTATGTAGCTATTTGATTTGACAGCTGATCAGCTGATCGCGCTGACAGTCCGGCAGCCGCGTGGCGCCATCTCTTGGCCCGCCCTCAAACCGCAGCGGGGAAGTCTATCACTACATTGTTTATTTTAGTTTCTTACAAAACCATTCGCACGGCGCAAAAGATTATTTTCAACAAATTTTAACAAATAATGATTAACACTTTATGTGCATATAATACTTTTTCAATCATTTTTTATTTTAGTATATTTTTAATCCAACTTGAATAAATGACATCGATTTTGAAAATTTACAAAACGAGCTTAAAGTTCGCAGCGGATTTTTGGTAGATTTGTTAATTGAATTTTGGACCATTAAATGTGTCAGATTTTTACTTGAATTCAGTAGATTATATATTCAGAAATATAATTAGCTATTTTTACTTTAACTACAGTACAAAAAGTAGATTTAATATGATGCACAAAAATTTGCGCAAAGTTTTTTACTGCTGACATCCCCGTTAATCAAAAGACGACTCCATGTCGCCGGGATCGTCATCGGAACGTGTGGTAAATGAATGAGGTACAGGTCACGAAACAAAAGAACTTTTCGAGAACCACATTGTTATTTTTAAATTAAAAATTGACAAACTTCGGTATTCTGCCTGGGCCACAAACAATTAATGACCTATCTCCGACGGGACCCGGGCAGAAAGTGACTTGGACCGCGCCGTAACACTCGCGGCGCCCTCAGAGTACACGTCGGCCATTTGACGAACATCATCATCATCAACTTGTGTGCGTCCATTGTTGAACTTAGGCCTCCCGCATGAGTCTCCATCCTCTTCGATTCTCTGCCTTCCGCATCCAGTCCACTCTCGCTATTTTTCTTTTTTCATCAGTCCATATTGCAGGGGGTCGGCCAACGCTTCGTTTGCCCATTCTTGGGCGCCACTCCATCTCTTATGACTCTACATCTAGGCTTGGCCTAACACTTTTATATATGCGTGTCAGATGAGCGAACAAAAATAAGAGACGAAAGATCGTATATTGAGGCCTGAGTGGCGCCCAAGAACTGACAAGATGGACTGATCAGAATAATAGCGGGACTCTTGAGAGGAGTCTTGATGCGGAAGGCATGATGCCTATGTTCAACAGTGTTTCGACACAGGCTGATGATGATGATGATGATGAAAACCGATCGTAAGCTTAGCGTATTATAATAATCGGTAATGCCTTATTATACATAGTGTTTGTGCAAGTCGTTGGTCATTGTATGTTAACGTACCAATAGAGCGCCTCTAGCTACTATATATAGAATTATCAATGTTTGACCGAGATTGGGCCACTAATTATGCGCGTGTCTGGCCTTATCGGTCACTGCCAGTGCCAGTCGCCAGTCGCCAGTGGCATTTGCCAGTGTCAGTCAGGAATGCGCCACGTTTAACAATGAAGAAGGTCAAAGATCTGTCGCTCCAGTAATAACTCACCGTGGTCGGCAGTAAACATGTAAGCGGTACATAATAATGACGATATTATCTGTAATACGAGTATATGACAGTCACTATCATCATGCCATATCGACTGTTTTTTTTATGTAAACACATACAGGAGAATACCGACAGATGGTGATAGTGATTCTGAAGTCTCATCTGTGGAATTCTATGAGGCTTACCATAGTGCATGTGGTGGCTAAAGACTGCATGTGGAGTGTTGATCCGCCAACGTAATAGACTACAGCCCGAGATTCACGCATCATCCTTATTATTACAGGAATTTACTGTGAATGGGTGGTCTTCACGGGACGACCTTCGTCTACCACCAATTTTGATTAATAGGCTATGACTGGCATTTTACGAGTGAGGGATCAAATTCATACCAACCGGTGCTTTATAACTCAAAAATCAATTAATTTTTTAATTTTTTTGATCGCCGTTGGCGATCTAACCCACGACCTTTGGCTTGCAAAGCAAACGCTTTGACCATTGAGCTATATCCGCCGGCCACTGCTTAACTGGAGTATATGGTCGTCACAAACTGAACACGAATCTCATGTGTTTTGCATTTCGCCTCATAGAAATGTCAGCTGTGCCGATTACATTCTATGTATAGCTCTCGACGGCTTTCCAAGACGCTGAAAGGCCGGAAGTCTAACAAAAAGGCAACTTTACAATCTGCTATAATAACGAGAGGCTTATATCAAATTGGCCTTATAACAAAATTGTACCCGGTGGGTACTGCTTAGTGATAAAGCGTTCGCTTACTATAAAGAAGGTCGTGCGTTCGATTTTCGATCGTCAACGAATATTGAAATAAAAATAATTTTAGTAGATTTATAAGCTCTATAAATATCTCCGATTAGTGTGAATTTGATCATTTATTATGTTGCAGTCATAGCCTATTGATCACATATCATTCATAGCGAGTGCTCGTAAAAATATTGATTGCATGAATGCCCGAGTCTATGACGTAGGTCGATCAACAATATATATGCAGCGCTTAGCCATACTCAAAAATGGCAAACGTCATAACATCCACAGATGATGAGCTGTAAAAAACATATTCTCATTGATACGTTTGAAGTTGTATTTAATAATAAGTCGGGTAGTAAAATGTTTTGCTAACAAATAACGTTTAATAAAAATAAATTATTCAATATTTTATTTTGTACCACCATTTTGTAAATATTATATCACATATATATGGCTTAAATTCACAAATTAAATACCTACCATACAATCTTATTGTTGTACGTTTACACACTGGCAAACTCATCGTGAACTAAGCATATTATTATATTATTTAAAATTTCATCGTGATTGGATTAGCAGTAAAGGCATCCATAAGTAATATAGAGTTATTCTTGGGGTATTATTATGTCTTTAATTCCACGAATGCTCAGTTTTGCCTCGTGAACCGATTTGAACATTGTTGGTCTTCCACGTATTGTAACATAGGTCATAATAAGCTTGTAAAGCTATTGATTCCGTTTATAAATGTACATATATACAATGACGCATTTTCTTAAGGCTTTTCACAATTTTCTATAAAGAATTCAAGCATTATGATGTCGGTTTTGAGCGTCCGGTTAGTCACCATACTTCTGTAAAAGTTATATACTAACAAAATATACTCATTTTATATTTATTTGTTGCAACTACACTTGAAAATATTGACAGTTGCATCCTCTGATGTAAAGGGATGTAAAAATCGACTTTTTCATTTTATTTCTGCTTTGAAGAGTTACAAAATTTGATGTAATTTAAAATTATTATGATTTTTTTAAATTGAATATACCTACATCTGGGTTGAGCCGTCTCTTAGGACAAAATGGACCAGGCCTCGAGAGTGTCGGGCTATTCATGCGATTTCCTTAAAAAAAGTAACATTAGCTTATCACTCAAAAATATGCCTCCAATACCAGAGTACCCTCTCTTCAAGCGTAAGAACGGAAGTGTTGGATTGGATATGGATAAAGGTTATGATTATTGTATTGTTGCTGATGGATTGTTGCTGGCATAGATTGAGGTTATGACTGTTTCAGGCAGTGCCGGTTTTAAGGGGTGGCGTAGTGGGTCGGCTGCCCAGGGCGCCGAATGAACTAAGGGCGTTAAGAGCGGCCTTAGCTCCTACAGTGGATGTTTTCTGAAGATTTCGCTTCCCACCCAAAAAACCCAGGGGCGCTAGATTTTTTTTGCCCAGGGCGCCACAAGGTCTAAAGCCACCACTGGTTTCAGGGCACGCTAGACAGCCGGGCGTGCTAGGCAGTGGTCGAGGTTAGGTTTGAGGGATTGTTGCCGGCATGGACTGAGGTTATGCTTGTTGTTGCAGGGCACGCTAGGCAGCGGAGCGCGCTTCCCCGGGCCCGCGGCGGGCTGCGGCAAGCGCGGCATGGCGAGCACGGCGCCGCCCTTCCGCGCGGCCTGGGGGCCCGGGCCCCCGCCGCTGCGCTACCCGCCCCGGTCCCGGCCCCGCCGCCCCTGCAGCACTACCAGCACGCGCACGCGCCCATCCAGCACGTGCCGCAGCAGCACACGCAGGTACACATACAGAAACATGCTTCGATCTTTCAGCATTGCTTGCCGCCTCTCCCAGCAACACGACCTCATCGTCATATACTGGGCACGCCGAGCACGTCGCGCAGCAACAGCTATTATAACATATGACTTGTGTGTTTACAGTACATAGGCCAACGCGAGCCCACGGCCGCTTCTCCCAGCAACACGACCTCCTTGTCATATTCTGGGCACGCCGAGCACCTCGCGCTGCAACAGCTGTTATTACATGTGACTTGTGTGTTTGCAGTACACGGGCCCGCGCGTGCCCACGGCCGCGTCTCCCAGCAACACGACCTCCTCGTCATCGTCCGCCACGGGCTCGCAGTCGGGCACGCTGAGCACGTCGCTCAGCAACAATGCCACCGGCGTGCCATCGGAGCAGCTGTCGCGCACGAACCTGTACATCCGCGGCCTCACGCAGACTACCACGGATAAGGACCTCGTCAACATGTGCCACATGTGAGTGCATCATCACTTCATCATTTCTGACCACTTATATGCAGAGTCCCTTGGCTTAAAGTAACCAACTTAAGACTCGTATAGAGAGAGACATCCGAGGCATATTTTTGAGTGATTTGTCAATCGCCCTTGATTAGCCCTGAGGCCTGGACAATTTTGTCCTAAGAGGTGGCTCAAGTTGAACTCGTATAATATTAACATCATCATCATCATCATAACATGTCCGTTCCCCTAAGTGGAGCATATGGCATTCACAAACCGCCGCCACAAAGCTCTGTCAACCGCCACAATCTTCGTCTCATCCCAAGTCAGCTTCGACTCCCGCAGCTCCGCCGAGTACATTATATGTATAGTTACCAACGGCCTTCCAGGACGGTGTCAGCCTGGGGGCTTGAAGAAAATGCAGCTATAGTTATGCTCTCATGCGGCATTCTCAGTACGTATCCCAACCAGGTTCACCGTCGCCTCTTAATAGACTACAGTATGAAAGACTGCCTTGTCCGCTCGTCATTTCTTACAAATTCAAACCATCGTAACCCCAGTATTCTACGCAGGCATCTGCTCTGGAATCCTATTATACGGGTGCATTGACTCATGGTGAGATGCCAAGATTCACAGCCATAAAGAAGAGTAGGGACGATACAGGCGCTGTTGATTCGGCCCTTTGTTTTGATCGAGTAGAGCTGCGAATCCCAGTTATTCGCATATAGTTTTTTTCCAGCTTTAATATTAAGTTTTCTTACATTTGATCTTTTGTCAGTTATAAATATTTAAAATCAGTTTAAAAATAGTCCGTTATATCGACGTTTAACTAAAATTAAAAAATACTCAGCTCCTGGATTCTCCATTAAGCCCCGTTAATCACTCAAGCGCTTATCCAACGTTCTTAATTAACTGAGCTTGAGGTCTCAATTTACGGCATAATATCTTATTTAATGGTTATTTTTTCATTAAGGCATCTCTGAGATTAAGTTTCCTGGCGTCATAAAATACTTAGTACATAATAAATACATTATTCACGCAAGGAATTACAACTTTATATATTTTTATTATCAAATATTATACACAGATATCAGACTGTTCAAACCTGATATATTCCACGCAAGGGAGGCCCAGTTCAGGCACGAACTCCACGAATTTGCTTGGAGGAGTAATTGGTTGGAGTCGTCTGTTTAATGAGCATTGAAACTTATTATTGCCTGTCTTTATTGTTTTCTTTTTCTTAGTACTATCATCTCTTTTGCTTAACTAAGAAACGACTTCACGTCGTCGGGATTGTTATCGGATCGCGTGGTGAACGTATGAGGAGCAGATGAACAACACACAGACTTTTTCAGAAATTCATTGACATATATTTAATTACAAGATAAAATTTGACAAACTTTGGTATTCGGCTCAGGCCACGAAAATCAACGATCTACCTCCGTTAAAGGCCGGCGCGCTTCTATCACCTGTCAGCACTTTGACGAATTATCTTCTGTCAAAACAACCAAAATGACGAAAAATTATGTCCGACGAGCGAACACAAAAAGGAAACGAAATCTTGTACATATATCGAGGTTTTCGGCACCAGGCTGCAAGAGCTATATTATGCTAATGTCAGTACATATTTCAGGAACGTATAAAATCAAATTTTTAATGTTTCTGAATGAAATGAAAATGTAATAAAATTAATAACTACAGGTGATTACTGATATTATTATTATATTATTATTATATTATTATTATATTAGCATTTACCAACGTTTTTTATGACCAAAAGTGCTTCTTTGCCTCCCTAGGCAAAAAGGTGGGTCTTGAGTAGCAACATACTCGTGTAAGGTGAACATTCTCTCATCTTAGTAGAATGTGTGATTAGTATGTAAAAGATATCACGTGTTTTTTTTTTTTTTATTGATGAAATTGTCTGCTAGCAAATTGTCTTGGAAAATATACTTTAGTAGATTTTATCGCCTTTTTGTGAAATTCCGTAATTATCAACAGTGAAACAGGTTTTTTAAATTATTCTTTAGAAACGGCGTTCTCTACGTTCTCACAAAGTATTCTTCTAAACATAACATATGAATAAGTCAAAGTATATTTTCATCATCATCAGCCTGTGTCCGTCCGCTGTTGAACGTACGCCTCTCACATAACTAACTCTCCATCCTTCTCGATCCTCTGCCCTCCGAAACCAGGCTACTCCCGTTATACTTCTGATGTAGTCAATCTATTTTAATCGGCCAACGCTTCGTTTGCCAGTTTTTGGACGCCACTCCAACACTTTTCTTCCCCATCAATTGTTGTCTCTTTGACAGATATGTACTACCTAATGCCACTTAAGTATGCCTCTTCATTGGGTAGCCTCCACTACTTGAGATTCTATCTTTTAGAGACACTCCTCATGGATCTCTCCATGGCACGTTGGAAGACCTTTATTTTATAGTGTTAGATTCCACGTATCTGCGCCATAAGTTAATAATGTGATGATGCATTGGTTAAACGCCTTACCCTTTAAGACATTGCGGAATTTTCCAAATGATTCCGATCCCGGTTGTATACACCTGTAAATTTCTTTTTATAAGTTATTTCGTCCTAGTTGAATTACTTGTCCCATATAAGAAAATTCATTTACAACCTCGATTTGTGTTCCTCCAATGGAGATCTTCTCGAAAGCTTAGGAAACTTATATTTTAATTAAATCTATTCAGCTACGAGTCTTGGCAACTCAACAAAAGCCAATGCAGCCGTATAATGGGTTTTGAAAACAGGTGTGTTCTTATAATATAGTAAGGAATGATAATTGAACTTAGTGAGGATTGACCTGAAAGACCACAGGCAACCTGGACTGCAACTGTAAACAAGGATCTTAAAACTCTGGGCTTGATCGAGAATGCAACGCAGGACAGACAGACATGGCGAATGTGCACAAGGAGAGCCGACCCCAGATGATGGGAAATGACGAGGCTAAAGAAGAAGAAAATGTGAGGAATGACGAAGTGAGAGCAAACATTGCTGACTTTGATACTAAAATCGAAACCATGCATGTAATGTACTCGGAGAAGCTTCGGGAGGCAAAACTGACGTGGGACGAGGCGAAGACCCTGGCAGCTGACATAATATCGTAGCGACAGTTTGTGACAAGCATATAACATAAACGTAAATGAAAATATGGAGAACTTAGCATACTGTTCGGCCCATCGGAGAGTCTCCGCGATCCACCACCGGGCCTCGAACCATGGGTTGGGGAACACTGTTCCAACCTACAAACACAAAGTATTAGATTTCAGCAACACTGTCACCCTTCGCAAAGCTTTTAGCTCCCAAGACCTCACCTCAGCGTTCATTTCTGTATCAGAATCACTTCATCAGGTAACTGATACTCACCTGTCGGTTGTCATCGAGTTCCTACCGGTTATTTTATTCGTTTTCTACGTAACCCTCGGTTTACGACGTCCTCGACTTACGACAGCAACGGCCTATTTTTTGTATTATTTTAAAAATGGCTGAGTTCGTGCCTACAAAACCTTTTTTGCGGAGAATTATTTTACATTACTTCCACCGAAAGACAACAGCAGCTACGGCGCATAGAATATAAGTAGAAACATACGGCAACAATGCTCTTTCAGAACAAACATGCAGAAAATGGTATTCAATATATTGTTTATTAATAAATTATAATAATGCAGTTTCATCAAGTATTGTCAGTTGAAAACCTTAATGTTTTTGTAAAATTTGGTTAACTGGTGAACTTCTTTACTTAGGTTTGTTTGAAAGATGTGCGTGAAATTAAATTTACTACTCATTTCATTTAATTGTCACGTACCATACCCGATCAATTAAATTGAATCTGCGCATGTTTTTTGCATGGTAAGGTAATGCGCAGTATTTTACGTTCTGCGCATTTCCTTAACATGCAAAAAAAAAGGCGCAGAACGTAAAATTTGCGCAAGCTAACTGATCGCCTAGAGCAGTGATCCGCAACCAGTGTGCCGCGGCACACTGGTGTGCCGTAAGCCGATCAGGTGTGCCGCGATCAAATAAGGCAATATTATAAATAAATAATTTTACAACAGTCCTCAAAATCCCAGCGCCTATCGCCTATTTATGTAGACATACAACGAGGTACTTGCTTTATTAAGTTATAAATTAAATTTAAAAAAAGTGAAATTGATCAAATGAATATCTATTTTTGGCTTTTGGTGTGCCGCGGTATTCAAGGTGAGAACTTTGGTGTGCCGTAGAATCCAAAGAAGTACTTTGGTGTGCCGTAGATGAGAAAAGGTTGCGAAACTCTGGTCTAGAGCGCGCCTTTAAATCGTTAGGTCTCACTATTATATTATATACTAGCGTGTACCCGGCATGCGTTGCAATGCCACTTAAAAAAAATAAACCGCGATTTTTTATGGAAGCGCCTCGTCGGGAGCCTCTCGTCTTCCGATTGGATACGTTGGACTTGAGGCGTGACCGGAGCCAATTAGAAACAATCAACTTAGGTTATGTTGTTCTTACCTGAATTTGACAGTGGCGCCCGTATGTGTTTTTATTTATTGGAGTGCTTTTGGATACACAATGTTTTTTTGTTTTTCAGCCATCATTTACAGCTGCATCGCGTAAATGAATATACCCTTCTTGTATCACCCGATACCAACGTTAATAAAGGTTCGAGTGGTGAATGTAATTCTGGCAATTTCAATTTTCCACTCGTGCAACACATTCCTAGTGTTTCATTTTTAAATTTAAAGGCACTACAATACACGCATAATTTATCAATTTTTCCAATAACAATACTTGGGTGCAGACTGTATTCATAATTAGGATCGTAATGGAAAGCACTATGATTTAAATCGGCATGCAGAGTACGTCTGGTACGATCTACGCGTACTCGATCTGTTTCCAATCTTGCTTCCCGTTGCTCATCTGTTTCAGATAAACCGGTGTGAGCAGTGTGTACTCTAATTGTTTCCAATCCTGCTTCCCGTTGCTCATCTGTTTCAGATGAACGGGTTTGAGCAGTGTGTACTCTAACTGTTTCCAATCCTGCTTCCCGTTGCTCATCTGTTTTAGATGAACGGGTTTAAGCAGTGTGTATTCTGTTTCCAATCTTGCTTCCCGTTGCTCATCTGTCCAGATGAACGGGTTTGAGCAGCGTGTACTCGATCTGTTTCCAATCTTGCTCTCCTTTGCTCGACTGTTTCTGAAGCTCGAGATGCCCTTTTCATTCGTGCTTGAGTTGTACTCTTGACCTATTGCTTTTCGTTTGGGTGGCATAATTGATATCACAGTGAATGTTACGTTTTGAAATTCACTTTTGAAAAATAAAAATAAATTGATTGATATAATACTAACATTAAGGTTATCAACTGACAATACTTGGTGAACTAATTATAGTTTTAGAATTAATTTTAATTAGAAAAATATAATACCTAGTATTTCATAATATCTTTTTAAATTGAAAGCAAAAAAAATATTATTGTATAATGTCTTAATACATTAAAACTAATCACATACCAATTAATTTAAAAAAAATTAAAACCTGTAAATATGTGTGTACTAAAATAGGATATTGTCCATACCTATATAAGCCACGGCCTGTTTTTATTTTTTCATTATTGAAGATGGTCTTCAGGTAGGCCGAAACATGTTAGCATTAAAATAAATTGTGAATCAAAACTAAATATTTTTAATTTATTATTTTTTTACTTAAAATTAATTATAAAATTATAATATAATACTATCCGAAGCCGACCAGCAATTGGAATTCCAAAATTAACTCTTTCTACTGTATATCACACACAATTATTACGTTATATTTATTTTAATTCGATAAACAAAAAAGTCGTCAAAAATTAAAATATTGAAATAGTTTATTCGAAAATCGAATTTTGTTTCTAAATATTCAGTACCTTACGTTAGTACCTACTTATAATAACTTCAGGTGAGTGAATTGTTGTTTACGGCGTTGCTAAGGAAACACAATGTTCTAAATTGGCCGTTCTGTATTACAATAGTCTTGTATGAAAACATGTTTTACGTAAATATTCAATTAATTTTTGTATTTAAATCAAATTTTGAGTATCCTATCTTTTTCCTTTTAGTATCAGCAATAATTCGACAAAGTATTGTCGCAATCGGGTTAATGGTAACGGAATGCATCAAAGACACACAGATAGACAGACAGACAGATAGACAGACATTGATTTTTATATATATAGATTATATGAGCACTGATATATATTACACCGACGTAATGACTTTCCTTTATTCGAAGAAGTTTGTGAGTATATGTAACGCCACTAGTGTTGTTTTTTTTTGCTAATTCACCAATATTGCCCTTTGAAAAACACCTTTATACATTTAATTCTTATTCTCAAAGGACGAATGGTTTGTAAAACTCATTCCTAATTACCACGGTAAGCTTTGGAATACTCTTCCGGTGTCCATGTTTCTTTCTACACAATTTGGATCTCTTCAAGGAACAGATAAATTACTTGCAATACGTACTTTCAATCTCGCCAACCCACACACAAACACAAAACAATGCACGTTTCTCGCATGCAGCGTCCAGCCGTCCTGCCTAAGCTTCATAGAGTCTACGGTAGTGTGTTCTCCTGCATGCGGTTGCATAAAAAAATAGTACGAATATGGCATTTTTTATCAAATGCATGTAGAAATAAATTTGACATATTTTCGTGGTATATACATGCTTTATTTGGGGATTCTACAGTTTATATTTTATGCTTCTAACTTGTTTATCTCGGCTCCGCATGAGCGGACTGGCGATAAGCGACACATGTGCACTGTTATATTATATAACAGCACAACAGACTGTGATAATGTCGTGATAATGCCGACATTCCACAGCATACACTTTGGACACAATATCGATGCGGAGATAACACTTTACATAATATGCTAATGACCATCGTAATTAAGATGGGCGTATATCACGTGCCGTTGCTGTCAAAACACAACACATAATAGTGGATACGCATTACAACATATATCTGTAACACATCGAAGTTCGAACTATTGTAGTTGATAAACTGCTGAATCGATTTGTATCAAATTTTGCTCAAATATACTTGATAATGCTTAGTATTTTTGTACAAAATTTGACACAGATTTATGCAACGGTTTTTCATCCACACTTGTTAAAAATTCGATATGTTTTGTTACGCGAAAACGTTCTGACCTACCATAAGATTGCAAAAGTCATAAATACTAAATATTACGTTTTATGTACAATTAGATAGTAACTTTTTAACCCTTTCGTTACGGCTCGGTGGAATACAAATTATACTGTCAATACGGCGTGAATTTTTCAAACCATTTTTCCTCCTTAAAACTAGTATTTGAAGCATAAATGTACTTATATGACCTATTTTCATATATCATATTGGTTTTTGTATCATTTAGCTATCAGATGATACATAAAAATTATATTTAACAAACGTTCATTATGTAACTCCATACATGGTGGCATTGACAAATGTGGTTTACAGAAAAATCGCTCCTGTGACGAAACCTATATATATTTATTTACATGCTTTACAGATTCATGTAAAGAATACATGTAGAGTGATAAAGGGAATGACTGCAGTTCCATGTTCCTACCGTAGATGTCGCAATGAGTACTGAAAGTAGCAAAACGATATATCATGGCTACTGATGTTAAAGGTAGGGGAATCTTAGACGGCATATATCGACAACCGATGCGAAAGGGTTAACTTGTTTCAACATGGATCAAGTTTGGCACTGTTAATCGTAGATTTATTGCGTTTTCGCTCTCAATGAGGCCATCGTCTGTTTTTCGCTAGCAAGAACGTACTAAAAGTAAATAATTTTACCGGCGGGTATGGCTTAGTGGTAGCGTTTGCTTACCAAACCGAAGATCGCGAAGTCGATCCCCGGTGGATTAAAAATATATACAATTTATATTTTTAATCGATTTCTAAGCTCTATAAATACCCCTTGTTGGTGTGAATTCGATAAATGACCCGTAAAATGCCAGTCATAGCATTTGAATTAAAATTGGTGGTAGAAGAAAGTCGTCCCGCGAAAACCACCCATTCATAGTGAATTTCTGTAAATAATAAGGATGATGCGTGAACCTCGGGCTGTAGTCTATGACGTTGGCGGATCAACACTCCACATGCAGCGCTTAGCCATATGCACCATGGTAAGCGTCATAGAATTCCACAGATGAGACTTCAGAATCACTATCTGTCGGTATTCTCCTGTATGTGTTTACAAAAAAAATAAAAATAGTTTAAAGTTCAAGTACATGAAAATAATGCGAATTAATTTTATTCCAAACCTCATTGGATTTGAATTTCAAATATTTGATGGTAGACTGTCGATCAATCACTTTTACTTAAAAAAAATATAAGCAAATGAGAAATGATATCCCGACTATTGTAAATATGTTAATGTCCAGCGACAATGGCACATCATTAGCTTGATTCACTGACGTTAAGCCACATTTGATGCAGACTACAACTTGGATGGGTTTGTTGCTAACCACCTGTTGCTAACCGCATCTCATTTGTCAGGTTGAGCCGCTCCTTTGGATTATATTAGAGCGTCGGACTAATTGTTATACATTCTTAAAAGTCCGATTTACAAATCACCCAAAATATAACTCGGATACTACATCAGTAGGTTGTCGGGAACCATATATGTTCCTATTTATATTTTCGGGTGCAGAGATTTCTTGAATAAGGCATTAGCAGTGGCAACTGACAGAACTGAGTGGCGGTAATTTGAGGTGACCATATGTTCCTGGTGAAGGACGGATATGGGAAGAACGAGTAGTTAGACAGGATCGCATGCAAATTTTTTTTTTTTTTTATTATAACTGCAGTTATCTAAAGTCAATTTATTTTATTAAAATTCCCAAGTTATGTATTTGTGTCGTAAAATAATGTTTTTTTTTTTCAGGTATGGCAACATCATTTCAACCAAAGCGATCCTGGATAAAAACACAAATAAATGCAAGGGTAACACTAATTTATAAATGTTTTTGTTTTTTAATATTTTTTTTATTACTTTTAAATGAAAAAACTAAATTATGATACGAAAATCCAAATTCAAAAATACATATCAGAGGAAGTAATGAAATTTTTACCATCAACAGTATAATGTATGTGTAGTAAAAACAATGCGAAATTAACTCTAAAAATATAAATGGAATGATTATAAGTAGACAAAGTTTCATTATATTTTTTAAGTATAAATTTAAATCGTCTATTAAAAATTATATATTTTTGTTACTGCGATAAAATATTACGAATTCAAAATTCATTTATTTCGAAGGTCAAATAGTTTTTTTTTTAATTATTCCAAAGTATAAAAATATTAAACGCTTTAGTACAAAGAACGCGATCTATTCTTATTGGAATCAATTTATTTATTGTTAAATATATAAGTGTTTCATGCCTTGTTTAAACATGGATCACATTGATCACTGTGTCACTTGATAGATGCCTGCAGTTTCGCGATCAATGAAAGCTTTAATCAGTTCCAACGTGCACAAACGTAGTTTTCATAGATGGCAAAACTTCAGTGCTTCCACCAAGTAAAACAGTGTTCAGTGTGATCCAATGTTAAAGCAAGGCATGAAATACTTATATATTTACAAATAAAATGGATTTTAAAGTGAATGCTAAAAATATATACTCTATTCTTTATTGTTATTTGTACTTTTAGCAGCGATCCAGCAATTGATCCACTTTTCTAGAGACGATTTAATACTTCTAGATCACTCACTAGGGGCATGTACAGATCGCTGCTCTCGGTAACACATCGCGTTTCGAGTTCTAGAACTTTCTATATTTGTAATATTAACAAATGATTAAGTCTTCCATTGTTTTTACTATGAATTTTAAGATTCGAATATTTTGAAATCAACAAGTAAATTATAAAATTCTGAGCTCGCCTATACAATCATTTTTGAATTTAATGTTTCCTTTTTAAAAGCACTTAACACTATCCAGTCCGCGCGTTACTCGATTAAACTTACACTGGAGGTCGACTTTTTTTTTAAAGAATTGCTAAATCTATCGTCATGTTTTGAAATAAAATTAAATATGACCCTCACTGAAAAGATTTGAGATCTTTGAATTATAGTCGAAAGTAAAAACAACACATATGTGGTGTGATCGGCCACTAACGTTTGAAAAAACATCACAAGCTGTGTATAGTCGGCCACTAAGCGTTGGCGAAACGATCACACACATGTTGTGTGACCGGACTTTAACGTTCGGCCTGGCGATTACACACATATTGTGTAATCGGACTGGATAGTGTGTTGCATGATGGTAAAAAAAGTCTCTTGTTATAAGTAGGAATGTGGCACAAATGGAAACTATTTATTTTTTATTATTCTTATATTTTTCAAATGCATTTTCGTAAATATTTTTATGTGTTTATTGGTTTACATGGTTTTGTGTTTAGAGCCCTAGACATGCCCAATAATATAATAATACTATATATAAAACTTAAATTATATATTTTTTATATAGGTGCATGTAAAAATTATAAAATATCTATTACCAAAGAGAAATAACAGAAGGTACCTAATTTTGTTGATCTTGGATTTTCAAATTTTGTAGAATTCATTTTGAAAAATATTATTTTTCAAAATATTTTTTTAAGTGAATTTACCTCAAACACCTGTTAAATACAGGCCATTTAAAAATAAGACAAGTTATAAAAAAATATGTATAGATTTTTTAATGTATTAAACTTAATTATTGGTTGACCTACATAATGTCAATGTATATATAATACGTAAAGTCATGACCTATCGTTCACAGAAAATTCGTTCAACGACTCATCGGCGACGACGTGAGGCACACTGGACGTTTGGTGCACGGGACATTTGGCGCAAGGGGCTACTGGTGCACTGGCTGTCTTGCTAACCTAATCTAACCTAAGGATTTGTCCAGTGATTGTAAAGCTCAGAGATCTATTGGTCTCGTTAGCGAAATAACTTAGGTTAGGTTAGCAAGACGTCTAGTGCTTTAGTTGTCCCGTGCTCCAGACGTCCAGTGCGCCCCACATCGTTACCGATAAGTCGTTGAACGAATTGTCTGTGAACGAAATGCGGTGGAACCGTTTTAATAACATCCTCTTGATGTGTAAAATTTTAAATTTACCTTTGTTTGACTCTGGTACATAGAAATTATTTTTCTCTGTATATTTACATGATGTTTTATATATGTCTTTTTTTAATAGGCATTTGCACAAACAGCAATAGGTGCATGTTTTATAATAGCATAGGTTTTTTCTAGAATTTTTTACTAATAGGATTTTAGTACACGGATTGTGATCTGGTCGAAGAGAGCAATTTTCATTAAAAGATGAAAATATTTGGTTTAGATTTTACATTTTTTTTATTAAATTCGCAGAAAAAAATCATTATACAGCATGAAATTTCTCTCATCAATATTAGAAAAAAATAAACGGCAGACGCTGGGATTTGAACCACAACTGTAACAACCATTGTTCAATTCTCGAGTCACTGCTGGCTCATTGCACTTCCGCACACTTAGTTATAAAATTAACACGTATTGTATTATTGAACAATAGTTTGTGGTTCAAATCCCAGCATCTCAGACATTGATAAAAGAGATGTCAGAAGATGATGTTTGCTGTGAATTATTATGTACATATCAATGCAGTCCACATACAGACCTTAACCATATGTAGCATGGTGAACGTCATAGAATCTGCAGATGAGACTTCAGCATCACAATCACCATCTGTCGGTATTCTCCTGTATGTGTAAACATAAAAAAAAACTTACTATTAATACTCTCATCCTACCTCTAAAGTTAGTTTTGTAACCTTTATATTACTTTCTAGAAACTAGTGGACAAAATCTGTCTTTACGACTAAGTCAAATACAGTTTAATTTGTTAGTATTCTGTATGTGTTTGCATAAAAAAATGTCTATGCATATTTTATTAGTTTTTTGGGCATATCTGGGTTAGGTTGCTTTGTGTTTCATTGATTTTAAACATTGTTTATGTGCTTTGCAGGCTACGGTTTTGTAGACTTTGATTGTGTTGGCTCCGCGGAGGCGGCCGTGAAGGAGCTCACAGCCAAGGGCGTCCAAGCACAGATGGCTAAAGTGGGTATCTGGTTGCAGCGTAGACCGAACAGTGTACGTTGTGCATGCAAGTAATATTTACTAAAGCACACCAACCACACAACGCCACAAAGCACACAAACCACACGACTCGACAAAGCACACGAACCACACTGCCACAAAGCAGACAAACCACACACCGGCACAAAGCAGACAAACCACACGACCCCACAAAGCACACAAACCACACGACTCGACAAAGTACAGGAACCACACCGGCACAAAGCAGACAAACCACATAACGCCACAAAGCAGACAAACATACACGACATTCCAAACACATTCTCTGCAAAAATTAAATTTTAAAAATACCGGACAGCCCCTTCTAAAATTTGCTTTCCGGTGCGGTAACTCAAATTTAATTGTAGTTTTACTCTTGGATTTTAGAGACATTGTGATAAGATTTAGTGACGTATAATTTATTGCCTTCATAGAAAAACTATGTTCATCTAACCACCTATTTACTTAAAAACTAAATAGTAGAAAAGAGAATATTCAAGGAAACTTGCTATAATAACAAACAATTTAATTGTGAAATTGTCACTAACAACCAAAATCTCATAATCGAATAATTTACTTATTTGAACACTTATATTATATAAATGCGACGAAAAAATGTGCGCAAAGTGATACAGCACACAACGCCATCTGTTGGAATCATCATAAATTTAAATGGACCCTCCATGCAAAATGTATGAAAAAATTAATTGCTTTAAATAAATTCCCCTTATTTTTTTCCCATGCTTTAATATTTATTTTTCTGTTCGGGATCAAGACAAATCAAACTAATCAATAATCATGAAAATCTGTTCAACCGTTCTTAAGTTACAAATGGTGTAACTAACAAAATTTTCTTTTATGTATACGAGTATATAGATTTCTCACTGTAACATCCTCATTTTTCATGAATTTGTTTAACCCTTTCATTACGGCTCGGTGGAATACAAATTATACTGTCAATTATAAAACTAGTATTTGAATCATAAATGTACTTATCTGGTCCATTTTCATAAATCAAATTGGTTCTTGTATTCTTTAGCTATCATATGATGCATAAAAAACTATTCTAAGAAAGTAACAAAACGATATATCACGGCTACCGATGTCAGCAGTAGGGAAATCTTACACGGCATATATCGGCTACCGATGCCAACAGGTTAAACATGCCACGGATAATCTTTTTTAAAATGTCGTAAAACATACAATTTTTTTGAGTTACGTATTCTTTTTTGCCAGAGTGTGTTAAAATATGTTCCTTAAAATTCCTTGATATTTATTCCCCGCGCTCCCTTTGCCAGAGTTTGCGACAAGCATCTTTCCATTGTCGCCAAGCTTTATATATTATAACTGTTTCAATGTTTGCAATTACAATAACTAAAGATCTTTACATAAATTTAATCAATCCTGAATTTAAATATGTGTGTTGTTAACTTGATTTATACATTGAATAGTTTCTTTTTTATCCAGCTTACTTATGGAAAAATAATGTAAAATAAAGTTATAGTAAAGTGTATTGCATTACACTTGGACCATCTTTTAGCTACCATATAACTGTTGAAATGGTTGCCAAAATTGATGGCATCTCTCTTCATAGAAATATCTCATGTCCGTTCTAAATACTTGACCACAAAACTACTGAATGTAATATTTCAGTTGTACTGCTAATAAGTTCCACTCCATCTCTTAAAAAAACGTTTGCGAATTGCTTTTTCTTTGACATCATAAAACGACAACAATTTTTTCCAATACACTGGAGATTTTTTCTAGCATTATTGCAACTCTTATGTTTGGCGTAGAGCCATTATTTGAGTTCAATGGCTTAATAAATACTTTCTTTGTTAATGATAGAATCTTGGATACCAAACGAAACTAATAAATTATGGGTATCTTAGAAATAATTTATTTTTTACATTCCTTTTCCTCCCAACAAAAATATTTTCAGCGATTTAGATAGGACAATTGTAAGTATGATATTTATTAAAATATCAGTACAAAATTAACATTATTCTTATTTTAAATAAGACTCTTAATTAAATTTAAAAAAAAAACATTTTAAAAATGAAATTATAATTAAAAAAAAAACCTTTTTACATATTTTTCTTGATGTTTTTTTTTATTAAATATGTTACTTTTCAAATTACATGGTTTTCAAATTCGGTCGCCAAAAATGTGACATTGCAACCACGGGGTAAATAAACACGCATGGACATTATTTTGTTATTACTACTATTAAATGTTGACTTAAAACTCTCTTCAACGTTTTAACAAGACGTCCCCTCTTTGATGTTATGTCTCCAAACTGGATATCATCTCAAAGCATACATGGAAATGATCAAAGATATTGTAAACAACTATTATTATTATTAAATAATATATATATTTGTTTCATTAAAGTAAACAATGATTAATAAAAGAAGATTAAACTTTACGAAGTGAAAAATGTTTTTTTTTTTTATCTTTGAGTTAAAAAAACAATGTCTTTCATTACATTTCATACTGTCTTTTCAAATACACACCACTATACATTTTCATATCTTTATTATGTATATTTATATGTTTAAGTATTTTAAATTAACCCTGCGTTTACTAAATTATAGAATATCTCCATCTTGCCGTAAGTTGTACATTGCAGTTGACATCTATTCCTCCTGACAAAACATAATTATATTATTTATTGACGTAGAAAAATGCAGCAGTGCTAAGTTGGGATTACAGTCTGCCTTTAGGACCGAACGGTCCTCGTATCGAGCGCCTGAAAGGAGAAGACTTAATCTGATCCTTTGATGTAAATAGCTGTAATAAATCACTTGAATTTGATTTCTATTATAAAAAACATGCGTTAAAGCACACTATTCATTCTTGACAATATAAATTATTTATTATAAATTACGTTAATTGATTAAAAGTAAATAAATTATTATTTAGTCATCTTAAATTGTATTAAATCTTTATAGTTGCAAAAATAATTTATTCCTAGCAACAAATGCTTTGATTCAGTCACTAAAATGAACATATGTAATGTCAAATTGACATATTTTAAAGTTTTTATTTTATATTCTAATTGAAATTATAATAAACAACGAATTGTAACAATTAATTCATAAAAGTAATTTTTGAATCATTTTTGTCCAGTGTGGATTAGTGCTTATCATGAAAAATACATGAAATGGAACAATTTAAAAAGCAGCTCGGCTTGTAGGACTTGTTGCATCACTGGTACATACATTATTCGTATAACAAACCACCGATTGCATTAATTATGACGATAATGTTCATATGCGCTTAGTTTTCGATTACGATACAAACAATACATTATGTTACCAGCTTGACAGATGCTCCCACATTTAATGAGTAATTACAATTGGCTAATATGCAAGTCTACTTTTAATGCCTTCAAAATCTCATGCTTCAAAATAAAGCTTTTAAAAATCGCTTGTGTGGGAACAGCTTTTTGAATATTATACGTAATTTATATATTTTTACTTATATTTAAAATGATCAATCGATAAACATAATATACTTGCTGTAATGCTATGCTTGGCACATTTATTTACTTATAAAAAATATAGTTATTTAAAAAATTAAGCGAAATATTACTTGAACATTACATAATCTTTAGTACTTTTTTAATAACCTTTAAAATATTAGTATTTTTAACCCGTTAAACGTAATACAATCTCATAATACTGTTTATCATTGTAGTTATTTTTTTACTAACCAAAGTTTTGTTGATAAATAATTAGGAATATTTATATATACGTTAAATCTTTTTATAGCCTCTTTAACAATATTAATAAAGCGATATTCGCTGGTAGATTTATCTAATCATATTGAGTATACTTAAACATGACGATATAGTTTTCATTAGATCCTAATTATGATAATTATCAAGATAGCCTGTTATTGGGTTGACGTGCATCAAATATACATTGTTTTATTAGCACATTATATAATGACTGCATGAATCAAATTAAATATATATTTTTTAATAAAGAAAGAAGAAAATTAATTTTCTTTAAATCTTGATCATGAATAATGAGTTTTTTAAAGTGACTTTGTGTGTTGTATTGACAAAGATAAATTATTTAATTTAAGCTATCTATGTATAAATAACTCTTTAGGTTTTCATGGCCAGATTTGGTATTGTGGCTTTTGGGTTTAGCCGTGTGTGGCGAATTATTTCGGACCGATTAACGTAAGCCATT
Source organism: Glossosoma conforme (assembly GCA_022606575.1). NCBI lineage: Eukaryota > Metazoa > Arthropoda > Insecta > Trichoptera > Glossosomatidae > Glossosoma > Glossosoma conforme. Next base: position 322,712 of record JAGTXR010000005.1, on the reverse strand, counting down.
GCCAAACAAGTGAGTGAACATGAGAGATAGTGCAGACTAGGCTACCCAATGGCGTCAGCACTGGTAGAGCGTCTGACTGACACGTGACATAAGTTTTCATTTCAAAAAGCGTGGCTCGAACGCATGGGAACATGCACGCCTAGTAAGGGAAGCCATTGAGATCAAAAGACATCCCACCAACATCAACAGGGATGACGGTTTGATTCTTAAAACATCATGGCTTCCACCTCTAGCACATACTCAAAAACTTGCACTGACAAGCAAGGACAACCACAGTCTGATGACGCTCGTGGAGGTATGCTCCTTAGAACATACTCATCATGGTGCTCGTGGTGGTACGCTCTTTAGAACATACCTACCGTACGCAACTCTCCGACATGACCTCGTGGAGTTACGTTAGGCTGACGGCTGAACTACCTCAAGACATCAACTCATCACAAAGTCGTCAACCCTCAAGAAGACCCCTACAATGGCGGTCGAAATATTGGTCCGAAATATTTGGCCACGCACGGCTAAACCCAAAAGCCACCACACCATATCTATGTCATATAAAATATGAATAATTTTGTCAATAATATTTCATTCAGTACATAAGAAACCTAAACTATTATAAATGAATGTATAATCATGCATAAGAACTAAGTAAACAGTAATATTTGGACTTGTCAACCCAAAAATAATTAGATAAAAAATCAGTATTTATTTTACAAATAATTACCTAGTTCTAAAATATAACTATTTCCCAGTTACGTTAGTCCAGTACATAGACTTAGTTAGGATTTTGAGGACTTTTTCTTCAATAATGTAGTAACACCTTGCCCCGCTATCTCTAATATCCCTAAAGTAGTGTAAATATCTCTTGAAGCATCAATTATTGTGTTAGTGTTAAATGTGTAAGATGTTAAATGGAATCTTAGAGACAAAATTCAAATTTTTCAAATTCAAATATTTAGAATAATTTGCAACTATCTAATCTAACTAAATGTGATTTAGAAAATTCAATTATAACATTTTTTATAAAACTAATTAGTATATATTAAATATGTGTTTTTTGATTTTACGAATGTTTGTTTTGTATGGAAGTTGTCATGATTTTGTTCACACATATGACTGCCATCTCTAAGAGAATAACTTTATTAATAATAAATTTAAATAAAATATTAAAATAAAAACATTTAAACATTTTTACTTACAAACTATTATAGATGGCAAATCATGAGCAAAGTTTCGTTACAACCTTATTGAAAGGGTATTGCGTGCAAGATGAATGCATTTTTTTTAAGAAATTAATTTTGAAATCAATATTTAACATTAGGACCCATTGTAATAGTTTGTCCTTGAATGTTTGTGTAATATTTGGTTGTGAATTAGTGAAAATTAGTCTGGATTACGTAACATGACAATCAATGAATTGAGCTTTATTCTGTCAATGATTTCTGATGTCCTTCCAGACTGAGGGAATACTGGAAATTAAGAAAGAACAAAAATGCCAAAAATAATGTTTTTCAGCAATTTTACATATTATTTATTTAATGCCATGCGCTAGATCATCCAGATCTTATAATGAAAAAACAAATAATGTTTTTAATGTAATATGAATCTTTTTGAGATTTATTTTGGATTACAGTGGACATAATATTCTGAGCAAAAATACCGGAAAATTTGAATTAAAATTCTGCGAGTTAAGCGATTTGAATTAATCTTTATATTTTTATGATGGCATTACTGTCACTGACATTTGTGCCAAATGACACGTCAAAATATTCAATAGTGTTTGAGATACCCGTCCATTTGTAAGCTGCTGTAAGTGGTTTTTTAGTTAGTCAAAGGACAACTCCATGTCGCCGGGATCGTCATCGAAACTTGTGATGGTGCAAGTCACTAATCAAAGAACTTTTAGAGAAACACAATGTAACTTATTTTTAGGTTAAAGATTGATTTCTGTATTCTGCCCGGGCCACAAACAATGAATGATCTATCTCGGTCTGGACCCGAGCAGAAGCAGACTTGGACTGCGCCGTAACACTCGCGGCGCCCTCCGACTACATGTCGGCCATTTTACGAACTTTCTGCTGTCACATACCATGTATCGGCTACGTAATAGGTAGCGATTTGTAACAAAAATAAAAAATAGAGACGCAGCGCTATGTCTCATATAAGTAACATTTTTATATATGCGTGTCTGAAGAACGAACAAAAATAAGAGACAAAACATCATATATCGAGGCTTGTCGGCACCAGCCTGCAAGGGCTATATCAAGCTGATATCAGTACAGTTGCTGAAGTAGGGAAGAAGAAACCTGCATCCCTGAAAATGTTTTTTTTGGCATTCTTGTTTGTTTTGTCGATTTCCCGTGTTGAAAGTGAGTGTGTGATGGGCGAGTGTGCGTGTCTCAGTGCATGAGCAGCGCTGGGTGTGACCGCCGCGGCGGCTTGTGTGCCCCGCAGCAGCAGGAGCAGGACCCCACCAACCTGTACATGGCCAACCTGCCGCCGCACTTCAAGGAGAACGACGTGGACCAGCTGCTGGCGCGCTTCGGCCAGGTCGTCTCCACGCGCATCCTGCGGGACCCCTTCGGCCAGAGCAAGGGCGTCGGCTTCGCGCGCATGGAGTCACGCGACAAGTGCGAGCAGATCATACAGGTCACTACAACCTCAACTCTTACAACCTCCATTATCATAATCAGCCTGAGTCCGTCTACTGTTGAATGTAGGCCTCCTGCACAAGTCTCCTTCTCGATCCTCCACCCTCCCCGCATCCAGGCTACTAATAAGATATTGACATATTTAGTGTAATATTGCTTCAGATTCAGTGCTGGTGTTGACTGATAGGAAATGTTTTCAGATGTTTGATTTTGTAACAATAATGCCGTGTTATTTGTGTGTCAAACATGGTATACTTATGACATGGTTTTTGTTGTTGCAAGTCCAACTATTTGCGCGAGTGTCCCGACACTAGTTCTAGTCATTGACACTAAGTATGTCAATACATTTACAATGCCACACTTATGTTACTTATGTTATTATGTACTTTAATGACAAATTGAAATGTAATATATTTTGTAATGGCATTTAAGGAAAAAAAAAAAAATTGTAAAGAATTGTACTTAAAGGTGTGATCCACTGTTAGCACCATCAGAGATGATTTAACATCAGCCTGTGTCCGTCTCCATCCTTCTCGAACCTTCGCCCTCCTCTACTTGAGTAGCCTCCACTACTTGAGTTCTTCTTCAAATATCCTCGTTTCTGATTCTATATTTTAGAGACACTCCTCTAAAAGATCTCTCCAGAGCACATTAAATGACCTTTATTTTATGTGTAAAAGACCTGCTGTTGGATTTTAAGTTTCTAGGTCATAAGTCAGGACTGGGAGGATGCATTAGTTAAACGCCTTAGTTTTAAGACATTTCATTTCAATTAACCTTTTGATTTCCTAACCTCGCTGAAATTTGAGCGATGTTGGTATTAATACATACATAAAGGCCTGAAAGGACCATCGTTCAACCGTGGATACGTGTAAGCCGAATGAATCGCAGTGAACAGTGGTTAAAACCAACTTGAGTGAAGACATTGACATATTTAGTGTAATGTTGCTTCAGATTCAGTGCTGGTGTCGGATACGAAATGTTGGCCGTTTGATTTTGTGAAACTTATGCCGTGTTATTTGTGTGTCAACCATGATATACTTATGACATGGTTTTTGTTGTCACAAATCCTAACTATTTGCGTTGCGTATTCCGACACTTGTTCTGAGTGTGAGGTCATGGACACTAAATATGTCAATACACTTACATCGTCACATTTACGTTTGTACTTCAGTAACGAAATTAAATTGTATATATTGTAATTTCATTGGAGGAAAAGAAATAAAAAATTGAAAAAAAATATTTTGCTTGATTTCAGGTGTTTAATGGTAACCCATTAGCCGGTGCCAAAGAGCCACTTCTGGTGAAGTTTGCTGACGGAGGGAACAAGAAGAAGTCGCAGTACAACAAGGCTCCTGAACGTGTCTGGCGTGAGGCTGCCGACCCTGCTCATCAGCTGCTCTGCGTGAGTGATCTCTAGATCTCTCTAGAGCGATATATAAACGTACTGGAACTGCCTTAAGCCTTCATTGATGGCAAAACTGCAGTCATCCAGCAAGTGAATCAGTGTGATCTGTGTTAATACAATGTATAAAATATTAATCTATTTAATATTGAAATGGATCTCAGACTGAAAGCTGGAAATATAAAAAACATGACTTATTGTTTTGGTTTGAAAGTGTTATTTGTTTTGTTTTTCAGAGTGTGGCAAGTGGTGCTGGACCGATGTACGGTTGTGCTGGTGGTGCTGACCTCGGGAACGTTTACCGCAGTGGTATGTACGTCGGAGGTTACCCGGTAACACCGCACTGGGTGCCAGCTCCCTACCCCATGCTGCAGGCCGCTCATCATCTGCCTGCGCACCACATGGACCCGGTGAGGACCTAACCTAACCCAAAAGTTGTTAGTTTTATGAATTGATCTTCAATGGAGGAGAAGTAGCGTCGAGATTTGTGAGCGGTTCATGGGGTCTGTTGGTGTTAAATACTATAGCGTGTCCTCGCGTGCCGGGTTCTGGAGATTGACTGTCCTGTTGGCAGCCTGTGTTGGCGCGCATCCTCTTCATTGGTTGATTAGCATGTTAGCATGGTGTTGCCACACAGTTTTTTTTTAAAGAAACAAGGTTAAATTCAAGAAATCGTTTCACAGTCCATGCCCGCACGGTATTATCCGTTCTCTCACAGTAACCGACCGTTTGTCTCATATACATCACTTATCGTTTCTTGGTGTCTTCAGGAGCAGTTTGCTGTCCAGATGGGTCGCGACACTCGCTCCGTGGGCTTAGTCATGCCCGAGGCAGCTCAACAGTACCAGGCTCAACTGCTGCCTACTCTTCAGCTGGCCGGTCCACAGGTAAATCCGACATAACCGTTTATTATTATTATATCAGCATTCATATAGCGCTTTTTTATGACTAAATGGTCATTCCGGCAGCGCTTCTTTGCCTCTCAGAGTAAAAAGCTGGGTCTTGAGTCTCTGAAGGATGCCTCCATTTTCAGTTCTCTCATACTTTCTGGCAACAAGCTCCAGGCCGTAAAATGAAAGCACGGTTGCTAAAGACCGTGCTAGACTACCTCTCGTCAGCTGTAGGGTGCTTTTACTTGATCTGGCTGATCTGAGTGTCTCTCCTTGTGCACTTATCTCTGATGACTTGATAAGTTCTGTTAAATAGCTCGGTGCAGTTCCGTGGAGTGCTTTATAAACTAAGAGGCAGAGTTTGTACTGGATTCTAGTAGGAAATCTGAACCAATGCAGTCAGTGTAGTATATAACAGAATTTGTGTTGTACATGAGTCGTGCCAAAAGAGCCTTTTGAATGCCGCTTACCTAACGGTGCAACGGTGTGGTCACTGTTCAGATTGTATTTTTGGTTATGAAATTCTACATTTTCGGTTGAAAGAGGTTCAGTTCAGAGTCTATAAGGACGTCTATCTTCTACTCAACAAATTAAAAATAATATCTTTCTGAGATCCACACAACCACTCACATCCAACCCTGAAACTGAGTGACTCCGACTCAGGCAACAAATCGCATCAGAAGATTTCATTAGCACAAAGGAAAGCCTTCAAAGAACAATTTAAAGTCGCTGACACGAAGAAAAATATTAAATCTTCAATAATTTACAAAGCGATTCATAGAACTATTCAGGGTTATAACACAATATAATCCAGGCATAAACGTCATAAAATTTGCTATTGATATTTCTGTTAGTTGTTTCAAATAGTAGTTTTAAGTTAAATGATTATTTGATGAACACATGTTTGTGTTTCAGTACATAACGCCGCACCCCTACAGCTACATGGGCGGTGGAGCTCCCTCACTACTGCACGCCATGCCCATAGAACCAGACCACTCCACAGCCGCCTCTCCAGACGAGTCCTACCAGCAGTACCCGCCCAAGTAATGCAACACGACGTACGTACCATCAAAACACTGTTTACCTCCTTTACTGAGACAACATCACGGCCGCTGCCCTAACTGGAGCATATGCCTTTCACAAACTGTCGCCACAAAGCTGTCAGCTTTTTGTAAACGCATACAGGAGAATACCGATACATTTTGATAGTGATGCTGAAGTCTCATCTGTAGATTCTATGAAGGCATGCTTCATATGGCTAAGCGCTGCATACTATCGGACATCCCCGTTAATCAAAGGGCTACTCCATGTCACCGGGATCGTCATCGAAACGCATGGTGAAAAGATGAGGAGCAAGTCACAAACAACAACAACCTTTTAAGAAGCACATTGAAATATATTTCGGTAAAAGATTAACAAACTTCAGTTATCTGCCCGATATGGAACATCAGGTCTCAGACCGACGACTTAGTGGATGACAGCCCAGCGCCAAAATTAATACTGTGCCCATTTACGAAACTAGCCCCGCCGATGGCAGGACCTGTCAAACAACTAAAATGACGACACAACACCATTGTTTTTGACTCCTTAAATATAGACTAGGCCTAGCCTTTGGCTATATCGAGCTGATATAAATTGTGAGGAAGTCAATGTTTGATTATTTGATTTGGTTTTCAGATTGCACCAACCATCCCGACGTGTACCATAACCAGGAGTTTTCTCGGTGAAGAGACCAACTGACGCTTCAAACAACTGATCCTGGCAACTGCAGAGAAACACATCATGATCACACACAACTGTCGCTCACTTCAGACTGTTGAAATCCTTATTGTGTTATATTTGTTAACGATTTTGAAAAGCGTGAATGCCAAAAATAAAGAAGGTCATAAATGCCAAAGAAGAAAATATGGGTTGTCCTCGACTTACGACATAGATACGGTCCTGGACTTACAAAATATGTAAATACATATTAGAAGTAAATGTTTATTTATTTTTACCATATCCGCTCCATATTTGGAGCATATGGTGGCTCCATGAATTGCCGTTTTTACAGTTGTGCAAGCTCAAATTGTCTATACCTTGTCCCAGAACACTTATGTACCACATAGGAACATAGATAGTTCCCGGGAGCCTCCAGGGCAAGAGCCAGCAAACTTGCATAGACGCGGCTGTAGTACCAGACAAATATTTGGGTGTTCAATGATCAGGGTTTACTTTAAGGCGATCTTTTGATCGGCCTGACGCTCCCTGGACATTTTTTTAACTTCATGAATATCAAAATTCCTAAAACAAATTTTCTTTTGGTCGTAAAGTGTAATAATTGTAAGTCAAACCGTCGTAAGTCGAGGACTACATGTAAGTCATTTTGGATTTTAATTTTGGGTCACACAGATGACGTTAAAAAAATGTTTTAACTTATTACCTTTTTTATATTTGATATTCCCTTGTGATGAATACCACAGTAAAACCAAAGTTTTCTAAATTATAATTTTGTTGACCGCAATGTGTATATATATTGAAGAAAAGAGTAAAATGCGTAAAAATGTTAAGGTATTTTGATAAGTCTCGATAAGGAAGAAGGTAGAAAGTTTGTTGTCGGAAATCACTAATCACAAATGCCTAGGGTTTTATTCCCTCTGTATATAAATATTCTCTTTCGTTTGGTGAAGCTTTATCGTTTATTTATATTTGTCATACGAACTTTGTGAAATTGACCAAGTCCCATTAATGTAATGTGCAATGACAAAACTAAATTACAAAAATACATTTTATTTATTGTTCAGTTGTGAAGTTATTGCTCAATATTAGAAGTAGCATCGTGTCAAAAAGAAAAATGCAAAATAAATATTTTAAAGACACATTTCGGTGTTACTGTCAGTTTAAATATTGACAGTTTTGAATGACCATTTTTATAGTATACTTGTGTCCCTTAGTAAGTTCTGACAGCAGACTAGAGTTGTTTTAATTACATTTAAGCGTAGATCGAATGTTATAAAAAATTACGAGGAAATTATATTTCCATTTTAAGAATAAATATTTTTAAATCGATCGTTGAAAACGTAGAAGATTCCCGAGTTTGCGGGAAGCGGGAAGAAGCTCATCAGGTGTTTGTTCCTCAAAGTTCGATAATAGGAAAATCTATATCATGAAACGTATGGAGATTTTTTAACGTGTGGCATGGAAATGTTGAAACGTAGTGTATAAATAACAACCTATTAGAGTAACATTTACAGGTGCGTAGAAACGTTAGCTGATGAATCGCCGTCGTTTTTGACACGTGCGGAAGTTTAGTGATGTTTCAAAATACGAATGACTTTTCACTATACATATTACACTGTCTCGATAGATTTTTATTTATTATTAAAAGTGTATATTTTTTACCGTTTAGTTTATGAAAGTTGTATTTTTTTTTAGATCTTTAGATCTTTGATGATTATATAAAAGCATTTTTGAGACACGCTGTGCTGTAGTGATTTAGGGATTGAAATTTCGTAACTGTTCAGATTTTTTGTTGGTTTAGAGATTTGTGACTAGAGGCCGTCGCTCAATAGCCAAAGCGGTCTTTAGAGATTTGTGATTAGAGGCCGTCGCTCAATAGCCAAAGCGGTCTTTAGAATATCAACATTTTTGTTTGTAGCCGTATTTGTACAAAATATAAACTCGATTGTGATAAAACTATACTTATTGATACAAATCATTCTGGAGGATGTCCACAGACTTGACTGGAGGATGAGGAGAGACTATTCTGTAAATTTTTACGTAGTTATCAGAGAGATCGGAGATAAAGAATCTGAACAGTTATCGAGATTTCAAAAATAAAAAAAACGACAATGTAACATATACAATGAAAAAGTGAAACATAAATGAATGTTTCTATTTTATATATTTTATACGACCTTTTTGAAAACCTAATTTTTCTCTGACCTCATGTTGTAAATTTGTAGTTTCGAGTGATCGTAGTGTTTGTGTTTTTGTGTCACGATGTTTGTTTTGAAACGTTTAAATGGAGGACGGCAGGTATTTAAACGTGCTCAATGGAAAGTAATTTTGTTCCGGAAACAATCTGCAAAGGTCCCGGCGCGGAGCTGCAGCGATGACCTTCACTTCCCGGCGTCAAGCATCGGAGCTGCAGCGATAACCTTCACTTCCCGGCGTCAAGCATCGGCTATGGAATACTATTATCAGAAGACTTCAAATGAAAATGGCATTATTGTGATGATTTTCATTTTGTTCCTATAAAAATGTGTCATGAAAACAAATAAACATGTCGTTGTGAGACCAAAAGGTGGGGAAGTGACGCTAATCATTGTGACTGAACCGTTTGCTCCGCGTCCGCCAGGTGAGGAGTTAGTGTTGGTATTGTGATACCTTATGCCTTGTTGAAGACTGGCATTTTTGGACCTGTTTTATGTCAGTAGGAGAATATATAAAAGAAATCATTTAAAGCCCGAGCGATCGCCGGCGATCTTATTAGATCGCTCGCGATCTCTCGGTCCGTCGACGCGTAAATTGGATCAACAACCAAAACGAAAGTTATATTATCGAGTCGTATTTTTTGAGTCTAAGACTGTTTTTCTGTAAAAGTTATTGAGAAAACGTGAAATCCTTTATGGCGTTCTTTTGTAGCGGAAGTAGTTGACCTCGCCGCGTCGAGGTGAGCGACCTTTAGATATACGATTGAGGGTCGTCAGACGACCTCATTTTTACAATGTTTGATATTCGTGTCGGGGAGTTTGTCTTCCCGGAGTCGGCCGCGACCCATCCATAGATTGTCTTCCCTTTAGGTGTGATTATGATTTCCCCTTTTTCCACGTTCATCCTCTCCCGACGTTCATATTTGAACGCGCCCCGAACAGAGATGTTTTATTTTTACATTCGCCAATATTATACGACGGAATATTTACAAGAAGTATCGTGCAGAGCTATTTTTCATTGAAAGGAAAACGCTTCAGAGAGAACAAGGAATTATCACGCTTTACGTTTCTCGTGTATATTTTTTTAACGTTAGATGACAGCTATTTCCGGAATCACCGGAATTCATCCGAGAGACGTCAGTGTCGGCTGCTCCTCATCGGGAAGCTACGGCTTATCTTTAGTTTATCGTAGGAATGCATCCCCGTAGGTTAGATCAAACACGTTAGAATACGTCGACTGAATATTTACATTCCCGGCGATCTCTTGTCGCCGGGAACGACACGACGGGAAGTCTCCGGTGATCTTTGAGTCTCGTGCCTTTCTGTGAAGAATCGTGCGGCCGCGTCCATGAAATATGATTATTCTATTGAAAATTATAAACAAACGCAGAAAATAAGGAAAGACACAAGTTGGTTATTTACTAACTGCCGTGCGCAAGAGTCGGGCTCTCAATATTGATATCCACAGCAGAGTTGTCATGTTTGTCAAGTTTGTCTGTCACGGATTGTGAGTGAACACAGAAGCTTGAGAGGCGCTGTACAGAATATTGTTTTGCTGATAAACCGATGTTGTAAATGATATATACCTATTGTAGAGATATAATTTATTAATTTATTTTCATGTTGAGGTGCAGAGTGGATTATCGGTTTGAAGATTGTCCTGTCAACGGGCTAGGCTAAGATGTAGAGTAGAGAAGTACGGGAGGGCCGGCCTCGCAGCCGGTGCTCCGCAGTACTGCATAGTCGATAGGGACATTAGATATTACGTGTTGGCTTAATATTACATAAGAGAGGGAGGGCGTGAGACGCTTCGCGGCGGATGATGTGATGTTTAGAAGGATAGTTTTATTTAGGTTAAATATTTTAACGACAAAAGGTGATAGGGGGATGAAGAGTAGAGACGAGCGGAGAGATGAAGTGTAGCCGTAAGGTAGGTTAAGTCTAGATGTTTAGGGTTAAGTTAGGTGTAAGAGGAGGCGGCGCAGGCAGGTAGATGCTAGGTTAGGTTAGGTCAGGAAGCGCCAGTGGCCGGTGGCGCCGCCCGCCTTCCCGGGACGTCCCCGTCTAAAATCTGTGTTACGTTTCCCATTCATTTTGTATGTACCGTTTACATATAATTTCCGTGTCCTCAAAAAATTGAAATGGTAAAAAAAACGTTTTTGTCCGAGTGTGTATTTTTAGTGTGGCGTTATCCCGGACACCCTAGTCTAGAGGTAGGTTAAGGCTAGGTTAGGTAGCCCTACGTCGTAAGTCAGGTTAGGCTAGGTAGAGTAGTTAGGTGACTAGCTCTTATCGGGTCCGGTTCGGACCGAAAAAAGAAAATTTAAAATTAAAAAAACAAATTTTGATGTAGCGGAGGATGAGTATTTTATAGGAGAAAGTTGCTTTGTTAAGTTGGCTCGCGTGTCGCGTGACGGGAGGTTATGCGGGGGCCGCAGGACCCTCGTGTTTTTCACAAAAAAAAGCTAATAAGAAAAAATATATAATGTATCTATTTTGTTATACAGTATTTGCAAGTTTCGAATGCGCTTTGAGCGCCGGTGTGGGTGCGGGTGCGGGCGTGGGCGTGCGCACACAGCATGTGTGCGGCGCGCCCACGTTGCACCCGGGACAACATCGAGGAGGTAACCTTTTGTCATGTTCCTTTGCATTGAACATTTGTAAAAGCAATTGATTCAAATAAAACAAACAGAACAACTCTCGTCTTTTTCTTTGTGTGATGTGTCAAAAATGTCGCTTAATTTTTCAGGATCAAAAGAAAAAACACAGGTAACTAGTTTTAAGATTACATTATCATTAGACTAAAAAATATACATTTCGTAATAACCATTGATAACGATATACATATCAAATAATTACAAACACTCTCATACAACATCGCCTTCTTCTGGTAAAATAAAGCTATTATTTATTAAATAGGCTTAAAAATTATATTCGTTGATCGCATTGATAATCAATGCTTATTTTAGTAATCCGCACTAAGATCAAATTGAATTATTGGAATGCATAAAAATGATTACTCAATATTCTGATAATTAGGATTTACAACTTAAAGTCAAGTTATGCTGTATCCAAATGAGATGTTTAGAGAAAATGTAAGATCCTGAACCACATCCAGTCAGATAAGCGCCTCAAAAACAGACAATCACTGACTAGAAACATTTAATCTAATTGTAATTGCTGACACATACAAGAATTGATTACCAAGAAGAAGAAGTCTATTACATATTTTATCAGTTATAACAAGCACACAGGTCTCGCCTTTAGCAACTGTTGATGCTGGAAGAAGCTGGAACCTTGGCTTTGTAGATGCGCAGCGTGTTGTCAGCGCCTCCAGAGATGAGAAGTTTCCCGGCCCAGTCGCAGCAGAGCACCTTATCCGTGTGACCAGACAGCTCGTACAATGCAGCGTTTGGACTGAAACAAAATAACATCAAATTAATATCAGCCCTTTAACTACGAGATGCTGAGATATATCTTGATGTGTCTCAACTACGATATGCCGTTAAATAGGCAGGGTCATAATAAATAGATATTTACGATAATTGTTTTCTGTATATATTTGCCAGTATTTTACAAGTCAAATAATAATAATAGCAAGTTTTTACCAAAATAAATGGATATTTTTATGTCAAATTATATATTTTCTACTTACTATATATGATACTATCAAAGATAAATATTTAATTAAATTTGTAAATTTTTTAAATAAGCTGTTTTTTTCCTCCAATAGTAATGAAATAAGAATCTGAAAGCCCGTATTGGTGTGTAAAAATACATAAAATAATCAATTATCAATGCCAATCGTCGTAACAAGATGGTGACTGCCGGTCTCAATACATAAAAAGAGTTATGTTAGTTATACCATAATTCCACCATAGCCACCCTGGCTGAACGTCATAGAGTGAACTGTTCTCAACCAGTTGTATTCTCCTGCATGCGATTACAAAATAATAATAATACATTGTATAGTAAAACTAAAATAAAATATGTTGGACTGGGCAACAAATTGAAAAAAAAAACGATAAGTCATAAAAAAATTGATCATAAGTTCTGACCTCCTGGTGTCCCACATCTTGAGCAGCATGTCATGGCCGGCGGACAGGAAGAGATGCTCTTGCTGAGGAGCCCAGCGCACGGCCGACACCCAGCCCGTGTGGCCGCGCGTAGTCACTGAGGGAGCGTCCACTGCAAGCAAACGTCATCAAATAATTAGTCAATATTAAAAAATAAAACATATCTGAAACAGATAGTCAAAACACACTCCTTCGAAACTGACATCCCACCTAAGATGCTGCCAGATATGCTTCACTAGTTATTCGTAGAAAGCAGTGACTTTGTAGTTTGTTATATTTAAAGAATAAACAAATGAACTTAAAGTAAAGACCTCTGAGTTTTAACTCAATTTATCAGTCTACCGGTTTTGGTGACATGCCACCATCCTCAGGACCAACTGAAAACTAAACATAAATACAGAAAAAACTGTAATAATACATATGCATGAATAATAAAAATACTTCTGAAAATTGTCAAATCAGTAGATAGATCATGCTGTGTATAGAATAGAACTACGGTGCATAGTTCCCGTTTCTTTTTCTCTGTTATTGATGAGAGAAATGTCATAAAAGATGATATTTGATGTAGGTTTGTATGTATGTATAACATTCATTAAAAATATAAATACCGTTAGATCTGGGATCGAATATCCTCACTACGCGGTCTGCTGAGGCTGTTGCCAGGAGTGCAGATGTGGGGGACCAGTCCAGGGAAAAGAATGGTTTTGCGGCTGCGATGGTGCGGGACGGCGCCTGCATTTCCACGTCCCACAGCTTCATGGTGTGATCCCATGATGAACTGGCTAACGAATCTGCGGCCATCCAGCGCACGCCCGACACGGCCTCGCGATGCCCGGTCAACGTCATCATGGGAGTCTGCAATCAAACATTAACAATACTTTGACACCAATCATCGCCATCTTGTTGATATATATAATCGTGTCGGAAACATCAGGGTCAAATCCTGTCTGCCCAGAAGTAGGCGACGTCGATGGCGTCACTCCCGGCCATCGTCAGGCCTTCCTGGGTGCAGCTATTCAGGCACAGCGCACACTCCAGAAGGTGTGACAGAGTCTGCTCCACGCCGCAGTCACATTCAGTCGGTCCGCTGTAAGACTACCAGACTTTAATTTGTGTCCTCGTCTTGCATACTCCGGTCCGAAGTCTGTTAAGGGACCTCCATATTTTTATTCCACCCCTGGTCATGTCCAGGGGCTAGGTCCTCTTTCGGGGCGATCCAAGTATTTTTTTCTTGTTGATAAATCGGCATCATACCTAATGATGAAAGCTAAGCTGTAGTAGCCTTGCTAGCCGGTGGTCAGCAAGATAATCGTACGGTTCTCTGTGTCGCTGCGGTGTTAAGATGTTAAATGTCCGAGCAAAGTACGATTCCCCACGTGGCCCGCAGTCTGAACCCTACCGTGCATGGAGCGGGTCAAGGTTGAGTCGTTCATGCTCTTGAATCGCTCTTCTACCCGTGGCAGTCTCACGGCATTCACATTAACGCATGCCGTAGTTTTAAGTTTGATTATGTATTTTTCTTCTAATTTTAAATAAATTTCAGAAATCTCAAAAATTCGAATTACCCCTTGGTTGGTATCAATTTAAATAAAGTATACTATTTGAAATTATTGTAGTAGAAAGCAGTAACTTAACTTTTGAGGCTTGTATTTTTTTTTTACGTACAAACACATCCAAAAGAATACCAACATGTATAAATCTCATCCGAGGATTCTACGACGCTTACCATGTTACACATGGTACACCAACTAAGCGCTGAACGTGGAGTGTTGATCTGCCAACGTCATAGACTCCAGCCGGATATTCATGCATCATCGGTGGTGTTTATGGGAAGATTTTCGTTTATTGCCAATTTTAATTAATACGCTATGACTGACATTTTACGGGTAAGGGATCAATTTCACACTAATTGGGGGTATATATAGAGCTTAGACATCTATTAACCTTTAAACGCCCAGTGGTTTCCTTAGAGACCACAGATTTGCGTCGTTCAATGCTCTACGGTCCCATACAGGACAAATGCTTATGGTTCATTACACAATCGGAGTATATTAATTTGTAATAATAGTATTAAAGTAAGTTCATGGAAGAATATATTGTGCGACGAAACGTTACAAACATTGGCCTGCTAGGGCATTGAACGACGGACGTTTAAAGGTTAAAAATCCTATTCTTTTAATCTCTGTCAGGGATCAAGCCCACAACTTACGGATTGATAAGTGAATGCTTTAATCACTAAGCCATAGCCCCGGCAAATAATAATAACTGAACTAAAGTGCTGTCCTGATGAAGGAAGGGTTATTCCAAAATAGGTTGATATCAATAAAAATAATGGTTTATTATTCTATTTGCATGTATTTTTTTTATTTCTTCTACAAAAATAAGTAAAAGACTTACTCTTGATTTCCCTTGTTCCACCTTTGCCTTTTTATTTGAAGTCTCATCTTCTTCTCTAATCTCTGAAAAAATAATCACAAATGAAGTCAGTTTAAACGCGAAAATTAACTTAAAATTATCATTACGTAGTTTCACGGAAAGTTCTCAGTTAAAGTTTAATATAAGGGAACAATTATTTATTTAAATATGCATAGAAAATAACAAAGCAAAATTCTAATGTAACTAATCATCCGATCTCCGTAACAAATTGATGACAAAATAGTTCATTTAAATTGATCATCATTACCAAGTCTGTTCTCTAACTCAGCGGCCGGGGAACTTTTTAACCATTACCCCAAAATATTTTTGCGTAAGTCGATATTCCCCCTCCCCCATTTTGAAAAGAAGACAATCAATGTATATTAAAATAAAAAATATTTATTGAATTAATTTACATGAAAATAGTAAGTTTTATGAAATAGCAAACTAGAAAAATTTCCTTACTACCCCAAAAAACAGATTTTTATCCCATTTTTTTTTTTTTTTGGGGCCTTAGGCCCCCGGGCCGGTCGCCTTGTACTTGCGCTCCTTAGGATCACTTACCAAGGCATTGTTTTCAGAGTACATTCTCGTTATACAAGTAACTGGTTTTGGTGAGCAACACCACACATGGGTGTAAAAGTTAGTAGTTCAGACGTTAAAATTTGGACTTTTTGACTTCTTCGCCGAAGGTCGCCGCGAATACAGAAAATGCATGGTAGTTGGGCTCTGTAGATATGAGATCGATATATCCAACCGGTCAAGACTTCTGTTGGATTACGCTAAGGAGCCTTTGCCTACCTAAATCTAATATTGGACAATGCCACAGAACGTGTTCAGCGTCCTGCAAGGGGCTGCCGCATGGGCAGTCTGGACTATCAACGAGGCTAAACTTGAAGAGTTTAGCCTTAAAATTTCCGTGCCCAGTCATGAATTGACTAGTCCAGTGGTTTGGAATAAGCCACGGCATCTCCACTCTATCGAGGACGGAAGGAAAGAAGGAATATGTGTGTCTACCCTTGAGCGAGGTCGACCATCTGCTCTGCCATGCTGCGAGCGCCGCCAGTCTTACTTCTTTTTCGGTTTCTTTCGTGATCTTACCCTGCGGAGGATTGAGACAAGTGCCCCCGACCTCCGCAGAGAAACCACGTCTAAGCAACGACATAGCGGCGCTCACCTGCACTTACAGATCCAACGGCAGCACCCCCGCAAGGACCCCTGCTGCCGGTAATGATTTGTCTTGAGGCGCAAGCCTCAGGGCTTGTATACAAGAAAACTAATTTATGCTTTCCTGCATCATTCGAAGAATATGATTTTCAATTTATTTCTTTCTTTCAATAACATTACAAATTACAAATGTAATGCGATACTGAAATACAAGATTGTTTTTTTTTTATGTAAACGCATGCAGGAGAGCACAACCGGTCAAGACCAGTGCACTCTATGACGCTCAGCCAGGGAGGCTGGACGCTGCATGCGGGAAACGTGTGCTGTGTTCGTATTTGTGTGTGGGTTGGGGAGATTGCAAGTGTATATTTATCTGTTTCTTGAAGAGATCCAGATTGTAGGAAGGAGGAAACACAGACGCTGGAAGAGCATTCCATAGTTTAACCGGTAGCATTAAGGAAGGAACTTTGGAAGCTGCCAGTTCTTGGTCGACATATATTAACCGTGTATGGATGTTCGGCAAGTGTAAGACGAGTTTGTCGGCTGTGAGTGGGTGCAGGAGGAATTAGTTCTATAATAATTCAATAGAAAAAAATATATGTAAATATATATATATTATGATTATGATTATGGATAAATGACTGCACTACTGGCGCGCCCTTCATTTATTTGGTATGTTTTATAAATAAACTTTATTACACTTTCAATAACGATATGTTTATAAGGTTTTATTTTTGTCATAAAATTCGCGGCGTGCTGGGTATATATACATTTCGGCAGTTAAAAGGTTAAGTACTAAGAAAAACAAAGCAATAAAGATAAGCAACAGAAAGTCCCGACGCTCATCAAACAGACGACTCCAACAAATTATTCTTCCAAACAAATTCGTGGAGTTCGTGCCTGAACTGGGCCTCCCTTTTGCGTGTGATATATATCATCATCTAAGGCGATGATCCAATCAGTGCATTTCTTTTCGCATTGGTAGGTTAGGTTAGGTTCGTGATGATAACTCACTGGCGCTCCAGATCTTGATGGTGTTGTCATAGCTGCCAGTGGCGAAGACGGCCGCATCGGGAGCCACGGCCAAGCACTCCACGGACTTGTCGTGACCGCGACACGCCACGGCACACTCCACAGAGTTGCTGCGCACGTCCCATTCCCACAACATGGCCGTCTGGTCATGTGAACCGCTGCAAGGCAACCACATATATTTATAGAAAATTACATCCCCCATTTAATAAAGAAGAAAGAACCATCTCAGAGAGGCGAGCCCAATGGATTGGTCACATCATGCGCCACGATGGTCTCCTTCACGATATTGTGGAGGGGATGGTTGAGGGTAAAAACTGTAGAGGGCGCCCTAGACGGGAGTATTTGCAGCAAGTATTCGAGGACATGAATTGTAGCGCTTATGCTGAGCTGAAAAGGGTTGCGGAGGACCGAGAGGAATGGAGATCGAGATGCAAGATTCTGTTGCTGCAAACCAATCCACCGGATTGATACTACGAAGAAGATTTAATAAATCGACTCTACTTTACAGTTATTGGAACGCATGGTGATTGGATGATAAACAGGTCATTAAGCAAAGAACTTGTCGAGAAGCACATTGGCGTTTATTTCAGGTAAAAGAAAACAAAATCCGGTAGGACAGAATACTATGTTCATAATGATTGCTATGATCCCACGCCACACACAAGATCTTATCTTTAAGTGGTGTGGTAAGCGAATTTAAAAAAAAAAGAAAAAAAAAGATGAAAAAAGATGGAATGTAAATTACTATGTAAAAAATGTATCTTTTTATATTTGATTAAATAAAAAAAAAAAAAAATTATACGACCTTCGGGCAGTGGTAATCAATGCGCCGAACACGCATAGTGGCCACTTGGCGAACTACGGCACGCCAATTGACAGGACTCGGTCAAAACAAATAAAATGGCACCTGTAACACTGCGTCTCATAGTTACTTGGTAGAACAATTTATACACTTTGGCCCCCAGGCTAAGCAATGGCTCCTTGAAATGTTTGATGCCTGCATGATCGGCAGTCAAATCCCAAAAATATGGAGAAAGTCCAAGGTCATGGCCATTTTAAAGCCGGGGAAAAACCCAGATGATGCCAAAAGCTACCGCCCAATATCTTTACTATGCCAAATATTTAAAATCTTCTAACGGATGCTACTCAACTGACTCACCCCCTTTATCGAACCTAAAATGATACCCCAGCAGGCGGGCTTCCGACCCGGAAAGTCATGCACTGGGCAAGTACTAAGCCTGACCAAACATATCGAAAACGGGTTCGAACTAAGGAAAGTGACCGGAGTGGTATTCGTCGACCTAACCGCTGCATACGATACAGTGTCGCACAGCACACTCCTCAGTAAATTATACAGAATGACAGGTGACTTCTCGCTAGTGCAGATGATCGCGGCTATGCTGCATAACAGGAGATTCGCTGTGGATTTTCAAGGGAAAACCAGCCGATGCCGTAACCAAAAGAACGGCTTACCACAAGGCAGTGTACTTGCTCCCATACTATTCAACATCTATACCAACGACCAACCCACCCCCAAAGACACAGAGTTTTTTATATATGCGAATGACCTAGGTTTGGCAGCGCAAGCAGTAACTTTTGAAGAAGTTGAGGACATCCTAAGCCAGGGACTCAACGAGATGTCCCACTACTACGAGACCAACTATCTCAAACCTAACCCATCAAAGACAAAAGTCTGCTGTTTCCACCTTAGAAACAGGGAAGCTAACAGAAAGCTTCGCGTCACGTGGGAAGGTAGAGTACTGGAACACAGCGATCATCCAAAATACCTCAGTCACTCTAGATCGCACCCTCACCTTCAGGCCTCATTGCAACAACACCAAACAGAAAGTTGCAACAAGGAACAACCTCATCCGCAAACTGACCAACACTCACTGGGGAGCCCAACCACCCCTTCTTCGTACCTCAGCTTTAGCACTTTGTTTCTCAGCCGGAGATTATGCGGCACCAGTGTGGGGTCGATCAGCCCACTGTGATCAAGTGGATACTGCCCTGAATGATGCATGCAGAGTCGTCACAGGCTGCCTCAAACCAACACCCATTTCTAAACTATACCCCTTGGCTGGCATCGAACCACCACACATAAGACGCAAAGTCATATGCGCCGAAGAAATGCGTAAGGCAATCAACCAACCGTCCCACTGCTTGTATAATCAGATACCCCCAACACCAAGATTGAAGTCGCGAAGCAGCTTTCTGAAATCCACGCAACCTCTCACATCCGGCCTTGAAAATGAGAGACTCCAGCTCTGGCAACAAATCGCACCAGAGGATTTCATTACTCCAAAGGAAGGCTTCCCAACTGACAAGAACCTTGACTGGCGGACCTGGAAATCCCTGAACAAATTAAGAACCGGAGTTGGTAGAACAAAGGACAACCTCGAGCGATGGGGAATGCTTCGGCAGAGTCACTATCGTGCGACTGTGGAGACCTGCAGACCGCCTTGTACCTAAGATCCTGGCTCCATGTGCCCAAAAAGCTGCACATCTCAGGACCTAATGCTGGGCAACACACTAGCTATCGGTGTTGCCAGATACTGGGAAAAAATAATTTGATGTCGCTGACACGAAGAAGAAGATAGTTACTTAAAATTTAAACTTAGATTATTATTTTTTATGTAAGCACATACAGGAGAATACTGACAGATGGTGATAGTAATTCTGAAGTCTCATCTGTGGAATTTTATGACGCTTACCACGGTGCACATGGCTAAGCGCTGCATGTGTAGTGTTGATCCGCCAACGTCATTGACTACAGCCCGAGATTCACGCATCATCCTTTATTATTACAGGAATTTACTATGAATGGGTGGTCTTCACGGGACGACTTTCGTCTACCACCAATTTTAATTAATAGGCTACGACTGACATTTTACGGGTGATGGATCAAATTCACACCAACCGGGGTATTTTAGAGCTCAGAAATCGATTAAAAATCCTTTTTTTTTTAATCTCCGTCGGGGATCGAACCCACGACCTTTGGTTTGCAAAGCAAACGCTTTACCATTGAGCTATGACCGCCGGCAAAATTGTTATAAGTGCGTGTCAGACGAGCAAACAAAAATTAGAGAGACAAAAGATCGCGTATCGAGACTTTTTGGCACCAACCCTTCACCTTAGTGTTTATGAAGAGGTTTTTATTTTTGGTGCTTGTCTCAATGGTGCATGTCTCAATGGTGAATGTCTCAATGGTGCATGTCGCAATGTTGCATGTCTCAATGATGCATGTCTCAATGGTGCATGTCTCAATGGTGAATGTCTCAATGGTGCTTGTATCAATGGTGCATGTCTCAATGGTGCATGTCTCAATGGTGAATGTCTCAATGGTGCATGTCTCAATGGTGCATGTCTCAATGGTGAATGTCTCAATGTTGCATGTCATAATCGAGCGTACAGAGGTTGCTATCAATATAGTTACCTGACAAAAATGCCAGTGGTCTCAGTGAGGCTGACCCATGCAGCTGCCTTGACAGGAGAGGTGTGGCCGGGGATGGCCAGCTTGTGGTCTCCTCTGGTGGTCCATAGATGGAGACTGTTGTCATAGCAACCCGTCACAATCCTGAAACACAATAAACAATAACGTAAATGTTGACAGTAAACAAAAATCATCACAAAAAAATAAACCTTACAAACATCTCAAACACATACAGGAGAATACCAACAGCTGGTGATAGTGATTCTGAAGATTCATCTGTGGATTCTATGCCGATTACTATGCTGCATATGGCTAAGCGCTGCATGTGAAGTCTTGATCCTCCAACTCCATAGACTACAGTCCGACATTCACGCATCATCCTTAATTAAACAGAAATTTACTATGAATCGGTGGACTTCACGGGACGACTTTCTTCTAGCACCAATTTTGATTTATATGCTATTACAACCGTTTTACGGGTAAGGGATTAAATTCACACCAATCGGGGGTATTTTAAGAGTTCAGAAATCGCTTAAATTTTTTTTTTTTAAATCTGTCGGGGATTTAACCCACGACCTTCGGCTTGCCAAGCAAACGCTTTAGCCACCGAGCTATATATATAAAAAAAGAACAATCTATGTTCCTATGTGAACCTTGAGATGTTCACAAACCGGTGTTCTGGGACAAGGCATTGACAATCTGAGCTTACGGAACTGTGAAATGGCAATCCGCGATGTTCATATTGCTCCAAATATGGGATACAGGTGTAATGGGTATACAGGTGTTCTGGGACAAAGCATATAAAATCTGACCTTACAGAAAACTGTAAAACGGCAATTGGCAAAGTTCATACTGTTCCAAATATGTAAATGTATGTTGCCGGCGGCTATAGCTCAATGGTCAAAGCGTTTGCTTTGCAAGCCAAAGGTCGTGGGTTCGATCCCCAACGGAGATTTAAAAAAAGGATTTTTAATCGATTTCTGAGCTCTAAAATTACCCCGGTTGGTGTGAATTTGATCCCTCACCCGTAAAATGCCAGTCATAACCTATTAATAAAAATTGGTGGTAGACGATAGTCGTTCCGTGAAGACCACCCATTCATAGTAAATTCCTGTAATAATAAAGGGTGATGCATGAATCTCGGGCTGTAGTCAATGACGTTGGCGGATCAACACTACACATGCAGCGCTTAGCCATGTGCACCGTGGTAAGCGTCATAGATGAGAATTCAGATTTACTATCACCATCTGTCAGTATTTTTCTGTATGTGTTAACATAAAAAATATATCGTAAAAAAACTACCATGAAGATCTACAAGAAGCAGCCGCAACCCAGTCGTCGTGTGTTAGACAGTCTTGAGGCTTGGGTGCAGGGACCCTCTCCAGGTACTCCACGTCAAGTGTGGACTCAGTGTTGCCACCGCGGGACTTGAGGTGCTCTAGAAGGGGAGTGCGCACCAGCTCGCCGCACGCCAGGAAGTCAAATTCCACCTTTTTCAAGTCCACCTCTGAACTTTCCTTCAGGACGGCCTTGATGAGCTTGTTGAGGGCGCTCGTGGAGACATTCGCATCAATGGCATAAGGAACGTCGGGGACAGCATACCTGTAAGAAAAATTATTCAGCAGTGAGTATGAGTACTAAATTTTTGTATTATAAACAGTAATATATATGTATAATTGTGTCGGAAACAACAAGGTCAGATCCTGTCTGCCCAGAAATGGGCGTTGTCGATGGCGTTACTCCCGGCCATCATCAGGTCTTCCTGGGTGCAGCTTTTCGGGCACAGCGCACACTCCAGAAGGTGTGACAGGGTCTGCTCCACGCCGCAGTCACATTCAGTCGGTCCGCTGTATAACTGCCAGGCTTCCATTTGTGTCCTCGTCTTGCATACTCCGGTCTGAAGTCTGTTAAGGGACCCCCATGTATTCCACCCCTGGTCATGTCCAGGGGCTAGGTCCTCTTTTGGGGCGATCCAAGTATTTCCCTCAGTTGTGCTTCTCCACATGTTCAGCCCCAGGGTGGCCTCATGTATCACCAGTTCCGTTGTCGACTGTAAGAATCTTCTTCTTGATTTGAACCGTGTGGTTATCTATTATATATTATTATTTATTAACAGTAATATTTGTACTGTATGTAACTTCTTAGGTTCCACGGCCAGATTTGGTATTGTGACTTTTGGATTTAACCGTGTGTGACGAATTCTCTAGTATCAATATTTCGAATGCCATTGCAGGGGTCTTCTTCAGGGTTGACAACTTTGTGGTAAAGACCCCTGCAATGGCGGTCGAAATATTGGTACTAGAGAATACGCCACACATGCATAAGCCCAAATACCACAATACTAACATTGTACTGTTGTTGTAATGTAAGATTATTATTTCTATTAAGATTTAATTATCTGCGGTTGCGACATTCAAAATTAATAAAATGTATTACTAAATCTTCTTAGTAGTATCAATCCGGTGAATTGGTTTGCAGCAACAAAATCTTGCATCTCGATCTACAATCCTCTCGATCCACTGCAATCCTTTTCAGCTCAGCATAAGAGCTACAACTCATGTCCTCGAACACTTGCTGCAAATACTCCCATCTAGGGCATCCTCTACAGTTTCTACCCTCAACCATCCTTTCCACAATGTCGTGAAGAAGACCATTGTGGCGCATAATGTGACCGATCCATCGAGCTCGCCTCTCTGAGATGGTTTTTTCTAGGTGCCTATCTTCCTTGATTATCCTGAGAACCTCATTATTCGTGACGCGGTCTCTCCAGGAAATTCTGAGAATTCTTCTGTATGACCACATCTTAAGGGCTTCTAGTCTTTTTTTGTCGCTTTCAGATAAGCACCATGTCTCACAGCCGTACATCAAGATGCTCCAAACAAATGTAATGGCAAGTTGCTTGCGGAGCTTTTAATTAATATTTTTTGACTCAAGAATTTTCGTTTTTTTATTTAATTTAACGCTAGCCTTGCTTGATGGATGCGTCTGTTGACTTAACAAATATAAAATGTATTAGATTTAAGTCGAAACTTTATGAAACATCTAATATAAAGTTACTCTTCTAAACATACCTTAGTTATTTTTGATTTGTTTTAGAGATTTATCTTAGTTTTTGCGATTTTTTATGTAACGCTCCCTTCTATCTTATTTTTTTTTTGCCTTCGGAATATCAATCTTATCATCCGATTTTATAAAAACTATATAGGTGGTTAAATGTAATTATACCAATCACATAAAAAACTCATTTAGAAATGTTGACGGGAACCGCATAATTCATTTTCAATTGGCGTTCATACACTTACCAAAACAATACAATTTCAATCATAAACAAATGAGATGGTATTGTAACACAAAAAGAACTACATAAGAAAATAAAAACAGCAAGATTAATTTAATTAACAAGAAATTAATTTATTACGAGTTAATTCAATTTAAATGCTTTTGATATAAATATATAAGATTATATGAAATTATAGAAATGCTTTCTATTAATTTAGGTTACCTTTTACCAAAATAGCGGTAGGTATGATAACTGTCAAAAATTTCAAGTGTGAAGAACTACATTTTTACAAATAAACGGGTAAATCTAAGGAAGACAACTGATCCTCAGGACCACAAGCCACTATTTATATGAAAGTTTGCATAATGTGAAGCACGCGTTATGTATATAAAATTTAATAAACTGTGAAGAGTACCATGTGTTATATTTATATTCACTGGATCAGCATGATCAAAATACGCATGCGGCAAGTTCCTTATACTTCAAAATTATATAAAATCTTACGTTTCTTAGCCTCAAAGATAAAATATATAAAATAATTCAGAGTACATAGTTACTACGCACATTTTTTAAATAATGAAAATATAAAAGTCGTGAGAATTATTTAAAAAATAGAATATTTTGAATCGTATTATAATATAACATGAATATGCTTACTGCTGCTGCTTTGTTATAAAGCGGATTTGTAGCTGTAAAGCAGGATTCTCTTCCGACATTGTGCTTGATTTTTTATTTTAATAATACAGAGATTTATAATTATTTCTATAATACCCGGGAGGAAACAAAACACGTGCGCCTGTCTTGACAACTGTCATGGAAGTGTTGCCAATCTGTAAAAATATTTTACGATTTGCGACAACTTTGTACATAACCTATTTCGATAGGTATTTTCCATACCTATCTCCTATCAAAGATAGGAATGAGAAAATCGCTGAAGCCTTGTTGAAATAATATTTGGGGGATCAAATAATGTAATGCATGTCAGACATAAAATAATACATTCTTTAGAATTTATTCCACACATATTTTTTTTTTTTTTTTTGAAGACATGTTTCAGATAGGTCGGATGGCCATTTTCCATGTCGTCAAAAAAATAAAATATGTGGAATAAATTCTAAAGAATCTTTTATTTTATATGTGTTATTATGGAATTCCACCAAGAAATGTCGATCGAAAAAATCGAAATAAGTAATGCATGTCTTTAAAAGGCCACATTCAATTAAAATTATTTTTACAAAATCATTGTTTACTTGTTCTATTCAATGTAAGCTTAAAAAGGAATACTGTCAAGAAGAAATCTATAAAATTATAATAAAATAATCACCTCTTATCCCTTTAAAACAAATAGTTTAGCTTTAATATTGTGATATAATATGGGATCAAGATTTATTTTTTAAGTACAGTAATACGTAACACAGTAAATCTTAACATGTAAATAATAGGGTATGGGGAAGATGGATAGAAAATTGGTAAGTTATTAAATTTAACAATTATGTTTTTTTAATAAAAAAAAACCAAACATTTATTTCTTATAAAAATAAAAACAATATAAACGAATATACTTATAATAACAAATAAAATTCTTTCAGTCAGATCATTCAGTCTATTTTGTGTTTCCAATTTTCTGCCTTTTTGTCAAGAAGGCACTAATGTAGTTTGCGTTTTCCTTTTGTGTTCTGTTAGAAATTGTTGTTAAGTGGATAAAGCATCTATAACACCTTGTCTTGCTTTTGAACTCCTGTCAAAATTTGGATAATTTTCAACAAATTGGTCCATAATTTCAGTTATAGTGGTCAAACTCTTTTTTACAAACGCCATCGAAAGTTTTTTTGTTCTTCTTCGAAATCACTACTGTCAATATTTTTGTTTTCTTCTTGCTCAGTTAATTCCTTGAGCTCATCATTAGAAAGACTAGCTGTTGTTTCTTGAAATATTTCTTCGAGGTCTTCCACATTTACCTCATCTAAACCGGTTTGTTTCGCTAGTTCTACTATTTCATTCATATGGACAGTGTCCAATGTCTTTGCTTTTACTTAAAATCTGGCGCTGCGCACGATTTCGGGAAATTCCCGGGTTGAAAAAAAAGAGCGCCTAACCAAAACAGCGCTAAACGAAACGGCGTTAAGCGGGGTCTTACTGTATAGTGATTTATTGGCAAACCAATAATTTAAAGTCTATCAGTCTATATTTGGTTAATCAGTAATGTCAGAATAAAAATATGAAAAGTTTAACAGTATAAGAAATATATTCGGTGTTTTATTTAAGTTTTAGTTTGTCTTATAACAGTTTCTTAGGGAAGAGAAAAAAAATCTAAAACAAATTCACCATTCCTTTAATATATGACGTTTCAAATATCATGAGACAGAATTCAAAGAATATTGATGTGTACCATTCATTGTATTCTGAAAAAATAGTTGGTAAAAGCGAGGTTCATTAAAAAACAGCTTAAATGTAAACATTTATTATTATCATTAATAAACATGTAGTACAACATCTCACAAATGATTCA
Organism: Glossosoma conforme; assembly: GCA_022606575.1. Lineage (NCBI taxonomy): Eukaryota > Metazoa > Arthropoda > Insecta > Trichoptera > Glossosomatidae > Glossosoma > Glossosoma conforme. The sequence continues at coordinate 295,946 of JAGTXR010000005.1, read as the reverse complement.
TTTTCAAAAATTAGTTGTTTTTATGATAAAAAGAAATATGTTATAATAGACAATCACAGGGTTTGGATAATATGAGTATCTTTAATGTTCTAATTAAATATATAGATGATAAATTTTGTAAAAAAACGTTATCACCTTATCTTAAAAATCTTTAATTCTTCTATAACTACAAAATGGTATTTAAAAATCACTTTTCCTTCATAAGAAAGGGAGCTATGACTAATCCAGGAAACTACAGAAGATATTCTTTCTATGTTATGTTTTTAAAATCACAACCAGCATAATATGAAATACACTTGGGCCTCGTATAACACGGTTTTATACAACACGGTTGTATAAATTGTGGCATATTTTTATACAACGCGCTTTATATAACACGGTTTCAAAAAATATATTCATAATTCTCACATAATATAAAAATTCTAATTATGTTCTAATTCTTCAGGAGATTCCAAATGAAGCCATTATTTATTAATCGATCCTAAAACCCCTGGAAACTAAAAGGTTATGAAAAAAATAATTTACCTGTTTATTGGAAAACCAATAAAAAGACTTGGAGTACAAGTATTCTTTTTAAAGATTGGTTTTACAATTGTTTTATAACTGATGCAAGAGATTATATGAGAAACAAGAACATTGATTTTAAAAATATTATTGATATTGGACAATGCACCAGGACATCCGCTCGATTTAAAATATTCTAATGTTGAAATATAATTTTTACCACCAAATACTACGTCTTTAATACAGCCCTTAGACCAAGGTATAATTTCAACATTTAAAGCCTATTACATTCGTCGAACTTTTTCAAAAAATATTAAAGGCATTGATCAAGGTGAAAATTTAACACTTCCACAAGCTTGGAAAAAAAATCTATTCGAAATTGTGTCGATATTGTTTCTGCATCCGCTAAAGAAATAAAACAATCCACTTAAAATTCTTGCTGGAAAAAACTAGGGCCAGAAGTAGTGTCTGAAGAAAATGTTTTACCACCAATAGAAGATGAATACCAAAGGACAATATACATTTGTCGTGGTATTGGTGGAGAAGGTTTTAATGACATGGATATTCATGACATCTAAGAAGTATTGGATGATCGAACGTTGAACGAAGAAGAATTATTATAGTCCAAATATTAGATGAACCCACCACAATTAACGACTCAGAAAGCAGTTGCAGCGAAGCAGCTACATGTTTCACATTAAAAACGATAAATGACGGTTTGGAATTGGCTATAAAATTAGAAAACTTTTTTATTGAAAAGGATTCTATAATGGAAAGAAGTTCGAAATTTAATAGGGAATTGCAACAGATTTTGGAACCTTATAAGGAAATACATAAGGATTTATACGCTAAAAACAGACAATCGCTTATTACCGAATTTTTGAAAACTAAAACTACAAGAAAACCAGAGTTCTCCGATGATGAATGAATGCCATATTATGATATTAAAGTTTTTTTCATGAATATATAAATGTATGTTTATTTAAAAAAATTAAGTATATATTTATATAAATTATCTTGGTTATTTTTTTTTTTGGAACGCAACCCTTAAAATTGTATGAACTTCAAACCTCTCATAACACGGATTTGTATTACACAATGTTTTTGTGGAACCATATAACCGTGTTATACGAGGCCCAAGTGTATACTAAATAAAAAATACATATAGAAAAAAGTTTCAAGAAGTATATGAACCTTTTGCCCGCGGCACCAAATTTAGCGAACATACCCTGTGCGCGGCTGCTTTTTCAGGGATTTTGTTATCGCGTTTTCAACTATAAATATAGGTTGTGATATTTTATTAACTAATCAAATATGTTAATTGGACCCCCCAAGGTAATTTGTTCAATACTAAAATACAATATATTTCTTGTATTTTCGATTTGATTGAACAATAATCATTCTTCTTACAAATACGTCGTCGTGATGAAACTTCCATGACCTCTATGTGTGTCATACATTAGAACACACATAGCGGTCATGCGCGGTGAACAGATTAACAATGGAAACTAAATTGCTTATCATTAAGAACAGATAATTAAATATAATTTTCCAAGCCGAGTCTAAAAAAATTATATATATTTTTAAATCTTTCAAAAAAGAATACCCCCTAATATAACAAAAATAAAGATGTCTTATGAGATACCATTTTTAAATATACTTTAAAATATTTATACATTAATCACAACGAAACTACAATATTATATATTTCTTATCAGGATACATAAGGATAAATGATATACAACAAGTCAAAACATAATCACTTAAAATATGAATATTATCAGGTTTTTTTTAATGAAATAATAATTAAATATATTAAATAAAGGAACATATGGCTTTAGGAATTATTGTAAATTACTTTTGGCATTATTTAAAATTAATTGTTTTATAATATCTAAAATCACATGACGTTTGTAAAATTATTAGTCTTTTTTCTTGGGGTAACTAACAATATGAGATATCTTCCCACTGTAATATTATGTCTTTTTCTTATGTCGTGTTATACATCGTCAGGAAGGCATGTTCTAAAAGTGACCTTTTTGTGAGCTTATTTTATTCGCAATATAAGCTTGTTTGTAAAATATTATATACTTATAATAATAGACAACGATCACATCAAATACTTAAGAATATAAATATATATTGTCTCATAACTTTAATAAGAAGTGAAACATTTTATGTTTGTAAAACACAATACAAAGGGTACTCGGGTGAAGAAATATACATTTAATATGTTAAAAGATACTTAAAATAGTATTTTTTAGGCTGACTGTTCCTCTTTTATATTTAGAAATATAGCAATGAATAATTATCATCACATTTATATTTGAGCTCACTGCTGAGATGAATGGACTTCTAGATTGTCCCCGATCTCTAATCGTCAGCCATATTGATCAGCTCTCCAGAAGAGGACATGTTAATGTCGTTTAATCCATTCGGTTTTTTGTTGCTTAACCCAATATGCATAGTACATTTGAAAGTTATTATGAGGATTGCCTCGGTAACTCGGTTGATATTCGCCAAATATGTTGAAATTTGATGCTGGAGAAATCGGAACGGACATAATTGATGATTTATCATTTGGCAGAGTGTAAAAAGCATGATTAGTAATTGACGAATGGTACATTCCTGTACCATTATAAGCGTGAATATTTTTTTTCCTTCTCCAGTTTTTCAATCTTCTATTCTGTTGGTCCATTTTGTTTTTCGAATTCATATAGCCGGTATAGTTATCAAAAAATCGAACAGTATTATTGTATGTTGTTATTTGCTCATTCAAGTATGTAACTACATATTTATGGTACGTTTTATTTTGTTCACTCCATAAGATCCAATTATTATAAGAATCTGTGTTTTCGTCTTGTTCCGATGCATATTTATTTGTATCATGATTTGTATATGATTTCAGTTGTTCTTTCCACATGTTACTCTCTTTATAAATGGCTGCTATTTCTTCTTGAGAAAGATAAGGTATGGAACCATCATAATTCTGTGCCTTGGAGTTATCGAGAACACATGTTTTTTTTATAATATTTGGCTCCCATTTTGAATTATCATTATTTTTAGAATCACTTGACTTGAAATACATATTTATCTTATCACATTCTGCCTTCTTCTCTTGAAGTGATAAAACATTTTTTAAAAAAGTCTCCTTTGATTCATTAGAAGCTACTTGAAAAGGCAAAGGAGTTTTTTGAGATGAAGTAAGTTGTGATACATCATTTCTTGAAGAATTCTCTTTCGATTCAATAGAAAGTACATTCTCTTCATTACATAATTTTAGTTGCAATACATCATTTTTTAAATGAGTCTCTTTTGATGGCTCAGAAGCTGCCTGAGAAGGCAGAACAGATTCGTGGGGTGATTTGAGTTGTGATACATCATTTTTGACGTAAGTCTCTTTTGATTCATTACCAGTATTTTCTTTAAATCGTGAGATCGGTTCCGTATTTTTGGTTGTTTCATCTTCTGCAGGTTGTGATTTTATATTTTCATTAGACAATTCAAATTGTGTTGAGTCAATGCAATTCAAATCAATAGGATGTGATGATAATAACTCTTTATAAGCTTCCGGATCCATTTTAACATGTTTCAATGGAAAATCAATAGTTATTTTTTCATTGACATCACAAAGTTCAGGAAAAATACCTTCATTAGATTTTGATTCATCTATCACAAGTTTTGTCGAATCATTTGAATCATCTGAATCGTTGGACAAGACGTTCTGAAAATTAAAGAAAACCATCATTAAAAATGCAATATTATTCAATTGTATATTTTAATATTACTTTATACACATGCATAAAGCTATCTCTAAATTATATGTATTAATAAAACAGTATGTTAAAATTTCTTGATTCGACAAGCGGGCCAAATGGCCGAGGGGCTAGCTCATGTAATGAAATGAATATGGTTGCAAAGGTTCGAGGTTCGACTGCCAGCGTTTGCCGTTTATTTTGATGAGGGAAATGTCATGTAATATGTGTATCACTTGTTGAATATTGTAGTAAATCTTCAATGGAAAGTATTAGAATATTGAAATATATATTTTAAGCCCACAAAAAGTGTTTTTTTTTTCACAGATTTGATAACAGCTTATCATTTTCAAGATTCTGTACGATGTTAAAATAAAAATATAAAATACATACGTTCGGTTTTTCACTTGCATGAGCATTTTTATCATCACTTTCCACATCATCTAAGAGTTTTCGGAAGTACGTCAGGAACAACCTTTCATACTCAGAAAGTAGGCCGGCAGCTTCATGGATAGGATAGCTACAAAAAATGTAAGTTATGACTAACAAAAATATAAGTAAAATATTTAATATATAAGATATGAAAATATTGTTTATTACCTCACAGTGTTAAAAAGGAATTTTTTAGCAGACGTAAACATGTCGTGCCACATTTTCCTGATGTATTCTGCATTGTAATGTAAGTCATGGTCTCTCATAAGATTGTAAGACACATCATTCCAAATAAGTGCACATTTCGGGGAGTCTTCTAATAAAATATATCCATCTGTCTTCTGTACGTCGGCATTCACTATCAGCTTGTTAAGAATCACAATGTTTAGGTCTTCTTTACTAATATTAAATTCGTCTGAAACACAGTGATATCATAATTTATCAAAAAAAGTACATATATTGTTGCGATAGCCATTTCTTGTTTTATAGAATAGTTCAAGTGAAATAATTATATGAACAAACAAAACATTTTTACACAATTGACATTAAATGAATTGGTGTCTTCATTACGAATACAAATATGAATACATTGCAATTACTTGTCTCAGTTTCTCTCGACTTTTAGCATTATTATATAAATAACTGAACATTTATAAATTACCATCTTCAACAGATTTGAAATAAACAGTTTTTTTCATGTAATTAAACTATTAACATAGACTTTTGCATGTGTAGATTACATGATGATATTCAAAACATTTAGAATATATATCTTATTTTTTTATAATTAGTATACATTACATAGTCTGTATTCAAAGACAAGCTTTGTATGCAAATAATATGTGTAATATTTGCAATACCTGTCCCTTCCTCTTGCGTGTTGTCTATTCCCAAAGTAATATGCTTAACCTCCAAATCCCTGAGAATAGTTTTGTCCAGTTGGTGTTTATAATGAATCTTTGAAGATAATTTATTACTTTGCACTTTGCTTATTAAGTCTTGAAATTCAGCATTCTTCTGAAAGTAAAATGAAAATGGTGAATATTAAAAGTATATAATTAGGAATTTAAATAATTTCGCAGGTTTTCGCAGTTAGATTTGTATATGTGGATAATGGGTCGTGTCATTTTTTGTAAATTTCCTGGTATGTAGACTAGGACACCCGATGGCGTCAGCACTTGCAAAGCGTCTGGCTGATACGGGCTATTAGTTTTCATTTGAGCCAGAAATCGTGGCTCAAAAGCAAGAGCACGTGCACAACTAGAAAGGGAAATGATTAAAAACAAAAACCTTCCCAGACGAATAAAGACAATCAATACTATTCGATATGACGTATGTGGACATACTCATCTCACATTAGCTGGTAGCTTTACTACCTAAAGATACCGATCTCAAATTATCAACCCTGAAGATGATCCCTGCAATCATGGTCGAAATATAAGAGACAAGAAGAAATTCGCCACAAATGGATAAACCTAAAAGCCACAATTCTAATTATCAATATTTTTTAGGCAAAACATCACTGAACATTGTGCGGCACAAATAATCTTGTGTTACAATATTCCTCTAATATTTTCATTTAAAATGTAAAATGTAATTTATATATTCTTACCTGATTTGCTCTTTTATTTATACGTTTCAGCGGAGGTGCTTTCTTGTGAAGTTTTATTTTATTAAGGAGGTAGCGCAATTTTTTGTCCACACATTTTTTTGTTGTATTAAAATGAAGGGCAATTTTTTCCAAGGCTTTGGCTCTCATTTGTTTTTTGTTCATATGCGTGTTGTAAATGTTTTTTGATTTCGCCTTGAGAATCGGATTTTCTTTGTACATTGAAACTAATTCACATTCCATATTTTTTGTCCAACATATTTTAACATTGTCATTATTCATGGTTGCAACTTGTGAAATGCTTTCTTTTTAGTTAATAATGACAGCACATTACGATTTTTATTATCATTTTGTGATGTCGATCTCTGGAGACGGTCGAACAAATTATCTGGAATAAACAAAATTAACCATTAAATCATCAACCATTTTCATGAATCTTGCTACTGCACGAAAACATCATCACAAATGCTTATTGTATTATTTATATCTTAGTCTATTTTGAGCAGACATCTAGGCGTACAGGTCACTGAGAACATTGGCCTCCAGAAAGAGCTCGCTTCCCACATGGGATGAGGCGAGGACCATGGCGGCTGACAAAGCTTTGTGGCGGCATTACGTGACAACCATATGCTTTTTAACGTCTGAACTATTAATTTTTACACCCACGCTTGGTGTTGCTCACCAAAGTCCATTACTTGTACAACGTGAAAGTACTCTGAAAACAATGCCTTGGTAAGTGCTCCCAAGGAGCGCAGGTACAAGGCGACCGGCCCAGGGGCCTTTGGCCCTGTTGCGTACGTCGTTAGTATTTAGTTTGTTGTTTAAATTAAATGTATTGTAGAATGTAGACTCGACAAGCGCCGGGCTGATGTGAGAGCTTTCAATAAAGCAATTTTGCCCGATCAAGCCCACACGCCGGCGGGCGTCGTATAATGTTTGAATTATGATATGTATATTAATATGTAAATGTTACTTGTAACACTATCCCGCGAGTTCGGCGAGGTGCTTGAGAATTTCGGTGTCGACAGTAGCAGCTCTCTCATTGGTTAAGCGGTAAGCCAATCAGGAGGCCGACACGCCCACCCGCTGTAAATCTCAGACTATAAATAAAGGACTACTGTGTCGAAATAAATCAGTATAGACTTGACTCTCTTGGGTTTCATTTCTACCTCCAACCCTCGTCTCGACTTACTGCCTGCTGCCTACTCTGGAGAATGAACCTGCCTGCCTACTCCGGAGTACTGGCCAACTAGCTGGGAGGAGATCGATCGAAGAGAAGAGCAGAAGACCGCAACACGCCCGTAGAGCGGATCGACCAGCCTGAGAGCTGTCGTCTACAGGCCCCCCAAAAAAAAACCATATGCTCCCGTTACGGGAATAGACATAGTGATGATGATGATATTTAGACTAGCTTCGCGAGGCTAATGTTAAAGGTTGCCGGTATGGCGATTGAGGTTATGTTTGATGTACCGTTAAACATATGCTCCAGTTAGGGGAGTGGACATGATGATGATGATGATTTAAGTTTGGTTCCTTCGAATAATAAAGAACAGGTCTTGGACGGTCACTTCCAAAATATGAGCCACAAAATATTATGAACAGTAAAAAAACGATCATTGTGGGCACTCGCAAGAGAAACTTCGGACTGCCAAAATATTATGAGAATAAAAAACGAACGCGGTTCTCTTCTAGATCTTTCTAAAAATTACGGGCTCCTGTACGAGGCCTGTGCGCCTACAAAGCAGTCCTAACAGTATGGACCCAGCGTTTTTTATCATTGTGAGTGTATAATAAATAACACGTAAAAAATGATTTTGACAATTTATTTTATTGCCAATAAAAATGCGGTCGATTTTTCGCAAAACGTCACTTGGCCAGTTCGCATTAAATTGAAGAAGAATGTATTTTTCAAATTTGGAGTAAAATATTATGTGATTTTATTTTAAAATGAAGAATTTCAATGTGACAAAAGAATGACGTTTTATTCAAACGTAATATAAGTGACATTGAGATATTGTCGTTGGTTATAATATTTGAAGAAAAAAAAACACTGAAAATGTTTAAGTGCTGTGACAATAAATACGTTTATAACCCATTTGAGAAAATTGGACACGCGTGTACATCCGCCAAAAGTTCGGCAGACCCGGTCTTGGCTATCAGGGATAAAGATGAAAAGTGCTGTGGTTTTTATACTTTTAAATGGGCTAAATTCCGCACCGTTACAGAAAGCAACGCCGTGGCTCGTAAGGCTTTCCGTTCCCAATACGCCATCGACAAAGAAAAGATGAGACATTTGATGCTCTACCCATCAATGATACATCCTTTTAGCGATGCGAGAAAATGGTGGGAGATTTACATCATATTTGTCTTGCTTGTATCATTTATTTGGTTCCCTATAGACATGGCTCTCATTGACTTGAAACAAAGAGACGTCGAACTGTTGGATATACTGAGAATGTGGATGCAATTGTCTCTGTGTTTGGACGTAGTTATGAATTTCTATACTGGCGTTCAAAAATCAACTGATTTCGAGGCTCTGTTGGAGCCTAGAAAAGTTGCGTGTCACTATTTGAAACACATGTTTTTGATAGACTTGATTTCGTCTGTGCCGATCAATTCATTTTTTACGAGAAACATCGTTTATTTTGAATTGTTTCATATCTTGAAAATTCTGCGGTTGTTCACTTTGCAGACCTTTCTTTCCAGACAATGCCAGCGACTTGAAATGAAGGTAAATAAAAACTTTTTTCATTGATTTCGTACATACTAATGGATTACCATTTTTTTCGTTGTTGTTTTTTAGCGAAATTTGTTTTGAAGCTTCCATTGTATTTGACTAACTTGAGAAATATTATCTGTTTTTATATAACACTTGTCATTTTATAGACGATTGTGATTGCTTAACATACAGCAGAGTAACTCTTTGGCTTAAGGTAACCAATTTTAGATAGACATTTCTTAAGGTAACCGACCTTTAATAGCTACTGTCCTTTAGAATGATTAAAGTGAGTAAGCCTCAGCTCTCGACTCATCTCAAATATTCAGAAACGTCTCTTCAAACGGGTGATAAGTTGGTTACCTTATGTTAAGAAATAACCTGCAGTTTTGGTTACTATGCTGTGACAGACATTTTACGGGTTGATGACTACTTCTCAATCAACCAGGGGCATTCCAAATATATTTTATAGCGTTTGTACCATCGTGTATCTATCGGTGCAATCTTTGGTTCCAGGCAAAACCGTACACCTACATAAGGCTGATAGTGCAATACGCAGTTTTCCTCCATTGGGCTGTCTGTCTTCAGTTTACTATGGTGTACTTAGGTGAGGGTTCATACGCGCCTGTGACCCCAAACCCAATCTCGTGGATGACCCAATTGAACGTCTGGAATAAGAACAAAGCAGATGCCTACCTCACGGGTTTTTTCAGAGCATGTACGTCATTTTTTTTTACTAAACATTTCTTATCTATTTCATAATTTTATATCCGCTCCATAGCTGGAGCAGACGGTCGTCACAATAAGTTGCCACAAAATTCTGTCAACCGCTATGGTCTTTGTCTCATCCTATGTCAGCTCTACTTCTTGGACCACCGCTTAAGACATTTAACCAATCTAATAAGTACCAATCGGGCAAAATCGTAAAAATGTTACAATTTTTAATTTAAAATAGAATAAGCGCAGTACAATTCATCAATAAATGTGTAAAAATTGCTTATGAACAATTTTCTATTATTCTTAATTTTTTTGAGCTCTCAAAAACACAGATACACGTATCATGTATTTGCGTCGTGCTCAATCGGTTAATGTATGTATAGTTTCCGACGGCATTCGAAGATGGAGAGATCCCTCAGGCTTGAAGGAAAAGTAGCCGTAGTTTATGCTTTTAAAATAGTTGGCTCGCCGCTAGAAAAAAATTTGGTCTTTGAAATATTTTGCGACCGAAAAAAAACGTTCTACCGCTAATTTTTTATTTTCAAAATTGCTCAAGGTCCACAGTTTATGCAGACATTACGTTTGACGTCCAATATTTTATGGAAGGGTTATTTTAATAGGAGAAATAAGTCTCCCTCATTTTATTTTTAATTAGTTTAAAAATTTCATCCTCTTTTTTGCGCCTTCAAAAATCTGATCTGCTTGAAAAATAATTGAACGCTACACCGACCAGAGATGTTTTTATCAGCATCTTTATGTTGATAGTCCAGACGGCCCATGCGGTAACCCTTTGCAGGATACTGTACATGTTCTGTGACATTGCCCAATATCAATGTCGAGTAGATAAAGAGTCTTCAGCGTAATCCATTAGAGGCCTGGACTGGTTGGATACGTCGACCTCATCGCTTCGAAGTCTAACAAGCATGGCTTTTATTTATACGCGATGACCTTCGGTGTAGAAAATAAAAAAACAACTTAAGCTGTTACTTTTACACCCCACGTTTAGTGTAACTCATCAAAGGCCGTTACTCTAGTAACGAGAAAGTGCTCTGAAAGCAATTCCTTGATAAGTGTTCCTAAGAAACATAGGCTCAAGGTGAGGGGCCCCCAAAAAATGCACGGCCTAAAAAAGTTTTTGCGACCAAAAAAATGCGGAAATAAAAAACCTAGCATTCTATATTTCGGGCCCCAAAGCTAGATCTATTAATAGTTATTCGGGGCCCGGGAATTTACACCGCCTCCGCCCCCCACTCTTGTTGGGCCCGGATTGCAGTCAAAAATAACATTTAGCTAAATAAATATTTAGGAAAGTTATAATTTAGGATAAAAGATAATTCTAAAGTATATTAAAATTAAAGTAAAAATAATTTGTTAGTCATTTTATACGTTCAGAGTAATTTTATGCGTTCTAAGTAAGTATGTAATGGATTTGTACATAAAATACAAATAATGTCTATCCTCAAGTATAAATCTAACAGATTTAAATAGTAATAATGTCAATTTTCTTTTAAATTTTACATGTTTTATGTTACATGGGCTTACCAGCAGCTACACAAATATTTCAAATAATATTTATTCTATGGATTTTTTAATTTTTATTAGAATATTTTTTCCAATACTCTAATCTTATTTTATAGATCATTGACTATATTTCAATATTATACGTAATTAAATACATACAATTATACCTCAAATTTTATACGCATCAGTTTATTCAGAAAAAATATCGGCAGAGGCGGGATGCGAACCACGAGCCTTGGAACGAACCTTTGCTCTTGTTCATCACCCTAGTCCACTCGACTATAATATTTATTAACTTCGAAAATTTCTAACGCTTTTTTTAAATCAAATTTATTATTATTATTTAAGCTTAAATTATTTAAAGTTTTAACAACATTATTAAACTCGTAAATTACTTTTACAAACTAAATTACTTGATTTTACAAAAAAATCCTATTCATTGAAAGATATAGGTTACATAACTAACAAATTCAAAGATTAAAAACAAAATTAAAAAAATATATACACCTTATTAAAGGTAAAAATAAAATACGCATTATAATATATGTAACGTTATATATTACGAATAATACATATAACAAAGTATGCACTATTTTATATACTCTTCAAAATAGCACAAATTTTAAAACAATATAATTTATTAGTAATTAAATATACACATACTATACATCAAATTCTTTATACACATCAATTCATTCAGTAAAAATATCGGCAGAAGCGGGATGCGAACCTGCGACCTTATTCACAGGCTATTTTGCCTTTTTGCCTTTAAAAAGCCTGTGAATAAATGTTGACTGATAGAATAATAAAAAATAATAATATACACACTCTGAATATATACTATAGAGATATCTATCGTTATATGATGGTAACAATGGTATAAATACAACTTATTCCACGCACCAGTTCGGGCAGGAGATAGTCGACTGGATTAGGGTAATGAACAAGAGCAACGGTTGGTTCCAAGGCTCGCAGGTTCGCATCCCGCTTCTGCCGATATTTTTTCTGAATGAATTGATGCGTATAAAGAATTTGGTGTATAGTATGTCTATATTTAATTACTAGTAATATTGTAATATAGTCAATGACCTATAAAAAAAGATTAGAATATTGAAAAAATTAAATAATATTCTAATAAGTATTTAAATCCATGTAATATAATTTATAGATATTTAATTACTTACCATGCAGATTACTAGCTACAGCTCCTCACACGGAACGAGGTTTTGAATGCGAACTTAAGATTTCCATTTAGCGGATATTATTATATGCGGATACATTGATACCTTCACCGAGAATCACTTCGGTGAGGCTTTGAAAAATAATATTTCGCACGCACGTTATTTTTTATCGATGACATTTTCGATTGGACGCGCGTTTTCGCCAGTCTTTTGCGGAATTGATAGAATTTTAAATGTCGATTGACGTAAATATAGACTTCGGTTACAGTCTGTGGGAGCAGACAAATAACATTTACAAATGAATTGCGAAAATATGAACGGGCGACGCGACGCGACAGTCCGGGATGACTGCGAAAGCGAGAATGTGGGGTATGTTCTTATACTTGAAATAAATATTATCAATCGTACCGTCGAGTTGTGCGTAAGCCGAATATGTACATGTATGTAATCGAACCCCTTCCACACATCATTTAATAAGTATTTTTGATACGCACTTAAGTTCTAGACAAGTGCGTTTAATTTTGTTTGCAAATTACATTATTCAAGTACATAGAAGTACTTGGCAGTTAATTTTTTGGCAGTACATATTTAATTCAATGAATAATCTGTAATTATTTAGTAAATTGTCAGTAATAAATACCTAAAAAGGTAAGTAAAAACTAATCATTTGGCTGTACAAATATAGCAATCTGCAGGAGAAAAATAATAAATTGGCAGGAAATAATTAATGAATTGTAATTAATAATAGGTTAGGTTTGGAAAGGTAAGTTTTCCATTTATGAGCTAATTATTCATTCACATTGATTTTTAATTAGATTTTACATTAATTTTTAACAAAATATATTGAATTTATTACTGACATTTTAATTTTATAACTAATTACGTTCACACCGACACAGTGGACACTGCCAATTTATTAAGTCTACTGTCGATTAATTTTATACGCTTCCAATTGATTTAACTTACTGCCAAGATCTTATCATGATTATGCAGGTTCGTGAATTGTCAGTTAATAACCTTAACTTTATTAAAAATATACAAAACAAGGTGCGCCATTTTCCAGACGGGAAAAATATGATTGCGTTAATTATTTTCTTATCCGCTGTTCTCTCTCATATATCTCGTATTCTACGTAAATGTATCTATATTATTTATATATATAAAAATATTTTTATTTTGTTAGTCATTGCTAATCTCGGAAACCCTAAAAGCCGTCGAAGTTATGATATATTATATTGTTGAGTTGGTTATTGTTTTGATTACATTCCTTCAGGTAAGCTGGTGCGATGTTAGGTAAAAATTCGTATTTATGGTCTGGTTTGACCTATATATCTAAGTACAATATACGTTTGATTTGCGGAAAAATGTTCGCATATTTATGCTTAGTTTTCGCGGTCTTGTATATTCCCCGAAAAAGAAACCAACCCATTTTTTGTATGAGATTTTCACCCTCTATAACACGCTTTCGAATAACACGGTCCCGACTTTCGTGTTATTAGAGAGCTTACTGTTCTGAACGATTTATATATTTAAAGCACCGATTAAGTTTATAATGCTGGTATCGCACCACCAAACATAAGACGGAAAGTCATATGCGCCGAAGAAATGCGTAAGGCAATCAACCAACCGTCCCACTGCTTGTATAATCTGATACCCCCAACACCAAGATTGAAGTCGCGAAGCAGCTTTCTGAGATCCACACAACCTCTCACATCCGGCCCTGAAAATGAGAGACTCCAGTTCTGGCAACAAATCGCATCAGAGGATTTCATTACTCCAAAGGAAGGTCTCCCGACTGGCGAGAACCTTGACTGGCGGACTTGGAAATCCTTGAACAGATTAAGAACCGGAGTTGGTAGAACAAAGGACAAAGTCGAGCGGTGGGGAATGCTTTGGCAGGGAGAGACTATTGTGCGACTGTGGAGACCTGCAGACCGCCTCACACCTAAGATCCTGCTCCATGTGCCCAACAAGCTGCACATCTCAGGACCGAATGCTGGGCAACACACGAGCTATCGATGTTGCCAGATATTGGGAAAAAATAATTTGACGTCGCTGACACGAACAAGAGCTTATAATATAAATGAGTGTTGGTTCAGACATGACAAATTATAGTATGCACCCGACAATTGATTTTGTATTTTACGCGCAAAACAACGTCTTCTATAACCATTAGTAATATTGCAAAAAGATAAGCCTTGTGTGGCGGTGGATTGGTAGGTATCTGCAATGCCTACCTGCTGCTGGGTGACCGAGTACCACTCGCATAAATGGGAAGGGCGGCTATTTTGAGGGGGGCGGCGGAATTTCATCATCTGTGTACATTTCAAAATGTGCGTACAGTACATTTTAACTTTTATTAATTGCCCCTATATTATGTATATGTGTATGATTATTTTGATTTTTACCCAATCCGAGTGTTGATTTTTTTAAAACTACACATTTGTTTGAATGCGGATCATTTTGAGCTGGAAAATTACGGTCTTATGATAAGATAAAAAAAACGAAATAAACATATTTATTTTTCTTTTCAATGCAATTACGTCTATTAAAATCCAACCCAGCAAGTTTCTGGAGTTCGCTATTATTGCAATACATCACTCTGACATCTTAGGAAACCCTTTCTTTGAAATAATATTTATTAACCAGTGTATATGTGCCAACGTTATAGACTACAGCCCGACATTCTTATTATTACTAGGTATTCACTATGAATGGGTGGTCTTCACGGGACTACTTTCGTTTACCACCAATTTTGATTAATGAGCTATGACTGGCATTTTATACGGGTGAGGGATAAAATTCACATCAACCAGGGTATTTAAGAACTCAGAAATCGATTAAAAATAGTTTTCGTTTTTATCTCCATCGGAGATCGAACCCACGACTTCTGGCTTGCCAAGCAAACGCTTTAACCACTCTAATGCCCTCCGGCATTAGAGATAATTAAGAATTGCATACCTTGTTTTAACATGGATCACACTGAGCACTGTTTCACTTTATGAAAAACAGCAGTTTCAGGATCTGTGAAAGCTTCATCAGTTCCAAAAAACGCAAACGTACTACTCAAAGTGAATGCTAAAAATATAAATAACAACATTGTCTTCAGTAATGTTTGACATGACGCATTGTAGCGGGTAGATTACACCCAAAAACCAGTACCGGCTTTAGACCCTACGGCGCCCTAAGGCATTTTTTTCTAGCGCCTCATATATTTTATATTTTAAAATAATATAAGAATGATTGGTTGCCTTCGGCGCCCTTAGCTAATTCGACGCCCTGGGGCGCCGACCCACTTCGCCACCCCCTAAAACTGCCACTGCCACAAAGGTATCATTAGTATTCAATATCCGTCAATAGACGGGCAAATTCATCATTTATGAATGAGTTTCAATATTTGTGGTTTAGTGGTCGACTAAGCACCTGTTGAAAAGCACTGCTTTGGCGTCTGGCCCGGTAATTCGTAACTGAATTTTGAAATTGAATAAAGCGCTGCTCCTCCCTGCACTAGTGATGCATCATAAAATTATATTGGAGGCCTCGGGGCTCGGAAAATAATATATGTATGTACTTTAAGCCTACAACACCGGAAGTCACATTTGAAAACTGTTCAAGAGAAAATTCTAATGACAGGACCTGTCAAATAAACCAAAATGGCAACACAGCACCATATGCCGGTGGTCATAGCTCAATGGTCAAAGCGTTTGCTTTGCAAATCAAAGGTCGTGGGTTCGATCCCCGACAGCGATTAAAAAAAAATAGAATTTTAATCGATTTATGAGCTCTAAAATACCCCGGTTGATGTGAATTTGATCCATCACCCGTAAAATGACAGTCATAGCCTATTAATTAAAATTGGTGGTAGACGAAAGTCATCCCGTGAAGACCCCCCATTCATAGTAAATTCCTGTAATAATAAAGGATGATGCGTGAATCTTGGGCTGTAGTCTATGACGTTGGCGGATCAACACTCCACATGCAGCGTTTAGCTATATCCACCTTGGTAAGTGTCATATAATTCCACAGATGAGACTTCAGAATTACTATCACCATCTGTCGGTATTCTCCTGTATGTGTTTACATAAAAAAAAATTTTTACTCCTTTAATGTTGGCCTAACACCTTTTATGTATGCGTATCAGACAAACGATTAAAAGTAAGAGACGAAATATTGTGTAGCGAGGCTTTTCGGCACCAGCCTGCAAGGGCTATATCGAGCCGATATCAACATATTAATTGGGTAGGCTCCACTACTTGGGTTCATTAATAACAATTTTAACATTTGTTGAAGTACGAATTTCGTTAAAAATGTAACTTTCGGGGTTTCACCTTTAAGGTAGATGTACATAATGCACTTTATTAACATGTTCTATAAAATGATATAAACCCAACTCGTCCTAACCTAATAACTAACCTTTTAAACCTGTCTTACATTAAAAATGTTTTATGTTCTGATCAAAAATTGATTTAAATTCTGACCATTTATATTTTTGCCAAAATTTATTCCATGTCTGGTCACAAATATGGTCGCCACAATTTTTGAAGTGTGACATGGATCGTGTTTTGTCCTAAGGCAGTACACAACTAGGGGTACTTGGGAACATTCAAGGTATGGTTCCCGACGACCGCCAGGTGACATCGGGAACTTGTAGCATCCTAGGCGGATACTATAATTGTGCATTCAAAATAATTAACCAAATTTGTAATTATTTTTAAAAAAGCCAAGTAAAATATAATTTTAAAATACTCCGGAATTCTATATTGAGTAATAGAGAAATCTATCTATTGTTTGCAGAAATTACATATCTTGCAAACAATATATTTTTAATCCCGAACGCACCCGGGCGTCAGGTAGTAAAATATTGTTTACAAGTATGGCGTTCTAGCGTCAATGTAATAAAAGTATCCGGAATGCCGACAGAGTCATAATTGGGTCATAAGTTCAAATTGCATTTTTTGTTTTCTATTTTAACAACGTTTGTTATTTCATATTTACTTCTATGAAAACAATTTATGAATCGATGTTCAATTCAAGAAAGTGTGGGGAAAGACTGTTTATGCTTCTTTCTCCGGACAACAAATCTTCGTAGTTAATTAAAATGTGGGAATATTTGGAATCTTTTGCTTCATTTCAAATTCTACAATCTACGAAAGGGCGCAATAAGAAAAAACTAAGCAAGTTGCCCTCAGCGCCCTTAGATTTTTCGGCGCTCTAGGCCGTTGACCGACCTCGCCACCCCCTAAAACCGGCACTGCTCGTACTCGTATGGTTATTATATTCTACGCAGGCATCTGCTGTCTAATCCAATTATACGGCTGAATTGGCTCTCGGTGAATGCTAAAATACACAGACGGAAAAAAGTACGTACGTCGGCTACGGCACATTATTTTTTTAAAATACTGGCACAGGTTTAGGGAAACTGTTGCCCGAGGGCCTGAATTTGTCCAGAGCTAGAATTAGAGCATGTACTAGGGAAAGGGGCCGCCCCAGGCGCACAATCCTGGGAGGCGGCGTTTCATGGGCTTAGTGCATTATTTTATACATATTACGTTTATGACGGTATATTGCAATATGGACAATTAATTTGATTGAATTGATCGTGTAATACTTTGATGCATATTAATGTCATTTTAAGGGTTCCATTAAATTTTGTATTCTTTGTCATAATTAAATTAAACTGCGTTTTTTTATATAACATTTAACTACTTTTTTGGTTTAAATTTCGCGAAATAGATATTTTTATGGTCAATTTCACTAAATAAATAAAAATATAAATTGGTAATAATAATTGCCGGACGACATAGTCCAGTGGTTACAGCGTTTGTTTCTCACTCAGACGACGTCGATTCACATCTCGACTCTTCCGGTCCACTGGCATTCGCGCAGAGTTTTGCGTTGGAGCCGGGCGAATAGTTGGGTCGATGTAACTCTGATACCATTTAAGTCATTCATATATTTTTGTTATGTTTTGAAAGCGTATCTCTATTTAAAAAAAAAAATTCAAATCTTCTCAAAGTGTAGTCTGCGTATCAATGAAATAAAATTTAAAAAACTGATGTGATAAATGTATGTATAAGCATGTATAAAATATTAAAAAAATATTTTAAAAAATACAAAAAATATATGTGCCAAAGAGATAAAATAAAGATGTGTTATATCTTGCATCTTGAAAATTCAATTGTACTGCAGTAAAAAACCATACTGTACTGAGCAAACATAATCAGGTAGAAGAAATAAATAATTGGATACTGTAGACGACAGCTTCCAGTTCCGCTGACGATCCGCTCTACGGGCGTGTATCGGTTTTCCGCTCTTCACTAGACCATCTTCTCCCAGTTACTTGTAAGGTAACTAGTTACGCCATCAATCTGAAGTGGGCGGACAGCCTCATTTCCCCAGATTTCAGGCAGCCGGCGCGGCTTCACAGGAGGGTGGGAGATAGAAATGAAACGCAAGAGATTCAAGTCTAAACTGATTTATTTAACGTTCAAGTCGGTGCTTTTATACATTAATTTTCTGGTACCTACTTTTGCGGCCGTGAGAATAGTTACGGTCGCACGAGTCTGTATTCCTTTCTTAGGGTTTTATTACTATACGAAACGTGCCCGGAGACAAGTAATCCCAGCCATAAACATCGGTTTATGTTTTTATGGCTAAAACTGAAACGCATCCTAGGCCCGTTCGCACGCTTTACTAAACAAAGGAACTCTGCACCGACCTGGATCGATAACGCAAAATCTAACTTTACTAAACTACAGGTCATACAAAACAAAGCCATTAAAATCATTTTCAACACTCCTTTTAGAGCTAACATCAAGCACCTCCATACCCAAAATAAAATCCCCACTATCCACCAACATTTTCAAAATCTAACACTGAAATTTCATTACAAGTCTAAAACACACACTAATCCCCTGATCAGAAGGTTAGGGGAATCAATGTCTTTGCGCAGCTCTCACCATCATCAGCGCTAAGCGGCACAACTTATGGTGTTCTTTTTTATTTTATCTTATATTTTTCACTGTTTCTTTTTTGTTTCTTATTTGTGTCTGAATTGTCTAGTGTTAAGTATGTTAACTAGGTTTAATTTTTGCTCAGGAGAAAAAATAGAATCCTTTTCAAGGATTCTATAGAATCTCAGTGTATTAAAAAAAAAATTTCATGTAATATTAACTAAAAAAAAAAAAAAATGTAGCTTAAGTAAAAGATTAAAAAAGTCTGTAAACTTAGTATAAATACCTAATTTGTAATTTTATGTGCATGTATCTCAAGATTGAATAAAGATTTATAAAAAAAAAAAAAAAACTTTCTGAATATTTAATATTTATGACATCTTCCCGCGAATAGACGCATCTCACGCTGGCCAACAAAGGGCGACGTTTTTGGCTTATTGAATATTTATGGCCCCCTTTCTAACAATCGGTCGGGGCTCACTGACTGTTTCTTTATTGAAGGTCCGCCCGATAATACTCGTGGGATGCAAAGTGTAATAAACCATCGAATTCCTATATCATAACACATAACTATCAACAGCTGTCGTTTTCAGCGTGAGACGTACGTAACAGATACAAATATTTATGTCTGTAAAATTTAATTTATTTCGTATTTGACTCTTTTTAATTCATCTCTTGGATCCATCTTTTTGGAGAGGGTTATTTTTTTTTTAAATATCGCGATTTTTCACTTGAAATAATTTGTATGACAAACTTCTCGGAACGTAGTTGGTTTTAAGCTGAAGTAAATTTGAAATAGGGAGGCCGACTGAGAAGGGATGTTCCAGAAGAGCAAAGCCCATAAAAAAGCTTTTTGATATTGGAATTCCTAACCAATATGTATGAAGTAATTGCTTTTACAATATTATTTGCATATGAATTTAGAAATTATTTAAAGTATCAATATAAAATTTATGATTTACGAAAATTATTTGAAATATGAATTATGACCTAACCCTCGCCTTACGATGCTAAAAACTTCCGCGCGTTCCGATGGTGTCAACTCGTTACACATTCTGATTTAAAGTGAATAAAATGAGTACAAATTCGAAAAAATGAAAATATTCAAAGATATCGCTTAATTTTACAATAGTTGATGTCAATAAGCAGTAATAATTGACATTTAATAGCTAAAAACATGAAAAACATCAGACGAAGACCTCAAACGGCCAGACGCACCTTGGCGCGTGAACTTCCGAGAGATACTAACATGACTTGTCCTGTCGACATATGGATGAGCCGATATCATTTCGAACTAGGCGACTAACTGAGGTTTCCCGTCTCGCTCACTCATATTAGTACGTCAGCGAGAGTGAGGAGTATAGATGCCGCCGCATCTGGTTATTTTTTAATTTTATTTTCGCACACACTTCCGGCAGGTGCAATGATTCATAACAGTTGACGCGTCTTGATTGTAGTGGTGAATTTATTCCGGATTTTAGAAAAATATTTCCTGCTCCCGATGAGTGCCTATTATTATAAATATATATTTTTTTCAATACGTAAATGTATTAAGGAGGAATACCTAAAATCTGAACCCTGTGTGTATTATATTTACAGAGATATTTAAGTTATTACAAGCAATGTGTAGTCGATAGACATCATCGGGGAGGAGAGGTTAAATAGTAAACAGTAAATAATGATTCAACGTTTATCATTCCACGACTGTTATTTAAAATGTTATGTTATTACCCTCTATTAAAAATATCATTACTGTACATTAAAAATGTGTGCATTTTTTTACAAACTAGGTTAAAAAGCAGTGCTTAAAACGAAATACATTCACATAAGAAAATAATCCCTATAATGTAAAAATATACTATTGTATATTTATTAAAAAATATGTATTAAGCCAGAAATACAGCGTCCAGCGACAACAACACATCGTAAGGGCGGTTCTCATTAGATCATTGAAGTTAATGATTATTGATCGCGGTCCAAAACATGGATGGGTCACTGCGTGTCGTTTCATCAGTCTGATATACAGAATTTTAAAATCTCATTAACAAATCATCAAAAATGTATCACAGGTAATACAGCAGCCGTCTCTTCCAGTTCCCAGCAACCTCCAATCCTTCTATCACAATACAAGATTTAAAAAATACATAAAAATAACATTTTTATCCCAATATCCTCGAGATTTTTTCCTTTTTAACTGGTCCGCAGCTGAAAAATGGTTGGGGAGCACTGTACAATACCGCCAAAGAGAAACATTTTAAAGGCCAATAAAGTATAACAATGAGATCTGTCGACTTGGGTGGTTATTGTAAAATCGCTTATCCTTCAATCTACGAATAGTTATATTACTTAAACGTGCCGAAATTCAATGAGTTATGTATTTTTAAGTACGGACAACATTTTCATATTTCTCCAAAAAATGAATTGTCGTTGTTAAATAAGTGCTCGTTAAAAAATCTTTAACAAACTAATTTCATACTACAAAAATATTCAATATATTGTAGAAAGGGCGCGATAAGAAAAATGTAAGCAAGTGAAGCCTCCCTCTGCGCCCCAGAGCAATCGGCGCCCTAGGCCTCCGCCCACCTCGCCACCCCCTAAAACCGACACTGTGATAGTATCATTGAATCGAGATTTAGATTTATTCAATTTGTATACAGAAACTGGATGTCCGTATAAAGAACAGATCTCACCATAGATTTTAAGTGGGTAATAGATTCGCAACGATAAATGAAAATTTAACTATTAAATAAATTTAAAAAAATCAGATATAGGGTAGCGAGCATGTTACTTGGTTTCAAAAAATAGGATCTCTATAGATAAAGGTTTGGAAACTGTAATTTAACAAATCATAATATTAATCAATTATATATTTAAAGTTTTATTCATGTCAATCATGTCCATCGAAAATTACTTATTTTTTTAAATTGAATGTTTTGTTAATATTTTATGGCTCCGTTGACTGCGTGCGTCGTTATGCGCCTTGAAATTACTTCGATTGTTTTAATTACTGACTCGCTGACTTTAAAAATAATGATATTTTAATTATTTTTATAATGATGATTAGCCTGATGCTTTCGAGGTCTGGACCATTTAGTTTTAAGAAGCGATTAAACAAAAATAACGTCATAAATGGGACCGTTTATTTGAAAAATTGCCGCAAACATGTTAAAAAGAATATCTCTGTTATAAATAATATAACCGTAAGTTATAGGAGGGTTAATTATATCTAAAAAAATGAAGAGAAAAGATACAAATATGTATGGATATTAAACATTCGATTGGAGTAATTTTTTGGATAGAAATATCAATTTAAATAAGAGTTGTTTTATGTTTTCAATAATAAAGCTTTACTTACTTATTTCAATATTGAATAATCCTTTCGGCGAAACTTCACATCGAGTCTTATAAAATATAACAACAAGTACGCTAGTTGATAGCCAAATTACACAACATTTAAGTTTAAAAATGAACGTTATTGTTTAAAACTTTGCATGTTTTCCGGACACAACCTCACTTCTCGACGTCTGTTCTCAACTGACTCACTACTTGTCATGTAGATACTCGTCATACCGCAACATCCCTGCGTTTGGTTTCTATCCGAGACAAAACATAATAATTATCATCATCACTAATTAACCACGTTCGGTCCATTTTAACTTACCACAAAGCTTTATCAGTCGCCATGATCCACGCCACGACCCATGTACGCTCTGTCTACCGCAGCTCCGCCGAATACATTCTATGTACAATCATTCATTAAAAATCTGTATATAAGCTAGGTTGTTGTGATATCTATCTTCCATCTTCATCTCTTTACAACCCGTGAATGCGATTCTAATCTCTTTCACGGGTTCTTCCTTTTAGCACTTCTGTGCACTGGCCACAATTGTTCAGAGGGACTCCCACTCGACTGTAAGTTGCTTCTTCTTCTTCTTCATGTCAGTGAGGTCAAATTATTTCTGCCCAGTATCTGGCAACATCGATAGCCCGTGTGTTGCCTAGCATTAGGTCTTGAGATGTGCAGCTTGTTGGGCACATGGAGCAGGATCTTGGGTGTGAGGCGGTCTGCAGGTCTCCAAAGTCGCACAATAGTGACTCTCCCTGCCGAAGCATCCCCCCCGCTCGAGGTTGTCCTTTGTTCTACCAACTCCGGTTCTTAATCTGTTTAGGGATTTCCAGGTCCGCCAGTCAAGTTTCTTGCCAGTTGAGTGTTTTGGGGAGCATGAAAATAACCTCCACGCGATGTCCCCTGGAAACGGATTTTCGGACTTCCCCCTCCGGCCAATCACTTCAACCCATATCTTCCATCTTCTCTTTACAACCCGTGAATGCGATTCTACTCTCTTTCACGGGTTCTTTCTGTTAGCTATTCTGTGCAGTGGCCACAATTGTTCAGAGCCGACTCCCACTGGACTTATAAGTTGCTAACTGATCGTAATCTGAATGAACGCATCATCAAGGAGTCTTAACTGTGAGAGGCGGGTAAAGTCCAGTCCAGGTTTTAGTGACATTGATCTCTTATCCGCAAAATGCTTTCATGTTTTGAAGGTTATATAAATCTAAAAGAGAAAAATAATAAACCCTGTAATAACATTAAGGTTATCAACTGACAATACTTGGTGAAACTTCATAATTATAATTTTGAATTAATTTTAATTTTAAAAATATACAAATTAAAAAGTATTTAGTTTTATTTTCAATTTATTTTAAATGATTACGGGTGAAACAATTGAAAAAAGACATTCCCTAAATTAAAGGGTTACACCACTTTAAATA
Organism: Glossosoma conforme; assembly: GCA_022606575.1. Lineage (NCBI taxonomy): Eukaryota > Metazoa > Arthropoda > Insecta > Trichoptera > Glossosomatidae > Glossosoma > Glossosoma conforme. Next base: position 271,782 of record JAGTXR010000005.1, on the reverse strand, counting down.
TATTAAGCCATTATACATATATACTTTTTTGTTAAAATTATCTAGAATTCTTACTATAGTGCATTTTGATGTAAATGTTTATTGTTTTTTAATGGCCTTTTGTTGATCCATGTGAAAACAAGGTAAATAAATAAATAAATATTTAGTATTTAGTTTTGATTCACATTTATTTTAAATGATTACGGGTAAAACAATTGAAAAAAGACATTCTTAAATTAAAGGGTATGTGGTTTTTTAAATATATTAACACTCATTTTACATATACTGACTTTGTTAAAATTATCTAGAAAACTTCGTCTAAAGTGCAATTTGATGTAAATGTTTATTTTTTTAATGGCCTTTTATTTATATATTATTTTGATTTTTCATCAATGAATTCCCTTATGCAAGAATTATTTCCAAAAAATATACCCATCAAAATAATCCAATCAATTGTTGTTATATAATTTAAAAAGACATTATAACTGACTTGAAAATGGCCATTCGACGTGGGTGAAACATGTCGTCTACAAATTTATTAAGGGATAAATTTAAAAAAATATTTTATTTATATCTGATATTATAGAATTCCACCAAGAATTATCGATCGAAAAAATCAAAATAATTAATCAATTGTTGTGTTCAATTTAAAAAAGACATTATAAAATGACTGGGTACGTGTTTTTAATGTATTAAGCCATAAAATAAAAATTAATTGTTGTGTTTAATTTTGAAAAATCCTTGTAATTCGTCGGTGTAAGCGACGGCCAGTCCATGGTGTATGTGGTTTTTTCAGCTTGATTGATACCTGGAATAATATTTAGCAGTATCAATATTAAAATTAATTTAAAATTATAATAAACCTTGTAATTAAAACACTGTCATAGAATGCACTAGTCCATAGGTTCCCAAACTTATTTCAGTCGTGGACCCCTTGCCATGATTTTCGGCTTTCGGTGGGCCCCCTCCAAGGTACTTTAAAAAAAAACATTAGTTCAGTGGTGTCAAACTCAAAACACATCAAGGGCCGGATAAGGTATTTTGAGTATGCCTATTTGTGTACCAATAACCTCTTAATATTTAAAATAGCTATAAAAAAAAACGCGCCGTGTATATCAAAAACTGTAAATTGAGTTTCCAAGAACATTAATTAGGGTTTTATTTTTTGAAGATAACATTGTGTAAATATAAACCTTGATTATTTTTACACTCCTATAATCTGCACTGAAAATTTTCCATTACCGTCCGAAAAATGGTTGGTGAAATATCATGCAATTTATTCCACATGTTCTCTTTTAATTCTTCAATAGATCCTGGATTGCTAATATAAAGTATACTCTAAAGATATTACAAAAGAAAAAAGTCCACTGGGGACAAATCCTGGCTGCGGGGTGGACAGTTAATGTCACCTCTTTTAGATATCAGTTTTTGGACAAAAAATGCACAAACTGCTACTATTATAGTAATTTAATACATGAAAATAACCGTCCGCACAAATAAGTGGAGCCGAACATTTCCACATTTTTTTGACAGATTTTAAAAGTTTGTATAGCTTTTGGGGAGTTATTAAATTATAAAAACTAAGTATCCCCCACTTCTTAATTCTTAGATTTGAGTGTAGACTGCATTTCTGTTAATTCTATCTGCTTAAAGTTATTTTCTGCTGCTGCCGTAGTTTGCACTTCTTTGTCAAGGGTCAGCCGACTTAGCTATTTGTTCAGTACAACTCAGTTGTCGGCCGGCAGCCGATGTGTTTGTAGTGCATTTTTGTGTGCAAAACTACTTACGCGACATTACTTGTGATTTTTACAATATTGAGTATTGATTTTGATATTTTGAAACAATTTTGAACATTTTTGAATAATATTTTACAAAACAATCACGTCTGAAAGATACTCACTCCAAAATGGCTGGAACTTCGCGTGATATGTCATCTAAAAACCATCTGTTTTCGAAAGATGAATCCTAAGATACTGATTTACTGTTTTCCTTGGGATTTTGATATTTTTGATATTTCGAAGACGATAATCTCAATAGATTAGATATTGATGATAGAACCACATATGTCGATAACCAAAGTGGAAAAATTACTGCATTGAAATGACAAAAACCCGACTTCCCATACTCTCCTGCCGCATCAGACATTAGAATTCCGGAGAATTAACGTCTAAGCTCTGCTTTAGGATTCGTTTAGTTCTTTTTACACAACATTTGATGTCTCAGGTTGTGAGAGAAACTAACAGATATAACAAAAAGCTTAGGAAGGAGTTAATTTTTCAATTAGTAGGAGGCGCAAGACTTGACTGGGAGTCCAGAAAAAGGGGACGCACAAGCACGATAGATACTGAATAAAGTTTAGAATTAAAGCCCCACTACATTGCAAAACTCGACAAAGACTCTAAATACTGTGCAGTTACATAAAAGTCCTTGAGGAATACAATAAACAGTTTGGTTTTGTGAGACCTGCTCCAGAAAACTGGTCTACATACTGAGCAATGCTTTAAGAAATATCACATTTCATCACAGATTTATATAAGATTAACCCGTCGACTCGAACTTCCGCACCCAATTTTGCATCGCTTGGATTGTTGGAGATTGATTTGCGTTCCGAATATTCTAATGAAAACAAATTTCCGTTTAGCTGCGGTCGCAGAATCCTTGTTTCGATAGTAATATCAAAAGCAGAGCGCACATTATGCTATGTATATGTTGCCATTGCACTTAAATTCCTGGAATCAGCCGTTCTCGAGTTTGGTACCCTTCCCGCACCGACATTTATATTCGCGCGGAAGTAACCGGCTTCTTAAATGCTTAGAAGTTATTCCATCCCGTATTTTACTTCTTTTTGTCCAAGACTAGGATATTAATTGTATGCACTACACAATATTCATATCACGCATATTTAATTTATATTTAATGATATTAATGATAATGTGTCAAAAAATATATTGAACCTTCCGTGGACCCCCTAACGATGTTCAGGGACCCCCAAATCAATTTTAATTTTCCATGGACCCCCTGAATGATCCCATGGACCCCTGGGGGTCCATATGGACCACTTTGGGAACCACTGCACTAGTCGAAGATTAAAAAAAAACAAAATAACAGCATATAATTGTATAAAAAACGCAATAGGAACAATCTCTGTTACAAATAAAAAAAGCGTGCTTTATAGGAGGGCTTACTGTATTTAAGTTATATCGGCCGCCTCTTAGATCTCTCTACATCTATCTAAGTAAGCAGGTACATTAAATTATGTACTGGGAAAACCAAGGTAATTGGGTAAACCCTGAAACCCTTTCAATGATATGATTTCACCAGACGCATTCTAATCCTTTTTCAGTCGTCACAGGCTGCCTCAAACTAGCACCCATTTCAAAACTATACCCCTTGGCTGGTATCGCACCTTCAAACATAAGACGCAACGTTATATGCGCTGAAAAAATGCGTAAGGCAAACAACCAACCGTCCCACTGCTTGTATAATCAGATACCCCAACCCCCAAGTCCCGAAGCAGCTTTCTGAGATCCACACAACCTCTCACATCCTGCTCCACGTGCCCAACAAGCTGCACACCTCACTACCTTATGCTGGGCAACACACGGGCTATCGACATTTAATCCCCTGAATGTTTCGAATGTCACGTTACCTGCGTTACCTGTACTTAGTGGGTCAGCTTATTGGATCGACGTTTACAAGACTTCTTCTTTTTCTATGTCCGTTCTATATCTAGAACATATGGTCACCACAAATTGCCGCCACTTAGTTCCGTCAACTACCACTGTCCATTCCTGGTTATACCGCCCCACACCGGAGGACAATTAAATCACCTTGATGATGCGCTCTTTCAGAATATGATCAGTTAGCAACTGATAAATCCAGTGGAAGTTCTCTCTGAACAATTTCGGCCACTGCATAGAAGTGATAAAGAGAAATAATCCGTGAAAGAGATAAGGATTGCATTAACGGGTTAAAATGAAATGGAAATAGATTCTCTCATCGAAAATACGAGCGAAAATGGTAAATACATGAAATTGTTTTTTGGTGGCCACTAAGTTTGTACGCCAGATAGGACCGAGCCACTTTTTTCGAATTGTATCGAAAAGTACTATTCAAAGTATGTGATTAAATGTATGAAAATCGATTAAAATACACCAAAAAGGAGTCAAAAGGGTTTTAACAGATCGACTCCAGTCGGGCAGTCAATTACATGAAACATCGCTGCCCACCGCGACATTTCGCTATCTATATTAAGCCGTATTTTCCCGCCAATCTAGACAAATTGGTGGGAAAATGCTTTGTGTTCATTAAATCGATGTGTGACTTTTGTGGACCGCGGTTTAGAGTTGTAATAGGACAGTTTAAGCATATACTTTAAACGCCCAGCGGTTTCCTTACGGGACCGCAGATTTGCGTCGTTCAATGCCCTACAGTCCCATACAGGAGTGCTAATGGTTCATTTCACAATCGGATTACATTAATTTGTAATAATAGTATTAAAATAAGTTCATGGAAGAATCTATTGTGCGACGAAACATTACAAACATTGGCCTGCTAGGGCTTTGAAAGACGCAAATCTCCAGTCTCTTACGGGATCGCTGGGCGGATAAAGGTTAACATCCTCCTCTCTCTCAAAAAGAGGTGTTATTACATCGCGTGAGGGCAGGATGAGGAGCAGGTCAGCAGACAAAGACTTTCTTTTAGGAAGCACATTAATTATATTTACGTTAAAACATTACAAGCTTCCGACCACACGGGATGACATGCCGCGCGGCCGCAATGCAACTTTGTCTCGCTAAAGGGTGAGGACCGACTAGCGATCTCCGCGCGCGGTCTCGGTTTTCGCTCGCACCACGAGCGGTGGTTTTTATAACTAACACACCCGTAAGCGGAACCGTCCAAAATGACACGGCGCACCTAAAAGCACGACAAGCGACCAGAAATAAGAGACGAAAGATTGTATGTTGAGCTTTTCAGTAACAGATAGCAAGGACTACATCAGGCTGATGTCAACTTGCGTAATTAAATATTGTTATAATGTGTAATTTAATATATTTTTTAGCTTTCCTGGCGACATTCCAAGGGTTCAGCCGACTATTTCCTAGAACGAATGAAGACAAAGTATCCGCTTGCATCATTTGGATAATATCTTACGTGAGTAAACGGAATCTGCATACTTTTTTAAGCTACTTCTTTTTACGCAGTGCATTTAAAAATATATGATTCATCTGTCAACGTGATAAGACTATAACCTAAAATGCATCGTCCACAAAACATGGATCTTTCACGAAACCACAAAATAAATGTCGGTTCCATAGATATATTTATGATTTGTGGAAACTACATATTTGTTAAGTTGGTTGGACCGCAAATTTATACTGTTTTGTCAAAAAATCACGAAACTTCGTCTCCTTTTTAGTTTTTTTTGAGATTCAAAAAATTATAAACTATAACAGAAATGTCTTGTTTAATTGAGTCGATAATGGCTATCCGATGTAACCGAAACATGCCATCACCCAATAAATATTTTGGAATATTTAAAAAATAATTATTGTTTTTATATTTTATTAAACAGAATGATAATGGTGCATAACGCTTAAAATTTTACAGCAAAAACGAGTAGTCAAAAATTACAATAGTAAAAAGAGTATAACTCAAAATGTATGTGTTTCCAAAGGTTCATTTCAAATTAGTTTGATTTTAGTAATTAAATATACACATACAATTATACATCAAATTTTATACGCATCAATTCATTCCGAAAAAATATCGGCAGACGTGGGATTCGAACCACGAGCCTTGCAACCCTTTGCTCTGTTCTACACGCAACGCAGTTCCCCTGTCTCAAAAACAACCTGACCCAAAAATAGAGTTAGCTGTCAACAAACAATCTTCCTTAAAAACTTCACCATTTCCTTCATCCACACCACTGAAATATCCTCTATAATAAAACTTAAACCTCTAAAAGCCCCTGGGCTAGATGAAATTATCATTAAAAAATCTTCCCCATAAAGCTATAATACTCCTAACAAAAATATATAATGGATGTCTCATAAGTGGCTACGTCCCATTAACTTGGAAAATTGCTTTGGTTATTCAATAAAACCAGGAAAGACCACTCCAATCCCATAAACTATCGGCCCATTAGCATGCTATCTGCAATTAGTAAAATCCTAGAAAAAGCCATTCTCAGCAGATTAGCGAAATTCCATGAAAAAATTATAATTCATGAACAATTTGGATTCAGACCCAAACATTCCACTATCCATCAGCTAACCCGTATCGCCTCTAACATCTCAAATAATCTTAATACTAAAATCTCCACAGGCATGATACTAATCGACCTAGAAAAGGCATTTGATACAGTCTGGCACAATGGTCTGCTTCATAAACTCCTGCTTTTGAATACACCCTCATATTTAATCAATGTATTAAAATCCTACCTCTGTGACCGAAAATTTACAACCGTCATTAACGATTCCAAATCGTCTCTCAAACTCGTCACAGCTGGTGTTCCGCAAGGAAGCTTGCTCGGTCCTTATTTATTCAATTTATATATAAATGATCTTCCCACTCCCCCACGATGTGAACTGGCGCTGTATGCTGATGACACGGCCGTTCTCACTTCCTCAAAGACTCGACCACATAAGGTCACGTCTACAAAAGGACTTAGTCAACTAACTTCTTTCCTTGAAAATGGAAATTAAAAGTAAATTCAACAAAACAGAGGCCATTATATTCACGAGAAAAGGCGAAGCAATTTCCCCCCAATATTATAACAAATTCTGGATCTATCGAATGGTCCATGATTCACAATCTCTCCTTTCACGTCATAATAAAACAATAATTTACAACTCATTAATCAAACCCATAATCACATACTCTGCACCGACCTGGATCGATAACGCAAATCTAACTTTACTAAACTACAGGTCATACAAAACAAAGCCATTAAAATCATTTTCAACACTCCTTTTAGAGCTAACCTCAAGCACCTCCATACCCAAAATAAAATCCCCACTATCCACCAACATTTCAAAACTAACACTGAAATTTCATTACAAGTCTAAAACACACACTAATCCCCTGATCAGAAGGTTAGGGGAATCAATGTCTTTGCGCAGCTCTCACCATCATCAGCGCTAAGCGGCACAACTTATGGTGTTCTTTTTTATTTTATCTTATATTTTTCACTGTTTCTTTTTTGTTTCTTATTTGTGTCTGAATTGTCTAGTGTTAAGTATGTTAACTAGGTTTAATTTTGCTCGGAAAAAATAGAATTTCATGTAATATTAACTAAAAAAAAAAAAAAAAAAAAATGTAGCTTAAGTAAAAGATTAAAAGTCTGTAAACTTAGTATAAATACCTAATTTGTAATTTTATGTGCATGTATCTCAAGATTGAATAAAGATTTATAAAAAAAAAAAAAAACACGCAACGCAGTCCTCTGGACTAAATAGTCTGTCTGAATAGATACGCGAAAGATGGTATATATTTATACCATTGTTACCATCGTATAACGATAGATGTCTCTATAGTATATATTCAGAGTATGTATATTTTTATTTTTTATTTTTCAATCAGTCAACATTTATTCACAAGCTTTTTTTATATTATTACTTTCCGACAGTCTATTTATTTAGTAAGTACCACTCGGGTAGTTTGATTTTGACACAGAATTTGTCACGTTTTGCTTCAATATCTTTTTCTATAATCTGTGCGTTAAATTCGAAATGAATCTCACGTTATACTTATCATAGAATCTCAAATCTAAGAAAATCTTGTTCCTGGTAATATTAGTAAACTTGTTTGGGGCCACGCATAAGATACCGTCGGGCTTCAGGTTGTTACAGGTTGTATTAGTCACTAGAGCAGCGGTCGGGGAACCGGGGTAAATTACCCCAAATGGGGTAAAAATGTGTTTTTTGGGGTAATAAGGAAATTTTTCTAGTTTGCTATTTCATACAACTTACTATTTTCTTGTGTAACTATTCTGTTATTTTCCGTGTAAATTAATTCAATAAATAATGTTTATTTAAATAAAAATTGATTGTCTTCTTTTCAAAAAAGGGGTAATATCGACTTGCGCAAAAATATTTTGGGGTAATGGTTAAAAAAGTTCCCCGACCGCTGCACTAGAGTAATGATGCAGTAATGCTGCAAGAAATGTCGAATAATGTCAAATACTACGAGTCAATTAAGTGTATAGCCGGTCTTGCTTCCAAAACACTAGGTGTACTATATAGATCACGCTGGTGTTTCAACGATAAGCAACTTCTTCTATATAAAGGACAAATCCGACCTATCCTTGAATACGGCAGTCATCTTTGGATTGGAGCCCCAAAAATACCTTCTAAACTTCATTGACTCAGTTAAAAGAAGAGCAATTAGTTTGATAAACAATGACACGCTTACGTCTAACCTGCAATCAATGGAACACAGGCGTAAGATCGGTTCACTTAGTCTTTTCTACTGTTATTACCACGGTCGCTGCTCTTCGGAAATTAAAGAACTAATTCCTCTTGCACCCACCCACAACCGACAAACTCGTCTAACACTTGCCGAACATCCATACACGGTTAATGTGTGTTGACCAAGCACTGGCAGTTTCCAAAGTTCCTTCATTACCACCGTTAAGCTTTGGAAAGCTCTTCCAGCGTCTGTATTTCCTCCTTCGTACAATCTGGATCTCTTCAAGAAACAGATAAATATACACTTGCAATCTCCCCAACCCACAGACAAACACGAACACAACACACGTTTCCCGCATGCAGCGTTCAGCCTCCCTGACTGACCGACGTAGAGTGCACCGGTCTTGACCGGCTGTGCTCTCCTGCATGCGATTACAGAAAAAAACATACTTTTTTCGGGGTGTTATCTTCGTGGAAGTTCGTGAGAGCACAAAATGTCATAAAACGTAATAAAAATATTATTATCCTCATAACAAAAGACTCGCCTGTGAAAGCCGGATGAAGGTAATAAAACGGAAAGGTTCCGAAATACGATTACAGAACATAACACTTTACATGCGGCGCATTACCAAAGATAAGGTCCTTTAAATTAAAACAGACCGTTTCTTATTATAGTCCATCCAGTGTATGAAGAACCCTATGACACATTTATTGCCCCTTGTAAAAGGGATGGGGCAAAAATATTTATTTCGATTAGGTCGATTTTTTTTTCTCCTCTTCTTCTTCGAAAAAATCGAATTTAAATTCGAAGTGAATCGTATATAAACATCTCTATTTTAAAATAATATAATTTAAAGTGCAGCGAATATTATATTTGGGAAGTTTTAGCTTGATACGTATGGCACTTTTAATGCTCTGTGTAAAAGAGATGGGGGGAACATTTTTTATTCTATTATATCGATTTTTCTTCTCTTCTTCTTCGTAAATAATTATATTTTAGTACCATTTTTTCCCGCATCGCGGCGTGTGGATCAGTACAAATGTCCGACTTTTAGTAGCGCGTTGTTCTTCGATCGATTCGTGTTTTTTGTTGTTGTAATTATTATATTTATTGTAAGTATTGTTAAAGTTGTTTCATTAAAGAAAACATTCGAGATCGGGTCGCGGGTGCCCTAGGAATCTACAGTATCTCGGATCACTGAGGAGAAATACGGTGAATCTTCATTAGAAGAGAAAAAAATATTAACACCAAATAAGAAACGACAGAGAAAAATGCTCAATTACAAAACCCGATAGCTTTAATTTGGCGGCAATTCGGAACCACGTGTATGCATACTATGACCGCAACGAAATACCAACACTTCTTAAACTGGTAGGTTCTCTAAATTTTAGTCGGATTAATTCAAGGCAGTGCGACGTCTCTTAGTAAGTGCTAAGTTTAGCTTAGTTATGTGCTAATATTTATCTCTAGACTCGCTTTTCTTCATAATTTTCATATTAGTAATATTATTATTTATAGTTTGTTTTACATGTCTCTTAAAACCTGTTAATATTCACTTATAATTGAAAATAATTCTATTATTTTATTTTAGTAGGTATTTACAAAAATAATCGAAAATACGATTATCTATACCCCAACACTGGTTTTCGCAGTAATGTGAGATGGCGTTCTACAAGCGTCAGATATTGTATTATTATTTTTACAAATTGCCGTATTTTTGTAATTTGCAACAATATGCATATATTTTTTTATTATTTTGTTTTTATATATATAGATATGCTTACCTAAATAACTTATTATATATAAGAAGCGAGGCTTTTGTTTATGTTGATATAATTAATATAGGTAGCGAACGTTTTTACAACGTTATATCGGACGACATTTAGCACAGGGCAATAAATGTGTCGTAGGGTTCTTCATACACTGGATGGACTACAGGCTTTAATATGATATCGCTGCCATACAACATAGTATGATAACACAGAGTATTCTTGTTTTTGCTTGCGACTGTTAGCAATCAATTTGCAAATGGCTTGGACAGGTACTTTTGGATGGTTGAAATATTTTCTCCGGATGCTAGAGAAGATCAAAAAATTTAGTTGTCTGGAAGTCCGTCGGAAACTTCTTCTTCTTCGTAGTATCCATCCGGTGGATTGGTTTGCAGCAGCAAAATCTTGCATCTCGATCTCCACTCCTCTCGATACTCTGCAGTCCTCTTCAGCTCAGCATAAGAGCTACATCTAATGTCCTCGAACACTTGTTGCAAATACTTCCGCCTAGGGCGCCCTCTACAGTTTCTTCCCTCAAACATCCCTTCCACAATGTCGTGAAGAAGACCATCGTGGCGCATGATGTGACCGATTTATCGGAGTCGCCTCTCTGAGATGGTTCTTACTAGGTTCCTATCCTTCTTGATTTTGCTGAGTGAGAACCTCATTGTTCGTGATGTGGTCTCTCCAGGAAATTCTGAGAATTGTGCAGTATTACCACATCTCAAAGGCCTCTAGTCTTTTTTTATCACATTCAGATAGGCACCATGTCTCACAGCCGTACATCAAGATGCCCCAAACAAATGCTTTGGCAAGTTGCTTGCGGAGCTTTAATTTTTTTTTTGCAAACTACAAGTATATATAAAATATACTTGGTAGTGCTTCGAGAGACAGTGTTAAGATGGAACGAGGCGAAAACCATGACGACTTTCTTCTGCTACGTGTCAGCGACGTCAAATTATTTCAGCTCAGTATATGAAAACATCGATTGCCCGTGTGTTGCCCAGCATCAGGTCTTGTGATGTTCAGTTGGTCGGGTACATGGGGCATAATCTCAGGCGGGAGGCAGTCAGCAGGTCTCCACAGTCGCACAACAGTGACTCTCCCTGCGGAAGCATTCCCCACCGCTCAAGGTTGTCCTTTGTTCTGCTGACTCCAGTTCTTAATCTGTTCAGGGATTTCTAGTCAAGGTTCTTGCCATAACCTCTTTGAACCGCATTGATAAGGATAACGTTAGGATGTTTTTTAGGCTATAGAAAATAATTTAAATTTCCTAAGGCCGCGAAGCGTCTAGAACGAAGGCTTTAGTGCCTTATGGTATAGTAGAGATTTGTATAATTCAGGTATTTATGTATTTTATATTCAGCTTAAAAATGTACTGTTAATACTCAAAAGTCTCAAGTCTAGACTAAAATTCTCCCTTAAGAATCGTATTAATGTCTGCTCATTAAGGCGAGTCCGCAACGTAATCAGGGAATTTGCCGCCCGGGGCCTTCCTCGATTTTGCCGCCCCCATCCACATAAAAAATAATTTAACTTTTAAATTTGCAAATTATAAATTAATTCCTGACACGTCTAGCAATATAAATTCCTCTGATTTAAATGTTGTACATCGCTAGGATTTTAGTTATAAGCTGTTAACCGGCATTCGTCATAGAGGCCGTTAAAAACTAAGGATGCCAAGCGTCATAGAATCCACAGATGAGACTTCTGCTTCACTATTATCATCTGTCAGTATTCTCCTGTATGTGTTTAGATAAAAATATTAGATTTTAGGTTCGGAGTTCTGAATGAAGAGATGACATAATCGCGAGTTACGCTTAACTAGTATGTGCAGTGCCGCTTTTAGGGGGTGGCGAAGTGGCTCGGTGCCCCAGGGCATCGAATAAGCTAGGGGCGCCGAGGGCAACCAATCTTTTTTATATTTTTAAAAATATACACAATATGGAGCACTAGAAAAAAAATGCCCCAGGGCGCCGCAGGGTCTAAAAACCGGTACCGAGTATGTGCATTATTTACTTGATGAATAATACTATACTGTCTGCATATGTACTCATTTCAAAGGAAATCGTATTATACCGTAAGATGCATTATAAATTAAGCATTTGTTTATTGTTTATAATTATGTAGAAATTACTTTAAAGATTTAGCAATCTGATAATTTATGTTTCTATCCCATTTATTTATTATTATATATTATAAGCAGATCCTATTTTTTTACTACCGGTATATACCAGACATTGCTCATGGATTGTTTTTCATCTTAAAATAGATTTAAATCGAGTTGTAAAATGGTTTCAATGATACAAAAACCTTCCCGGATGCGCAATAAACATATTCACACAATTTTATAGTGATAACATAAGCATTGAATGCATCCATAAGTAATTTACATACAAACAAACATACATACATTTTTATTTAAACAGATAAAAAGGAGCGTCTCTGAAAAGGAATTCTTAAGTTAGTATCTTAAAGAATGTTTTTGAATACGGTCCTTTTTCGAGTTGATTTTTAGCCGCCGGCAAGAGAACGGAGCAAGTAATTTTTGTAGTAAGAACCACATGTTTTTGGACGCCTTTTTGGTAGATTTTTAAATTGATTTTTGAGTAAATTATATAGACTGTGGTTTATTTTTTAGTAAACAAAAATATCAGACATTACTTATAGTTTTTGACTGGAATCTAATATATTTTATATTCCGTTATATAGTAAGTTGATTTTGAATATTACAACAGTAGAATAAAGCTGTAATATGAGCGTACAAATTCCATGCAATGCTCATAATGATCGCTATATACGTCATACGCAGTCAATGGGTTAAAAAAAGAAGATCAGTGTTAATAACGTTCTAATAGACGGCTGATAAAAGCGATTAACTTTCTTTCGAAGTGGAAAATTGTGGTGATTCGTGAACGAATATTGCAAAATAACTGCCTGTGAATAAATGTTGACTGATTAAATAATACAAAATAATAATATACAGACTCAGAATATATAATATGGAGACATCTATCGTTATATGATGGTAACAATGGTATAAATACAACTTATTCCACGCACCAGTTCGGGCAGGAGATAGTCGAGTGGATTAGGGTAATGAACAAGAGCAACGGTTGGTTCCAAGGCTCGCAGGTTCGCATCCCGCTTCTGCCGATATTTTTTCTGAATGAATTGATGATTATAAAGAATTTGATGTATAGTATGTGTATATTTAATTACTACGAATAAATGTGTGCTTGTTTCCAGGCCTTGTTCACGCATTTGCTGGCAGTCGTGCTGCCGCTGTTGATGGGAGACACTTGCGCCCAAAGCAAGAACTACCTGCTCATCAACCAGCTGTCTTCTTACACCGACAACATGCGCTTCCCAGGGGAGTTCAAACTGAAGCTCTTCAGGTTCTACGACATTCGATTCCGCGGAGCTTATTTCCAAGTAAGAGCTTTTATTAAAACAAACACACTTGTCAAGTTAAGTAGAAAATCTGCAGTTTTTGTTATTATATGTAGTTGTGGCAGTTTTGCAGCTTGAAGTAAATGCAGGCCTGTATATATTAATGAGCAAATAAAAAAATGCCCTTCGTGTCTTGCAAAATACCAAAATCCTATTAAAAATATGCTCTCAGAATATTTATTACATAAATACACTAAAATAACTTTGTTCAAAAGAGGAAATAAGGCACTGAAGAATGTCGAATTAGAAATTGTTTATTTTATGTTTTCGCATGCAGAAGAGCACAACCGATCGAGGCTTCAGGGCGGATGGACGCTGCATGCGAGAAATGCATGTTGTGTTTGTGTACAGGTTGGAGAGATTGCAAGTGTATATTTATCGGTTTCTTGAATAAATGGAAGAAAAAATTTCATGACTCAATGAGAGATGTATGCATACTGTCAAACAAGCACAACCTCTTTGTGACAAAGGCCAAGCTGAACAAACGCGTCTGTTCACTCAAATATTACCATCACCACAGCTCTATGTTTTGTTTCAACTATAATTTTAAAATTTATTTTAATTAAAAAAATAATAAATCGAAAATATTTATTTTTGATTCACAATTTATTTTAAACGATTATATGTTTCGGCCTTCCTGAAGACCATCTTCAATAATGAAAAAATAAAAACAGGCAGTGGCTTATATAGGTATGGACAATTAATTAGTTCCTACTCACATATTTACAAGTTGTATATGTGCGCGCGTTAAACAATTAAAAAAGACAAAGATGTTCTTCAGGAAGGCCGAGACATGCAATCGTTTAAAATAAATTGTGAATCAAAACTAAATATGTTTAATTTATTATTTTTTTAATTACAATTAATTATAAAATTATGATTATGCAGTTTTACCAAGTATTGTCAGTTGATAACCTTAATGTTATTTTGTTTCAATCTTCTTGATGGTGGTCAATAAGTTCATGCTCTCGCTCGGCAGGAGGCTGAAATCCTGGAGTGCGTGTCTGGGCGCTTGCGGCATGATGTGCTGCTGCACTGCTGCAGGGAAGTGGTGGAAGAAGTTCCGTTCCTCAAGCAGCTGCCTCCACACCTCCTGATGCGCATCGTGGCTCGCCTGAGGAGCGAGATCTTCCTGTCGGACGAGATAATCATAGACTACGACAGCGTCGGTAAGTCTAAGCAATATTTGTTATACTGGCTATGTATTTACAATCACTACAGCGGGGGTCAGACTGTTATCACTGAGAACGGTGGCATACAGAGCCGCCAACACAGCAATTGTCTTAATCCCAACCTTTCTATACGACTGCGAATCCTAGTACGTCAGAAAAAAAGATTGCAGCCATATAATTAATTATGTGAACGCATGCGCGCCTGCTTACAGTATTGGAGAAGCGATGATTTGATTTTGTGAGGAATGAAAAGGTTAAAGGGCGGAACATGGCAGCCTTTTATTACATTTCATCAAGAAACAAAGGTTCATACAGCTGGGATATATTATTTGGATGCCACAGGACAGCATGAATTACAGTGTTTTTTCTTCAGGCTTCCAGATACTCTTCGTCCAGGAAAGTCGTTGAGAAGTATATATCGAATTTATTCTGTAGAGCTGCGGAAGGTATGGCAGACATTGGATGAGGCGAAGACCACGGCGAACGAAAGAACTTTATGGCTTAAATTTTTGAAGACCATATGCTTTAGCTAGGGAGCGGATATGGAATAATGATGATGATGAAGAAGTTATTATTAAATTATTTTTTCTTAGATCTTCTATCGGTTGTGGCAGAATTAGATTGTCTGATGTTCGTTCAGTGCACCACGTGGACGTTCTTTCCGAGCTCCAACATGCTTTTTTCATTAATCTTTAAGATAAGCCCAATGCTCCTAAAGACTGGATCAATTACACCGAAAGGTTGGCTCAACACAATTAATAATCAATGAAAAATAACTTATAAGCTGGCAGATATTTGCCCTGTAGATCGCGACCAGGAGAGCGCGATTATGCCTGTTAGTGTTTTGAACATGTCTTGTTAACTAAATGTTCGTGAGAGTTTTGTAGGAAGTGTTATGCACAGTGATTATTGGGTGATCCGGATTATTGGATACTATTAGCCTGACGTCGTTAGCTATTAGTCGTTGAGCGTTTTGTATGTGAGCATTTTCCAGCGTGACCGAGATGTTGAGCTATTGATATAAATGATACAAGTAGTATATAAGTTTGTTGTTGTTTCAGCTGATCGCATTTACTTCATCGTGTCCGGCACAGTGGCTCTGTATGATCCCGATGGGCGGGAGGTGGTTCACCTGGGGGAGGGCGGCAGGCTGGGCGGGTTAGGAGGGCCTCCACGCCGCGCTGTGGCAGTAGGAGGCGCTTGCGAAGTCTTCAGTCTCGACCGCTCCTCGCTCGCGGCAGCCATCAGTCAGCGGCAAGCGGAACCTTGAGCTTCGGATGCAGCAGCTTTGCAAGATCCCAATGGGTAGGAGGTGGCTTACTTGGGTGAGGGTGACAAGCTAAGCATGCTAGACGAGTTCTTCAGCAACGACCGCTCCTCGCTAGCCGCACCCATCCACCAGCGGAAAGCAGAACTTTGAGGTTCAAACACAAAAGCTCTGCATGCTCCCAATGGACAGAAGGTGGGGCTTCCTTGAGATGCCGGATGATGGACGGGTAGATGTAGATGAGATAGGGCGGAACAAGCTTTTCAACCACGATTTCATCACGCTCGCAGCAGCCGTATCAATAGTCAAAGGGAAAAACCTTAAACTACCCGTGTAAATTTGAAGAGATATTCGAACTATTCGTAAACACATAAAGAAGAATACCGTCACATGGTAATTAAGATATCTCATCTCTGCAATTTATGATCCTTTTAAAAACTGCTAAGCGCTGTATGTAAATATTGATCCACCGACGTTATTATATTGTAGACTGATTTTACGCATCATCCATTTCAAATATTTCACCGATATTTATAATTCTTATATAACATATATTTTATAAGAACATCTTTGTTTCAAATAAATGAAATGACACAATGAAATAAGTACTCATGTATTGAGTTTTTTTTAATGTAGATATTAGTTTTGAAAAATGCAATAAACATGTTTTAAATTATAAATATATCTTTCATTTTAGAGTAACTACTAAAGTCAGCAGTGATTAACTATATATATAGTCTTTAATTAAATTTAGTTACTATAATAAAATACAGGTTGTCCTCGACTTACGACCGAGATACGTTCCTGGACTTTGGTCGTAATTCGAATTGGTCGTAAGTTGAATTTCATACAAAATATGTATGTACTTACATATTAAAATAAAAAATAAAAACATGTGTATTTATTTTTATTGTTATATTTATACTTATTTATTAATACAAAATAAAATATTTACTTCATTAATATATCAAATATTTACTTCATTAATATATAAAATATTTACTTCATTAATATTTCTAATGTTTCGTCATCTGGACTTAAATAAGTACAATCCATTGGCTCGTCAAAAATAGTGGAAGAAGCAGTATTAGTCTTTTTAAAAAACATATTCAATTTTAGTTGAGTTGTTTGTTGTTTTTTTTTCCTTTATATTTCTTGTAGCAATCAAGGTCTTCCTGAATACGGCGTTTAATACTAAAAAATCTTTCGTTATTCGAATCCATTTTTGAAAAATTTTGCATTACTTGGTCAATTTGAAGGAACGCTGCTTCCATTTCTTTTAATACATTTTTTTTGGAGATTCCATGACAATTTTTTTTAGTCTCTTCCCTTTGATTTTCGATGCATAATAATTCTTCATTTGTGTGATATTCCAAATCATTTTCTTTAAGTTGGTCTATGTTTTCACGTTCAATATTAATATCAAGTTTCTTGCAAAGCCCTACAATGAGATTTGTAATGTGTTCAATTTCATTTTCTTTTTCAAATTGCGACTGAGTTATGTTTTCAAAATGTTTAGTAAGCTTTTTCATATTCCATACATGCACGATGATGTGACCTCTTGCCATCCCTTACCAATATTTTTAATTACTTGATGAATATTAAAATTCTTCCAAAACCATTTTTCCCTCGTTAAGCTTGTATTGCTTGGGTAAATTTAGTTTTTAAATAATAGTATTTAAATGTGGCAATAGCTCCCTGGCATCATTATTTCATCATCTTTGTTTACGCATGACTCGGGGTTGGAAAAAGCGCACCGTAATGCAATTATTTTGGTCGTAATTTTACTTAATTTGAATAAAAATAAAAATAAATTTTTGGTCGTAAGTGCGAATCGTCGTAAGTAGAACCGTCGTAAGTCGAGAACTACCCGTATATGTATTTCTTTGTTTTATTTTGAAAGCGCAATATACGGATTGTTTTTTGAAATGTATTAAATTAAATTTCGAAAACGAAAAATACTTGCTCGCTTGACAAAAGGTATTTTAGAATAATAAATATAACAGTCAGGAACGCTTCAGAAAAAGTGAAAACCCGTTAACAATAAACTTTGATTTTTATAAAAACAAGATATTTTAAGCTGGAGCATAAATAAATTAATATTTGTAAGATTTATTTCGACCTTTATTTATTTTTATTATGTTTATATAGTTATACCTAGCGCTGGACAGTTAGGTACCTAATGAAAGTGATTCCCGATTTGAAAATAGGTCAAATACGGAGCAAGATATTTAGACAAACGCTGGTATCACTGGCGTGATATATTTCTGTGTTATGACATTCCAAGTGCATTTTTAGGTTAAATTATTTATATAAATTCCGGTGTTATTAAAGATTTAAATATTGACAAGTCTATTTGTAAACATGATGCGAAAATGTTTTCTTCATTGTTTGAAAAATCTTCACGCTGCAATACCGTTGCCACATATGGAGGAAGTCGCAGTTGGACGCAGCACCGCCACCGGAATATCAGATGTCAACTGTTCAAGAAATCAATGTAATTATAACAACAAAACATTTCAAATTTAGTTAAAACATTATATTAAAAAGTCCCATACAATTTGAGATGTATTTTTGTACAAAATATTTCTTAAATTTTGATTTATCGAACACCGTTTTATGTATTTTTTCATAAACAAAACTGCTTTTACCTACCAAAATAATTATTAACCTACATGTTTTTTGTTGATGTGGAGTTTTTTTGGTTCACTTTCTTTTTCTTGCCTATACGAAATTGACGTTTATATATAGAATAGTGTAACAACATTAATCTAAAATGTTCCTAATATTCTAAGTAAGTACAAATAAATATCGAGTTCTTATCAATAACAATCGTTTTTATATTTATTTATATATACAGTGTTTATAGGGTTACATAATTTTTATGTTAAACCTTTTGAAATATGATTGATGAATTTTAGATTGATGACATTTAATTTTTGGTGAAAATGCATAGTTATAATAGTTTCTCTCGTATAACACTTTTTTATGTATGAATGCGGGTATATCTCTAAAATCCTATTTGATAAGTACACTAAATCAAGACTTGTAATATATATTGTTGTATATTATATTTACTCAACCAAAAATTTAATCAATGGATTATTTGTTTTGTCAGTAAATATTGTTATGGATAAATCTTCTTTATAATCCGACTTATCCTTTCACTTCATTGGTTGCCCGTTAGAAATGTTTATAGATAGACTAAAAAAAATATTGTCACTTTTATTTTTAGTAATCCTCATATCAAATTGCACAGAAAATACAGTTTCTATCCAATGCAATGGAGTCAATGCGTCAGGAATTGATGGCTTTGCTCTAAATAAAGGAAAACCAATAACTGTCGAAGATGGAACTCATGTCGAAGTCCTTTTCGAAAACTACTTCCACATAATAAAATTTGACCCGCCGGTGAAGCAAAAAGACAAGAGTGCCGAAAAAAGCGACATTCCAAAATATGAAATTGACAAGTCAAAGAAAAGAAAAGATTTGAATGCATCGATTGATGAAAACAATTCACCCAAAAGGAATAAAGTGTTTGAATCGTTTGTGAAAAAAGAACTAACGCAAGACTCGGTAAAAGTAAATGAAAAAATGTCCCCGACAGTGGGAACTTACAGTGCAATGGATGACAACTCACAACCTGCGAGTAAAGAAGATTCTTTGGAGAAGATTGACGATGGAAAGATGTATATTTTTACTCCCAAAGGAGTTATTTCAAGACCAAAGGTATATTATTAATATTTACGAGTACATTTTGTAAAAAATATTTTTGAGAATACTCGTCTGTCTAGAGCAGTAGACTTAAATAGTTGATCACAAGTACGGCTGATGCAGATGCACTGTGAGCCCTCGGTGACATATTAAAAGAAAATACCGTAGTGTGTTGAAGTGACTTATTTCATTAATTTTCTTCTTTCAATCTTTACTTTATTATACTTCACTACCAGCGTGTCAGTGATAGTATTGATTTATAGATCTATATTATTAAACAAATAATTAATCTTTTCAACGCAGCCTTTTTAATAGATATTTTAATTGACTTTTGGGAAAATTATATACACTTTAATATATTTTATAGTAAACAAATATATCAGATATTGCTTATAGTTTTTGACTGGAATCCAATATATTTTATATTCAGTAATATAGTGAGTTAATTTTGAACATTACAGCAGTAGAATAAAGCTGTAATATGAGGCTGCAAATTCCATGTAAAGCTCATGACCGCTATAGACGTCATACACAGTCAATGGGTTAGTGTAGAGATGATCAATATTATTAAAAATTAATAATGTCAAAAAATGATAGTTATTTTATTGATTTGAATTGTAATATTTTTAGATTGCTGCATACGATCTGGATGGCACGCTAATCAAAACCAAATCGGGCCTCGTCTTTCCCAAGGACACGTATGACTGGCAACTTGCATTTCCAGAGGTTCCGGCCAAAGTGAAGGGTCTTCATAACTCCGGTTACAAAGTTGTCATCTTCACAAACCAAGCCGGCATCGGCAAAGGCAAGACAACAATCGGGGACTTTCGCAAAAAACTGGAGAACATAATGACAAGGATTGGTGTTCCGATCCAGGCTTTTATTTCTACTGGAAAAGGGATCTACAGGAAGCCGGCTTCTGGCATGTGGGATACTCTAACTCAAATGGTAAGGCTTTTTTTCTTTATTTTTCTTGTATTAATTTGTGGAAAGTGAACTCACCTATTCATTGATATTTAGGTAATTCGAAAATAGGAGAAATGTTCAAGTACCGGAAGCTACCACAATTCGTACATTCAAGTGGCAATGAGCTGCGCACATATAACGCTCGATGACAGTCTCACTAACCCTCCAAAGAGGAGCGTGACCATATGGTCACAGTGATTACTATTGTGTATTCTTTCCTACTTCGGTCCCTTTTCTACCTGAACATTGAAGCCATTACTCAATTTCAATTAAGAAGGATCTCATCCATAGTTATTTACTGCCTTAGAAACAGAAACAAATGCTATAAATACTCTTGCGATTTATTTTAAATTAGATATCTTACATTTCACTTGTTTTCAACATCAAATTTTACTATAAGCGACCCTGTAATATTGAGTGTGACCGTACGATAGTATAGACATGTAGTTGTTAAAGCCTGGTATATATTTTTATAGGCATACTACTCTACATGTTGATTGAATTTTAGCTTAAAAACATATATTTTTATAAAAAACCACACTCGTCTTTGGAGGATTGACAGGAAAATGCTCGAATGGCTCCCAAAAACAAGCAAGCGGAGTCTCACTCGATGCCTTACTAGGTAGACTGATGATATTAAAAGAATAGCAAGTGGTGTCTGGGAACAGTTAACATTGACAGTAGATATTGTGGCTTTTGGGTTTAGCTGTGGGTGGCGAATTTCTTCTTTCCAATATTTCGACCGCCATTGCATTGATCTTCTTCAGGGTTGATGACTTAGTTTTAGCTTACAACTAAGTCATCAACCCTGAAGAAGACCCTTGCAATGGCGGTTGAAATATTGGAAAGAAGAAATTCGCAACACACGGCTAAACCCAAAAGCCACAATATCAAATCTAGCTGTGAAAACCTAAGAAGTTATTAGATGTACACGAAAAATAGTGTATTTCTTTTAATTCATCTATATATATTTTATTTAAGAAAAACGAAAACGTTACAATTGACATGGAGGCCAGCTTTTACTGCGGTGATGCTGCTGGAAGAAAGAAGGACCATTCATTCGCCGACAGATTGTACGCTGAGAATCTCGGACTACCTTTCAAAACGCCTGAACCACATTTTTCCGGAGCATCTGAGGCTCCTTATGGGCGACCATCTTTTGAGCCAAAACTGATTGATAGGTCCATCAAGAATAAGGAATTAACAACTGATAAACCAGAGGTTTCTACGCACAATATTTTTTTATCAACAGTTTAATCACGATATAAATATATTTAAAAAATTAGTTTTTTCATACATTTTGTATGAAATGTTTCTTTACGTTTATATTTAACTTTTTTTTTCTTCAGATTCTCGTAATGGTTGGTTTCCCGGGAAGTGGAAAGTCTTCCATATCTTCGCAGCTGGAGAAGCAGTCCAGGGGTCGCTACAGGAGCGTCTGCAGAGATAAACTCGGAGCCTGGCAGAAATGCGTTTCACAGGCGTCCAAATACATACAAGTAAGATTGTTTTACCCGAGCACGTTCAAAAGAAAATCGCAAATGATAATACTGATGAGAGTCCTTTTATTATTGGTGGATTGTTCGATGTTTGAACATGAAAACACAAATTTTTAGTATTTTACCAAAAAAAATATCAACAATCATTAAAATAATGTTTAGAAGGGCGGCATATTCCAGTGGTATAGTTTGATTTTTAAAATTTATTTAATCAAATCTAAGCTCTATACATACCCCTGTAAGGTTGAGCCACAGCTTAAGGACAAAAACATGGACCAGGTCTCCGGAGCGTTGGGCTCATCATCCGTTCTCCTTCGAAAATACTGATTATTAAACACCCAAATATTCTCTGGTACTACAGCCGCAGTCTATGCAAGTTTGCGGGCTACCTGGAGGCTCCCGGGAACCATCTGTTACAGGTGATTCCGGGATACAGGTTTTCTGGGACAAGGCATAGACAGTTTGAGCTTACACAACTGAAATTTCAATTTGCGATGTTCATTTGCTCAAAATATGGAGCGGATATGGTAAAAAATATATAATATTACTATTTGACCTGACTTCTTATCTTAGAAGTTTATAATACGAAGCATTGACCATGTCAGCTGACAGATCTTTTTGGGGGCAGTTCGTGACGACTGTATACTCCAATTAATGGAGAGGACAAGGTATGATATGAACCTTCTCAGGGTAAAAGGCAAACAAAAAAATCATCGAAATCAGAATTTTAATGAAATGTTGTGTTATTTGAGATGTTCTCATGTGGACCTCTGGGTATACAGGTGTTCTGGGACAAGGCATAGATAATCTGACCTTACAGACCTGTGAAATGGCGCATTAAATATGGAGCGAATACGGTGAAAAAATTAAATAATAATATTTCATATGGATAATTGATTTAAAAGATATATTTCCAGGACTATAAGGCAATTTAAATAAATCAAATAATTTATGAATATGCCGGATATTTTTCTTCTAGAATGGAAACAGTGTGATATCTGACAGCACAAATCCCGACAAAGAATCAAGATCTCGATGGCTGCAGCTGGCCAAGTCTAGTAAGATTCCTTGTCGGTGCGTTGTATTGGACGTTTCTCTGCCGCACGCGCTTCACAACAACCGCTTCCGACAACTTACCGACACATCGCACGCATTTGTTGCCGACATGGTCTTCCACACATACAAGTAAGAAATCCTTCTTTCAGCCACTAAATGATTCTCACTCTGCATACTCGTAGAACGCAGCGACGTTGTCATATTTAAAGAATAAAACAAGTAAAACTTTGTATGAGACCACGGAGTTTTAATAAATCACTTTTACGGTTTCTGTGCTACCACACCTTCTTCAGAAGCTACTTACTACAGCTCCTCATTTCTGTCATATTTGTAACTATTCTCAAGAAAATTTAGCAAGATCTCTTACTGCTTATAAGAAAAGATCATGGGACATCACCATATTTCTGAAGAATTTTCCTATTATTAGCTTCCAACAATCGTAAGTTCACGGTAATGATTATAATACGCTTTGGCCATGGTCCATTGGCTCTTGAAATCTTACCAAGAGCCAATGCAGCCGTATAATGGGTTTCTAAATATCTGAATACTAGGGGTATGATGGTTTGACTTCGTGAGGAATGACGAGGTGAGAGAGTGGACAGGAAGACAGCCTTTCATACTGCAGTCGGTAAAGAGGCGAAGGTGGATGTAGTTGGGATATGTATTAAGAATGTATGCAGGAGAGCATAAACTACGGCTGCATTTTCTTCGAACCTTCGAAATGTATATAGAGTGTGCTCGGCAGAGCTACGAAAGGCAGAGCTGGTATGGCATGAGGTGAGGACTAAGGGGGTCAATAGAGTTACATAGTTAGGAAAGGGGACATAAAAATGATGATGATGAAAATGAGATTCACATTAGCAAAAAAAATAAAAAATAAAATAAAAATGTGGTGTTTTTAATGTTCAAATTAATTTGCAGACTAGCTAGAATTAATCCCCATTGAAAAAATGTACCACACTCTTGTCTTACGTGTCTTTTTTAAATTTGTATTACATTTAATGTTTTTATTTTGTTTTAGGAAAAAGTTTGAGGAGCCGAGTCTAGCTGAAGGATTTTCTGAGATCGTCAAAGTAAAGTTTGTTCCCAGGTTTGAAAATGATGACCACGAGACTCTATACTTCAAGCATTTATTAGAAAAATAAAACAATCATCTGTATTGACACGGCTTTAATATTGCTGTACCTTTTTTCATTGCAGTCCTCTTAATTTAAATAACTAATTAACATTCAAATTGTCATGTGACAATTCTTTTTAAAACTAAATAATTGCAATTTAATTTTCTTTAAAACTGTGTATGTGTTGTTTTGATAATTATTTTTTAGTTGTTACATGTTTTGACTCATAATCAGGCAAGCAGTGATTATGTGACACATAAAAAATAAAAATAAATATTTTGAAAATGCCATTCTCAATATTTTCCAGTGCAAATCGTATAAAAAAATGAAATTGTCTTATACTAGGGATTTAATTATGCATTTTAGTTCAATTATTTGATAAATGAAGATACACAACAAAATATTAAATTATTCACATATATATATATGATGGTATTATCAAATGTCACTAGTATTATTTTTTCTGTTTTAATGACCGTGGAGAAAAGTTTAATTAGCTCATCTTAGTCATCGCTGCGATGTGCGATGCTCCCTTTGTATATTATAATTAAATATTATAAATCAAATGTTTAACTCTTTCCCATCGGTTGTCGGCATATGCCGTCATAAGATTCCCCGACCGTTGACATCAGTTGATGAGATATATCGTTTTGCTACTTTCTTAGAATAGTTTTTTATGGATCATCTGATAGCTAAAGAATACAAGAACCAATGTGATATATGAAAATAGACCAGATAAGTACATTTATGCTATAAATTCTAGTTTTATAATTGACAGTATAATTTCTATTCAAACCGAGCCGTAATGAAAGGGTTAAATACCTTTTCACAATTATCCTTTGAATTACTACTGTTTAAATATAATTTTTTTACTAAGCCATTTAATATGTCACAAAAAATAATTTTCTTGCCAGGCTTATAAAATTTATAATTATATATATAATATATAAATAAGGTGAAAATAGAAAGATTGTTTGAACGTAAACAACTACATATGTTTTCAAGATTAATTTTAGAATCGTGGCAAATTTGTGATTGAAGGCAGTACGGGTCAGCCCAAAAGCCACGAATTCCAATTGAAGGTATAAGAAAACAAATAAATTCAGTGCAGCATTTATTTAATTTTTATTGTGAAATTACATTACATCCTTATATTTGTATAGGTATTACCATAGAATGAACTGTAAACAATTAATTAATGTTAAATAAATCAGTATTACAAATAATTATTTTTCAATTTGTTGCATAACTTATTAAAAATATACACACGCAATTGAATAAAAAATATTTTTGCATACACTGAAGTAAAACAAGCCAAAAATTAATTAATTAAATACAATTATTACTTTTTATGATCAATTTAAAAACAATAGGTAAGATGAATAAAACATTTTAATTGCATATTAGGCAAGTGGTGAAATGCTTCTATAAATAACTAAATAACTTTGATTGAATCAATTCGCCACACACGGCTAAACCCAAAAGCCACAATAGGCTTTTGGTAATTTTTACATAAAAATGGATATTCCCGCGTCATTCATTGAACGATGATGCTAATTTAAAAAAAATATTTTAAAGGCGGGAAATTTTATTCACGCCATATTTCAAATACAATAACTAATATTTAAAGGATTTAAGCATATAATTCAATATTCTTGTATACAATATTCAAACATATATCCATCGAAACATTTAACACTTTTTTTTATTGTAACACATAACACTAATATAAATTCACAATAATTATAATTACCTTCTACGTAATGTTGCCATGTTTATAATATTCAATCGAATACCTCAAATTCTAATTTTAAATTTGTCAAATTTTTAGTCCAAAAAAAACCTACCAAGCACCTTTATATAACATTTAATAATGTAAAAAAAATACATAAAAGGCCCCTTTTTCTCAATGAATGAAAAGCACTTATTTTTTAAAACTTTTATAAGTTTTACAATACATATTTTTATATTCATTTTCAATAGTATTTAAGGCAAGAGGAGTAAAAAATTACACAATTGTAAATATATTAGGAATAACGATTTTCCATACAAAGGAATAGTGGAGAATTTTTATAATAGACATACAATTTTATTTTTTCATAAGAAAGGTCGAATAGCTAATTATGTTTGTGCAGGATATTAATTAACCCCTATCGTGTATGATTTTTTTTATCAATTTTAACATTTAAAAATATAATTACTTGGACATGTAATCATAAAAAGTTATAAGGATTCTTGGTTGATGAAAACCCTCCCTGTCCCGTCCTGTTTTTGGAGACCTGGATGATGACCCGTTACTGGATGTATGCAAAAAGCTACTTGTTAAAGAGTGGCTGAAGGCCATTCCTTGATTCTAAGTGCATCAGTTAGATGTCAAATAGACCACAGTCTAACTTTGCGAAAATAGTATACTACGGCGGGTCTCGAATTGCCTTCTTTGGTAACCCGTTGCGGAAAATAGTAATTTATGACCATCTTATGATGGAATATTTCAAGATAAGAAAAAATAATATTTATCTGGAATATGCTTAGATATCATTTCTATTAATGTATCAAAAGAATGGTTTATTAGTAAATAATTAAGGAAGTTTTGCATTGATTTTGTCAAATTAAAACAAATATTTGTTGAGCTTAACTGAAATTTATATTTCAAATGTCTTTAGACTTTAGAAATATATATACTTTATAAACAGGAATTTTAGTTATAAATTCCACAAAATTATGGATTCACAAAAATTAATTATCGAAAAATTAATAAGATTACAAATACAAGTATCTTATTTTGTAGCACATTTATTAATAGTGACGTTATGTTATTAAATATTGAAAGCCTAACAATCCTGTAGGGACAGGCGTAACTTATATCAAATATCGACATCAAAGGACGGTAACATTGAACACCTATAACAATACATTTGCTTTAATGAACAATAACCTAACACATATAGATCTAATAAATATTACGTGTAGGTACTTTTGTTACAACCTATTTATATCCAATTTGTTATAAATAACCATAATTTAATAAGTACACAAGTAACATACAGGGATCTCAGATTTTATTTTAAATTCGAATTCGAAAACATGTTCTTTTTTAAAACAATTTTTATGGTAGGTATTATTTATAAATTTACTTTTTATCGAATTATTTAATTTAAGAATACGGTGTCACGACCTATCGTTCACAGATAATTCTTTCAGCGACTCATCAGTAAAGAAATTCGGCGCACGGGAAAACTAGTGACTGGATGTCTCGCTAACCTAACTTATCCTAACCTAACCTAAGGTCCAGTGATCGTAGAGTCCAGAGATCCATAGGTCTCGTTAACGAAATAACTTAGGTTAGGTTAGCAGGACATCCGGTGCACCAGATGTCATGACCGTCAAATGTCCCATGCACCAGACGTCCAGTGCGCCATGTCGTAACCGATGAGTCTTTGAACGAATTGTCAGTGAACGAAATGCGGCGGAACCGTACATGTAATATTTAAATATTTCATGTATTCATATGACACATTTATACCTTAAATTTTATGGTATATACTTTATAACATCAAGTAAATCTACCGTATAACTATTATAGGTATTTTTCAGCATCATCTTCGCTTATGCTTTTAAGTTATTCTTACCCCTGAGCATCAACTATGGGCACCAAGATTTATTCATTAATAATTTATTCTTTTAATAAATATTCAAATTTACAATAATATTAAACAGTATAAGTGCTTCATATCATTTTTTCACTTCATTCAACTTCAATCCACGCAATTGTATATATTTCAAAATACTTGTATTTTTCTGTTTTAAATACTCATTCCATGCATATTCCATAATAACATTAATTCGAGTCGACAACTATTCAATAATTCAACATTTTACTTAAGTAATAATTTTTTTATAAATTTATTCATTAGGCGCCTAATTAAAAATCACTTACAGATGCGTTTAGACAAAACGAAAATATAAATTGACATCACCCTTCTTTAAAAAGGCGACAAAAGGTCGCGGGTTTGTCATCGGGATGCGCGGAGGAAGGGGATGCAGGAGCAGGTCGCAAAGCAAAGAACTTGTTTAGAAGCTTCGGTTTCCCCGCCCGACAGTAACATACAGCACAGTAACAGTCAGCGTCCCAAAGATTATTGCGGCTAAATAAGAAACTACATTTGACAGCTGAACCAACATGACATGGAGCAACTGTCAAAACAAATAAAATGGCGTGTGCAAACGCCGTGTTTTATATGTAAAATTAGGACTAACATTATTAGATGTGCAGGCGAGCAAAAAAAAATAAGAGACCAAAGATCGTTTATCGAGGCTTTTCGGCATCAGCCTGAAAGAGCTATATCGAGATGATATCAAAATAAAACACGAGCAAGAATCTTCATCCAGTGTAAACAATTTATACTTCCAGCTTTTAAACTAAGAAACATACTTCTTTACAGCATATTAGTAACTAAATTATAGCAAAGGTAGTTGTATATATTTTTAAGAAAGAAAATTATAATATGAATGTACCGTTTTTACCAAACAAATTTGATGGAGTCAATACAGAATGAGCGAATGCTCGTTTTGTCCAAATGCACCAAAAGTCTTTATTTATTTATTGGAATTATATAAATGAGCCCTTGATTATATATTTAAAATGGCTTGGCTGTAACTTTTTTATAAGGCGTCGATGCGTTTTTTGGTTATATATTTTTCAAAGCCCAAAAATAGCAAAATTTTTATACATCATAATTTTTTTTTTTTCATTTTGAACCGTTCCCTTATAACCAAATGGTCCAGGCCTCAGGAGCAATGTGCTAATCATCTTAACAAATCTCCTAGGCCTAGGATACTACATATACCACAAACTACATGTCCTCGGACTTCTTCTCTGGAGGTTGTCGGGAACTATATATGTTACATTTTCAGGTGTCTTGGGACGAGGAATAGACGATGGCAGCCACCATTGAGTGGCAGCTATTTTAAGTGACCATCTTATTCTTCGTAGTAGTATCAATCCGGTGGATTGGTTTGCAGCAACAGTATCTTGCATCTCGATCTCCACTTCTCTCGGTCCTCCGCAACTCTCTCCAGCTCAGCAAAAGAGCTACAATTCATGTCCTCGAACACTTGTTGCAAATACTCCCGTCTAGGGCGCCCTCTACAGTTTCTATCCTCAACCATCCCCTCCACAATATCGTGAGGAAGACCATCGTGGCGCATGATGTGACCGATCAATCGGGCTTGCCTCTCTGAGATAGTTGTTATTAGGTGCCTATCTTCCTTGATTATCCTGAGAACCTCATTGTTCGTGACGTATCTCTCCAGGAAATTTCAAGAATTGACCATATATCCCAGAAATGTGAAGAAAAATACTAATTTCTTTCAATGTTTTTTATAAAGGTGACAAAGTTTTTTTCAGAACTGTTTATTATTTTTTAGTTCCCAGTCCAAAATTTTTCATGTGACTTAAGTTTGTGAAACCGCTACTTTTTATTTGGTGCTGCAATAGCGCAGTCCCCCCTACTCGTCCTCCAGGGTGACGAGCAGGTCCAGCTCGGAGTCGCTGTCCGAGTCGTGTCACCTGGATATGTAGACGGTGTCCAGGTGCGCCAGGCGGGCGGGCCGCGGGCCGAGGAGGGGCGGAGGCCGGCCGCGCCTGCGCCCACTCGCGCCCCCGCAAGCTGCGGACCGCCGGCCGTACATCACGAGCCCTTAAATAAAATATATTATTTTTGTAGTAAACTTGTAGATTCAGCACTAAGCCCATTAACGCCCAATCGCTAATTAAACTTTTTCTTTAAATAAAGGGATGTGTGTGGTGGCGAAGTTTTGGCGCAGTCTAAGGAGTCAGTTGCGCTTGGCCCGTCACCGTGGACTGTGAACAATGTGTTGAACACTCGTACATAGATTACGTCCTGTAACCCTTTAACTCTACGCGCGAATCTGGCATTTGTTGGTTTACTCGTTCAAAACAAAGTGCCGTCTATACAACGTGATCGCTTCCATTCTTCTTTACGGCTGTGAATATTGGCATTTCACCAAAAGCCAATGCAGCCGTGTAATGGGTTTAGAGAGCAGATGTTTGCGTTGAATACTGGGGGTATGATGGTTCGACTTTGTGGCGAATCACGAAGTGAGAGAGTAGACAAGGCAGCCTTAAATACTGCAGTCGGTCAAGAGGATAAGTAAACCAGGGACATTTACTAAGAATGCCGCAGGAGAGGACAAACTACAGCTGCTTTTTATTCAAGCGTTCGGGTTCGCACCTCCATCTGCAAGAATGTGAAGCAGATATTCTGCCGGCGGTCATAGTTCAATGGTCAAAAAAAAAAAGTTTTTAATCGATTTCTGAGCTCTAAAACACCCCGGTTGGTGTGAATTTGATCCCTCACCCGTAAAATGACAGTCATAGCCTATTAATCAAAATTGGTGGTAGATGAAAGTCATCCCGTGAAGACCACCCATTCATAGTAAATTCCTGCAATAATAAACGATGATGCGTGAATCCCGGGATGTAGTCTATGACGTTGGCGGATCAACACTCCACATGCAGCGTTTAGCCGTATACACCATGGTAAGGTAATAGAATTCCACAGATGAGACTTCAGAATTACTATCACCATCTGTCGGTACTGCGGGAGGCAGTACAGACATGGGATAAGGTAAAGAGCGGACATGGCAGTGTTAATGTTGGTGTTACCCGCAGCCGAGAAGAGCAGCACCGCGGGCCAGGCGTCTGCGAGCAGCGGCACGGCCAGCAGCCCCCCCAGCAGGCAGCACAGCACGCAGCACGGCGCCCCCACCAGCTCGGTCCCCGCGGCGCCCCCTTGCTCATGACTGGAGCGCACGGGCTGCCACCAGCAAGTCAGCGCACCGCCCAGCACAGCTAAACCATGAAAAAATACATCACAAATGAAAACATTACAATGTTTTTTACCATATCAGCTCTATATTTTGGAGCATATGGACACCGCAATTTGCTGTTTCATATTTCTTGTCGTGTGCCTTGTCCCAGAACACATTTATACCCGGAGGTGCATATCGTGACATGCGAGGCACCAGAGAAACATTTAGGTGTTCAATAATCATTGTATATATTATTTAAGGAGGTCAAATGATCAGCCAGTTACTCCCGAGGCCTGGACTTTTCACTGTTTTTTTTGTCTTTTTGATTAAACTTACGCTGGAGGTCGACTGTTTTTTTAAGTAATTGCTAAATTTATCGTCATGCGTTCAAATAAAATTAAATATGATCCTCACTGAAGAGGTTTGAGATCTTTGAATAATGGTCGAAAGTAAAAATAACACATATGTTGTGTGATCGGCCACTAACGTTTGAAAAGCTGTGTATAGTCGGCCACTAAGCGTTGGCGGAACGATCACACACATGTTGTGTGACCCGCCTTTAACGTTCGGCCTAGTGATTACACACATATTGTGTAATCGGGCTGGATAGTGTTAAGGGGTGGCTCAACCCTACCGAGGCATATATAGAGCTTAGATTTAATTAAATGAATTTAAAAAAATCAAGCTTAGTCGTGTTTTTGAACTGACAGCATCTAAATGACAAACGCTTTTACCACTGGACATGTCGTCCGGCGAAACTGGTCTTACACTTGCTTAATAATATGTATACACGGTTAATATATGTCAACCAAGAAATGACAGTTTTCAAAATTCCTTCCACTTCGAGTATTTCTTTCCTCATACAATCTGGATCTCTTCATGAAGAATTACAATATACGCGGAACTGAACATACGTTTCCCGCATGCAGCGTCCAGTCATTCTGATTGAGCCGGTCATTTGGGATTACCTGGTATGGAGATGTAGACCATAAGCGGCTGCGAGACGGCGGTTCCGACCCCCATGAGGAAGCTAGCGGCCACCACCAAGATCGCTCCGGCCGTTGCTCTCTTCCCTGAACCCACGCTGGGCACGGCGCCTGCTCCTCCGCCGCTAGCTTCTGGCACTGAGGACACCACCTATACACCACAATAGAGTTCAAATTATTGACCATTATTTAAAAACCTCACAAATTCTCTACTGCTAGAAAATCGTGTCGAAACATTATTACCATAGTGGAAGGATTATTGTTTTCCTGACGCAAGATTAATTAGGGAGTTCCACAGAGGTTTGTGCTGTCGCCTACTATTCATATCAACCAATCGTATCGAGAGTTTGTCGGTGGGTATAGCTCAATGGTCAAAGCGTTTATTAGACAAGCCAAAGGTCGTGGGTTCGATCCCCGAACCGTTTTATTGAATGTTTCGCAGTTGAACTAATAGCAACTATCGTGTAACCCTCAAGGATTATACGTCACCGTGATCTTGTCCTTGTACTCCTTGACGACGGCGTCGATGTCCGTGGACGTATCGTTGTCGCTGGAGGAGCGCCCTGGTGGCTCCGAAGCCTCGGAGGGCTCCGAGTGGTCGGACTCGGGTGCCCCAGGCCGCACTGCGGAATACTCGTCTAGCAATAAGCACTCGCGTTCCTCGTTCACTCCCGCCACACCTGAAATATCATCAAATAGCCACTTACGATAAGTCTGAATTATAATGCTTATACATAATACTTAATTTAAAGCAACTGTGATACTCGTAGTAATCTTGGAGATAACCTGATGTTTCAGTCCTAAAGAAGGCTCACCCCAACCATAGAAGCCTTTTTTGGGATAGAAGGATTAGCAACGAATTTGTGTGGAAAGCAAGATTGAGGATGGCAGAACACTACTTGGTGAGGATAAAGATGGTAGGCAGTGATCGGTTTAGGTGCTTGGCGATCGCCGGGCTCGTGACTTGCTGGATTGGTGAGGCGTTTTGATCGAGTCTAGTTGCGAGTCCTGAGAATAAATGTCCCTGGTTGCAGCATATTTGACAGCAGAGATCAATGATTTATTAGTCCATGGAGAAGAAAAGTGTTGGAGTGGCATCCAAGAGCTGGTGAACAGAGCGTTGGTCGATCAAGATAGACTAACGAAATCATGAAAATAGCGGGAGTAGCCTGGATGCGGAGGGCGGAGGATTGTGAGGGATGGAGACTCGAGCGGGATGCCTATGTTCAACAGTCGGCTGATGATAAGTTACCTTTGAGGGGCTTCAGGGGGTCTGGGGGCGCCGCCTGCCTCACAGACCGCGGCAGGAACCACAGCCCGGCTGCTAGACGAGCACCGCGTGAGGGACGCGTGGCGCAGCGGGCCTGCGCCCCCGCCAGTCTCTTATACCGGACATCTAGACAAAAATAATATCCAAATGTAAGTTTGTATGTTTGTATGTTTGTATGTTTTACTTCTTAAGTCCTAAGCAACGCCGGGTACAAATGCGCTAGTCAGAAATAAATTCATAATTAAAACACATAAGAATTATGAAAAACAGGAAAATTATCACTGTTTTTTAAATATGTACAGTGAACTCTTCTATTGCGTACACTTACAAAACCAATCATACATGATTTTTGAAATTACTTTTATGATACAATCTCACCTGAAGGATCTTCGACCTGATGATCTGGCTGGCAGCGGAGGTGAAGCATGGCTCCAGCTTCCATGATCCACACGAGCACCTGCCCGGCACATGTCAGCTTCACCAGATGAATCATGGGGCAGGCGAACGCCAAGATGGCGGCTAGACTACCTGAAAATCAATTCAATACACGAGAAATTAAAGCAAAACAATTTTCTGGGATTTTTTATGATGAGCATCGACAGACCTTGCATATATGTCAAAGCACTGGGCGGAATCTATCCAAAATTACTGATACGATAAATATGCAGAGACATTCCTTGGCTTAAGGTAACCAACTTAAGACACGTGTGCAGAAATATTTCTTAATGTAACCAACCTATAATAGCTACTTACTTTTAGAATTATTTAAGTGAGAAAACTTCAGCCTCATCTCAAATCTTATGAAAAGTTGCTGCAAACGCGTGTTAAATTGGCTAGTCAATGAGTGACTCTGCATAAGGGTGTCAAGCCACGACTGTTGAGTTAACTTTGTGGTTTACTACAAATAAAACAAGCATTGCAATTAAAACTATAACATGCGTTAATGCAATGCCGTGAGACTTGGTCGCAGTCCAACTAAAGCGGGACCGACTCAAACCTCAACCAGCCCTCAAGCGCGGTAGGCGTCAGATTGCCGGGCCAAGTGGGAAGTGGTTCCTTCCTTGACCAACCGTATCCTTGAGTGGCGCCACCAAATAATACGTTTTTTTCATCAATCGCTTTTCTATTAGCAGCGCCACAGTGAATCATATGGATCTTTTGTCGACCAGTAATTGTCAGTGGTGCTGTGTTCAATGTTACCTGCGCTGAAGACTGCCAGCACCTGGCTGCCAGTGGTGGAGCTCTCGTAGGCGATGACGCGCGTGAGCACCCTCCACTCGGGTCCGGCCATGGACACTAACGAGGCCACGGTTTGCGGGAGCACCTCCGTCATGGCCAGTGCTAGTGCGATCACCGTGAACGAGGCTACGCCGGGACGCGCCCATGCGGGAGGGTGTGTCTCGAACATGTGGATCAAGGGGACTGCAGACTCGTTATACTCTCTGGAAAAATGAGCTTAATCAACCATCTCTCTTATAACTAGGAGAGTAAAGAATAGTGTAGAGCATATGCAACAAGAATGGTCACATCAATACTGTCATATATGTGGTGGGTAAGGTGCCAGTCGAGCTTGGCCCGCCTCACAGAGAGGTCGTGTTAGCCGTTGCCGACAACAGGCGCGAGACTGTTACAACCACGCGTTGATTTGAAGCACAACACAAGTGAATGAATCGCTTCCTACCCGAAAGGCACCACATAGGCGTAGACTGCTGTGATGGCAGTCATGCAGAGCAAGGGCAGCGCCACCAGTACTGATGCTTGGAATCTTCTGCGCGTAGTTCCCGTGGCTGGAAGAGTTGCAGGAAATGCGTATATGCACGAGGCAGCTGAGAGGATCAGCTAAAAAATTAACCAAATAATAAGTAGATCTAATAATTATGCACTA
Organism: Glossosoma conforme; assembly: GCA_022606575.1. Classification (NCBI taxonomy): domain Eukaryota; kingdom Metazoa; phylum Arthropoda; class Insecta; order Trichoptera; family Glossosomatidae; genus Glossosoma; species Glossosoma conforme. The sequence continues at coordinate 236,402 of JAGTXR010000005.1, read as the reverse complement.
CGTATTAACATCCTCCTCTCTCAAAAGATTATATTTACATTAAAAAAAATTACAAGTTTCTGACCACGCGGGATGACATGCCACGCGGCCTCAACGCGGACCTTGTCACGCTAAAGGGTGGGGACCTACTGATGATTTCCGCGCTGTCCCGGCTTCCGATAGCGCCACGAGCGGTGGTATTTTTAACTAACACACCCGTTAGCGAAACCATCCAAAATGACAGCACGGTGCACCTAAATGCACGACAAGGGACCCCCAAAAGAAAGAGACGAAAGATCGTACATCGAGGTTTTCGGTAACAGTAAGCAAGGACTACATCATGCTGATGTCAGTATATTATTCACACATTAAAATAAAGGTGGTTTTATTATTCGTTGAAGCCAGGTACATTGATAATATAATAATTTGTTCACCCCGTTCCATCCGTTAGGCATCCACTTCTGCGCCTTCCAGATGGATTCCTCGACAGTGACGCTGCCAGCTGCCACGAAGAACACCATTCCTGACAGCACTGATGACACTAATAGACCAGTGAACGTTGAGTTATTCTGAAATAACATATCAATCACTTAAATAATTACCAAATTCTAGATTGACAAAGTGGCAACTAATTTGACAAAAATAAAACAATTCGTATACAAACCTATAAAACCGAATTGATAAATAAAAACCGCTCAACCAACCGTCTGTATTATAATAATGTTGTCGGAACAATTATACACATACGCGCTTAGCCATTCTCAGAAATGCCAAGCTTCATAATAAGTTCTTCTCAAATGAAGTTGCTGTTGTTTATCATAGGGAACAGACTTCGGACCAGAGTATGCAAGAGGAGGACACAAATGAAAGCCTGACAGTTTTACAGCGGACCGACTGAATGTGACTGCGGCGTGGAGCAGACCCTGTCACACCTTCTGGAGTGTGCGCTGTGTCCGAATAGCTGCACCCAGGAAGACCTGATGTGATGGCCGAGAGTAAGAGCATCGATATCGCCTACTTCTGGGTAAACAGGATCTGACCCTGTTGTTTCCGACACGATTTTATATATATCATAGGGAAAACCCTCGTAGTAATATATACGAATGAAGATCAACAATACAAGTCCAGTTAATGGTTCAGAAGGAGGTACATTGAAGACTCCTCAGTAAAAAGGTCATACTAAGTGTTGCTACGATACAATCACATGTCAGAAATGCCTTCCATTCAAGGAAGGTGTAAATTAATTCATAATTAAATATATTAAGTTCTTGTTATAGTATCTAACACATTATTGTAATAAGTTAAGAGACAATCAAGTCTGGTAATTTAAGTCAGAGCTATTATTATTTGCAAACTTGTAAGAAAAAAATACCTTAAATAAAGAACCAATTAAAATTTTTTTTAAAAAAATACAATAACACCAGCTCCTGACTAGTAGCCAGCTTGCAGCTAGCGCTTGCAAGCAGCCTAGTGTGATCCCTATCTAACCCACGCGTGAACAATACAAACGCATTTACAGTTATTGGTTAAGTGGGCTGCTGCTGTCTCACCTCCAAGCCGCACATGAACATGAGGCAAAGCAGCGCCAGCGCGGCTACCGCCAGTGGATCAGGCCACGGCTCGGCAGCGGCTGGCTGCTGCTGCTCGCCGAACAGCCAGTGGCGCGCCTTGCCCGCGCTCAGCGCGTCCAGCGTGCCCCCGAGCGCGCGCGCCGCGCCCGCCAGCGCGCCCAGCTGCGCCAGTAGCGTGCCCCAAGCCGCGCAGAACGAACCTGCGCTCCCGCGGCCCCCACCCGGGGGAGCGCTGGCAGTGCGCAGGCTCACCAAAGAGCGGCTGCAAGTTGCTGAAAAAGTGAATTCATATCTTATATAAACTCACCTAAATTTTCGGGTTAAGCCGCTCCTTAGAATAAAATAATCCAAATCTCGCGGGAGCATCGGGGTAATCATCCGATTTTCTTAAACTTAGATTAACAGATCGCTCAAAAACATGCCTTGGATATTACAGGTATGCCTACTCCCTCATCAAGCTTCGGAGGATGTTGGCAACCATATGTATGTTCCCAAGTGGACCTTCAGATGCAGGTATGTCTGCAACTGCAAAAACTAAGTGGCGACAATTTGTGGTAGCATTATGTTCCATATATACACGGATATAGGAGAAGAAGAAAACCTCACAGATTCTATGCTTAAATCGCGTGTATTAATGGTTCGCAACCGGTGCTCTGAGGAGTTCGAATGTTCGGAAAGAAAATGTCACGTGCTTCGCGTAGTAATAAAAAAATGTAGTTAATATTTTTTTAGTAATTAAATATACACAAACTATACATCAAATTCTTTATACGCATCAGTTCATTCAGAAAAATATCGGCAGAAGCGGGATGCGAACCGCGAGCCTTCGAACCACCTTTGCTCAGGTTTTTATATACCGCCTAGCCCTCTCGACTATTTCTTTGCCTGAACTGACACGCGTTAGAAGATGTATTTATACCATTGTTACACCGTTTAACGATAGATGTCTCTTTAGTATATATTCAGAGTATGTATATTATTATTTTTTATTATTATAATCAAATCAGTCAACATTTATTCACAGGCTTTTTTTTTTAATATTATTAATTTCTTGGTTCGCGGTTCGCATCCCGCTTCTGCCGATATTTTTCTGAATGAATTGATGCGTATAAAGAATTTGATGTATAGTATGTGTATATTTAATTACTTATAATATTGTAATATAGTCAATGATCTATAAAAGAAGATAAGTATATTAAAAAAATAAAATAACATTCTAATAAATATTTAAATACGTGTAATCTTTTTTTATACTTCAATATGAATCACATCGGAATATTGTTAATAACAGAATGCAACACCACGGTTTCGTTCTCTCTGAAGCTTCATCAGTTCTTGTCTTGCAAGCAGATACTAAAAAAATAAAGCATATTCACAGCGTATTTACCTAAATAATTTATATGTATAAGAATTTTTATTATTTCACATATATTAGCCCGAATTAACTTATATTTTCTACCTACTTTCAGTTATTAAAAGTATAAAATATTAACTTTTATATTCAGTCCCGGCTTTAGAAACTGTGGTGCTCTAAGGATTTGTTGCCCCCTATTGTTACATTAAAACAAATGTTAGGCTGTCTTCAGCGCCCCTACCTCATTCAGCGTCTTAGGGCGTCGCCCAGACTTTGCCCCCTAAAACCAGCACTGTTTATTTTGTAAAAGACAGGATTTAACCCTTTCGCATCGGTTGTCGATATAAAGTCGATATAATCCAAGATTCCCCTACCGTTGACACCGGGAGCCGTGATATATCGTTTGGCTACTTTCAATACTCATTGTGACATCTACGGTAGGAACTTGGAACTGCAGTCATTCCCTTTATCAACCTACATGTATTCTTTACAGGAATCTGTAAAGCATGTAAATAAATTTCGTTTGGTTTCGTCAGATAAGCGATTTTTCTGTAAACTACATGTGTCAATCCCACCACATGTATGTAGTTATATAATAAACGTTTGCTAAATATAATAGTTTTTTATACATCATCTGATGGCAAAAGGATAAAAAATCCAATGTGATATATGAAAATAGACCAGATAAGTACATTTATGCTTCAAATACTAGTTTTAAGCAAAAAACATGGCTTGAAAAATTCACGCCGTATTGACAGTATATTTATGAAGTTGGTTTTTTGTATTTTTAATATTTAAAAGACAAATTCAAATTTATATTGTAACGAAGATATTACGTAATTTATACTTTCATTGATTTATTTGTTTATTCCTGCATTCAAAATATATTTAGATGATTCCATTTCGTTTTTTAAACACTACTGTGAACTGTAATTTATAAATATTTCTTTCTCAATAATTTTATATTGGTTTAATTAGTAAGTAAAGTGCCTAAGTAAAGTGCCTACCTAATACAATACACCGGTAATAAGAAACAACGCGTCAATGTTATCGATTTGAATTGCCTAACCTTGGAATATTACTTTTCCATTAAAGGAAATTGGAAGATGATCTAATTATTTGAAGTAACTTGGCAGGCTTCAGAGATCGATAGCAGCGGATACACATTCAGATACAAGCAGCCCTGGGTGATTACAGATAGATTAACGAAAGCCTTTTCGATATTTCACGTAACTTTAAAAACACTCTTTACCTATATTATTAAAAGTATATGAATTATTTAAACATAGCATTTTTTTAAATGAAAGCGCACGCAGAAGAGCACAACCGATCGAGATCTGTGGAGTCCATGTCGCTCAGTCTGGACGACTAGACGCTGAATGCGTGAGTATGCGTGTGGGCTGAAGAGATTGCCCAAGTGTCAAAGATCTGCCGTCTACCGCGCTTGTGAGCGGGTCAAGGTTGGGTCGTTTCCTTATTCAAGGCATCAGCATTAAAGCGTGCCACAGTTTTAAGCCTAATCCTATGTTTTTATTTAATTTTTAAATAAATGTAAATTCAAAATTGTGACCTAAGTCAATTTACCCCTAGGTATCATTGTATTGATTTAATAAAGATGGGTTAATCTCAATAGTCATGGTTCTAGTCAATTAACGCCTTGGCTATATAGAATTGTAATGTTGGTATTATCCAATATATCAGTTACCTCCTACTGTGGCGAGGATAGTTGCCAGTGGCAGGGCTGGGAGAAGTCCTTTGCCAGCTCCGGCGACTCCCATCGCGCCCAGCCACAGCGTGCCCAGGGCCAGGCGGGATGCCCATCCGGGGCACGACATACCGCCAGCCCTGAAAATATCACAAAAAGATACATCCTATACGCATTCATGCAAACCAATTCAGGAATTGTTTATATAAATATACGAGAAGTATACATAAACAAGTAATCTAAACAAGACGAAGAACTTCTCAAAAGAAATCGACAGGCGTATAAAACTGGGATGGGCAGCGTTTGGAAAACTTACTCGTTAGTACATTAAAAAAAACTCTCTTCGTACTATCACCAGAACCGACTACAGCCAAACCCAAGCAAGACCCAAGTCTGCGCCTTTCATCTCAATAACAGACTTGCCAAGAGAAAGCTGCACATTACCTGGAACGACTTGGTGTTAGAGCACTGCGACACACCTAAATACCTAGGGGTCAAGCTGGATAGGACCCTCACTTATCAGAAACACTGTCAGTCTGTTAAGCAAAAGGTGTCCACCAGAAACAACCTACTCCGAAAAGTGGCAGGTACGAAGTGGGGAGCCCAACCAAACCTGATCCGCACAAGTGCTCTAGCTCTCTGTTTCTCTGCTGGCGAGTATGCTGCGCCAGTATGGGCGAGGTCTGCCCATACCAAGAAAGTGGATATTGCTCTGAATGAAACGTGCCGGGTGGTTACGGGGTGCCTAAAACCTACCCTAATATCAAAGCTATATCAACTCTTGGGCATTGCCCCACCAAACATACGGCGAGAAGTTACTACCAAGAAGGAACTCACCAAAGCAACCCACGACGCACTCCACCCTATGTTTGGGTACCAAAAGATAACCACACGGCTCAAATCAAGAAGAAGTTTCCTACAGTCGACAACGAAACTGGTGATACCTGAGGCCACCCTGCGGCTGAACATGTGGAGAAGCGCAACTGAGGGGAATACTTGGATTGCCCCGAAAGAGGACCTAGCCCCTGGACATGACCAAGGGTGGAATATATGGAGGTCCCTTAACAGACTTCGGACCGGAGTATGCAAGACGAGGACACAAATGAAGGCCTGGCAGTTTTACAGCGGACCGACTGAATGTGACTGCGGCGTGGAGCAGACCCTGTCACACCTTCTGGAGTGTGCGCTGTGCCCGAGTGGCTGCACCCAGGAAGACCTGATGATGGCCAGAAGTAATGCCATCAACGTCGCCCACTTCTGGGCAGACAGGATCTGACCCTGTTGTTTCCGACACGATTATATATTAAAAAAATGGCCATGGCTTAAATTTAAAGCCTTAAAACTAAGGCGCTCAACTAACGCATCCTCCGAGTATTAACTTGTTGCGCAGACGCGTGGAGTTGAATAGCAGGTCTTGTCCATAAAATAATGGTCACCCAATCCAATGATGACAATATTTACATTAAAAACATTTTAAAAAGCGTACGTGATTTGACTCACGCTACAATTGAAACGTAAGTTTTTTGCCTATCGATGGAGGTTATCAATAAATTTTCCGACTTAATATTACGCACCATTATCGCAAATGTGGTTCAATATTTGAAAGTTGCAAAATATAACTGAATTTGTAGTTGTAAAGAGAAAGCTATTTCAAATTCATGATTTACTTGAAAGACTCTGTATATATTGATTAGATTAATATGAATTGAGAAACGCGGAATTGTAAATGCTAGTATTGGGTCCACAAACGACATCGAACTAACTCAAATTATTTCCTATTATTTTCATATTTCTGTTTGAATTTTCAAGCACGCACGCATTTCCGATAAACTGTACGATTTAGTTATGGATATTTTCGAGCATGGCTTTTCGTAATAAGCATTATGCCATGCACCGTGATTTATTTGGTAATAAAAATCGATGGGAAAACACGCGATGTGGTTGAAAATACTCACGGAAATGGAATGAAACTTTAAAACCTGCAGACAGGTGGATGAGGGCTGAATGAAACTGATTTCAAGAACTATTTCTTTAAATTTCATTGAATTCAAATTTGGTATTGATGAAATACCATAATGTCGGAGTTTTTTTAAAATTCGTAATAAATAAAATAGAAAAACATATCATTAACTTAGGATTTGAAATGCAAATGGTTCAAACGGCGTTTTTTATACTAAATTTGAATGCAGCTTCACCGAGAATTTTCATTTAATGATCGTAACATAAATTATGTTTTTATTATTACTATGTTGGCAGTGAGCCATGCATCTTATGCAGAAAACGAATTAACAGGTGCCAATATGAACAATAACATTTTTTACAATAAGCGTGTCAAACGGTCTGTTTGTGTTTCGAATCATTTTTTCGTAATTTATAAATCTACAAATATTCTGTAAGAAATCAAAATGGTTTATACAGATTTGTCACTTAATTTGATGGACTCAATCCTGAGCCTAAGTAAATTAGAAAGAGTGAATATATTTATAAAACATACTCGTACACTCATTTATAATAGATGACACACCTCACTATTATCATCACAACTTGAGACTTTTGATCTGAACTTCCTTGAGAGAATAATTGTTGGCATATGAATCGAATGAAGAAGATTCAATGGATGTATTGACGAGTACATTAACGGATTGATGATCTCATTATGTGTGCAATCTCACAAATATTACGAACTGCATGTGATTATTCTTGGTGTAAGTATGACAATTTGCCAAAGCATTTGTATGTAGTATCTTGATGTACAGCTGTGAGACATGGTGCTTATCTGAAAGTCACAAGAAATGACTAGAGGCCTTTGACATGTGGTCTTACAGAAGAATTCTAAGAATTTCCTGAAGAGACCAAGACACAAACAATGAGGTTCTCGGCATAATCATGGAAAATAGGCATCTACAATAGTAAGAACCATCTCAGAGGGGCGAGCCCGATGAATCGGTCACTCATGCGCCACGATGGCCGTCTTCACGACACAGTGGAAGGGATGGTTGAGGGTAAAGACTTCAGAGGGCGCCCTAGACGGGAGTATTTGATGCGAGTGTTCGAGGACCTGGGTTGCAGCTCTTATGCTGATCTTAAGAGGGTTGCAGAAGATCGAGAAGAGTGGAGATCGGTACGCAAGATTTTGCTGCAAACTAATCCACCGGATTGATACTACGAAGAAAAGTATGATATCCATAACGGTAGCGATATTAGTAATCACGATAATAAGCATTGAAAAATACAATAAGAAAAGTAAAACTTGTAATATTTAATTTCATTCGGTTCATTACAATTTTATTACGAGTACCTGTAAATTTAATTTCAATTTAAATACGATAAACACAATTCTAATTTTTCAATTAAGCATCCATTTTTTTTACAACAGCAAACTTAGTATTACATTGGTATTTGTTAATTAGTCTATTTATAACTGGAGTTTCTTTTTAATTTACATCTTGACTCGATAATTTCTCGTCTAGTTAGCACATCACTCTTGTGTTTGATTAACTGGTTTATTATATAGAGTCAATTTTTTTATTTATTTATTATAATTTATGCATAAATAAATAGCGCAATCCGTGTAAGGTTTCACGGAAAATAACTCAAACTTAAAATTAGACAAGAATATTTTTTTACAACAGAAGAAATAGGGCTTAGTATCATTTTTTTTTAGAATATGGTGATTTGAATGGGAATCAAAAAAAAAATATTTGAAGGCGAAATTCAAACCTTCTATGATCAATTCCACATTACTTAACAAACTTAATTAAAACGTAAATTCAGTAAAAGTGTAATATACAATAATTCACAGATTTCTCAATTAATAAAGTATATTTTAGTTTTGTAATTATATTTATCACATCTGCATTGCGCTATGTAATAAACAATAATTGACCATCTATCGGTTTCCTTACTTATTATAAAAAACCACATTAAATGCATAAAAAATACATTAAATCTATATTTTCTGTATTTTTCAACAATACTATAATAATCGGTTAAATATTGTAAGTTACTATAATTTATTTATTAATTTTAATTCTTACCTGAGTGTTCCTAGCTTCTCCAGATTGATTACATTTTAAAAGTCACACGAAAAAAATGTCACTCTATGAATAACAAAAGAGCGAATATTTGTTTCAAATTTCAAAAAATTCGAAACAATGTCAAATAATTATTTTGAAAACATTTTTCAAATGTCAGCATGACTTTTAAAGGTCGAATTGACACTTATTCATACTTGGAAAACACAACATTTTAGATCGATAACATACTATTATGGGGTTTAACGTCAATCGTATGTATTTTATGTCAATTAAATGAGAAAATACATTATATGTATGTAAATTTATTCACAATTATTATTATGTAGCCATAGATTTGGATGCGAGTTTGTTGTTTTTTAAATTAAATTCACGCACTAATTTTGTCCGGGGTTACGTTGCCCAAGGTCTTTGTTAAGTCGCGCTGTGTTTAATCAATAATTGTGATATTTTTTTGTTAGTTTTTCTCATGAATTTGTTATTGGAACTCTTCGTAGGAAAATGTGTTTTGACGGCTAGCGCCTGGCGATAAGCAATCCGCACTACTGGGCCAGAGCGGGACGCGGCTAGCCGAGCCTCTCTCGCGCTCGCGGGGAAAATCGATTCTGCGCACTGGCGAGCTTTTCCCATAATGGCGCAGTAATTTGAACTAATTCGAATCTTTTCAAATGGAAACATTTTGGCGAAAAATTATTTTTTATTTTTCGGCATTCTCATATTGACTATTCACTGTGTAATGCATATATTTTTCCATTTTACACTTTTACCTTATGTCGAAAATTCTGTACATACTGTACAATATTTAACACTTTTTTTAAATCAGAGATTTAAAACTACTGATCCGGGAAGTAAGTGTTGTAAACATTTTTTTTTTCGAAATAAATTAAAAAAAACTATACCCACTTTTTTGTAACCCCATAAATATAATATTTAGTTATTTTTAAATAAGTGAATATTGATGTTAGTAGAAATCTATAAATAAATTATAAAATAATATTTTTAAATTGTTCCCTCTCGTATCGCACCATCTAGAGCTATTAGTTTCGTCACTTGTCAAAAAAAATAATTTACGGCATGAATGTTAGCTTTGGAATGCTCCTATAGAATATATCTATGTTTCTTCATCTGTTCAATCTAAATATTTTAAAGGTACACATGAATCTGCACTAGCAATCTCTTCAATACTTACAACAACATGACATATATTTTCAGCAAGCATCGTCCACTCGCCATTGTCAAATGTCAAAGAGTGCATTGGATTTTACAGATTATGCTCTCCTGCATGAGATAATATCCTTCAACCAGGTTCACTAGGTGTCGAAAGATTATGTGGTGGAGTAATGATCAATTCCTTTAAATACGACTGGTCTAACTTGACATACCTGTATATAAAGGATCTTAGTTACCTACGATTCCATATTTCTACACCAAAACCTCAACTGTCAAGGTCTAACCGAATAAGCATATCATGTTCTGCTTTACTTACCTTTAGTTTCGTACATCTCTGGTAAAATATCGGACTTTTTGAGCCTGGCAGGACGCCTTGTACTCGTACTTGCGCACTTTAGGAGCACTTTCATTGTTAACAAAATACTTTTATATTTGAGTAACGTGATTTGGTGAATAACACTAAACCTGGTTGTCAAAACTAGATGTTAGAAATTATGTTGATTTATATTATTAAAAAGAGAAAAATACAATCTTTCTTTTGTATGAAAAATCTGCATACTAATCATTTAACAATCTAACCTCACTTTTCTAGCCTTAATGTGTAATCAAATAAACTGTTATTATTGAATGTTAAACAATATAAAATCTATTAAATTATGATTTAGAGACAATAAATAGTACGGTATAACTGTCACTTGGCAAGTCTTTGGTTTGCAAATACAAAACAATTGAACACAACTTTGGAACAAATACGATTTTAAACGTCATTAAATGTCACTAAATATTACAATTGGTAGGTAAAATGTTATCAAACTTTTTTATTTGAAAGTGACATTGATTATAAATTGCTTATGGTACCTACCGAAACAAATAGTTTTCAGTGTTATTTATGAATCAAAGACAATCTTACAATTCATTATTGAGTTTTTATTAAAAAAAGAAATAATAGTTATGCCGCGTCGTTTTGTCAAACTGTTCTATACGATCCACGTATTATGTGTACAATATTAATTTGTTTTTTCATTGTTTAATGATTTATAATAGCAACTTGCCAAAACACTTGTTTGGAGCATCTTAATGTACGGCTGTGAGACATGGTGCTTATCTGAAAGTGATAAAAAAAGACTAGAGGCCTTTGAGATGTGGTCGTACAGAAGAATTCTCGGAATTTCCTGGAGAGACCACGTCACGAACAATGAGGTTCTCAGGATAATCAAGAAAGATAGGCACCTAATAAGAACCATCTCAGAGAGGCGAGCCCGATGGATTGGTCACATCATGCGCCACGATGGTCTTCTTCACGATATTGTGGAGGGGATGGTTGAGGGTAGAAACTGTAGAGGGCGCCCTAAACGGGAGTATTTACAGCAAGTATTCGAGGACATGAATTGTAGCGCTTATGCTGAGCTGAAAAGGGTTGCGGAGGACCGAGAGGAATGGAGATCGAGATGCAAGATTCTGTTGCTGCAAACCAATCCACCGGATTGATACTACGAAGAAGAAGAATAAAACAATACCTTATCATTAAATTAAATTTATTTATAAAAATATAACAAAAAATAAATTCATATAATTTATACATAAAATAATACATAAACAATATGTTCTAATTATAATATTTATAACACTTATACTAAGCACATATTGGTACATATTTTTGTTTTTACTTTACTGCGTAATAAAGTACAAAAAAATATAATGAAATCAATATCATTATTTAAAATAATATCTTAAAAATATAACTTACACATTAAAAAATAATATCATCCAATTTTATTAATAGGTCATTAATATTTTGTTACAATTTGAAATAAAGTTTATAAACATTCAAATAAAAAAACCTACATATTTATTTATGTAAGATATTATAAATTTGTACTTCAGGTAAGAAGGATATAATTTAAAAGTCGTTTTACCTTAAATACTAAATCTAAAAACTTCGGCCTTGAAAGTTTCTAATAAAGCAAATGAATCGAAAAGATTCGATCAAAATGAAAACAATTATTGTTCATAGAACACTTGCAGACACTTGGTTTCAACGAAAAATGAAATATTAATTTTATTTAATCAATTTTAAGAATCACAAAGTGAAACAAGTAATTATAAAAATTGTATAAAAGTTGAAGCATTGTTTTAAAGAATTGCTTTATCATCATATAATAATTATATAAGGCAGTGATATTACTATTTTCGTTTCTATCTCTAAAATATAGAATGTGAAATATGGATATCTGTAAAAGAATTCAAGTAGTGAAAGCTACCGAAAGTATAGGCACACTCGAGTTGCAATGGGCAGGATATATCTGTCGAAGAGACGACGGTCGATGGGGAAGAAAAGTTTTGAGTGACGTCCAAGAATTGGCAGACGGGAACTTTGGGCGACTCCCTGGAGGATGAACTGACGATATCAGAAGAATGGATGTTGTAGGTCGAGAAGAATCGAAACTCATGCAGGCGGCCTACGTTCGATAATGAACGGGCACAAAATGGTGATGACGATTTAAACTACGAGTATTTTATAGTTACATAGTTATTGTTATAAATCTAACATGACAATGATACGTAGTTTAGAGCTGCTGGAGACGATCGGGAGAAGAGCGTCTGGGAAGGAATCCAGCATGGACCAGTACATTGTAGATCTCGCGACGAGAAATCTTTTCTGCTTCACGATTCTGAACCTGGAAACAAAGTTAAGATGAATTACAAGATGAATTACAAAGAAAACAAGTAAAGGTTCATCAGTAACACAAGTCAATAAATGGCTGTAAAATGCCCCCTGAGAATTTTACGGCTGTGACTGTTTGGCATTTCACCATGAGCCAATGCAGCCGTATAGTGGGATTCGAGAGCAAAATATTGGGTTTGCGATGGTTTGACTTTGTGAGGAATGACGATGTGAGAGAGCGGACAAGGCAGCCTTCCATACTGCAGTCGATCAAAAGGCGAAGGTGCACCTGGCTGGGACATGTATTGAGAATACTGCAGGAGAGCATAAGCTATAGCTGCTTTTTATCAAGCCCTCTGGCTCGCGACGTCTTGGAAGGCCGTTGGGGACTATACATATAATGTACTCGGTGGGGCTGCGGGAGGCAGACCTGATTTAGGATGAGGCAATGAAAATGGCGGCTTACAGAGCTTTGTGGCGGCGGTTCGTGAATGTCATATGCTCCAGTTAGGGGAGCGGACATGGTATGATGATGCGCAATGTCCGTGTAGGCGAACTGATAGAAATTAAGCCTTAACTCAATGATGGCAGACTTAGAACAAAAAGGTTAAAATAAGCTTAGAAGTATTAAAAAAAAACATTTAGTATATAGATTAGAAGTGATCCAGGGGTACGCTAAATGAATAGATTGTCGAATAGAAATAATAATATTTGTAAATAAAATTGATTATTGAATTTCGCAAATAATATAAACATGAAGCTTATGACAAGCGCCATTTGTAAAAATACATATTTATAATATGCGTTGATTTTCTCGATTCAGCGTGCTGAGCAAATAGTTGGGTAAAGACAGAATGTTGGTTAGCAAAGTTTCTCGTCCGATATTGATGAGAGAAATGTCATAAAGATAATATTTGTTGTAGATTTGTATGTGTATATCAATTTATTAAATATTGGTATAGGTCTTCAATTAATAAAGTATTAGAATATTTGAATATATTCTAAAAAAACAATCACAATTAAAAAAAAATGTCAAAAAAGCCCACCATACAAAAATATTTAAATTTTATATGTATCGTACTCATATGTTAAATTTCAACGCAAAATAAAGTTTGAAAATTGTATCAAAATTAGTTTGTAGTATTTTTGCTTTACCACTCCATTTAATACGATTCCATTTGTCAGAACCAATCGTAATAAAAAAATGTTTAAATATTCAAAATCAATCTAAAACTCCAAAATGGAAGCTAGGAAGTGGCTGATTCATTAATTGAGTAACTCGATTGTATTCTGAACAAGAATCAACCACAATACGCTGACAATCACGTGTGTACAAGAACTGACCATCCGTCGCCTCGGACATGGTCCCGAATGATCAGTCCAAGTCAAGAGAAGGACCAGCATCGGGCAACGACTGCCCCACCAGACTTCCTTGACAACATGCAAGCTTCATCAGAAGATATATATGTAGTGACTGCGTAGACTACGACGTGGGGTTTTCAAAATTATCGTTACCGCTATCTGTTGATTTTATTTGTAAGTAATTATATTATTAATAATTTAAATAATACGAATTTAATTTTGGCTTACGTTACTAATTTAGAAAATGATTTTAAATTTATAAATTTATTAATAATAAATTATTTTTCTAAAAAAATCAAAAATGTATAAGCTCCAGTATCGTCGTATACAATTGCAACTCGGAAGCAATTGTCAATCACCCTTTTAAGGATATAGAATGATCAGTACGACACTGGCGATGCCTAGAATATTTGTAAGTAAGACTAGTTTGATAAATTCACACCAACTGTGGATATTTATAGAGCTTAGAAATCGATTAAAATTTTTTTTTTTTTAATCTCGGTCGGGGATCGAACCAACAACCTTTGGCTTGACAAGTAAACGCTTTAACTACTTAGCTATGTCTGCCGGTAAATGGATATAGTATGAGTCGAGGACTGTGGCGGCTAGCATAGCTTCATGGTGGCAGTTTGTGAATGCTATATGCTCCGGTTTTAGGAGAGCGGACATGTTAATGATTTGGCTAAAAAATATTGTTTTACCGGAAAAATACGAGCCGCGTGCTATTGGCGTTAGCTTCCCATAGTAGATATGAAAATATGCAAAATTGAAGTCACTATGGGATATATAGGATTACCACAAACCGCATCATCAATATTTTGAGACAGGAGTGTTCACAATTGTCGAGGCTGCAACTTAGATTGTGATCACCCTGTCTCATCGATCATCTTACAAACTACGATCAGAGATCGACTTAATGTCTATAAGTAGCATAATGGCAAGTTCGAGGACTAACGATCCAAGCGGTGCCCTTAAAACCTGAACCGTCAGTCCAAGCAGGGATTCGAAATAAGACCAGCTCCATGACACTGGCCTCCTATACACCCTGGACTTCAGAAGTTTCACAATCGAAAACTGTATATATGCTGAATTATCAAGGACTACGACGTGCGATTTCAATTTTAATTAAATGCGACATCTGTTGATATTTTTAAAAATGTATTACTTAAATTTAAATAATAAATATTCGAATAATAATATTTTAATAAATATTACATTAATTATAAAAAATTGATATACACACAAATCTACAACAAACATCATATTTATTGACATTTTTCTCATTAATATCGGAGAAAAAAATGGCAGACGCTGGGATTCGAACCGCGAACTTTGCACTACGATTATATTACACGGCAATGGGACCATTCGCAAATATTGAATTTATTGTAAAAAATAAAATCAATTTGATGTGAATTGCCCAGTATCGTTAATTATCATCACAACACTGCGTTTAAAGTATGATGAAACTGTAGAGATGATCTATGTATAGCTCTGTCTCTCTTTAAAGTTGAACAGTTAGACAATTCGAATCGTGCGAGTATTCCTCGTATAAATCACTAAAACGTGTTTTGTGGTTTATGTTAGTTAGGTTTGGTCAAATCATATTAAATTAAGTCAGGTCAGGTCAAGTTAGGTTAGGTTAGGTTTTTTCACCGTGACATCTTTACCTCTTCCATGACATGAAGATATTTTGATTTTCTATTAGTTTTTTTCATATTCTGTTTTTGTTTGTTTTGTTTTTATATATAGCGGTGGTTTGCTTTAGGACACCTTATAGTATGACTTCTCTAACATTTATTGACGTGGAAAAAGACAAACTTCTTTTGAATTTCATCTTACTCAGGCGTTTACCGGACACGGATTTGGCCTCTCTTTGCGACGCATGTCCATGTGATCCAGGCATACAACAGACAGTGAGACATTATCTGATGGAGTGCATCATCCATGAGAATAGGAGACGCGTTTTGTGTTGTTGCTTGGGAGTCTCTGTAATTTTTTGGGAGTATTTTCCTGAACTGCTGCTTAGTTTTGACGGTCCCTTGCTGTTAAACTTCATCAAGGAATTCGTCGGAGCTACGCGCGCTGTTAACGAGGCTGACACGGAATAGACTCCTAAGTTCATCAACTGTTTGTCAGACGCATAACCTTGTGTGTAACTTGTAGGGTACCACGCGCAACTATTTCTTTAAACATTTTGTTAAGAAAAAAAGTGTGACTTCTAGACGGTTACGTTAGGTCAGGTGAATTTTGATTAGGTTAGGTTGAAAATAATGGACATTTACCGGTGTTTCTCCAGCGTGAAGCCATGATGCTCTCGCCAAGGCTCTGGCCGTGCGAGGGTCCCTGAAGAAGTTGTTTCTTAGAGGAGGAGGTAGTTCGGCCTCGGCACGTGCAGCACGCAGCACTGCCGCGTGCGTGCGCACTTGCTGTGGCATCGCGTGCGTGCCCGCCAGCACGACCACCAGCACCAACAGCACACCTAACAGCATCTCTGTTCTCAACACTGAAAAAAAAACACTTTCATGAGAGTATTTCATACCTTGTTTTAACATGGATCACACTGAACACTGTTTCACTTGCTAAAAGACTGCAGTTTCACGATTTAATCAATTCCAACATGTACAAATGTACTACTACGTAAATGAATATTTACTAATAAAGAATGAGTTTCACTAGAAATTAGGAAGGGGGATGGGTGGAGTTTAGGTGTGGGGGTTAAGTGTGGAGCCTATGTATGCAAAAAAGTGCTATATTACGAAAAAAATATATATGTATGTTGTCGTATATATTTTTTAAAAGGTATGAAATACTTATCTATTTTATATAGAAATAGATCTTAAATAAAAGGAAAAAATATATTTCATGAGAGGCTATCAAAAAAATGATACTCGTACGTGTTCCATAAGATCATTTCGCTGTATCGATGAAATTAATAAAGCTTAATTTATTATTTATTTATTTAAAAAATAAAAATTGCTGATCTTTAAGAACATAATGTGAATATGATCCTTCACCCGTTAAATGTCATTCATAGCCTATTAATTAAATTTTCTATGTAGATGAAAGCCGTTCCGTGAATATCACTCATTCATAATTAATTCCTGTAGTCTATGATTTTGGTGGATCAACACTACATGCAGCGTTTAATCATATCTGACATGGTAAGCCTCATAATACTCACAGATGAGATTTCTGCATCACTCTCACCATCTGTCGATATTCTTAAGTATGTGTTTACGTAATACAAATATTGAAAATACGGCTGTGATTCGTGGCGTCTCACCAAGAGCCAATGCAGCCGTATAGTGTGTTTTAGAAAGAGATTTCTTTGTAGACTACTAGGGTTACGATGACTGAGAGAGCGGATACAGCAGCCTTCCATACAGGCGAAGGTGAACCTAGCTGGGCCTGTATATCAGATAGCATAAGCTACAGGAGTGTTTTCTTCAAGTCTCCGGACTCGCGTTATCCTGGAAGGCTGTTGAAAACTATACATAGAATGTACTCGGCAGAGCTGTGGGAAGCTGACCTGATGTGGGATGAGGCTAATGATATATCGGCTGATAGAGCATTTTTCGGTAGTTCGTGACAGTCATATGCTCCAATTCAGAAGCGGATATGGAAATGATGATGATGATGATCAGCGCATGCATAAAAAATACTGTTATTACAAGTAATTAGCTCAATGGTCAAAGCGTTTGCTTTGCAAGCCAAAGGTCGTGGATTCGATCCCCGACGGAGATTTAAAAAAAAGGATTTTTAATCGATTTCTGAGCACTTAAATACTCCGGTTGGTGTGAATTTGATCCCTCACCCGTAAAATGCCAGTCATAGCCTATTACTTGAAATTGGTGGTAGACGAAAGTCGTCCCGTGAAGACCACCCATTCATAGTAAATTCCTGTAAATAATAAGGATCATGCGTGAATCTCGGGCTGTAGTACATGACGTTGGCAGATCAACAATCAAGTAAGAGTCATAGAATTCCAATGATGAGACTTCAGAATTACTATCTGTCGGTATTCTCCTGTACGTGTTTGCATAAAAAAAAGTAAAATATCGTGTAGTGAATCAAACAACGATGCGATTCAAGTATTTGTGTTATGGAAGAGTTACATCTAGGAAGTCAGGTCTGTACATGCAGCTAGTAGTGGTCGCTAGCGATAGTGAAAGCAGATAGGTGACTTTCTTGGACTACTGAGCACATCTTTGTCAGACGCCATTTCTTAGGCTTTAGTAAGACAGAGATGAAAGAAAAGTGCAGCTGAACAGAAGAGTAGAAATACAACGTTTTATAGTCCGACCGTCATTTACATCATGAATGCCTAAAGATAAAATACGGTAAATATGTTTTTGGTGGTATTTTTTTTAGACTACATATTTCAGGACTCAAGTATTTAGAGATAATTCTATTTTTATACCAGTATTTAACGTTTCATACATACATACACACAAATTTACAGCAAACATCATCTTACTTGTAAATAAAATTTATCGATTGAATCATAATAAATATATTTACTTTTTTTTCAATGTTTTCAGCATTCACTTTGATATCCATTATAAATTATAAATATTTATTTATTTACCTTGTTTTTACATGGATCACGTAAGATAAGTTCTCTATTAGGAGACTGCAGTTTCGACTAACTCATAGTCTTTCTTAATACTTCACTTATTAAGAGATAACTTAAGAGATAAGATGTTATCTCTTAACAAGTGAAAGATTAAGAAAGGCTACGAGTTAGTCGTAACTGCAGTCTCCTAATAGAGAACTTATCGTACGTGATCGATGTAAAAACAAGGTAAATAAATAAATATTTATAAATATATTTATAGTTTACAATAAGCACCATCTATAAAATAATGTGTATCAATAATACGACACGTGTTAATTTCTCGATTCAATGATTGTAGCAAATGGCGGCAGGCACACACTGAGTACAGACAGAACGTCGGTTATCAAGGTTTGTGGCTCGAATCCCAGCTTCTGCCGTTTATTTTTCTCCGATTTGTTGATGAGAGAAATTATCATATAAGACGATGTTTGCTTTGAATTTGTATGTACGTATCAACAGTAAATGATAAATAAATAAAAAGATCAATGAAATTAAAACAATTTAAAATTATTAATTTTATATAATTAGAAATTTATGTTATTTAGTGTATTTTACGATGAGCTGTCTAATAGGCTGGAAGGCCTACCTACGAATAGTTCAGTATTAACGTTACACACACGGAATACCTATTTAGTGCCGATTATTTTAATTAATTTCTTCGATTAAATATTAATATAAAACATTAATGATCTTATAATCATTCAGAAAGCTTAATATAAATATTATATTTTTATAAAAACATTATTTTATACTTCCATATAAAATAAATAATATAAATATCGCAGTAAAGTATTATTTTCTTCTAACAAATTAATAATTTAAGTAACTTTATTAAGTGACCAATGTCAATGGCACACCTTTAGCACGGCTCTCGTTGGATCACCGAAGTTAAGCAAGATTGGACGCGGACCACAACTTGGATGGGTCACTGCCTGATGCTAACCACGTGTCGCTGGTCGAGTTGAGCCGATACTTAGGATCAAATAGTCTACACTGGGAGTATAAGGATAATCATTTAACGACCTAAAAAAACGATGAAAAAATCACCTGAAATATACCTTGAAAACTACACCCGCCGTCTCTTCAAATACCTTAGAGGTCGTCGGGAACCTTATATGTTTCAAGGTCTAGATATATCTGAGAATGAGGCAAAAACAGTGCAACTGACAGAACTAAGTAATTGCAATTTGTGATAATCATATATTCTAGATATCGAAGAAAAAAAAATATTTATGTAAGAATTCAGTTTCTCCCAGGTACCATTATTAAACATCATCATCATCATCAGCCTGTATCCGTCCACTGTTGAAAGTAGGTATACCGAATGAGTCTCCATCCGTCTCTATCCTCCGCCTTCCATATCCGTCCATCTTGCAGGGAGTCGGCGCACACTTCGTTTGCCAGTTCTTGGGCGCCATCGTCCGTCGTCTCTACAACAGATATGCCCATTGCCACTCGAGTGTGCCTATTCGTTGTGTTGCCTCCTTGAGTTGTTCTTCGGATATTTTTATTTCGGATATTTTTTTTAGAGACACTCTTCTCATGGATCTCTTCATGGCATGTTTGTTGACCTTTATTTTATGCGTAAGACTTGCTGTTAGATTCCACGTCTCTGCGCCATAAGTGGAATACAAATTATACTGTCAATACGGCGTGTATTTTTCAAAACATTTTTTTTGCCTAAAACTAGTATTTGAAATATAAATGTACTTATCTGACCTATTTTCATATATTATCACATTGGTTCATGTATCCTTTAGCTATCAGATGATGCATAAAAAACTATTATATTTAACAAACGTTCATTATGTAACTCCATACATGTGGTGGCATTGACACATGTGGTTTACAAAAAAATTGCTCCTGTGATGAAACCAAACGATATTTATTTACATGCTTTATAGATTCCTGTAAAGAATACGTAGGTTGATAAAGGGAATGACTGCACTACCAATTTCCTAATGTAAGTTGTCACAATGAGTACTGAAAGTAGCAAAACGACATATCATGTCAACCGATATAAACGGTCGGAGAATCTTGGATGGCATTTATCGACAACCGATGCGAAAGGGTTAAACGTCTTAGTTGTAAGACATTACGACATTACGACATTTTCGCTTTAAAAACGTACTTAACTTTTTATTAAACCGTGGTATTTGCTATGTTTTTTATTAATTTATCGATTTATTGCAATTTTCAATAAATAAACCTTAATAAAGGACAATAAAATTATTTAATAGCATAAAACTAGACCGAGGAATCGATACTTTGGGTTGAGTAAGAAACTAATAATATTAACCTGCATATTTTACGGTAACATTTAATTTATTGGTTAAATTGACATCTATCCAACGGTAAGTAGCGTGGGTAACCTACTTAACTAATATCCTTACCGATAATCCGGTTAAACTCCTACAATTTCATGTTAAGAGTCAACAATAGCGCAACAAACCAGAGGCGTGACCAATGCTATTACGAAAGTCGTAACCAAATGTAGAAACGTTAATTAATTCATAATAAAAACGTGTTTAACGACAATCTATGAGATACATTATATTTTTTTATGTAAACACATACAAGAGAATACCGACAGATGGTGATAGTGATTTTCATGTTTCATCTGTTGATTGTATGAAGCTTAGTATTCTACATATGGATAAGCGCTGTACATAGAGTGTTGATCCGCTAACGTTATAGACTACAACCCGACATTCACATTTCATAATTATTATTATATGAATTTACTATGAATGGGTGGTCTTTACGAGTGTAGGCTTTCGTATACCACTAATTTTGATTAATAGGCTATGTCTGGCTTTTTACGGATGATGGATCAAATTCACACCAATCGTGGATAATTAAGAGCTCAGAAATTGAATTTTTTAATCTTCGTCAGGGATTCCACCCGCGAGCTTCCGGCATTGCGTTTGAAATGAATGCATCATTAATTAAAAAAACAATTTATTTAAGTATACTCGTTTCATGTGACACTGATCATTATCGTGAAATGGCTATTATAGACAATGATAAAAAAATTAAACTAAGTAGTTCAGTGAACACCACCTATTCATATTGAGTCCTTTATTGAACATATATATGTTATTTTTACTCAATGCACGAATGCTGATCCGTAGTCTAATGAAGTTGGAGAAATCAAAACTTAGCATGGAGTGGTAAGTCATAATAGGACGACTTTTCTTATGAAAATATAGATTCTACATAACAATTGGATTATTTTCTTTTAAAGGGACTAAGATTTTTTTTTCATAAGAACGCGAGAACAATCAAAGCTGCTGCAACAGGGAGCATCACTGCTATGCGACTGTGGAGACTTTCAAACCGCGTCAGGTTTAATATCCTGCCTTATGTGCTAAGGTACTCATCCCAACACCTTGTGCTGGGAAACAAACAGGCCAAAGATGTTGCCAGTTATTGGACTGAATCGATTTGACGTCTCTGTTGTTACAAAGAAGAGTAAAATAAGTGTTTCCAAAAAACTTTAGCATTTTTCGGACACGTTTTAAATAAAAAAATAAGCGATTGTGTGATGACAATAAAATAAAATAAAAAACTCTAGGTTGGAAGCCCTTCCTTCATTCCTTGACTCTCTTAAGCTCCATCCATCCTCTTCCCGATTTCTCATGAGACCACCTCTGTGTTTTAAAGCTATTTATCCATCAGTAGGTTTGTACACTTTGGAAACTAATAAAGTTTTCATTGAAGGCAAAACCGCGGTATTTCAGCAAGTTATTAAACAGTGCTCAGTGTGACCCATGTTAAAGCAAGGTCGGAAATATTAATCTTCTTTATATCGAAATGTATCTCAAAGTGACTACTAAATACACGAGTATTTAAATTATAATAACACAGTGATATCAGCTTGATATAGCTCTTTTAGGTCAATGCCGAAAAGCCTCGAAAAACGATCTTTTGTCTCTTATTTTTGTTCGCTCGCCTGACATGCACATCTAATAATGTTAGTTTTAATTTTATATAAAATTACACGGCGTTTGCAAACGCCATTTTATTTGTTATGACAGTTGCTCCATTTCATGTTGGTTCAACTGCCATCTTTATTTATTTTGCTGCGATTAAGTTGGCTGCGCTGGATGTCACAGTGTCCCGGCAGTCGCCAGTCAAATCCCTGTCCGGCTGGCGAAACGTCATGTCGGACAGGAAAATCAAGTACTTAACAAAAATAAATGCGAATTGTGCTTCGAAAATAAGTTATTTGTGTTGTTAATCTGCTCCTGCATCCTTCCTCCAAGCGGCCACGTGATGAACCCGCGACTTGTCTCTTTTTTAAGCACGGGGGTTGTCAATCGAAATGTATCTCAAAGTGACTACTAAATAACCGAGTACATATTTAAATTACTCAATTTGTAAGATTCCTTTCAGATTTACTGTTTTATTTTTCATATAAGAAATAGATCACTTTAGAACATATTTTTTTGAAGCGTTATTTATCATTGTTTAGATTATTCACACTGCATCACTTTAAATTATTTATTAGCATTTCTTTTAGCATTATACACATCCTGTTATTCGCAAACGCTAATCCAGTTAATGCTTTGTCTTAAAAGCTATTTAGAACACGAAAGGAATGTTCTAGATACGATAATGTCACCGGGCCATACTTTGTTGTTGCTGTTAGCCTTCGCAATTGTCAACTTGCTAAATTCAAACGTTTTGCACGCAATGCATACTGATGCTAGGATTGCGAAAAATTACGCGAATATCTTTTGCAATTATATATTGCAACATAACTATGAGCTTAAAACACAAAACAATATTTGAAATATGTAATTTTTCATATATCTAAGAGTTATTTATCATTTTAAATTGTCGTCTCAATACAGGATCGAAATAGAGAGAAAAAAAAGACGTCACACGAAGTTGTGAGAACTTAAAGGGAGGAATCCTTCAGAAGCAGACTCAAAACCAACCTTTTTACTCGGAGAGGCAAAGAAGCGCTTTTGGAATGACCATTCGGTCATAAAAAAGCGCTATACAAATACTGATATAACAATAATAATAATATTTATACTATCCAATATTCGTTCTATATCTTGAACATTTTATGTTTCCAACGAAATATTGTAAAATTAAATAAAGGCCACCCAACGTGCCATGGAGAGATACATGCTTAGAGTCTATCTAAAAGATAAAATCCGAAACGAGGATATTCGTAGAAGAACTTAAGTAATGGAGGCTAACCAAAAAATAGGCATTTTCAAGTGGAAATGTAACATATCTGTCGACGAGACGACGGTCGATGTAGAAGAAAAGTGTCAGAGAGGCGTAAAATGAAATGTTGGCCAGCCCCATCTAGATGGACTGATGACATCAGAAGAATAGCGGGAGTAGCCTGGATGCGGAGAGCTGAGGATTGAGAAGGATAGAGACTCATGCTGTAGGCCTGCGTCCAACAGTGGACGGATACAAGCTGATAATGATGATGATGATGAAATTGCCGCCTCACAGTTCTATCAGCTCCTGTTGTTCATTCGGATGATTAGCTCGACGAACCCGTGATATCGATCACTTGATTCAAAAGTGCAACTCAGCCAAATCTAAATAATATGTGAGCGATCATCCGATATTATATTATTATTTTTGGTGCTTCCCGCATTAGAACATTTTCACGTAACATATCAAAGTTTGATTATAAACAATTATAACATTTAGCCGTTGCATAGATCTGTGTCAAATTTGCTACAAAAATGCTTTACATAATTGAGTATTTTTATATAAAATTTTACACATATTAAAACAACAGTTTTTCATCCTCACTTGTTAAAACATTGTTACGTTACAATACAGAAAAAATACGTAAGAATATTCGAGGTTATGTTCAATGTTCGTTTCTTTTGAATAAGATATGTTAGTTTATTATGAATGGCAACATTTTCTTACAATAAGTGTTGCATGTTATTCGCACAAAATGTGTTTTGCTAATATGAAATGTTGTACACAAGTATAATAAAGTCTTTTGATGTGACTTTAAGTATGTTTTAACTGTCAATACATAAATTTATTTCGCAAGTCCGGCGTATCGAATTAATTATCCATAATTTACTGCTGATGCATTTTACAAGTGAGAAAATTGTTGAGAAATAGCACAGCTTTTGACACTATGGTACTTTCTGACAAGATAATGACAATAAACCCAAACTTGTGAATCGATATCGTGAAAGGGATTACATAAAGATATCAAATAGTGATCAAATATGCACAGTTTTAAATGGTGTCACGACCTATCGTTCACAGACAATTAGTTCAGCGACTCCTCGGTAACGACGTGGGGTTCACTGGACGTCTGATGCACGGGACAACTGGTGCACTGGATGTCTCGCTAACCTAACCTAAAATGATGCCCTGCAGTTGAGAACGGTGGTATGTCTTTTAACTGTATGCGTAATATCTGGGACTCCCATCTTTTCTCGATCAAAAGGAAGTGCCGCGAATCTTGGCCTCTCAACAATATCCAATGCAACCGTATAATGGGTATCGAAAACAGATGTCTGCGTAGAATACTGGAAGGAAGATGGTTTGACTTTGTGAACTGTGAGTAAGTGAGAGAGCGGACAAGACAGCTATATTCCATACTACAGTCGGTCAAGAGACCTTCCCGTGATTTTAGGTTCATCAGTTAGATGTCAAATAGACCTCAATCTAAGGCTGCGAAGTTGGTATACTACAGCGAGTCTCGAATTGCCTTCTTTCATTACACGTTGCTAACCACGAAATACGTGGGAATGGATAAGGAAATGGTAAGGTTGGGAAAAGAGTGTGGAAATGGAATCACGGGAAGGCCTTCAGCTACTCTCTAACAAGTAGTTTTTTGCGTGCGGCCAGTAACGGGTCCCCATCTAGGTCTCCAAAAACAGGACGGGACAGGGAGGGTTTTGACCAAGCAAGTCGATCAAGAGGCGAAGGTGGACCTGGCTAGGATATGTACTGTGAATGCTACAGTATGTCCCTTTTTATCACGGCGCTTAACGTGGTCAAGAACAGCGAGAAAATGAGACGAATATTTTATTGATATCAGCATGATATAGTCCTTGCTGATTGGTATCGAAAACCTCGATATACAATCTTTCGTCTCTTATTTCTGTTCGCTTGTCGTACATGTATGTGTCACCATATTGGCATTTTGGACAAGGCCGGTCACGGGTTTGACGTTAGTTATATAGATCGCCACTGGCGGCGCTGGGCGACTTAGTCGTGAGCCGACGGCGGCTTAATCGTATTGTATTGTGTCCCGGCCTGAATGCTGTGATCCGGGCCAGAAGTTTGTTAAGTTATCGAAATATATATGTCAATGTGCTTCAGAAAAAGTCTTTGTGTTGTTAATCTGCTCCTCATTCTGCCACCACGCGACTGAATAACAACCTTAAATTAGAGAGGAGGGTGTTATTATTTAATATTTTTTCTTAGAAGCTTAGTGTAAAACAAGTAATAAATATTTATAGTTTTTTTGTTAATTAGTCCCTTGTTGAGGTATAAAACAATTAGTCAAGTCTTATAATCAGTTCAAAAGGTCACAAACCAAAAAGAAGAAACAACTCTGCTGGAGGTATTTAAGTTGTTATGAAACATGAAACTGGTTAGATTATCATAATTATAATTTGTAAGTAATGCCAGTGTAATTAGAAAGGGCTCATGAAGTACTGCAGACGTCTTGAACCCTGACAGCTCCAAATTTTGATAAACATCTGCTGCAAGAAGCGTGTGAATTTACGAGTATAACCAATGGTTTAAAATCGATTTTTTTATCTAAAGGCATACACTCTATGACACTCAGCCAGGGAGGCTGGACGATGCATGCTGCAAACGTGTGTTGTGTTCGTGTTTGTGTGTGGGTTGGGGAGATTGCAAGTGTATATTTATCTGTTTATTGAAGAGATCCAGATTGTAGGAAGGAGGAAACACAGACGCTGAAAGAGCATTCCAAAGCTTACCGGTGGTATTAAAGAAGGAACTTTGGAATCTGCCAGTTCTTGGTCGACAGACATGTTTGATAAGTGTCGTTTTGCATTTTAAGTAAACAGAAAGCCTTGAATAATCGATGTGTGCTGCTCAAAAAAAGATTTTTTTAAGGATATCGGATTATTATTATCGACGCTTTCGATGCCAGGACCATTTGCAGTAAGCTCATTTGTGAAGTATATTACGCTTACATATGGCTAAAAGTACTGTATATAGAGTGTTGATCCGCAACGTCATAGACTACAGCTTGATAGTCACGCTATATCAATTTATACCAGGAATTCTCTTTGAACGGGTGGTATTCACGGGACAAATTTTGTCTTTCATCAATTTTAATTAATAGGCTATGACTGGCATTTCACGGGCGAGGGATCAAATTCACACTAACCGAGGATATTTATACAGCTTAAAAATCAATAAAAAAATATATTTTTTAACTACCGTCGAGGATCGAACCCACGACCTTTGGCTTGGTGATTTGGCTCAGAACACTAAGCCATACCCGCAGGATTCTAAAGAATAACAAAGCAATTACGTTAGTTACGACTATTTATGAATGGTTAAAATTTAAATATTAAGTAAATATTCGTGATGGTTATATTAAAATATCACCTTTGGTAGGGTTACAGCATTTGATGTTGTTTTGTTGATGCGAAAGAAGTGTGTTGTCGTAAGGTTTCCATGGAAGAAGCATTAGCCAATGCCGCCGCATCATGAAGATACAATAAAAATAATTGCGCAGACTGTAATTATGTTCTTATTCGGATATTAATGTCAGTAATGCGAGAGTACATGTCAAATACATCGCCAGACGAAACGTGATCGTGTTATATAACAATGTATGTATATTTATTGTTTGTTTTCTTACTCTTCTAACTAATCATACGAATAAATAAATTCATAGGTAGACAAATAGTGTATGTAATAACATAGGTTCTCACGGTCAGATTTGGAATCATGGCTTTTGGGTTGAGACGTAATAAGCGAATTTTTAATTCTTTCCGATATTTAACGCTTGTCAATCCTGAAGATGTCCCCTGCAATAGCGGTGGAAATATCAGGAAAAAAGACAATTTCGTCACACACGATCTTTAACTCTATAGCCACGATTTAAAAATAATTATAAATATATTTTGAATATGAATGATATTTAGGCAGTTGGCGGATTAAATAAGTTTGCAGTTTCCACTGTGTCAGTATGAATGCGGTCAGTTATAACATTACAATGACAGTAATATATTAAATATTGGTAAATATTAATGTAAATTGAATGAATAACTAACCCATAAAATGTAAACCTTACCTAACATAACCTAATCTAACCTCTGATTGATTCCCATCCATTAATTACTTCCTGTCAATTTATTATTTTTCTAGGGCCGATTGATATTTTTTTTACTGCCAGATGATTATTTTTAACTTACCTTTTTAGGTTATTTTTACTGACCTTTTGTTAAATAATTAATGCCCATTAATTGAATTAAATACTGCCTATTTTTTTAACAACCAAAAAATATATTGAAAATTAGGCGAAAAAATATTGTTATTTATATTATAAATAGTATGCACTTTTAAATCCATTTCAAATATTAAACATTTAAATATTTGCTTTCTTTTGTTTAAAAGAATCATTGGTCTAATCATCCAATCTTATAAAAACATTATAGAAAGGATGACTTTAAGGTTTTATATTCATTACTTATTTAGATAATTATTTTCCATGTTTATTTATTAAACATATGTTAAATGTAAATAAAATTAATTGAATTAAGTCACGTAAGAAGGTAAAACATTGTAAGAATTATTTATTATTTTAAAAATCAATTAATGATTTTATAAATTAAATACATATACTCACTTTTTAAATGCAATGTTCAATTGAACGTTTCACAAAGGTTCACTGTACAAACTTTCGCACTTGGCGGCTGGCACATCAGAACTATTAGACTATCAGATAGTCGAAGAGTGGCTGCCGACAGTATGTACCCGCCACTCCTGAGGAGGTGGTAACTGCTAAAGAAGCAGCTTCCTGCATCAGACCGGTCTAAAGCAGCGGCTGATTGATAAGAATACGATGGTGAGGGATTCCATGTCCAAAAATAGACGAGACCCTAAAAGAAGACGGTAACGTAATCCCTGACTAAGATTTGTAATGGAATCTTTAAAAACGCATGTATCGAGCAAAATGAATTTTATTTTTTTATGTAAATCATACACGAGAATACCAATATATATTTTATAGCGGTAATATCACAAAAACGGTGAAATCTGTATTTTTTAACCTGCGGCAGATACGGTCGGTAAAAAGATGCTTACCCAGAGACGCTACAAAGAGTTTGGTAAATGCGTTTATAGTCTCCAAAATGGACTACTGCAACGCACTGCACGCAGGCCAGCCAGCCAAGCAATTAAATCGATTGCAGTCGTTACAAAACGCAGCGGCACGACTAGTCTACAACGCACCCAAATTCTGTCACATTACTCCAATACTACACCGACTGCACTGGTTGAGAGTTTCGGCTAGAATCTAGTATAAATTATGCCTCTTAGCTTAGAAGGCACTCAACGGAACTGCACCGGGCTATCTGACAGAACTTATCAAGCATTCAGAAATAAGCGCGCGTGGAGAGACAGTCAGATCGGCTAGAGCAAATAGAAGCACCCTGCAGCTGACGGGAGGTAGTCCTAGCACGGTCTTTGGCAATCGGGCTTTCAGCTACGCTGCACCAATGGCCTGGAACTCACTACCGGAAAGCATAAGGAGGCATCCTTCAGAAGCAGACTCAAGACCCACCTTTTTACTCAGAGAGGCAAAGAAGCGCTTTTGGAATGATCATTCGGTCATAAAAGAGCGCTATACCAATACTAATATAATAATAAAAATAATAATATGGTGATAGTGATACTAAAGTCTCATCTGTGGATTCATAACGTTTAACATGTTACCCATACGCTGCTGCCGAGTGTTGATTTGCCAACGTTATAAACTACGGTCCAACATTCACGCATCATCCATTTATTATACTAATTCACTATGAATTAGTGATGTTTAGACGAATTTCGTATACCACCAATTTAAATTAAAAAGCTATGACTGGCATTTTACGGGTGAGAGATCAAATTCACACCGACCAAGGAAGTATTTATAGAACTTAGAAATCGATTAAAAAACTTTTTTTCAATCTCCGTCGGGGATTGAACCGACGACCTTAGGTTTGGTAAGCAAACGGTTTAAACATTAAACTATAACCGCCATAAAACCTAGAAGCATAAGTTTATAACAACCTCCATGACAAAAACCTGGAAATGATGAAACGGCAGCTGTTTTATCGGAGACTTAATTCATTTCCTGTTCCATACCGGTCAAAAAAGTTCATTGCTTGTTATAATTTTTAAGCTTCCCTAGATTTTGTACTTGTGATAGCTCGCATCTTAGCAATACTTTGTAACAACATGGTTGTAAGTACTAGTACGTGAGCAGATTGCTTAGACAGGTAGTAACTTCCTTACGAGATTGCTCACAGAATTACTCTTGAGTCGTGTTCAGACATGACTTCTTGGCTGCTAGATATGAAGATGAAAGCCTCCGTGACCTGATCGTGACTTTAGCCTCGTGATGCAGCTTCCCGACGTGTTATTATGTCGACCCGTTCTAAAGCAGGAACTGACAAATTGTTGCTCTGCGTAACGCGCTGCATTCATATATTTCTCTCCTTTCAACGCGTATGTTTTAACAAATGCGTTCGATGGAAGTATAAATAAATAAGTTATTCTGTCTTCTATCAGATATTACAAGTTTTGTTTTCCGGCTTCTCTTGGATTCAAATATAACAAACGTTATAATCTTAAGACGCGTCAATCTAAATTAATAGCACTATTATTTCCATTGCGACAAAAGTAAACACTACTTTACTTATTTCATTTTATTTTTTTATATACAGGAGAATAAAGACAGATGGTGATAGTAATTCAAAAGTCTCATCTGTGGAATTATATGATGCTTACCATGGTGCATATGGCTAAGCGCTGCATATGGAGTGTTGATTCGCCACCGTCATAGACCACAGCCCGAGATTCACGCATCATCCTTATTATTACATAATAAATATCAATAGAAAAAGTGTTAGGTGTATACACACTATTATGGATAATTTAATAGCAGTTTGTTTGATACTCGTGTCACAATTTACGCGTTGCGTAACGAAAGCAATATACTATACTCGTTGAAGAACAGGACGATCCAAAAATGTGCGATTCGGTAATAAGACGTGCTTCGTTGAGTAGTATTGTCGTGATCACGTCGTCTTACCACATCGACCATCAAACATCAGCTGTGGTAGAAATGCCGAAGACTACAGCTAGTGCAAACTTGAATAATCGGCTCATTCTTGGACGACCTTGATCCAAATACGTGGACATTACTGTGTGAGCAGGGAAGTAACTGATGTAAGTACTATGTGTGATGTATCTAAGTACGCATTGCTATACACTTCTTCTCTTTTAATTAATTTAATATTTAAATATCATTTACCAGAACTAGAGGCACAACCGTGGCGTCATAATTATCATTAGCATGTCCGTTCCTGTAACTTGAGAATATGGCATTATTTTGCCGGCGGGTATAGCTCAATGGTCAAAGCGGTTGCTTTGCTAGACAAAGGTCGTTGGTTCGATCCCTGACAGAGATTAAATAAAAGGATTTTTAATCGATTTCTGAGCTCTAAAATACCCCAGGTTGGTTTGAATTTGAACCCTCACACGTAAAATGCCAGTCATTGTCTATCAATCAAAATTTATGGTAGACGAAAGTCATCCCGCGAAGACCACCCATGCATAGTAAATTCCTGTAATAATAAGGATGATGCGTGAATGTCAAGCTGTAGTCTATGACGTTGGCGGACCAATACTCCACATGCAGCGCTTATCCATAAGTGATAAGTGTCATGGAATCCAAAGATGAAACATCAGAATCACTATCACCATCTGTCGGTATTCTCCTGAATGTGTTTACATAAACAAAAATAACAGCATAATTTAAAATAACTTTTATGACAATATGACATACTAATCAATAGAAATGATTACAGCATTACTGCTTATAGATGTTGAAACAACATTTTCATGACCAAAATACGCTGATCCACTTTTTTTATGTAAAAGCACGTAGCGAGGAATATATTGAGCCATCAAAACATTGTCCAAAATCAAGGTCCTTAGTGAAATATTCGTATATACCTGTACAGGTTCTTTACAATTCGAAAGAAATTTTGCAGTCAAGAGCAGAAATTTTAGAGCTCAGACATCGTTTTTTTTTAATTAATATCCGTCGGGGATCGAACCCACACCCTTGAGTTGGCGAAGAAAACGCTTATCTGTTATCAACATACTTTAAAAAATTTGTGATCAAGGATTAGATTGTTTCTCCATTAAAAACAATCATAATAATTTTCTTTAATATTAATCACGTATAAATACATACTATTTATGGAATGTGGCCATTTATGGAACTAATGGTCCCCACGTGACAGGTAGAGTCAACGTGATAGGTCAAAAGAAACAAAATGGTGACTCAAGCCCCATGTCTTATGTTACAATTATTTTTATATATATCCATGTCCGACAAGCGAACAAAAATAAGAGACGAAAATCGTACATCGAGGCTTTTCAGCACCAGCCTGCAAGGGCCATATCGAGCTGATATTATTACTAATTGTATTTTTTTTGTATCGTTACTTAAATTAATATTACGTTAATATTAGATACATTTGCCACTGTATTCATGTTCCTTTAATAGCCAATGTGTTCGATATTTAAAAAATGAATATTTAAAATTCCTGGAATAGAAAAATCAATGTGTTACCGGAAGTGCTGTAGCTTGAAAAGGATATCCGGAATGAATGTGTAATGAGAGGTTGAAAATACCTAACTACAGTAAATAACTGAAATTCATATTTCAGTGTTGTAACAGAAATTGCCAGGTAAGCCCATCAAACGATACCATCACCATAAAAACTAGATATATTATTTGGACCATGCATTTTAAGTTCCATTCTATATATGTTAACCTATACAGTAGATACCTCAAGATAGTGTTGCATATATTGCATCTTTGCACTATATGACGCTTGTCGTTTTTGAGGATGTCTAGACGCTGTGGAGTTTAATTAGTGTACAAAATTGAGTGGCATTGACGCCACTCAATTGTGTCAGATGCCACTATTTATAACTCGTCACCTTACATATCTGCACCCGAAAGTCTACTTGGGAGCTGTAGTGTCCGAGGCATATTTTTGTGTGATTTGTTAAGGTTCCGAAAATTAAGCTTTATTATTTTTCTCTTTCATTTCCGTTGATGTTTTAGTACGCACAAAATGTTGCTTAACTCTGGTGATTTAACGAGATTTAACAGTTGTCTCTTGACAGTAACGTATTGAGGAAGGCTACGAGTAAAAAATGCAGTTTCATTAACAGAGAACATACTCAACGTGATCCATGTAAAAACAAGGTAAATATATTCATATTTATTATCTACGGAAACTGCTGATGATCTTTGTCTCGTTGTAGAAATGGCCAAGGGAACTACTGCCGGGTTCTTGGCTTCTTGGAGTGAAGCAAGAGTTCAGAAGAAGGCTGGTCATGGAAACTCCCGGCTTCCTCCGTGGCTGTTTGCTCTAGCTGCCAGGTGGCGCCACGCGCGCGAAGCTGTGGTCAAGGAAAGTTGCCGCCGGGCGAGGGACTACTGTGAAAACTCTTCCATCAATTGCTACCAGTATCTGGTGGACGACACTCTCAGATACTGGGAAAAGTAAGATACATCTCGTCCATGTTTTCAACAAGTCTGCAGAAACCAGACTTTATAGTAAAAGATCGAACCTAAGTGAGCAAACTGAAAGTGAACAGCAATACTCGTTGATATCAGCTTGATGTAGCTCTTTTAGGCTGATGCCGAAAAGCATCGAAAAACAATTTTTCGTCTCTTATTTTTGTTTGCTCGCCTGCCATGCACACCTAATAATGTTAGTTTTAATTATATCAAATCACACGGCGTTTGCATCCGCCATTTTATTTGTTATGACAGTTGCTCCATTTCATGTTGGTGCAACTGTCATCTTGAATTTCTTTTTTATAGTGGATGTTATAGTGCTCCGGCAGTTGTCAGTTAACTTTCGTCCGGCCGGCGAACGCCATACCGGTCGGACGAAGAAATCAAGTCTTAATTAAAAATAAATGCGAATTGTGCTTCAAAAACAAGTGTGTTGTTGTTGTTAATCTGCTCCTGCATCCTTCCTCCACGCGGCCACGTGACAAACCCATGACTTGTCGTTTTTCAAAGACGGGATATGTCATCGTATTTACGCTGAATGGTCATTTTGAGAAATTTCTTATTTTTTTTCAATCTTTCACCGGTAATTAAACTCGTTAATGTATATTTTATGATATTACAAATCACTTAAACTCTCATTCAATTGTAATAGGAGAGCTGAAAACGGTGGGTATCCTTCAGAGGCAGACTCAAGACTTACCTTTTTACCTACGAGTAGATAGGCAAAGCAGAGATTTTGGAATAACTATTTCGTCGTTATTTATCTATAATTGTAAAACAAAAGTATAAAAAAAAAATTGTAAACGCTTTAAGATTTCAAACACCGCAAAATAGTATATTACCCCATGTAGTTGATCACAATATACCGAAAGGGTAATTTTTTCGAGGATAACGGTTTAATAATGAGTTAATGGTTAATGTTAAATATATAATAATAGTGCCGGGCGACAAAGTCCAGCGGTTAAAGCGTTTACTTGTCATTCAGACGCTGTCGCTTCAAATCCCGACCAAGTGTGATTTGAAAAAAAAAAACAAATCTAAGCTCTATACATGCTCCCGGTAGGGCTGAGCTATCTCGTAAGAACAAAACAAAATTGTCCAAGTTTCGGGAGCGTCAAGCTGATCATCCAATCTCTTTAAAAACGCTGATTATTGAACGCTCAAATATTTCTCTGTTACTACATCCGCAGTCTAATGCAAGTTCGCGAGATTTTGTCATGGCTTCCGGGAATCATCTATGTTGCCATGTGAACCTCCGGGTGCAGGTGTTCTGGGACAAGGTATTGACAACCTGAGCTTACATAACTGTGAAACAACAGTTTGCGTCCATACGCTTCACATATGGAGTGGATATGGTACAAAGAAAAAATGTAATAAGCCTTATAGTTTTTGGTGTTATTCAGCGACGTCATTTTGAATGACTATACCTACATAATCTTTAAACGCCCAGCAGGCCAAAGTTTGTAATGTTTCGTCGCACAATAGATTCTTCCATGAACTTACTTTAATACTATTATTACAAATTAACGTTATCCGATTGTGAGATGAACCATAAGCACTCCTGTATGGGACCGTAGGGCATTGAACGACGCAAATTTTGCGGTCCCGTAAGGAAACCACTGGGGGCTTAAAGGATAATCATGTATTACAGCACTCGTATAATAATTGTGGTCTCTCAGGTGGATCTGGTGGTGCGTCCACCTGTCTTCCTTAAGCTTCGCAGCCTTCGTACTGTGGGTAGCTGCTGAAGCAGTGTCCAGCTCTCCAGCTGCCACAACTAGAGTGCCAGGAGGAGCATCTCTAGATCGAGTTCCTCATCCAGCATTAGCTCTCTGCTCACTCAACAAACTATCACGTTCTAGAGTCGTCAATCTGGCCAAAAGAATGTGAGTACTCAAATCAACTTATAATCGTAAAATGTTGCCTTCAGATTTTTAAAAATGTAAATACATACAGGAGAATACAGACAGATGCTGATAGTGATTCTGAAGTCTCATTTGTGGAATTTTATGACGCTTACCATGCTGCATATGGCTATGCGCTGCATGCGGAGTATTGATCCGCCAGCGTCATAAACTACAACCCGACATTCACGCTTCATCCTTATTAATACAGAAAGTCACCATGAATGGTTGGTCTTCACGGAACGACCTTCGTCTACCACCATTTTGATTAATATACTATGATTGGCATTTTAAAGGTGAGGGATCAAATGTACACCAACCAAATATTTTGAGATCAGATTTTTTTTTAATCTCTGTCAGGGATCGAACTGACGACCTTCGGCTTGTCAAGCAAACGCTTTAACTACTGAGATATACCCGCCGGCAAATACGATGATAATATTAGGTAAGACGACTACTTCGTTTGCAAGCGGGTTAAGGTTGAGTCGATCCTGATTTCGAATCGTTCTCCTGGCCGTGGCGCAGACTAAAGGCATCATCAATAACTCGTGACACTTTAAGTTCTATTCCTGTATTTAATTCTTAAGTTGTAAATAAATAAGAGTATATTAAAAGTCATACATTTAGTCTATTTTTCATTTGTTATTAGTTTATACTATTTAAATTGTGTTTTAACCCCTTATCAAATAAAAACAGCATAAAATACCACAAATGTGTTTCGTCAATCTCGAACTTCTGCATTCTTCTTCTAAAGCAATAAGATCAAATAATTTACAATAAAGAATAATAAAAATAGAGCTTCAAAATAATACTAACCACGAGGTCTTTACTCAACGGAAACCGGTGATATGCTGATTTTAAATTGATGCGACCGAAAAAATGACATCTCTTTCTGTTTTAACAATTAAATTATGTTTTTGCTGTTAAGTGAAAGAAATTGTACGGATGCATTCTTGCTGATTGATGTGTTGTTTACAGAATTGCAGATGGAGAGACAGGATATCAAGAAGATGAACTGGTTCAGTTGCTAGGATATCTCGGTCTGGTGTATGATTATGAACTACCGCTTGGAGAGGAGCTGGAGGTTTTACACAACATGCTTAATCCGTACGACCTGAACGCCATTATGAAACAAGTAAGTTTGATTTTTAATTTGCATTTGTTCTGAAAGTATAATAAGTATCAGCGGATGAAATAGTCTGCGTATCTTATGTACAAAAAGAATACCTAATAAAAGATGGCAAGACAATTGGGCTTCCATATCGCAGGAACCAGGCTCCGCGTAACAACAGGTGATAGTTATAGAGAAAACTAAAGACGAAAAAAAACAAGAAGAAAAAAAAAGTAAAAAAGGCTCAGCTTGACCATAAAATTTTCTGATAAGTATAGATGCAAACGAGATTATCTGCATAAGGATGGGCAGACGAAATTAAAAAGTCATGTTCTTTTTAAACTACGTTTGACCAAGACAAATGTCTTAAAACTAAGACGTTTAACCAATGCATCCTCTCTGTATTAACTTATAGCGCAGTGACGTGGAATCTGATCAGCAAGTCTTACCCATAAAATAAAGGTCACCCAGCGTGCTATGGAGAGATCCATGCTCGGAGTGTCGCTCAAAGATAGAATCCGAAACAAGGAAATACGCAGAAGAGCTCAAGTAGTGGATGCTACCCAACGAATTGCACACTCAACTGGCAATGGGCAGGACATATCTGTCGAAGAGACGACGGTCGATGGGGAAGAAAAGTATTGGAATGGCGCCCAAAAACTGGCGAACGAAGCGTTGGCCGACCCCCTACAAGATGGACTGACGATATAAGAAGAATAGCGGGAGTGACCTGGATG
The DNA here is from genome assembly GCA_022606575.1 of Glossosoma conforme. Lineage (NCBI taxonomy): Eukaryota > Metazoa > Arthropoda > Insecta > Trichoptera > Glossosomatidae > Glossosoma > Glossosoma conforme. Next base: position 199,374 of record JAGTXR010000005.1, on the reverse strand, counting down.
CGGAAGGCGGAGGATCGAAGAGGATGGAGACTCATGCGGGAGGCCTACGTTCAACAGTGAACGGACACAGGCTGATGATGATGATGGTGTCCAAGACAAATATTACCTTGATCCATATTATCTTGGTTCGAAGCAAATGGTGACTAGAGAAATAGACAAAAATGGTTAAATAATTAATATAAAATATAACTACCTAACATTCTTATAATGTTTTACTTTTATGCTGTGTAGTTTTAAATATCAATCAATCATATTTGGAATTATTTGTCATGTCACAACTGCCGAATAGGTTTCTCCTAATATTTTGCAAGATCGATCTGTTGCCCACCATTGAGTACAGGAACTAACTGGTTATAATCTTATTGTTGCAGGACCTTATTTCAAATTGCATTCACTTTGAAATATTGTTAGTGCTATCATGGAGCTGGACCATCATTGTTGCAGATTTGTATAGAGATTTTATTATCTCTATATACCGATAGTCTATTTTGCAGCGTTGTAGAATCTAGCACTGCCCAAGTCTCGATTGAGTCAAATGCCTTTTCATAGTCTACAAAGGCGAGGCAGAGGAATATTCTTTGTTTTCTGAATGATTTGTCTCACAAAGGTGTTAGACAAGGAGATGTTATATCTCCAAAACTCTTCACAAACGCCCTAGAAGATATTTTTAAACTGCTATCCTGGACAAAATGTGGAATAAATATTAACGGAGGTTTCACCTCCGATTCGCAGATGACATAGTGCTAATAGCCGAATCACCTGATAAGCTCCAAGACATGCTCTACGACCTCAATGAAGCGTCGAACAAAATTGGTCTGAAAATGAACATGGATTAATAGTCATATTTCACAGACCTTCGATCCTATTTCCATTGGAGGATCAGAAATAGAGGTTGTAAACGACTATACCTATCTGGGACAAGTAACTAGGGCGAAATAACTTCTCAAAAGAAATCGACAGGCGCATACAACTGGGATGGGCAGCATTTGGAAAACTAAAGTACATTTTAAAGCGAAAATTCCGCAATGCCTTAAAACTAAGGCGTTTAACCAATGCATCCTCCCTGTATTAACTTATGGCGCAGAGACGTGGAATCTGACAGCAAGTTCTACCCATAAAATAAAAGTCACCCAGCGTGCTATGGAAATCCATGCTCGGTGTTGATAGAATCCGAAACGAGGAAATACGCAGAAGAACTCAAACGAATTAAGTGGCAATGGCATATCTGTCGAAGAGACGACGGTCGATGGGGAAGAAAAGTATTGGAATGGCGCCCAAGAACTGGCAAACGAAGCATTGGCCGACCCCTACAAGATGGACCGACGATATAAGAAGAATAGCGGGAGTGACCTGGATGCGGAAGTCAATTACCGTTTGAGCAAGTTTACATCATATGCTTTCGATTTTTTCATTAGTTGACTCCGAATTGTGAGGACATGCTCGTGAAGTGCATGTGGCGTGGCAGCCTGGTGAGCTGCTCCAGCATCTTCAGCTTCCGCAAGACTGCCGAAGGCTACTGCTGCACCTTCAACTATCAAAGGGGGTCAGACTATTTTAAAAGGTATCACCAACACCGCACCAGGGTATGACGTAGCAGCCTATGTATGCGTACACTGCGAACCACGACTACGAATGGTAGTTTTACAAATTAAATATTATTTTCAATGTAAGAAGGAACTCTTACATGATTTGTAATTGTAGTGTAAATTGTTGAACCTCCTTGAACAGAGACCATTGAAGACAAACTATTGCAAGTATGACATTAAAATTCGCAAGTATTGTTACACTTATGCTTATTGCTTGCGATTATTTTACATATATGTCCTGTAATTTAACCCTTTCGCATCGTTGTCAGCATATGCCGTCATAAGATTCCCCGACCGTTGACATCAGTTGACGTGATATATCGTTTTGGTACTTTCTTAGAATAGATTTTTATGCATACTCTGATAGCTAAAGGATACAAAAGCCAATATGATATATGAAAATAGACCAGATAAGTACATTTATGCTTCAAATACTAGTTTTATAATTGACAGTATAATTTGTATTCAAACCGAGCCGTAATGAAAAGGTTAAATTAAAATTCTTGAAGAAAGTTGAAAATATACAACGAAACACCACTACGAGACAGCAGATTAAGCTAACATTAATGTACTTATTTAGTTAATAATAACTATTTAATAAATTTAATAAATTATTTAATAAACCAAAGTAATCATAAGATTACTTTGGTTTAAGAAAAAAGAAAATTTCACTTTTCATTCGGCACAATACTATGCTATCACTTTTATTAATACAATAATACTTTTCTTAATCTTCCAAATAATCTTTATTTATTATTTTATTAACTGCTTATTGGGCAAACAAACGATGATTAAAAAATCTTCTGTCCATTCAAACATTAATTAAAAATACCTACAGTATATTTATAAATTACCTTTCGATCGCATGCTTATTTAGATTGTTTTTAAAAAATGGAAATATTTTTTTGGCAGTATTTTATCTTATTAATGGGCAGTAATTATTTAACAAACGGTCAGTAATAAATACCAAAAAATGTAAGTAAAAAATAATAATCTGGCAGTAGAAAAATAATAAATTCGCAGAAAGTAATTATAGAATGGTAATTAATAGTAGATTAGGTTAGGTCTACATTTTATGGGTTGATTATTCATTCATTTTACATAATTTTTTATCCATATTGAATATATTAATTCCATTTTATTTTTTTAACTGCCCACATTCATACTGACACAGTGGATACTGCTAATTTATTTTGTCTACTGCCGATTAATTTTATTTACTGCTAATTGATTTAACTTACTGCTACAACCTTGAATTAGTTACTGAACAAAACAATACAGACTAAAAACAATACATGTAAGTTAAAATACAGTTAAAAAATACTACTATTACATTAAGAATAAATTCACTTATAAATATCGTACATTTTACATTCTACTTACTTTTTTATTTTGCTTATGAATTGTTATATTACAGAAATATTTAAAAAATATAATTCAAGTACAAAAATGAACCTTTCAATTTTATTTGTTTCCTGAATAGCTTAAGCAGCCGGCGGTTATAGCTCGATGGTCAAAGCGTTTGCTGACAATCCAAAGGTCGTTGGTTCGATTCCCGACGAAGATAAAAAAAACGATTTCTGAGCTCTAAAATATCCCCGGTTGGTGTGAATTTGATCCCTCACCCGTAAAATGCCAGTCATAGCCTATAAATTAAAATTGGTGGTAGAAAAAAGTCTTCCCGTGAAGACCACCCATTCATAGTAAATTCCTGTAATAATAAGGATGAAGCGTGAATGTTGGGCTGTAGTCTATGACGTTGGCGGATCAACACTCCGCATGGAGCTCTTATATACATATGTAACATGGTATGCGTCATAGAATCCACAGATGAGGCTTCATCTGTCGGTATTCTCCTGTATGTGCTTACATAAAAAAAAGTAAATTGATTGTGATTCATTGTGTGTCATTTTAACTTGGAATGTTAAATAAGAGATACTTTAAGAAAATAGAAAACATAAGAAATGTTAACATGTTACAGCAATGGGAGCAGTAAAGGAAGGAAGGAAAAGATAAAAGCCATGGCTGGGGCAGAGATAGGTTTGTCTGTTCTGATGAATCCCCAACTAGATGATTACTTGTATACGCGTCTGCCCCATGAAGGAATCAAGGTATTCTATTAATAATTGTAATTATTTAAAAAGGAACGATTATTCATCTTCTACTATCTAATCGAACTGAAGTTATGCACATATACAATGACATCCCCCGTCTTTAAAGCTTTCGCGTCGGTTGTCGATATATGCCGTCAAAGATTCCCCGACCGTTGACATCGGTTGACGTGATATATCGTTTTGCTACTTTCAGTACTCATTGTGACATCTACGGTGGGAAATTGGAAGTGCAGTCATTCCCTTTATCAACCTACATGTATTCTTTATAGGAATCTGTAAAGCATGTAAGTAATATCGTTAGGTTTCGTCACAGGAGCGATTTTTCTGTAAACCACATGTGTCAATGCCACGACATGTATGGAGTTACATAATGAACTTTTGTAAATATAATAGTTTTTAATCCATCATCTGATAGCTAAAGGATAGAAGAACCAATGTTATATTTGAAAATAGGTCATAAAAGTACATTTATGCTCCAAATACTAGATTTAAGCAAAAAAATGGTTTGAATAATTAACGCCGTATTGACAGTGTAATTTGTATTCCACCAAGCCGTAACTAAAGGGTTATAAAGACGACAAGTCGCGAGTTCGTCACGTGGCCGCGTGGAGGAAGGATGCAGGAGCAGATCGCAAGACAAAGAACTTTTTTCTGAAGCACAATTCGCATTTATTTTGAATAAAGGCTTGATTTCCTCGTCCGACCGCTACATGAAGTTTCGCCGGGCCGGACTTGACTAACGACTAAGTGCGCTCGTAATGGGCTGTCGCCCAGCGCCGCAAGTGGCGATTTACAGAATTAATGGCGCATCAATGACAGCACCCATGTACATAACTAACGTCACACCTGTGACTGGACTTGTGCAAAATGCCAATATTGCAAGCGAACAGAAATAAGAGACGAAAGATTGTATATCGAGGTTTTCGGTACCAGTCAGCAAGGGCTATAATCATACTGATGTCAACATGATGTTGATAGAAATGAATTCACATGATTTTTTGCAAGAATCTTTTAACATGTCGCAATAATGTCGTTTTTCACAAACGTCATAGAGTGTTGTTATTAGATAGTTTCCTTTCAATGTTATTCGTTACCAAGGTAATCGTTTTTTTTAAATTAATTTTTAAAGCTGTTTGATAATGACATCCTCCTCTCTAAGTTCGTTATTCAATTGCGTGGTGGCGGGATGAGGAGCAGAAGAAAAATACACAGACTTTTCCAGAAGCACATATATTTTCATGATAAACTTTACTAATTACAGGCCCTAGCGGAATAACATGCCGGGCCGGCCATAATACAACCTTCTCGCGGTCGGCATACAACTGACTGGGCACAATTGGCGATATATAACTATAACGCCATTACAAAATGAAAAACACATGCGTGTCTGATGAGTGAACGAAAATAAGAGACGAGAGATTGTATATCGAGGTTTTTGGTACCAGTCAGCAAGGGCTATATCATGCTGATGTGAATACATATTATCGGAAACATCCTGTTTTTGCTTTTAATTACCATTTTTTAAACAAAATTACAAAAACCCATAAAAAACGCTTAATGAATAAATTTGGATTAATATTAAATTACTTACGTTGATTAGATCAATTAGATTGATTAAATTAATAAGATTTATCAAATGAATTAAATTATTTTAATCAATTTATTTGATTTTAACATCCCCGTCTAATAGAGGCGACTCCATATCACCAGGATCGTCATCGTGATGCGTGGATGAGGAGCAGGTCACAATGCACAGAACTCGTTGAGAAGCACATTTACGTTGATTTTAGGTAAAATATTTGACGAAATGCGGCCGTCTGCCGGGAAAGACAATGCCGTGTATTTCACAAGTCACGGACAGACTCCGACTAAGCTCGTCGGCAGTCGTCAGTCACTGCGCCGAAATTAATCTATCGTGATTCTATGGAACTAATGAAGCCCACGTGACAGGTAGCAACCTGCAAAACAAACAGAGCCCCTGCAGACTTACCCTTAATTCATAATAATCAAATAATTAAGTGTAAGTCTGCAGGTCTCTACAGTCACAGCAGTGACTCTCCCTGCCAAAGCACTACCCATCGCTCGAGGTTGTTCTTTGTTCTGCCTACTCCGTTAGTCTGTTCATATCTGCTGGTAAAAGTAAGCGAAAGCTTCACTTATAAGCCATAAGCATATTGCTTGTTATCTAATATTATGTGTATATTATTTCAGTTATTGATATTCAGACCATTCGACTTTCCTGACGTTCCAAGTGGAAGTTGCGTTGAGAAGCTGGTGCCTCCTCGCACGGAACTTTACATGTCTCTGGATGCTGCGCTGGTAGAAGCCACGGCAGATGTGGAGCGCCTGGATGCCCAGACACGTGGATGCCTCGTTGGGGCTGATCAGGTCATATATACGGACTCCTACAGCGACTGCGTGGTTGGCTGCCGCATCCGCAGTGTGAGGGCTGCTTGCGGGTGCGTGCCCTTCCCCATGCCCGTGTCTTGGGAGGGAGACATGTGCGACCTCACTGACAACTCTTGTCTCAAGAACTGGAAGAGTAAGTCATAGCATACCTACAGAAATCATCATCATCATCAGCCTGTGTCCGTGTACTGTTGAACGTAGACTTCACGCATGCGTCTCTATGCTTCTCGATCCTCCACCCTCCGTATTTTACTCCCGCTGTTTTTCTGATATTATCAGTCTATCTATTTAACAATAATTCCGTGTTACTTGCGTGTCAACTTATGACATGGTGTTTGTTGTTGCAAGTCCAACTATTTGCGTTGAGTATCCCGACACTTGTTCTGAGTGTGAGGTCATTGACACTAAATGTGTCAATACATTTATAACGCCACATATATATGTTAGTACTTCAATAATTAATTAAAATGTAAAATATTCTGTAATGTTATTGAAGGGAAAAAATAAAGAATTTAATTGAATTGAATCTTGTAGGGGTTCAGCCAACGATCCGTTTGCCAGTTCTCGGACGCCATTCCAGCACATTTCTGTGACCGTCGTCTCTTCGACAGACATTCCGTTGCCACTTGAGTGTGCCCATTCTTTAAGTAGCCTCCACTACTTGATTTTTTCTTCAGATATTCTATTTTCGGATTCCGTTTAACAGATACTCCCCTCGTGGATCTCTGTTGTTGATCAATCTTTGATACTTGATTTTGTGACAATAATTCACAGTGTAATTTGTGTATCGAATTTATATACTTATGTCGGCACTCGGTATTGTGTCTCTTTTGTGTTGGACGTCGTTGACATTGAATATGTCCATACTTCAGCATACTGATCATTAATACTTTATGTGCCTTTACGCCAATTTTTGTGGTTGTTTTTCGTATTAATTATTTATAAACGCATTAAACGAACATTTGTGATGTATATAAAAATAAAAATAAAATTGATTTCAAATAATTTTCCCATGTTTATGTACTAGGAGGGAATCTCGTGCGATTTCAACAAAAACTCTTGTCTCAAGAACTGGAAAAGGATAGGATTTTTTTTTTAAAGATTTAACTTGTTTTGATTATTAAAAATGTGAAGCTTCTTCACATAATATGTTTCCCGGCATTTATCATTTTTTAGGGTGCCTTGAAATATGGTAAATCAACGTTTCAATGTACTCGTATGTATGTACTTAAAATGTATTACTTGCTGTATTGCTTATATGTATATATCATTCACCTCTCAGCCGTAGAGTCGAGCGGTTGTGTTTTCTTCCTACCCACGAAATGTCACCCAACTGCGACTGTGACATCACTGACTTACATCACCATTTGAACGAGCAGCAATCGCTGCTCGATACAGTTCTGAAAGTAGTTCTCAACGAGGCACCGTTGGACTCGCTCATCCCAGTAAGTATCCCGTCTCCTCCTCGCAGAAAGCGGTTGTCTCGGGCCTGCAAGAAGCTGGTTATCACCGCTAAAGCTGCATCCATTTCTACGACGCTTATTTGCGAAGGTAGAGGCCCCGAACGGGCCTGTAAAGCTACACTGAGTAAGAATACCGCAGAGAGCTCGAGTAAGACACCTATTGTGGCGGCAGATGCTAGTTCGTATGGTACCAAAAGGACAGAATTAAAAGCTGAACCTCCCATGTTCCCGTCTTAACCTGATGCCAGCTTTCTTGCCCAGTGCCAGGAGTGTCGACAGCCTCTCCGACGGAACTGGCGCTCCTTTGATCAGGCTTTCAAGAGCGTAATTTCCCGCATCCTGCACGACTTCTCATCCGGGTAACTGGTTCTCCCACAAATGATGTGTTCGGGGTGAAGATGACCCATGTTCATGCCAGGACTCTACATCGAGACACAACAGCAAACGGCCTGCGATGCTATTTGGCAGCAAACTCTGACATCGCGCCCTCGCAGATCGCCATCACGAGAATTGTTAGAAAGCGGTCCCAGGTGTTATCCTTCCGGGTTCGCTTGATGAAAACCCTCCCTGTCCCGTCCTGTTTTTGGAGACCTAGGTGGGGACCCGTTACTGGACGCACGCAAAAAGCTACTTGTAAGAGAGTGGCTGAAGGCTTTCCCGTAATTCTAGATGCATAAGTTAGATGTCAAATATACCTATCAAAGGCTGTGAAGTTAGTGTACTATAGCGAGTCTCGAATTACCTTCTTTGGTAACATGTTGCTAACCACGAAATACGTGGGGATGGATAAGGAAACGGTAAGGTTGGGATGGAATGACGCCAATCCTTCCGGGTTGGCGTCATTGAGTCCTCTCTCGACTCCATATGTCTACCGACCTGCGGCCGAAGATGTCCATCGTCCAGCCCCGGATAAGGAATGGTTCGCCGCGGTAGTCGACGCCCGTTGCACAGTGCTTAAGATTCGTATTGATGTCATATGATGTCGCGACAGAACCAATTTATATGTCGGTATGTGCGAAAGTTTTGATATTTGAGATTGTGGCAATAATCATTTGTATCGTTAGCCTTCAGTCGATGAGAAGCAGTTGCTGCGGTTTTTATTGTCGCAAACTGATATTATATAGACTTTCGATACTAAAAATTTCTGATAAATATATTTATTATTTAAGTCGCGTGTATCTCGCAAAATATAGTAAAAAATAGTATAATAATACTAATAAGGAGTGTCAGTACTGACTTTTGACCCTGCGGCGCCCTAAGGCATTTATTTTTCTGGCGCCCTTCATCATCATTCATCATCAGCCTGTGTCCGTCCACTGTTGAACGTAGGCCTCCCGCATGAGTCTCCATCCTCTTCGATCCTCCGCCTTCCGCATCCAGGTCACTCCCGCTATTCTTCTTATATCGTCAGTCCATCTTGTAGGGGGTCGGCCAATGCTTCGTTTGCTAGTTCTTGGGCGCCATTCCAATACTTTTCTTCCTCATCGACCGTCGTCTCTTCGACAGATATGACCTGCCCATTGCCACTTGAGTGTGCCTATTCGTTGGGTAGCATCCACTACTTGAGTTCTTCTGCGTATTTCCTCGTTTCGAATTCTATCTTTTAGCGACACTCCGAGCATGGATCTCTCCATAGCACGCTGGGTAACTTTTATTTTATGGGTGAGACTTGCTGTCAGATTCCACGTCTCTGCGCCACAAGTTAATACAGGGAGGACGCATTGGTTAAACGCCTTAGTTTTAAGGCATTGCGGAATTTTCGCTTTAAAAATGTACTTTAGTTTTCCAAATGCTGCCCATTCCAGTTGTATGCGCCTGTCGATTTCTTTTGAGAAGTTATTTCGCCCTAGTTGTATTACTTGTCCCAGATAGGTATAGTCGTTTACAACCTCTATTTCTGTTCCTCCAATGGAAATAGGATCAAAGGTCTGTGAAATATGACTATTAATCATGGCTTTTGTTTTATCCATGTTCATTTTCAGACCAATTTTGTTCGACGCTTCATTGAGGTCGTAGAGCATGTCTTGGAGCTTGTCAGGTGATTCGGCTATTAGCACTATGTCATCGGCAAATCGGCGCCCTATGTTGCTTATATTTAACAAATGTTAGCAAGGTTAGTTGCCCTCGGCGCCTCTCGCTTATTCGGCGCCCTGGGGCACCCACTTCACCACCCCCTAAAACCGGCACTGAGGAGTGTTACATTTTGCGATGGGCGCGCTTATACAAAAAATTGATTTGTTCTTTTATGTGTCATCTCGGAAGTACGGTTATGTAAAATAAATAAATAAAATATATTGCAAGATTGGATCGTTTTGACAATCTTGGGGTCAACGTGATCTTTGTGCTATCTTTGAATTTTCAATTAAGTTAAATTTGTGATTGTCAGGAAACTGGGATGATGCCTGGTCCGGAGAGGAAGAGCTGCTGGATAGTGCAGAGTACGCGGGAACTGCTCGAGGTCCTCCTTGCTACTACTGTTTGCCAGCGTGTTCTGAGGCCAGTTACAGTGCTCGCCAGACAGCATCCATGCTGCAACCTGATGCTGTCAACGAAATGAATGACACTGACAAATCTCGGCTCAAGTAAGTCTTCTAATATTTATCTCATACCAATCATGTATCTAATCCATCACACATTGCATTATGAAACGATTCTGATAAGTGGTGTCAAAGCAATCTAGATACACTGCTTTTAAGGTATCAACTGGCATGCATCAAGGCTGCATACAAGCTCCGTTTCTCTTCAATCTCGTTTAAGACTTCATCCTCTGCAAGTCAATACACTAAAACACATTTGCTTATCAAAGTGAAGGTTGTGGGTTCGAAAAAAAAACGATTTTAAAACTCTATAAATACCCCCATTTGGTGTGAATTTGATCGCTCACCCGTAAAATATTTCATTTTCAAAAAATATCCGTTGGAGATCGAACCTACGATCTTTGGCTTGCCAAGCAAACGCTTTAACCACTGAGCTACACCTGCCGGCATTAGAACGTAACGTATTAATATTTAAACAATTGTTAACGAACTGTAACATCAATTTGTATCAAAATTTGTGCAAAGATATCTGACTACGACTATTATACTCGTTTGTTTGTATTTACTATTGATGTACTGTAATTTTGTTAAGACATTTTAGAAATGTATTTTACAGAAAAGGGGTTGTCTTCAAGGATCACAGTGCTATCCATGTTTTCTTCTCCAAAGACATCGTTGTTTATCTTACGCATGACCTTCTATTCTCCTGGTATGATTGGCTGAGTAAGTTAAAAAATTGTTGTATATGTCCAGATTGTAAGAAATGAATTTATAATACTTGTTGTTAATTTAATAATTATATGAAAAGTGCATATCAACAAACACTCGTATTTTATGTTAAAGAACTTGAATTAATTATTTTCTTTACCTTTTATATGAGCTATATAAGGGCAGTGTTATAAGTAAATTTAAATATCGTTTCAGGGCATAATTTTTACTAAAAATTAAAGGCATTTTTTTCTTCTGCTAGTGAGTCAGAATGTTTTGCATGTGTCCATAGATTCCCTGGGCGGCCTGTGTGGGCTGATCTTGGGCTTCAGTTTGGTCAGCGTCGTGGAAGCCGCCTACTTCATATTAGGAGGACCAGCAAGAAGGCGCCGCCCACGACCACCTCAGATGCGACAACTCTATTGGGAAGAACTGAGGAGATCATAAATACATAGCTTTGAGTTTGATCAAACTGCAAATAGTTAATTTTATTAGTTGGAGGGACACTGGATGCACCAGGCATCCAGCGGTGATCCGGTGCTCCACTAAGAGTCAGTGTTTTTTTACAATTAAAATTGTTTACAATTATTGATTTATATTTTCTTTCTTTCATGTTTAACTTCAAGTTTGATTTTTTCTGTATTTAACCCTTTCATTACGGCTCGGTTTGAATACAAATTATACTGTCAATTATAAAACTAGTATTTGAAGCATAAATATACTTATCTGGTATATTTGCATATATCACATTGGTTCTTGTATCCTTTAGCTATCAGATGATGCATAAAAAACTATTCTAAGAAAGTAGCAAAACGATATATACGTCAACCGATGTCAACGGTCGGGGAATCTTATGACGGCATATGCCGACAACCGATGTGAAAGGATTAAAAAATATATAATGTGGCTGAATAAATTATTATTATTATGTGAATGTTTCAGTTTTTTTGGCCTCTTTTTTTATTTCCAATAGTTAAGGTAATTAATTTTCTTACCTTTATAATCACATTCATTTTACCCGTGCTCGTAGATATCCATTATTTTCTATTCCAGTTGATACCTGTGGAGTTTCAAGTACTTAATTCAGTTCAACTACGATGATTCTTCTAAATGTGCTAAAACCAGCACACCTCGATCTTTTTTCGCATAATTTCCCTCTTTTGTCAACGTTATTAGTTTCCTGAATTTTCGACATTGGTATTTATTGTCAAATTTTGTTTTATTTTTCCAATTTTATTTATTTCAATTTATTTATTAAATTTGTTTTTTTTTATAGTATAATAAAAATTAATATACAAATATAGGTACTTATGATTAAGTACTAAGAACAAAGTAATAAAGACAAGTAATAGAAGGTCCCAATGCTTATCAAACAGACGACGCCAACGTGGAGTTCATGCCTGAATTGGGCTTCCCTTACGTGAAATATATCAACATCCGAGGCGATTTGGTTGAACCGTCAGTTTTTGTGCAATTGATCAATTTTTTATGTTTTGAAATATTTTATTTTTACTTGTGTTTCCTGTATTTATAACTCTTTTGTAACATTTGCTCCATAAATAAATAAATATATATTCGTACATGTAAGAAAATTGATATATTTTAACCGTGCTCAAAAATATGATTAAATTTTCGATACGAATCAATAAAACTATTGGCCACTCATTACATATTCTTTTATTTTCGTATTACAATAGATGCTTTGTAAAAAACAGACAAAAAAGGAACAATAGAAAATACTGAATAATTTAGTGAAATTACTAATACAAAAGATATATTTTTCCAGCTACGTTGTAATAAACTAAAAATTTGATTTCAATGAACGTTATTCATTTTCATTACATTATTTACTGAAGTGTACGGAAGAAAGCACCTTTTTAGTGAAAAAATGATCCTACAAACATTGAGAGAATTCGGTCAAAAATCTTCGATTCACGGATTGAAATTCCTTACAGATGCTAATCTGCATTGGACAGAGAGGTAAGTTAAGAATATTCTGTACAAATTACTTGTTATTAAACAGTTTTAATGTCTTTTTCAGGATCGTAAAACATGATTTTGTGACAATAATACCTTGTGTTAATGGTGTGTAAAATTGAATGTATGACGTGATTTTACTGTCACAATTCCTCACTGTTGGCGCTCCGTATTATGTCTCCACTTGTGCTGAATGTGAGGTCGTTGACACTAAATAAGTCAATACTTAAGCATCTTTGATATACTCGTATATTATGAATGCAAACAGTAATATGTTATATGCCTTTGCGCCATTCTTCGTTGTTTGTATTATTTATTAATTTATTTATAAACGGTTTGATGATGTTTAATATTGCTTACTAATTGTTCGTGGAGGAGATGTAGCGTCGTGGTTTGTGAGCGTTTCGTGGAAGACGTTGTCTCTCGATGTCTGAAACGCTGGCATCTCGTTTAATCCCTTCGGTGTTGTTATGGCGCACTTTTTGAACGTGGTGTTCCCACAGTGTAAATAAAGCTTCGATGTTATTTGTGTTTTCCCAAATAAGTTATGAATAACCATTATAAAATCTCTTATATACATATAGATAGCCTGGCTAACGTTAATGTTAAATACATGTAATTATGTCTGACTCTAGAGTATTTTGGGTCGGCTGCTTGTGCCTATCATGGTTCTGCTCTTGGAGACTTATCATGGCTTCCTGGGATTCCTTCAAGAACAACCCAATCTCTTTCGTGGTGGAAACTACCTACAAAGATTGGCAAACCCCTTTTCCATCCATCACCATATGTGAGACAGAAAACAGCGATAAAGTAGAACGAGCTTCGGATGAGTATGTATTTTTGTTTTTTTTTAAATCTCATGCAAGAGAGCACAACTGGTCGAAAAAAGTGAGCAATGTATGTTTGTATTTGAGAATGAATCAGTGAGATTGAAAGTGAATATTGTTATGTTTCTTGAAGATATCAAGATTGTATAAAGAAGAATACAGAGATACTGTGAGGGGCAATAAGGAAGCTTTTCGGTGACATTACTTTTTGGTCGACATAAAGTAACCGTGTATTAATTTATTTTTATAAATTAAAGATATAGATATATATCATATAATTTAAAATTATTTATTGTAATATTCCAGCGAGTATGGCTCAGTGGTGAAAGCGTTTGCATATCAAATCGAAGGTCGTGGGTTCGATCCCCGACGGAGATTGAAAATAAGATTTTTAATCTATATTTTAGCTAATTTTTTAAATTTTATTAGAATATTATTTTATTATTTCAATATTCTAATCTACTTTTATAGATCATTGACTATATTACAATATTATTATTACTTAAATATACATATACTAAACATAAAATTCTTTTTTCAACGCGTCAATCCAAGCACAAAAATAACGGCAGAAATTATGTTTAGTATATGTATATTTAAGTAATAATAATATTGTAATATAGTCAATGATCTATAAAAAGTAGATTAGAATATTGAAATAATAAAATAATATTCTAATAAAATTAAAATTAATTAATAATGTCTCCTTGAGACAATATCAAGAAGGTAAAAATTATCCATCAGTAACACAGGTAAATGATTGGTTATAAAGTCCGAGTCGGAACTATAAGTAGTCGTTTCACATCCATTCAGTCTATAGTTTGGTTCGAGACCCGAGTGGTACTTACTAAAATAAATAGACTGCCGGAAAGTAATAATATTAAGCTTGTGAATAAATGAATACTGATAGAATAATAATAAAAATATACATACTTTGAATATATACTATGGCGACATCTGTTGTACGATAATAACAATGATATAAATACTAGTTTCATCGCGGGTCGGTCTAGGCATAGCAATGGCGCGATTCGCCGAGCGGTATGAATACCTGGGCATTGTTGGTTTCCAAAGTCCGCGGTTCGCATCCCGCTTCTGCCGTTATTTTTGTGCTTGGATTGACGCGTTGAAAAAAGAATTTTATGTTTAGTATATGTATATTTAAGTAATAATATATTTTAGCTGCTTAAATACCCCTGGCTTGTGTGAGTTTAATCCCTATTACTTGGTGATAGATGAAAGTCATCCCGTAAATACCACCCATTCACGGTGGATTCCTGTAATAAATGAATGATGCTTGAATTTCGGGCTGTAGTCTATGACGTTGACGTATCAACGTTCTACTGAAGTACTTTTAGCCTTATATGCAACATGGCAAGCGTCGTAGAATCCACAGATGAAATTTTTGTATCACTATCACCATCTGACGGTATTCTCCCGTATTTGTTTACTTAAAAAACGTGTTTGTCAACAAAAATAATATGATTTTCTGGATTTTCAATTCATTACATTTTTACTGTCGCGAGCACGATTTTTTCAACGCTATGTTTGTATTATTTGTATGCTGTATTCTTAAACTAATATCTTTAAACCAGCATATATTTTTCATGATATTTTACAGGCTTTGGACCGATCAACATGATTTCAACTTGGAAGAAGTTCTAAAGGAGATCGCATTCTACAAAGGAGTCAGTTATTACCACCTACAATATTGCGACACCTTAAACTCAGACCCAAACTGCCCAAAGGGAAACTTCTCATACTACGCCAATACTGTAAGGAAAAAAAATATACTTCAATTAAAAAATCTCGGCCAAAGAGATGGAACCGTGTGGTTCCCGGTGTCGCCGCGAGTGACAGGGACGGTCGATCTATCGCCAATCTGGTACCACTAGTCTCCCGCTAACCGCGTTTGGGGGCGGGTCAAGGTTGAGTCGATCCTGCTTCTGGATCGTTCTCTTGGCCACGGCGCAGTCTCATGGCATTTTCATTAACGCATGCTATAGATTTTTTTTTTAAATAAACGAAAAAAAAATCGAAGTTGTGGCTTTAGTCAATTTACACCTCAGTGTAATGTATTTATTGTATTCAAAGAATGCAGAAAATTAGTGGTTATTGACATCAAAAATTAATTAAAACTCTATATGTAATAATAATACACCATCAACACTAAAGCTTTGTTTACTGCCATTGTCCTCACCTGATTCCATATGAGTTCTCCCTTCTGTAGCTCCACCAAGTACATTCTATAAATAGTTAACGAACAGAGTGCTAATTTTTAATTTTCGAGCAATTTCGGAGGTTACCCTTTTTCATCAAGGCAAACTTAAACCAACTGAAGTGTATTATTTCATTGTTTTAGATTTTTTTAAATGTAAATATATACAGGAGAAAAACAGACAGATGCTGATAGTGATTCTGAAGTCTCATCTATGGAATTCTATGACGCTTACCATGGTGCATATGGCTAAGCGCTGCATGTGGAGTGATGATCCGCCAACGTCATAGACTTCAGCCCGAGATTCACGCATCATCCTTATTATTACATGAATTTACTATGAATGGGTGGTCTTTACGAGACGACTTTCGTCTACCACCAATTTTAATTAATAGGCTATGACTGGCATTTTACGGGTGATGTATCAAATTCAAACCAACCGAGGGTATTCTAGAACTCATAAATCGATTAAAAATCCTTTTGTTTTTAATCTCTCTCGGGGATCGAACCAACGACCTTTGGCTTGCAAAGCAAACGCTTTGACCATTGAGCTATGACCGCCGGCATTGAGCTATGACCATTATTAAAGAATACTCGACGTATTACATATAAGAAATAGTACAAAATGTTTATGAATTCAATTTAATTGCTTCTAGGTTCGCAGTAATTGTGAAGAAATGCTAAGTAATTGTTCATGGAACGACAATTATTTCGATTGCTGTGAATATTTCCTTCCTATGGACACTGAATTGGGAACTTGTTATGCCGTCAACTCCATACAATCAAGGTATCCACATGTTGAATATCAATCACTTCGAGGATAGTTTTAATAATTCAAAATATAGAAAAAAAACTTTGTATTTCTGTTTAAAAAAACACAAAAAATTAGTTCTTTTTATGAGATAATTTATCGGATACAAGCTCCAGTCTGTAGAGTATTTTTTTGGAAAAAATATTTAATCTAACATTAAGTTGACTAGAATTATAACAGATATATAAAATATTATTAATTTGCTAATAAAACATGGTTTATTCGATTTTTAGAGATCCAAATGGTAAAAAATACCCAATGATAAGCAATAAAACAACTGGACCTGGCTTTTTGAGCATTAATATTCAAGTACCTGCTAAGGTTGTAACAAATATTATTACAACAAGTATTTAACTTTAGTTAAATATATAATTAAGTGTAAAATTAGATAAGATTTAGGGCTTAACAGTTTTCTTTCTGTACCATAAATAAACGCTTAAAATTTTATCCATATTTAAAATTCTTATAATTGTGACTTCAAAGATATGATTACAAGCAAGTAGCAACATTTAACATTACAATAATTTAGTTACGGGTTAAGAAAAATATGTATTGCATGAGAAACTATATAAAAATATGTCCAATTTAATATATTTTCGTATGAGCTCAGTGCCGGTTTTAGGGCGTGGCGAAGTGGGTCGGTGCCCCAGGGCGTCGAATAAGCTAGAGGCGCCGAAGGCAACCAATCATTCTTGTATTATTTTAAAATATAAAAAATATAGAGCGCTAAATAAAAAATGCCATAGGGCGCCGCAGGGTCCAAAGCCGGTACTGTATGAATTAAATTTACATATTATTTTTGGGTAGAGCAGGGTTACAGTAATTTTGGTTATTTTTACGGTTTCTAGGTGTATGTGTTAGGTGAAGAAGAAGTGCCGGCGTTGACTACATTGACATCAGACACATTGGTAGTGACAGGACAAATACATTACAGGTAAAACAGCGAGCATTCATTTTTAAGCATTGCTAGTTTTATCTTTTGATGTATCATTTGTTTCTCTAGCAAAATTCAAATCTATATTTATAAAAATCAATGTCTGTCTGTCTGTCTGTCTGTCTATCTGTCTGTCTGTCTGTCTGTCTGTCTATCTGTGTGTCTTTGATGCATTCCGTTACCATTAACCGATTGCGATAATACTTTGTCGAATTATTGCTGATACTATAAGGAAAAAGATAGGATACTCAAAATTTGATTTAATTACAAAAATTAATTGAATATTTACGTAAAACATGTTTTCATACAAGACTATTGTAATACAGAACGGCCAATTTAGAACATTGTGTTTCCTTAGCAACGCCGTAAACAAAAATTCATTGACATGAAGTTATTTTAAGTAGGTAATTTTAGTAGGTATTTTAAGTAGGTATTAACGTAAGGTACTGAATATTTTGAAACAAAATTCGATTTTCGAATAAACTATTTCAATATTTGAATTTTTGACGAATTTTTTGTTTATCGAATTAAATAAATCTAACGTATTAATTGTGTGTGATATACAGCAAAAGAGTTAATTTTGGAATTCTAATTACTGGTCGGCTTCGGATAGTATTATATCATAATTTAATAATTAATTTTAAGTAAAAAATTAATAAATTAAAAATATTTAGTTTTGATTCACAATTTATTTTAATGTTTACATGTTTCGGCCTTCCTGAAGACCATCTTCAATAGTGAAAAAATAAAAACAGGCCGTGGCTTATGTAGGTATGGACAAGATCCTATATTAGTACACACATATTTACAGGTTGTATATGTGTGCGGGTACAAAAATTGAAAAAGGTTATTTCAAAAATTAATTGGTAAGTGATTAGTCTTAATGTATTGAGATTTTTTTATTTTTTTATGTAAACACATACAGGAGAATACCGACAGATGGTGATAGTAATTTTTTGTCTCATCTGTGGAATTCTATGACGCATACCATGGTGCATATGGCTAAACGCTGCGTGTGGAGTGTTGATCCGCCAACGTCATAGACTACAGCCCGAGATTCACGCATCATCCTTTATTATTACAGGATTCTACTATGAATGGGTGGTCTTCACGGGGTGACTTTTGTGTACCACCAATTTTAATTGATAGGCTTTGACTGACATTTTACGGGTGATGGATCAAATTCACACCAACCGGGGTATTTTAGAGCTCAGAAATCGATTAAAAATCCTTTTTTTTTAATCTCCGTCGGGGATCAAACCCACGACCTTTGGCTTGCAAAGCAAACGCTTTACCATTGAGCTATGACAGCCAGCATTATACAATAATATATTTTTTTTGCTTTCAATTTAAAAAGATATTATGAAATACTAGGTATTATATTCTTTTAATTATAATTAATTCTAAAATTATAATTATTTCACCAAGTATTGTCAGTTGATAATCTTAATGTTAGTATTACATCAATCAATTTATTTTTATTTTTCAAAAGTGAATTTCAAAACGTAACATCCACTGTGATATCAATTATGCCACCCAAACGAAAAGCAATAGGTCAAGACTAGAACTCAAGCACGAATGAAAAGGGCATCTTGAGCTTCAGAAACAGTCGAGCAAAGAAGAGCAAGATTGGAAATAGATCGAGTACATGCTTCGCAAACCCGTTCATCTGGACAGATGAGCAACGGGAAGCAAGATTGGAAGCAGTTAGAGTACACACTGCTTAAACCCGTTCACATGAAACAGATGAGCAACGGGAAGCAAGATTGGAAACAGATGGAGTACGCGTAGATCGTACCAGACGTACTCTGCATGCTGATTTAAATCATAGTGATTTCCATTACGATCCTAATTATGATTACAGTCTGCACCCAGGTATTGTTATTGGAAAAATTGATAAATTATGCGTGTATTGTAGTGCCTTTAAATGTAAAAATGAAACACTAGGAATGTGCTGCACGAGTGGAAAATTGAAATTGCCAGAATTAGATTCACCCCCCGAACCTTTATTAATGTTGGTATCGGGTGATACAAGTGAATCAAAACATTTCTTGACAAACATACGAAAGTACAATTCTTCTCACTACCACTGCCGAACGCAAATCATTCTTCATCATACAAATGGTCATGTTTAGCAAGTCTCAGAAACGCATCGATCGTACGATGGATTGCAATATCCGATTTTATTTTGGCAAGGAGAAAGACAGATACCATTTCAACATCCCGTTGAGAAATCCACAAAAAGATGAGGAAACGACTTAGAAAGTCAGTGCCATGAATTACTATTATATATATAAAATCGTGTCGGAAACAACAGGGTCAGATCCTGTCTGCCCAGAAGTGGGCGACGTCGATGGCGTTACTTCTGGCCATCATCAGGTCTTCCTCGGTGCAGCCACTCGGGCACAGCGCACATATCGATTGATGATTCGTGAAAACGCTGAAAATCATATCCTAAAAGGTCGAAATTTGTTCCATCAATACATGTACGCGAAAATAGAAATTGAACGACTCCTCTACATTTGATTAAATCAAACCAAGTTGCGTTCCGCAGAGTATGTAAATGTTGTAAATGATGGGTGAAAAACAAAAAAACATTGTGTATCCGAAAGCACTCCAATTAATAAAAACACATGCGGGCGCCACTGTCAAATTTAGGTAAGAACAACATAACCTAAGTTTATTGTTTCTAATTGGCTCTGGTCACGCCTCAAGTCCGACTTATCCGATCGGAAGACGAGAGGCTCCCGACGAGGCGCTTCCATAAAAACTTGCGGTTTCTTTTTTTTAGTGGCATTGCAACGCATGCCGGGTACACGCTAGTATATTCTAAATATTTATTTTCAAATTATGGAACAAGATCGCTTGCTTATGTTCCACATGCGCAAGTGACGCTGAAATGACATGCTTGTTCCTGGTGATTTTAAACGCTGCAAATGTGATGACAAAACCCAAGTGTGGCGAGAATTTGAACTTTTTTGCCAAATTTATTATTCTTCATCATCATGATCGGACTAAGTGATGGCAATTTGCGGTGATTTTATACTTCAAATATAGAATGGATATAGAGGAAAAGTAATAAGTCGTGTTCCAATCCAAGAGTAGCTTCCTGAAGTCGACGACGAAGCAAGTAATACCTGAAACCTAACTACAGCTAAACTTGTGGAAAAATATGGTGGCTTAGATTGCTCTAAAATTGATGGAAAACGTGGTTATCACTCAAGAGGCTGAAATATGTAAATCGAAGTTAGCAATTGATGGGCATATGTCAATGTTTCAATGGTCAAAGCGTTTTGCTTTGCAAGCAAATCAGTTAATTTAGATCTGTAAACATTTTTTGTGTACTTCATTTTGGAGAAGGTCTTCTCACACAAATAAGTAGTACCATAAACAGAAAACAGCCCACGAGCAAATTTATGCAAATTATCAAATTGTGTCAGTGGAAGACTCTTATAAAATTCCAACAAAGATGAGTTTTGATATTTCTTCTTAATTATATCACTGCACTGTAGATCAATCATTTCCATTTGAAGTTCCGGGGCTAGGGTTTCAATGTCAGTGTCAAAAGGATTCTAAAAAATCTTACTTTGATTCGCAATGGCATCAAAGTCCGAGAAACGAGTATCAAAATTTATTTTCAAAGCACTCAAAGTTTCGATTGCAAAATCGATAGGAAACTGAGTCTCAGTGGTGTGGCTGAATATTTCACATGTTTTAAAATGTGAAAAACATTTACTTCGTAGTTGTATAATATGGTTTTGGCCCTCGGAACTTACTGGAGTAACCAGTATGGCCCTAAGGCTGGAAAGTTTGGAGACCCCTGCCCTATACCACTCGACGCATCCCACTTCTGCCGATATTTTTTCTGAATGAATTGATGCGTATAAAGAATTTGATATATAGTATGTGTATATTTAAATACTAATAATATGATTTATACTTGTTTTAGGCGTCACATAGCTCTGAGGAGTATCGAGAACGACCTAGCCACGCGTGACGTGTCACCAGCTCAGCGTCGCTGTCAGTATCCTGATGAAGTCGCTCCTGGCTCCGTGTATCGCAGTCACTCGTACTCTGCCTGCACCGTTCAATGTCGCAAGGACGCTCAACTCGCAGCATGCGGCTGCACTAGCTTCTTCATGCCTGCTTCAAACAAGCTGGTATACTTCTGATATTAGGTCGATATCGCCCTTGCAGGCTGGTGCCGAGAAGCCTCGATATCCGATATTTTGTCTCTTATTTTCTTTCGCTCGTCTAACACGCATATATAAAAATATATTTAGTTTCATATTTAATCAACTATAAAACACGGTTTTGCAGGTGCCATTTTGTATGTTTATCAAGTCCTGGTATTGTGGCTTTTTGGTTTAGCCATGTGTAGTTAATTCTCTCGTACCAATATTTCGACTGCTTTTGCAGGGATCTTCTTCGGGGTTGAAATATTGGTACGAGAAAATTCACTACACACGGCTTAACCCAAAAGCCACAATACCAGGACTTGTTAAACTTCTTCTTCCACCAATTTTAATTAATAGGCTATGACTGGCATTTTACGGGCGAGGGATCAAATTCACACCAACCGGTGGTATTTACGATAAATCGATTAAAAATATATGTTTTTAATGTTCGTCGGAGATCGAACTCACGACATTCTGTTCGGCAAGTAAATGCTTTAACCACTCAGTTATAAATGCCGACATATGATCTGGGACAAGACCTAGGCAATCTGAGCTTATAGAACTGTGAAACGACAATTTGAGGTGTTCAAAAAAAGGTTTTTATGATACTGATAGCAATGTCTTTACCAACAGTGTAACGACCTGGTGGGTTTACGCTGCATGCAAGAGTCGTACAGCTCCTTCAGCGTGCTGCGTGCTGCGTGGAGCACGCGTGCCGGGCTGGCGTGCGCGTGCCGACCTTCGTGCGGAGAGACAGACGTGGAGGTAGTTGCCGACGAGAGATTCGTGGTCGAGCACGAGCACTCCTTCGTGCAAATATTGCTGGACTACCTACCTTCTGATCGCTTCAAGAGGAACGTTGTTAGAGGACCGCTGGATCTTGTCGGTCAGTTACACTAAGACGCACTTAACTTAAGAACTGATTCCATATTTTTTTAGTACAGTGGCAAGAGCATTTGTTTGTTATTCAGACGCTGGTTCGGTTCAAATCCCGACGAAGCTTGAATTCAGGGTTTAGTCACCCCTAAGGACAAAAAAAATTGTCCAGTCCTCGGGAGCGTCGGGCTGACCATTCAATTTCTTAAGAAACTCTGATCATTTGAATACCTAAATATTTCTCTGGTACTACAGCCGCAGTCTATGCAAGTTTGCGGACTCTTGACCTAGAGCCCCCCCTAGAATCATCCATTTTCCCATGTGGACCTCCGGGTATTGAGGTGTTCTGGGACAAGGTTTAAATAATGAGGTTATTGAACTATGAAACTGAAATGTGCAGTGTCCATGTGCTGTAAATGTGGAGCGGATATGGCAAAAAATGGGTGTTCACGAGTCTATAAAACATTTTTTTATTTTTTATTTATTTTATATTCATTGCAAATTCAAATATATTTAATACGATCCTAAAATAAGATATAATACAAACAATTTACAAATATAGGTATTTATGATTATTAACAATAATTATTAAAAAGTTCCGGAGCTCGTTAAACAGAAGACGAAATTACTTTGATAAATAATTTCGTGGAGCTCATGTCGAAACTGGGCTACTCTCAAGTGGAATATATCAATATTCGAGGCGATATGGTTGAACAGTCTGATCACTCTCCCAAGAGGCACAGTCTCTGGCAGGTTAGTATTACCTCTAGGAAGAACCAACCATCTGTGCCTCCTAATCCTTAAATAATTGTCAGGGACAAACAAACCGATTTCTAACAAAATATCAGGATTTCTGAACACGCCGCGCACTAGCCGAAAGAAATGCAAACTCAAGCACACATCTCTTGTAGTTCTCAACTCATTATACCCCAACATACCCCGTATAAAGTTAGATGGGTACAGCCACGGATAATATCCATACATCCTAATGTAAAGAAACCTCAATAATTTCTTCTGAACTCTCTCCAACATGAGGTCATATTTATACTCGTGGGGAGCCCAAATAATAGATCCGCTCTCAAGTATGCCACGAACCAATGAATTGTACATTACGATCAGTTCGTTAGTGCTCGAGAAAGTTCTAAAATATACTCGTATTCTAAAAAATCTTCAAAAAAACAATATATGTAAATAATCAGCATTATTATGGTATTTAAATTTTAGTGTCCATGGGTGGAACTACCGGATTATTTCTTGGAGCCAGCATTCTCAGCTTTGTAGAACTTCCGTACTTTCTGTTCGTGAGAGGGATGCGCAACTTCTTTGTGCGAATGAGGAAGTCTAAGGAATCAACTTCTGCAGGGAAGAAACGGATATCCTGGACGAAGAAATTAAAAAATTACACGACTTTGAAGAGAAAACCAAAAACAGCGATATCTATTTTTAAAATCCATAAAAACAATTTCGATTTGAACAAATCTAAAAATAAAAGAAATATGTTTAGCGGTTCTAAGAACCAGCGGATTGTTTGTTCTTTTACT
This sequence comes from Glossosoma conforme, assembly GCA_022606575.1. Classification (NCBI taxonomy): domain Eukaryota; kingdom Metazoa; phylum Arthropoda; class Insecta; order Trichoptera; family Glossosomatidae; genus Glossosoma; species Glossosoma conforme. Next base: position 175,195 of record JAGTXR010000005.1, on the reverse strand, counting down.
GGATTCTTGAAGCAAAATCATCATTTTGATTCAAATAGAATACAATATTTAAATTGAATATTTTTGAAATAATATTCAAGTTAAGGCCCGTTTAAAGCGAGTTGGATAGTAAATTATTAAAATTACTCGTTTTGGAACATATCTCGTTTTATTTGTACATCTAAAAATGTATAAAATAAGAACATTTAAATTACAATAATAATTCAGTGCCTGTAATTATTTGTTCAGTAACTCATTCAAGTTGTTCGCAGTAAATTATATTAATCAGCAGTAGACGAAATAAATTAGCAGTATCCACTGTGTCAGTATGAATGTGATCAGTTAAAAAATTAAAATGACAGCAATGTATTCAATGCTGCCAGTAATTAATGTAAAATGAAAGAATAATTAGCTCGTAAAATTGAAACCTTACCTAACCTGACTTATTATTAATAACCATTGATTTTTATTATTTTTACTGACCTTTCTATGTATTAATTTCTGACAAAGTTAGTTTAGTTCAGTTTAGTTCAAATATGTTGAGAATGGCAGATTTAACATAATGTTAAATTAAAATAATTATCATATCATAAAATGAAAATTAAAGTATTGTAATCGATACGCACCAACTGAATTGATTACTTAAGATGTAAAAACATTTTTAGAATTTATATTGAAAGAAAATTCAAATTTGAAATATTCGAATTCGGTTGTCATAAGAATCTTTGTTTTTCTTCTGTTGCGTTCAATTGTTTCTCAACGTGTGAAGTGTATGACGCCAACGTCTGTTGGAAAGCTCTTTTTGTCTAAGCTTTACAGGATGATTCGTGTATTGTATCTTTTATTTAAAATAAATAAGAGTTACATTTAGTGCCGTGGTTTTCTTATTAATCCGTTGTACTCCGACGTCACACGTGGCAGACGTCATCATTTTGGATCCGAACAATTGGTCCCAGAATACACAGGTATGAAATTATGTAATAACTCATATGTTTTACTTATTAACACTAAATGATTCATGCAATATTTTTGTGCTAAGTATATTTAGTGTTCATATATTTTAATATAAAATTATTTGTGTTGTGAACTAATTTTTCTTAAATTCTTCTTCTTCTTCGTGTCAGCGACGTAAAATTATTTTTTCCCAATATCTGGCAACATCGATAGCTCGTGTGTTGCCCAGCATTAGATGTGCAACTTGTTGGGCACATGGAGCAGCATCGTAGGTGTGAGGCGGTCTGCAGGTCTCCACAGTCGCACAATAGTGTCTCTCCCTGCCGAAGCATTCCCCACCGCTCGAGGTTGTCCTTTGTTCTACCAACTCCGGTTCTTAATCTGTTTAGGGATTTCCAGGTCGGCCAGTCAAGGCTCTTGCCAGTTGGGAGGCCTTCCTTTGGAGTAATGAAATCTTCTGGTGCGATTTGTTGCCAGAGTTGGAGTCTTTCATTTTCAGGGCCGGATGTGAGAGGTTGTGTGGATTTCAGAAAGCTGCTTCGAGACTTCAATCTTGGTGTTGGGGGTATCTGATTATACAAGCAGTGGGACGGTTGGTTGATTGTCTTACGCATTTCTTCGGCGCATATGACTTTGCGTCTTATGTTCGGTGGTGCGATACCAGCCAAGGGGTATAGCTTAGAAATGGGTGTTGGTTTGAGGCAGCCTGTGACGACTCTGCATGCATCATTCAGGGCAGTATCCACTTGATTACAGTGGGCTGATCGACCCCACACTGGTGCCGCATATTCTCCGGCTGAGAAACAAAGTGCTAAAGCTGAGGTACGAAGAAGGTGGTTGGGCTCCCCAGTGAGTGTTGGTCAGTTTGCGGATGAGGTTGTTCCTTGTTACAACTTTCTGTTTGGTGTTGCTGCAATGACGCCTGAAGGTGAGGGTGCGATCTAGAGTGACTCCGAGGTATTTTGGATGGTCGCTATGTTCCAGTACTCTACCTTCCCACGTGACACGAAGCTTTCTGTTAGCTTCCCTGTTTCTAAGGTGGAAACAGCAGACTTGTGTCTTTGATGGGTTAGGTTTGAGATGGTTGGTTTCGTAGTAATGGGACATCTCGTTGAGTCCCTGGCTTAGGATGTCCTCAACTTCTTCAAACGTTACTGCTTGTGCTGCCAAACCTAAGTCATCCGCATATATGAAAGATTTTGTGTCTTTAGGGTTCTTTCTTAAATTAAAAAATATATTCTTACGATATCAATGAATGATTTATATTTTAAAATTTTTTAAAGGCCGTTATTTATATTTGGCCTGTATTTATTTGCTCACTAACTAATTCAAGGTTTTGCCAGTAAGTTAAATCAATTGGCAGGAAATAAAGTTAATCGGCAGTAGACTAAATAAATTGGCAGTGTCCACTGTGTCAGTATGAATGTGGGCAGTTATAAAATTAAAATGGCAGATATATATTGAAAATCGGTGAAAATTAATGTAAAATGAATGAATAATTAACTCATAAAATAGAAACCTAACCTAACCATTAATTATTTTTTGCGAATTTATTATTTTTCTACGACCGAATGATTATTTTTTATTTACCTTTATAGGTATTTATTACTGATGATTTGCTTAATAATTACTGCCCATTAATTGAATTAAATAGTGCCAAAAAAAATAGTTGCCTTTTTAATATTAGCATTGTGTTTTTAAATTCACATGTGATATTCAAAACATTTTAATAAAATAATAGGTTATGTGTAAATGTTGTAGAAGCATCTCACCAAGAGCCCATTCTGCCGTATAGAGGGATTCGAGAGCAGATGCCTGCGTAGAATACTGGAGGTACGATGGTTTGACTTAGTGAGGAACGACGAGGCGAGAAAACTGACAAGGTAGCCTCTTCTCATACAATCGGTCAAGACGCAAAGGTGGACCTGGCTACGAGAGCAAAAACTATAGCTTCCTTTTCTTTAAGCCCCCGGACTCGCGCCGTCCTGGAAGGCCGTCGGAAACTATACATAGAATGTAATTGGTAGAATTGACTTGGGATGAAGTGAAGACTATGGCGGCTGACAGAGCTTTGTGGCGGTGGTTTGTAAATGCCATATGCTCCAGTTAAGGGAGCAAACATGGTATGCTGATAATGATGATATGTATAAATTAAAGAAGGGATGAAGAAAATGTCGATTTAGTAATGCAGTCATATTAATGTGTTCATGGGACGAGCTATGTACAATGGCAACTGACAGAACTGAGTGGTGGCAATTTGGTTTTGACCATATGTTCCAGATCTTCTTCGTAACATCAATCCGGTGGATTGATTTGCAGCGACAAAATCTTGCATCTCGATCTCCACTCGATCTTCAGCAACCCTCTTTAGCTCAGCATAAGAGCTGCAACTCATGTCCTCAGAACACTTGCAACACTCCCGTCTAGAGCGCCCTCTACAGTTTCTGCCCTCAACCATCTCTTCCACAATATCGTAAAGAAGACCATCGTGGCGCATGATGTGACCGATTCATCAGGCTCGTCTCTCTGGGATGGTTCTTACTAAGATCCAGATAAGGAACGTATATGGAAAGAAGGAGGATTTTTGCGTTAATTTATTTTCGAATGAAAACCTTAAAAAAAGGCATTGCGTGTCTTACGAAAGTGTTTTCATATTTCATGACTGTCACACGAGTATTATACCTGTATTACGGTTCAGGTAAATAATTGATTAGGTTGCGACATTTAACAAATCGTAATTGTTTGAATTCATGCATGATTAATAATTCAAAGGCTACGTGACTGAGTTTCCATTATTCCGTATGGTAACCATTGATTTTGTTGTTTCTAAAGTACATACTCGTAATTATGTAGTCATCATTTCAAATAATTTTATTGAAATTATTGAATCATTTCTGTATACATATTTTTTTCAAATATTTAAGAACGAATGGCATTAAAATGTCATCCCCGTCAATGTCTAAAGATGTCATCGCATAATAAATGCTGGAATTAATAATGTCTTCTTTAATTTGCAACCGTCCATCGGCAATATCACATCGTTAGTGCGGCTTTTGTTAGCTCACCGAAGTCAAGCAATATTGGACGCGGAAAAAAATTGGTTGGTTACTGCCTGTTGCTAACCGCATGTTACTGATAAGGTTGAGCCGCTTCTTATGACTTGATGGTTCAGGCTTCGAGAGCGTTGGGCTAACCATCCGATTTCCTTAAAAAAATCTGATCAAAAAATTAACCAAAAATATGCCTCAGATATTACCGTTTTTTCAATTGAAAAAAAACTGAATGGTTACCATTTGTGTTGACCATATGTAAGAGATTTGAAAGGCATATGAAAAAAAATGCTTTCATTGAGTAAATTGACCTGAATCATGGTTTGCCTAGTACCATCGATAATCCCACAAATGATAATACAATAATAAAAAAAATCAAACGCTACCGTGAAAATGCATTTATGTAATGAATATAATTGTTTCATATACTCATTGACAATTTTATCAGGATGAGGCTGGGTGCAAAAGCTGTGATCAAAGATTACCTGCTGAATTCTTCCTTCCATGGTCTAAGGTTTATTGCTGACGATGAAAGACACTGGACAGAAAGGTAAAGCATGTGTATTTATTATAACAATAGATATCCACTCAATATAGCTCTTGCAGGCTGGTGGCGAAAAGCCTCGATATACGATCTTTCCTCGTCTAACACGCATATATAGCATTTTTAGTAATATAAGATGTGGTGCTGCGTTTTCCGTTTGTTTGTTTGAAAAGTCATTTCAGGCGCCATTGATTCTATAAATGCAATATTAATTTCGGCGCTGCACTGTCACACCTGTCGGCGAAGTCAGTCTAAGTCTGTCCGGGGTATGCACGACACGGCATTGTCTGACCCGGACAGACGACCGAAGTTTTTCAATCTTTTACGTAAAATAAATTACAATGTGCTTCTCGAAAAGTTCTTTGTGTTGCTCATCTGCTCCTCATCTCTAACCAAGCGTCCCGATGACAATCCCGGTGACATGGAGTGTTCTTTAGTAAACGGGGACTGTTCAAAACGTTATTTTAAACATAACTATTGTATTAAACCTCAAAAGTAATTGTTATAATCAACTCTTATTACACAGTACAGTTATAAACAACCTGGATCAAAGTCCAAAACAATAAGTATCGAGGACTTTGCGGTCTACGAAATTATATGTATAAGTAATATTGATATTAATAAGGAATGCTTAAGCATCCGATACGGAGCATGGACCATCCCAATAATCTGCCACTCTATGTGGATTGGAGGGATCAAGGTTCAAAAACCGTATGGAAGAATGTGCAGTGTATGACATTCAAATGTAGAAATATTATTTTTAACTGCTTACTCATGTTGTAAATTATGATATAAAAAGGGGACCGTATTAAATAAATTATTACCAACTCAACTCCGGTCTTTGGTCTTATCCTCAACTTATCTTATCCTGGAACCTTGGTATTCCGGCATCACCATTTAGCTGATGCTGTAATTTCGGGACCGTGACCTCGGTTCCGGAACAAGGACATCTCAATAAATGATTAAAAAAAATAATGAGAGTTATTTCAGTCATATTAAAGTCATTCATACAATGTTTTTATAAAATGGGACGTATAGCTCTTTGCTTCTGGACCATCAAATACTAAGAGGCAATTGAATATAAAATTACAAAATTCAAAGCACCGTTGTTTGAAAAATTTCCGAAAAAAAAAAAACTGTTAATAATCAAGAAATTACATTGATTTAAAACTATAATATATTTTACATTGAATTTTATTTGTTTCTCAGATGGTTTTGGATGGTGTGCGTTTGCTTGTCTTGGTATGCATCCGGTCTGCTTGTTCTGGCTTCTTGGGACGCCTTCCAGAACAATGCCATCTCCTTCGTCATGGAAACTGCTTACAAAGACTGGAATACGGACTTTCCAGCGGTGGCCTTCTGCGAGAACGACAATGAAGAAAATGTTTTCGAAGCATCTGACCTGTGAGTTTCATTTCATTGAGCACACATCGTCGCTTGCCGGTGGATATAGGTCAGTGGTTAAAGCGTTTGCTTGGCAAGCCGAAGAGCGACGGTTCTATTGCCGACGGAAATAAAAAAAAACTATTTCTGAGCTCTAAAATACCCCCGGTTGGTATGAATTTGATCCCTAGATCTTAAAATGCCAGTCATAGCCTATTAATCAAAATTGGTTGTAGACGAAAGTCAACCCGTGATGACCACCCATTCGTAACGAATTCTATGACGTCTATGACGTTGGCAGATCAACACTCCACATGTATCGCTTATCCATATCAAGAGTGGTAAGCGTCATAGGATCTACAGATGAAAAACTTCAGAATCACTATCACCATCTGTCGGTATTCTCCTGTACGTGCTTACATTCTACACATGGCTAAGCGCTGCTTGTGGAATGATGATCCGCATCATCCATATTAATACAGGAATTTTCTAAGAATGGGTGGTCCTTCACGGGACGACTTTTCGACCACCAATTTGGATTAATAGGCTATGACTGGCATATTACAGCGATTCACACCAACCGTGGATTTTAGATATTTTAGAGCATAGAAATCAATTATTCTTTTTTTTCTTTTTTAACCTCCGTTAGAAAACGCCGAAAGTAAACGATTTAACCACAAACTTTACCCGCCAGCGAATACTTGTGACATGCGTATGTTGTGCACAAACAATTAAAGCTTCTGTTGTAATGACTCATCAAATTATAGTAAATGAATTGTTTTTTTACAGAATGTGGACTCCTGTTCACGAAGTGGACTTGGAAGAAGTTTTGAAGGAGTTGGCCTACTTCCGCGGCCTGTCCTACTACACCCTTCAGGTGTGCAACAAGCCTGATGCAGATGCTCTATGTCCATTGACGAACTTCACCTTCTATGCCGAAGCAGTTCGCAGCAGTTGTCGTCGGTCTATTGCCAATTGCAAATACAATGGAAAATCCTTCGAATGCTGTAACCACTTTTTACCCATTGATACTGATATTGGACGATGTTACATCATCAATTCTGTCCAGTCCAAGTAAAAAACATTCATTTTGAATACGTAAATACTATTATTTTCAATGTATTTACTTTGAGATTCATTATAAGCAATAAAGATTTATTTATTTAGCTTGTTTTTACACGGATCGCGTTGAGTGTGACCCCCGCTTATAAGATTGCAGCTTCGACAAACTGGTAGCCTTCTTCAATCCGCCACTGTCACAGTTGACTATTGAAAGTGACGGATTCAAGAAAGCTGCCAGTTAGTCAAAACTGCAGTCTCGTAAACGGAGATTCACTTCGTACAAATAACCACCACTCAATTTTCATTAAGTCATCATTGTGACGACTCGCCTCAAAACATCTCTGCATCTGATGTTTTACATAGGAACTTCTATGGCTCCCGACAATCCCCAAGTTGGTTCCATGGAGACATGAAAAATGTGTGCTTAATTCGTGGGTGTTTTTTAATCGGATATTTTTAAGGTGATCAGATTATTTGCTTGACGTTCCCAAGCCTTACATCAATTGGTATCACCATCAATTTTACTTTTCACCAATTTTGTTTTTGGGCCATTTTCTTCATCAAAAAGTAACTCACCAGCTTTTTTCTTTCGTTTAGTTACTTAGAGTTTTGAGGGTCGTATTTTTGTTCTCTCTCGTTTCAACCATACTTTCAACTCATTTTCTGGATATTTTTGCATATTGATTAATAACGTTCTCAATATTTCAGAAAACCCAGTAATTATGTAAAGGATCCAATGGTAAACAACAAAAAACACGCACTTGGTAAACTGTCGTTCAATATATTGACACACGCAACAGTAAGTACCAACAATAGCTTAAAAATTTACATCACAACCAGTCATGTAGCTTCTATAACGCAGTGTCTCACTCGTACTTTATCTATATGAGCTTTAGAATTTGTTTTTGCCTTTGCCGATACAATAACTATTACCATAACCAAGTAAATTCATCGATTTAACATGTCATACTAGTATATAATGGTATTTTACATATTTCATATATAATATGAATGATATCATTTTTAATATGTACTGTGGATCGTAGACCTTGCTCATGAGTCTCCATGTTTCTTTATTTTCCGACTTTGGTATTCAGTTTTCTCCTCTTTTTCTTGTTATGTCGCCAAGACTATTTGCCAGTTCTCTAACACATTAATTTTTTGTCCCCGCAGATAAATATCCTCATATAGAAAAGATAATTCTCTCGTGGATATCATCGTGGAACATTAAGTGACCATTTTTGTGTAATTATTGGCATATTACACTTATTTAAAGCATTGCGAAATTTTTCTCCCCATCGCAATTGTATTTGTCGCAAACATATTATTTTGCTAATAATATTGAAATACGAGTACAAAAAATATTCTCACGGTCTTTTCATTCGATTTTAATAGAGGTTCTTACTAACTGATTAAAAAAAGTGTATGGGAATTAGGTGTCAGTTGAGCTTGGCCAGTCGAAGAGGTTTTGCGATCACGTACACTTTAGTATATTGAATTATAGTATATTTCTTAATAAGATCTACATTTACAATACTAAGCGTGTGGTATCTAGCAAGAATAGTTATATCATCTTTCAGGTTTTCTATCACTTATCATTCATATCCATGGAATCTTCATCTCGATAAATAATCTTTGTTGTATTTTTGTTTGTTAAGATTTTTACGCTTGGCGAAGAAGAAGTACCGACGTTGACAACTCTACAATCGGAATACTTTCTTACAAATAAGAAATCCAATTTCAGGTATGTTATATAAAGCGATCGACACTTGAAATCGCAACAATAAAAACCTTATATGAATTTTTTTAATTTTTATTAGAATATTATTTTATTATTTCAATATTCTAATCTACTTTTATAGATCATTGACTATATTACAATATTATTATTAATTAAATATACATATACTATACATAAAATTATTTTTTCAACGCGTCAATCCAAGCACAAAAATAACGGCAGAAGCGGGATGCGAACCGCGGACCTTGGAAACCAACTATGCCCAGGTATTCATACCGCTCAGCCAACTGGGCTATTGCTATGCCTAGACCGACTCGCGTTGAAACTAGTATTTATATCATTGTTATCATCGTACAATAGATGTCGCTATAGTATATATTCAAAGTATGTATATTTTTATTTTTTATTATTCAATCAGTCATCATTTATTCACAAGCTTAATATCACCATCTCTCGGTATTCTCTTGTATGTGTTTACGTAAAAAAAATGATAAATCGACGATTGATGATCGTCTTCTACGGTCATGGTTAAGCTTAATATTTGTTTCTTGACATTGCAGAAGACATATAGCGATCAGAAACATCGAGAACGACCCCAACGCCCGCGACACGACCCCTGAACAGCGGAACTGCCGTTACCAGGACGAGAACTTTCTCGACGTGTATCCAGCCCACTCATACAGCGCCTGCACAGTCCAGTGTCGCAAGGACGCGCAGATAGAGTACTGCAACTGCAGCGATCACTTCATGCCGAACACCGGTAAGGATGTCTAGCAATCCGTGTGGTGTGAAGTCATCATGTGCGAGACTAATGTCAAAGGTGTCAGTATGGCGATTGAGGTTATATGTTGCTAGTTGACAGCAACCAATCTTACGCCTGTGTTCCACTGATTGCATTGATTGCTTCATCGTAACACTATAATATCAGGCTAATTCACCTGTGAAGTAGATATATGAGTGTTAGTGTAGTTTTTTACAATTCCAGTTGAAGAGGACAAGTGTTCCATGGCCGGGTTGGTGTGCCTGAACCAGAACTACGCCGAGCTCTCCGTGATGAGGCCGGCGTGGGCGAGGCGGGCGGGGCTCGTGTGCGACTGCCTGCCTTCCTGCACGGAGACGGAGATCACGGTCATCAAGGACGACGAGACACCGTAAGAAACACGTCAAAAAGCTCTTCAAACTACCATCTGCCGGCGGGTATAGCTCAATGGTCAAAGCGTTTGATTTGCAAGCCAAAGGTCGTGGGTTCGATCCCCGACGGAGTTTTTTTTTTTTATCAATTTTTAAGCTATAAAATATCCCCGGTTGGTGTGAATTTGATCCCTCACCCTTAATTCACACCAAACGAGGATATTTATAAAGCTTTGAAATCGATAAAAAAAAAATAATCTCCGTTAGGGATCAAACCCACGACCTTCGACCAAGTAAGCAAACGCTTTGACCACTAAGCTATACCTACCGGCTTAGAACTTATAGGCAGAAAGTTACGCGTATTAACTGAGTATCGATCGTGCTGCAATGAGAATTCTATTAGTGTGGATTTGACCATACATCTAACATTTTTAAGACTGCAGATTCGGCAAACGCTGAAGAAATACAAAAATTGATCTGGCTGACATTCAAATGTTAAAAAAATAGTTAGTAATCTAATTTTTCAATATTAAATAATCAATAAAAAACCATACAACATATAAGGTAGAAAAATATGCTTCAAAGTCACGTGAGTTTCTATGAAAAACGAAAGTCAATGTATATTAAATGCATCAGCCAATGAAAGGGCATTGCTTGGAGTGTAGTATGGATGACAGAGAAGTCGCGACGCTTCCGCTCATACTTGCGGGTTTTATGAGGAAGGCACACAGTCTCTGGCTATATAAAGGACTTCTTGAAAAAATCGTTTCACTTTGATCATAATCGAGCTCGAAAGCAGAACATGGTCCTACTTATAACTTCTCATACCCATTATAAGCGTTCCTTTTCAGGATCACATTTTACTAATTAGATTTTTTTTTCACATATATTTTCTATCAATGTGTTTTAGTGAAATATTATTCTTAAATCTAAGATATGTTTAATTTTATTTCAATAGTTCTATTGGCCCCACTCTCGTAGAGATCGTAGTTGAATACCTACCTTCGGAACGATTCAAGAGAAATGTGGTGCGAAGTCGATTGGATCTAGTTGGTAAGTACATTGTAACATAGAGTGCACTGGTCTCGACCGGTTGTGCTCTCCTGCGTTTAGTTTAAAAGTCAAATTGGCGTGAGATTTGTGCGAGGTAATTCAAAATCGAAATATTATGAATCACTAATATGACGAACGAAACATTTACTACGTTAGTACACGTGGTGACATGTTTATACAGTACTCAAGTGACAATTCATTGGTAATTTAGTGGTTCATAACCGGTGTTCCGCGGAGCGAGAGTTTCCCATGTGCTCCGCGAAGCGTCAGCCATACTTTATTTAAATGCGCTAGAACATTTAAATATTATATAAAACTAATGGTTTAATTTTTTTTTCAATTGTAATCGTTGAGAATTAAAGTTCACTTTCATATGTTTTTTTATTACGTTGAGCTGCCGATTAATACCAAAAAGGTTCTGGCTTTAGGAGCGTCGGGGTAATCGTTCGATATTAAAAAAATATCAAATCAACAAATCACCCAAAATATGCCGCGGATACTACAGCGGCTGTCTCCTTCAGGATCCTGCCCTCGAGTTTGTTAGGTATCGTGTATTTTCCCAGTAGGACATTTGGGTGCAGAAATGTCTTGGGGACAAGGCATACACAATGGCAACTGACATATTTGCACAACTGGCAATTTTTTGTGGAACGAAAACATATACTTTGGATACGACAGCCGCCTATTATTCAAGCTCTAAGCTCTCTCGACGATCTAAAAAGCCGTCGGGAACTATGAAGCGAAATTGGTAATTCTAACCAGGCAATTTGTGACTTGAAAAGTCATGGCAGCTAACTGGACTTAGTGTAGAGGAGGAAAAAAATTAAACTTTTTTCTTCATTATTTTGGAAGTGCTCCACGGCACCAAAATTGTTAAGATCCACTGTTATGACCCACTTCATCAGTATTGATTTAATATTAACTACAAAAAAATAGCTTAAATTTGACCACGTGTGTAACAGCTAAGGACATATGAATATCAATTGCATTTACAACGTAGTAACCTGTGTACATAGATAGTTATATCAGCTGTAGTCATATAAGTAGACGTAGAACATAAAAAACATTAAACGTACTTATTATTAAATTTGGTAATTGGTTAAAAAATATATGATATTATTAGACTACTTTTGATATAAAAAACAGACTTCAGACGAAGCGATAATCGTGAAAACTGACAAATTGATGGTAGCAATTAGTGGTGACCATATTGGCAGCTTTCAAAGAAGTTTTTTTTATTAGAATTTCACTTTATATTAATACACTTTATCGATTATTTACGTACTTTTATCTAACAGTAAGTTTATAAACATGAAGAACTGATGAAGATCACTGAAGGCAAAACCACAGTATTCCTACAAGTAAATATACAGTGTTCAGTGTTTTCTATCTCAAAACAATATAGCAAGTATTTATTTATTTACTTGTTGCATTAAGGTTTATACGGAATCACGTTAATAACCTTTTTTTTCAATCAATAAATATAAAGTTATCACCAGCGGAGACATCGGGGTACCACTTTCCACGTGGCCCCGCCAGTCTGCCGCCTAACGCGCTTGCGAGCGGGTCAAGGTTGAGTCGATCCTGATCTTGAATCATTCTCCTGACTGTGGCGCAGCGTCACAGCATTTAAATTAACGTATGCCATTTTTTTTTGTTTTTTTTTTTTTGTATTTTTGCTTATTCTTTAAAAATAAGTGAGAGTAATCTTAATGTCGTGGCTTTAATCAATTTAGCACTTAGTATCACAGTACGATTGTTTAGTTTCCACAGGTGGGACAACTGGACTCTTCGTCGGCGCCAGTCTTCTAAGTTTCATAGAGCTGATCTACTACCTGACCTTGAGGTACTACGGCACCTACTACATGCAGAAGAAGAGCCACAAGCATGGAACAGATTACCAGCCCAAGGAGCAAAAAGCGCTCGTAACCGTGCGCCTTGATCCAAGCAGCAACAATCTGCCCATTGTCGACATCAAGAGGACCAGAAGAGACTTCTATCGGTTCAAAGCTGGACAAAATCAATCTCAATGATCATCATCATCAAAGCTCTGTCAGCCGCCATGGTCGTGGCCTCATATAATGTGAGCTCTGCCCAGTATTCTATATAGTTTTACATATTTTCCAGGTTCACCCTAGCTTCAGCTTGCAGCAACAGAATCTTGCATCTCGATCTCCATTCCTCTCGGTCCTCCGCAACCCTTTTCAGCTCAGCATAAGCGTAAGCGTGTGTATATATACTACAGTAAAAAACACGATGCACATTTTAGAGACTAAAATTTTATTGTTCATTTTACAATTTATTATTATACAAGAAATATAAAAAATTCTTTGTGAAATTTGTCTCAATAATGATAATACCAATTACAAACAAATTACAAGAATGGAATTTTAAAAAAATATACATTTGGTGACGACATGTTTCGGCTACGTTCAGTATTCATAATCGAGTATACACTTCATAATGAGTACTCTATGAAGGCTAAATATGTCATCACTAATAAAGCTTGTTGAGTAATTCTAAATAACGATTTATTTTTATTTGATATTATGGAATTCTACTAAGAAACGTCGATTGAGAAAATCGGAAAATAATACAAAATGATTATATAAGCATACATCATAATTCCCGTATTGTTAGAAATATCTTCATAACTACTGTGGCATAAACCATAAGTCTTTAAAAGCACTTTTTCCAAACATTTCTATTCGTCATAAATAAGTAGTACTCATTATATAATTCATATTTACTAACATCACTATAATAAAACTGCTGGTGTGTAAAAAATATGTTTTATTGCTTTATTATATAATATTATTCCTAAAAAAAATATTATATAATATCATTGCTTTAAACAGATATCTATATATATAATCGTGTCGGAAACAACAGGGTCAGATCCTGTCTGCCCAGAAGTGGGCGACGTCGATGGCGTCAATCCCGGCCTTCATCAGGTCTTCCTGGGTGCAGCTACTCGGACACAGCGCACACTCCAGAAGGTGTGACAGGGTCTACTCCACGCCGCAGTCACATTCAGTCGGTCCGCTGTAAAACTGCCAGGCTTTCATTTGTGTCCTCGTCTTGCATACTCCGGTCGGAAGTCTGTTAAGGGACCTCCATATATTCCACCACTGGTCGTGTCCAGGGGCTAGATCCTCTTTCGAGGCAATCCAAGTTAAACAAGAAACAACAACAGAAATCTGATAAATGTACAAATATTATTCGATAACTTAAAAATAATTAACAAAACTTAAACATGAAAATTTGATACAAGATTCATTAGTGTGTAAAATATTTGATTACAGGCTTAAAATATTCGCACGAATAAATTATTCTATTACATCACATTCGAGTAGTTCAGTGAGTAAATCGGTCATTTGAACCCTGAAAAAGTTGTCATTGTGAAAAGCCTTTTCCACAATGAGTGACCTGTCACCGACTGTCAAATCCACGCATCCTGCAGGACTTCCCATGACGTCACCTGTCAGATTTTTTGGCAGCCAAATCATCGTCCCAAATAAACAAGCTTCTGCCAAAGCAATAGCTTTATAATTAGCGCACGCTTCCTTCATCTGAACTCTAGACATCACATCTTTCAAAACGATCTTCTTCTCTTGAAGCACACTCAAAAGACGCTCATAATATATGTTGATTAAGTCATTCAGATGACGCTTTCTGAGTCTTTGCGATGCGATAAGATGCAAGCAGCACATCACGTCCAAAGCGCATGGAGCGTACCTCACCAGCTGGAAGTCCACCAGCGAGCAATGTTCCACAATTTCTTCGTCATCGTAAACAAACATGAAGTTGTTAGCCCAGAGATCGCCGTGAGATAGAACGTTGCACCAGCGAGTAGATGGACCTACATCTGCAACAGCTTTTCTCACAATATTGTTTAACCTATGAGCAGCTTCTTTTTGACCCATCTTCTTGCACAAGTACTCTAATGCTTTTATTCCAGAAGTGAGCCATTTAGATCTTGTATGTCCTTCTTTCTGTATATAAGTTGCTTCTTTAACTATTTCCGGAAACAGTTCGTCGATTCTGCATTTGTCTAATCCGTTTTGAATGTTTTCGTGTTCCCAGATCAATGTAGAAGCGTGGAATTCAGCTAATGTTTTCATAGCAGCGATGCAATGTTCGAGATCGAATATTCCTCTTCCTGCTGCTAGTTTGTAATTCTTCTTAGACAAATCGTCACATACTAAATAATCGTCTTTTGCAATGTAGCATCTGGGAGACCATGGATATTTGATGAAGCTGGTTGCGTCTTGCAGTTGCGGGAGTAAATTTAAAAAGAATTGCACTTCTTTTTTGAAAACTCCGATTTCGTCCACGTACTTGGCGTGCACCTTGATCTTGGGCGTGGTCTTGACGAAAAAGCGGACGTCTTCTTTGCGGCCGTCATCGTTGATGAACTTCAATGACAGAAAAAAATGATTTCCGAGGAAACCCACCGGACTTTCGCTGATGAGTTTGAAGGAATGGGAAACAAATTTACAGTTTGTTCCTTTGACTTTTCTCAGCAGATCGTGGCATTCTTCTATCGTGAATCGCAGATGCTCCACCATTGTGACTTGTGTCACCACAGGACGACAGAAAGTTTCCACTGGCTCTTATGAGCGTTACATTCTCGAGTTTGTTATGTTCATTATCTTTCCGCTATAGGAATAGCTTTTCTTCAGTTCCGTTATTTGCATAGAAGAGTTTAGTCACTGTTTCATGGCAAGGCAGTACACTTGGAGGGGGAGAAAAATATTTACAATTATTTATTTCCTGCTATTAGATATTCAATTAGTAATTGTGGTTTATATATAACACTTTTATTTCCGTTTCGGTATTTTATTAATTTTAAGGCACTGTGCCATTTGGTCATCTTTTTTTGTCCTGCGGTTGACATTTCAGCGTTAAGTTTTCCTACAATCGACTTCTAATATGACTGTTAAAAATATATATATTTTTTGATTTTTTCCACGACCGCGTTTTTACTTAAGAGCATTCTTTAATCCCCTAAGTTGTTTATAATTAGAAGATGAACACGAATCGATAAAATCGATCAAAAAATATAAATTTGTATCGACGTTCTTAAATTAAATTCTATATTTCTATAAATTTACGCAAGCTTCCGGGACCAACCAAATGTTGCTTTAGGATCGACCGCGGCATCACGACCTATCGTTCCCAGACAATTCCTTCAACGAATCATTGGTAACGACGTGGGACGCACTGGACGTCTGGTGAAAGGGACATTTAATGCACAGGACAACTGGTGAACTGGATTTCTCGCTAATATAACCTAACCTAAGCATTTGTCCAGTGATCGTAGAGTCTATAGATCCATAGGTCTCGTTAAAGAAATAACTCAAGGTTAGGTTAGGTTAGCGAGACATCCAGTGCACCAGTTGTCCCGTGCACCAGACGTCCAGTGCGCCCCACGTCGTTGCGATGAGTCGTTGAACGAATTGTCTGGGAACGAAATGCGGCGACCGTCGATCGCGATCTTCAAGATTTAATAATCATATTATAATTGTCTGTTCATGAAGCAAGAAAATCATTTTATTATATTTTTCAAATAGATAATTCTTTGTACAATTCCATAATTTCAATGATTGAAAAGAAAGATTAATATTTTACAAAAGTTCTAATATTATGTCGGTATTAGTATAAAATCCTCTTTTACTTTCTAAATAAATAACAAAATATGTTGCGCCCTAGTTTTCCTCTAAAGGCTACTTATCACACCGTATACTAGACAAATATTTAACAAAATAAAAAATTTAACTCATAAATCAAGCTGTTGGTGCGATTACAGCACTTGCAAATATAACTCAATGCGATAATTATATTTTTGCTACAGATAATAAACGTTCAAACTTTTTATGAAAAATCGCCGCACACATTATAGAAAAAAAACTTTATTTCAAGTAAAAAATGCAAGCTATATAAAGAAGAGTTGACTGTCCTTGTTCACCTAAAAACTATTCATTGAGTTTTAGTTCTATGTTCGTTTGGTGTAAACAGTTGATAAATAAATTTTCAATTGTATGAGATTAAATAATATCATATATTCGATACATATACGAGTATTTACCAATAATGTGAAAAGGTTTTCCTTTGACGTTCTTTTTGTTTTCAAATTTATATTCTACCTTCATTTCTATAGTTATCAAAAACATATATACTATTTATTGTATCATGAATAACTATGAAAACTTGAATATAAAGTAATTTAAGTATTAAGACATGTTGTTAAATTATTAAGTTATTTACTATGACATTCAATGAAATATTGTTAAAGAATTGCCTTCCGCATTGAAAATGAATGTAAGGTAGCTAAAGACAACAATGAATTACATAATTACTAAGCTTAAACAATGAAAGTAAAAGAGCAGTCATTAAAGTCTCAAATTAAGATCATGACATTAATATTTTCACACGTGTATAAGAATACATAAAGTAACCATTCGTTAAATGAAGATGTTGGAAAATATCGAATATTTTTCGAAAAAAAATCTCTAAAACCAACTTTATTTATGTTGTTTATATTTAACATTCACTTTGAGATCCATTTAAATATTAAATAGATAAGAATTTCACACCTTGTTTTAATATGGATCACATTGAGCAGTGTTTCACTTCATTACTCCAATGCAACGCCTCCCGATTGGTAAGAACCTTGACTGGCGGACCTGGAAATCCCTTAACAGATTCAGAACCGGAGTTGGTAGAACAAAGGACAACCTCGAGCGGTGGGGAATGTTTCGGCAGGGAGTGTAGACTGTCAGACCGCCTCACACCTAGGATCCTGCCCCATGTGCTCAATAAGCTGCTCATCCTAAAACCTAATGCTGGGGAACACACGGGCCATCAATTTTTCCAGATACTGAGCAGAAATTGATGGAAGACTGCAGTTTCACGATTTATGAACGCTTTTTCAGTTCCAATGTACACAAACGTACTGGTGTGTAAATTAATATTTCCTGATAAAGAAAACGTTTCACTAGATGGTAATTAAGTGGAAATGGGGATAAATAGGTAGGATCTATGTAAGTAGTCATTTACTTACATATTAGTATCGTGGAGCATATGTATATCAGGAACGCCAAGTAAATCAAGCAATGCGGTCAATTGGACTCAAGAGTTTGGACACCCATGATCTGTAATCTAGATACAAAAATTCTGCGTGGAACAAGATAGAATATAGAGAAAGATCTTCATTCAATTTGTGTTCTAAAAATGCAAACGGATGATAAGGTAATTGAATAATTGTGCAGGAAGAAATCTTTCCATCAATGTTATTTTTAGAACGCTTTATGAATTACAAGACTTGAATATTTTCCGTTTCTCATAAATCTCCATGATGGTGTTTAAATAAAGTGACATCTTGCGAGCAATAATCCAGTATGCAATAAGTCAGGCCCGGTTAGGAAAGATGCGGATGTTGGCGATTGTAAAATGGCGATTTTTCATTTAGTTATATCGACGAATCAGGTTTTCATTGTCACCTACTACAGAGCTCCGCAACCTTTTCTCATCTACGGCACACCAAAGTACTTATTTGGGTTCTGCGGCACACCAAAGTTCTCACTATGAATACCGCGGCACACCAGAAGCCAAAAATATATATTAATTTGATCAATTTCACTTTTTTTAAATTTCATTTAGAACTTAATAAAGCAAGTACCTCTTTGTATGTCTACATAAATAGGCGATAGGGGCTGGGAGCTTGAGGACCGTTGTAAAATTATTTGTTTATAATATTGCCTTATTTGATCGCGGCACACCTGCATCGGCTTACGGCACACCAGTGTGCCGCGGCACACCGGTTGCGAAGCACTGACCTACTATATACCACCGGAATATTTAGAGAGTTCCTCAAAAGGCTTGGCATCTCATCTTATGATGCCTGTTCATGTGATCCTGGCAATCAGCAGACTGAAAGACATTCTTTGATGCAGCACATCATCCATGAGAACGCGAGACGTGTTTTGTAATGTCGCATGTGAGTCTCTGTCATCTTTTTGGAGGACCTTTTTGAACTGCTGCTTACTTCTGGTCCATTGCTGTTAAATTTGTTTTAAGGTTATCGTCGGAATAACGCGCGCGGTTGAACTGAGTCCTTGGGCCTTTCGTTCTTTATAATTACTAGTTGGTCAACATTAGGTTTAGTTTACCTTTTGGTCCATCAAAATTGTCCCCAAAATTATTAAACCCCAAAAATTTTAGTGAAAAACACTTGTAACCCACAAGATATTCGTGAAAGAAAAAGAAAAATCTGCATGGACCGTCACGTTTTTAGTTTAAGTCTCCAATTTGGTTTGTAAGATGTTCAATTTGAATTGTAAAATAACTTAAAAAAATTATACAAGTATAAAATTCTAGAAGATGTTATATTTAGACCATCTACAAGCGGCCCTGCCTTGTGTGTGCTAAAACTACCTATAAATAAGACAAGATATACATATTCCGATGCAACGACATCATCATGAATGGAGTTCAAATCGGTAACGACGTTCTTGAGCCGATCGGCTTAGAAGCCGTCACCGTGGTGCTGAAGAAATGTCTTGGAACGGATCGCTTTGTTCTGAAGTCTTTTGACCTGAAACCAGCTGGCGATGGGCTGCTAGGCTTCCTCGGGAACCATCTCAGGCTGACTGCGAACTATGCGCTGGATGGGAAAACTAACAAACTGTCGCTGTTCGTGAAGACCACTCCCAGAGACAACCAAAACAGATCAGACTTTGGAAACCAATACGGGATGTTTGAAAGAGAGGCGTTCGTTTACAATAAAATCTTCACTTTGTTTGGAGATGATGAAGGTATGGATACATGTATTGTTAGATAATAAATAACTTATTCACGTATACAACTAAGATTAACAGCTAATCCTTTTTAACTGATATATCAAACAAACATTGTACTAACTATTGCAACTTGACCCAGATCATTCCGCAAACACCGAATTGGCTTAACTTATCACCATGTGACTTCTAGCTATTCGTTAAACTCAAGAGACCGCTCTGTAGACACCAATTTGAATCAATATAAGAGATAGAAACCGAATTGAAGGAATAATTGAGAGCTATAACCGAAACAGGACTTTGTAGCATGTTTTTAAATATATAAGAAAAACGTTGGCACAAGTGTATTACATCCGAGGGAACTACTTTGAGGGGGATGAAATGAATTTAAAAGTATATATATTTTTTCTAAGCAAATTCTCGTTTTTTTTTGTTTATCCAATCAATAACTGCATAAAGTCATTTCTTATAACTTTACATTCCTCTTGATCTTATATCTTCTGCAAAACTTCTTTCCAATCGAATGTCATCTCTTCAAAAAAAAAATTCCACCCTTTTCTTAGTAGAAATGTAATAGCTATGATTTTTAAGTACACGATTGATTAAATATTATTTTACAGAGACCAAAGCATGGCGTCCAAAATGTTTATTGTCAATCGAAAACGATTTGATAATGGAAGATCTCAATGTGAAGGGATTCAAAATGCTGGACAACAAGATTCCTCTCAACAAAGAGCATATATTAACAGCACTCACAACTCTTGCAAGATTCCACGCAGCGTCCTTCAAACTAGAAGAAAAAAGATCTATAAAAACTAACACAAAATATCGACTGCACAACGAATTTCAGATAACAGATTCACTTTTCTCTTACAACACGTGGTTCCAAAACTGCATGACAACAGCGTTAACGATCGTTGCTGAAAAATCTAACAAGTATGGAAAAGACACAACTTATTTTGAAACAATTAAACAAAACTGGGACCGACATTCCAAAGAAGGTGTTGAACAAAGTGGGCCTTCAAAAGAATTTCGCAATGTTTTGTGTCACTGCGATTTGTGGAACAATAATTTTATGTTTCGGTATGATGACAACGGGAAGCCCGTCCAAGGTGTTCTGGTGGACTTTCAAGCATGTCAGTACAGTGCTCCAGCATCAGACATCATGTCATTTATATACATTAACGTAAGCAAACAGTTGCGCGATAGTTCAATGAAAGAATTTATAAAACATTACTATACAGAGCTTAAAATTACACTTTTGGAGAGCGGTCTTTTAGTTGAAAATGTTTTACCTTGGTCTTCGTTTGAAAATAGCTGTGACGTTTGTAAGAAATGGGGACTGGTGCAGAGTATGATAAACTATCAGTTCTGTTTCTTGGACGGGAATGAAGTGCTGCAGCACATAAATACCTCGAATGGTTTCAGCAACTTTATGCATCACTCGAGAGCAGAGCTCGTCATGAAGACACTGAAAGATGGACCGCTTTTAACTGAAAGATTCATGCCCATTCTGGAAGATTTTATTGAGCTCTACATTTTAAAGGAATAATATTTTGGTCATCTCGATAAAGGTTTAAGTCTTTAACCTTAAAACATATCCTTCTTCTTTGTAATCTAATGTATTTATGAATGTCGTGATATTTTTGGAAATCTGTCTCCTTTAATTTTTTCTCCATCTATCAACGGTAAAAATTCATTTACTGATCACTGTGCCGAAAGACAATTTGATATCCTTTATTATTTAAGATTAATAATAGAAATACAGCCTGTTTATCTTATTTGTTTCCCTTAAACTGAGATACGAGTATTTAAGTGATATATTTATTATGTAAATTAGAGCTAATATTACAGTTTTTATATTTCCAATAAAAAAATATTTAAATATTTTTATGTACATTTGTTGAGATTCGTATAGGCCATAGGGTATGCTAAATAAAAATATATAGTCAATAGAAAGCTGTAATTAAAATTATACATTGCTTTATTTTAGTGACATAAGAGACATCTTATTTTATTCAAGGCTTGGACAAACTTTTCAAATGGAAAACTGAAATTGAAAAAAAAAATCGAAGCACACATAAATTTCCTATTAGTCATAAATGAATTTGAGAGCAAAAGAATCATTACCATTTTCTAAATTCATACCAATAAACTTTTTCGTGGCAAAAAGTCCCTTCATTTTTTTATCGATTTTTTTTAAAAAAACTCGTAGAACGCAGTTTTGCACATTTCTGTATTGTAATAAACAGTTACACAAATTGCAAAAATACGTGTGAATGAAATTGTATCTAATCATAAAGTAAAGTCTTCCTCCATCACTATTGTAAGTTAACCCAATCATCCAAATACTTACAAATAGCAAAGACTTAAAACCACATTTGTACATACTTCGTTTTTTGCTCGTATCAACGACAATTGACTTCTACGAAAAATCGACAATCCCAATCATTCTTTCTACTAGTTCAACTTAAGTTGGAAGAAGGTTAACTCTTTAGAATTCCATGTTGAATTTACATAAAAAATTACGATATTTTATCATTGAATGCATCATCTATGAAAACAGCTGGGATATTATATGATATTATATATAGGAATGGAGATCGAGATGCAAGATTATGTTGCCGCAAACCAATCCACCGGATTGATACTACGAAGAAGATTATATGTTCACTTTAGGAAATAAGCGACAACATATGAGGAGACATTTTTTGAGAGATTTTGACACTAGAAAAATGGCATACTTCTAAAAAAACTAAGCCAATTGATAAGTAACATCTCCGAACTTGTTTAATATGGATAAAGGTTAGTGAAAATATTTAAGACAATTAATACTGTAAATTAAATAAGTGTATTATTCGACGTTACAAAATACAAAAAAGAACTTAGGCTGTAGATGTGAATACGAAGCTAAGGTCTCATTTAAAAAAAATTAAAAACCCCATACTAGTTTATATATTACTTTTCTATATTATATATATCATAGTTAATGCTTAAAATATTAACATAAATATTTGCCAACGAGCATAGCTTAGAGGAGACCGTTTGCTTACCGTACCAAAGGTCGTAAATCTATGTTTTTTAAATCAAAATGATCTTTAATAAATTTCTAAGATTTAGAAATATCCTCGGTTGATGTGATTTTGATCTCTCACCTGTAAATTAAAACAGACGAAAGTCGTCCGGTAAATACCATCCATACTTAAAAATTGCTAGTGTCATATATTCCACTGATGACAAAAAAACAAAACAGCCTTATTTTCTCGATAAACATTAAGGTTAAATAAACATCGAGGTCTTTTATAAAATGTGATAAAGGAATATGTAATAAAAAGAACAATTATTTAAACACTTAATGTAGTTTCAAGCTTTATTTATGTTGTCAAGATGATAAATTCCTGCGTATGCCGTCTCTGTTTGCTTCATTAAATTACTCTATAAATAAGACATAACAATCCAACCGATTCAACAATTCTAACATGAGTGAAGACCGTGCAAGCGGTGACAGTCCTGAATGGATTGGCTTGAAAGCTGTCTCTGAAGTCCTGAAGAAATGCCTTCAAACAGACCAATTTATTCTCAAGTCATTCACCATGAAGCCTGCTGGCGATGGATTGCTGGGGTTCCTTGGAAACCACTCAATACTGACTGTGGAATATGTTCTGGATGGAAATAATCAGCAAATGACAGCTTTTGTGAAGACCGTTCCAAGAGATAACAAAAGCAGAACAGACTTTGCCAATAATCACGGCATGTTTGCGAGGGAAGCGTACGTGTTTAACAATATCTTCAGCATCTTTCCAGACGATGAAGGTATATATTTGTGTGCTTAATGAAACTTTTTTTTTCAATATTTCGTAAATGATAAATAAATATAAATGTACCAGTTCCTTCAATCTTGTACTCGTGTTTGGTAAAGTACTTACGCATTGCTGGAGCATCATTTTTTTCTAACGATTTTTTTTTACCATATCCATATTTGGAGCATATGGACACCACAAACTGTCGTTGAGAAATATTTGGGTGTTCAATTATCAGGGTATTTTTAAGGAGATCGGATGATCAGCCCGACGCTCCCGAGGCCTGGATAACTTTGTTTTGTCCTTAAGGAGTGGCTCAGCCCTACCGGGGGCCTGTAAAGAGCTTAGATTTGTTTGGGCTTCGTCGGGATTAGAACCGAAAGCGTATGAATGGCAAACAAACGTTTTTTCCACTGGACTATGCTGCCCGCCAGACAAAAGCTTACTTAGTCTTAAATCCCAACATTTAATACCATTACAGCAATATGGAACTAAGTTTTACATAGTTTAACCAGTGAATACCAATCTTTAATATGACAACATATATCAAATAAATTAATATTACGTTTTAAAATTTCAGAATCGATAGCTTGGAGACCCAAATGTTTTCTCTCAATTGAAAATGATTTGATAATGGAAGACATCGGTGCGAGGGGTTTTAAAATGTTAAATCATAGAATTCCTCTCAACAAAGAAGACGTATTGGTAGCGCTAACAACTCTCGCCAGATTCCATGCGGCAACATTCAAACTGGAAGAATCCATATCCACGAAGACAAACAAAAAATATCGATTGTGCGAAGAATTTGAATTGACAGAATCCGTGTTTGCTTACAATCCATGGTTCAAAATATGTATGAATACAGCGCTGACGATTGCAACTGAAAAATCGAAGAAATATGGAAAAGGAACGCCTTACGTTAATATGGTGGAACAAAACTGGGGAAAACATTCTAAAGAAGGCATCCTGATGTGCGGACCGTCTAAAAAAGTTCGTAATATTTTATGTCATTCCGATTTGTGGAACAACAATTTGATGTTTCGCCTTGACGAAAACGGAAGACCAGTTCAATGCATGCTCGTCGATTTCCAAGCTTGTCGTTTCAGCACTCCAGCCTCAGATGTCATGTCA
This sequence comes from Glossosoma conforme, assembly GCA_022606575.1. NCBI lineage: Eukaryota > Metazoa > Arthropoda > Insecta > Trichoptera > Glossosomatidae > Glossosoma > Glossosoma conforme. The sequence continues at coordinate 150,566 of JAGTXR010000005.1, read as the reverse complement.
CTTATTTACCTTAATGTTGACAAGCGATTACGTGATACATCAATGGAAGAATTCATCAAACATTACTATGAAGAACTTAAATCCATTCTTTTGGAGAGTAATCTCTTGATTGAAAGCCTTTTACCTTGGTCCACGTACAGAGAAAGTTGCGAGGTTTGCAAGAAATGGGGACTGGTGCAAAGCATGACCACGTACCAGTTTTGCTTCTTGGATAGCAAAGATGCGCTGGAGCACATAAGCACTACGCAGGGGTTCGAAAAATTGGTCAACGAGTCTGGAGCGGAACGCATTATCAAGACATTGAAAGATGGCCCGATCCTCACGGAAAGATTCCTGCCGACAATTGAAGAATTTATTGAGACCTATATTGTGAAGGTGTAAAGCTGACATATGTAAAAGAGGACATTTATTTGATAAATAAAATAAATCATACGATTTGAGGTGAAGTTATTTATGGTGCATATATGTAAAAATATATATTTTAATATAATAATAATAAATTTCAAAATGTGCTACTATTATTACACTAATATAGTAGAATTACGTAACATACTACACAATGAAGCCGTGGACATAGTTCACTTTCAAAATATATAGTAAAACCAAATATTAAATACAATGTACCATAATGCCTAACATAGTATTGTTTATTTTTAGCGTCTGTCGTACATTTAAAAATATCAACACGATAATTTTTCTTGACTCTTGGTTTACTTAAAAATAAATATTTTATTCCAATGTTGTATATTAAAGAGGATTTTTAGTTCATATTATATATATTTTTGACATCATGTTTCAGACAAAACATGCTTGAGAATAACATTTTGACAATACTCAAATCATGGAGTAAAAATAAAAATGTGAATTTATTGTATAAATATACTAAAAATCGTCATTTTAAAGCATTGAGGTTACGAAAAAATCTATCAAATTTTGAAGTGTAAAAATACTATTTTTACCGAATTTAAAAGCTGCTAATAGGATTATGTACGAGTGTATACGAAATACGTTATAAATACCGAATATGTTAAATAAAAGAAAACAATGACCTTTTATTAATTTTTTAATTTTTATTAGAATATTATTTTATTATTTCAATATTCTAATCTACTTTTATAGATCATTGACTATATTATTAATATTATTATAAATATACATATTATACATAAAATTCTTTCAGTAGGCACTTGTCTTAACGCGTCAATCAACAAAAATAACGGCAGAAGATGCGAACCGCGGACCTTGAAACCAATGCTATATGCCCAAATGGTATTCATGCCGCTAACGAACTAAGCCATTGCTATGCCCAGACTGACTTGCGGTAAACTAGTATTTATATCATTGTTATCATCGTACGACAGATGTCGCCATAGTATATTCAAAGTATGTATATTTTTATTATTATTCTATCATGTCTTCAATTCACAAGCTTAATAATTAAAACTTGTGAATAAATGAAGACTGATAGAATAATAATAAAATATACATACTTTGAATATATACTATAGCGACATCTATCGTACGATGATATCAATGATATAAATACTAGTTTCAACGCACGTCAGTCTAGGCGGGCAATGGCGCAGTTCGCCGAGCGGTATGAATACCTGGGCATAGTTGGTTTAAAGGTCCGCGGTTCGCATCCCGCTTCTGCCGTTATTTTTGTGCTTGATTGACGCGTTACCTAGTATATGTATATTTAAGTAATAATGACCTTTAACTGCATTCTCAACAAACTACTGAAGGGAACAACACACCTACGATCTAATCTCAATTAATTCTTCACTAAAAAATAAATTTGCGTTTTTTTAAATACAATTTAACTACGTATGTATTGTATATTTTAAAATAGATGGTTTGTGAAGGATTGTACTAAATATGTCTACCGAATTTCAATTCATTTTGTGAAAATTATGTTAGCGGTGATGAATTGCTGAAAATACATTACGATACTTTTATGTTCAGATTGTTTTCCTTCTCTTGGTTGTGCCGTAATATATTTTCCTCTTTGTCTTGATTAAAAACATTTTCACTCAAACAATAATTCTAGATAACGATGTTTAGGCTTCTCAAAATAGGCACTTGTCTTATTAAGTAAGTAAAGAACTAAATATTACAAGCAAATTTCAAATCTCATTGCTATTTGATTTTGCTGTTCACGTCATAATATTATCTCCATGAAATATTTAAGTTTTTAATAAACAGACAGGTAATTTAATTAATATTTCGCTATAATTATAGTACCTAGTGGTTGACAACTATCATCCCATTGACAACTATCATCCCATTGACAACTATCATCCCATTGACAACTATCATCCCATTGACAACTATCATCCCATTGGGCAACACAATTGACAGTATTTATTTTGAATTCTTTCCAATGTATTTTTTGCTCTTGTGTTTAGAGTTTAGAGTTTAGACATATCCAATTTTAGACAAATACATCACAATCCAACATTAGGGACTAATTACATCTCACTCGGTTAAAGTGTGTCGAACAAGAACTGGCGAATTCCAAAGTTCCTTCCAAAATTCCACCGGTGAGCTTTACAATGCTCTTCCAGGGTCTGTGTTTCCTCCTTCCTGCAGTCTCACCAACCCACACACAAACACAACATACGTTTCCCGCATGCAACGTCCAGCCTCCCTGACTGAGCGTTATAGAGTGCACTGGCCTCGAGAGCTCGGGTGCTCTCCTGCATGTGATAACATAAAAAAACAGATCTATATCCATATCCTAACTTAGTTCATCATACTAAAGTTGGACCAAATTCGTTCAATAGTATATATAAAATTAACAATAATAAACATGACACATATTGTCATCTACTCTAGTTATTGCCTCTTTATTTCCTAAAACTAACTTCAAATATAGCCTTTTACTTTTAAAATAATAAAATAAAATGTATTATAAGACACAAAAACATAAACAACATAATATTTAACAAAAAAAAATGTTTGTGCATGTATTTTACTGCATGGCAACAATGGATTAATTTAACGTGATGGGGTACATTAAACAAACAATTTATCTCATCTATTTACATTAATTCCATATTGTTAGGTGACCATTAAGGATTGTATTTTATTATGTTGACAGCTTACACACTGGCTGGTAGTCTTACTCTTAATATATTTTACAACAGTTTAAATGATACATTAAAATTTTGGTGAAACTGCAAATAATTGATCGTCTATTAATTTTTGAATTGTCAACAAAACTTGATTAAAAAACGAAATAAAAAAAGAAAAAACATCATGAATAACAGTGTTGTTGAACAGTGTGATGCTCAGCAGTATATTGAGTGTGAAAAGACATTATCTTACAAAGATGTTGAAAATGTTGTGATAAATTATGAATCCGCTTTATGTAAAAGTGGCTTATTGTTGGAAAATTATAAAATTGTTAAAGCCAGTGAAGAGCCGTTGGGTTTTCAAGCCGATTATTACAAACTGATTGTTTGTGTGAGAAGTGGTGATGATGAAGTGAGAAAGCTTCACTTTTTCATTAAATCACTTCCCGATGATGTGGAGAAAGCAAACAAACTAAAGGAAGCTGGTTATTTTAATAGAGAAATTAATGTTTACAATAAAATATTTACTAAATTTGAAATGGTGGGAGGTAAGATTTTTATTTGTATCTTTTTTGATGTTGGTTACTCATTTAAATTCTAATAAAATTATATTTTACTCAATAAAAATTACAAGAATATATCAAAAATCATTCAGTAAATCTAACCTATTTAATCTTAGGCGGGCGGCATAGTCCAGTGGTAAAAGCGTTTGTTTGTCATTCAAATACTGTTAATTCAAAACCCAACCAAGCTTGAATCTTTAAAATTCATTTAATCAAATCTAAGCTCTATACATGCTGCCGGTAGGGTTGAGCCACCGTTAAAAAATGTCCAGGTCTTGGGAGCGTCCGGCTAAACATTTGTTCTCCTCAAAAAAAAATATTTCATCGAATGCCCAAATATTTTTGTGGTCTGCAGCTGCAGTCTATGCAAGTTTGCAGGCTTTTCCCTGGAGGGTCCCGGGAACCATCTATGTTTCCATGTGAACCTCTGTGTATATAGGTGTTTTGGAACAAGGCAATCTGACCTTACAGAACTTTGAAACAGCAATTTGAGGTGTCCATATGCTCCAAATGTTGAGCAGATATGAAAAAAAAACAATACATAATAAATTGTAATGGTATCAATTTAACAATGAAATTACCAGTCATTCCTTTTTTTTGTTATTTTTAGCATTATTCAGTAAATATATGTTTTTTACTACTCATAATTGATTAAATTATTCAATAATGTAGTTATGTTTTACGTATTATTTAACGTATTTAATGTTTACCCATTTGAAAAATGAATTTTGTAAAAAAACTTGTTTCAGCTCCTACGGGATATCATGCAAGATGTTTATACTCTACAGAAAATGATATAATCCTTGAAGACCTGTCTGCAAAAGGTTACAGTTTAACCAACTCAAGGAACACATTTGACAGAAAACATTGTATGGCTGCTCTAAAGAGTTTAGCCAAATTCCATGCAGCATCATTTATACTAGAAGAAACCCTAACCAAACAAACTGGGAATATTTACCGAATAGAAGATGAATTTAAAGACTTTTTAACAGAATGCGGCTACATATTAAGCGGTTGGTACACAGCAGGAATGGAAGCATCTTTAGCAGCAATTAAAAAATGTGAAATCTATGAATCGCAAACGGATATTTATTCAAAAATTATACAAAAATGGCCGGTGTTATTTAAAGAAACGTTGGAGTTGTGTCGTCCATCAACAACAAAACGTAACGTTCTATCACATAGAGATCTTTGGGCAAATAATATCATGTTTAATTACGATGAATCTAAGAATCCATTAAATTGCATTTTGGTAGATTATCAAGCTTGTCGTTGTATGCCGCCAGGTGGCGATGTTACAAGTTTGATTTATTTGAATTTGAATTCGAAACAAAGAAGCGAAATGTTCCATGGAATGTCGGAATTTTATTACAAAACGCTGCAGAAAGAATTATTGAAACACAATATAAGCGTTTCAACTGTTTTAAATTGGGATGGATTTGTTGATGATTGTAACGTTTATAAGAAATGGGGTTTGGTTCAGAGTGTTATGCTACACCAGGTTGGTATTATTGAAGGTAAACGTGCTAAAGAAATCTTTAAAGATCCTAAAGACTATGAACGTTTGCTGAACGTATCGAGAGCTGATTTAATCACACATATGATAGAGAGTGATGAAGTTTATAAGGAGAGGCTTATGGATACAATACATGAAATAATCAAGACATATATTAACTCAGAGTGATAGCCTGGGTGCTTGAAGAAAAGGCAGTTAAAGATCATACTGTTCTGCAGAAACGGCTCAATAATTGGATCTTTAGGCCACCATAACCCAGGGAAGATCCTAAAATGACAGTAAGGAACATAACCTAAAAAAATATTTGTATATTTTGGATGACATGTAGTAGCTAAATCTGTGGTATCCGTGCTTAGGTGTCAGGATACTCCTACAAAATTGTATTTAAGAATGTAAAATGGACTTCTTATATTTTATTTCGTATTAGTTAAATCGAAACCATTTTTTATAAAATATGTGAGTTTTTTTGTCTCAATTTAAATTTACGACAAGATGTAATAAATATATGTTCAGTTGACAGCTGTTGTGTATTGATAAGTATGTATAACACCATTATTTTTATATGCATTTTATTACACATATAATATTTTTATAAATGTTGTTTTATGATGATATATTTTTCGTTGGAAGCCTGGGGAAACTATTTTTTTTTGGCATTTGTTTTATATTCGATTATATTGCGAGCTTGACCTCTGGTACAGGTAAGTAAACTATTTGGCGGTAATTATTGGTGACCATATAGCCCATGTATTTTTTTTTTTTTTTATGTAAACGCATGCAGGAGAGCACAACCGGTCAAGACCAGTGTACTCTATGACGCTCAGTCAGGGAGGCTGGACGCTGCATGCGGGAAACGAGATTGCAGTGTATATTTATCTGTTTCTTGAAGAGATCCAGATTGTAGGAAGAAGGAAACACAGACGCTGGAAGAGCATTCCATAGCTTACCGGTGGCATTAAGGAAGGAACTTTGGAAGCTGCCAGTTCTTGATCGACATATATTAACCGTATGGAACTGTTATGGGATAAAATGTATGCCCGCGACATCTACAATTAATTAAAAAGAAATTTAAAAAGACCCTAGAATAATTATATAGGATGCAGTATGTAGAAGATCTAATATTAATATAATTTTAACTTATTTTACAAAACATAGATTTCTATTGAAAAAAAAGTATTTATTTTAACCTTATTTATTTTAATTTTACACGCCAATCATAGATGGCAATGCTGTAAAGTTTTTATGATGATTAAATAAAAAATACAATTGTTGATTGATATTATATGATTTTAATTGTCTTATAAAATAAGTCCTTATCTTCTTCTTCGTAGTATCAATCCGGTGGATTGGTTTGCAGCAACAGAATCTTGCATCTCGATCTCCATTCCTCTCGGTCCTCCTAACCCTTTTCAGCTCAGCATAAGCGCTACAATTCATGTCCTCGAATACTTGCTGTAAATACCTGTCTAGGGCGCCCTCTACAGTTTCTACCTCAACCATCCCTCCACAATATCGAAGAAGACCATCAACCATGATGGACCAATCCATCTGCCTCTGAGATAAAATCCTTTGATTATCCTGAGAACCTCATTGTTCGTAGACATCTAGAATTAATTATTCTTCTGTACGACCACATCTCAAAGGCTCTAGTCTTTTTTATCACTTTCAAGATGCTCCAAACAAGTGTTTTGGCAAGTTACAGGAGCCCTAAAGTAATATTCTTTGACTCAAGAATTTTGGCTTTTTTTATTGAAAGCTAGCCTCTTCTTTTTGTTCTGGCATCCCAGGTAATCGTAATTACAAAACATAGCATTTTTTGAGGGTACTCTATGTTAATTTTCTGCGGGCTTAATGACTTTGGTTTTTGTGCTGTTTATCTTCATATTGTAGTTGGAATTAAATATGTTTTCCATGGATGTCAGCGCTTCAGTGAGTTCATCTTCAGTTTCAGCAATCAGCACAAACCTTATCATATCAATCTTTTGGCCATGTATTTTAACCCCTCTCTATGGCCTGTTATTGCATTTTGTCTCACCCTTGACGTATTTCTTTATGGCAAAATAGTCTTCGTTCTTTGTATTTGACTCAATTTTCTCCCAATCTACTTTACTCAATGTCCACGAAGGCAATATATGTATCTTGGTCTACTTTTATCCTCTTTTCCAAGATCATACGAAATTTTAAATTAAATTGATAGTGAGACTATTTTCTATTTTTGGTTCAATTCTATGTAGGATTGTTGGTCACATTTTGGATGCATGGAATAGAATACTGAGTGTTCGGTGTTGTTCACATTTTGTTGTTCCGGGCTTTTTGGCAGAGTTACCAGACACTTTTTTGAAGTCTTCTGGCACTTAATATAAATCATCTGAATTGTGAACAGAGCATCTAGAGTTCCGGTTCCTGCCGACTTTATTAGTTCAGCTGGTAGGTCATCAATCCCTGGTGTTTTTCCATCTTTGAGCTTTTTTAATGCGAAGTCAAATTCCTCTCGATAATTGGGTCTCCCAAACACATCAGTTTCGTTTTCTATCACACTCAAAGCTGGTATCATCTTGTATAGTGTTTCCAGGTACTGTTTCCATCTCTCCCCTATTTGTGTATCCTCAAACAGTATTTTCCCGTTCTCTGCTTCTATCGCTTTGCCTTTTCCAATTTTCATGCCAAAGAAATCCTTATATACAATTATTATTATAATGAGACGTAGTGATGAAATGTAAATTATTGAGATGCAAAACAGAAATTGTCAAAGTGGTCATGATGAAAAGAACAAAACACATTTAAAACAAAATATATTTGAAATATATTCTAATTCTTTTGAAAAATATCATTTTAGAATTCTATTGCATTTTGTAGACTATATATTCCAGTGGTTGAAGCGTTTGTTTCTCACTCAGCGCCGACAGATCAAATCCCGACCAAGCTTGATTTTCTTAAATCAATTTGAATTAAATCTACGTTCTTTACATGCCCCAGGTAGCGTTGAGCCACCCCTTAAGGACAAAATAAAATTGTCCAGGCCTCGGGAGCGTCAGGCCGATCATCCGATCTCTTTAAAAACGCTGATTATTGAACACCCTAATATTTATCTGGTACTACGGTCACAGTCTAAGCAACTTCTCGGGCTGTTGCCCTGGAGGGTACCAGGAATCGTATATGTTTCCATGTGGACCTCCAGGTATACAGGTGTTCTGGGAAAAGGCATAGACAATCTGAGCTTATAGAACTGTGAAACGACAATTTGTGGAGTCCATATGCTCCAAATATGGAGCGTGTATGGTATTTTTTTTTATTGAAATCATCCTGCATGCATATGCAAATAGAAAAATAATACAAAACATGTCTTTAATGAGAAGGAATATAAAAATAGAGACATAAAGAAAGAGTGGCAAATGCACATCAGAATAACTTCTTAGGTTATCACGGCCAGATTTGATATTGTGGTTTCTGAGTTTAGCCGTGTGTGGCGAATTTCTTCTATCCAATATTTCGACCGCCATTGCAGGGGTCATCTTCAGGATTGATGACTTAGCCACAATATCAATGCACATCAGTTTAACCGAAAACAATATTTCAAATGCAATAATTAATCAATTAATTTTACTGATGATAATGAACATCATTTACGCCTTCGGCATCCATCATAAGCTATCTTCCATTTGTTTTTTCTCCGTTGAGAAGTTCAGTAGCCCACTCCATGTCGTCGCAATCCATTGCCTTAAGGGCACGAGCCGCCTTTCCTGCTATCCTCGATGACCTTTCTTTGGCGGGTTTCTTCTCGTCTCTTGCGGCATCCTCTTCAGGCTCTTGCCCTGGGAGTGTCTGAGTGGTTGAGGAAGGATACGTAGCCAATTGGGCCCCGGCGAGGGCGCGGAGGACACCACTGCAAACAGCACGGAGACTGGGCTGCGCATGTGATGCCGCTGACAGTAGCAACTGCAAGAATAGAAAGGTTTTTTTAATGAGCATTATATAAATTGTCTTCTTTAACACGTTCCATGCCAAGTAGGTCACCGGTGACCTACGCTGTTGTTTAAAAAGGCGCCACATAGGTTACCTACGTTTTTTTTCGAACAAACAGTCCCTGTACGCCAGCGGTTACATTTCAATGGAGTTTTAGCATTGAATGTGACCTAAATGGCGCCTCTGAGTCGAATGCATTAAAAACATTACGTGGCGTTAATTGTGTTAAATAACCTCTTTATCAAGATGTCAATGCTGAGGATCGTGACTCCTTGATGAGACTCGTGAATAACTTTTCCTACTTATATTCGCCGGCGGATATAGCTCAGTGGTTAAGGCGCTTGTTTTCCAAGCCGAAGGTCATTGGTTCGATCCATGACGGAGATAAAAAATTTTTTTTAATCAATTTCTACGCTCTACAAATATTTTGTTGGTGTGAATGTCATCCCTCATCCGTAAAATGCCAGTCATAGCCTATTAATTACAATTGGCGGTTGACGAAAGTCGTTCCGTGAAGACTGTAATAATAAGGATGATGCGTGAATGTCAGGCTATAGTCTATGACGTTGGCAGGTCAACACTACATATGAAGCGCTGAACCGTATGTAGAATGGTAAGCGTAATAGAATCCACAGATGAGACTTCAGATCGCTATCACCATCTTTCGGTATACATTGTTTGTAATGATACCAACTCGATATAGCCCTTTCAGGCTGGTGCCGAAAAGCCTTGATATGCGATCCTTTGTCTTTTATTTTTGTTCGCTCGTCTGACACGCACATATAAAAATGTTACTTTGTTTCCGCGAAGTCGCGCCATGTCAGGCGAGAGCCGGACAGTTTCCCATATAGCCACTATGTAGTTTTCAGGTGCAGTGACTGTCACCGGCAGACAGCCTCGACCCGGGCGCTGTCAGGTAAACAGCATTATCTGTGTCCCGGGCGGGGGACCGATTTTGTTTAACTTCAAGATAAATGTCAAACTGACATCCTTGATGTAGATTGTTGATAATTATTTCAACATCATTTTAGAACTGCGATAATATTATTATGAAATAAAAAAATATTATTACATGTGATTATTATTGAAAAATTTATTTTTACACCCAAAGATCGCCAATGAATTAATCAGCAATGAAATCGTGATATTATAAAATATAAATCTGAAAAACGTTAATTCGTTTCGTAAAAATATTAATTGGGGTCATTAACCCATACTCTACAGAGTATTAAAAGCGGCAGAAGCGGGATGCGAACCGCGGACCTTGGAAACCAACTATGCCCAGGTATTCATACCGCTCGGCGAACTGCGCCATTGCCCCGCCTAGACTGACGTGCGTTGAAACTAGTATTTATATCATCGTACGATAGATGTCGCTATAGTAAGTACCACTCGGGTCTCGGAACCAAACTATAGACTGAATGGATGAGAAACGACCACTTATAGTTCCGATTCGGACTTTATAACCAATCATTTACCTGTGTTACTGATGGATAATTTTTACCTTCTTGATATTGTCTCAAGGAGACATTATTATATTAATTTTTTTAATTTTTATTAGAATATTATTTATTAATTATTATTAATATAGTTTTATTTATTATTTATTAATATAGTTTGGTTCGAGACCCGAGTGGTACTTACTAAAATAAATAGACTGCCGGAAAGTAATAATATTAAGCTTGTGAATAAATGAAGACTGATAGAATAATAATAAAAATATACATACTTTGAATATATACTATAGCGACATCTATCGTAAGATGATATCAATGATATAAATACTAGTTTCAACGCACGTCAGTCTAGGCGGGGCAATGGCGCAGTTCGCCGAGCGGTATGAATACCTGGGCATAGTTGGTTTACAAGGTCCGCGGTTCGCATCCCGCTTCTGCCGTTATTTTTGTGCTTGGATTGACGCGTTGAAAAGAATTTTATGTATAGTATATGTATATTTTAAGTAATAATTTGTAATATAGTCAATGATCTATAAAAAGTAGATTAGAATATTGAAATAATAAAATAATATTCTAATAAAAATTAAAAAATAATAAAAAAAACTATATTTGACCTGTGCATACTACTCGTTCTTCAATTACTATATTGGGAAATTAATATGTGTCAATCATTCAATAACACTGCGTATAAATTTACTGTACAGAACCTTGATCTACGAGCGACTCTGTTTACGATCGATTTGGTTTAAGTACAAATCGAAGAAAAACACCGAATGGAATGAATTTTAAGGATAAGATAAAACTAATTATACCAGCGGTTATGGCTTAGTAGAGGTAAAGCGATGTTTTTTAATTAATTTCTAGGCTCAATAAATACTTGGGTTGTTGTGAATTTGATCCACGGCGAAAATGCAAGGCAAAGCAAATTAATTACAATTGGCGGTAGACGAAAGTCGTCGCGTTGACACCACTCATTCATAGTGGATTCTTGTTGAAAATAGATGATACGTGAATTCCAGATTATAGTATATAACATTGGCGGATTGAAATTCCACATATACCGTTTATAAAATGTCTGTAAAATGCTAAGCGTCATATAATGCAAAGATGAGATTTCTACACCACTATCTGTCGGTATTCTCCCGTAGTTGTTTACATAAAATAAAACTGCTAAATTATAAAAAAATTAAGGATCAAAACAATGATTTCTTCTACTTCTTTTATATCCGCTCTCTAGATGGAGCAAAAATGGCTGTCACAAAATTATCGTCACATATATAGTTTTGTTCAACCACCATTATCCTTGTCTCAAGCTCTGTATTACAAAGCTCCGCCGTGTACATTTTATAAATATGTCCAACGGTCTTCCAAAAACAACGACAGTATCAATGAATATTAGGACTAACATCCTCCTCTCTCCCAAAAAGGTGTTATTCCGTCGCGTGAGGGCAGGATGAGGAGATTGATAACACAGACTTTCTTTTAGAAGCACATTGATTATATTTATGATAAACTTTACAAGCTTCCAGCCAAGCGGGATGACATGCCGATGGCCGTAATGCGACCTTCTCGGTCGTCAACACATAACTGACGCGCTCGTGATCACGCTCTCGCCCGCGCCCCTGGCGGTGTCTATCATTAACACACCCGTGAGCGGGCAAGCGAACAGAAAATAAGAGACTAAGGATTGTACATCACGGTTTTCGGTACCAGTCGGCAAGGGATCCATCGTGATGATGTCAGGACATTCGTTGATAATCGGATTTTTGTTCCCGATGAGCAGTAAATTAAGGCAAGAAATTGAAAAAAAACGAGTTATTTATTTATTTCAGAACATTGTTGTAAATTAATATAATTATAATTTTAAAATTAATTTTAATTAAAAAAATAATAAATTAAAAATATTTAGTTTTGATTCACAATTTATTTTAACTTTTTTGTTATTGACTTTATTGTTATATATATTGTTATTATTAACTTTATCATTGAAGATGGTCTTCAGGAAGGCCGAAACATGTAATCGTTAAAATAAATTGTGAATCAAAACTAAATATTTTTAATTTATTAATTTTTTAATTAAAATTAATTCTATAACTATAATTATGCAGTTTCACCAAGTATTGTCAGTTGATAACCTTAATGATAATTAATATAATATTCATGCAACATGAAGTTGTCACTTTCATCGGTTTTCAACCGACATCAAAACACAAACTTCTAACCCTTTCATTACGGCTCGGTTTGAATACAAATTATACTGTCAATTATAAAACTAATATTTGAAGCATTAATGTACTTATCTGGTCTATATTCTTATATCACATTGATTCTTGTATCCTTAAGCTATCAGATGATGCATAAAAAACTATTCTTAGAAAGTAGCAAAGCGATATATCACGTCAACGGATGTCAACGGTCGGGGAATCTTATGACGGCATATGCCGACAACCGAAGCGAAAGGGTTAAATATCTCAGAACAAATGAAACGAGAGACATATTCTTAAAACGAGGCTTCATTGTAACTTCACAAACTCGGTCATTAACCTTTTATACATAAAAAAAAGATTAAATTAATTTTTGTGTCCCATAGATAAAAAAGTACACGCCGCGTTTCGTGACCTAGAAAAGTGACTTCCGTCGGTTTTATAATTGCCCTTGACCCACCGCGGCCGCCATTGCTCTCGCCGTTTGTTTTTTCTTCGCCATTCAATGCAATTGTTGTCGTCTGCCATTATCTGTAAGTTGACAGCGCCAGGGTCGTTCACACCGACAGTCGCTTCGACTGCTGATGAAAACGAATCACTTTTAGATGGACTCCGCGTGCACTGCCAAGGATACGTGCAAGGTAAAACTTTCGAGCTTATTATGCGACAGCAACGTATCACGTAGATCAGCGTTTCACAACGTCTTGACATCAGCATGATGTAGTCCTTGCTGACTGTTACCGAAAACCTCGATATACAATCTTTCGTCTCGTATTCCTGGTCGCTTGTCGTGCGTTTATGTGCGCCATGTTGTCATTTTGGACGGGTCCGCTAACGGGCGTGTTAATTATAAACACCGCCGCTCGTGGCGCGGTCGAAAGCCGAGACCGAGCGCGGAGATCGGTGGTCGGTCCCCACCCTTTAGCGAGACAAGGTCGCGTTACGACCAGCGGTATATTTCCGCTTGGCCGGAAGCTTGTAAAGTTTTAAATAAATATAATCAATGTGCTTCTAAAGAAAAGTCTTTGTTTGCAAACCTGCTCCTGATCCTGCCCTCACGCGCCATAATAACACCCCTTTTTGAGAGAGAGGAGGATGTTAGTCTATATCACGGGTCGTCAACCTGGTCCGTACCGCCCACTAGTGGGCGTTACGGGCTTCCGTGGTGGGCGGTGGGCGATTTATGTAGATTTTCAAATCTCCTACATTCCTTCTAGAATTTTTTCCACCCATATACTGAATTGAAATATAGCGAGGTTGGTGGGTAGGGAAATTTTAGCATGAAAAGTATGCAAAAGAGTGCGCTAGGCATAAAAAGGTTGACTACCCTGGTATATGTGCTCGCGTCATGCTAAATTGTACCGCTTCGTAAGAACAATTGCATTTCGTGAAATTTGTGAAAAACTCTCTGCGACTGAGCATGCGAATTAATGCAAAGAATACCCAGTGCTGTGCTATGGCGCCTGTCGAGATGCAGATCGTGCACTTACCAGCGCGGGTCAGATCATTGAGAGGGTTAAGAGATATCTGGGCGTACAGCTCACTAAAAATGGTGGCCTGCAGAAGGAGCTTGCTTTCCGCCTTGAAGCGCTTTTTAATTGTATGCGTAATATTTAGCACTCGCAACTTTACTCGATTAAAACAAAGTGTCGCCTATACAGAGCTTGCATCGTCTCCATTATTATGTACGACTGTAAATCTTGGTATTTCGCCAAAAGGCAGTGCAGTCATATAATGGGTTTCGAAAACATATCTGAGTAGAATTTTAGGAGTACGATGGCTTGACTTTGTGATGAATGTACGAGTTGAGAGAGCGGACGAGGCTTCTAAACAAGTCAATCAAAAGGTGAAGGTGGACGTGCTTGAGACATGTTTTGAGAATGCCGCAGGAAAGCATAAAGTCCCCAGGCTAGCGCCGTCCTGGAAGGCAGTCGGGAACTTTAAATAGAATGTACTCGGCGGAGCTGCGGAAGGTGGAGCTGACTTGAGATGAGACGAAGACTATGGCGGCTAACAGAGCTGAGTGTCGGCAGTTCGTGAATGCCATATTCTCCAGTTAGGGGAGCGGATATGGTATGATGGATAATGATTGTAAATTACTCTCTAAGCTTATAACTTAAAAAAACTTAAGAACAAAAAAGAATATTGGTTTGTATAATCTAAATGAAAGAGGATTTTTAAACTACTTTGTTAATTATATGTTTGGAAAAAATACACATAAACGATTTGTGGCGAATGTCAAAAAATCATGTCGTAACGTGATTCTGAAGAAATGAAAAATAAATTCAATTACACATAAAATACATGATATTTGATGAAAGTATTGTTCAAAATGCACATGACTTCGCGCGCACTTGTATGGGCCTAACTCAAGTATTAGACAGTGGTCTAGTTAGTGTAGCTCAAATTCTAAGATAACAAGAGTAGGTTGTCGAGACGATACGTGATGGTCGTCCATTGAAGTCACGGCACGCATGTTCCTTGTCACGTCAAGTGTGTTGGTACACACGATGATGTTGTTGGCTGCAACGGCCGCTTGCTCAAGAGTCCCACGAGAGGAGCTAATTGGAAGATTGGTGACAACAATTGCGTTTAACGATTGCGTTGTGCAACCTGCAGTAGCAGCACTCACTGACCAGACCCTCGGACGACGTAGATACAGACACTTCTCCATTTACGCAAATAGTATACAATGTAGACTTATAAATATAAGTCTACATTGTATACATTGAAACCTTGATATTTGGTTTTTCGCTCTCTAAGGGAAATTATCCTTAACCGGTGTGAGACAGTCTTGCATCTTTAATGACGCTTTGTGTATCGTACTCATCGTACATGATGACTCTCCTACATGACGCTCGCGGAGGTATGAATCTGAGAACATACCCATCGCACATGACTCTGGAGAGGTACGTTAAGTCTGACGGCTGAACTAACACAAGAAATGAACTCATCACAATATCGTCAACCCTGAATATGACCCCTGTAATGGTGATCGAAATATGGGTGCAAATAAATTCGCCACACACGGCTACAACCAAAAGCCACAATGACAAATCTGGCCGTGAAAACCTACAAAGTTACGTAAATTAACACCCGTTTGCAGAGACGTTTCCATAAGATTTGGGGTGAGCCGAGGGATGCTTCTTCTCATTTTAATAATTATACAGGAAAGTAGCTATTATAGGTTGGTTACCTTAAGAAATGTCTCTGTATACGGGTCACAAGTTGGTTACCTTAAGCCAAGGAATAACTTGCATGCGGGTGTAAATCAACATTCTTACTCGTTATTTAGTTCTATGTTCGTTTGGTGTAAATTCACCATTATGTGAATACGAAGGACTGCAACCAGTGAGAGTATATTTAGATCAAAGTAACAGAAATATAATAGAACATGAGCAAAAATATTAATTATATTTAATCAGTTTTGTTTTAATGTGTCAAACGTACGTCGTTTACACCAAATTGCTGAAAAAATTGCTGTGAATATACTCGTAGATAGAGCAACGTTAAATAAGTTTTTTCTTTTAGCGAACGATAGAAAAATAAAAAAAAACAATAAAAAGCGAAAGAAATGGAGACTTGTGTCTATTTCACCGACTGAAAAGAAAAACTGAAAGGAAAGCATGGTACAACATTCATGAAAGATATTTACGTTTCTTTCAGGGTGCCGTGCCATTGATGCAGGTGGAGAGTAGTTTGAATAATTTTAAGCATTTATATAGTGACATCCTCCTCTCATATTAAGGACATCGATTTAATTTATGCAGGATCAGGTTCACAATATAAAGAACTTGTTTTTGTTTCACTATACACGTTTATTTGTCAAACACTTCGCATTCGGCACACGCCATATAGGCATGCCCATAACGGGCGCAAGCATTGTCCAACTGACAGCTCACGGCGCGCTCTGACATCTCGGTGGTACCAACTGTCGCTGCCGAAAAAAGCGAACTCAAGATGGCAGTGGTACCAACAGGAAATGGGCCCACTGTCATAACAAATATTTTGACGTATGCGAACACCGATTAACATTCTACAATTACAGACATTATATGTGCATTTCAGGCGAGCGAACAAAATAAGAGACAAAAGATCGTTTTTCGAGGCTTTACGGCTTCAGCCTTAAGGAGTTATATCAAGCTGATATCAATAGGTATAGTTTTTTTTTAATAAAATCGTACAAGTCTTTGCTTGGGTAATGCAGGGGATCACTGTACGAGGGTGATAATACAATAATAATAATGCTACATTAATGGAACAAGAAGGGGCCAGGATTGGTCAAAGGACGAGGTTGTCAACATATTTGGCTGACCATAAAAGGACCCACATAACTTCATGTAATGCGAGTTCACAACTACATTCTTGATCAGTAAATGCTTCGTCGACAGTAATAATGTCTAAGCAGAGACATTTGATACAAGAAGTATTGAAAATATCGTAAAAGAATATGGCTCGTATTTTCAGGTCATAATAAAAAAATTTTTTGTTGAGAACATAAAATAAAATATTATTTTTTTTGGCATAATTTAACATATTTTATATAGTTATATTAACTCAACATTACCTAACCTAGTCTAAACTATCTTACATTATTTAAACTGTCTTATATTTTATTTTTTATTCCGACCAAATATTGATTTAAATTTTACATTGTTGCCGAATATAATTAAGTTTTTGACAGATTGACTTCAATATTTCCAGTCAAAAAACCACATAAAAAACAAATAATATTTCCTTGTAGAGCCGTCTTTAGAGTACCAAATGATCCAGGTCTCTTGGGTGTCGGGCTTATCATACGATCTCCTAAAAAATATGATAAAAAATCAACCAAAAAAATGCCTCTCATACCAGTCTCATACTGACTCTTCTAGACCTCGGGCTTCTGTCCTGGAGGTTGTCAGGAACCATATATGTTCCCAGGTGGACCCTCAGATGTACAGATATCTTGTGACGATAAATGGACAATGGCAATACTGAATGTCTGCAATTTGTTGTGATCGTATGTCCCAGGTGTGAAATGGATACGAGAAGAATGGAATAAAAAGTGATGAAAAACATGTGAATCAAATATTTTATTGAGTACCTGCATACATGGGTGATGTTCAGCATCACACTATCTTATACGTACATTTAATATCTAATGGGTTTGTAGTTTCACCGTCGCTTTTAGGGTATTATAAGTATTGATACGTAGGAATCCAAAAATATCACTTCAAATAACAAGTTTAATATTTATAAATTTAAAATGACGCCCTACGTAAAATATGTATTTTTCTATCATACTTCTCGTATACGCAAATATAATTCAAGGATTAAATTTTTGAGTACAGGATGCTCGGCATTAAGTGACTGGGGTTTAGTTATCAGTTGAAATAATCTCAGATTGAATTAGGGATTAAAGAGGATGGAACCTAGTTTGAAAATTGCAGTTTCCACAATGGAGTAAAGTCACTGATTACAGCAAAAGCGATGCACTAGGCATCAAGGCTGCACCAACATTCTGAGACTACAATTCTACTGATATCGTCTTAAATGCATACATCAGTTAAAATGATGGGGATGTTCAAGATTGATGAAAATACCAGAGGCGATCTCAGTCGGAGTCTGTCCGGGACCTATGAGGGATACATAATGTTCCGTTTGGGCAGACGACCGAATTTCGACAGTTCTTTAATTAAAAAAAAACGTTAATGTGCTTTTCGACGAGTTCTTTGCTTTGATGACCTGTTCGTCATCCATTCACCAAGCGTCCTGATGACGATCCCGGAGTCACTTTATTAATACTGGGGGATGTCAACATGATCTCAGTCGCAGAAAGTAAACAGTAGCGCCCCTGCTAACCGGTGGCCAACAAATAACTATGTGGTTCTCTAACTCGCCGCAAGTGACAGACGTAGCGCAAATCAAGGACATAGCGGCCGAGCCAGGTACTACTTCCCTACGCGACCCTTGGTCTGCCGGCTACCACCGCATGGAGCGGGTCGAGGTTGAGTCGTTCCTGATTTTGAATCGATCTCCTGGCCGTAGCGTAGCCTCACGGCATTTAAATTATCGCTTGCCATAGGTTTTAAGTCGTTTTTATTTTCAATTTTTTTATAAACCAGACTAATATCAGTAAAAGTAAGGTCGTGGTTTTATTCAATTTACACCCTTGGTATATATAATATATATGCATAAATAGACAGGATCAGCTACAACGCTGATCCAGTCTATTATGTTTTTTTTATGTAAACATATACAGGTTAATACCGAAAGATGACAGTGGATAAGTCCTATATATGGATTATATGCCACAAACCATTTTACAAGTGGCAAAACGCTGCACATGAAATATCGATTCGTCAACGACATAAACTACAGCCTGACATTCACGGATTATGCATTTCTAACAGGAATTCACTATGAATGATTTGTGTTCACGGTAAAACTTTCGTCAATAACAAATTTTAAGGAATACGATACGACATGCATTTTACGAGCGAGGGATCAAATTCACTGAAACCGGGGGTATTTATAGAGTTTAGAAATCGATTAAAATCATTATATTTTAACGTTATAAGCCCGCTAAATGGACACAAATAACAATCGGTGCTATACCGCATGTTTTTACTTAAAATAAAACATTACACATAAATGTTGTAAATAAGGTTTTTTTTATAATATTATGTGGACTGTGAACTACCTTTATGAGACAAAGGATCGACCCACAGACCCAAGATAAGAAAGCCGTCTCTTGGGGTTATTAACCTGATCCTTGTCCAGTACTCCACGTGCTGCAAATGCATGCAGCGCGTGCACATCATCATCACACCGATACTGAACATCAAGTCACAAATGATAATGGCATGATATAGCCCTTACTGACTGGGGCCGAAAACCTCGATATACAATCTTTCGTCTGTTATTTCTGTTCGCTTGTCGGACATGTATGTATCGCCATATTGATGAAGTCCGGTCACGGGTGTGACGCTGGTTATGTACATGGCTGCTGTGATTGGTGCGCTATTAATTCTGTAGATCGCCACTTGCGGCGCTGGGCGACAGCCCATTACGAGCGCGCGTTGTCGTCATTTAAGTCTCGTCCGGAAAGCGAAACGTCATGTAACGGTCGGACGAAGAAATCAAGTCGTTATTGAAAATAAATGCGAATTGTGCTTCAAAAACAAGTTCTTTGCTTTTTCGACCTGCTCCTGCATACTTCCTCCACGCGGCCACGTGACAAACCCTCGACTTGTCGCCTTTTTAAAGACGGGGGATGTCAACAGATACATGAGAATACCGACATACTTCTTCTTCTTCTTCTTTTTCGTGTCAGCGAAGTCAAATTGATTCAGCTCAATACCTGGCAACATCGATGGCAGGATCTTAAATTTTTATGTAAGCACATACAGAAGAATACCGACAAATGGTGACAGTGATTCTGAAGTCTTATCTGTGGATTCTATGAGGATTACCATTATATATATGTATAAGCGTTGCATGTGGAGTGTTGATCCGCAAACGTCATAGACTACAGCCCGTCATTCACGCATTATCCTTATTATTACAGGAATTTACTATGAATGTGTGGTCTTTACGGGACGACTTTTGTTTACCACTAATTTTCGATTAGTATGCTATGACTGGAATTTTACGGGTGAGGAATCGAATTCATACCAACCGGCGGTATTTATAGTGCTTTAGAAATCGTTTTTTTAAACTGATAATTTTCAGCGTTTTTGTCGGTATTCTGCTGTATGTGTTAACATAAAAAAAGGAAAAATCTGCGTTACAAATCAAATAAAGCTTGCGTCAAAAACCCATCACAAAAATAACTCGAATTTTCACGAATTTTAACGAATGGCATTTGAGTGTCATTTCATTTATTACATAAAACATATGTAAATGTTTCACTACGTACATTAAGGACGCGTACTCTTGACAAGTACACTCTCGAGTCATGATGAGGGTGACAAACAGTTCTTCGAATTATTTAAGTACACTTCCGACGAAGTAATCATTAATTCCATCGTCTGAGTTGGTCCGTGGGAACGTTGGAGGATTAGCAAGACGTATTACGCACCATAGGGGTGGGAACATGTGGAAAACGAAAAATGAAGAAAAAAAATGTTCTTGTTCTCAAACTATTATCTGGTTCCCACAATGCTAATAACGACTGATCTGTTCATCATACCATGGATAACAAATCCACGTCTTAGATATAGTATATACAAGTAAAGTAGAACCCCGATTAAGCGTTTTTGGAAAACACGTCTTCTTGCATTTATCGTTCATATTGAAGTCTGGGCAATCTTTTTTTTTTATGTTTTTCGCATAATACGTTTTATTCATATAAAAAAAACGTACAATCAAATTTTCACTGCAGTTTGTATATGTAACTGGTTTATACAAACCGTTGTTCTACCAATACCACGTAGTCTATTACTAAACACAGATCTATTAATTGATAAATCGAACCAAAATTATTGATACAAATATGTTAACATTCTATTCTCTTTAAAAGGTTGTTATTCAGTCACATGGTGGCAGGATGAGGAGCAGATTAACAACACTAAGACTTTTTCTGAAGCACATTGACATATATATTTCGATAACATTACAAACTTCTGGCCCGGATCACAGCATTCAGGCCGGGCCACAATACGACCTTTTTCGCGGTCGGCACACGACTTACTGTGCGCCGCGGTCGCCTACACCAGCGCCGCAAGTGGCGATCTATATCACTAACGTCACACCCGTGACCGGACTTGTCCAAAATGCCAATATGGCGACACATACATGTACGACAAGCGAACAGAAAAAAAAAACGAAAGATTGTACATCGAGGTTTTCGGTACCAGTCAGCAAGGTCTATATCATGCTGATGTCAATGTCTATTTAAATAAAATCTTGAATGACATTTATTTCGTCAATTAATAATAGCAAGTAAAAAAAGATTGGACGTGACATATTCGAACCGCAGGCAGTATACCAATGTCCTGTCTATTACACTCGACGTTAACCACTGCGCCATTCCACAAAAACAATGTCATTGGAGTCTCTACCATTTCTTGGGAGGATCTTCCTGAACTAATGCTTAATTCTAATGGTCCCTTGCTGTTAAAATACATCAAGGATATCATCGGAGCTACGCGCGTGGTTAACGAGGATGAAATGGAATAGACTCCTTCGTTCTTTAACTGTTTTTTCAGACACATAATCTATCCTTGTGTGTAACAGGGTACTACTCGCGACTATATATATTATTTCTACATTTTTCAAGTTAAAAAATGAATCAATAAAAAAAGGTGAATCAGATTTAAATGTTTGATAAATGAAAAGAAACGTACACTAATCGGTATAATATTTTTGACATCACTAGTGCATGAATCAGCAGCTAAATGAATGAAGACGAAGGAGGACTCAGATGAAAACTGAGTATATTGAGAGTAAAACTTCCTGATCGAGGTTCTTCGATGGTCAGAGGACCAGTTCAATGGAAGGCAAAAAGTGCACTCAAATGCATCCAAACCTCAAGGATTTCAAATATAGAATAAAACACTTTGTAAAAGCACAAAAGTTTAATTTTTTATTAGTCTACCGGTCTCGAAGGCAACTCTCCTTCATCAGTACAAACTTAAAACTAACATAAATACTGAATCAATGGAGATTTCACATTTTAATACTAGTTTTTTATCAGCAAAATAAATGGTCATTGATGAAATAAACTTTAGGTCGGAATAAAAAAAATATAATTTAAGACAGGTTAAAGGTTACGTTATTTTAGGTTGAGTTGGGTTAACATCACTGTGTATATAAACGTAGAAAGCGTCAAATAATGTTTATAAAATAAATATATATATATGTTGACCAAAAAAAAGAGGTTTATTTTGACCAAAAAAATACGAGCCATTTTTTTGCTCACACTTCGAAAATTGTACATTTTTAACCGCCCAAAATATGTATTAATTTATTTTCTCCGTCCAAAATTTTCTGCCGAATTTGTATGCGAGAATTGAAACTACGAAAATGTAAAAAATATATATACTTTCAGGGTCCTATCTGAGACATACACCAGTGTGCAGACAATTCTCGATTTAAAGTAACCAACTTAACAACTGTTTTCAGAGACGTACTTAAGATTTGAAGTGAGTCGAGGACTGAGGCTTCCTCGCTTTGATCATTTCAAAGGAAAGTAGCTATTAGAAGTTGGTTAACTTAAGAAATGTCTGTGTATACGGGTCTTAAGTTGGTTACCTTAACCCTTTCATGACGGCTCGGTTTGAATACAAATTATACTTTCAATTTAAAACTAGTATTTGAAACATAAATCAACTTATCTGGTCTATTTTCATATACCACATTGGTTCAGATGATGCATAAAAAACTATTCTAAGAAAGTAGAAAAACGATATATCACGTCAACCGATGTCAACAGTCGTGGAATCTTATGACGGTATATGCCGACAACCGATGCGACAGGGTTGAGCTAAGGAATGGCTGCATTCGGGTGATAGACGTATCAATAAACGCTGGACTTATGGCAATGTTGTTTTACACATTAATTGAAAAATTGACATTGCTTTTGCATCTTCATAAATGTAATAAATATATACAATTAGTAAACTCATTGTTGCATGTGTATTTTTCACTTTCTGCAGCAGGAAGAGTGCATACAATCAAGAATGGTCAAAGGTCATAGCTGATAAGGCGCTGGAATGGTCAAGAATTGTGTAAACAGTGTCACGAGCTTAGGGGGCCGTTTGGTCTCAAAATTTCCTACAAACAAAGATGTAAACAAAACTGAAACCAAAACACAACATCCTCGAGGGCGATGGACTCCCGATACATCTAATTACACAACACATGACAAAAGATTTCCTACACCAGACTTGTTAAAATGCTAGTTTTTCTTTGATTGCTAACCTATGATACTCATAAGTTAAAATTTAATTTTAAGATCGTTATTAGATTAACACGCAATGCAACCTTGTCTCGCTAAAGGGGTGGGGACCGACGTGCGATCTCTGCGCTGTCTCGGCTTTCGCTCGCGCCACGAGCGGTGGTATTTTTAACTAACACACCCATTAGCGGAACCGTCCAAAATGACAACACGGCGCACCTAAATGCACGACAAGCGACCAGAAATAAGAGACGAAAGATTGTATATCGAGGTTTTCGGTAACAGTCATCAAGGACTACAGCATGCTGATGTCAAGACTTAAAAGGTACCATTATACTGTGGAGCATATGGTCGTTACAAACTGTCCCCACTGAGCTCAGCTGACATGGTCCTTGCCTTGTCACATATAAGCTCTGCCTTCCGAAGCTCCACCGAATACATTGAATGGATATATTAAGTGACGGCATTCGAGCATGAATGCATGAAGAAAATGCAGTTCCAGTTTATGCTCTCCTGCGGCATCTAAAGTGCACGGCCCAGTAAGATCCAACATAATCTCTTAACCGATTGCATGTAGTATGGAAGGTTGTCTTGTCCGCTCCCTCACCTCGTCATTCTTCACAAAGTCAAACCATCGCACGCCCAGTATTCTAAACAGGCATCTATTTCCGAAACCCATTAAAAGACTGCATTGGCTTTTAGTGAGATGCAAAAATTCGCAGCTGTAACGAAGAATCGGGACGATACAGGCTTTTTATTTGCAAAATTATTGCTCAATCAAACATCGAGAAGTAGCACATAAGCTGCATGAAGCATATTGCTCGTTGCTATGTCTGCCCATAACACGACGTTCAACGGGGAAGAAAAGTGTTGGAACGGCGTACAAGGAGTGTCAAATTTAGTGTTACCGAGCCCTTGCAAGATACTACATCAGAAGACCAACGAGAAAAGGTTTGTCGAGGAAAAGTAAAATGAATATTCATGCGGGAGGTTTATATTCAACAGTTGATGGAAGCTGACGATACAGACATGTGCAGCTACACAGAAAGTTTGTAATCAAACCAATCAAGCGTCACATAATCCACACATGAAAAATCTCCACTTCTATCTTATGGTGTTCTCCTTGACATCTCCCGTTTTTCAATGGACGACTCCACGGGATCGTCATCGGAACGCTTGCTGAAGTGATGACAAACAACAAAAACTTGGTGAAGTGATCACAAACAACAAAAACTTTTCGAGTTGCACATTGGAATTTATTTTTAAGAAAATATTGACAAACTTCTGTCCTCTGCCCGAGACGGAACTTTCTGTGTTCCTCAGGTCTCGGACAGATGACGACTGCGCGACCGCAGTGGGTGACAGTCCAGCACCGAAGTCAATACTGTGGGCAATTACGGAACTAGCCCCGCCAATGACAGGACTTGACAAACAAACAAAATGACAACGCAGAGCTATGTCTTATATTACTTACATATTTATATATGCGTGTCAGACGAGCGAAAGATCGTATATAGAAGGTTTTCGACATCAGCCTAAAAGGGGTATATCGAGCTGATGTCATCCTGTATGTGTTTAACCTGTTCGCATCGGTACCCGATATAAACCGTTTAAGATTCCCCTACCGTTGACATCGACAGCCGTGATATATCATTTTACTACTTTCTTAGAATAGTTTTTAAGCATCATCTGATAGCTAAAGGATACAAGAACCAATATGATATAAACAAATAGACCAGATAAGTACATTTATGCTTCAATTACTAGTTTTATAATTGACAGTATAATTTGTATTCCACCGAGCCGTAACGAAAGGGAAACAACAAAATGCGTCTCATTTTTTATAGTTTATGATCAATAATAATAATAGTATAAACAAGTCTTGAAAGCTTTTGTAAATATGGAAAGCCCGACGTAATACTAAGAAATCGAAGCTTATCGAACAAACAGCAAGTAAACAACTGTATCTTTGCTGGGGGCCACTGAGACGTTTCTGGACTTCATTATAAAATTATTTGTTTGTTTTTATGTACAACATAAAGTGAACTTGTCCGATGTCAAGGAGCGCAAAAATCGAAGTTGCCATTTGTTATGTCAACACACATTGATGAAGTAACTAAAGCTGTCGATGTTTTACTGATATTTATGTTTGTGTGTCTTTGGTTGCATGAATCCATTCATTTCAGGATCAAATAATGCAGCTTAGAGAGGCCTTCACCCAACAACTGGTCACTACTATGAAAATATTATAAATCGATAAATATATGTAAATACATATAAAAAGTCTATGTGTGTTTGTATTGTGTTGCTATAGCGTTCGATTGATTGCGATGGAACTTACAGAAATGCTTGCGCGTATGTCCGCAATGGTTATAGTACTTTATTTACGTAGACTTTCTAATGCGTACAAAATGCGTCGGGAAACGCTAATAATGACATTATTGTGACTTTCCTAATTTCAATCATAATCGAAACATGTAACAATTATTCATAAAACGTGTAAATCTAGGTTTAAATATACTCGTACGTATATTGTATGTTAGTTGTCAAATTGATTTTCACGTACATTTGACAAAAAAAGACAGATTTGTGTAAAATATAACAGCTTCGACGGCCCTTCCTTTACAAATAATTAGTGTTGTGCCTAACTATAAAAATAACAATTACGTGTTAATTAAGGGCAAAGAGGGAAATGTGAAACATAGGACAGATTGGCAAGAACTTAGAGATATGGAAAGATTACAATAGTATAGTCAAAATTTTTCAATTACATTAATTACTTATGGAGCGAAAAGTGAATAAAAAAAAAACAATTATCCGGTATTGGTCATTTAACTGGTTGTTATGGTATTTGATAATTTCAACAAAATTAAGAAAAAAAAAAAGGACAAAATGTTATTTTCTACTTTTACGAGATGGGCTAAATACATCGTGTTTTATATTATGTGCATATTATATGTATACAAGTATTTATTATCTTGAAAGTACGAATATAAGGATACATAAAACCTTCGTATCTGGATTTGTTTTGCTTTTATTAATCAAAGAATCACCAAAAAAAAATCAAGCGAAAAGAAATTGATCATATTTTACGTATTTTTTTTGTTTGTTGAAGAATTATGGTGGCGCTAGAAGTATTTTCATGGATCAGAGATACTATCTTGGGTCATCTTTTGAGGCGACCTCACGGCCTCTTCAGGATCTGGTAGACAACGGGAGCACGGACGTTCTGAGGGTATAAATAAGCCTGCGTTAGGGACTTCGGACCTCAGTGGACAGCAGGACGTGGACCGACGCACTTCCATCGCCACGAGACGCACGCATCACGCGGCACTTCGTCAATTGAACCAGCAACACATCAAGAAGAAAACCTAGTTTTAATCAAGTGAAGTTTTAACGTGAACACAACATTTCAACGTTTGCAGCAACAGAATCGTGATAGTTCGTTTAATAGTTCGCGTTACATGCAAGTGCTTTAACAGATTATACTGCAATTGACAGTGAAAAGTGCATTTCGTCGAGTGTTGAAGATTTTATAGTAGAAGAAAGAAAGGAATAAACGAAATATGAGAGGTTGGTGGTGGAGTGTTCTTGGGGTGCTGGTGGCTTTAGGGGTGTTGTTGGCAAGTGCGCATCCAGCGCCAACACCTCCAACGGTGAGTTCATACATTAAAATTTAATTGGAAAATGACAGTAATTATTGGTTGATAGCCACCGATCAAAAAATATTTTTAATTGACACTTTTATGTTTGTAGATGTTTTAACATTATATAGCGTCTAAGGGCCCTTTCCCACGGACGTCCAGTTTGGCAGGATCACGTTTAGTAGTATACGTGCTACTATGGTAACATTCACATGAGCATCATGTTATTATCTATTATATGTGGGAAAGGGCCCTAAATCGTTATAATATAATAATCAGTGTAAATTGAATACAAGTACGCACTAACCGAATACGGAATTAACGTAAATCACTTGACCTTAACGAGATGTTCTTGCGGACTGAATGTCTAGCAATTTCCACAAATCTAAGACACTCTTTTTTATTTTTGACTTGTATTAGATATATATATCAAGGCGACATAGTCCAGTGATTAAAGCGTTAGTTTGTCATTTAGACGCCGTCAGTTCAAAACCCGAACAAGCTTGATTTTTTAAAAATATATTTAATCAAATCTAAGCTGTATACATGCCCCCGCTAGGGTTGAGCAACCCCTAAAGGATAATAAAATAATTACCAGGTTTCGGGAGCGTCGGACTCGTCGTCCGATCTCCTTAAATACGCAGATTATTGCACACCCAAATATTTATCTGATAATAAAGCTGCGGTCTATGCAAGTTCGCGAGCTCTTGCTCTGGAGGCTCCCGGGAACCATCTATGTTTCCATGTGGACCTTCGGGATACAGGTGTTCTAGGACAAGGCATAGACAACCTGAGCGTACAGAACTGTGAAACGTAAATTTATAGAGTCCATATGCTCTACGGAGCGGATATAGTAAAAAAATGCTCCTGTTAGGGGAGACGACATGGTGATTATGATATTTACTCTCTAGTTATATGTAGTATATCCTTAACCAAAATGTGAAACAACAATTTGTGGTGTCCATATGCTCCAAATAAGGAGCGGATATTTAAAAAGAACTTATATATAACACGATAACGTATGTTTAATTTGCGAGTACATGGTTATCTCACACCTTGCATTATTTAAACTCGTCCACTTACCATCTAATTCACTTGAAAATGGCTTCTCGATGAAGCCGAAAAATATGCCGTATAAAAATAAAATTGTGAATATTTTTTATTTTTCAATGAATTAGAAACCCTGTTTTCTAATGTGAACTTATTTGACGTATATTTTTTACAACCGTGCGCGATTTAATTATGTCGTAAGTAAGATTTTTTAAGGATACAGAACCTTTTTTTTATATCGTTGATTGTTTAAGGGTAACACGAAAGATGAAACGAGACTTATCGACAAATATGTATATATTTTTATTTTAAACCAAAACTAACTATTTTTTGCGTGCATTGTCTAAATTTTGCACCAATTTAAATGGACATTGGTAAACTAATTTTTAAGTGACAAATAAGCATATATACGAAAATACATTAAATAAATTATTTTTAAATTAACCGCATGGTGGAGAGTGCCAAAAGTGGTTCGCAATGATCCAGTGGACTATATGGCGTTCAAACGTGTAAGCTGAACACTGCATGCGAAAAGGATGTCGCTTGGTGAAAACCCCTCCAATCCCGTCCTGTTTTTGGAGACCCAGATGGGGACCCGTTACTGGACGCACGCAAAAAGCTACTTGTTAGAGAACGGGTAAAGGCCTTCCCGTTATTCTAGGTGCATCAGTTAGATGTCAAATAGACCTCAGTCTAAGGCTGCGAAGTGAGTATACTACAGCGAGTCTCGAATTGCCTTCTTTGTAACACGTTGCTAACGTAAGGTTGGGAAATGGATTCTGCAGAATGGCATACATCAGTTAGGAGTCATTACTTGCGTCTACACTCTTGCAGACGGCGAAAAGGATGCGTGTTTTCGATTTAGAGCAAACAAACGAATAGTCATTGTTATCCCTCTCTTTCGAAGTTGTACAGTAGTCAGAATCACTTGGTGCGCCGAATTCGAAGGATTAGAGACAAAAAGTGCATTAGTTGGTTTATTAAAATGAAGGTAATTAAATTAGAATTACAATTTGTTTGTTTGGTCTAAACCGGTCTTACGATTCTGTTATTTTAACTTATTAGTGTAAAAAATGTACTTTTACAGAAGTAAAATAATTGATATACCAACAGGATAAATACAGTAAGCTGTTAACCCTTTCGTTACGGCTCGGTGGAATACAAATTATACAGTCAATACGGCGTAAAATGTTCAAACCATTTTTTTCCCCTTAAGACTAGTATTTGAAGCATAAATGTACTTATCTACCCTATTTTCATATATCACACTGGCTCTTCTATCCTTTAGCTATCAGATGATGCATAAAAAAATATTTTATTTAACAAACGTTCATTACGTAACTCCATACATGTGGTGGCATTGACACACGTGGTTTACAGAAAAATCGCCCCTGTAACGAAACTTACGATATTTATTTACATGCTTTACAGATTCCTGTAAAGAATACATGCAGGTTGATGAAGAGGAATGACTGCACTTTCAATTTTCTACCGTAGATGTCACAATGAGTACTTAAAGTAGCAAAACGATATATCACGTCAACCGATGTCAACGCTCGGGGAATCTTTGACGGCATATGCCGACAACCGATGCGAAAGGGTTAAAACCATAATATGAAATAACGAAAACTTTTTTTTTGGAAGTAAAAGTATCCTTCTAATATTCTTGATACTTTATAAGCCAATGAAGATTTATATAAATATCCAACAAGGGGCAACTGCAGCATCCGAGGCTATTATGACTTATTAAAGCTTTTTAAGAGATCGAAGAGGATACTTCTAAGTCACCTTATACCATCGTCAACGGCAGGTTTTAATTTTTGTACAAGCTTAATAAAAATATTATATGTAGCAAGGCAAGCGTCATATAATCCACAAATGCGACTACAACATCACTATCACCATCTGTCGGTATTTTCTTGTTTAGGTGCTTACAAAAAAAAATATTAATCGATCGAATATAAGATCGATGACATCAGCACATGTAAGTGCAGTTCTCTGTGGATAGCCGAGTGTAGGTTAAGTTGCGCCGCGTCTTATGACTAATTGGGAGCATCGGGCTTATCATCCGATCTCCTTAAAAATGTCCTGATAATTGAATACCCAAATATTTTCTCTACGACAATTGATGGTGGACATATTCTCCAAATGTGAAGCATATATGGTAAAAAATATATTCAAATAACTAGGAGTGGACAATTAACAAAATACTTGACTTTATCTTTATTTTATTATCTAATCGCATGCAGGAGAGCACAGCCGGTCAAGACCAGTACACTCTATGACGCTCAGCTAGGGAGGCTGGATGCTGTAAGCGGGAAACGTGTGTTGTGTTCGTGCTGGTGTGTGGGTTGGGGAGATTGCAAGTGTATATTTATCTGTTTCTTGAAGAGATCCAGATTGTAGAAAGGAGGAAACAGACGCTGGAAGAGAGCATTTTAAAGCTTACCAGTGGCATTAATGAACTTTGGAAACTGCCAGTTCTTGGTCGACACACATTAACCATGTACGGATGTTCGGCAAGTCTAAGACGAGTTTGTCGGTTATGAGTGGGTGCAGGAGGAATTTATTAGGAAGTTATTTGAGATTCATACACCCCAAGGATGTTGAAAGAGCACTTTCTCCTAAATATTAATAATTGAAGCAGATTGAAAAACTGGAGCAGATTAATAACCCCCCTATATGCAACCTACAGTTGAGTTACCTTAAATCATTATTTTCGTACTGTTTTTTTTTGCCGTATCCGCTACATACTCGTATTTGAAGCATATGAACACGCGAAATTGCCATTTTTAAAGTTCTGTAAACTCAGATTGTCTATACCTTGTTCCACAACACCTGTATACCCGGAGGTCTACATGGGAACATAGATGGTTCCCGGGAGTCTACAGGGCAAGAGCCCATGAACTCTGGTACAAGTCGCATAAATTGCGGCTGTAGTACCAGACAAATATTTGGGTGTTCAATGATCAGGTTTTTTTGAACCCTTTCATTACGGCTTGGTGGAATACAAATTAAACTGTCAGTTATAAAACTAGTATTTGAAGCATAAATGTACTTACCTGGTCTATTTTCATACACCACATTGGTTCATGTATCCTTTAGCTATCAGATGATGCATAAAAAACTATTCTAAGAAAGTAGCAAAACGATATATCACGGCTACCAATGTCAACGGTAGGGGAATCTTACACGGCATATGTCGGCTACTGATGCGAAAGAGTTGAAGGAGTTTGGATGATTAGCCCTGCGCTCCCGATGTCTGAACATTTTTTTAAGGTGGCCCAACGCTAACCTACCGGAGGCATGTATAGAACTTAGATGTTTTAAGTGTAATTAATAAAGTAGGATTTGCTCATGGTCTATCATTTTGTCTTCTCCAGCAGCAGGCCCAGCGCGGCATGCGGCTAGTGCCTCAGTGGCACTGTCTCCGCTACCGCAAGTTCGACGTCATCCGCCGCTGCCGCAACTACCGCGCAGGAAGACGATACTGACAATGAGACGCTACTGACGATAAGATGATCTACCAGAGGTTACTACACGACATCATCATTGCGACAATGGAAACACCAATGGAGGCATGATTTGATGGCTATCTCAGGTGGAAAACAGCAAACAGTTACTCCACTAGTATATTACATTATAGCGACCTCAAACATAGTTTTTATTTTTGGTTGGAGTTTAATAATCCCAAACGCAACATGATTATCGGGTTATTAAGCAAAAGCCATTTATTTCGACAAGAAATCAAAAAGATGCCAACCATTTAATTTTAATGTAGCCTCTCATATCTCACCCATGAAGTTCCTCTTACTGGGTGAGTATTATATTTCATAGAATATTTCTGTATTATACATATTAACTGATACCAAAATATAAAAAAAAGGTTAATATGTCATTCATTACTTTATAACTGCCACCTAATTAAACTTTGTTTCATAATATTTTCAGTATACATAAAATAACTTAGTTTTTGGATATGTTTTTGAAAAATTCTTATGAGAAGTGAATAAATTCAATTTTTTTACTGTCTTATAAGACACGGAAAAAATTGTCACTAAGGAATAAAAATCATTGAAAATGTTTCAACCGCCATGTTTTTCAAAGTATTTATATCACATATTTTTAAACATATTTTTAAGGCCATGTATACTTATTATCTGTATGTAATTATGATAGAACTCTAATGACGGAAGTATATAATAAGTAAAATGAAATAAAAGTAACTAACTTTGTATACTAATTGATAGAGTAGTTACAATATTGCAAATAAAATTGTTTAATAAAATAATAGAAAATGTTAAGTTGATAGAAACTAAAGAAGCAATGTTAGTATATAGTAAAGAATAAATGAATTATGCATCTATATATTCTGCATTTATATATTTAATATAAAAAATTGTATTGACTGAGTTATTGATAAAATTATATTGATTGTATTATAATATTATATCAGAATATGTTAATTATTGTAACATATGTCAGGGTTAATATAAGTTAGTTAATTATTAAGGATAACATAAGACCTTGACAATAAAATTATTTTTAAGAAATAATTCATTACCGGAAGTAATAGTTACAACCAAAGAAAACATTATTTATCATAAGAGATAGGTATGAAAAAAATTCATGTAAATATTATTTTTTTCATTGCATAATATATGTCAATTATATCAAATTTTGAAAGGATTACCATATTAGCTGATATTTGTTAAAAAAATTCTATAGGATGTATTGTAGAACATAATAAAATATTATTATATTCGTAAAACAATTAATGCTCTACAGTTAGATTTTTCAAACATTGCAATACAAAACTAGTCAATAAGTGAATCATAAAAATAAAAAATGATTTTTAATAATGAATTTATGAAAAATAAATACAGGGTTTATTATTGATGTAAATTGTTCATTGAATAGTTTAACAATTGATTTGTTTGGATAAAGAATATGCACAGAAATGTTACAATTTTTCTGTTTTATTTGATATTATTAATTTTACTTAGTTTTATTTCAATTTAAAATATTTGTATTTTTATATAAAAGTTAGGTTACAATGGTGTAAAAGTATTAATGAAATAAAAAATGTATGTTTAAGTAACTGACTGTATTTGATTAAGAAATGTATATTATTTATTTATATAAAGGATTTCGCCCCTTGTTGCTATGCGGCCTTTTGGATTTTAACTGGCGAATAATTGTTAATTCACAGATTAACTGTGAACACAACTCTGAACTAAACACAGCAATTTAACCAAAGACACGTTAAACAAGTACATATTTGATTTACCTGATTTTTTTTCTTAATTTTTCATGTTCTACCCAACAGTGAGAAATACAAAATAAATATCGCCTTTAAGCATTCTTTGCTCTCTACTGCTAATACAAATGATGCTAGTAAGCATTTCCCGCAAATGTGTTAACCTATTTTTTGCTTATGAAGTCTATAGTGGTAGTCATAAGCTTTATATGGATTTTTGAGCCTCATACTACAGCTGTATTCCATTGATTTAGTAATTACAATTAGCTGTACATATTAGTATCTGAATAAAGTAGTGATATATTACATTTGAGTCGAAAATTGTACATAAAATTGACATATTGGTTCACTAGAAATTTATAACAATCTATAATAATAATAGTTTAAGAACTAATTAACAGATCTAAAAAAAATTGCCATAGTCAAAGTATAAATACTTATACCTAATTTACTAAAAATATAATTTAATTACCATCTAAGTAAGCAGCTAAGTGAATTATACCTAACCCGTGGTATGAATATAAAAATATAAACAATAAAAATAAAAATTTGATTGAATCTAAATAATATTAAATATACATATACAATTTACAACAAAGCGCCATCTGTAATAATATGTATCAATGATATAAAAACGCCTTATAATTCTTGATTCAATAGGTGGAGCAATGGTCGTGGTGGGCGGCACCGTTTATTAAATAGAACTAAGGTGCATGGGGATGCTACCCAACGAATAGGCACACTCAAGCAATGGGCAGGACATATCTGTCGAAGAGACGACAGTCGGTCGGAAAGAAAAGTATTGGAATGGCGCCCAAGAACTGGTAAACAAAGCATTGGCCGACCTCCTGCAAGATGGACTGACGACATAAGAAGAATAGCGGGAGTGACCTGGATGCGGAAGGCGGAGGATCAAAGAGGGTGGAGACTTATGCGGGAGGCTTACGTTCAACAGTGGACGGATACAGGCTGATGATGAAGGTGCATAGTTCACAGTTCAAATCATTATCATAAAAAAATACTATATAAATGTTCAAAACAGATTTCAAAATGAATGCAACCAATATTAATAATAAACAAGTGGAGTGTTTGTTCTGTTCCCCATTAAGCGCTGGCTCTCCTTGAGTTCCGATCAATTGTCTTGGTTTGGCAGGACAATGGCTTTGGTTTAATGTCCGTCAGTGGAGCCGATCCTTTTGTTGTCCCGTCGCTATGCAATTGTGCAATTGTCCGATAATGAACACGAGAGAAATAGGTTAAAGAACCCTGACCCATTTGGGGCGACCATCAATGGCATCCAGTTAGCCAATCGCGTTAAAATATTGCCACGTGAGATGACACGATAACAGACATGATCCGATTCATGTCAAAAAATTCATATCATTTTCCAAATTGTTTAGAATAGGTTTTCAAATTTATTTTGCCTACTTCCCATTTTGATTAATTTTTTCGAGCCATTTTTTTAGCTTACTATCTATATTTTTTTAACCTGCCCGCATGCTAACTGCACCATCTCAATGCGAATTTTTTCAGGTACTTCTACTGTTTCCCTGAAAGCCTCAAACCTCCACAAGAGGGCATTATTGCCCACATAGAGAATTTAGGATCTAGACTCTAGATTTAGTTGATGTTGACCATATTTATGTTCTACTTTATAGAATGAAGTAACAAATTCATACATACATACCAATCTACAACAAATATCATCTTTATGACGTATCTCTCATCAATATCGGAGAAAAAGAAACAACAGACGATGGGAGTCGAACCGTGAACTTTTGAAACCAACCATTTTTCTATTCATTAGCGTCTGATGTTTCAGAGTTCTGTAAGTTCATATAGTCTATGCCTTGTCTCAGAACACCTGTTTACCCAGAGTTTAATGTGGAAACATAGATGGTTCCTGGGAGCCTCCAGTACAAGAAAGGCCTACGAACTTGCATAGATTGCGGCTGGAGTAGCAGAGAAATATTTGAGTGTTTAATGATCAGCGTTTTTTTAAGGAGATCCGGTGATCAGCCCGACGCTCCCAAGTCCTGAACAATTTATTATTTGCCCTTAACGGGTGGCTCAACCCTACCGGGGACATATATACAGCTAAGTTTTAATTGAATCAATTTAAAAAATCAAGCTTGGTTGGGTTTTGAACCGCCAGCGTCTGAATGACAAACAAACGCTCTTACCACTGGACTATGCCGCCCGGCTTCTTGAACTCGGAATTTCTGATTTACGATTCTTGGTACGATATACATTGCCATGAACATCTTGTAGGTCCTCATTGACCCCTGGAGGTCGATAAAGACTACTTTGGGAAGCATGGACCTAGACTAAAGATCTGCTTGATGTTGACCAATTTTACGTTCTGCTTTACAGTATAAAGTAAGGGTAGTTTGACTTACGTCGGTGATGGCGGTGATGGCCAAGGGTCGCGAGCCATCGATCAGTCGGTGCTCAGGCGTGTGCGAGGCTGTGCGCTGCGCCACCAGAGCGCTGAAGGCCGAAGCGGCCGGTCGAGCGCTCTCCGACACTCGCTCAAGAAGAGAAGTCTCTTGTACTGACTCCCCTTGCTCCACAACAAAGATCTCCTACAAACATTCAAGCCTCGATAAATTGCTTAAAGTACCAAATATGTTTGACACTCTTGTTTAATGTCATGTGGTCTGTTAACACATTGTTTCCGGGCATTGTTTTATGCTGATTGCAGCCTGGCGTGGGCGATTTTTGGGTTCGCGCGCGAGTTTTTTTATAATTTTTAAAAGTCGTTTGAAATATTCGCAATAATTTAGTGAAATTTTAAATGTCGTTTACCTTATTGTGCAGCAATGACAAAATGATGGTAAACAAACACAAAAAAAACGTCCTTTAAAGAACAACTTCTCATAAACAGAAATATTTTGTAGAAATATGAACAAAACATTTCTACCATTCATCTCTTCGTCAGGTAGAAAGTACCCCAATTCTCCGTACAAGTTGAAAACAATTATTGACCATTGAAGGTCAAAAAAAACGAAGCCAACAATCTGCCAAAGGATCTGCATCAAGGTTTCTTCGAGCACACAAAAAATTGTATATTTTTTAGACATTTTTTTTTCTTTTCATAATTTATTAATAAATTAAAACTAAAGCATAATAAATACAAATTTATGAGTAAAATGTGTAGTTTGAAATAAGATATATGATTTAGCAACAAAATTCTTTATTAGGCAAAACATATTATTACGTTACCCGACGTCCACCACCAGAGAGTAAAAAACATAGTAATACGTCTCCCGCAAACAATGTGTTCAGTGTACTTGATTAATCTCACCTGATGTTCCCTGAGAAGGTATAGTCTGAAGTTAGCGTGATTTGCAGAGGGGGCAAAAGCTATTGATGTGATTGCTCCGCGTTGTGGCGGTAGTGCGCTGCGCATAGACACTTCTGGTTGAGAATTGCTCATCCGGAAAACAAACACTGGAAAGAAAAAAATATATATCGATAAAAATTAAAAATTAACAGTGTTATATCATAACAAAAACAAGACTGTGTAAGTCTTCTAATTACTAAGAAAAAATCATGTTAGTAGACAAAGGAACTTTGTGTTTTCTTATATTTAAAGAATAAAACATGTAAAACCTTGTATGAAACCACTAATTTTTAATTAACAATCAGGCCTTAACCAAAATTGAATGTTAACTTCGATGTCCAGGTCACACTCCTCCTTGGAGGGTAAAGTAATAGATGGAATGAATGATTGATTACCATCATTATCTTCAGTGGTGGCTGCCAGTCGATCGGAGAATGGATCTGCTACAAGGCAAGTTGTTTTGAGTCTCACGATCCATATCATCTTGAGGGACATTGTGCTCCATACGGCTAAACATGAGTCTGTAGTGCACGCCACCTATAAAGAAAAGTAAGAATAAATAGAAAATTAAAAACTTTAGGGTGAAATTGTCCAAGCTTCTGGAGTGTTGTGCCAGCATAGGCGGAGACATAATATTGAGCGCCGAGAGTCAGGAATTGTAACAATAAAAACCTTATTCTTCTTCCCATATCCATTCAATGTTTAGAACATATTTAGTTTTTTTTACCATATCCTCTCCATATTTGGAGCATATGTAGACCGCGAATTGCTGTTTCACAGTTATGTAACGTCAGATTGTCTTATGCCTTGTCTCCTGTGTCCCGGAGGTCCACATGGGAACGTAAATGGTTTTCAGGAGCCTCTAGAGCCAGAGCCCGCAAACTTAAAAAGACTGCAGCTCTAGTACCAGGGAAATATTTGGGTGTTCAATAATCAGCACTTTTTTTTAAGGAAATAGAATAATAAACCCGACGCTCTCAAACATATGTAATGACAAGTTGCCGCCCATTAGTTATTTGTTCTAGATATCGAACAGATAAGGGAGGCATATTAGTGCAGAATTCACAAATGAAGTGTCTCACATAGTGCATGTGGTGGTCGCGGCCAAACTGTACGAGGCGTCCCTGCGGTCTCATTGTCGGGTGTGCGAGACAAGCACGTTGACGTCCCTCGCGCGTGTCCCACAGCGTGAGTCGCGGTCCGGCCCACGCCGCGGCCGCAGAGCCGTCTGCGCTGAGGGCCACGCCTCCCACTGCGCCGTCGCCACAGTCCAATGTGCCACGCGCCACGGTGCACCAGGCAGTTTTACCATCTGAAAATAAACACTATCAATCTATAAATATATGATAAATTTGTATTAGTGACACTGTTTATAACTCAAGAACGGCTAAGCTGATTGTCACAATTAGAATTATAACATTTTAAATACCAGAAAAAAAATCATGGGTAAATTTTCAAAAGGAATTAAATTTTCAATGAATTTTCTTTGGAAAGGATTTTTAGATTTAGATTTAGAGAAATCCATACCAGGGCAGGAACCCATGCCCCACAGCTTGAGGTTCCCGGCGCAGTCGACGGTGAGCGTTGTGGGAACATCGGGGGCCGAGGCGAGCGCCGCTGACGCAGCGGGACGGTGGGGGCGCGCGGCTACAGTATGTAACGCCCAGCCATTGGAGCGCCACGCCCACCAGCGCAGGCGTTCCTGCTCGCCCTTGCCCTCCCAGGTGCACAGCCACTCTCCCCGACACCCAACAGCCATGTGCGACACCTGAAAAAATGTCCAAACGGGTAAGTGACAATGATAGATTAGGCCACTTAATAGCGTCAGTACTGGCAGAACATCTTTCTGACATGGGACATAAGTTTTCTTCGTGCTGAAAATTGTGCCTTGCACACAAGGTAAACATTCATATGTTAAAAGGAAAACCATTGAAATCAA
This sequence comes from Glossosoma conforme, assembly GCA_022606575.1. Taxonomy (NCBI): domain Eukaryota; kingdom Metazoa; phylum Arthropoda; class Insecta; order Trichoptera; family Glossosomatidae; genus Glossosoma; species Glossosoma conforme. Next base: position 111,662 of record JAGTXR010000005.1, on the reverse strand, counting down.
GAAATATCCCATCAACAGGGATGACGATTTGATCGTCAAGATATCATAGCTTCCATCTCTAGCACATGCTCAAAAAACTGCACAGACAAACAAGGGCAACCGATACAGTTCCACATGACGCTCTTAGAGGTGTGCTCCTAAGAACATACTCATTGTACATGACTCTTAGAGAGGTATGTTGGGCTGACGGTTGAATTACTTTAAGAAATTAACTCATCACAAAATCATCAACCCTGAAGATGACTGTCGAATAGCAGCCGAAACATTAGTCAAAAGAAATTCGCATAAAAGGTCAATGCTCCCTGGTTGTCAACAATTGGCATCACAAAGTTCTGTTTATCAGCTATGAGCTTCCCAGAGATTTGCTGAGTACGTTCTATGTATAATTCCAAGCGGCATTCTAAGATAACAAGATAATATAGTTTATGTTCTCCCGTGGCATCCGCACAACATATCCGAGCCGGGTTAACCTTTTATCTCTAGGCCGTAAGATGGAAGGCTACCGTTTATATGTATACATTAATACACAAGAATATGAACTAACCTCAATTTGTTCAGGATGCAGATTGTCTCTCTCCGGAGGCACTATGTTGGTATTGGTCACATCCAACTGAAAGTAAAAAGGTTTTTTTAATAATAACCCTGGTCATAAAGGTGGATTTGATATAATAAATCAAATTATAATAGTGCTTTGTCTTGTGCTTTATTATGTACTGATATTATATAATGCAAACTAGTTTTTTAGGATAAGTTTGACGAGGATCATAAGCTATCCCAAGGGTCCCAAATCTTTTTTTGGTTAGCGGTTCCCTTATAACATCAGACTTTTACACAGCTCCCTTTATACATCAGATTTTTACACGGCGCCTTTAATACGTCAAGAAAGCATAACCTTTTAAAGTTATTATCCATTTAACAGCAAACAATTAAAATGCGTCAGCGTACACAAATGTTCGCGCAAAAATTTCAAGAGTTGGAACTTTTACGAAACTTGCCCAATCGTTTAATTTAATATTTCATGGCGCCCTTATGATGACATAGCGACTTCCTGCACTTTGGAAACCACTGGGCTAACCTATTTATCTGTCAAAATAATATTAAAAACAGTGTAATTGTACAAACATCCAGCTGTTAGACATAAAATGTTGCTTACTATGTATGGGTACATCGCACTTTAATTTTTCATATAATATTTCACGTATTTGTTTTATTACATTTTTATAGGCATCTCAATTGTAAGTAAATTGTATCAAAATGTATATTTGTTATGTGTTTTTTTTTTGTAAATAAAATAATAATAATTAATTCATCATTAAAGAAACTGACGGTATAAAGAAGTGAGTCTGTCGCTGTCGAGTAAAGATGCAGATGTCCAGGTCCGGCCGGCAGCAGAAGAGCCGAGGCCGGTCTCACGTATTGAAGTCCGGCCCCCGCGATAGTTCTGCCGGCTCTAAAGGCGCCCCCCAACCCTCCGGCCTCACGTATGACTCCCCTGACGTGGAGGCTTCCGCAGTCTACCAGCTGGATGCCGTTATCCGCAGTAGATACTGCCACGTAAGCAGAACTTGCTGCCACGTGTAAGATTTCTGCCGGCATGCGTGGCACAAAGTGCTTGGAAGTGCTGCTGCTCCAACCGACCATCACACGCTCGGCGCCACCGCTGAATAAAATTCCACCTAGAATTTAAAAAAAAAACATTTAAAAAGCACTTAAATCTGCGACAAACCGACCTTCTAAATATCAAACACAGATGTCATTATATCAATGTATCCACATTATTACTCAATATTATACATTTGAATGTAAGTAAATTAATTTATATTGTAATTAATCTATTGATATCCTCCTCTTCCATTTATGACATCGGTTTACTGGATGAAGGATGCAGGATCAGGTTCACATTATAAGCACTTGTTTCACATATTATTTGTTTATTGTCACAAACGTCGCCCGCCACAGCGAACGCACAGGACGCGTGCACTGTGACGGGCGCGAGTCAAACTTCAACTGCCAGCCCACGGCGCGATCTCACATCTCCACTATGACAGTCCTACCAACCGGCAAAAGGCCAACTGTCATAACAATTATTTTGGCGTATGCAAACACCGCTTAACATTCGATGTAGATGTCACGCAAGCGAACCAAAATAATAGACAAAAGATCGTTTGTTGAGGCTTTACGGCATCGGCCTTAAGGAGCTATATCAAGCTGATATCACTATGTTGTATTTACTACGTTTTGGATTGATAAGATTGAAATTTAATGGCCTCTATATCATAAATATTATTTTACTATTTTTATCAAATTTCCTTATCCAAAATTGATTTTCTTTACACTACACAAATAAAACATATGCCTATTCTACTTTATTAATTTTTATTTATTTTTACCTTACAGAAACATTACAAATTTGAACAACTCAATTCATTTCTGAATTACAATAAGAATTAATACTAAAATAAAAATTACAATATATACAAAAATAGGTACTTATGATTAAGTACTAAGAACAAAGCAATAAAGACAAGCAACATAAGGTTCCAATGCTCATCAAACAGATGACGCCAACAAATTATTCCTCTGAAGACACTCGTGGAGTTCATGTCTGAATTGGGCCTCCCTATCTCACAACATACACCCTACTACTCACTAACATCCTTGCTTTATATAAACCTGCACACTTTCTTGCCTAATTGACTCGACAATGGCTACTCGAGGTAGCCGAAACAACAAATTCAACAAATTTAAATGTTATTATTACTAGTTTTCTGAACATTCTCAGTGTCAATTTTAACCACTTCTGTGGTCAATCTCTTGGAAAAAAGTGGGTCAAAAAAACCCACCCTTTTTCTTTTTTTTTTGCCACACACGTCCTTCCGATGCGTTCTCTAGACTGGTGGGGGAATGACCCAAGCTGGATTCGGGCAAATCACTATAAAAAGTTTCGTGTACGATGTGCCCGAATCCAGTTCAGGCAAATCACACAAGGGGTTAACATAGAATGTATTGTTTTACCAACTGTTTCTTTAATAATACTAGTAGGCATTGAAAATCTCTCACAGCATGCTTCCTTACACAAACTGAACCAATTCAAGATACAGATAAAATTACTATCAACCATATAAAATGTTAAGTTAACAGTTAATGCCTGGTCAATATATATATGGAGAAAAACCATGGTAGAGGTAATGAACTAAATTTTTCATAAAAATTTATCATTGGTATGTTATTTACAATAGAAACCTGGATTAATATCTTTTACTTTACCTTGCGATGAGAACACCAGTGAGGAAAGAGGTAACTGATGCCAATGCAGTATCTCTTTGGCGGGATTTCTGGAGCTGAGAATTCCTCGCCACAGAAGAATGCGGCCCAGGGCGTCGCCCACGGCCAACAATTCCTGAGACGGATGCCACGCCAGGCCCATCACGCCAATGTCACCTGATGTCCGCAGGCTGAGTAAAAAATATATACATTATCATTCAATCAATTTAAATTGTTTTTAGAATATATTTTTTATTGAATACATTTCAATATTATTATTGATCTAAGTGTGTACAATGATTTGACTTTGTGAGGAATGACGAGGTGAGAGAGGGAACGAGGCAGCCTCCCATGCTGCAGTTGATCAAGAGGCGAAGGTGAACCTAGCTGGGGCATGTATTGAGAATGCCGCAGCAGAACATAAACTATTGCTGATTTTTCTTTAAGATTCCGGGCTTGCGCCGTCCTAGAAGGCCGTCGGGAACTATACATATTATGTACTCAGCGAAGGTGCGGGATGTGGAGCTGACTTGGGATGAGGCGAAGAAAATGGCAGCTGACAGAGCTTTCTGGCGGTGGTTCTTAAATGCCATATGTTCTAGTTAGGGAAGCGGACTTGGTTTAATGATGAATTGATCAATACCAATATTCTTAATAAATTGATACACACATACAAATCTACATTGAATATCATTTTTTATGACATTTCTCTCATCAGGCGAAAAAAAAATGTGTCTCTTATTCTAAAGTCAGTATGTGGAAGCAATGGAAGTCATGGTGGACGGCACTGTATATAGAATACAACTAAGGAGCATAGTTTCTGGTTCGAATGCCAGCGTCAGCCGTTTCTTTTTCTCCGATATTGACGAGAGAATTGTCATTGGAGATGACATTTGCTGTAGATTTTTATGTGAAATTCAAAATTAAGGCTTTTACTTTATTCAGTGAATGTATATGACTTCAAATAAGTGAATTTTTATGGTTCTTACTTTACACATTTGGAGGGGTCATCCACTTCAAAGATATGTACAGAAGGAGCTCCATTTGAGACCGCGGCAACGGCTTTCTCTCCGTACCAGCCAGTGGCCGATGTCCAGTACTGTGAAGTGCCCAGGGCCTTCAATGGCGCCTGCTGGAACTGCGCCCTCTTCCCAATCTTGACAGTACCCGCCGCGAGGTTCTCACCGCAGCGCCAACCCACAACGGCTCGCTCGCTGTCAACCAGGTTGAAGGAGAGCACTCGGCTGTTGTTTGGGAGGTTAAGGTTCTATAAAACAAAATAAATAAATTATTGATGATTCAAATACATAGATATCAAAGATTTTTTCAGTTTAACCCATCTTACTTAAATATTTTACAGAACATTTCCAACGTAATTATTATTCTATGACTTATATTTATAGATTCATTTTAGAATTGTACATACTAACAGATGACACTAGTAAAATTATTTAAGCCCAATTTAAAATATAATATCAATATCCCTAAAATAGGTGGGCGATTAAGAGGCGTCAATTATATGAGTGTACAAAAAGCAAAGCGATTTGAAAGTCTGGTAAGCTGATGGGTTAACATATTAATGAATTATATAAAGATAATAAATGAGTCTACTTTTAATTCATAATAGTAATTGAAAGAAAAATATATATTTTATAAGTAAATTAACTGAAACCATCAATTCATTCAATATGTATGGTAAAGACTTTTTTTAATAGTATAGTCAAGAAAATTTACCATAATTTCTGACTCTAACTAAATATATTATATTTTCTATAATATATATTTTTTAAAACACTTCAAATCAATTGAAGTATGAGTAGCTCATAATTATTACTTATTTGGGGCAAACATGTGAAACATTTAAAGAGATGTCAATTATTTAGGTAAAAACTCATGCTTCATTTCCTTGATTACAGTAATTACTTATTAAATTACATTCCTAATAATAAAAAAATTAATATAATAAGACTATCATTCAGATTTGTACACCATTTCATTATTTAATTAGTGACCTAACCTTGCTATTATATAAATAACATAATAAAATTAACAGTTTCTTACCACTGAAGAGCTCTGCACTCCTGCGTGCCATTTCCATGAAATGATGACGCCATCTTCTGAGCACGTCAGAAGGGAGCGGTCTTCATCGTAAGGGAATCCCATTCCAACAATTGGATGGAGGTTTTTGCTGTCCTTGAGCGAACGAACAAACTGTGTGGTAGCCACATCGTATATCTGCACACCTCTACCAGATATCACAAACAACAATCTGAAAAAAACAAACGTACATTAGTATCATAGATATATCTTTCATCTTCATTGTTATGTCAACCCTCCAGAGATGAGCGTTACTATATGTAAACAGTGATTACTATTGTGTACTCACCATTACTTTGGTCTTTTTTCTACCTAAACATCGTAGCTATAAATCAATTTCAGTTTAGAAGGGTCTCTACCAAATATCCTGCACCCACAGCAAACGGAAACGACTACCAAATACCCATGCGATCTATTTTATTTTCAGGTTAAATTATTTGAACATTTTTGTTTTTTTCATCAAATTTGACAATATGTGACTTTGCAAGGAGTAGCTTGACCATACGGTAACATATACATTTTGTTGAGAAAGCACTGTGTATTTATTTCAATTTATTTTTACTACGCATATAAGACTATATGTAGATAGTCTTCTAAAAACGAAAAAAAGAAGAAAAAAAACATCACTTGAGGGTTAATTACAATCATAGATGAATTTACCTATAGGGTCACTACTTTGATGCTATGGAACATCAGATTCTCAAATGGAGAATGTAGCCATGAGTCACCAGAAACCAGTTTCGAAAATACAAACACAATATGCAATAATATTGATGAGACTGCTATTGTTATTACTCTTCTAAAGCAACAGCTCTCTAACTGAAAGCTACGGTCAGCATAATTCAGTTTTACATAAGTATTTGCATATTTTCGTTGATAAGTATTTAGAACTGAGTGAATTGACTGGAAAATAACACAGTTAACCATGAAGAACACATATTTTCATATTTTTTAAAATAACTTTGACAGTAAAAATCAAAAACATATCTGCTGGCGAGCTTAAAATTTGATGGAAAACGTGTTTTTTTCTAATCCAAAAGGAATTGTTTAAATTTTGATAGGTTAGGTCGAGTTCAATAAAACCATTATAGCGCCTGGTTTTCCCAATGATCTTCAGAACCACTATTCATCAGTATGATTGTATTTATAGAGTTGATTATATGATTCATTAATTTAAGAGAAGCCGATATGGCTTTAATTCATATAAATCTAACCCTGCTTAAATATTTAGCATCTTAGAAGAAATTTAATGAACTCCCTCTTTATTTCGTATTCTTAATAACATAATATCGTATCTTAAGCCGAGTTTGGAATAAGTCCTAGTAATACTAAGCATGCGATTGTTTTCCTAATATATTGAGATACACAAGATCATTAAAAAAAATAACAAAAAACATGCGTTATTTTTTTAAATGTTTTGTTTCCGGTAGAACACGTTGAAAAAGAAACAATTGAATACGACGAACGTATTGTTTGGATTTAGGTAAGTCAAAATATAATTAAATTAAACAAACTTCGAAAACAAGTGAGGTTTAAAAATTGTGTTTGATTCTTACGTTTCGTCTGGAGAGAATAACGGCGGTTTATCTATGAGGCTCCTGCCACCCTTTCTGCTGACGACATAGCCGCAATCTTCGACTATGCCTTCAGCTTCTTCGTTCATGTTTGAAGGAATACAAACCATCTTTTGACATTTATAATTAAGTGAGGTTATGCGCACACGCTGCTTCTTGGCGCTGTCACTATTCCATAAACTAAGAAAACAAATAATGTATACCTATTTGACGCAATTTAAAAAAGTTACTTTAAAAAAGTTACTTTAAAAAAGTACTTCTTATACACTTTCTATCTGAATAAAGCATATGGTCACTACAAACTTAAGGAATTTAATTATCTAATTAAATATATAATATTATACAAATAAATTTAAAACCAAAGAATTTTTATTTGTCCATTGTAAAATTTGCTCAAGAAAATACTACGAGATAATTTCTTAAAAAGTCAACTTTTATTCGTTTTTTTAATTTTTTTATTAAACACTTAAATATGAAACATTCGGTTATTCAATTTTGATTTTATAACGCTAATTAACTTATAAATATGATGATTTATTTCTAACTAAGTATGATTTATTTTTATAATTATATTCTTACTTGAAATTAAAAATATTTAGTTCAACTTCACATTATGATACTTTAAGCGATTGTACGAGTACATGTTTCGGACCAATCCTGGCTATTTTTTTTTAGTAACGATTAACATAAATTCCCATAGTGACTGTATAACTATGTATGTTGAATAAAATAAATGAAAATATTTTGTATGAGTATACCTACCCCAAGAGGTAAAATAATTTCATACCTATACAATGCGTTTAGCAGGTAACTTCATGGCAATTATTAGCGGGAGAAAAATGTCCAAATGAAAGAGACGTGTCTGAATTAGGACATTTCATTATGCACAGGTGTTTTGAAAACATAAATCCATATGTCATTAAAAATCCTGCCAACAATAGATAACTCGTCCATTATTTACATCCCAAAAATCATTCCGATAGCTTCAAACATTTCACTTATATTTTTCAAAAATACCGTAATGTTTATATGACGTGTACTTTAAAGATCGGCGATACAGTTCAATTAAATAGTTTGTTTCGAGTGATCAAAATACAAAATAGGCAACATGAGCACGTCGAGGCGAAGAAGGTCCGATGGGTACTCTAAAGGCTTGGAAATCGGTGATGGTAAAGATATTGATGAGCCAAGTGACATTCGGGGTGACAGACTGAATGTTGCTCTCCTGCTGTTCCTTTACACGTTGCAGGGAATTCCGCTCGGATTGACAGCGGCCATTCCCATGCTCCTACAAAACAGGGGCGTCAGCTACAAAGAACAGGTAAACCAATACAAAATACAATATCAGAAAACATAACCTCGAAAATGTTTTATCCTTATATAAAAAAATGGATATTCGATTTTTTGTTCGAAAAAATCTCGACGGAATTCCAAAATTCAAAACAAAAGAATTTTTTGATATTTTTCGACTCAATCGAGATGTTTTGAAGAATTCAAAAGAATAAAAAAATATGTTTTTTATTTGTATACTCCACTTTGCGCATAAAAACTTTATAAAATCAATATTATTCTTTAAATAATGGACAGTGTTCCTTTTGATTACAAAATCAAAGACAAAACATCTACTGATGTGTTTCGTTAAAAAAACAAGTTTTTTTAACGAAATTAAAAAATGTTTTTCCAACCTAAAATTAATTATAACTGACAATTCAGGTTCCCCATGATGACTAAAATATGGTTAATCAAATTTTTTTAACAAAAGCTTTTGAACACATTGAAACTCAAAGCTAGTATTTTCTTATATTTTGTAAAATTTTGTGATATTGTAAAATCCTACTATGACATGTGTTTTTTTCTGTATTCTATTAAAGAAACTGATATATACTTATTATTTGAATTTATTTTATGCATAATTAATGATTAAATTTGAATTAAATGTTGCATATCTCACATTAGAATCTAATAAGATCCTGCCTTAGATATATCTACATTATAGAGTTTCAACATAAGAAAGTTAGAGCTATAGATAAGATCAATGATGTTTAATTGAACCAAGCCCATGTCTATGTTTTAAAGATTGGAGCTTAAATAAAAGTGAGCTTTAATATACTGTGCAAACTGCTTTTTTTAAAACTGAGTCCATCGAGTCTTTTAATGGTATTCTGTGTCTCTAACCCTAAGACGACTGTTGTATTCTGATACATTGTGAGTTTGTCCTTTAGATTGAGTAATGACAGATCTATCTTGAAAGAGTGTCGTAGATTGGTTCATTATGAATTATTCAAAAATAGAATATTATTGTTTTCGAATTAAAGAACAATTGAATGTGAAATTGACTAGTGTTGTCAGATTATAATTTTATCATACCATAAAGCATTCATGACATTTTACACTATTACTATGTATTAAATTTAATTTCCATGTTTCTTTTTGTTCTAGGCGGAATTCAGTTTAGTAAACTGGCCATTTAGTTTGAAGCTGGTATGGGCGCCTATCGTGGACGCTCTGTATTGGAGCCGCATGGGCCGGCGGAAGACTTGGCTTGTACCCGCGCAGTATTTGCTCGGCATCGGGATGCTGCTGCTCTCGTCCCGAGTAGACGGCTGGCTGGGCGAGGAACCATCTATGGTGCCCCTCACCATTGGATTTTTCTCGCTTAATTTTCTGGCCGCAACACAAGACATTGCGGTTGACGGCTGGGCATTAACCATGCTTAAGAGGTAAGCAATTTGCTAACTCTTTGACGAGTATGGATAACTTGGTATTGTGGCTTTTGGGTTTAGCTGTATGTGGAAACTTTCTCTGTATCAATATTTCGACCGCCATTGCAGGGGTCATCTTCAGGGTTGACAATTTAGTCAAAATTGTCGACATCATGCAGCATGTTTTTTGTGTGATTTGTTAATCAGATATTTTAAGGAAATTGGATGATAAAACCAACGCTTTTGAGACCTGAACTATTTGATGATAAAAAAAGATTCAACATATAGTGATCCATCCTAGTATTCAGTGATCTAACGAGAACCGCGCTTACGATGTGCCATTGTTGCTGGACTAATTATGTGTATCGGATATAAATTGAAGAAATTAATTTTATTATACCATTGGAAATATAAAAGTGACAGTTGCACTTGTTACATTCTCTAACCACAATCTTCAATTGAGATGTATTCAAATATCACAATTACAAATATGTGTTTTCTCCCCAAAAATCAAATACAACACAAAAAAATAATTAATTTCAGTAATTTTTACTTTTAAAACATTTTTAATTTCATTTTTAAACAATGAAAAAAATCTATAAAAAAAATCTCGTGTCGGAACTGGGCTTCCCTCACGTGGAATATGTCAAAATTCGAGGCGTTTTATCTTTGTTGTCTTTGTTTTCAGGTGCAACGTTGGCCACGCGTCGACATGCAACAGTGTGGGACAGACGGCCGGGTACTTTCTCGGTTATGTCGTCTTCATCGCTCTGGAGTCAGCAAACTTCTGCAACAATTACCTTCGCTGGGAGCCGCAACCTGAGGGCATCGTCACACTCTCAGGTTTGTAAATCACGTAGATAGACATTAGGGACAGATAGATAGAACCAATCTCGTCTTAATTGTGATATTGTTTTAACAGTATTCCAATACGTCATAATTCTAACCTAATTGCAGTGTATTTTATCGTGAAGAATTATGGTGTTATATATAATATGGTGCAATGAAATATTTAATCATTTTGTACTGTATCTCCGTGGGTTATATTCACTTTAAATTTGGGAGAAAAAGGCATCATAATCATCACCCGGGACCTGTGTGTTAGTCGCCTCATATAAATAAACTTTAACCTATTGTCCTCAATATCGGAATCTGTATTTTTAAAAAAGAAAATATTCGTATTAGGATACAATGAAAAATAAAATAAAGACAATTTTATTTTAACATAAATTTATTTCTTGTTTTCGATCAAATGTTATAACCACTTGTTCACTATGTAAGAAAAATATAGTTTCATTGAGCATTTCTCATCATATTTTATTATGGGTGTAAAAACATATTTTTCATAATACTAAACCTATTGTTTTACATAATGTGTTATCTAATCTGTATTACGAAGGTAGCTTATCATCTCTACAGTAGTTATAATCAAGGACTATTAAAATCAATAAAATAACTCTAATAGATTATAAAATATTTGCACAATTGAGTATTATAGTATTAAAATAGTATTATTTGATGCACTTATAGTATTTGAATTATATTACAGCTTAAAAAAATACATTACTCAATTTAAAAAAATGTTATGGCATTAGACCAAGGATTTTTATAGTCAATAATAGGGGGGCTCTTATTTTTTTAGGCTTTGTAGTAATTTAAACAAAGTATCTTTCGCATGATAATGGAGTGTCCTCTGTCATAAGCCTCAGCATTGTTTTGAAATCCCTTGTTTTTTCAAATCTTTTCTCATCAATGTTTTCATCCGCGTGTGATGCTGCTTAACTTTGGTGATCTAAGAAGAACCGTGCTTACGATGTGCTATTGTCGCTGGTCTAAATTCTCTTATTAATTTGTAGTATATGGTCATTAAAACATACGTTTTATTGTCGATGGTCCTCAAAAATGAGATTTTTTTTCAATGTTTTCAGTATTCACTTTGAGATCCATTATAAATAATAAATATTTATTTATTTACCTTGGAGACTGCAGTTTCGACTAACTCGTAGCCTTTCTCAATCCATCACTTGTTAAGAGACAACTGAGCTGCATAGTACTTCATAAGTGGTCGAACCCATTTTATGTAGGAGAGGGGGTAGGGGTGTGTTTATCAAGAGAATTGATGAAAAGATGACATTGATTTGTGTTCTCTTGAGGCAATCAACTCCCAGTTGGAGCATATAGCCACCGCAATTCAGAAAACTTCTTAAACGTTTCCATTGTATAGTGAATACATATTATCAGTTTTCAATTTAATAACCTGTCATTTTAAGGTAATAAATATATTACGTACAATTTAATGTACCAATTTAATTGCCAACATTAAAAAAGTACTTATTGTAATCTCTTGGTTTACTTGAATTGTCGATGAGCGCTAAAATTGTTTAACCCGCAATACCTGTTTGTTCACTATATCATAAATATGTAAATAATTACACAATTGGTTAAGCTGCTATTGGAAGATAATGACGCTGGTATAATGAGGCTCTGGCACACTTACTACAATGGTATTGTGCTGCAAGGCATTCATTATGACAAATATGTCAGCATATAATGAATTACTTTTACTAGTTTTACCACAATTTTACCTTGTAATGATTTAGGTATTTTTATCATTATTTATTTGATGAATGTTTTATGTGTCAATAATTTTATCTTTATGTGAAATATCCGATCCCATTATGAAACTTGCTCACCACAATCTGCTGATTTCTGGAGTATTGTCTATGGCCATTTTTTAAATTTTGTTTTACCTCAACTCTGTTCTGTCAAATTCATTCTGTAGTCAATAAAAAATAGCTATGGTTTATGATCTCTTAATACAATCGTTTCTAAGCGAAAGTATAATAAATGAATTACTTCAATCTCTAAATGCAATGTTTTAAAATTTTTATCTGGGTTCTTAATTCAGTATCTTATATTGTTTTCATAAAATTGGATGATTAGCCTGATAGTTCCGATGCCTAAACCATTTAGTCTTAAGAGGCGGTGCAATGTAAAATAACAACTTAGAAGGGACCGTTATAAAAAAAATCGCCGCAAACACTGAAAGAAAAATCTACATTACAGATATAAAAAAGCAAGCATCATAGCTTCCCATATAACATATCTGCACCTGAAGCGTTAACTTGGGAACATATATGGTTGCCGACAACCTCCAGAGCAGAAAACCAAGTACTTGAAGATATGGTAGCTGTATTATTCGAGGGATATATTTTGGTGATTCCTTAATCGGATTTTTCTAAAGAAAATGATTGATTAGCCCGACAGCCCCGAGGCCTGTAGTATTTTGTCGTAAGGGGCCGATACTAGATTATTAGCCTTATTTATTAACACATTGTTTGCGGGAAACGAGTAAACTAGTCATATCGCTTTTAATACCAAAGCGCGGGAGACGAGTTTTTTCGTTTTGTTCTGTTAAGTGATGGGGTGCGGGAAACTTAACGGTAAACAAGGGCACCAAACGGGTGATGGACTACGCATTATTGCGTGTCAGCAGTACCCTATACGTCTACCTGCCAATACAATCAATTTGGGACCGACCAAAAATGCAGGAAAATGCCCGCTTTCAAAGTGTTAACAAAGCTCTCTAGTCTTATTAGCCCCATAGTCTCACTATATTTATATGAAAGAAAGTCATAAACCTGTTATTTAAAAGATTGTCATATATTTTGTTTAGGTTTCCTTCACATGTGGGGCTGGGTGTTTGTGGTGACCACAACTTTGGTGGCGCTCCTGAAGGGCGAGACAGAACCGGCGCACGGCCGCGGCCCCCCGGAGTGGGGTTGGCGACGTATCACCGCGGCCTACCACCAGCTGTGGAGAATCACACGCCTGCCCTCTGTCAGGACATTAGCTCTCATACTGCTCACTGCCAAGGTATGACATATTTATTATGTGGTCTAACTTCTTTTGTTTGCAAATCTAGAGTGAAGTAGCCGCTCATACAAAATACAATATTTTTATTACAAACTAACCCTTGTTTTACGATGATATGTATTTACTACAACTGTACTCTAATAATGAGAATATTCATATAAAATATAATAGATACTCAGTGAACAATTTTAGTATTCCTCCGTAATATTATGAAATAAAATTAAAATATTGTATAGTTATTCATTGGTAGCGATGGAAATAAATAATTTGTAGAATAATCGGGGATAGAATCACGCTCCCGTATCATGCATCGACTCACCTGCCTGCGTAGCAGACAGAAACAGGGACATAAGGCTTTGCGAACATTCAGTCAGTATGATTTTAGATGAGCTCCGGTAAACATGTGTGCTGAATTTGTTGCAGCTATAGCGGCTAATTGCAATGTTTTTTTCTCATTTTCAGATACTTACATTACAAAAATTGATACATTTCAACTTCAAACATTTTATTTAGGAATATTTACATTTTCATGGTTTTTAAATGTGATTTTCATATAGTGTAGTAAATACATATCATCAGAGAGGACCGAAGTTTTTAGCACAGTAAGGGGAGGGTTAAAAATGATTTTGTTTACATTCAAGGTTGGTTTCTCAGCAAGTGATGCAGTTTCTGGGCTGAAGCTGGTGGAAGCCGGGGTTCCCCGAGAGCAACTTGCTCTTATGGTGGTGCCTCTCGTTCCCATACAAATTATTCTTCCCTTGGTAAGTACGCTGCTTACCAGCAACAATTACAACAGCTTTTGTAAGACTTAAGTAAATTTTTAAAGCGATAATTCCGCAATGTCTTAAACTAAAGCGTTGAACCAATGGATACTCACAGTTTTAACTTATAGCACAGAGACGTGGAATCTAACAGCAGGTCTTACACATAAAATATAGGTCACCCAGTGTGCCACGGAGAGATGCATGCTTGGATTGTCTCTAAAAGATAGAATATTAAACTAGGATATCCAAAGAATAACTCAAATAGTGAAGGATACGCAACGAATAGTCACACTCAATTAGCAATTGGCAGAACATATCTGTCAAAAAGACGACGATTAATTGAGTGGCTTCTAAGAACTGGCAAACGGAGTGTTGGCCGACGCCTGTAAGATGGACTGACGACATCAGAAGAATAGCGGGAGTAGCCTGGATGTGGAGGGTAGAGACTCCAAAAGGATGGTGACTCATGCGAGAGGCCTATACGTTCAACAGTGGATGGACACAGGCTGATGATGGAGTATGCTGCATCCGGAAAAGTCTTGTTAAAATTAAAGTATGCTGCCTGCGCCTGGAAAAAAATATGTTTTTGAAATTTCGGTGAATGATTATTTTTAAACCATAATGTATGTTTTCAGATTCTGAGTAAGCAGTCAACGGGTTCTGAACCCCTAAAGTCCTGGCTGCGAGCTTACCCTCTCCGAGTGGCTTTCGGCGTCGTGGCCGCGGCTGTGGTTTGGGCAACGCCATTCTTACTACGAACTACACCTCTGCCGGTCTACTTAGTAGTTCTGCTGCTCCTCTACGCCTTCCATCAAGTAATAAATGTTTTTTAAGCACTTTGATGCTCTTGTAATACTTACTTAACATATTTAATCTTTTGAACATGGCTCTTTTTTGTGTATTTGTTTATCGGTTTTTACATGATTGTGAATATATATCATAAATCAACATGTATATTAAACGTGTTATTAATTTAATTGTTAATTTACTTCTCCCAATGATGGACTTCTAGAATTGCATTTGCTTTTGTTGAGATGCCAAGATTCACAGCCGTAAAAAAAATGGGGACGATACAGTCGAGATATCTGAAACTCTCAACCCTCTCAATGATCTGACCGAATGCAAGATGTGCATCTAAACAGACGCTGTTGCGCAGCAACTGGATCTTTTTTGCGTTTATTGGCATGCCCAGTCGCAGACAGTTTGCGTGTAACTTGTCAATAATGTTCTGCAGATCTGCAGTGGAGTGTTCTATGACAACAGCGTCATCACCATACTCCAGGAAGCAGACATTGAGAGAGTCGTACACAGCCGCTCCTCGATCTGGTGGAGGATGAAGTCCATGACGAGGGTGAAGAGAAGCGGATAAATTACATTTACTAATTGAATTATTGATTTTTCCAGGTGTGTCTGTTCTCCATGTTTGTGGGCGTGATGGCGTTCTTCGCCCGCGTGTCCGACCCGCTGGTGGGCGGCACGTACATGACTCTGCTCAACACTCTGTCAAACCTTGGCAGCAATTGGCCGAACACTCTGGCGCTGTGGGCCGTTGACCCCCTGACCTGGCGGGGATGTGACAATCTGCCGCCCGCCAACGCAACAGCGGCCATGACAGAAAACACTTGCACTACGCATCATGACAAACAGGTTCGTACATCGATAACACAACAAGCGTGTCATTAAGGTTTATATATTTTTACATCCCCGTTACTTAAAGAACGACTTCATGTCGCTAGGATTGTCATCAAAATGCGTGGTCGAGGGATGAGGAGTAGATGAGTAACACAAGTGACTTTTTGAGAAACAAATTGAAATATATTTCGGTAAAAGATTGACAGACTTCCAGGTCATGGAACTTTCTGCTTCAGGTCTCGGACAGACGACTAATGACTGAGTATATCACTATTCAGTCATTAGTCGTCATTAGCCCAGCGCTGAAATTAATACTGTGGCCATTTACGGAACTAGCCCCGCTGATGACAGGACCTGTCAAACAACTAAAATGGCGACACAGCACCATAGCTTTTGACTCCTTAAATAAAGACTTAGCTAACAATTTTGCATATGCGTCTCAGATGAGCGAACAATATCATGTAATCAACGGATTTCAGAACCTACTAAGTTTCACTTCTAATGCGTGTGAGAGCCTCACTATTTTATTATACATATATATATATATATATTTTAAATATTAATTTTCTCATAGTTGATGCGATATATCCACTGCGATATATACTCTCGTACGTTAGACTGAAAGCTAAACTATCTTAAGAAATTCGCAACTCCATCTAATTAACCCTTGTAATGGCGGTCAAAATATTGCTCAGAAGAAATTTGCCACACATGGCTCAACCCAAAAGCCACAAATACAAACTTACAAAGTTATTTTGCGATATATCCAATTTTAGTATTACTCTCCCAATATGTTTTACCAAAATATAATTTAAGCGTTTTCTTATTTCATTACAGGTGTGTACAGAAGCGGGCGGAACGTGCGTGACTTACCTGGACGGGTTCTACGTTGAGACCCTGGCTTGCTTGTTCCTTGGTCTGTGTTGGTTGCGGTGGGGCCGCGGTCACGTGCGCCGGCTACAGCGCTTGTCACTGTCAAGCTGGCACCTGGCGAAGCCATGACCTTCAGACGACACTCCCACCTCGTAGGAGACTGACAAACTTCATCATTCATCTGTCATTCATTGTTAAACTGTGACATTTAAAGATCTCAACAATCTCAACAAAAATATATTTTTAATGTGTTTGAAAATTATTTACAAAAAATTCGAGAATGATAATGAGTCTTAATTCATGGCGAGGCTATCTTGTATAAATAATTTGTGTTAAATAAAAAACCTATTTTCAAGAAAAATTTTTTGAAGACTAGTACTACGGCGATTGCTGATCTATACATTTAGTTGGATATGTTTTAATATATAAAGAGACACAGATTGTTGACTTATCTTTCATGATTAAAACTTCATATATCGCTTAACAACCAATTCATAAAAACATTGTAAATAAACTGTTTTATCTCTCACATTAAATTGTTTTTAGATTTTTTAGAATATTTTTTTATATTCTAATACTCGATAGATAATTGAAGATCAATACAAATATTTTTGTGACAAATTGATTCACACATACAAATCTACATCAAAAATATTTTTTTCTGATATTTGTCTCGTCAATATAAAAAAAAAGAAACGGCAGACGCTAGGATTCGAACCGCGAACTTTGCACGCATTCACAATGTCAATCATTCACACCATCTCAGAGAAAAATTGAGCTCGCAATGCATCGGTGTAAGCTCAGAATGGTATGCTTACATTGAATCATTTTTATTTTACATGTTTATTCTGGCACATTCATAAAATTTTGTAAAGTTTGTAATGTTTTTAACCCTTTCGTTACGGCTCGGTGGAATACAAATTAAACTGTCAGTTATAAAAGTAGTATTTGAAGCATAAATGTACTTTATTTTCTATATTTTCATAAATCACATTGGTTCTTGTATCCTTTAGCTATCAGATGATGTATAAAAAACTATTCTAAGTACGTAGCAAAACGATATATCACGGCTACCGATGTCAACGGTAGGGGAATCTTAGATGGCATATATCGGCTAATGCGAAAGGGTTAAATGTAAATAAATTTAAAGTAAAATAACAATACGTGTAAAGTGTAAATAACAATACCGTCACCATGGCAACTGCAACATACACATGATGAACAAATGAAATATGTTTGTTATTGGGAGGGTACAGTAAGTTATTTATTCGAAAGTATTAATATGGATTGAATGGTAATGCCCTCTTATAACGGCCTCAAATATTTTTTTGTATTTTAACATTTTCTAGCTCAAAACCCATTTAGATCAGTGCTTTGCAACTGGTGTATCGTCGAGCCGATACATGTGTGTCGCTATCAAATAAGACAACTCTACAAATGATTAAAAGATGATTAAAATCATATAAAAACAATGGTCCTCCAACGCCTGGCGCCTACTTATGCAGACAGACAACTGCATAGTTTGCATTGTACATGCTCCACATGAAATATATAGATATGTATGTTTGTAAAATAGATCAAATCAAAATATAATATTATGGCTTTTGGTGTGCCACGGAATTCAAGGAAGAACCTTAGCATGCTGTAGCTGAGAAAAGGTTGCGTAGCACTAGTTTGGATTACAACAAAACATAAAAAAAAACATTATCCATAATAAGAGTTTAGTTAATCATTCAATTATTAAGGTACTAGAAAACATTGTATGTTTACAAAAATGAAAAATTCCACTCGAGGCTGCTATGAATGGGCATTGCTAAGTAAATTATTTCCATGACCATCATCATATGACGTCCATACTGTACTATTTCTTCATTGTTTTCTGTCAGTGATGACATTTTCTCGGATGAGAATGATTTATCTTATGTACATAGAAAAATAGATGCTTATGTACAGTAAACGCTACTGTAATGTTTTCATTAGATCGGATGATTAGCCTGATGCTAACCGCAAACACTACAGGAAATTATACTACAAATTAAAAATAGCATAAGTTAAAGGAGTGTTGACTAAGTTTCTTTTTCCATATCAAATTATTGTATTGTATCAAACAGAGTACCTTTATTAGAAAGACTATAGTTTGGTTATATATATGGCATACTTCATTGATTCTTAATGTTACATCGGTCCTTTATGTTTCACCGAATAACATGTTTTTTTTCTTCTTCATTTTTTTTATCAAAAATTCTTGGTAAAATTCCAAAATTTAAATCATTCAATTTTATTCCAATTTTGAAAATGGCATTTTTTGGAGGCCAAAAAAAAATAATTTAAGAGGCACAAATTAATGCATATTTTAGAAATTGTAATGCTAATTTATTTTTCACATTTATTACTTTTAAAATGCCTATTCCAATATAAATTTGTATAAATCAGGGTATTCATTTATGCAGAATAAATCAACCAAGTACATTGTTATTGTTTTAAAGCAGTGTTTGTGTTATTAAAAAATAAATGACTAACAGTAGTGCATTCCATAGAATAAATAGTTCAGTTGTTAATTAACAATGAATTTTTGTTTTATTTATGTTAATGTTATATTAATTAAAGGAGTTTATTTTTTGTGAGTTTTTGATTATTATTATAAATATCTTTATTTATACCTAATGGTTATTTTTATTTTATCCATGGACATTTTATTTATCTAATAAAAAAATATTTATGGCCTAATGTATTATTAAATACCTAATTAAGTAATTAGGTAATAAAATTGTTTTGTGAATATTTAACATACATATTTACTAAATTACCTAAGTTATTTCGTAAACGAGACCAATGGATCTCTGGACTCAACGATTACTGGACAAATCCTTAAGTTAGGTTAGGTTAGTGAGACAGCCAGTGCACCAGTTGTCCGAGGACCAAATGTCCCGTGCACTAGACGTCCAGTGTGCTCTACGTCGTTACCGATGAGTTGTAAAATTGTCTGGAGGCGATAGATCGTGCCACCATTAAATTTGTGTTTTTTTACATACATGAAACCATTTTATCATTCATAATATTATCTTGCAATATTTAAAAACAAAACAAAATAAATTGTTGGAATAAGAATAATTTCAAATTTAAAAATCATTTTGTTTTTGTTTCTTCTTTCTGTCACAAATGAATTTTTTTCATAGCAATTATTTTACATTGGCCATAGATAAATACACAATATTCATTGATTTACAAACATTTTGAATATATTTTTTTTAGTAAAAATCATATAATATGTATTTTTGATGATAATTAAACAGTTTTATAAATTGTTATATTATATTATTTACTGAGAATAATATTTTTCATCACATGAAATATCAGAGAAAGAATAACTCAAAATAATTTGTTTTTTTTTTTATCTTTTTTCGCAATGTTTTGTAACTGTGATTACGAACTCAACTCTTTCCAGGGTTTTCTCTCTTGAGCACTTCTTTGCCACATTATTCATAGCTGGATTAGTTGCTAACTGACATTAATCTGAATGAGGACATCATCAAGGTTACTTCATTGTCTACCTATGATAGGAAAGAAAAGACAATTGTAGATAAATATCGTATGATTTTTGCAGTCTGTTACAATTATTGCTAGACCTATTTAAAGCTTGATTTACGTCTTTTTTAAATACTAATTTCTCTTCTATGTGCAGAAGTAGTTGTGTGGACTAATATTACATTTAAATAAGCAATATCGAAACAGAATCTGTCTGAACAGTATAAACTAAGTATTCAAAAAACTCGTCATTGTACTAAGTTTACACTTATCCACTTATATTGTGATTTTGTTATAATTTTTCATTATCAATTATACGTTCAAGTGTCTTTTAACTTGTTTGATGTAAATAGTATCAAAGGTTAATGTCTGGACATAAGATATAAATATCATGATAGATGCAGAAAAGTGTAAATGTAGCATATACCCACTATCTACACCCAGTCCATTTTTACGCCATTTTCGGATGTATTTTTGATGGGTTTTTTTTTTATGTTTGAAACAATGCTATAAATATTTTTATTTAAATAAAAGGCTTTAACCAATTATCAGCATTTTTTGCGACACAAAAGTTTCTTTGTGTGTGTTAGTTTTACTTACCAATATGTTCATGAAGGATGTGGTTCGTGAGAGTTTAGTGTAGGATGTTGCATCTCGAGGTCTGGAGCTTGACTGGCATTCATTGGCACTGATGTGTTGGCGCGATCTGTGAGCGTGTAGTTGCCACACATGTTTATCAAATTTGTCACCGTCTCAAATAATGTTTTTGTTGGTTATTAAAGTCATAGAGTTTATTTTAACGGGTAAGTATTTCAATGTATAAATTATTTAGTTAACTTTTTACAGGCACATTTTAATTACCTTTATGAAATATAAAAGACAGTTTGTTATGTCGTCCCGTGTATTTATTTACTAGAAAATGTACTGCTTTTTATGACCTGATGGATTTTTATTTAAAAATTAATTGTTTTTTTTATTTACATAACAAAATTTTATTATATTACATTTAGAATGCAAAAAAAAATATTTTTAGTAAATAAGAACGGAACCTCATACCAGACAAAAATTAAATTAATTTTGTTTTTAAGATGTCAGAAAAACTCTTAATTTTTTTGTACTATACAAGTATACATTGGGTCAATACTGTGTTCAGTATGTAACTTTGTTCAGAAGGTGTTTATATTCTTTGAAAACATTTGCAATAAAAAAATATATATTATACGCCATTGTGCGATTGTGCAAATCATTGTGTGATTTTAAATTATAAGTTATTTATATATAGAGATATGAAATAAAAATGAATTTTTAAATTATGGTTTATTATTACTTTAACGATGTCACACTTTATACAGGATACTACTACTTGAAGTTTCACCTTTAACCCTTTCGCATCGGTTGTCGGCATATGCCGTCATAAGATTCCCCGACTGTTGACATTGGTTGACGTGATATTTCGTTTTGCTACTTTCTTAGATTTTTTTTCTATGCATCATCTGATAGCTATAGGATACAAGAACCAATGTGATATATGAAAATAGACCAGATAAGTACATTTATGCTTCAAATACTAGTTTTTAAATTGACAGTATAATTTTTCTTCTTTATCTCTAAATCTTTCAAACCGAGCCGTAATGAAAGGGTTAACCGACGGTTTGTACCTCATATACTCAAGAAAATTTAGCATGGTCACTGACTATTGAAATAATTTAAGTATAAAAATATGCAATAGAATCGTGGCTTAAATAAAAGTATAAATATGTAAAATCATTAAATGTGGGTATACACAGTCATTATTTGGGGAAAACATGTGAAACATTGAAAATTCTAACACACTCGCATTTATCAATTATTTTGGTAAACATTCAAGACACTCGAGCCATATTTTTTTGAATATAGTGTGAAATTGACTAAATTTAATAGTTATCTATATGAAATAAAAAAAGATTTAGGAGCAGAAAGCTATGCAGCATAAAAAATATAAATTTTAAATGACCTGTATTTTTTGTTCAGTAGCTATTTCAAGGTTTTAGCAGTGTGTAAAATCAATCGGCAGTAGACTTGGCGATTGCTGTTAGCCCTCGTGCTTAGTAACGTGCCCGGATAGTGTTGCCACAAGCTTTGTCACTATGAATGTAGTCAGTTATAAAATTAAAATGGCAGTAATAAATTCAATATTGGTAAAATGAATATAAAATTATGAATAATTAACCGATTAAATGGAAACCTAACATAACCTATTATTAATAACCATCCATTAATTATTTTCTACCAATTTATTATTTTTCTACTGCCGATTGATATTTTTCTACTTCCAAATGATTATTTTGTACTTACCTTTTTAGGTGTTTTATTTATTACTGAACGTTTGCTAAATAATTACTGCCCATCAATTAAATTAAATACTGCTAAAAAAAACGTTGCCATTTATATATCCTTGCCATTAACATATTTTATTACTAAATTAAAAAATATAAAATTGTAGGAATTTAATTACAGTATTCTAAATACACCTGACGCCATGTGAATGTTGCAACGAAAACGTTGAAAAAAATAATTATTTGAAGTGTATGGAAACAATGTATTGACAGAACATTATTGCCAAAACTAGTATGCAATTATGGTGTTGAAGATGCACCATTCTGGAAGGCTAGTTAAAACTAATAAAGACACAATAAAAGCATTCCTGAAATTGCTGAGAGATCAAATTTATAATAAATTTGACCTTCTGTAATCATTTGAAACGTATAGAATAAAAACTTTCGTTACAAAACACTTATTTTCGGAAGAAATTAATTTATCGTAAGAAATATAATTCTTTTTTATGGGCCCAAAACAAAGTATACATAAATGTTTATTATCGATCGACAATCAGATTTGATATTGCAAGATATCGATCTATATTTTCAATAGTTTATCTTTGTTTTTAACATGACAAATCCATTAATCCAATTTTTACGTCACTTTATATCTAAGTGATACATAACTTAAATTAGATAATTTGCTAAAAGCAGCATTTGTGTTCTTTGTTCTTCTTAGTCATATGATTGATAAAATCGTATTTGAGAAACCACATAAGTCCATAAAGTCTAACTTTGTAAGTCTATTCTTTATGTGCAGGCTTTACTTAAGTCTTGCCTGCGTAAAACGGTTGTACTCGTATATGCATTTGTTGTATGTAATCCCTTTTGAAGCCCGTGCGTACGATCAAGAAAACACTTTATATTTATATTTATGATTATGGTATGAGTATATTTTAATTTTAAAGATATCTTGGCGTACAGGTCACTGAGAGCGGTCGTCTGTATATAGAGCTTGATTCCCACTTATTATAGGCAACGATGTGATGGCATTTATTTCCATGCGTAATTTATGGTTCTCGTAGCATTACTCGATCAAAAAGTGCCGCCTATACAGCGCTAGTTTTACCTCAATACAGCTGCGAATCTTGAAATCTCACCACAAGTCAATGCAGCCGCATAATTTGGGAATAGATGATTACGTAGAATATTAGGGCTAAGGTAGTTTGACTTTCCACTTTAGGAAACATTGAGTTAACTCCATGTGCAATATATGGGACTCGTAGCATTACTCGATCAAAAAGTGCCGCCCTCACACCGTCTGTCTGAGGTTAACCTCAATACGGCTGCGAATATTGGCATATCACTACAAGCCAATGCAGCCGAATAATTTGGGAACAGATGCTTACGTAGAATATTAGGGGGTACAATAGACTTGGCTTTGTAAGGCATGATGATGTGAGGGAGGGGACAAGTTAGCCTTTCTGTGACATGATTTTGGATTCCGTAAGAGAGCATAAGTTACAGCTGCCTTTTCTTTAAGCCCTCGGACTCCTGGCGCCCAGAAAAGCCGGCGGGAACTATACATATAATGTAATTGACAGATAGGACATGGGGTGAGGCGAGAACTATGGCGGCTGACAGTTGTGCTGATGTCAGATTGTGACAAATATATGCTTCAATTAGGGGAGCGGATATGCAATGATGGCGATTATGTTCATATAAATTTCTTAATTCGCTATCTATCATTAGAGATCGACAGGAAACTAACATTTGTTGTTTTTACCGATAACACTTTTTTCAATATTTAAATGAATATTTAGGTTATATTGAGTGATAATCGATTCGTATGAATCACATATGTTTTTTAAAAGATGCTAATCGTTGCGACTACGTAAGCACAGCATGATAACAAAAGGAATATTCAGGAAAGTTAAATTTTGTAAACACACTTATTGTAAAATAATTTAAAGCTTTTATGTTAGGTTAGGCATTTTTAATTTTTTTATTTGATATGTCGTAATTGTCTTAGTACATCAAAAGCGCAGTTTTCGTTAGATCACCTAAGTTAAACAACATTGAGCAATATATGCATATTTACTCTGTTCAGTAAGTTTCCAGTAATTTCGTCTTTCCTGAGGTTAATGCCTCATCTTGAAGTTCCACAGAATTTATTCTGTTTATTCGATCGATGAGTTCGAGGATTGAAAAAAGGCATTTGCAAAATTAATCATTCAAAATATGTACGTACTATTTATAATGTGAGTTTAAAAGCACTGGCTTAGTGTAAAATTTTGTCTATAAATGTGGCGGAAAAAGCAATTGTTATTTAAGTTGTCTATTGATTGTGGGAGTAATTTATTAATCGGTGATACAATCTTACATTACAAAAATGCTTGACAAATTCGGGATATTTCTCCTAGTAGTTGCTTTGGGTTATACGCAAGTAAGTATAAATACCTACAAAATATGTATATTGTTTCGTTGTTAAATTTATAAAAAAGGGAAGTTTTAAAATTGTTTTACTTTAAATTTTTGAAATGTAAGGTTATGTATAGAGTACGTGGGTTTATTCCCTGATAAAAATTTACATATATATTTTTTTAAATCAATTATAAGCATTAAAATATTCATAAATATTTATATATCTGCTTTCAGTTGTTGTTAAACACATTTGTCACTCTTATAAAAAGGCTAATCTAATGACTAATTATTCACACTACATTCAGCATTTAGCCATGCTTACAATTATATATATACAATCCTCGTAATGAAATATTGTGATGGGAACACTGACAGTTGGTACCCGTGACTAGATGACGCGCAGATCCCATGGGAACCGACATGCCATGAAAGCATTGACACAGAAGCGTACTAATATACAAGTTATAAGTGCGGGAAAATGATAATTAGACTACAAATAGATTTATCAATTCTGGTGGTATTCTCCTATGCTGTGTGTTATCATGCAGATGAAATGTTGATTTTTCTAATTGGTATATTATATTTTAGTAATAAATATAAAAGACACCGAGCAAGCTTCAGTAAATGCTTTAGTGATCGTCATTTCTACAATCCTGTAATTGTTGATACGTTTTTTCAGGCGGTGACTTACGACAAGTTGAAAGGCGAACCAAATGGCGCTCAGCTGTTCGAAACCGAGGGCAAGAATTGCACGAAACCCGGCCTCATGTGCGAGAGCTGCACCAAAGTCGCATTCTGCATTGAGATCTCCGAGAACGTCTTCGAAAAGGAACTATTAGACGATTGCCCTTCCGGTTTAACCTGCGCTGCGAGCACCGGACAGTGCACTAGCCAACCTGACGCCAATTGTGATGCCAACGTCCAAGATTACAAATTCGTTTGCTATCAAACTGGAATATATCCGGATCCTTTCGACTGTTTTAAATACCACATATGCGTTCCTTCTACTCCTGAAAGTCGCGCCGTTAAAAAAGAATCGATACCTTTGAAATGTACTAACGGACACTCTTACGATCCCTTGACAAGTCTTTGCAGGCTTGCATTGGTAAACGGTACTTGCGCTGCTATTTCGACTCCTTGTAAAGTTTCTGGACAAGTTGCAGCGATTGCGAGAAATCCTGCGATTTATTCTCTTTGTTTTCCAAGTGCTGGGAAGATTTTTCCTCAGATGTTGTTGTGTCCGGCTGACAAGTTCCACAATGGCGTTGAGTGTGTGAAGAGGACTCCTACAGCTGCTGTTGGAAGCGATGGTCTTTGCTTGGCTGTCGGTCAGTTCAGCGATCCCAAGAACTGCCGTTCTTATTTGGAATGTCTGACTGTTGGAAAGATACCCACGAAGAAGGAATGCGCAGCAGGATCACAGTTCGATATGGCTACTAAGAAATGTGCACTTTTCGCGTGCCCTAAAATTAATTGAAAACATACTATACGATATGAACGTGTAGCTCAATTTTGAACTTGTATGATGTATTATTTTACATGAAGTATTGCTTGAACTAGTTAACGACGTACACAATTACAATTCCTGTTACTGTTATACGATTTGTAATATTACTGCCGATTTATAGCATTATTTAGTCTTAACAAAAAAGGTGCTTAGTTATTTAAAAAAACAGATTTAATTACATAATTCAAATTATTTTATTGAACAATTTATCATTACGTATTGAGAAATAAATATACATGTTTTTTCAAATATTTGTTCGTTTTTTTTATTACGTATTTAACTTAGGTATATAACGAGCTCTGAAGGAGTGCGATGGTTTGACTTCGTGAGGTAATGACGAGGTAGCCTTGCATACTACATTATGTCAAAAGACGAAAGTGGACCTGGCTAGGACATGTCCTACAAATGTCGCAGGCGAACGTTAACTACGGTTGCCTTTTCGTCAAGCCCCCGGGCTCGCGTCATCCTGGTAGACCTTCGGGAACTGTA
Source organism: Glossosoma conforme (assembly GCA_022606575.1). Classification (NCBI taxonomy): domain Eukaryota; kingdom Metazoa; phylum Arthropoda; class Insecta; order Trichoptera; family Glossosomatidae; genus Glossosoma; species Glossosoma conforme. The sequence continues at coordinate 84,638 of JAGTXR010000005.1, read as the reverse complement.
TACAGAATATATTCAGCGGAACTGCGGGAGGCGGAGCTGACATGGGACGAGGCGAGGATCAAGGCAGCTGACAGAGCTCTATGCGAACGGCTTTTGATGTCCATATGCTCCAGTTAAGGGAGTGCATATGGGCAAATGAATATAACGAGTGATATCGCCATTTTCAGCATTTAATTAGGACGAATTAGATCTTAGACATCGACATATATATATATTTCAAATGCAGTAAAACGACGATTATCCGGACCATGACTATCTGGATTTTCGATTATCCGGATTCGTCATTATTCGGACTATGTACCTTCAACCCCAAGTAGTTCGGATAATCGAGGTTTCACTGGAAGATTTTGTAATATTTTTAAATTCTTATAATTATTTACTTCATTCATATAAAACAAGTAATCATATTATTCAGTGTTAGTAAATAATACCTATAAGATATATATATTTAAAATACGTATTCACTGAAAATATATACATATGTAGTATAGTAGAAAATAATTTTTCGTGGGCTCTGAGGATTAGTTTAGTTTCGTGGAAATTAAATTTAGAGACACAAAGAAGTAAAAACAATATTTACCAAAAACTAATATTATCATAAACATTAATAAATCTTGCTTTTTTTAAGCGCTGATAACGATTCGTATTTTTCAATGAGTTTATTTGCTTTGGCCGAATTTCATGTTCAAATTCATGGCCATGTTGTTTTGTTTTTACAAACACGTGTAAGAAAGACATTTTTTTCTTCCCATATCCGTTCAATGTAAGGAACATATGCGTGTCACTACATAATGTCGCCATTCAGTTCTGTCAGATGCCATTGTTCATGCTACATCCAAAGACATCTCTGCGCCCGAAGGTCCAACTGGGAACATACAGTCAAATAACATTTATTCTATAGTTTTTGCGGTGATTTATCATAGAGCGGTTCCTTCTACCTTGTTATTTTCTGTTAAACCACCTTTTATGACTAAATGGTCCAAGCTTCGGCAACATCGTGCTAATCATCCGATTTTTTTTTTATGTAAACACATACAAGAGAATAACAGATGGTGATAGTGATGCTGAAGTCTCATCCGTTGATTCTATGACGCTTACCATGTTACATATGGCTAAGAGTTGCATGTGGAGAGATGATCCGCCAACATCATAGACCATAGTCCGACATTCACGCATCATCCAATTATTACAGGAGTTCACTTTGAATGGGTGGTGTTCACGTGATGATTTTTGTCTACCACAATTTTGATTAATATGTTATGACTGGAATTGTACGGGTGAGGGATCAAATTCACACGTGCTTAATATTTTTGAATATCTGCCAAATGTGCCAAAAATCAAATTAATACACGCATGTACTTATAATAATTTTATTTATCTCAAGGTATCCGCAAGGTAAATATTTCCATCATATAAACACTATCATCACCAAGACAGCTCTCCTACCTGGAGCATATGGTCGCCCTGAAATGCTGCTACAAAGCTCAGTCAGCCGCCGTAGCCTCGCCTCATCCCATGTCAGTTCCGCCTCCCTCAGCACCCTAAGTACATTCTATGAATAGTTTCCGACGGGTTTCCAGGATAGCATGAGCCTGAATGCTTGAAGAAAACGAATCATTAGATTAAACGATAAGCAGATCACGTAAAATATGCCTCGGACACAAATACCTTGTTTTCAAGTCTGGGATCCTACCCTACAGGTCATCGGGAACCATATATAATTCCCGGCGGACCTTAGAGTGCAGCGATACAGACAAATTGATCGACAAACTCAAAAGTGTAGGTCGTATAAGTGTTCTTTGACATTAGACCCAACCAAGCTTGATTTTTAAAAATTGATTTGATCAAATCTAAGCTCTATACATGACTCCGGTAGGGTTGAGCCTCTGAGGAACCAAAAAAAATGTGCAGACCTCGGGGAGCTTCAGACTCATCATCCGAAGTCATTAAAAAAACGATGATGATTGAACTCCCAAATATTTAACTGCTCCTACAGCCGTAGTCTATGGAAGCTTGCAGGCTCTTTTGATCTGGAGGCTCCTGGGAACTACGAGTATCTATATTCCCATGTAGACTTTCGGGTATACAGGTGTTTTGGGACAAGGCGTAGACAATCTGAGCTTACAAAACTGTGATACCGCAATTTGCCGGCGGTCATAGCTCGATGGTAAAAGCGGTCGCTTTGCAAGCCAAAAGTCGTGGGTTCAATCCCCGACGGAGATAAAAAAAAAGGATTTTTAATCGATTTCTGAGCTCTAAAATACCCCGGTTGGTGTGAATTTGATCCATCACCCGCAAAATGTTAGTCATAGCCTATCAATTAAAATTGATGGTAGACAAAAGTCGTCCCGTGAAGACCACCCATTCATAGTAGATTCCTGTAATAATAAATAAAGGATGATGCGTGAATCTCGGGCTTTAGTCTATGACGTTGGCGGATCAACACTCCTCATGCAGCGTTTAGCCATATACACCATGGGAAGCGTCATAGAATTCCACAGATGAGACAAAAAATTACTATCACCATCTGTCGGCATTCTCCTGTATGTGTTTACATAAAATAAAATAAAAAATTGCGGTTTCACAGTTCTGGAGCGGATAAAGTAAAAAAAAATGTGTAAACAAACTCTAACTTAGAGCATTTTATAATACATTTGGTTAAGAGATGAAGCTGAACCTGGCTGGGAAATATATTAGGAATTTCGCAGGATAGCAGAAACTATAGCTGCCTTTCCTTCAAGCCGTCCTGGAAGTCCGTTGAAAATTTTACATAGAATGCACTCGGCGGAGCTGCGGGAGGCGGATATGACTCGATATGAGGCAGCTGACAGAGCTTTGTGGCCGCAGTTCGTGAATGCCATATACTGATGGTGATGATTACGTATAAAAGCTTTACGTCTACTTTATATTATAGGTTTCAATTCCGCGAAACTATTCTATTATTATCAATGAAATGTCATACATATTACGGTTGTATGGTATGATTAGATGTTTTGAACAAACAGGCTTACCAAGTACCAAGAAGAGTAAACGTCTCCATGATTTATAGATGCAGCAAGGTTCTGAAAAGAGAGACGGTGATAAGACTTCAGCATATGTACAGTATGTACATATCCAGGTGTGGTTTTTTTACTAAGTTTAAAAAAATTATAAATTAATTTATATCGCAATTTCGACCAAAAGTTTCATGTTTGTAAAATAAATGTTATTAATTTTTACTACCTAGTATCTCTTTCATGTAATACTACTGTGAGCTAAAATACCGGAAAAATTGAATTTGAATTAAATTTTTGCGGCTAAGAGATTCTTAATTAATCTTTTTATTTTTACGTTGGCACTACTGTCACTGACATCTGTGCCAAATAATAAGTCAGAATTAGTATTAGTGTTTGAGATACCCGTTGATTTATAAACAGCTAAATGTCTTCTTTTAGTTTTTTATAGTATGTATCTTTAAAGATTAATTTGAATCACTTAACCCGCGAAATTTAATTTCAAATTTCCCGGTATTTTTGCTTGCAGTGATATCTATAAAGTATTTAGTTTGAAGTAAAAAAATGATATTTGAAAATATTCCACAATTCTATTTTGATGTGGCATGTTTCGGCTTCACTGCGTAGCCATTTTCGTTAGATAATAAATTAACAGCAGTAAAATCAAAAGTATTTAATTTTGATGCGCCACATTTTGATGACCATTTTAAGATACTCATAAATTAGATAAGAAGTGATCGAGTTAATAAGCAAGGTGTAAATGAGTAGTTGTGTGTATGGAGAAAGATGTCTTTATAAATTTAAAATGTATTTGCCAGTAATGTAATAGGGATCAATTATGTATTGGGAAAAGTTTGATAGATGTAATATCACGCTACAAGATAGGGGGGGTGGCCCAAATGGTGTAAAAACCGACAAAAGTACAGTGTAAGCGCTGTTCTTGTTCAAAAACCAAAGTAAAATTGAAGGCAGAGTAAATTATGGATGGGCCATCGAAGTTTCTAATCGCGTGCCATTGGTTAGGTGTGGCTGCTTTTTTAAACCAATAAGTCCATTTCTGAGGAGCGTCAGGTTAAGCAATGAATTTATTTAAAAAATTGAAATGATAACTAGTTGAATAAAATGTATCAGGATATGAACTATACCTAATCTACTGAGCTGAAGAATATATAATGTAATGGAGAACGATTTGTAACTAATGACGATTGTAGTGTAACAAAGCAATTCTCAGAGTTCATACTTTGAAGAAGAACAATACTAAATGTTAACACCTAAAGAATCATACATTGCGTGTGAAACCATGGTTTCAATATTAAGAAATATTTATAATAAAAAAATAATATCTCAAAGTAATGAAATTAATATCAATGATATTCTGTACACAGTTGACCACGCCTGATTTTTTTTGTGTAAATATATTATTTTTTTATATAAAAGGCGCAATAAAAAATATCTCGGCAGAATTGAACTTTTCTCTGAAAGCAAAATGTTTGCGAAACTAAGTTTGTTTCTATTTTTGGTCATCGGATCGGCCCTTGTGAGTAGAAACAAATAGTTATACAATTATTTTAAAGAACCTTTAGAAACCCTACTTATTTATTTATATACCTACTTGTCTTAAGCTGCTAGATTAATAATAGTTTAATTTAAAAAAAAATATATTCTTTTTACCAATCACAAATAACAACAGCTCAGAATATATATTATTTTAAAGTGTATTTGATTTGAGTAAAATTCCTCTAATTTTCTATTACGATTTTTTTTACTTTACTTCAGAAGTTTCATCTCCTACCTGTTTATTTTAAACGCATTTTTACTAAAATTCTTCTGTGATTTTTACTGTTTATTTTCAGCCTCCCTTTCGAACTTATTTTGAGGATCTCAATCACACCTGATGACATATAATCTTCTAGTTCTGTGTTTGATTATTGACAGTTTTAAATTGACAGGTCATCAACGATCTTTTGTTCACCCAGTAATTATATTTAGCCATATTTCTGCCTTTACGATTTAGTATTCGTAACTTCTTATATATATTAACAAAACAAGGATTCATTTTGACAATTAATGTGCATCGATATGTATCAAGATAGTGTTTTATTTTGGTACACACTAGGTACACTTTCAAAGTCTACTAAAGTAAGTGCAATATATATTTTTTACATGTTTAATAAGATGTTGTTTTGTTTTTTAGGCCTACGATGATGAGTATGAAGGCACGACTTACGACGTGGTAGGAACATCGCGTTTCTCTCGCTCTATCTCAAGGGATGGAACTCTCGGCAAATCATGCACAGCTGAAGGTAACATGTGCGAAACTTGCAACAAGGTTTCCTACTGCTTGTCACTGCCCCCAGATAATGACTGGATAAAAGAACCATTGTACGATTGTCCAGCTGGGCAGACCTGTTCCGACGACACCCGCAACTGTTCAAGCAGCCCTAACCCCAAATGCGACACCAACGTTCTAGGATACAAGTTCCTTTGCTACCAATTCGGAATTTTTCCCGACGCTTTTGACTGCTTCAAATACCACTTGTGCGTACCGCAAGCATCAAATGCATCTAAAGTTGAACAGAAATCCATACCTCTCAAGTGCACCAATGGTTACGCGTTTGATCCTTTGACTTCAATGTGCAGATTGAAGACCATTGACAACACATGCACTCCTGTTGCTCCAGCATGCACTAGCATCGGAAAAACTGGCGCTATCAAGCAAAACCCAGCAATGTACTATTTATGTCTTCCTGCTGCTGGAGTTCCGTACCCTCAAATGTTTATGTGTCCTGGGGATCAGATTTACAATGGCGTCAAGTGCGTGGCAAACGATCCTAAGGTAGTAGGAGCTGATAACTTGTGTTTGGCCACTGGACTCTTTACGGATCCCACTTCTTGCAAGCACTACTTGAACTGTGTCGAAAAACGAGTACCTGCTCGTGCTGCTTGCTACTTCGGTTACCGATTTGATTTCCAGCAGAGGAAATGCGTGGATTTCCAGTGCTGATTTACACGCGACTTACGGACTTAGAAAACCACTCGAAGAACAATTGTCTCGCAGATTTTTTTTACACAATTTATTGTGTGAAATTTTCTTCTTCATATTGTATTTATTGCTTATAAGACTTAATCGTTTTTGTATTGAGCGTCACTTAGAAGCATTAAAATGTATTGAAAAAACATGCTTAACTTGCAATATTCACAACTAAAAATTCACACTTATCATGGAAACTGACTGCCGTTGGCCCTCGTGGTTAGTCGCATGTCCGTATGGTGTTGCTACAGTTTCATGAATGATCAATTCATGTAAATAGATTTTAACTTTTCGCAACATTTCTTCACGTGGTATATTAGTTAGCAACATGGACTATATTTTATATTGTTATAGGTGATGGTTGTTATCTGCATAAACTATGTGCAACAAGATTTAATATTAATTATTAACACTGCTTGCGGTGAAGGGTACAAACTCAAATAAAACGTTTTTTTTTTCAAAAACGATGTTATTTATTTTCTAGGTTGAATTTAATTATGAGAAAATCGATTGTACTGATGAATATGTTACATTCTTGTATTTACATACCTTTAATTGTTATCTAATAAAGACTATTATTTGAAAAAAAAAGTTTTCATTTTACCCGACTTCTTTCTAGGCTTATTTGGTGACATTATAGCATCATAAATTGATCGCTTGTTGAAAACCCTCCCCGTCCCGTCCTGTTTTTGGAGAGCTACATGGGGATCCGTTACTGGACGCACGCAAAAGCTACTTGTTAGAGAGTGGCCGAAGGCCTTCTCGTGATTCTAGATGCATTAGTGAGATGTCAAATAGACCTCAGTCTAAGGCTGCGAAATTATACTAAGTATACTACAGCGAGTCTCGAAGTTTGAGTTCGCGCTTATAGGTATATTGATCAATTATTATTGAAACATCTATACACGCTTACATTAAACGTTACCACGAATAACATAAAACAATAAATGATGAATAAAAATAATTAATGAAAGAAAAAAAATAGACAGAAATTGCTGAAATTGCTCAAATTGGAACTGAAAAAACAGCAACATATATTTCCCAAGGTTGTTCAGCCTCTCTTCTTGCAACGCATGTCCATGTGACCTAAGCATACAACAGACAGTGAGACACTCTCACATGGAGTGCATCATCCATGAGAATAGGAGACACGTTCTGTGTTGTCGCCTTGGAATCTCTGGCATTTCTTGGGAAGATTTTCCTGAACTACTGCCTAGTCATGACGGTCCCTTGCTGTTAAACTTAATCAAGAAAATCGTCAGGTCTACGTGCGCGATTAACGATGCTGACATGATATAGGCTCCTACGTTCTTCAACTGTTGGTAAGACACAAACCTAACCTTGTGGGTAACTTGGAGGGTACCACGCACAACCATATATTAAAAAAGGTACTTTAAAAGGTAGTTAAATGTGATTGATGAAAATAAGCAAATTGTAGATTCAAAGCCGTAAATTAAAAGTAATCGTTATACGTTATTAATTATAATTTTCTGAAGTGTGACATTTCATGAGATATTCTAAGTCCAAGCAGGTAGACAGGCAACAATACTAGTATTCGTATATTAAATAATAGACCCAGCAATTGAATTTTACCTGGGCGGTCAGGTTGTAACATTATTAACAAAATTATATCAACAATTTTTAGGAAATGAGTCATCTATTGTTTAAAAATATAACTATAAAATTAATATGGTATTACATTTACTGTGCGCTTGTCATTCATGTGCGAAGGAGTGCTTAAAGTATTGTAATTCAATTTTAGAATTAATTTTAATTAAAAAATTAATAAATTAAAAATATTTAGTTTTCATTCACAATTTATTTTAACGATTACATGTTTCGGCCTTCCTGAAGACCATCTTCAATAAAGATGATGATAAAGATGAATTGATAAAGATGATAAAGATGAATTGAAGATGGTCTTCAGGAAGGCCGAAACATGTAATCGTTAAAATAAATTGTCAATCAAAACTAAATATTTTTAATTTATTAATTTTTTAATTAAAATTAATTCTAAAATTATAACTATGCAGTTTCACCAAGTATTGTCAGTTGATAACCTTAATGTTATTGTAATTCAGCTTAAAATAATATTATTTTAATTAAATAATATAATATTAGTTTTTGGAAGTTTTTAAATAGTGAGATATATATTAATAATAATTTATTAAATATACTCGTAATAATAAAACTATAATAATTTAAATATTAATTAATAAAATAACAAGTATACAAATTAACTAAATATCAGACATATATAAATAACATGTGATATCGTGATTAACGTTATATGAAAAAAGAATAAAAAAAAAAAAAATCTATTATCAAGCATTTATTTAGTTAGGTTAGGTTAGGTTAAAAAAGAAACTGATAATCGATTGGATGTGAAACTGGTGAATTATTGATTCTGTGTTACTTTCATCATTGTGTAATTTTTTTGTATTTTTACGAAAATAGTTTTGACGTAAGAGCTCTTTCCCACAGCATCGTCTCGTTTTTTGCGGGTTCGGTTTTTTGCAGGATCACGTTTAGTAGTTTACGTGCTACTGTGGTAACATTCACATGAGCATTCGGTTTGCAGGATACCGCAAAAATCCGATCCGTCCGAAATGTGCTGTACAATTTTGCCAATACAAACTGGACGACTCGATCCAGTAAAAAACGGTATCCAGTTTAGTTACGTACATAGTTTAATGGAAGCATTCCCACTATCATCCTGCATACGGTTTTTTAATGGAGAGTATTCACGTCCATTTAAATTGTCTGAATTTTCTTCTCCGACTGCCAATGATATTCCGTAAAAAACAGGATGCAAATTTCTGTGTGTGAACACAGGTATGATTTTCGCGGTATCCAGTAAAAAACCGATCCTGAAAAACTGGATGTCAGTGAGAAAGAGCCGTTATGTTGTAATTTCAAAGTGTGTAAACGAACAAAATGTGTGTGTTTTAAGTGTTTTTGACAACTATACACAACTACAACAGTGACTCCAGGCATCTAACGTTCTTGGTCCACCGAATACGAGTATCACCGAAGCAGTCTCCAGCAAGGTAAGTCCACATAGTGGATATTTCATAATTAATTAGTAGATGATTCGTTATTTTATTATGTAATCGGAACTATTATATTTGAGGGGGTACATTAGATTTAAAATATATTTTGTATATCTGTACATCCAGATTATGTCACTTAAATATAAAACGTCTTCATCTAAAAATGTAATTTGTAATATAAAATTTGTAATATATTTATGAAATAATAAAAAAAACTCTTAAAATACGTCGTTTTCGTTCGTGTATTGATTAGATTATAAGCGGCCCTTGGTGCTTTTTGAGTTTGAAACCCCTGCTATACATAATCCTTGACTTCAGACGGTTACTTCTTCGTAGTATCAATTTGGTGGATTGGTTTGCAGCAACAAAATCTTGCATCTCGATCTCCACTCATTTCGATCCTCTGCAATCCTCTTTAGCTCAGCATAAGAGCTATAACTCGTGTCCTCGAACACTTACTGCAAATACTCTCGTCTAGGGCGTCCTCTGATTTTCTACCCTCAACCATTCCTTCCACAATGTAATGAAGAAGACCATCGTGGCGCATGATGTGACCGATCGCCTCTCTGAGATGGTTCTTACTAGGTGCCTATCTTTCTTGATTATGCTGAGAACCTCATTGTTCGTGACATGGTCTCTCCAGAAAATTGCGAGAATTCTTCTTTATGAACACATTTCAAAGGCCCTACAAGTTGAAGTGTCTGAATAATAAACTAAAAATAAATAAAATAATTATTTATGTTGCTCAATATATATATCTTTATATTTACAAAACAATAATATTACATACATTACATAGAGCCATATCGTCATTAAAAACATTTGATAGTCACAAACATGAATATAATTGCAAGAGATATACTATGTACATACCTGACATTTTATTTATATACTACTTTTATATTTTACACGGTATATAGGCATAAAAATACAAACACATTATATTTATGAAATAAAATAATATCACCAAAAAAGACTTAAATCTAAAAACATTGAGATTAGTTGTAAGATTATTATAGCTTGATGCATTAATTTATGCTCTCATGCGACAATCAGTTCTCAATTGGAGCATTTGGTCATCAGAATTAAAAGCATATAAAAAATGGTTTACGCCGCTTAAATTGTGCATCATATGTCCACCACAAAAAGCTTGCAAACCTTTAACTGTTTCAGTTAACTTTTTTATTTTCCAAGCTTAACCAAAAAAATATATTCTTGTTATCGATCTTAACCATAGAAATATTTGGATTTTAAAATCAATAAATTATGTTTTCCTGTGGCATCATGTTCTTATTGAAACACAGCATTTATAGTGAGAAAAAAATGTACAAAAAAAAGAGTATCCTTTTTCTTCTTTTTGTGTAACAAAATATATTCTTAAATCTATTTAAAAACTACAATTATATAATTATTTTTACACGATTAACATTTTTTTTTTAGAATAAAAATAATTTAGTGTTGACATTTACAATAAGATCTTCAGTAATGGACGAATAGGTAATGGTACAGCAGGTCGTCACTAATTACTACATTAATTACTATTCATTTTAATATATAATTTAAGTAATTAGCCCGTATAATTATAAAGATATTTGCATAATTGATTCAATAATGTGTGCTTTTTTTATATTTATTTTCAAAAATTACACCACATAAATACTACATTTATTTAGATCGATAAAAAAACAAGCAAGCTAAAAATATGTAATATTTATTTTACATATTTTATTATTATTATAACTGTGCTGAAAAATAAACCAACATTTAATTAATAATCTATAATTAATGAAATTCAGATATTGTGCCAGCAGGTATAGCTTAGACAGCCTTAGAGGTACAGCGTTTGCTTACCATACCTAAGGTCAAAGTTTTAATTCCTAAAGAAAATAAAAAATATGTATTTTGCATCAATTTATTACCTTTATACACACTACAGGATTATTTGAATTGATTTGATTGAGTCCTGAATGAGTCCCCGTAAAAATGACGTTGTGAATAAACACTCCAGATGAACATGCTAAGTCGCCGGCGGGTAAAGCTCAATGGTTAAAGCGTTTGCTCGATCAAAATAAAACGCCACTGGTACAGCCCTCAGATTCTCCGCATTCTGTTGTACGGCTATCAAACCTGGCATCGAACCAAGAGCGAATGCAGCCGTATACTGAATTTTACGAGGATCTAATCAATGTCTTAATTGTATTAACAGCCATAGTGACATTTAAATTTATTATTTATTTTTATAAATAAAAAGTTAAAAAATATAATTTCCAAACTCTTTTTGTACAAGTGACAATTAACTTATATATAAAAACAGTTTGACATGAAATTTAAAATGCGTGATAGCACTACGAAGGCTTATATTTAATAAAATACATAAATTTGATGGGATTTCGGAATTCAGAGCTCTATAATAAAATGGTAAGTAATCAAAGGTATTATACAATAGTTGTGGTAGCCCGTACGCCCAAATAAAAAAATACGAACGAAAATACGTGAATATGGTTGGTAAGAGAGAAAGTCACGGAGTGGGACTCAAAACCTGGATGCAGAAATAGGCAGAAAACCGATAAAATGAACAAAAGAAATAGTCTATACTGCTTAGAATGATTGGTTACAGAAAGTCAAATACCATATATTTTGTAGTCAACAATATAGTTTAGGGAAAAATAGTATTTTGAATATTTTGTAACAATCTAGTCAATAGTGCATATTTTATGTCAAGGGTCTTAACAGTCTACAAAAATAATTTATATTTATGCCTAGCATTCAAAAAACATAATGTCGGTAACACATGTCACAAATCGCGACTGAAATAAATGCCATGCTTTCACGTGTGCATCCATAAAAAAAAATGATTTTCAAGCTTGTTACTCACCCTGTGACAGTTGAATTAAACCTGTATCTCAACACGTTAAATATTTACGTTCAGTACCATTTTTGGATTAGATGTATTTGAATCTGGGGTTTCAAATCTACACGTGATCGTAAAAGTCCCACGCACGTGTCGGCAACGGCTGATACAAACTCTTTGTGAGACGGGACAAGTTCAACTGACATATTTATGCGTGATAAGCTCAACTGACGCCTTAATGCGTGCCAAGCTCAACTGACGCCTTAATGCGCGCCAAGTTCAACTGACGCATTATTGCGCGCCAAGCTTAATTGACGACGCCTTAAAACGCGCCAAGCTCAACTGACGCCTTAATGCGCGCCAAGCCCAATTGACGCATTATTGCGCGCCAAGCTTAATTGACGACGCCTTAAAACGCGCCAAGCTCAACTGACGCCTTAATGCGCGCCAAGCCCAACTGACGCATTATTGCGCGCCAAGCTCAATTGACGACGCTTTAAAACGCGCCAAGCTCAACTGACGCCTTGTGTCAGTTAAGCTTGAGAATGCGCGCCAAAATCTCACGACGACAGTAAATCTTGCGTTACCTCAACGGGTACCAACCGACAGTGTTCCCCACTACAGATTTTTTCAATTTTATTCTCCTTCTGCTTCAACGATGGGTCGTCTGTCAGCTGCCGTAGACCCCCAGCAATGTGTGGGACCTCCGGCCAAAAGTCCACCTTCAGCACCGATTCCTGCGGCCCCAGCGCCTGCTCCTAGTCCGGCTCTGCTATGTCTCAATCCGTACCCAAGGTAGACCACAAGACCTAAAAAATTAAATATTTAATTTATTCACTTTGCAATACATTTTCCACTTGATTTGGCTTAGTTGGTTATCTGTTAGCTTACAGAAAAAAGCATGCAAGTAAAGGTGGTATATTTTTTAGTAAGAATATTGTGAATATATAAAAAATACTTGTTTAATTGTAAATACAAAACATTGAAAATTTTAACTTGAAACGTTATTATGTTGACATAGTACTGATATCAGCATGATATAGCCCTTGCAGGATGTTGCCGAAAACCTCAATATGCGATCTTTCGTCTCTTACTTTCGTTCGCTCATCGGACACGCATGTGTTGTCATTTTGTAATGCTGTTAGGAGGACTAGATATATAGATCGCCACTTGAGGCGCTAGGTGTCATCGACCACGGCGCCCGGTGCCCGGCCATAATACGACCGCGACGAGGTCGTATTGTGGCCGGCCTGGCATGTTATTCCGCCCGGGCCGGAAGTTTGTAAATTTTATCTTAAAAATATTTGTGCTTCTGGAAAAGTCTGTGTTGTTCTTCTGCTTCTCATCCTGCCACTACGCAATTCAATAACTAAGTTAGAGAGGAGGATTTTAGTAATGTATTGTATTTTTTATGTACAAGCATGTTTATATATATCATATAAGTCAGACTTTTAACGTCAGCTTAAACCGCGTTACAGCGTTAACATCATGGCAATGAAAGGTGGAATAAATGGAGTACTTACCGAGCGCCATCCACACTGCGAATCTCGCCCACGTGAGACCGTTGAGATGGACCATGAGCTCCACATTGGCGAGGATGCTCAACGCCGGCAGAAGAGGAACCAATGGTGCGCGGAATGGTGGCCTTACAGGACTTTGCTGGTGCGCCCAGATGATCACCAAGCCTGGAACATGACATCATAATCATTACCATCAACCAGACATTGATACCAAGTCTTACTTTCCCATAAAGACACAAGAATACAAATTATACAAGTCCATGTCTTGTTAATCAAGTGCGTGATGTTAAATCATCATCATCACCTATTTATGCTTCTCTAATTGGAGCATATGGTCATCATAAGTACATACGTTCTATGCATAGTTCCCGATGGCTATGTTATACATAGGCTTCTTACTAGAGATTTATTCCGGCATCTACCGTCATAAAGCAGTGACTATTCCTGTCAAAGCACTCCTTACCGCTGAGTTTGTCTTTTGTTTTACCTACTACAGTTCTAATTTTTTAGTTTAAGCTCTAAATTTTTTATTCGATACGATCCTCAAATAATATAATACAAATATAACTAAAATAAGGAAAAACAAAGCAATAAAGACAAGCAACAGAAAGTTCCAATGCTCATCAAACAGACGACTCCAAAAAATTATTCTTCCAAATTCGTTGTGTTCGTGCCTGAACTGGGTTTCCCTTGCGTGGAATATATCAACATCCGAGGCGATGTGGTTGAACAGTCCGATGGTAGACTTACAGCCGGTTATGAGCAGCGCAAGTATGGCGGGCGCGAGCACGTCGGCGAGCGCGGTGGGCGCGTCAGCAACCCTCGTGTGCGCGCACAACGCGCCGGACAGCACGACGAGCGCGGCCGTGGAGAAGGTCACGGCTGACCCTGGGGAGCACCGCCCAACCAGAGGTCGCAGCCAGGAGTGCTGCGCGCGCAAGCGCCCTGCCATCATTACCTCGTACACCTGCAGAAACCGAGAAAGCACGTCAGTTACTCACGTAACGAGAGAGTGCTCCGTAAGTAATGGTCTTAAAGAGTGCAGGTACAAGATGATTTGTTAGTTGTGAATCTGACCTAAGGTAGTGATACTGAAATAATAGAAATGAAAATTCCGTGACAAGACATATTTGCATATCGGTGAAAATATTTTTATTTTAGATTGAAATGCTGTGATAACATTTTTTTATTGAATGTAACGTTCAGTTTTTGCAGAGATTTTCCTTGAATCAGACGCTCAAAGCCAACGTCACAAAGTGATGCCTGGCATCAGGTGATCAGTACCTTATACATTGAATACAGCAAAATGTCTTGTTTCTCAAGAATGTCGGATGAAGAGTGTCAATCTCATGTTTGGTAGTCAATATTCTTGATAAAAATCTGAATGTAAAAGTAATGAGTAAAATTGAATACTGACCTCTGAAGATATTGATCCCGTATCCGTAATGGGCGTCCCTGCTTGCGAGCTGTCCGGCGATAGATCCATGCCTCCCAATCCCAACGATCTCAGCTCCGCAGCAGTAGCAGGACGATATCTCAAAATGATCACAGCAGCACTGACAATAGTGTAAGCTAACAGCGTGCCTATCGACATGAACTCTACCAGAGTTTCCAAATCAAATAGCAAAGCAATTACAGCCGTGGATAATCCAGATACAACGAGGTTCACTAAAGGGATCTGAGTTTTTGCATTAACATTCCCCATACAGCTGAAGATCAAGCCATCTTGAGCCATTGCGTACAAGCAACGTGGCAGAGTAAACAAAGATCCCAGCAAAGACGTTGTCATCCCACACAGAGCGCCAACGGCGACTGCGTATTTAGCCCAGTTCAAATTCAAAGCACCAAAGGCTTCAGGTAAAGCGGCGTCAGGACTTATTTTATAATAAGGAACCATCAAAGTCAACGCCGCCGACACTAAAACATAAGCAACGCCTACAGCAGACATTGATAGAATAGTAGCAATAGGGATCGAATAAGTAGGATCTCTCGCTTCTTCGCTTGATGAAGAAATACTGTCGAATCCAACGAATGCGTAAAAACAAGTAGCAGCTCCTGCTAAGACGCCAGAAAATCCATATGGCATGAATCCACCGCGTTCAGCAGACCAATTATCTGTATCTGCGTATGTGAATCCTATTGCTACGACCATGATGATGACTAATAGATTGAGAACTGTAAGAGCGTTGTTGATGTATGCAGATGTCTTGACGCCTAGTGCTAGCAGTAGTGAAAATGCTATGCAAATAGAGAAGGCTAGAAGGTCGGGGTATCGTCCTAGAAGGCGCTCGTGCAGCTCTCCGGTGAAGGCGATGGTCGTGTTGCTGACCACGCCTCCTACCATGGAGTCCAAGTAGCCGCTCCAAGCTCTGGCAACCGATGCGGCACCTGGAAGTGTAAATGATACATTTTAAAATTGGAAAAAAATATGCTATCGACTGAGCAAGAAATAACTTCTATATTTCAAGTACTTTTTATACATGAGAGTATAACCGGTTGAGACAAGTTTACTCTACTTTCAGCCAAGACAGCAGGAAACGTGTATTGTGTTTATGTGCGGGTTGGGATGTTTGCAAGTGTATATTTATATATTTTTAAAAATATCCTGATTGTACAAATGAGGAAGCACAAATACTGGAACTGTATTTTAGATCTTATCGGTGGCGTTTAGGAAATCATTTTGGAAATCGCCAGTTCTTAGTATACAAAATTTAACTGTATGTGGATGTTCAGTCCAAGTCCAAGACGAGCTTGTTGATTGTGCAAGAGAAACTAATTAATTATGTTCAAAGGAGCAACGCAAGTTAGCGTAATGGTTGCATTATTAATCAGATGAAACACTCGTTTTTAAAGCGTGTCAATTAAATATTCAAGGTATTTTGTAGCTTCAACCATAGGTGCCTGTCATGTTCTAGTATACGGCAGATTCGTCATTTACATAGAAGAAGAGTTTGTATGCGGTGAATTACAGATTTGCTCTATATTTGAATACAATTGTCATGTTATTTAGAAAACCTTACAAATAGAATAACAAATGGTAGCTTAACAACTGAAATTTTACTGCACGACAATGGATATCCTATGTTCTGAGTAGTATAAAGAATAACAGCGTAATTTACAAAATCAAAGGAATCCAGTCACCACAGAGAATTAGGTAGATTTAAGGATTGGTTAATACCTATCATATGCTCCAGAATGATGTTCCAGCCTATGACGAAGGCCCAGAACTCCCCGATGCTGACATAGGTGTAAAGATAGGCGCTGCCAGCTCTTGGAACTCTGGTTCCGAACTCCGCATAACAGAGTGCAGCTAGCAGCGAAGCCATTCCGGCCAGCAGGAAACTGAGCGTCGTGGCAGCTCCTGCCAGTTCTCGGGCCACAGTCCCCGTCAGTACGTAAATTCCAGCTCCAACCATGTGTCCAATTCCTGAAACATAAAAAATATGTGAAATGTGGATGAACGTAAGAGGTATTCGTGACTACTATCCACATTAAAAAGATAAATATTTCGTACCTTGTTTTAACATAGATCACACTTAGTACTTTTAATCACTTTATGGGAGAGTGCAGTTTCGCCTACAATTAAGGCTTGATTTTTTCTAACATGTATAAGCATTTTTTACCAGATCTATACTCCATATTTGAAGCATATAGATACAGCAAATTGCCGTTTCACAATTTTGTAAGCTGAGATTCTCTATAACTTATTCTATAACACCTATATACCGTAGCCAAATATGCCAGGAATACTACAACTGCCATCTCTTAATCCTTGGAGGCTCTGATTTTGTCGAGAACCATATTTCCAATGATGTTTTGGTACAAGGTATGGACAGTGGTAGTTGAAAACTACAATATATGAAGGCAATTTGCAAAATTAAGATATGGGAAGTAATCGTCTTCTTCTTCGTGTCAGTGACGTCAAATTATTTCTGCCCAGTATCTGGCATCATCGATAGCCCTTGTGTTGCCCAGCATTAGGTCTTGAGGTATGCGGCTTGTTGGGTACATGGAGCAGGATCTTAGGTGTGAGGTCGTTTGCAGGTCTCCACAGTCGCACAATAGTGTCTCTCCCTGCCGAAGAATTCCCCACCGCTCGAGGTTGTCCTTTGTTCTACCAACTCCGGTCCTTAATCTGTTCATGGGACGACGAAAACAAAAGATGGAAAGTAATAATACATAATTATTTCTGTTTACCAAGTAGCGTAATGTCGAAAGTTGAGAGGCATCTATTAAGTTGGGTGTCCATAGGGTCTTCGTCCAAGGGTCTCTTTCTCCCGAACCTCATACAGAGGCCGGCGATGACCCGCGCCAGCACCTGGCGACGAGCGCCTGCCATCGTTAATCAGGTCCTGAAAAATAACGTCAAAAATATCGATAATTATCTACACCTTCAATGTTTGTAGCTTGGAACCGATCGTCGCCATATTGCGTCAATCGGCATTGTAAATCATGATCAAATCAAAAGATAGCCGACATCACTACTTGTGATTAAAAACACGTAGAAAAATAAACAGAAGACGCTATGATTGGAACCACGTACCTTTGCAGCATGCTTATTTAATTTATTGACGAAATAAATGTCTTATAAGACGTTTGTTATAAATTTGTAAGTGTATCTGTTGTTGAATATTGGTATATATCTTCAGTGGTTTATAAATATTGGAATATTTAAATATATTCTAAAGCCAATAGAAACAATGTTGGAAGAGAATACATGTAAAAATAAAGTGCATTCTGTTCCGGAACCGAGATCGCGGTTCCAAAATTACAGCGTCAGCTAAATGGTGACGCCGGAATACCAAGGTTCTGGCACTGAGGATAAGTCCAAAGACTGGATTTGAATTGGTTCTGATTTATTTGATAACATATCCTCTTTTATATCTTAGTGTACAACATGAGTAAGCATTCTCTATTTTATAAAATTAATATTAATAAATTGATTTTCATACACCACAAATGCCTGTTGTTTTGGACCTTGATCCTTTCAATTTATTATATAAATAAAGATATATAATTAGAGAATTTGATTATAATTTGACAATTAATACTTTAAAGACTTTTTGATGTTTTATACAAAATAATTATGTTCAAATAACGTTTTGAACGCATATTTTGAGATTTTTTTTAAATGTTCGAACTTTAGTTAAAACTGCACAACATAGCAGTATGTACTCGTATTTTGAATTGCATTAAATTTTATAATTGTTTAATTCATACAGTATTAAAGTTTATAATGTAATTTATCAATTAATTAGTATTTTATCACTTTGTAAACGTTTCCGTTAACCGCTAACTACTTTATCAGCTTTTAATGCGGTAAGTATTAAACATATCGTAATTATGCGGGTCAATATATAATATAAAATCGCATACATATTTTATATAAGTGTCTATCAGTGAGTCTAAAAAATCTAAAAAAAAGTGATTACTTGCAAAAGCCTTACTAAATGCTTACAAAAATGAAGGAAGAAACTTTTTTCTTATTACGAGTATAATATTATTTTTATGACTTGATATAAAGTATGAGTTTAAATCTACGAGTATCGTGGATGAATGAGGGTTACATATTGCAAGTATTTTTTTTCATGACATCCAGTCCAAGGTTCCGTTTTTTTGACGAGTCTATATATTTTTTTAAGTAAATGCATTCAGGAGACTACCGACAGATGGTGATAGCGATGCTGAAGTCTCATCTGTGGATTCTATGACGTTTACCATGTTACATATGGCTAAGCGCTGCACGTAGAGTGCATGTGATCCGTAAAAGTCAGTGACTACATCCCGACATTCACGCATCATCAAATTATTACAGATTAATTGAAAAATTGAAGTACGCAAATGAATTAAAAACATATCCCAGAAATCTCACAGGAAATATACATAATTGATAATTAAATTCAAATATACTTGAATAATTTGATTAAAAAGTTCACAATTTCTAGAATAGATACTCGTCACATAATAAATATGGAAATAGTTTGTAGCATTTGTAATTAATATTATTATTTAGTAATTTCATTATTTTCGGACTTTTAATCTAAATATTTTAAACATATGGTGTATGAAATCAACAAAAATTTATGTTTATTTTAAGTTGTACCGAATGCATCGTACAGTCGACAGCTATCTAATATTATGATATACTATAAAGAGTTTTCGGGTTGACCTAATCCTTAAGACCAAAAGGTCAAGGCCTCGAGAGCATGGAGCTGATCATCCGATCTCCCATTAACAAATAGCCGAAAAATATGCCCCGGATACAGCGGCCATCATTATTAGTTCACAAGATTCTGTTTTGGAGATTGTCCTTATCAGACTATGTTCCCAGGTGGACCTTCGGGTGCAGAGACATGTATAATGGTAACTAACAGAACTGAGTGGCGGTAATTTATGATGACAGTATGTTCTGGATAAGGAACGGATATGGGAAGATAGATTGTCGTAAAACTACTCATTCTGCTTGAAAAATACGGTAAGCGCAATGTGGAGAATATAACTTCTTGAGGCAGTTGTGGTGGGGACATGTATTCAAAAGAGGCCATGTTAATCAACGGTTTTATAATATTGAATGCACGGTCTTCGTTTGATCACCAAAGTTAAGTTAAGTTAAGTAGCATTGAACGCGGACCAAAAATTGGATGGTTTTGTGAATTATTCGTTAGTTTGAACGGCTACTTAGGTACAAACGGTGCATGCCTCGGGGGCGTCCAGCTAATCATACGATCTCTTTAAAGACGGTGATTAACAAATACTAAAATAAGCTTCGGATATCAGCTGCCGGATGTGAAAGTCCGCGTGCAGGCCGTCGGTAACTATATTTAATTCCAAGTGAACTTCTGTGTGCAGAGATGTCGTGTGAAAAATGTATAGTGTCAGTTTTTCGTAAACATATGGAACGGGTATGTAAAAAAAGGGAATCGATACAGCGCTTACTAAAAAAGTATAAACATACTTTTATTGAAAACGTATTATTTAATGAATATATTATAAAATTTATTGATTATTTTTAAATAGTTTGAATCGCATGTAGCGTCAGAATTGTTGTATGTTGATGTCTTCATATTGATAGCTACTATGGTCCTGATAGGGATATGTCCTCAATATTGTGGGACTATATGCTTATACTAGAGAGCGTTCGCGACTTTCATCATAAACTAAAGAGGTTATTTTTTAACATATGTTCTCGTCACCTTGAAGGAAAACACGATTACATAATGTAGTTGTCGTAACACTGGGAAGCAAAGTAGAACGGGGATGATTCAGAGATACGTTGTAGTGTTTTGCGACGTGTATATGCTCTGAGTTTGAGGGCAGTTTTACAGTAAAATGTTAAGCGTGTGCTTGATTTCAAGTGAGCTTATGTGGGAATAATTTAACAGCTGCTTGAATCTGTTGTAGGGAAATACTCGTAGATTGAAAAAGGTCAAGGTTCAGGCACATTTAGAAAATGGACCAAATTTCTAGACACGATTTTTAAAGCTTTTACGTAAAGTTTTAATGTAACCGTAAGCAAATGCATATGTTAATTTGAAATTTTAATGAATTAAAATTTAAAAATATATGTATTTTATTAAGCGGAACGTTATTTCATAAAAATAATATATGTAATGAACAATTGACATTAAATGAGGAGGCGTTGTACGATCTTAACCTAACATATGTTGTGAAGGTTAGAATCAAAAATGTAAGAAAAACACATAAATCAATATCTGTAATTAAAAATAATATTGCGTTAAATTTATGATATGTTTTCCTAATTATTTATTATAATATAAATGTATATATTACAAATTGGACGTTAATTATATGTATTGATTTTTATTTTGTATTTAATTTAGAAAAATGTTAATTAAATGTTATTTGCAAAACATAATCTCAAGCAATAAATTAATAATGTTAAAAAAACCAATAAATATATTAATGAAAGCACGTGTTTTTCAAAAATATGTTCGTGTGCTTATTTTGAAATTTGAAACGTTCTTATTTCGATTTTGCATTTGTTTTAGAATAAATCATATTTAAAATTAAAAGAGTTTTTTTAAAATATTCGTAATTTAGGAACGATTAACGAAAATATGTTTTACTCATTGATAAAAAAACATTGTTATTCAACGTAATTTTTATGTTTCAATTCAACAAAATACAATAAATGGTTGATGTTGCACGAATAAGATATGTATATCGCTGTATAATTAATGCTCTCGCTTTATATTAATGACGTTTATATTATTAAAATATGTTAAAACGTATGGTTACATAGCGACATATGATACAGGAATGAAGACACATTCAAGAAAAATACAGTAAAACATTAATTACTTAATGTATTGCAAATATTACTTTGTTTTATGTGTTAAACAGTGTTTTGAAGTGTGTTTTTTGTGTATTTTTTATGATATAAGTGATTTGATTCATAGAAAAATAACAGCGGAGCAACTTACGTGAACAGAGCTGCGAAAGAGGTGCCTGAGTGAGTGATAATAAAACGGTGTTGTATGGCGGGAAAGCTTGTCAAGGCGCAGGCGCCATTTTGCGATCGATGGCGGCCATCTTGTGGTCGCTAACAAGTGGGTTGGCGGTCACCGGTGTCGTTAACCGCCAAATGTAGACGTTGGATATCACTGGTTGACGAATCTTGTACATAAATCATGTACAACACGTCGATTTTTGACAGATTTTTTTTATCATATGCGCTCCATATTCGGAGCATATGGGCACCGCAAATTGCCGTTTCACAGTTCTGTAAGCACAGATTATCATATACCTTGTCCCAAGACAGCTGTATGCCGGAGGTCATACTATTGACGGGCAAGAGTTCGCGAACTTGCATAGACTACAGCTGTAGTACAAGTGAAATATTTGGGTGTTCAATAATCAAGATTTATTTAAGGAGATCGGATGATTAGTCCGACGCTCCCGAGGCCCGGACATTTTTTATTTCCTAAGTGGTGGTTCAACCCTACCGGAGGCATGTATAGCGTTTAAATATGATAAAATAATTTTTTTAAAAAACAAGCTTAGTCGGGTTTTGAACCGACAGCGTTTGAATAACAAACATATGCTTTTATCACTGGACTTTGTCGTCCGACTTGTCAGAATGCCGTTTGTTATTTACGATAGCTTGCCTGCATAAATGGTTTAGAGGTATGGCCTTTGCTTACCATACTGGTAGATCATAGATTCGATCCCCAACAGAGATTAAAAAAAATGCTTTTAATAGATTTCTCAGATATATAAACACCTCTGAATAATGTAAATTGGATCCTTCTCGTAAAAAGCCTGCATTTAAATTAGTGATTAACAAAAGTCGTCCCGTAAACACCACACATTCATAGTTGAATTCCTGTATTAAATAGATGATGTGTGAATCCCGGACTGCAGTCCATGACGTTGACGCTTTAACAATCATATAAAGTATTTAGTCATATGTAAAATAGTATGAAGTAAGCGTCGTAGAATCTACAAATGCGGTTTCTACACCACCATCTTGTTAGTACTGTTATGTATGTGTTTCCATAATATAAATAAATAATATTTATTTTTTCCACCAGTGGTATCTCCTGTTTATGTTTACGTAAAAACACTGCTATCAAAGTAAATATTAGTTGATTGTAGGATAATATTGAGTTCAACTACTACAAGGCTCCTAATTGTTTTGTAATTGTGAACCCGTGAAGCTTAGTCTTGAAATGAAAGAAAATCGATCAGTAAATTGAGTAATCTATGGTAACCCAAGAGACTTATAGTTATAATGGGAAGAAAAGGTTACCTTGAGGCTTACGATGTAAATACGAGTACTTAAGGTGATTTTCAATTTTGAATTTTTCAATTTTATTTATTTTATTTCATTCAGAAACATTACAAATTGTATTTAATGCGATCCTGAAGTAAAATATAATACAAGCGTTTTATTTTTATAAATATAGGTATTTATGATTATTAACAATATTTGTTAAGAAATATTAAAACGTTCAGAAGCTCGCTAAACAGAAGACTTCACGAAATTACTTTGATAAATAAATTCGTAGAGCTCATGTCGAAACTGGGCTTCTCTCAAGTGGAATATATCAATATTCGAGGCGATATGGTTGAACATTCTGATCACTCTCGCAAGAGGCATAGTCTCTGACAGGTTAGTGTTACTTCTAGGAAGAACAAACAATCTGTGCCTCCTTATCCTTAAATAATTGTCAAGGACAAACAAACCGATTTCCTATAAAATATCAGGATTTCTGATCAAGCCGCGCACTAGCCGAAAGAAATTCATACTTAAGCACACATATCTTCTTAATTCACTAACGAGATTAAATTTGTTATGTTTCCATTCCTCAACATGCATTATACCCATGTACGCTCCCCATAACTGGAGCATTTGGTCGTCACGAACTGCAGCCACACAATTGTCAGTCATCATGGTTCTTATCTCATCTCATGGTAGTTCTGCTCTCCGTGTTAGTTCTGCTTACCGCGAGTACATTGTATTTCTTTAGGTAAAAACATTCAGGAGAATACCGGTAGATGGTGATAATGATTTTGAAGTATCATCTGTGATTCTACGACGCTTACCATATTACATATGGTTAAGCACTGTATGTAGAGAGTTGATTTGCCAACGTCATTATCTACAGCAAACATTCAAGCATTATTCTTATTATTTCAGGAATATACTGTAAATGGGTGTTCTTCACGGGATGACTTTCGTCTACCACCAATTTTGATTAATAGGCTATGACTGGAATTTTACAGGTGAGGGATCAAATTCACCCCAACCGTGTGTATTTATATCTCAGAAATCGTTTTTTTTAATCTCCGTCAGGGATCGAACTCACGACTTTCGGTTTGGCAAGCAAACGCGTTAACTACTATGCTATGCCCGGCGGCTATTACCACGATGTATTTATATTATACTTTTATCTAGTTTTTTGTTTGGTTTCGTTCTGTAATTTCATCATGTACCATACTGTGAAGCTTAAATTTGATATATACAGTTGAAACTTTTTATAATTAAAATTTCATGTGCAAATTGAATGCCTTTTTTGTTAACCGTTTTAAAGAAAATCCTGTGACAGACTAAGAGGTAGACACATTAATTTTCTGTTTTTTTAGTATAAATATTAAAACTAAGTACAAAAGACCAATGGAGCATAACTTCTACGATCAGACAAGAGCCTGTGTTTTAATATCACCGAGGTTAAGCAATATTGGAGGTGGACCACAACTTATTTTATCTATTTATTTAGCAGAACCGCAGTTCCAAGGTACATTGAATAAAATAACAAGAAAGATAAGTATACATAGACATACAATACATACTAAAGAGAAAAAAATAAAAAAGAAGAAGAAGATGACACGTTTCAAAGATCACAGCGATCTAGGAGAACAATACCATCGACAAAAGAGGAAAAATGATGTAAGAAAAGGATTGAGGTGTGCTGGTAGGCCATTTGAATGGGTCAGCGTCTATTTTCTAACCGCTGCTTCTTAAAACCAAATGTTATAAGACACTTCCGAGATGGAAGCGTCGAGTTGATCATTCGATCTCTTTTAAAAAACTATTCCTAAATGACCTAAAATTTCCTCCGAATAATACAAAAGTAGATGATGACGTCAAATATCCATTCAATTACGGTTAGACTTCACGCGATTTTGCCGATATATGAAAAATTTCAATACACGGCGACTCGTACATTTTTAATATAAAGGCCATATCTTACGTTTCGCAAGAAGAAGTACAAGAATAAAAAAGCAATATCCGGCACCTGAATGTTCCCCGGCAGCTTTCCGGGAACATTTTTGGCGAACAGATCGAGGGGAATAATTGTTATGCCCCCCGCACACATTCCCGCAAGAAGATTGGCATTTTCCATGCGGTATTATAAATAACATAAAGCCCGTACACACTCAACAAACGTCGGCTCATATATAAGTACTCAATTAATCTTAGCCAGCGGTGTAGTGGGACCAGGTCAGTGACCTTGCACCTGGAAATAAGACAGCTTTAACTGGTTAGATTTTTTCCATGATTTTCCCATCGTATTTTTTATTAGCGGATATTCGAATTTAACAACAAGATATTTATTTTTTAAATACAAGATGCTCGGCTGTACATAGATGTACGAGTATGTATTAAAATTCAACATATATGATAAAAAACTAAACTAACATTGTGAATGAATAAATGACCCACCTGCAATTTATTTACCACTCAATTATTAATTATTAAATCTTGTAAGCATTTTATTTTTAATTTAAAAGAAAAACACAATTGAACAATATTTCGTTATATTTAAAAAAAAAAGTGATTTTACATGTTTTGGACCCCATCAGGTCCATCTTGAGCAATTAGATATTTTATTAAGAGTGTTTTTATATTGTTAATAATATTGAATAAATCATTGGATATTAAAAAACATTAAAAATTGATACACATCCAAAAATACATCAAAACCAACGTTTTGGATGATATTTGTAATAATTTAAGCAGTAAGTAGTTAAAAAAAACATATAAATCAAAGATTCTATGTATGCCTGTCTCATATGCCCTCTTATGCCGCTCTACCGATTGCGATGAAATTTACTAAAGTTATTAATTGCGTGGAAAATACCTCTTAAAAACGGGAACGGGAAAACAGGATTTTTTACAGGAAGCATTACAGCGCATAGATTAGCCCAGTTGTCAGTTATATGTATAGGCCAGCTATACGTTTATGCCACGACAATACTAGAAAATTATGTAATATTAAAAAAATATCAAAATCAGTAATAATCAAAAGTTCAGGTTAGGTTAGGTTAGGGGTTAGGTTAGGTTAGGTTAGGGGTTAGGTTAGGTTACGTTACTTTACGTTACGTTAGGTGAGGTTAAATTAGGTTAGTTTTATCAAATGAATTGCTTGCATTTTTTCATCCATCTTCGTCGTAGTATCAATCCGGTGGATTGGTTTGCAGGAACAAACTCTTGCATCTCGATATCCAATCTTCTCGGTCCTCTGCAATCCGCTTTAGTTCAGCATAAGAGCTACAACTCATGTCCTTGAACACTTGATGAAAATACTCCCGTCTAGGGCGCCTTCTGCAGTTTCTACCGTCAACCATCCCTTCCACAATGTCGTGAAGAAGACCATCGTGGCGATGATGTGACCGATCCATCGGGCTTGCCTCTCTGAGATGGTCCTTACTAAGTGCCTTTCTTCCTTGATTATGCTGAGAATCTCATTGTTCATGACGTGGTCTCTCCAGGAAATTCCGAGAATTTTTCTGTATGACCACATCTCAAAGGCCTCTAGTTTTTTTTATCACTTTCAGATAAGCACCACGTCTCACAGCCGTAATTACTTTTCACCCATATCAATAAACAAAATGCATTGAAAATGTTCCTAGATTAAGCTGGTGGTAGACAAAAAGTTACTTTATATATTTTGTCAATAATGGCTATAAAAATATGTACATATGACGTTCGTTTGGTTAACGTGGACTGGTGAAAGCTTGAGATATCGTCTGGGGTTCTGGGACATACCACCAGAAACGGAATCCGACCCCTTTGTTCTCACCCTTCTGTGGCTTTTCAGCTTCATTAGAAGTGGTGTTGGATTACCGGAAATTATCGCCAGCCGAGGATTTTCCTTCGAATGAAAACTCCTCAAAAAGAAATTTCATTTAGTGCTCAAAAAATGTCGAAAAAAATAATGCAAGATATGTTTTATACAATTAAGTAAGTGTGTCAAAAATTGTTACATTGAGAATACTTAAGATATTCAAAAGTTATTATGTACATTGGTAAATACTCGTATGTTTCCAATACAACATTTTTCTAGTAGAATTTTTAATTAATTCATTTTTTACATTTACATATCTGTATTCCGTCCATAGTTTGAGAATATGGTCCTCACGAATTGCCGCCACACTGTTTTATCTGCTGCGATTGGCCGAGCTTTGATAAAGGTAGTATTTTTACTCAGATGTCACATAGAAACATACATTGTTCCAAACGGTCTCCATGCCAAAATTCAGATGATTTGTGGTACCCAAAGCATATTCAAGTGTTTTGTTAATCACCATTTTTAAGGAGATATTATGATGAGTACGACGTTACCGATCCCTAGCCCATTTGTCCTTACCCAAAATGATAAACCACTCACTTAAATTGGTCGAATTTACTAAAGAGGTGTTGTGTTATTGAAGATTGTTAATTAATTTATGTTGAGACTGCATTACGGATAACAAGGTTTTCAGTAGAATCAAGGAGACCTGGACCATTTGGTCTTAAGATGTGGCTCAATTTAATCAAAGACACGCGGTCTATAACATCCGGTGACCCATATAAGTACGGGTATACATCCAAAGTTGATTGATTTTTTTGCTATGATAATATTAATTATTCTATGAGAACACTTATAAAAAATCAATTGAATGCCAGAGATCTATAGAAAATAAGTACATAGAGTTGCATCTAAAAACGACTCTAAAAGAAAGAGTCCGAAAGGAGCATATCCGAAGTAGAAGTCAAGTAGAGGAGGCTACCCAAATAATAATGAATGCAACATAGATGGTGATAGGCTGATGATGAGGTACATGGAGATTGATGTCAGGTATGCAAATTGGTACAGTCTAGTATAGGCTGCTGGTATTCTTGGGTCTCCATGGTGATGCATTGATGGGCAGTAGGGCAGTGGGCCACCACCTGTTGGCGCCCCCAACTCTCGAAGGCCCATTTGGGGGCATTCTGCGCACGCGCGAACTGCGCCCCTGACAAACATGGCCGCCACACAGGGGGTGGAGGAAGCACAGTCGCAAGTTTTTTTTTATTAAAACGTAATATTTTTGTAAATCTCAATAAAGCTCTTGCATGCTGGTGCCTAAAAGCCTGGATATAGATCTTTCATCTCTTATTTTTGTTCGCTCTTCGGACACGCATATATAAACATGTTAGTAAATCACCATTTTGTTTGTTGTAACAGCAGAAAGTTTGTCAAAAGGCTGACAGGTGATCGGTTGGCTCAGCGTCGTTACAGCGCGCTCCGCTTCACTTTCGGCCCGAGTCTTGATGGATATAAACTGTTCGTGGCTCAGGCCGAATACAGAAGTTTGTTAATTATTTTGTTTGAAATAAATTGCAATTTGCTTCTCGAAAAGTTCTTTGTGTTGCTTATCCGCTTTTCATCCCCACACCACGCGTCTCGATGACGATTCTATTAATCGGTAATGAAATGATGTAGCGCTTTCATATATTCGCCACGTGCTTCTAATTTTAGTCTAAATTAAAAAAAAAATTGGTGGCCAAATTATTTTCATATTTTTTAAGTACATTTAATTAAAAACTTATTATGTTTTTTTTTAAATTATAATTTATTTGTTACTTTATCTATAATATTGTATCACTGCTCAAGTGAACGCTCCATAGCGTCGTGTAGTGTGTAGAAAAGTAGTGTAAAGTAGAAAACAAACAACTCATGCGGATTCTCGTCTATTCACTTACATTGCTCGGAGCAATTTGGACGACTCAACAAGCTGCATTGTAACAGAAAACCCTCCACCATATTTTCCGATCGGTTTTACCACGCTGCCATGCAAAGTCGTGTCACAATGAAATCGTGCGCACTACTTTCACAATGAACCATGCATAACACCTCTTTAACATCACTCATTACGCTTAAGTTTGATTTAAAAAGTTTTTATATATTTTAAGTTGCGAATTCGATTTTTATCTCTTTGACGGTTTTTTTTCATATTTTGTACTTCTGTGCAGTGTTCACAATGGTTCGAAAAAAAGATCTCACTAGAGCTATTAGTTGCTTACTGATAATAATCTGAATAAACGTATTAAGAAGACTTTGAAATATATATGAGAACTGTCTAATCGATTTGGATGAAACTTACAAGAGTTACTGCGTACATGTCCGCAAAGGTTTCTGTGTAAAAACGAGTACAGAAACGGTAGCGGAACAGGAATAGGAACGGGATGGGAACGGGATTGAAACAGGCATAAGCCCAACTCTTTTTCTTCTAGGGATGCTTACTTTCCATTCGTTAGAGTCTCGCAGGAAAATTGCTGCTCTCAAACCTTCATTCCTTCTTCTTTGCGGTACAATTCACAACCTTGGGATTATTAAATTTTTAAGCTTCTATGTTCCAGATAAGTACACCCGTGCTCGTAGCCATCTATTGTTTTTGATCCCATTTGATACTTGTAAAGCTTCGAGCACTCAATTTAGTACAACGGCAATGGCGCTCCTAAGTGGCCTACCAGCACACCTTGATCCTTTTCTTACATCCTTTTCCTTTTTGTCGATGGTGTTGTTCTCTTAGAACTCTATGATCTCTGACAAGTGTTATCTTCTTCTTATTTCATGTTATTTTTATTTTTTGTACCTTGGAACTTTGGTTCTGTCAAAAATAAATAAATAAATAAGCAACCCAATGTCATTTAACCTATTACGATATAACTTACTCGAATTATTTTGTGCGTGCCCGCGATAGTTTCCGTTAGTTTCTAAAGCGAAATCGCTTCAATAAACAGAATAAATTGCAACGCATGGCGGGTTAAAGTAAAAGGAAAATGTTTATTTAATAACAAAAAATATTTTTTAAATTCAGTGTATTTAATTTTCTAATATTTGACTGTACCTTTTATAGAGTAAGACAAGTGTGAATGGAGGGCGAGGCTCCGTGACGGGAAAAGCTTCTTTATCTGAATGTTGAGAACAGAAATATGCGCAGAGATGTTCTCAGAGCTCTACTGAAGCATCTCTGGGGAGCGACGGTCCGCCAATCAACATATTTCTTTGAGAAAACAGAAATATACTTTTTATTAGCACAAAGTCATTTTGCGTTGGACCCATAAAAGAATATTAGTAAATATATATTTTTATTCTTTGCATTCCGTTCTTTATATGCAAAACAGTAGTAACTATATGCAACAAATGGTTACTACTGTGGAAACACCGAGCCTACAAAATTCGCCAACGCAACGCTGCGGGGATTAAACGAGGCGCCAGTCACGATTCAGTTTTCGAGACGCAACGTCTTTCCTGAAACGCTCATGAACCACGACGCTACATATCCTCTATAAACAATTAGTAAAACTTTTACCACAATTTGGTGTCACTTAGGTCTGTCGGCTGACACTGTCTGGGCTTTGTTCCAAAATCTCTGCTCCCTAAGTTCAAAATTCTGTCACATTATACCAATACTACAACGACTGCATTGGTTGAGTGTTCCAGCCAGAATCCTGTCAAAAGTCTGCCTTTTAGCTTATAAAACTCTCCAAAAAACTGCATCAAGCTATTTGACACGAGTTATTTGACAGAGTTTATCAAGCCATTGGAGATAAGAGTGCGTAGAGAGACACTCAGATCAGCCAGAGCAAGTAAAAGCACCCTGCAGTTGACGAGATGTAGTCCTAGCAAGGTCTATGGCAATCGTAATTTCAGTTTCACGTCACCAACTACCTGGAAAGTAAAAGAGTGCAGAAAATGGAGGAATCCTTCAAAAACAGACTCAAGACACATTTCTTTACATAAGAAGGCAAATAAGCGCTTTTGGAATGACCATAAAAAGTTGCTATTTAAATGCTGATATAAAAAATATTATCAGCTCTCTATACAACAGTTTTATCAAATACTTTCTTTAATCGAATGATGTTTACGTATCAATGCTTCATTTGCAGTGTTTAGCTATTTTTCTATCTGTAAGCATCATTAAACAAAAAATAAGATGTATCTATCACCTTCAGGGGGTTTTCTACGACATGTGTATGCGTAACAAGATGTATGGCGTAGAGTGAAAGAGAGAGAAAGTTTTTTCAGTCATTCATATGAATTTCAAGGAATGGAATGAAAGTGGGTGGCTAGGTGGGGAGGGGTCTTTATGTGTTCGACCTGAAGGGGGAGGGAGGCATCCAGTTGCCATGGCAACAACCAGACGCTAGCGCAATATCGAATTGAATCGAAACAGAAAACGCGATATGCGATCCCTGAAAAGTTTTTAAAGTTGTTCATCCAACGAATGTTTTCCCGAAACCGTAGAAATTCTATTCGTTTGATTAGAATTAATTTACGAAAAAATTTGCGAAAATTATTTGAAAAATAAATTAATTTCTTCGGTTGTAGAAGTCATTATTTAAAAAAAATCAAATTTTCTGTATTTCTTAATAAACTAGCTATGATTAATATGCCATATATCATTTTATTTTATTTTCCATGTTTGTTCTCGTAGCTGACTACAATATGGGCGTCATCAAGTTGCTCTGTCAGCAGCTATGATCTCCGCCTTAAATATAAGCTGTGCTTTCCGTAGTTCCGCCGAGTACATGCAGCTATGATACAGTACAAATATATGAATGTATATTATTTATTATAATATTTTAATGTTCGTATATATTTTGTAAAATAAATTAAGCAAATGGTAGTTTGTTTTATTAACTGTTCATTAATAAACATGTTTGCATATTTTTTTCTTCAAACACTCTTCATTCACACCTCCAGTCATGATAAAGCTTTAATTGGAAATATTTATTAAAAGTAACTAAATTTTTTTTTTTTGTATTTTTTCACAAATTGTATCATCGATATATACAAAACGATAAGTGAAGAATCGAGGAATATACTCAGTTTATTGGAGAGCATACCAAAGCCTACATATGGCAAAAACGATATTTCGCCGGCAGGTATAGCTCAGTGGTTAAAACGTTTGCTTGGCAACCCGAAGATCGTTGGTTCAACCCCCGACGGAGATTAAAAAAAATGTACATGCAGCACTTAGCCACATGCAGCATGGTAAGCGTCATAGAATTCATAGATGAGACTTCAAAATCACTGTCACTTAGTCCGGCGGGTATAGCTCAATGGTCAAAGCGTTTGCTTTGCAAGCCAATTGTCGTGGGGTCGATCTCCAACGGGAGTAAAAGAAAAAAATTGAGTTCTAAAATACCCCCGGTCCTTAAAATGCTAGTCATAGCCTATTTATCAAAATTGGTGGTAGACGAAAGACGTCCCGTTAAGACCACTCATTCATAGTAAATTACTGTAATAATTAACATGATGCGTGAATGACTGGCTGTAATGTATGACGTTGGCGGATCAACACTCCACATGCAGCGCTTATCCATGAGAAGAATGGTAAGCGTCATAAATCCACAGATGAAAAACTTCAGAATCACTATCACCACCTATCGGTATTCTGCTGTATGTGTTTCCATAAAATAAATCATAAGTGTCTAATATTTGTTGATATCCATTAACCGCTTATGGATAATTAAGTCCGCGAGGAATATATAGTGGCAGCTGACAGAACTGAGTGGTAATAATTGAGGTAACCATGTGCTCCAAATATATGTGTGACTGAACGCATTTAGGAAAAGAAGCGACATATTTCGACCTCAGTTAGAAGTCATTATCAATTGATTAGTGACTTTCCTTTTAAAATCAGAAGATGTCGTTTTCTCAACACTAGATTGAAATTAATTCATACAAAAATAATTATATTTTCTTGTATTCAAATTTGCGTAATTCCGCCATGAATTATCGATCGAAAAAATCTAACAGATACTCGTTTTATAATAAAAATATTATTTGCTCGAGTTTTGGTTTTTCATGGAGAGGCAACAAGTGCGCAGAGCCAAACTGTGTCTCGCTCGCACGGCCGCGCCCCACTACTCCACCCCTGGAAAATTTCACTTCTCAAACTTTTGATAAGTCAGAACCTCCTAGCAAGGATACCTATTTTTTACCGTATCTACTTCATATTTAGAGCACATTACCTGGAGGTCCACATGAGAACATTTTATTTTTATGTAAACACATATAGGAAAATATCGACAGATGGTGATAGCAATTTTGTAGTTTCATCTGTGGAATTCTATGATGCTTACCATGCTGCATATGGATAAGTGCTGCATGTCGAGTGTTGATCCGCCAACGTCATAGACTACGACCCGATATTCACGCATCATCCTTAATTATTACTATGAATGGGTGGTCTTCACGGGACGACTTTTGTCTACCAACAATTTTGATAAGTAGGCTATGGCTGGCTTTTTACGGTTGAGGGATCAAATTCACATCAACCGGGGGTAATTTTAGAGGTCAGATATCGATAAAAACTTATTTTTTTTTAATCTCCGTCGGGAATCAAACCCACGACCTTAGGCTTGCAAAGCAAACGCTTTGATCATTGAGCTATGCCCACCGGCTTCAGCTATGCCCGCCACATGAGAACATAGATGATTCCTGGGAGCTACCAGGGTAAGAGCCTGCGGACTTGCATAGACTGCGGCTGTAGTACCAGATAAATATTTGGGTGTATAATAATCAGCGTTTTTTAAAGGAAATTGGATAATGAGCCCGATGCTCCCAAGGTCTGAAAAAATTTTTGTCCTTAAGGGGTGGCTCAACCCTACCGGGGCATGTATAGAGCGTAGATTTGAGTAAATCAAATTTAAATTAGTTTAAATTAGTAAGAAATTTAATATTTGAATTGAACTTAAATTAACTATGGCAAGCGTTGATGCATTGTCGCGAGGTTGAACTACGGCCAGAAAGCGCGGTTCTTCAGCAGGACCAATTCAAATCTTGTACTTAGATGAAGTAACAAACTTTCGTCTACTTATATATGTAGATTTAAAACTTTGAATCTCTCACTTGACAATTTTTTGATTAATCGTTGAGAGCAATAAATATGTGTTCAATAACTTTTGCAATTGGATTCGGCAGAAATGATTTAAGATCAGTGTTCCATTAAGTGGAGTTAAAACATAATGATGTTATAATTTACTGGCACACAAACTCTTGGTAACTATTTTATATTGCAGAAACAAAAAGTCTGACAACTGAGCTTACCCATAAAATAAAAGTCACCCAACGTGTCATTCAGAGATCCATGTTCAGAATGTCTCTAAAAGATATAATTTGTAACGAGGATATCCGAAGAAGAACTCAAGTAGTGGCAATGTGATATGTTTGTTGAAGAGACGACGGTCAATGGGGAAGAAAAGTGTTGGAGTGGCATATAAAAATTTGCAAGCGGAGTGTTGGCTTAACCCTGCAAGATGAATTGTAGTTATCAAAAGAATAGCAGGAGTAGCCTGAATGTGGAAAGCGAATGATTGAGAAAGGATAGAGACATGTAAGAGGCTTACGTTCAACAGTGGACAAACATAGGCAGATAATGATTATGATGATGTTGCTCCACTTGCACTGAAGGACCTTCTTTCTCTTTACGCGCCACAGTTTGAGTGCCATCTGCTTCGCGAGGACCGCTATAAAGTCCAGTCTTCTCCAAAGCTCCATCCAGTACGGTCGCGTCCCTGGCTGTCCGTCCGTCCACAGCTTTCCAAAGTGTAAGCCCTCCACACATCTGCCGACCTCATCAACGACGAACCGATTCAAAACTCCAACCAGAAGACAACAGCTTCTCAAAGATGAAGACATCGTCGTTTTCGCTGAGGGTCATGCGAAGGGTATGTGATTTATTACAATTATTATCACGTCTGTGTTTTATTTTTTATTATAATTTATGCACAGAAGTCATCAAAACTTTTCTCGTTAAGAATTCAGGCGGCGCTGTTTTTTGAAATTCGTTTTTGCGCTTTTGGATTTCGAAATTCTTACCGATCGGCGTTTGTGCACAAAAACTGTTTTTTACATAAAATAAGTAGCTTAACATTGCGATAAACGTAGATAACTGACGTTACTCCATTAGTTTATATTATAACGGCAAGTATAGCTTATAGTAACGCGTTTGCTTATTTTACCAAGCCTGGGTTTGATGCCTAAAGAGGAATTAAAAAAAAAGGAGTAATATTTTTTATGTTAAAGTAGTTTTAAGTAAAATACACCCTGAGTTGGTGTGAATTCGATCAATCACCAGAAAAATGTCACAGGCTATTAATCAAAATTAGTGGTAGGTATAAGTCGTCCCGTGAACACAACCCATTCATAGAAGATCTCCGTACAAATAGTCGATGCGTGTATGGCTCCCTGTATTTTATCTATAACGTTGGCAGATCAACACTTCACGTGTAGCGATTAACCATCCTTAATAATTCCAAGCACCAGAGAAATACACAGATGGGATTTATCCACGACTGTGGCTTAAATAAAATATATAAATATTTCACGTAATAAGTTATAATTTGTCTAATTTGTTATTTTTAGTCGTCATTCAACGATTTATTTTGCAAACAGTTTTTATGACCGATTTAACTTGATTTATAGTTTTAAAATATCTTTTTTTATACTTGTCATTGACAGTATAATTAAAATTTTAAACTAATTAAACTTAGAGTTATAAAGAGAAGGATTGTATATATGTAATACGAGTATTACATTAACTTCGTGAAAACAAGGTAAATAAATAATATTTATAATTTATTATGAATCAAAGTGAATGCTCAAAACATTGAAAAGATTTAACTTGATTTATAGTTTTAAAATATCTTTTTTATACTTGTTTATAAACTGTGTATATTTCGGAAATATTTTGGAATATTTGATTAAGAATCGGAAAAAATGCTTGATGGTTTTACTTTTCTTCCTATATCTGTTTCATATCTAGATTATATTATATTATAAAACGAATTGCCACCATCAGCTCTATCAGTTGCTATTGTCCATACGTAGTCGCAAAATCTATACCCTAAGGTCCATCTGGGAATATATATGGTTCCCGACAACCTCGAAGGCAAAGGATTAGAGACTTAGAGACACAACTCCTCTAGTTCATAAAATAATATTTTAAACGTATTTATAATAAGTTTTTTTAAAGAGATTTGATGATTAGCTTGAAGCCCTCGAAGTCTGGACTATTTGGTTCTAAAGCAATTGATTGATAACTGTTATGAATTAAATGATTAGTTTATGACGTTAAGACGCTTATTAGGACCAAATGTTCCAGGCCTCGGAAGCGTCGATCTAATCATCAGAACTCCTTAAAACTATTGTAGATTTATACGAGTATATCACCTGAAATAAGCCTCATACACTACAACATCTTTCTTTTCAAGACTCTTAAACTCCTGTTGCCTTCTTTGTTATCGGATTTTTTTATTTTTTATTGTGGACTTTCGATGTTGAGATATCTGGGGATGCGGCATGAACAGTAACAACTGACAAACTTAATGACGGCAATTCGCGGTGACCATATACGAAGAAAAAATAAATATGCAATGGTATTGTAAATGCGTTGTAGAGGTTTTCACAAAGCTTTTGGAAGCACCTGTATTTTGTAGATAAAACGAGCCGTCCTGTGTTGTCTTGCTCCAACAATGGATGATGCGAGAATAATTATGTAAGCAGATATAATAAAATGCTGCGTTCATAAAGCACAATAGATGGAATATGGACTTGTGTAATGCGATCATAACTCCACGCAGTGCACAGCTGCAGCATTGCACCAACTTGATTGCAACTGAGCTTTTTCTTTGTTTGCCAACTGATTCATAATTAAATTGTTAAATGAAAATTCTCTAGGAAAATTATATCATTTTATGAAATGATTATAAAATTATATCAAATTCGCTGGCGGGTATAGCTCAATGGTCAAAGCGTTTGCTTTGCAAGCCAAAGGTCGTGGGTTAGATCTCCAACGGAGATTAAAAAAAAGGATTTTCAATCGATTTCAGAGCTCTAAAATACCCCGGTTGGTGTGAATTTGATCCCTCATCCGTAAAATGCCAGTCATAGCTTATTAATTAAAATTCGTGGTAGACGACAGTCGTCCGGTGAAAACCACTCATTCATAGTAAATTCCTGTAAGAATAAGGATGATGCGTGAATCTTGGGGTGTAGTCTATGACGTTGGCGGATCAGCACTCCACATGCAGCGCTTATCCATGTATAGAATGGTAAGCGTCGTAGAATCTACAGATGAAAACCTCCGAATCGATATCACTATCTGATGGTATTCTACGGTATGTGTTACATAAAAAAAATGTGGATAAAGGTTCTTTTTATTGTTCTCAATGCAAAATAAAGTATTTTAAAATGACATAATATTGCTTTACAAAAAAAGTATATTTCTTGAGTTTTTATCTCTGAAGGCCTTCCCGTGATTCCAGGTGCATTATTTAGAGATATTAAATAGACCTCAGTCTAAGGCTGTGAAGTTGGTAAACTACAGTGAGTCTCGATCTAGCTTCTTTGGTAACACGTTGCTAACAACAAAATACGTACCTACTTTTTAAAAAATCCTTGGCCACCAAAAATTTTTGATAAAAATATGTACCTCCTCTACAATAAATCGTATTCTTGTGCGATGCCCGAAATTTTATGCAACAAGTGGTTAAGTTCTTGCTGTCTTAAGAGAATCTATTCAATTCTACCCATTCGTTAAAAAATTTAAGGTTCTTAACGTTTTAAATTCGATAAATTCAATTTAAAAACAAACAGCATTTAAAATTATTATAAAAACAAAAACAAACAGCATTTTTACCTTTTCGTTAGTAAAATTTGCTGAAAATGATGTTTTTCAATTAACATATTTGAAAGGGTGATAAAAGAAACTATTTCGTAGAATCAATCGGTCTTTTTAAAATGCAAGCTTTTTTAATATCAGCTGTCAAAATATATAATCAGTATGCGGCTTTATGCCTTAAATTGGCTGTGAAAAAATACAATTAAATCTTTTGTTGGAGAAAAAAGAATTTATTTTTCGAATAATTTAATAAATCACAGTTTCACTGATTTGCTACATTTTTTATGTTTTCAAATTTAATAATAATGTATGCCATTTATACCGTTGTTAGTTGTTAGTTGTTATTGACAGCTTTCAGAGCTTCGATTTGTCGATGATAGACCAACCATTATTATGCAAGCAAAGCCCGTCTCACTTATGACAGAAAGCACTAGGAATCATCTCGATTTATCAATTATTTGAATACAACACGCAAATCTACGAGTTCGTATTAAAATTTTAATTTGAGTACGATATACGAGTATTTATAGTTAAAATTTAAAATTCGAAGTTTACATATGAAATTCCTAACAATAATAACTTTTTAAGTATGTTAACACTGTCTAGAGTTGACTCTTGGCAGTGACGGATTGAAGACGGGCACGAGTTGGTCGAAACTGCAGTCTCATAAACAGATGTCATACTCAACGTGATCTACGCAAAAACCAGGTAAATAAATAAATATGTATTATCCACTAAAAGTATGTCGCCGATACTACGATAGCTGATGTATATTTGAGTTGCTCAGAAGGTTTTACAAAGCAATATATGTTACGATTCCTTTCAGGCGTAAAAAAGTCATGGGAAAAGTCATAAATATGTATTTCAAGTATGGTAATAATAAACATTTATTTATTTTTACGATATTATTTCTGACACTTGATCTACGGAAATAAATTGAAAGTGCAAAAGCGATATATATAAACATTATGTTTTTGTTTATTTGTTAAAGCTCAATATATAAGGTTTTTTTAATATAGCAGAGTGGGACAGTGTGTGGGTAGAGGCTTTTGAGGTGAATTTATTTTGTCTATCGGCAATGGAACCCTGTTGCTTCATACAACTGCGCATGCGCACCAAATCGTGCGAATATATAAAGGTTTAGCAAGTTATATAATACAAATGTTTATATTATTTTTTCATGGAATGAATCCTGAAAAATCCCTGAAAAAATTATTTTTTAATATGTATTAACATTGTGAAAAATAATTGATCAATATGATTTGCCATTTTGTTTTAACTAAAATATATACTTTTAAATCAATAAAATAATACGCCACTTCAAAATAAAGGCTTCCAAATAAAAAGCTTTTATGTCACGTTTTTTTTTAATATCAATGTTTTAAATACGAAATAATGGAGATCAGAAAAGCTTCATATTATTTATTTTATAAAGCTGTCAGTTGGCATTGTCTATTTTTAGACTCAAGACATCTCTGTACCCGAGGAATCACCTGAGGACATTTATTTTTTCCAAAGACTTTCAGATCAGACGTCTCGGGACTTGAAGATACGGCACTGTAGTATCAGAGTCATATGTTCTTGATTTGTTAATCAAATTTGTTAAGGAGATCGGATGATTAACTAGTTACTAGACACTCCCCAGGACTGGACTATTTAAGTCTTTTATGGAGTCAGTTTATGGAGCGGCTTGACCCAATCTACGGTAAGCAATGGATTCATGCAAGTGTTTTGTTCGATTTTAAAACTTAATTACGGTGTTAAAACAAGAAAATAGAATGTGCTATTGTCATTAGGTATTTAATAGGTAAACTAAGAAAAATATAGCACGATACTTGAGTGTTTACCTAAATAATCCATATTTATTATAATTTGTAACGTTTTACATGTTTGTCTTAAAAAAGCTAATAGCTTGTACCTACTTTTAGTGTTTTAAAATATTGTTAACTTTTATATAAGTTCAAATTCTTGTAAAAATAACTTTTGAAGTTGCTAAGGCGCATAAATTTTCTTGAGAAAGGTTACTATTTTTTTACAATTGGTAAATTAATTCGTGTCCAGATTCTTAGAAATAAAAATAGGAAATTATTTTATAGGGTATTTTTCTATTGTCACTATACGTATTTGATGTTGAGCATAAATATTGTTATTTTTATGATTCATGGCGATAGATATCACATGCAAGGACGCGCAAGTAATATCACTGAATAATAACCGACCATTATCTCTTACTCTATGGTTTCATCTCGCATTTCGCAATGTTCCCAGACCGCCATAAAACTGAAACCAAGCACTTAAAAACAAACGTTTCGTCGCATACCTCATAAGTTTTGTATGATGTTAGTCCACGGGACTCAGGGGCGTTGTTTATCATTTTCCAGGCTGAAAATTTACTTCACACGGGCGCTGAAAACACCCTCACATACTAGTTAACGGCGATAGCGGCGTCGTTAGAATCTCAAGCGATCGCTTAACGTAAATGTTTACGGAATCATCGAAGATGGCGCAGCAAAATGGTTAAACAATAAATGTTGACAAAATGTCAACATTTGATTCAATCGAAATATAATTGATGTAATTTTTTCAATGTTTTTAGTATTCTCTTTGAGATCCAATGTAAATAATTTTTTTTTTTATTTACTTTGTTTTTACATGGATAACCTTCTTCAATCCGTCGATCCAAGAGTCAACTGTTGACAGTAATAGACAGTTGACTCTTGATAGCGACGGATTGAAGAAGGCTACCATTTAGTCGAAACTACAGTATTATAAACAAAGGTCGAAATCAACGTGATCCATGTAAAAACAATGTAAATAAATAAATATTTATGGCCTGTATGTCTTTGTTCAGAAACTAATTCAAGGCTTTGGCAGTAAGTTAAATCTATTGCCAGTAAATAAAATTAATTGGCAGTAGACTAAATAAATTGGCAGTGTCCACTGCGTCAGTACGAATGTGGTCAGTTATAAAATTAAAATGTCTGTCATAAATTCATTATTGGTAAAAAATAATGTTAAATTTATTGATAATTAACCCATAAAATAGAAACCTAACATAACCGATTATTAATTACCATTCATTAATTATTTCCTGCAATTTATTATTTTTCTACTGCCGATTACTATTTGTCTACTGGCAATTTTTTTTTTTTACCTTTTAGGAATTTATTATTGATTGTTTGCTAAATAATTACTGCCCATTAATTGAATTAGATACTGCCAATAAATAGTTGCCAATCTAACTACTAAGCGGATTTTTGATATTGTAGAGTCGCTGTTGAAACCGTTAGTCATTAACACATTACAAAAATATTATACGAATCAAATAAATAAACGTATTATTTGAAAGATCTCTCCGTTATGTTACTTTATTACTACATATGAGTTATTTTCTTTCATATATTATGGACGGCTTTAATTACGAGTAGAACAGTGGCTCTACACATTTTTGATGGCTTATTTCTTTTAAATTTAATGCTTAGATATCGATTATTACAAATCATAGAATATTTTATTTACACCCAAAATTTTTGAAATTTACAAATCTATAAATATGCAACTAAAAAAACTATCGTCTAACTACCAGTCAGTTGTGTGCCGACCGCGTCGAGGTCTTATTGCGCCCGGCCCGACATGTTATTCCGTTAGGGCCGGAAGTTTGTAAAATTTATCGTGTCAATATTGTATATGTGTTTCTGGAATAGGCTGGGTGTTGTTAATCTGCTCCTCATCCTGCCACCATGCAATTCGAAAACTAACTTTGAAAGGAGGATGTTACTATCTATAACTCATTCGTTAAAGTATGATTATTTTTTAAGCTCTACGGAGCATAAAAAAGTGCCGTAGAACACTGGTTAATAACCACTGTAAAATTAGAAACACGAGCTTTTTTATTGGAAGGAAAGAAAGGCTTTTATCAAGAGGTATTTAACATTCCGTGCGGCTGAAATTCATGAAAATGTGAAGGAAATTCAGGCGTTATCTGATGGTTATTCG
The DNA here is from genome assembly GCA_022606575.1 of Glossosoma conforme. NCBI lineage: Eukaryota > Metazoa > Arthropoda > Insecta > Trichoptera > Glossosomatidae > Glossosoma > Glossosoma conforme. The sequence continues at coordinate 42,786 of JAGTXR010000005.1, read as the reverse complement.
TTTGTTTGCTTACTTCAGGCGCTACGTGCAAAGTGTTTAATATAAAATGCGGTCAAAAACCCAAAAGTGTTATAAGTTGCGTTTTTACTTTTATGAAAATTGCCTTAAAAAAAATTACAAGTATGAAAAATTTGCTTTGTAATTATATGAGAATTGATGAAGAATATTTTTCTAAATTGCCAATTTTTTTTCACAATGAAAAAAAATACTAAAACAACATAAAACAATACTTGAAGGTGCCAAAGTTCGTTAAGCAGGTGATTTCACGAATTATTTTTACAAACAAACTCCTGAAGCTCAAATATGAAATGGACTTTCGTTTTGTGGAATATATCACTATTTAAGGCTATGTGGTTAAAACACTCTGATCACTCTCCAAAGAGGCGTGACTACGGGCAGGTTAGTATTACTCTTATGGAGAACGAAAATTCTATGTCTCTTGGTTCCAACAAAATATCAGGATTTCTGAACACGCCACGCACTAGCAGGAAGATGCATATACAAGCACACATCCACTTTTGTCCTTTAACTCATTGTATCCCAATATAGTTCGAATAAATTGAGTATAGCAATGGATAGTATCCATACATTCTCATGTAAAGAAACCTCAAAAAAATCTTCTGAACTTTCTCCAACATGAGGTCATATATAAATTTATGGGGAGCCCAAATAATGCATCCGCTGTGAAGTATGCTACGAACAAACAAATTGTACAAAATGATCAATACGTTGAGAAAACCTTTTGCAGAAAAATAATTAAATTGGCTGTAAATAATTAATGAACGGTAATTAATAAAAGTTTAGGTAAGGTTAGTTTAGGTTTCTATTTTATGTGTTAATTTTCATATTTCTGATCGTGAATTTACGTGAAACGACCATCTATCTCTTTACGAGCTGTCGTACTGACACAGTGGATACTGGCAATTTATTTTATATACTGCTAGTTGAATTAGTTACTGAACAAATATATAGGCCGTATGGAAGAATGCCTTGTCCGATATCTCACCTTGTCATTCTTTACAGTTAAACCATCTTTCTTACAGTTATTGGAAGTATGTTCTAAATAGGGAAGAAGATGGGTTAAGCAACGACCTCATTAGACTAAGAAATCGAGTTATTTTATTTTTCACGCGTTGTTTCTAGCGTCACAGGAACACGTAAAAACTTTCATGTAATATGGTTGAAAAAACTACTTAGTTTTTTCAGCCTATATTAGCCTAATAATGTTCGTGTATGGCGAGATAAGGCAATGGGAAATAATACATTACCTCAATCAGATTTGAAGCCTTTTTATAAATATATTTTTATTAATGGTTATTAGCGAATATAAAAATAATTTATTGCAATTCGTTCTAAATGTCAATTTGTACTTAGGGTATTGATGTTTATGCTCTTGATAGCTTATAAAAAGAAACATATTTTTTGTCCACATCCGCTCCTTCTTTGGAGCATATGGATACCGTAAATTTAGTTTTCACAGTTATGTAAGCTCAGATTGTCCATGCCTTGTCCCACAACATCTGTATCCGCCCGGAAGTCTAGATGGGAACATAGAAGCTTCCTGGGAGCCTCCTCAGGCAAGAGCCCACGAAATTGCATAGACTTCGGCTGTAGTATCAGAGATTTGGGTGTTTAATGATCAAGGCTTTTTGGCTTTTTAAGGATATCGGATAATCAGTCCGACGCAAAAGAGGCCTGTTTTTTTTGTTTTGTCCTTAAGGTGTGGCATAACCCCGCCGGGGCATGTAAGGAGCTTGGATTTAATTAATCCGATCTAAGAAAATCAAGCTTGGTCGGGATGCGATCCGATGGTTTCTGAGTGAGAAACAAACGCTTTAACCACTGGACAATAAAAGAAACAATACGAGTTAATAAATAAAAAAATATAAGTTTTTAATAAAAGTATTTCAATTTCCATGCAATTGCATCAAGCGCCATTTGAAATAACACTTCAATACTACAATGACGTGTTAATTCTCAAGCACTTTAGATAGATCAAAAGTGTAATGTTCGCAGCTCGAATCCCAGCGTCTTCCGTTTTTTTACGATATCGACAAGAATATGACATAAAATATTTTTTTTTGCTAAAGTTTGAAGATTTTTATGTTTGTACAAGTTGTTAAAATTTTCACCTAATTTTTTGTCTTCCATAATTATTTTCGTTAAAAATGCTTTAAAATATTACGTTAACTCATCAGTACTCAGTCATCATAACTCTCAGGTCATTTTATTATTCTATTGTATATTCATTCCGTATAAGGAACACATTTATTTATTTATTTTCTTCCCAATTCATTCTATATATTATGTAAATATATATAATATCTGTTAGTTACTATCATCCATTCCTTGTCCCTTCCAAAAAATATCAGCACCCGTAGGTTCACTTAAGAACATGCTCGCATATAGTTCCCGACATCCAGGACAGAAGTGCGAAGACTTAAAAAGACAGCAGTTGTAATATCCAAGGCATGTTGTGTGTGATTTTTTATCGTCTTTTTTTAAAGACATCGGTTGCTTATCGCTTGACGCTCCCGAGGTCTTAACCATTTGGTTTTAAGGAACAACTCAACCTGACTAGCGACAAATGGTTAGCCACAGACCCATTCATGTTCTGTTACGCGTCCAATATCGCTTAACTTTGGTGATTTAACAAGAACCGTGATAATGATGTGTTATTGCCGCTGAATCAAAATCCTATGTCACAATTTTTTTTCTATAAAAAACAAAATAAACCATTTTATATTGCATTTAAAATAATAATATCAAAAATACGTTCAAAAATTTTTTTTCGGTGAAAAGAAAATATATCAATTTTGATACATAAATAGTGTGTGTAGTCGAGGTAAAATGAAAAAATTGAGTATTTATTTCATAACTAGGATTGGTCAAATTGTAATGCTTGATACTTTGAAGATTTGCCGGTAGGTTGGATACCCTTTCTGTGATCTACTTGAGAAGCTAAAGCTCAGTGGTTCTACAACTTTTAAATACATAAAATATATTGCTTGAAATAAATGGTTCCTAATCTTCCCGCAGCTTCGCCGAGTACATTATATGTAAAGTGTCCGAAAGCCTATCAGGACGGTGTGAGTTTGGGGATTTGAAGAAAATGCAGCTATATTTTATGCTCTCATGCGGCAACTAAAGTATATATCCTAACCAGGTCCACCTTAGTCTCTTTACTGACTGTAGTATGGAAGGCTTCCTTCTCCGCTTTTTCACATTGTTATTATTCACAAAGTCAAATCATCGTAACCCCAGTATTTTGCGCAGACATCCGCATTTTAAAACTAATAATAGAGCTGCATTTGTTTTATGCTGAGATGACAAAATTCACAGCTTTAAAGAATACATGTAATAGAAACGATACATATGCTGTATTTTCTATTGTGTAAAACTGTGAGTCCCAGATATTGCTCATGGAATATTCAGTTTTTCAGTGCATCATACACCTCCATGCGTGGCACAGTCGCTCAGTGGAGCTCCGGTTATGAACCACTACGTTTAGTTTTATAAATCTAATATCAAATTTGGAACCAAAACTCAGTGACCAATAAAAATCTACTTCAAGTGAAATTTCAGGATGGCGATTTCATGAAATTTTTTCACCATTGAGCTTAATACTACTATATGTACTTTTTCATATAATTTTATTTTACCTGAAATAAGGTAAATACTATGTGATCAAGGCTTGTCTTTGATAAAAAAAACATTATTTTTTCAATACATTTTTTAAAAAATTGATATTTTCATAGGCTTATTTCCACGATGGAGCCGGGGGGCATACTCCAGTAGTAAGAGCGTTTGCTCGTCATTCAGACGCTGTCGGTTTAAGTCCTGGCCAAGCTTGATTTTATAAAATTGATTTAATTAAATCTAAGCTCTTTACATGCTTCCGGTAAGGTCGAGCCACCCCTGGAGGCTGATTATCAAATCTATTTTAAAAAAACTCTGATGATAAATGATGAAACACTTAAATATTTCTCTCGTACTACAGCCGCAGTCTACACAAGCTCACAGACTCATGCCGTGGCGGCTCCTGGCAACCATCTGTCTTTCCATGAGGACCTCCGGGATGCAGGTATTCTGGGACAAGTCATAGGCAATTTGAGCTTACACAACTGTGAAACGGAAATTTTCGGTATTTATATGCTCTAAATATGGAGCGGAAATAGTAAAAAAAAAACACAAAGTTGTTGACGTAAAGTCATCTCGTTTCGTAGAAAGTGCCTGAGTACGACTATATTCTTTGTCTATGACCTCAATAGGTTTTCCTGAAACTTTGCACTGTGTTTATTGAATTCAATTCTGAATAATTTATTAATGCGTCTTTCATAAGAATTTTCAGCTAATAATATTACTGAAAACACTATTCAGAGTAATTCATGTTAATGTTGATTTATAAGGCGTACTGAATAAATTGTACAAAAAATATGATTAAATATTTAATGTTCTTTATATTTTTATAATTCACTTTGACTTCCATTTTGATATTGAATAAATTAGTATTTCATACCTTGTTTTAACATAGATCACCCTGATCACTATTTTACTTGATGGAAGACTGTAGTTTTGCGATCATATACGTTTGTACACGTTGTAACTGACAAAGCCTAAATACATCGCAAAACTACAGTCTTCCAGTAAGCGAAACAGTGCGCAGTGTGATCCACATTAAAACAAAATATAAAATAATTATCTACTTCATACCATCATTATATTTGAAAGAATTTACATATTTTCTTTATATTCTCGTAGACGTATTAAAAAATTAAGATTATTTCATGTAAAAATTATTGAATGAATGATCCGACACAAAGCTCTGTCAGTCGCCATAGGTTTCGTCTCATCCCATGTCTGCTCCACCTCCCACGGCTCCGCCGAGTACATTCTATGTATGATTCCTAACGAGGGCAAAAGAACGGGAGTTTGAAGTAGAGGCTGCTGTAGTAATGCTCTCCAGCGGCATCCATCAGTATGTATCCACATTTACGTCCAAAATGGATAATATTATCAGAATAAGTCAGGGATATAGGTACCAACATAATAACACAAAAAATCTAATATATGTAATCAGCAAAAATTAAAAAATAATGTTATTAATTAAATATACATATACTATACATAAAATTCTTTTTTTCAACTCGTCAATCCAAGCACAAAAATAACGGCAGAAGCGGGATGCGAACCGCGGACCTTGGAAACCAACTATGCCCAGGTATTCATACCGCTCAGCCGACTTGGCTATTGCTATGCCTAGACCGACTGACGTTGAAACTAGTATTTATGTCATTGTTATCATCGTATGATAGATGTCGCTATAGTATATATTCAAAGTATGTATATTTTTATTTTTTATTAGTCAATCAGCTTCTGCCGTTATTTTTGTGCTTGGATTGACGCGTTGAAAAAAAGAATTTTATGTACACTATATGTATATGTAATTAATAATAATATTGTAATATAGTAAATGATATAAGTATATACTATAAAAGTAGATTAGAATATTTAAATAATAAAATAATATTCTAATAAAAATTTGAAAAATCCATGTCAAAAATAATGATATTTTTTGTACAGTTTTCGTACATCAAACCGTTTTTATATTAATTTAAGTCCCTAGAAAATCATTGGATCGCAAAGGAATCTTATGATGGTTCGTTGAGCTGAAAAATTCATTTCTTTATCATCTTTATTGCCTTCGTCGTCAGTCCTTCACAATGCATTCATCCAAATCAATGCATTCATATTACTATATGTAATAAAGATAAGTTTTTGTTGTATATTTATAATGTGTCTTAGATTTATAATGTGTTATTTATTTATCATAAAAATATCCTTTTAAGCTTTTTCTTTTTAGGATGTACGCTCTGAATATTCAACTAATAGCTACTACAGAAATGACTTCAGACACTTGAAATTACGAATTTATTCGAAACTGCAGTCTCATAAACAGAGGTCATTCTTGAATTGATCCAAAACAAGGTGAATTAATAAATAAAAATGAATTGAACTGCAATTCAAACAAATGAGCAGCGTTGTATTCCACTTTAAAGTATTAAATATATATGTTATTAAAATGAAATATCACTGTTCAAGAAAAGAGAAATTTATTCATATTTCACAAAAGAATTTTGAATACGCCTAATGAAATGTTAAGAACAAAAAAAACTTTGTGTAAACTCAAGATTTATGTTGAGTTGTTTGTTTCATTTGTGTTATTTATTGTTTAAAAAAACGGAAAGATTTCCATTTCATAATTATTCAGAATTAAGTGTTTTTTGTTTCGTGTCTTTATTTACAAAGACACGAAACAAGATACTGCATAGTAAATTTATATCCATTAATTTGTAATAGTAATTCATTTGTCGGCGGGTATAGCTAAGTGGTTGAGGCGTTTGCTTGGCTAGCCGAAGTTCGTGGGTTTTAATAGATTTCTGAGCTCTAAAATTCTCCCTGTAGTATGAATTTGATTCTCCACCCGTAAAATGCCAGTAATAGCCAATTAATCAAAATTGGTGGTAGAAGAAAGTCGTCCCGTGAAAACCACCCATTTATAGAGAATTTATGGAAATATAAAGACGATGCGTGAATGACAGGCTGTATTCTATGACGTTGGATACTCAACACTTCACATGCAGCGCTGAGCCATATGCAGCATGGTAATTGTCATAGAATTCTACAGATGAGACTTCAGAATCACTATCACGTTCTGTCGGTATTTTTCTGTATGTGTTTACATAAAAAGGCTATTAAAAAATAGTATATTTACATAAACATGATGATGTAATACAAGACACTATTCAGTTATGTTTTAAGCCATTAAATATTACTTCTGATACAAGAAGCAAACTATAAATATGTGTAGTTTGTAGAACATATATTAAGATGTTATTAAAAATGTAAATTATTAATGATACTTTATAATTTACATGGTGAAGCAAATATATGAATTATTAAAATTTATTTTTTATTTTGTAAAATAAATTTGAAAAATTTGATGTTCCTTTGTAAGTAAAGTTATAACCCGATAAGTTAATTACTAAAGTTATAATTGAACATTTCAGCTTAAAACTTGAACGTAAACTATTTTCATGAACTCTGATGCAAATTAAAATTTAATTAAAAAATAATTACATTTCGTACGAACCAAATATAAGGTTATGTTGTACTGTGAATTTGTATATGAGTATCAATTGTTAGAAATGGTTAATAATATTTGATATCATCCGATGATTAATGATCGTCTTATTTGTCTAATGGAAAGTTAATTACACCAGATGGGATAATTTGATCCTTTCCGTTCGGTAAATGTTGACTGCGATATTCAATAAGTAATATTATGCCGAGAGTCACTTTGTGAGTATTCTAGAGCGAACAATTAATTGGATTCAGATCAAATTCATTTTATAATTGATTCGAGTTACACTATAAATTATTACATTGTATGTTATGTGAATAAAATATTAACAGCCTCCTCTCTCTCAAAAAGGTGTTATTCCGTCGCGTGAGGACATGATGAGGAGCAGGTCATCAAAACAAATACTTTTTCAGAAGCACATTGACATATATTTACGTTAAAACTTTACAAGCTTCCGGCCAGGCGGAATGACATGCCGCCGGCCGTAACGCGACCTTCATGGCCGTCAGGACACAACTGATTCGTGCGGCCCGTGGTCGGTCACCAGCGTCGTCGGTGGCAAAACTATATAACTTACACACCCGTGAGAGGACTTGTCCAAGATGCCAGTATGGCAACACATAAATGTATGACAATCGAACAGAAATATGAGACGAAAGATTGTTTATTGAGGTTTTCGGTACCAGTCAGCAAAGGCTACATCGTGCTAATGTCAATATGTCAATATATTGTACATTTTTTTTTTAATATTTATTTTACTACATCTTCTTCATAGTATAATGATGGATTGGCTTGCAGCAACAAAATTTTGAATCTCGATCTCCACTCTTCTCGATCTTAGTTTACTCGAGATGCGATCATATTTTCTGATACATGGGATGTTGTTTGGACCTTTATTGTGGTATTTTCCCCTTTATTTCCACATCCTAATGCCTTTGACCATAAAGGTTCATCCGCTTTTGGAGTAACATTTACTACCTCCAGTACAGTAGAGTGCTGTAACCTGCTTGACCTGATGAGGTAAGCTGGGTGTTAGCTTATTCCGACCAACTTTCGGTATCTGTCTATATTGGCCGACTGATGTTGTCGCTCACCCCCACGACGAGAAGAAGAATTGGATTTTTATTTCATCGAGCCTGTGACCATAAGACATTTCGCAGAATCCTCCAGTAAATCCTAAATTATACAAAGTGGTGATAACAATGTAAAACTTAAAGCACTTGGTTTAAAATATTTTATCTAAAATAAAAAGGAGAACTCCAAATCCCGACCTCTTTCGAGTAATGCCGCTGTATGACCAATATCGTCCGAGGCTAGAGTTCCTTCATATATCCGAGACGAAAACAAAATCAAATGTTACTCTTTTTATTTCTTACGATCCAAGCCTTTCTCCCACAAACAGAGTGCACGTGAAAGCGAGAAAGCATGCCTTTCTCCATCCTTTTCTTGAGTTCTGCAATTTAATTGGGTGTTTTTTTTTATCATGAAATAAGGCTTTCGGTTTTAAATAGAAGCGTTCGATAGTATTAAAGTCGTGTTAAAATCAGATATCAATGATTCGGTTTCAGTATTTATTGCAATTTTAAGTATTGCATTTAATATTTAGCAAAAAATTATAAAGAAACGAATGTGAAAGTTTTTTTTGGGTGAATTGTTTGTTCGGCCAAAATGATAAAATTGTTCTTGACGCAAAGCAAACACCGAAAATGGCAATTAAATTAGCACGCCGATGTAATGCTTAATTAAAACAGTAATTGAAGGGTGGGGCCAAAACGTTACAAAGTATTTTACACGACAATTAAAACACTTACGTAAAATACACCTTTACGTCAACGCTTAGGCAACAGCCACGCGCAAGAACAAAATACAAATTTATTTTCTGTATACTTACAAAATACAAATTAAAAGTGATCATGAAACTGAACTTAAAGCATTGACATCCCCCGTCTTTAAAATGACGACAAGTCGCGGGTTGGTCACGTGGCTGCGTGGAGGAAAGGATTCAGGAGCAGATTATTAAGCAAAAGAACTTGATTTTGAAGCACAATTCGCATTTATTTCCGAAAAAGACTTGATTCGTAACATGACGTTAATTCCGTCTCGTTTGAACGGGGCTTGACTGACAACTCCAAAACACTGTGACATGGCGCGCCACCAAAAAAAAAAAAGAAGCAAATTCAAGATGACAGTTGCACCAACATGAAATGGAGCAACTGTCATAACAAATAAAATGCCGATAGCAAACGCCTGCGTAATGTTTTATAATTAAAACTCGTAAACCTTTAATTAAGATTCGTCGTTCGACCATTACAGAGTGCAGACGTGCTTTACAGTGGCTCCAATAAATTCGGAGTAGTGGCGTGTGTGCAACAATAATAATAATAAAAAACTGATTTATAATAATTTCTAGTGAACATCAAAGTGTGATTAAATGAATCAAGATAGAATACGATGGAGATGGAAGAATTAATAATTAATACTAAAGAGCTGATCAATAAGATCACCTCAGCAAAAGATAATAAATTAAAAATTCAACTGGAAAAAAATATTCAAGAAATTGAAGAAATTACAAAAAATCAAAAAATTGACTTACAAGGAAAAATAATTGATTTACAAAACGAATTAATTAATAACAACAAGAAACAAATGAAAAAGATTGAAGAAATTATCTCTAAATCGAACATATCTTATGCAACAATCACAAAGAGTTCACCAAAAGAACCAACTAAATTTACAACGAAACAAGACTCAAAACACGCAATCATAATAGAGTCAAAAAAGAATGCTAGTGCTGAAATAGTTAAAACTAAAATAGCAAAAAATGTGAACCTAAACAAAATGAAAATGGGAATAATAAGTTTCAAAAAAAATCGGAGAAAAAAGAGTCTAATAATCTGCGCAACAAAAGAGGAAGCTAATTTACTGTGCAATGAAATAAATAAGAGAATCGGAGACGAGGTTACTGCTGAAGAAATTAAAAAGAAACAACCAAACTTAATTATTAAGAGACTACAAAAAGGCATTACTGAAGAAGAATTAATCAGTAACATAGTCAACCAAAACGGACTAAATGAAGAGGACGAGACTAAAATTAAATTAATCAAAGAAATTAAAATCAAGAAAAGCAACGATGGAAAAGAGTGGGATAGCACAAACTATATCATACTGACAACTCCTTCGATTAGAAGACATCTGATAGAAAGAAAAAAAATTAACATAGGATACAACAGAGTCAACATTGAGGACTGCAACCCACTAATGCAATGTTACCATTGTCAAAAATTTGGACACACAGCACTACGATGTCTGGCCAAGGATCAACCACCAACCTGCTTGCACTGTTCACAAAATCACAACCACATAAACTGTAAAATTAAAGAGACACCAATTTGTATCAATTGTACCAATTCAAACAAATTTTACAAAACAAATTTACCCACTAACCACAACCCCAGTAGCCACCAGTGCATGATCAGAGAGAAAATGCTTAAAATTGCAAACAGCCGGATTGATTTCGGTTGAATTCTGTATTTATTATCGAGGTTAATTATTCAAAGTATACCTACATCATTTACAATTCCTGTACTGTATTTACTATCGAGGTTAATAAATTAAAGCATACCTACATCATCTACAATTTATGTAATGTATTTACTATCTAGGTTAATAATATAAAGTATACCTACATCATTTACAATTTCAAAATTAATGCTTACCAATGAATGACTTTACATGCAACAATATTAACAATAAAATTCAAATAAAAGAACTCATACATGACTCGATCAAAGATCTCAACCAATTAGTACAAAATTTTGAAAACACAATTACAACTTACCATATGAATAGATTTTAATGATAATATTTTATATTCTAAAAAATGTATATATGCAACACTTGAATCAAGGATGAATCCCACGTCACACACAAGATCTACCTTTAAGTGGCGTGGAAAGCGAATTTCCAAAAAATAAAAAACAATAAAAAAAAATTAATGTAATACTGTCAATTAAATCTTAAATGTATCCTATTATATTTGATAAAATAAAAAAAAAAAAAAAAAAACTATCATTATAAAATGTGCATGTCAGGCGAGCGAACAAAAATAAGAGACAAAATATGTTTTTTCGAAGCTTTACGGCATTAGCCTAAAAAAGACATATCAACCTGATTTAAGCATATTGTAGTTTAAATAATTGTTTCTCGATTTAATATCTCATCAGTAAATTTAACGAAAATTTCTCGTCAATTCAAAAAATAATCAGTTTTATTTTAAATTTTGATAAATAAGCTATGACAGGTATTTTAAGAATAATTAAATGAAATGCATTAGTCACACCTTATACACTTTTCACTCTGGAGTACAGTGTACTCGTATATATTACAAAATATATTTGAGTTTTTTTAAAAGCATTTTTCCATACAGTTAAGTCTTGGCAAATCACCCAATGCAGCCGTTTAATGGATTTCGAAAGCAGATGCCTGCATATAATATAACGGTTCGATATTGTGAGGAATGATGAGGTGAGAGAGAGGACATTGCAACTTTCCAGATAACAGTCGTTCAATAGACGAAAACGGACCTGTTTGGGACAAACAATTCGGATACCGTGGGAGAGCATTAGCTTCGGCTGCCTTTTCTCTCTCTAGTCCCTAGCCTTTGTAGGCAACTTTATATAGAATGTACTAAGTGAACCTGCGGGAGGCAGAGCTGACATGGGATGACGCGAAGACCATACCGGCTATCATAACTTTATGGTTGAAATTCGTGACGACCACATAGTATGTATGCTACAGCTAGGTGAGTGGTGATGATGGTTATGATATTTTTTTAGCTACAAAAAGTAACGGCTTGTTGCGAAACATCCATATTTTTAAATATTGTATCTAAAAGGTGAAGTTATTAAAATGCTAAGGGTTTCAGAAAAACTCGTATAGTATGAATTTTCACGAAGAAGATTTTCAGGTTTTCAATCCTTTTTTATATATTAAAGCTATTAACTCTCGAACAAAGTCAGTAATCAGTTAATAGGTAAACATAACGTCTGTACTGAAGCGCAGTTATAGCACTGTGAGCAATGAATACCGGGTGTTACGGACGTCCGATGATGGATAAATAAGTAGACTTAAGGTTGTTGATATTTAGCTTCCTTTAACTTTGTTAAGCTTCATGTACCTTTATCTATCTTTATTGATCTAAAATTCATTTGTCTTAAATTCATTTTGCATCCCGCAATACTGTAAAGGTGATTGACCGAGTCCCTAATAAAGAAACAATCACTTTCGGATACGGCAATCACTCTACGGGACGTGTCTTAAAGATAAATATCAAGGTCAACAATCAGGTACCGATTTCTGAGAGTGCCACACGAACGTGCTTTGAAGCGCGGTCTTCCTCTAGCGACTGGCGGTCGGCAGCGGGACGCTTCACGGTCTTCCGACCACTCACATCATTTCGCGTGGAATCGATCCCAGGTGCAGGTTTTGCACACGGTACACTTCCACATGAAATAGTATAAAAAGCCATGTCGACCTCGAAATAAATCAGAGCTGAAACTACTTTGGACTTTTACTCTCCTTCCCCGGACCTTCTCTGGACTTCGCAGCGCTTCCGGCCTACTGCTCTACATGGACTTCTACTAGGATGCAGATTTGGAAGCTCACTACACCCTAGCCCAAGGAAGCCGACCGGAACACAGCTGCCTTACAACCAGCTGCAGGAAGATGGACTTCGGAGGCGAGAACCCGTACAGCCGCTAGTAGAGCGGGTTATCAGTCGAGGTCGACTGGTCGTCTACACCGGGAAATTTGAATTTAAATGTCACGTGTTTAAGCGATTCGAATTTTATTTTTTATTTTTAATATGGCACTATTATCACTGAAATCTGTGCCAAATTACACGTCAAAATATTAATTAGTGTTTGAGATACCCGTTGTAGTTCTCTCCCAGATTTCATTCTGATGACGTTATTACAATTTGACGATATGTCGTATTTTAAGCGATATTTGGCTTTTTTACTAGCTTATTATTTACAGAATTTTATTAGAAATATTTTTCAAATCATCCTTTTTTCGTATTAAGTAATGAATTTTTGCATTCTAGTCAGGCTGTAGGCTTCAAATATAAAGTTAACGATCTGTTTTAACGAAAATGTCGTTGGGAACGGATTTCCGTTACAAGCAACTGTGTCATTGCTTAGGTGCTGCTATCCGTTACACAATGTAGTAATATTAATATCTTTTGTCACGTTTAAATACAAATTTATAGAAAAATATTAAATATGCCAATATGAAATTACTTTAAATTTAATTATTTAAATAAAATTACTACATCTCTGTCACGCAGTAAGAATATTGAGTATAGTATTTATGCGAGTATTAAAACGTGTAAATACTCCAATTTTTTTCTTTATTGTTTTGATTTATACGTCAGTATGTTTGTTCACGTTGGAACTGATGAAGCTTTAATGGATCACGAATCTGCAGACTTCCACCAAGTGAAAAAGTGCTCAGTGTGATCTATGTTAAAACAAGGTATGAAATTATTATCCATTTAATATTAAAATGGATATTAAAGTAAATCCTAAAAATATAAATAACAGATTTATACACTTTGAGAACTTAAGAATCTTTTATTAAAGGAAAAACAACGTTAGCCGGTTAAAAAGTGATATGTGTGGTCTATGTTAAAACAAGACAAGTAGTATTTTTTTGCTTAATGTTACAAAATTAAGTAACCAAGATTTTTTTCAAAATTTAAATAAATATCAATGAATCCGTCTGGATAAAGATTTCATTCGCTGAAATTTAATTTGTTCCTCTGGCGAGTGCCCCACCAACGTTTTGATTAAACCTCGAAGAGATTGATTGAAAATTTATACGGCTTGCGCTTATTTGTTCGCTGACCTGTAAACTTCGCGACTTCAAGAGACGGTATCTCCCTTAACTGTAAAAATCTTTCTGAAGACAGACGCGTGTCATATTAAGCTCAACGAAAGCTCAACAAAGCTTAACATAACCCAGACCTAACCTAACCTAACTATACCTAACTATACCTAACTAAACCTAATCCTAACATGAACCTATGAATCATTCGATTGCCTTCATAATCACATTAGCAAATCATTCGTACTGTAAAGTAGTAGTGTAAAAAATGCTTCGGACATAGTTGCCTATTCAAATTCACGGGCTTTTGCCCTGGTAGTATTCTAGTCATATATATGTTCCCAAGTGGATCTTTGGGTGTTTAGATGTCATGGGACAAGGCATGAACAGTGGCAACTAACATAAGCTCGATATTGAGCGGATATGGAAATAACATCTAATTTTCATCACCTTTTGAATGAACGGAAAGCGCTTTAACCCACTAACTGCGTATGACTTCTTTACCGGTGATGAGCTTTACATGGAATTTGTAGTTTTATATTACATTTTTATTCTACTGTTGTAATTTTCAAAATTGACTCACCATATAAGTAAATAAAAAAAATGTAACATTTCAGTCAAATACTAAAACGAATGTCTAGTATATTTTGTTTGATAGAAAATATACTAAATTTAAGTAGAATTAAATTCCTAAAACTCGATTAAAAAATCCACCAAAAAGCGCCGCGTTCAATATTTAATAGTATAGAAATAACCCTTGGTAAAGATTAACAAAATATAAGTTTTCATACATTTGTGTTAATTGCAAACTGCAATCTGTATCTCGTGTACTTTTGTCTTTTCATGACTAACGCACATTTTTGAATACGCTTCAGCAATTCCAGTCATGTGCAATGCAGTGCACTTCATCGAGCTTCTCTTGCGATGAGGTTTCATATAACGGAACGCACAATTCCTCAAATAAAAGATTAACTACGCCGTCTGCATAATAACGATGAAGCGCATTGCATCACAAAACTAATAATATTAATATTTAATTCATTAAACCTTTTTGCAGGGCACTTTTCATAAAATATTTATATTCAATAAAAATACAAAAAAAGAATGAGAGATGTTAAGAGATTGTTAAGAGATAACTGATTCAGTTACTCTTAACAAGTGATGGATTGAGAAAGGCTACGCGTTAATCGAAACTGCAGTCTCCTAATATAGAACTTATCTTACGTGATTCATATAAAAACAAGGTAAATAAATAAAAAAATATAATTTATAATGGATCTCAAAGTGAATGCTGAAAGCATTGAAAAAGTTAATTTATTTACTTTGTTTTTCCATGACCACGTTGAGTATCACCTCTGTTTAACCCCTAGACTGCAATTTCAAAACTAACTCGTAGCCTTTCTCAATCCATCACAATCAAGAGACAACTTAGCTGCATGTATATTTCGTAACTGGTCGAACACATTTTTGTAGGAGAGGGGGTGTGGGGGTATGTCTATCAGGGTATAATAAGAGAAAGAGACGGATAGTGTTGCGAATATGAAGATGAGTATGATTTAGATATTGTTTTTATTAAATAC
The DNA here is from genome assembly GCA_022606575.1 of Glossosoma conforme. Taxonomy (NCBI): domain Eukaryota; kingdom Metazoa; phylum Arthropoda; class Insecta; order Trichoptera; family Glossosomatidae; genus Glossosoma; species Glossosoma conforme. The sequence continues at coordinate 27,177 of JAGTXR010000005.1, read as the reverse complement.
TAGCGTGTACCCGGTATGCGTTGCAATGCCACTAAAAAAAAAGAAACCGCAAGTTTTTATGGAAGCGCCTCGTCGGGAGCCTCTCGCCTTCCGATTGGATAAGTTGGACTTGAGGCGTGACCGGAGCCAATTAGAAACAATAAACTTAGGTTATGTTGTTCTCACCTAAATTTGACAGTGGCGCCCGTATGTGTTTTTATTTATTGGAGTGCTTTTGGATACACAATGTTTTTTTGTTTTTCACCCATCATTTACAACTGCATCGCGTAAATGAATATACTCTGCGGAACGCAACTTGGTTTGATTTAATCAAATGTAGAGGAGTCGTTCAGTTTCTATTTTCGCAAACATGTATTGATAGAACAAATTTCGACCTTTCAGGATATGATTTTCAGCGTTTTCACGAATCATCAATCGATATGAATAGTAATTCATGGCACTGACTTTCTTAGTCGTTTCTTCATCTGTTTGTGGATTTCTCAACGGGATGTTGAAATGGTATCCGTCTTCTCCTTGCCAAAATAAAATCGGATATTGCAATCCATCGTACGATCGATGCGTTTCTGAGACTTGCTAAACATGACCATTTGTACGATAAGGAATGATTTGCGTTCGGCAGTGGTAGTGATCTTCTTCTTCTTCGTGTCAGCGACGTCAAATTATTTTTTCCCAATATCTGGCAACATCGATAGCTCGTGTGTTGCCCAGCATTAGGTCCTGAGATGTGCAACTTGTTGGGCACATGGAGCAGCATCGTAGGTGTGAGGCGGTCTGCAGGTCTCCACAGTCGCACAATAGTGTCTCTCCCTGCCGAAGCATTCCCCACCACTCGAGGTTGTCCTTTGTTCTACCAACTCCGGTTCTTAATCTGTTTAGGGATTTACAGGTCGGCCAGTCAAGGCTCTTGCCAGTTGGGAGGCCTTCCTTTGGAGTAATGAAATCCTCTGGTGCGATTTGTTGCCAGAGTTGGAGTCTTTCATTTTCAGGGCCGGATGTGAGAGGTTATGTGGATTTCAGAAAGCTGCTTCGAGACTTCAATCTTGGTGTTGGGGGTATCTGATTATACAAGCAGTGGGACGGTTGGTTGATTGCCTTACGCATTTCTTCGGCGCATATGACTTTGCGTCTTATATTCGGTGGTGCGATACCAGCCAAGGGGTATAGCTTAGAAATGGGTGTTGGTTTGAGGCAGCCTGTGACGACTCTGCATGCATCATTCAGGGCAGTATCCACTTGATTACAGTGGGCTGATCGACCCCACACTGGTGCCGCATATTCTCCGGCTGAGAAACAAAGTGCTAGTGATAAGAATTGTACTTTCGTATGTTTGTCTAGAAATGTTTTGATTCACTTGTATCACCCGATACCAACGTTAATAAAGGTTCGGGGGGTGAATCTAATTCTGGCAATTTCAATTTTCCACTCGTGCAGCACATTCCTAGTGTTTCATTTTTACATTTAAAGGCACTACAATACACGCATAATTTATCAATTTTTCCAATTACAATACTTGGGTGCAGACTGTAATCATAATTAGGATCGTAATGGAAAGCACTATGATTTAAATCAGCATGCAGAGTACGTCTGGTACGATCTACGCGTACTCGATCTGCTTCCAATCTTGCTTCCCGTTGCTCATCTGTTTCATGTGAACGGGTTTAAGCAGTGTGTACGCTAACTGTTTCCAATCTTGCTTCCCGTTGCTCATCTGTCCAGATGAACGGGTTTGAGCAGCGTGTCTCGATCTGTTTCCAATCTTGCTCTCCTTTGCTCGACTGTTTCTGAAGCTCGAGATGCCCTTTTCATTCATGCTTGAGTTGTACTCTTGACCTATTGCTTTTCGTTTGGGTGGCATAATTGATTTCACAGTGAATGTTACGGATCAACACTCCACACGCAGCGTTTAGCCATATAAAAATTGGCGTCATAGAATTCCACAGATGAGACAAAAATTACTATCACCATCTGTCGGTATTCTCCTGTATGTGTTTACATAAAATAAAATAAAATAAAAAAAAAAAATCTCAATACATTAAGACTAATCACATACATTAATTTTTGAAATAAAATTTTCAAATGCTGGCTGTCATAGCTCACATGTATACAACCTGTAAATATGTGTGTACTAATAAAGGATCTTGTCCATACCTACATAAAATACGGCCTGTTATTATTTTTTCATTATTGAAGATGGTCTTCAGGAAGGCCGAAACATGTAAACATTAAAATAAATTGGGAATCAAAACTAAATATTTTTAATTTATTAATTTTTTACTTAAAATTAATTATTAAATTATGATATAATACTATCCGAAGCCGACCAGCAATTAGAATTCCATAATTAACTCTTTCTACTGTATATCACACACAATTAATACGTTATATTTATTTTAATTCGATAAACAAAAAAGTCGTCAAAAATTCAAATATTGAAATAGTTTATTCGAAAATCGATTTTTTTTTCAAAATATTCAGTACCTTACGTTAATACCTACTTAAAATACCTACTAAAATTACCTACTTAAAATAACTTCAGGACAATGAATTGTTGTTTACGGCGTTGCTAAGGAAACACAATGTTCTAAATTGGCAAAACTTCTTTTTACAATAGTCTTGTATGAAAACATGTTTTTACGTAAGTATTCAATTAATTTTTGTAATTAAATCAAGTTTTGAGTATCCTATCTTTTTCCTTTTAGTATCACAAAAAGTCGTCAATAATTTGAAAAAGTATTATTCGCAATCGAGTTAATGGTGTCGGAATGCATCAAATACACACAGACAGACAGACAGACAGACAGACAGACAGACAGACATTAATTTTTATATATATAGATTATTTGTACATAATATTTTTTTACTTTTTTCAAAGTGAATGCTGTAAGCATTGAAAAAAGGAATTTGATGTTTGCTGTAAATTTTGTCGAAAAAGGTCGAAAAAAATAATTGTTATTAAAATTATAAATAATCACATTCTATTCTATTACTTGCATGGTTGGGAAAGTTTTCTTAGTCCACTGTTCATACATTTGATATGTGGAGCTTTTTTCTCAAAGAAAATGAGTTGGTACTTTACACAAACGGAATTTCAAGAGAGATAGCGGACGCCAGCACTGGATTAAGGAAAGATTATTTAAGTGTTTTTAAATACAAAACTTGGCATATTTCAATGAAAATATTCTGTATTTTATTTTGCAGACATTATTTTATTTTAATTTTGAAAGCACTGTTAGATTTAAATGGATAAAAATTGAATTCTAGCATTTTTTAAATAACAATCTTTCTGAAGGTTTTTGCTGTAGACTTGATTCAAAAAAGCCGATACAAAATCAGAAAAAGAAAAGAATGCATTTTATCAAAAACAAAATATGTTTAACACATTGTTATAAACGTTAAGTCTTTGTGAAAAAATTCAGTTTGTCGGGAAACCATAAAATATATAAACTTTCTATTTTATGATTTGTCTAGTTAATTAAATTAAATTATTAAATAACAATGAATAAATTTTGTAATTAAAAACTGAGTGTAAATATACATCGAGATAAAATATTTATATTCATATGATAGGTGGAGCAAGTAAAATGAATTAAACATAGTGTTAATGTTAATAGAAAAAAAATGTACGTTTCTCTTTACGAAAAGTTTTTTAAATAATAATTACCATTATATTTATGTCAAAATAATAAAAAAAAATGTTGCAATATATCCCTTTTGGTTTTAAAAAATAAAATGCATTAATATAATCATATAAAATTAATTAATTTATTTAATGTCTATTTCTAATTACATCCCTGCCCTCCGTAGTGAAAGCTTTTTGCTAAATCGGTGGTGAGAACCAAAAACTGTATTAAGTTCTTCTTGTATCAAATATCCTTCGGCTGCTCGTTTCGTCATTAATTATGTCTTTCAGAAGAGCTAATGACTTTCGATAGTCAGAGCATTGATAATAATTAAAGCACTTAACCAGTACTTAACGCATTGAGATATTGTAATTCTGAATCATAACAATATTAATTATAAGATGTTTGCTTAACAATGAATTTAAGAAAAAATGAAGTACAGGTAGATATTTTATTTGGCAATTCATTATTATTAAATTTACTTGAATTTTTATTCTTATTTTTATGTAAACACATACAGGAAAATACCGACAGATGGTGATAGTAATTCTGAAGTCTCATTTGTGGAATTCTATGACGCTTACCATGCTGCATATGGCTAAGCGCTGCATCTGGAGTGTTGATCCGCCAACGTCTTAGACTACAGCCCGAGATTCATGCATCATCCTTAATTATTACAGAAATTTACTACGAATGGGTGGTCTTTACGGGACGACTTTCGTCTACCACCAATTTTGATTAATAGGCTTTGACTAGATTTTTACGGGTGAGGGATCAAATTCACACCAACCGATATTAGTTGTAAGTAAGGATTTTTGAAAATACCAATGTTTGTCAAAAAATATGTTTAACCATAAAAAATGCGATATTTTTTTAACCATTCAATATCACAATCACCATTACCATGTTCACTGTCCTGGCTAGAGCATATGGCTGTCACGACCTGCCACCACAAAGCTCTGTCAGCCACCGTGATCCTCGCCTCATCCCATGTCAGTTCTGCCTTCATGAGTACGTTCCCAGCGGAAATTCTAGGACAGAGCTTGGAGGCTTGAAGGAAAGGCAGCTTCCTGCGCAATTCTTATTGCATGTCCCGAGCAGGTCCACCTTCGCTTCTGGATCGATTGTAGTATGGAAGGTTCCTTGTCCTATCTCTCACGTCATTATTTTTCACAATTTTTACATTAATATTACAACTGATATTTTGTTGGAAATCGGTTTGTTTGTCCCTGACAATTATTTAAGAATGAGGAGGCACAAATTGTTTGTACTTACTAGAAGTAATACTAATCTGCTAGAAACTATGCGTCTTGGGAGAGTGATAAAACTGTTCAACCATATCACCTCGAATATTAATATATTCCGCTTGAGACAAGCCCAGTTTCGACATGAGCTCCTCGAATTTATTTATCAAAGTAATTTCGTGGAGTCTTCTGTTTAGCGAGCTTTGGGAATTTTTAATAATTGTGGTTAATAATCATAAAAACCTATATTTATTAATTGTTTGTTTTATATTTTATTTCAGGGTCGTATTAAATACAATTTGTAATGTTTCTAAAAGAAATAAAATAAATAAAATTGCATGAAAATTTACACTTAGACATTAAGAAATAAATAATATTTTTAGTAAGCATGTATTTCGGTTGATTGTTTAAGTCCAATAGCATCATATTAAGCACTTAAATACACAAAATTAATATAAAAATCATCACTCAGGAAAAAAAAAAACAAAACATGAAATGAAAATATTGTTACATTTCGAGTCATGAATGTGCTTCACTCATTGAACAACTCGTCCTTACATTTTAGAGAAATTACTTGGAATATTTTATTTGATATTTACATTTCTCTGTTAAATCACAAATTACTGAAGCCGAGTGCATATTCATGATTGGAGGTCCATTCTGAAGAGAAGTGGGGAAAGCTCTCTCCCCGTATTCGTTTGACAGTCCAATTGATTTTTTGCAAAGTAATTTCTCAAGAGCCCTACAAACAACTGCGGAATTCATTTGGAAACTATTCGAAGCGCGAAAAAATATTTAAAAAGGACGGATTTTCTTCCATTTAAAAGGCTTCCGTTTGTATATAATTCTTAAATTTATAATACATTTTTAAAAGTTTTTGTTTTTATTGTAGTTCGTCCTTCAGCAACACTTCATAAGTCTATTTGCTTAATTACACTAAAGCTTAGCAGAAATATTTAAAACTCAGTAAATACAAAGTAGTAATTTTGGTTTATTAAATAAATAAATAATTATTATTTATAATGGATCTCAAAGTGCATACTGAAAATATTGAAAAAACATTTTACCTCGTTGAATATGGATCACTTTATGAATCTATATTCATTTTCTATGAGACACCGTCTTTGATATTAGTAAAAACCTTGCTAGTTCTTCACTTATAGAAAAATATTGATATATGAAGTTAGATAATTAATTAGTAAAGAATAATAGCTATAGGAAAGAATGAGTAGAGAGAGAGGGATGTTTAAGGGAGTTAAAGATGGAAAAAATCTTTTCTTAACTCGGTAGACAAGGGAGTATGTTACACATGGTACAGAACTGACGACAGTTTTATTGAGAGCAAAACTGTAATCTTACAGTACTCAAACAAACATTGTTCACTATGATCATTAACAAAATAAAAAGTATTTGAGTTTATAAGTTTTCATATAATAGTCAAATTTGCTTTGAAATAACTCAGTTCTTAAATTAAAATTCAGCTTATATAATTAATTATTAAGGCATCCATCAGGGATGTTTATACACGATAGTAACTAAAGAAGCTTTCATTTAAGACAAGAGGACAGTATTCCAGTGATGGAATAAGCAGTGTTCAGTGTGATACATGTTTAAACAAGGTTGAATGTTTTTATATATTTCATATTTGAAGTAGATCTTAAAATGAATGCTTAAAAAACATTGAAACAATATATTTATTATATTTTAACATTATTGCACAAGAATTATTGTTTTATAATCCACGATCAAATAAATTAAACTGAATATAATGATAGCTATATTCAGTTTCGTGCTAAAAGCTCTATACGTAAATTTTACATTCCGTAAATCAAAGAGCTTTGCAAAGCTTTCACACCAAATGAAAATCGAGCCTTACAGTCACATGTTGTTGAGCCAATGTTCCGAAATAACTAACAATATGAAAACTGACTCATGCCGGCTTGGCTGATGTTTCGCAGTTAATTTGAACGCAACTTTGAATGAAGTTTTTGAAAGTTTCGACATGTCGCCGAGTTATCTGTTGGAGCAATTTTTAGTGTGAAGGTTTCGTCGCGCATGTAAAATACTGATTTATAGAAGGTGTTTCGAGAAAAACTGACGCATTGCGATGATGTGTTAGGTCCTACATAAAGTGGAGATAAATATTATAGAAGTTTTAAAAAAACCTGAAATTTTATCGTCTACACTACTATTGTATTTTTTCGATGTTTTTATCAATCACTTTTGGATTTATTATAAATAATAAATATTTAACTATAAACATTGTTTTTACATGGAGTATTCACGTTGAGTATGAAGTATATTCGACTAACTTGAAGCCTTCTTTAATCCGTCACTGGACAGTGACGCGTAGAATACTGAGGTACGATGGTTCGACTTTGTGAGGAATGAAGAGGTGAGAGAGCAAACAAAGCAGCCTTCCATACTATAGTCTGTCAAAAATAGAATTTGGTCATGGCTGAGATATATTTTACGAATGCTGTAGGAGAGCATTAACTACGGCCGCCTTTTCTTCTAGAACCCAGGCTCTCACCGTCCTGAAAGGCTGACGGCAACTATAAACAGAATTTACTCTACGAAGCTACGAGAGGCACCGTTGAGGACAAACGCAGTTAACAAAGCTTTATGAAGGCGGCTCGTGATGTCAATATGCACCAATAAAAGAAGCGTACTTGGAAAAATTTCATGAATGCGTAAAGCTACTTTTTCTCTTTGAAGCTACCAAATCGTGAATACTTTTAAGACATATTAAGTAGTCCTGCGTGTGCAACGTCTACTATTTTTGTTTGTTAATTTTGAAAAAGCTGGATAATCGAAAATTCAGATAATCGACGTCCGGATAATCGAGGTTGCACTTTGTATAAAGTAGAATATTCATCAATATCACGTGACTGCGCTAGTGCGCCGGTTTGCATCTCTACTGAGTTTGACTAGAGCCGCCTGTTTGTGAATATTGGGACGGAATATATTATAACATGATATATTGTAGATTAATACTCGACTATTATTTACATATAATATATGACCATGTGATATCAGTGCAAATGGCAGAATACTACATACGAGTACATATCATTAAGTACGAGTACGATGTGCTTCAAAGTCCAGTGACAGCGCATTTCTCATTAGATCGCCGAAGTAAGCAATATTAGGTGCGGACCAAAACATGGATTTGTTACCGACTTTTGTTGATCGCGTGTCGCTTGTCGGGTTAAGTCGCTCTGTATTACCAAATGGTCGAAGCCATAATAGTGTCGGTATAACTATACAATGTACCTAAAAAAATATTAATAAATCACCCAAAAATATATTTCGAATACTACAGCTGCCGTCTTTAAAAATTTTTGGGCTTATGCCCTGGAAGTTGAAGGGAATCGTTAATGTTCCCAGATGAGTATTTGGGTGCAAATATGTCGCGAAATGAGGCGTGGAAAATGGCAACTGACAGCACTGTACACATGGAATGGGTATGGGAAAAAATATTTTTAAATTTATACACAAAAATAATTGAGCCTTTGTAATTAAGCATTATATATTAAATGTAATTAAGCATTATATATTAAATAATTGAGCCTTTGTTATTAAGCCTAATAATTGAGCATTCGCTTATCTCTATAATTTCAAACAAAACGAGAATGGTCAAAACTGAAATAAAATTCTGGTCAGAATTTTAATAAATTTTTGGTCGGAATAAAAAAAAAGTTAGGTTAGGTAAAGTAAAATTGGGTTAATATAACTATGTTGAATATGGTAAGTAATGTAAAAAATAATTATTTTTATTTTTCTTTCTGACCTGAAAAACATGAGCTTTCGAATATTGTTTACAATTAATGTAAAATACGAGTTTTACTAAAAATATATAAATAGTGACAAATTAATAAGTATCACGATTATAATGTTATCAATATTTTTAGCATTCACTTTGAGAACCATTTAAATACTAAATATATAAGTTGTTTTCATTGAGCAATGTTTCACTTGATGGAAAATAGCAGTTTCAAAGAAGCTTTCATAGATCGCAAAACTGCAGTCTTCTTTCAAGTAAAACAGTGCTCAATGAAAACAACTCATCTTTTAGTATCACTAAAATTCCATCAGTGAAATACTTCCGTAGTGTCAGACGTAAACTGTTTGGAGTCTTCAATTTTTATTATAAAAAGAACCGCTGTAAAGTTAAAAGTAGTATAAATTTTAATTCGGCTTTTGTTTACATCGTTGTACGTGACGCCTGAAAGTAAGAGCGGAAAATCTGACGCCGGCGTCGAGAAGCTGAAAAGTAAGCAAACGATACAGAACCGAACTTTCCGGAAAATTTCATGAAAAATATACACACTTGTATCAATTATCGCCTTTGAATTATACTTTGTGTCATTCTAAAAGCGCTTCTTTGCCTCTTTATGTAAGAAGGCGAGTCTTGAGTCCGCCTGTAAGTATGCCTCTATTTTTAGTTCTCTTACATATACTTTCCAGATTGATAGATATTAATTGCGTATTTTATTTATCATCATATTTCATCATTTTATTCATCAGCGTCATTATAAAAACGCTAATTTGCCTCTCTAGGATAAAAAGTGGGTCTTAACTCTGCCTGTGAAGGGTGCTTCTGTTTTCAGCTCTCTTTTTAAGTTTCAGGCAATAGCAAGCACGATTGTAAAATACCGAGCTAGGATAACCTCTTTAGCTGCAGGGTAATTCTACTTTTTCCGGCCGATCTTAGCGTCTCTTCACGTGCACTTATCTCCGATGGCTTGATAAGCTCTGTCAAGTAGCTCGGTGCAGTTCCTTGAAGTGCCTTATAAGCTATAGGGCAGAGCTTTTACTAGATTCTAGCTGGAATTTTCAAACAAAGCAATAAGCTTAGTATCAAAGTAATGTAACAGAGTTTGAGCGCGTTGTACACGAGTCTTGTAATAAATGCTGTTGTTGTTATAATCACAATACTACAAGTGTAGTGTGCGCTACATTGCTGGATAATTTTCTTAAAATTAAATCATTAAATCATACGAAAATATATGTTATATAACTAATTTATTTTTGACGTAAGAATTTCCATCCCGGGCAAATGACTGTAGTTTGTCAGTCATTTAATTAAACAAATTACAGTGTTCTTCTCGACAAGTTATTTATTTTGTTTCTTGCTCCTTATCTATCCACTACCCGTCCCGAAAAAGATGCTGGTGACATGGAGTCTCCATAACCAAACGAGGGATGTCAATTAAAATCTTTTTATTTTCCAGAAATTGATACACTTATACAAATCTACATAAAGTGTCATATTTTATGACATTTTTATCATCAATATCAAAGAAAAAGAAGCGTTAGAATGCTGGGAATCGAAACGTGAAATTCTATTCTACACACAGCGCGGCCCACCACGACCATAGCTTTCACCTACTGAATTGAAATTTGTAAAACTTTTTTCCTTCTCTAAGCTTTTCTGACGTTTTTTTTACATTTTAAGCTTCAGGTCCGTATCTGACGTAGTTTGACAAGCAAGCTGGCTTCAACAGGAGGGAGATCAAAGGGCTCTTGTATTAACATTAAGATTAAAAAAGAAATGACTCCATCGCCTCGCGGTGAGATAATGAACGGGTTTAGTCAGGAAATGTAAATAAAAAAGACACTTGCCTAAAACAAGATAGATTAAAATTTGTACAACGACATCGAAAAAAAAGGATGTTAAAACTACATGATATCCAGTACGCTATGTAATAGATACTGTCACTGTTGATGTAAATACAGACTATGAACAAAAAACAAATCACATAACTTGAGCTTAGAAGTCTCCCGTTGAGGCAAATAGAGTATTATGTTTACTTAAAGGTAAAACCGCGATATTTTAAATATAGTTTAGCGTTTCAGCATCAGATAAAATGTAGACGTAATCTCGCCGGCGGGTATAGCTCGGTGATTAAAGCGTTTGCTTGGTAAGCCAAAGGTCGTGGATTCGATCTCCGACCTTTTGCTTGCCATCCAACGACGGAGATTAAAAAAAATACTGAGCTCTAAAATACCCTAGATTGGTGTGTAGTAAGTGGTAGACGAAAGTCGTCCCGTGAAAGACCACCCACTCATAGTGCACTCCTGTAATAATTAGAATAATGCGTGTTGTCAGGCTGTAGGCTATGACGCTGGCGGATCAACATTTTAATCGATATTTGAGCTCTAAAATACCCTCAGTTTGTGTGAATTTGTTCCCTCGCTCGTATAATTTCATTCACAGCCTATTAACCAAAATTGGTGGTGGACAAAAGTCATCTAGTGTAAGACCACCCAGTCATAGTAAGAATCTCGGGCTGGAGTCTATAACGTTGGCGGATCAGCACTTCATATGCAGCGCTTAACCACATGCAGCATGGTAAGCGTCACAGAATTTCACAGATAAGATTTCAAAATCACTATCATCATCTGTCGGTATTCTGCTTTATGTGTTTACATAAAAAATAAATAAAACTGAAAAAAAACTCCAATGTTTTAAGGCTGGTCAATTTTGTTGTATTTATATAGTTCTATTTCACGATATATAGTCCCCATCGGATAAAGTAACTAATGCCATTATCATTATATGGCGTGCTTAATTAGTTAGCGTAATTAGTTGATAGGTAATATGTCGGATTAATTAGAGGAACCTGTTCAGCGTTCATTAGTTTTAACGTTTTAATGCTTTCAGCTTTCACATTTTTGACATGATCTTATTTTACTACAAAGTATTTAATTAGCTCATACTTATGACTAATCTTTGTTTATAATTTTAAATCAATTTTAGTTAAAAACTTAACAAATATAAAATACAATATTTAGTTTCGAATCACAATTTTCTTAAGCTATTACATGTTTCTGCCTCCCTGGAGACCATCTTAAATAATATTGCAATAATACCAAAAATATATTATTGAAGATGGTCTCCAGGGAGGCTGAAACATATAATCGTTTAAAATAAATGTTAATCAAAACTTTATATTTGTAAAATGTCATTTTTTAATTTAATATTAATTTAAAAGTATAATTATCCAGTTTCATCAAGTATTGTCAGTTGATAACCTAAATGTTAATCTTTATTTGATACTCCTAAATTTTACCACTCTTTTCTACACGAAGGTAGAAAATTTCACAGATGAAATTTTCCACCATCTGGCGGTATTCTCTTGTGTTCACGAAAAAAAAAAACATCTCGATTGGTGACTTGAACCACCCATTAGGACCAAATGGTCTTGACGTAGTGACCGTCAATTTATCATTGAATTAATCACGCTAAAATGCCTCGGATACTACAGCTGCTGTAGATTTAATTACTTAGGATTCTGCCCTCGTGATCTTTGAGAATAATGAATGTTTTCATGTGTACCTTCGAGTGCCGAAATGTCTTGGAACAACGCATGGAATATGTCAAATGATAGAACTGAGTAGTGACAATTTGTCAAGACAATATGCTACAAAAAAATGTGCTGAAAAAAATGAGAATATAATTGTATAGTTTAATTAATAGAAAATAACGAAAAATTCATGAATTAAAATTAAAATGTTTTATTTCATGTATGCAATTATTCTAGTCACATATAATTCGTTTTATGTAAGGATAAGGATTAAATGTAACTCTCTTTTACTTACATTTGAACGTTTGCTTAACAATTGATTGAACAAGATCATTTAGAATTCAGACTGGTGTCCACTAGACATAAATAACTTTGGACTCATTCGCTTAATATATGTTAACTCGGAAGAAGACAGATAGAGAAGCTTTTTTTTATTCAAATACACGTAGTAGAACAGAGTTATTCTGTAAGCCTTGTAGTGAAGTTTGTGTAGTTTAATCAAGTGGATTGTAAGCTGCATGCGAAAAAAAAGTTTTACGAACTTTAAAAAGTGTTGCGAACGTTAAAAAGTGTTACGTTACGTTAAAAAGTGTCGGTAATAAATAAATTTGTCCAGCTACAATAGCGCATATAAAGCGGGGTAATTTTTTATCATTTTTTTTCCCATATCGGTTCTTTATCTGGAAGATGGATACCATCAATTTACGCCACTTAGTTCTATGAATTTGCAGAATCCATTTCCCAACCACACCATTTCCTTATTCATTCCCACGTATTTCTTGGTTAGCAACGTGATACTAAAAAAGGCAATTCGAGACTCACTGTAGTATACTAACTTCACAGCCTTAGACTGAACTCTATTTGACATCTAACTGATGGACTTAGAATCACTCTCTAGCAAATAGCTTTTTACGTGCGTCCAGTAACGGGTCCCCAGCTGGGTCTCCAAAAACAGGACGAGATAGGGAAGATTTTCACCAAGCTACTTAGTTCTGTCAGTTGCCATTGTCCATTCCTCGTTTTATCTGCACTTGAAGGTCTATTTGGGTACATGTATGGGTCCCTACAGTCTTCAGAGCAGAAGTCTGAATACTCGAAGAGGGAGTGGCTGTAGTATCCGAGAATATATTTTGGGTGATTTGGTAATCAGATTTGAAAGGAAATTGGAGGATTAGCCCGACGTTGACATCTAGTCTATTTTGTCGTAAGAGGGCCTTAACCCTCGTTAGGAAATTGAAGTTAAATAACTTTAGACGTGGACCAAAACTTGATGGCTACCGCTTGTCGCTAACCGCGTCGTTGGTCAGATTAACCCGCTACTTAGGACCAAATTGTTCAGGCCTTGAGAGCGTCGGGTTACTCATTAGAATTTCTTACAAAACCGATTAACACATCACTTATACGTTGGATACTGAAGCTATTGTCTCTTCAAGTACTAAGGCTTTTGATTTGAAGTTTTTCTCAAGAATATATGTTCCCAGGAGGCATGGATAATGGCAACTGATAGAACTAAGTTGTGCTAATTTGTGGTTACCAGATATGGAATGATACAAATAGTTATTAGTTTTCAAGATTATATTATTTCTTTCAAAATGGTATCAATACACCCATACTACAGTTAACTCTCCTACGAGTATTAAGCACGCTTTTTTAAAAATTGTAATAGATTAGGGTGCGGAATGCGGAAGATCGAAGAGGATGGAGACTCATGCGGGAGGTCTACGTTAAGCAATGGACGGACATAGGATGATGATGATGATGACGAATGGATAAAAAGATGTGAGACCGAGAGCTTGAAAATGAGATCCGAGGCATATTTGATCGTTTGCTAATTGTTAGTATTTTTAAGTACATCAGACGCTTTCAATGTTTATTTGGCTCTAAACAGGGAGTTAAATCTGATTTTGTGTATAATTATATAAATATACAAATATCATAGTATTTAAAATAATAAAATTTTGTGCAATTTTACGTGTCTTTAGTAAAAAAAAAAAAAATAGGTCACTCAAGTGGAAAAAAAGATGTCGGCTGACCGGTCGAGGGTAATTATAATCTCCATTATGTATAAAGGAAAATACCTGCTTTTGATCGAATTAATTTGGAAGAATTAGTCATTTTCCGTGTCAAAGGCATTTTTCCAGTCGAATTTTTTTTCCAGGATAATAGCTAATAATAACCAAGGACATAAATAATTTTCGGAATAAATTGGATCAGTTTTTTCAGAAAAGTAAGTTATTTTTGAAAAATCATTAATCCAATTGAAATTTAAATAATTATTTATTTACTTTAAGCAATTTGCGATGACTATGTGCTCAAACGATGTATATAAATGTTAACTGCATGAAGAATCGAGGTTTACAGAAGCTCGAAAAGAGTGGAGATCGAGAAGCAAGATTTTGTTGCTGCAAACCAATGCACCGGATTGATACTACTACGAAGATGAATCGAATTGATAAAATGTAAATAACTACTCATATATCATATATTTATTAATATATATTAACATCCTCATCTCTAAAAAGTTGTTATTGAATTGCGTGGTGGCAGGATGAGGAGCAAATGAACAACACACAGATGAGTCGTTGAACGAATAGTCTGGGAACGATAGGTCGTAACACCATTTGATATTATCACATAATTTATGAAAAAGTAATTAATTATCATAAAAAAAAATATAATATCAATGTATTGTTTTTTTCTAATTTTAAATCATTGACATGAGAGACCAAGTTTCTAATATTGTAATCCTAACAAAGGAAAAAGTACGAAATATAATGATATAAGTTTTCGTTTATTTTTTTACTTGAAATTTGTTTACGCAGAGACAACCGCGAAACTTTGTGAAATATCCAGATTATATACTGTATCAGTATATGTATTTACGAGTATATATTGACATCAGCATATAGCCCTTGCTGACTGGTACTGAAAACCTTGATATACAATCTTTCGTGTCTTATTTTCGCTCGCTCATCGGACACGCATGTGTTGTCATTTTGTAATGCCGTTACGAGGACTAGTTATATAGATCGCCACTTGGCCGCTGGGTGTCACCAAACACGGCGCCCGGTGCCCAGTCAGTTGTGTGCCGACCGCGACGAGGTCGTATTATGGCCGGCCCGGCATGTTATTCCGCTAGGGCCGGAATGAATTGTCAATTTCAAATTAAAAACGAAACAAATTGAATAACGAGGTCTTCAGAAAATAAATTATCTTGTTTCCTTGTACGAGACCTTAAGGACTATTATTACTTGGAACTTGTACCGAATTGCGGACCTTTGAAGTGATTGCTGGAACACTCAGCTTTGTGCGGATTTTTATTGTTGTTATTATTTGAGATTACTTTTTTGCGAACGTAAATAAATTGCATGTACATACTCGTTCAAGCGAATACAGCTCTTAGTAACATCCGCTAAGCCATATTTTTCAATAAAAGAAACACATAAATACGTCACTTAGTAGCTTAGCCTTCCAGATCAATGGCAATAAATGTATGATAATACTAAATGTTGCGTAAAAATAACAAAAACTAAAACGTATATTTATGGAATAAAAAAATATATTTTTCGATCGACAATTATTGTTTTTCTTTATATACGAGTATCCATTCAAAATATTGAGTACATGGTAACAAAAAATTGCCACCACAAAGCTAAGTAAGTTGTTATTTTTCATGGCTCGTTCTAAGACATCTCTGCATTCAAAGGTTCATTTGAGAACATACGAGGATGATCTGTAAAATAAGTTTCCCATTGCGCTACAGTCCTGAAAAGCGCTGTTATGGTGGATCCCGCGATTCTGTAGTGTACTTTGGTTTCCCCACTCCAAATCATTTCCCTAGCGAGCTGCCTGCGGAACTCAGTCTTGGCTTGGCAGCCGTACGTGATGGATCTCCTCCACGCTTCGCCTAAATAAATACGAAGAATTCTGGGGTACTATGGCTTTACTCCAGCCTCCAACACTAATCATTAAAGATACAACTGTATACTTGACTGAGACATGTTCTTCAGCTCTTGCACGAGAGCATAAACTCCAGTTATATTTTCTTCAAGAGAAAAACCACGGAAAAAAGATGACGAACTTTTGAAGTGTGAAACTCTTAACATCATAATCTTAAACCTGTTTTTGGATACTGAAGTACTTTTTTTGAAATTCTAAATACAGTCCTCGTACGATCACCAAAGTTAAACAAAATTGTACGCGGATCTAGACTGGATGGGGCACCGCTATTTGCTTGCTGCGTTGGTTGGGTTATAAATCAATCCGTGCACTCAGATCATCTTTGTGATAGAGTTGATACAGAAAAGGCATCTATTTTAGCTAGAAAACGGATGGATGAAAGACTATACGTGAAAATATTACACATTAAGCAAAAATATATATATTTGGGTATAATATGTATTGAGTCAGACATATTATATGGCTGAGTGAGTCATAAAATACAATAATCCCTATATTATCTCGTGTATATATATAAAAATAAAACTGAAAGCGCTAGTATGAAAAAAAAGCTATAAAATTATATAGCGTCCTCGCGAACTTGTACTAGCTACATACATAGTTTATTTTACATAATTTACTACATATAAAATAAACATTTTTTTTTACATTGTGTGTTCAAAACGTTTTTTGAATATAATTATTTTGTTTAAAACATCCAAAAGTCTTTAAAGCATTAATTGTCAAATTATAATCAAACTCTCTATTTTAGCTCGAATTCGTTAATTCATACAGTCGGGTGTGACAGAAGGTATTGATCATCACAATATTTTCCCACTCTATGTAAATTGAAGGGATCAAAGTCCAAAAACGACAGATATCGAGGAATTTGTGGTGTATGAAAATCAATTTATTATATTAATTTTATAAAATACAGAATGCTAACTCATGTTGTACACTAAGATATAAAAAGGGATATGTTATCAGATAAATCAGTATCAATTCAACTCGGGTTTTTGAACTTATCCTCAGTGCCGGAACCTTGGTATTCCGGCGTCACCATTTAGCTGACGCTGTAATTTCAGGACCGCCATCTCGGTCGCAGAACAATGTGTGTAAACTAGTTGATGGAATTGTTTTTTTTTCACACAGTATTGCAAGAGGTGAGTCATCTCTTCGTGGGTATAATGGGTCTTGATAACAAATGTCTGCGTAGTATACCGGGAATACGATGGCTTGACTTTGTGATTAATGACAAGGTGAGATATCGGACAAATTAACCTTTACATACTACAGTCGGTCAAGAGGCAGAGATGGATCTGGTTGGGACATTTACTATAGATGCCGCAGGAGAAAAGTATTAACTATAGCTTAATTTTTTTCAAGCCTCCGTGCTCGCTTCGTCCTGAAAGGTCGTCGGGAACTATAGATAGAATGTACTCAGCATAGCTGAAATGGGATGAGGCAAGGACTATGGTGGCCGATTGAGTTTTGTGGTGATCGTTTGTGACGTCCATATGCTCTCATACCAATATTTCGACCGCCATTGTAGGGGTCTTTTTCAGGGTCATTAGGGTCACAAAGTTCTTTAGGGACACAATGTCATCAACCCAGAAGAAAACTCTTGCAATAGCGGTCGAAATATTGGTACGAGAGAATTCCACTCACGGCTAAGCCCAAAAGCCAAAATACCAGCAAATATGGTGATGATGGCATTTAATGTTAATACAAAAAAGAGCATCTATGGAACAAAACATTATTACAATATTATAAATTTTGTGTTACATACTCGTATACGTAACGTGAACTTGTTTATAATAAGGGTGTATCTAGATTCTAGAGTAAATACACATTGGACAGAGCTTAGAATGAACAGTCGTACTGTGAGAAAATAAAAGATAGTTCTTCCTGCGAACCCTTCCGAAGTTTCTACGGTATGCCCGTGGGGAAAACGGAAGTGATGGAACAAACACATTCCTATAAATAAATACCTCTATTTCCGACTAATCCTTGTGGGAATATTTTTACACCACCGGTATTGTGGCTTTTTGGTTTAGTCGTGTGTGGCAGACTCCCTCGTACCAATATTTTGACCACCATTGCAGGGTCTTTTTCAGGGTGGACGACTTTTATTTTTACAACATGGGAAACGTATTTTAATACTACTAGTTCATAAAGCTTTGATGACCATATTTTGTTTAAAAAGCTTAAAAAATAGTAGATTTTTAAAATATATTATTTTTTGAATCAATATTGTACGAAATCGAATACGCTAGACAGCTTGTATGGTTTCTATTCGTTTTTATTGCTTCCTATACTGTAACATATGGTTGCACAAATTTATGTAAAGCAGTTCTATCACCTGCCATTGTACAAGGTACGTTTCAATTTATATCTGCACCCAAAGGTCCACCAAGGAACATATACGTTTCCCAAGGCAGAAGTTCGGGGATTCGAAGAGTCCGCTGTTGCAGTATCAGAAGCTTATTTTTGGTTAATTTTTTAATCTATTATTTTTGGGCGATCGCATGATTACCTCAACGCTCTCAAAGCCTTAACCGTTTGGTTCTAAATATCAATTTACCTCGACTAACGACACGCGATAGCATCAAGTGGTGACCCATCTAAAATTCTGTCCACGCTCAATGTTTCTTCAGTGATCTTACGAGACTTACGATGTGCTATTGCCACTGAAATAGATTTTTCCCAATACTACGAGATATAAAACTATAATGACATCCTCCTCTCTAAGGTTCGTTATTGAATTCTGTGGTGGCAGGATTAGGAGCAGATTAACAATACAAAGACTTTTTCTGAAGCACAACTACAATACAACCTCGCCGCCGTCGGCACACAACTGACTGCCCACCGGTCGGTGATACCCAGCGCCACTAGTGACGATCCATATAACTAGTCCTCCGAACGGCATTATAAAATGACAAGACATGCGTGTCCTATGAGCGAACGAAAATAAGAGACGAAAGATTTTATATCGAGGTTTTCGGTACCAGTCACCAAACCCTTGGATGAAACCCACCAAGCTGATGTCAATATGTATAATTTAATGTGATTTTTCTTTTGAATCGAACTTTAAAATCTCTTTTTATAGAAATCAATAATGTATACGAGTATTTTTATACAAATTCAAACATCAGTCTTAATATTAAAACGATCAAAAATTTTTACTACACCAAGTTTATAAAAGATATATTTATAATTTCCTGTGAGATTTTTCATTGAATTAGCTGAAAAAGTTTACTTCCTGAGAGATGAAGGTTAACTTGTTAATATGGCGTCTGAAACAAAATTTCAGACAGAAGAATAATTAAACTTAATTAATATGAAAATAATATAAAATAAAACACGTGTTAGTTCAATATAAAATATATATTTTTAATACGAGAAATTGTTGATGAATTCGTTCTATATTCACTCATCTAGCTGAATCATAGCCGGTAGGAATAGCCAAGTGGTTTAAATATTTGCTTGCATAGCCGAAGGACGTGGGTTCGATCCCCGTCGGAAATTCCAAGAAAAAAATTTTACCGATTTTTGCTTGCAAGCTTGATTTATATATATATATTTTTAATCAAATCTAAGCTGTATATATGTCCTGGAGATGAGTTATCTCTTAAGGACAAAGAAAAAATTATCCAGGACTCCAGAACGAGCTGATTATCCGACCTCCTTAAAAACGCTGATCAATGAACATCTGACTATTTCTCTGGTACTACAGCCGCAGTTCAAGTTTGCGGTCTCTTGTCCTGGAAGCTCTCGGGAATCATCCATGTTCCCATGTGGATTTTCGGGTGCAGGTGTTCTGGGACAATGCATAGATAATGTGAGCTCACAGAACTGTGAAATGAAAATTTGTAGTGTCCATATATTCTACATATGGAACGCATATGGTAAATATTTATATTTATAAAGTTGAGATATAATACTGATGAACGAAAATTTTCAGGTTTCAGGCTACGAAGGCTGTTGCTCGTTATTGTCACGTCCAGTGTATGTAAAATATGGGCGCTCCCTTTGAGCTTAATATAATATTAATCCCTCAGGACCTCGCTGGCTGTCTGATTACGTTAGCCCTCGACCTCTGCGTGGAATACCGAAGAAAAGGACACCATCTGGCCCTTTGAGATCTACCTTACACCTTACCTTACATCGTCTTTACGTGGTAAGGCCCTATATCTATCGTAAATCAAGTGTTTATAATAAGTATTTATTTATTTATCTTGTTTTTTACATGGATCTCGTTGAGGGTGACCTCTGTTTATGGGACTGGAGTTTCGACTAACTCGTAGCCATCTTCAATCCGTGCTCAGTTGACTCTTTACTCATGATAGTGAAAGATTGAGGAAGGCTGCAACGTAGTTGAAATCGCAGTCTCATAAACATATTCAATTTTTAGATTATTTTATTATATTACGTTTTTTAAACATTTGTTTCAAAATAATGTTTTAAAAGGAACTCAAAGAAATAAAATGTTTAACATGAGACAAGTAGTCGGAAACTAAGCATATAATGTACTCGGCGGAGCTACAAGAAGCCGAGCTGATATATGATGAGGCGAGGACCAAGGTGGTTAACAGAGCTCTCGACTGACTGTACTATGAATGGTTGCCTTTTTATTTGAATGACGAGGTGAGAAAAACGTGATAAAATCTTTTTTGGGTGGATTGAGCCGTCCTTTAGAACCAAATAGTCCTGGCCATACCCAATTCCCAAAAAAAAACAAGTCACTTAAAAATATGCCTTTGACAACTGATCTGGAGGTTGTCGGGAACTAAATATATATGTTCCCGAATGGAAATTCAGGTGCAGATATGTTCTAGAACTAGGAATGGACAGTGACAGCTGAGAGAACTAAGTGGCGTTAATTTATTGTTACCTTGTGTTCCAAATATAAGACGAATTAAAAGAGTATCAAGCCATTTTCAATTATTTAATAAAATTAATTTAGTATAATTTTAGTTATTTTACTGAAAGACTAATGCATTTAGTGTCAAAAAATATTAAAAATATACTTCTAAAAGTGCGCAGTCAATCTTATTCCAATTTGTTTCAGAAAAGTCTGAAACATAATTTATTTATGAGTTTACGCTTTAACGAGTCCACTTTGCTGAAAAGGGACGGGTGGAATTTAACGCAATAAGAGCTAATTTCATTGTGAATTACACAATTAAAGAATTACTGAAAAAAAGGAATTACAAGCAAGGACCGGCCTTACTCCCGTCAAGACCCTCCCTCACTGTAAAGCGATCTCCTAACCGAGTTACGGTCTTCTCCACTTGTACTTGCCCCGATGATAAACTCATTTAGCGTCACAGTAATTCAACCCGCCATTTTGTAAATAACAACCAGAGAGAAAAAGGATTTATCTCGCATTTTGAGTTTTTGTATTTTATTTCGGTGTTCCCTTAAACATGCCCACACATCTTGATTGATATATTTCGAAATCGCGTTCTGAAATCCAACGTTTTCTGTTTTTTCTGGACGAAAAAATTTAATCTTATTTATAATGCGTTCATTGTGGTTATTATCGGTTAAAAATAAGTTGGATTGGGCCGCTGCATAGAAGTAAATATACCTACTCTCGAGAGCATGGATTATCATCTGATATTAACTATTCTAATCACTCAACCACTAAACATATGCTTCTGATGCTATACTGCCATCAATGCAAAACCCCAAGCTTATTTTTTAAATACAGGGTGTCGCAAAAAAAATCATCCAACGGTAATCAATCCTGCGACTGACGGTCAGTAGTCATTTACTTATGCCCTGTTTGCACTTTGTACGGAAAAATGTCCAAGTCTTTTATTAAATTTCATTGTAAGATCTGTCTGGTTATACCTGATTGCCTGCTTGATGGTACTTTGTTCTCAGCAACATGAACAGCCACAGCCGCGATATTTTCTTTCCTTGCAAGGTCTCCTGTGGTTTTAGTCTGTTCGAGTCGAGTAGCTAACCATCGGAATGTTTGCCCAGTTGGCGCGACACGTTTTGGAAATCGACATCGAATTTCACACTGCTTTAATAATACCACATACTGATTATTGGTTGATAAAATGATTCCTCGCTCTTGCAGAGTATAGAACTTCATTGCTCGTCTGTTTGTAAGCTGCAGCTGTCTAGTTCACACATGTCAAATATGATTGACTCACGATGACATTTAAGAAAATTATAACATCTTCTGGTAGGTGAATAATTTTGCGTCTGTATATTCAGCGAATTTCAAACGCTCTTACAAAACTATATGTATAAACTAATATCATTTTGATATATTCCTGACAGTATTAATAAAGTAAAGTTACTCATTTCTATGTCAGCACTCAGTTGATTATAATCCTTGGGGAGAATGACGGTAGAGTTAAATTGCTTTGAAACTATAAGTAGTTTTTTCCCCACTGTTTTATACAAGCTATAAAATATAGAGTTCGGTCGTTATTCGATCACAGAATTTTTTATATATTTAATCATAGATACTTGTAAGTATTTTTTCCAATATATTGAACATATGGCCGTCACAAAATTGTATCACTCAGTACTGTCAGTTGTCCATGCCTTTTTCAGCACATATACACTTGAAGGTCAATATGGGAACATATATTTATTATATATATTACTTTTCCGACAAACTTTTGGTAATTAGGAATTACAAATACATCAGGCTTATATTTTCCGAGGTATATTTGAAGTGATTTTTCACAATCGTAATTTTCAAACAGATCGAATGTTTAGCCTGATACTTTATGGTATGGCTGAACGCAACCAACGATATGTTGTAAGCAACGGGTGGTAATTTTTCAAGATATGGTCCGCATACAAAGTTTTTTTTAACATCATTGATCTACCGAGAGCCGCGCTTGCAATGTGTTGTTTTGGTGTAATTCGAATATTAGAAAAATGTGATTTAAAATCATTAAAGTGTTGCGTCGGATAAATCTTCAAATTTTCTTAACAAATCAATGATTTTCTTAGCAACGCAGCAACTTACGAGTACTTGAATGCTTTTAGTATTTGTTGCTTGGATAATATTAATCGTATTCTCCATAACACTAAAATAGTTCGATATATGTATAAGCATATTAAAATCCCCTTTACTCAGAGAAAAAGCGACTTCACGTCGCCGGAATAGTCATCAGGACGCGTGGTGGAGGGATGGAGAGCAGATGAATAATACAAAGACTTTTTCAAAAGCAGATTGACATATATTCAAGTTAAAAATTGGCAAACTTTTGGTCTGAGGCGGAGCGTATGCTTTCAGGCCCCAGACGCAACACACTCGCTACTGGTCTGAGGCGGAGCGTATGCTTTCAGGCCCCAGACGCAACACACTCGCTACTGGTCTGAGGCGGAGCGTATGCTTTCAGGCCCCAGACGCAACACACTCGCTACTGGTCTCGCGTTCGAGGGAAAACTAATGACTAGGCATTCCTGTAGTCGATGACAACGCAGTGCCAATATTAATATAGTGGCGATCTACCGAACTATATCTTATTTAAAAAAACTGAAACCTTTTATCTATGCAAGTCAGACATGCGTACACAAATAAGGGATGAAAGATCGTACATTGAGGTTTTCGGCACAAACCTGTAAGGGCTATATCGAACTGATATCACTTTATTAATGAAAACATCCAAGTAATAATGTTCTTTTGCATACATTAATTCGTTATAAAAAAACCTCTCTTCAGTAAGACATAACAATTTTAATAAACATAAAAAAATGTTACATAAATTATGTATATATTTCAAACGTAACTATTTATGACAAAAAAATACTTTTAATAATAAAAAATCCAATAAACTGTAGCGTCTATATATTTTCCGCCCTCTGTTCAATGTTTATTACTGTAACGCCCATTCCATAGAAAATTTAATTAATTACAACCGAAAATTTATACACGTATTTATAGATGCTAAAAAGTAATACACACTTTTATTTTCCATTAATATTTTATATGAGTTGAAACGCCTATTGGGGTTTATAAGCAAAATACATAATGTTTTTTTAGGTTTTATACACAAGGTTATTAGAAAATGTTATGGTTTAATGGCGTTATACGTCAATCATATTCGACAATTGTAAACTAGACATCTACAGTATACAAACAGATGGTCGACCTCGCTCAAGGGTAGACACACATATTCCTTCTTTCCTTCTGTCCTCGATAGAATGGAGATGCCGTGGCTTATTCCAAACCACTGGACTAGTCAATTCATGACTGGGCACGGCAATTTTAAGGCTAAACTCTTCAAGTTTAGCCTCGTTGATAGTCCAGACTGCCCATGCGGCAGCCCCTTGCAGGACGCTGAACACGTTCTGTGGCATTGTCCAATATTAGATTTAGCGAGGCAAAGGCTCCTTAGCGTAATCCAACAGAAGTCTGGACCGGTTGGATATATCGATCTCATATCTACGGAGCCCAACTACTATTTTATTAAATAAAGACATTTATTTTTAGTTTTTTTACACAAGCACGTGCTGAAGAATATAGATTAATAAACATACGTATTCCGGCCATCTGTTTCTGACGAAACAATCGCAAAAGTGGAGGCAGCGATGCTCTCCGATCGAAGAGTGACGGTTCGTAAGCTCTCCGAAATGATCCCTGATGTCAGCAAAACTTCTGACAACATTTTGACAGAGCATCTAGGGTTTACTAAGGTTACCGCGAGGTGGGTGCCAAGAATGTTGACCGAAGACCATCAACGAACTCATCGTACAATTTTGATGGGGTATTGTCAAACACCACGCCCGGACTTAGCCCCAAGAGACTACCATCTCTTCCCTGACATGATGAAACACTTGGGTGGAAAGCATTTCGGTGATAGAGAAGAGTTGGAAAAAGCAGTTTTCAGGTATCTGCGTGGCTTGGCGGTAGATTTTTTTGACTCTTGCATCCAGAAGCTCTTTCCAAAAATGAAAAACAAAAATGAAAAATGAAGCATTCATGGAATTATGAACATGTTTTACACTGTGAAAATCACTGGGAACCTTATTTTACGGTTAACTCTCGTATTAGGTATCATATTATCTAATTTATCGATCATATCTTCGACAGAGATCAATTTTATGGACACAATTTCCATAGATTATGTGCATTAGAGCAAAGGCTTAATAATACAATGCAAACAAGTGTCTCGAGAGCTTTTGTACATATTTGATAAAGATGGAGAGCCTTGGGGCCTATACCTACCGACCACGGTATAGCCCCTTTAAATTATGACTTAACTTTTAAGCTCGTAAATTGATTATATTCTAAGTACCAAGTCTGATATTTTTTCACTTTAAAACCGCTTTTCAAGATTAATTTTTAATCAATTTATCAAATATAATTTAATAATTTTATCCCCATTTTCAGTATTCACTTTGTGATCCATTTCAAATATTAAATACATAAATATTTTTTGCATTATTTTAACATGGATAACACTGAGCATTGTTTATTCAATCGATGGAATACTGTCCGCAATTATTTCAATGTTTTTAGTATTCACTTTGAGATCCACTGTAAGTAATAAATATATATTTAACTTAAGAGTAAGGCACCTAATTATGAGACCGCAGTTTCGACTTAGTCGTAGCCTTATTTAATCCGTCACTGTCAATAGACAGCTCATAAACAGAGATCATAATACATATACAAGTATAAATTAGATTCGAATAATGAATTAAAAATATCGCTTACTTTTGTTCCAATGAAAATAAAAAAGGTATTCTTTTATTTTAGCTATAGGAGAAAAAAGTCCGTACGAAGCTCATATAAATGAAAAAAAAGAAAAGTATATGTATATTTTTAGTTTAATGTATTGTAGATATACTTTTAGATTTGATTTTAGTTTATATCTCTTAATGCAAAGAGTGTTATGATCATAAATTAACAGGGAATTACGAAAACTATTTTTTCGATCGGTGGGAATTGCATTTTGGGCGTCGAAATTCAAATTTTCTTGAATATATTATAAGCACCCGGTCATTTTCGATTTGTAGCCATCGCTGAATAGTAATTATCTAATGGAAATTTAATATTCGACAGAACCAATATGTTTAATTAATTTGCATATTTGAAATTATATCATTTTCGCGTTTCTAAATATTTTTTATTCAATTTTGAAAAAAGTGCTACAACATCATCACCGTGTCCACTCCCTTTACTGGAGAACATGTACATCAGGAACTGTCGCCACAGAGTTTTGTCAGTCGCCATGGTCCAAGTCTCATCTAATGTCAGCTCTGGCTCTCGCAGATCTGCTAAGCACATTCAATGTACAGTTCCCGACGGCTTTGCAGATTGGTGCGAGTCTGGGGGCTTGAAGATATTGCAGATGTAGCTTATGCCTTCCTGCGGCACCAGAATATGTGTTCCAACCAGGTCTACCTTTGCCTTTTGACGGACTGTAGGCTGCTTTTTTCCGTTTCTCACCTCGTCATTCCACAAAAAGTCAAACCATCGCTACTTCAATAATCTTCGAAACCTACTACACGACTGCATTGGTTTTTTTTACAAAATAATGTATTAAAATACCCAGTAAGAGAGTAGACAAAAGAAAAGCAAGTCAGTTTATATATTGTTCGTTTATTGGCTAACTATTTTATTCCTTAACTAATACTTTTTTTAATATATATGGTAAAATGTAATTTTTTTTCTCTCCATTATTTCATTTTTTTTTAGTAAAACAAAGCTTTTATTATATCTTCCGATTTCCTCTTCAATTTGTTACAGTATAAATAATAAAATAGTTTTAAATATTTATTTTGAATAAACATTGCCATCTACATTTTCTTTGCAAAACTAATAAGAAAACTAACCTATTTCAATTTTTCAGTTACCATGGAAGCAAACCAATTTTTCTTACGAGCTTTGAATTTTCACACCGAGAGAGTGCTGCTGAGATGGACCGATTTTTTTTCTTCTAATTATCGTATTAAATATAAAAAGAGTATTATATAAACATAAATTTAAAAAGAAATATAGTACTTGGTACTTTAGTAATATGATAATTATTAATTAAATAGTGTTTTTAACTGTACTCGTGTAACTCTATACAT